>OU026112.1:5997825-8446258 GCA_907269075.1 Idaea aversata | reverse complement strand
CTTTCGCATATGACAGCCCTTTCTTCTCCGCCTCGGGCTGGAGCGTGACCACTACTGCTGCGGTTTTGGGCGCTCGCAGCTTCCGTTTTTTCGACGGCTTCTCCTGTACACTGCTTGAAGGCACCTTCTTGCTGGCCTCCCGCTTGCCATTTCTGCCAACTCGCACCCACTCTCTTGATGGAGCGGGTGCTGATGGCCCGGCAACAGCGGGGGCTGGGACGGCAGGGGACGGCTGGGAATGTGCACCCTTACTTCTCTTCCCCTTGCCTTTACCCTTCTTAGGAGCGGTCTGTGAGACCGCTGCCGCCTGCGGAGGTTGAATGATCGGCTCCGCAGGAACTTCTTCTCTTATTCTATCCGCCGCTAGAGGTGGACGCACACGAGGCGCGGGCGGAAGTCTCTCCTCGATAGAGGCCAGGCGGGCACTCACCATCGTCCCTAAATCTATCATCAGGGACCGACGGAACTCCTCAAGCTCCGGCTCCTGGCGGATACGTCCTGGCGGATTCATGCTATTCGCTGGATTCGCAGCAGGTTGTTTATCAACACCTAGAGCCGGGGTGGATCGCATCTTCGCCACCTCCGCTTTCATGTGTTCCAGCTCTTTTCGGAGCTGAGCCATCTCATCCCTCATACGGGCGTTCTCAGCTTGGAGAACTGCAGCTTCCTCCGACACAGTCCGCCTGCTGAGCTCCGAGACTACCTCCTGGACACTAGCAGCGGCCTCTTTCAAGTAGCCCTGGAAGCGGCCGCACAGCTTTTTGCTATTGTTGGCCACGTGTCTAATAGTTTGGACATCCTTCTCGATTCGGAGGCCAAGCCCGAGAGTCGACTGGTCATCAGCCTCAGGAATCACGGCTGTGCTCGTCGACGCCATCACAGAGCATTCCGACCGTGTCGGGTACTTCGCTCGAAACTCCCTAGCGGACTCGGCTAATGCAGCGATTTCCCTGTCCGCTTCAAGGCGCATCTGCTCCTTTTCCACCTCTAGCAGCTTCTCCTTCGCTGCCGCCAGACCCACGTACTCGCCAGTGGTGGGGGGTCGACCGCGCCCGCGGTTTTTGGTGACTGGCGATTTTCCGCCCCACTCCTCGTCACTCGAATCTCCGCCGTGCGGTCTTTTGGTGCCCTTGGAGTTGATCTTTGCGCTCCTAGAGCTTCTCCCACTGTTAGACTGCACGTCGAAGAATTCGACATCTTCACCGGCTTCCACACTACCTCCAACACTGTCTGACTCAGCGTCTGATATATAGAAGTCTTTTTCTAAGCTTCGGTCTCTGTCTCTGTCCGATCGCTGCAGCCTGTCTAGGCTTCTAGCTGACAGCCTAGGTACTCGGACGCTGAGTCTCCTCGTCTCCTTGTCCTTCCTCTTCTTCTTCTCAAGTTCGGGCATGTCTAGCCCTCCTTCTTTCTCCGACCGTCTCGGTCCCTCTACCACCGTACTTCCTTCTCTGCTCTCCTTCTCCAACTTTGCTTTGTTTTGTTTTTTAAAAATAATTTCCATATTATTCCCACGAGATCTTCGGAAAAAAGTCCACCCGGGCGGAGCCGTGCGCCGCGGGTAAGCCTTTGGGTTGTTAACCCAGGAGGGGGGCGGCAGGTACCCTCCTGGGAGGCAGTAATGACCGACACGACGAGCGAGGCGGACCATTCAGCGCACAAGCGGCGCTGACTGGACCGTCCCGCCCGACACCCTGGCCGATCTTGAAGGCATCGCGCTGCCATCCCGCTTGCCACTCAGGGGTTTTTTATTGAAAAGTGGTGTGCTCCACTTTGTTTTTTATTGAGGTTGGCTCCTCGCGGCCCGGCCAATTAAGGCAAGGCCTCCGGTCCCGAGCACGCTCAAGGGATAACGGATCCTCACCCCCCTCACTTTCGCAAGGGGGAAATCAACCACTCGCACGTCCACTTTGCCCTCAGCTACTCAGAAGGACAGGCGGAGCGCCTTCTCGGGGACCACTTCGCTTCACTACAGGCTGGATTGCCCGCAGCTACTGAGCCCCCCCGCCACGACAAGGCGTGGAACCTAACCTAACCTTTTTTTTTTTTTTTTTTTTTTTTTTTTTTTTTTTTATCGTGAGGAAAATGCATTGAATTGCATCCCCACCGTCCTGGGGCGGGCGGTGGGGTATGTGGGGCTCTCCGGCCGTGAAGCGGCCGGCCTACCCACTAAAAACCTCACGGTGTCCAATCTCGCCGCAATGCCAAAGCGCACAGGAACCGTTGCGGATAACATCTATGCGCTCTGGCGGCGGTTGGTCCCTTCGGACCCCAACTCGGGAAATCCTCTCGAGAGGCAGCGTGGACACGCCGCCGCCATCTCGGGCTCAAATACTGGCGACGGACCCCCCCCGAGTCCGCCGCCAAGAGCCGTTTAGGGCGGCAACAGGTCATTTCTGACCCGTCGCCTTTGACGCCTGGGGCGCTGGGTGCCGCGAAAGAGCTCGCGCTCTCTCTCTGCAGACTCCTTCGCACCCATTACAACCTCGCAGAAGTGGCGAGTCGCCTGCCAGGCTTCGTCACTGCCGACCATGGCCAAAACTACGGCCGGCAGCGACAGATCCACGCCAATGGTCGACGCCAGCGACTGCCGATGCTCGGCCCAAGCTGGGCAGACCTCTAGTGTGTGTTGAGCGGTGTCGGAGCTGCAACTGCAGTGGTGACACCGCTCGTCACTCTCCCTCTGTATTCGACACAGGTACCTCCCGAAGCAACCGTGCCCGGAAAGCACCTGTGTCAAATGGAAGCTCAGCGCCCCATGTCGTCGGTTGAGCCATTCTTCGAAGACAGGCATGATAGCCTCGATTGTCCGGCGACCGTACCCCGGCTCCTGCAGCCGCGTCCGCCACTTCACCACTTGAGCTTGGCGAAGGACATCACGACGCTCCTCCACCTCCCTGAGCGCCGGACGGTCACCCCGACTCCGCGCCTCCTCGCGCCACTCGTAGAGCGACGCGAGGGATTTCGCGTCGAGGTCCCAGGGCAGAGACCCAGCCAAGACGACGGCTGCTTCTCCCGACACGGTGCGGTATGCCCGCGTAACTCTGATGGCCATCAGCCTCTGTACGCGCAAGAGTGTACTGATGACGCCATCAGAGACACATGCGGCCCACACCGGGGCGCCGTACAGAGCCATCGAGCGCAGAACTCCCAAATACAAACGCCTAGTGGAGGTGTTTGGACCACCCAAATTAGGTAAGAGCCGGGCAAGTGCCCCCGCCGCTCCCACCAGCTTCGGCGCCAAACGGCCGAAATGCGCCCTGAAGTCCCAGTTGCTGTCGAGGACAAGGCCGAGGTATTTTAACGTCGACTCGACAGCAACACGGGTTCCGCCAATGACAAGGTGGAAATCACGGGGTGGCTTGTTACGCGGACCGCTGAAGCAGATCGCCTCCGTCTTGCCTAGAGCGACCTCAAGCCCCAAGCCACGTATGCGCTGCACAACGTGCGCCACCCCCGCCGTCGCCAGAATGGCTGCCTCACGGTGCGTTCTCCCCCTGGCAGTAACGAGCGTGTCGTCGGCGTAACACGTCACGCCAAGGTTTGGGAGAAAGGCACCGCGAAGCACCCAGTCATAACCAATGTTCCACAGGAGTGGACCGAGGACCGACCCCTGTGGAACGCCGCAGGTCATGCGCCACCGCCGCCAACCATCCTGCGTCTCGTAGGCGATCATCCTCTCCGACAAATACGCCTCGACGATGCGCTGCAGGTACACGGGTACGCGGTGGTAGCGCAGGGCCTCCCTCACGCACGCCCAGGGAAGCGTGTTAAATGCGTTGGCGATATCGAGCGACACCGCCAACAGCACTTCTCCAGCCGCAACGGCTTCCTCTGCAAGCGCCTTTACCCGAAGGATCGCGCCCACGGTTGACCGTTCCCTGCGAAACCCAAACTGGTATTCCGATAGGTCCGGCCCAGTCCGGGTGAGGTGGCTGACGAGGCGCGCAGCAATTATGCGCTCAAAGAGCTTGCACGCCTCGTCCAGCAGAACGATCGGCCGGTACCCCGACGGCGAGTCTTCTGGTCTGCTCTCCTTGCGGAGAAGGACGAGGTTGCCCGTTTTCCACCGAGCGGGGAAGTGTCCTCGCTCGAAACAGGCAGTAAACAGCCTCCTCAGACGGTCGCCCAGCTCTCTCGAGGCCAAGACCCACACGCGACCCGGTATGCCATCCGGCCCGGGTGCGGTGTTCCTAGCACTGAGGCGCCGGACGACCATCTTAATCTCCGCGCTGGTAACTTCGAGGGTATCGTCCTCCTCCTGGGTCGTTGGCTCCGAGGGTGGTAGAGGAGCCATGTGCGGTGGGACGTGGTCTTCCCTCTGGGGGAAGAGCACCGCAACGACCTCAGAGACGAAATGTGGCTCGAGCGTCTGAGTTAGCGGAGGGGCCCACGGTTTGAGCTTGTCCCTTGCCAAACGGTAGGGACGCCCCCATGGGTCCTCACTCAAAGACGCAAGCATTTCATCCCTGGCACGGTCCTTTGCGGCAGCAATGGCTGTTTTTAGGGCCTCCTTGGCGGACTTATAGGCAGCGTGCAGTTGATCCCCTACAGAGTCCAGCTCATCCGGCACATGCGGGCGACCGCGTCGATGACCCCGGTGTCGGGTGTACGGGCGTCGCGCTACTACGCAAGCGGAACGCAGGGATGCAATCTCCGCGCTCCACCAGTACACCTGTCGCGATAGTCGTCGCGACTTCACACGGGGCATCGACGCGTCACAAACGCTCGTCATGTCCCGTGTAAGCCTATCCACCTCCAAGTCAACATCGTCCAGGGCATCCGTTACGGGCACCCACGCCTGGACAATTGCGGCCTCTTCAAGCAGCACACGGTCCAGCCTCTTTAACGCCCACCGGGGACGATCCATCCGGGGGGATGTGACCAAAGTGTTGGAGGTCTGGGTAGGAATCTCAAACCGGATGTACAGGTGATCCGATAGAGATTCAACCCCCTCAACAACCCTCCAGTCCTGCACCCTGGGCGCAAGGGCAGGGCTGGCGAACGTGACGTCCACGATCGACTCGCCCTGCCAGCGCACCAAGGTGCTCGTCGACCCCTGGTTTAGGACCTCCAAGTCGAAGGAGTCGACCCAGGGCCCCAGTATAGCACCCCTCGAACATGTTCGTGCACTGCCCCACCTCGTCGACCAAGAGTTCAAGTCCCCCAGGAGAAGAACCGGGCGAGGTTGTATGCGGTCCAGAAGGTCCCCAACTTCGCCCAAGAAGGACTCAAACTCGGAGTCGCGTCGGTTTGGCGAAAAGTACACCCCGACGACGACTATGTCCCTCCACTGCACCGCGACGTACCCCACGCCGCGAGCAATGGGTTTGAGGGGTGGCGCACACAGGGCACTCGATGGGATGATGGCAACGAGAGCCGCCGTGTCAACAATCCAATTGCTCCGAGGTGGAATCCAATAGGGCTCCGCCACCACTGCCACCTCAACATTCCATTCCGCCAGTGACGCAACCAGCATGTCCTGCGCGGAACTGCAATGGTTTATGTTCACCTGAAGAAAGCGATGAATGATGTTGTCCATTAGGGACACTCGATTTCAATGTCTACCTCATCCATCGCTTCCTCCCGGGTAGCCGCGGGGGCTACGGAAGAAGCAGCAGGGCGGACCGCAACTGGGCGTGCCGATGCACCCACAGCAGTCCTCTTCACTTTGGCCTGCTTTGGTATTTTACAGGCGTTGGTGCCTACCCGATGATCGGAAGGCTGGTTCGCGGCCGCACAAAGGGAGCAGTGCGGCTTGGCTGAACACCCGCTGGCATTGTGGCCAGGTTGTGCACATCGGTAGCAGAGGTCGCTCCGATCGACCACCGATGTGCACGTTGCCCTCACGTGTCCACTTTCAAGGCACCGGAAACAACGCCTTCCTCTGGGCTCCAGTATCTTAATCCTTGCTGCAACCCAGCCAACAAGAAGCCGCCCACTTTCAGCTATCTTTTTTGCAGCGCTAATTGGGCAGCGCACCCAGGCGGTACCCATTCCACTGGGGCCAGTACGGATTTCCCCCACCTTAACCGTCTCCAGCACACAGTTCCCAGCCGTCGTTATTGCCGCGGCTATTTCTTCCCCTGTGACCGAGTCATCGAGGCCTGTTATTCGAAGCTCGGCGGTTTGGGTCGGACGATGAACTCGGGTATCCTCTCCGAGAAGCTCCCGGATCTTCAGCGCGAGTGCGTCGGCCTTCTCTGAATTACCCTCTCCAGGCACCTCGATGACTCGGGCACCCGTCGCCGCCTTACGCACCTGGAGGTACGGGATGCCCATACCTCGCCAGTCTATTTGTGACTTGGCTTCGGCGAGAACTTTCGCATATGACAGCCCTTTCTTCTCCGCCTCGGGCTGGAGCGTGACCACTACTGCTGCGGTTTTGGGCGCTCGCAGCTTCCGTTTTTTCGACGGCTTCTCCTGTACACTGCTTGAAGGCACCTTCTTGCTGGCCTCCCGCTTGCCATTTCTGCCAACTCGCACCCACTCTCTTGATGGAGCGGGTGCTGATGGCCCGGCAACAGCGGGGGCTGGGACGGCAGGGGACGGCTGGGAATGTGCACCCTTACTTCTCTTCCCCTTGCCTTTACCCTTCTTAGGAGCGGTCTGTGAGACCGCTGCCGCCTGCGGAGGTTGAATGATCGGCTCCGCAGGAACTTCTTCTCTTATTCTATCCGCCGCTAGAGGTGGACGCACACGAGGCGCGGGCGGAAGTCTCTCCTCGATAGAGGCCAGGCGGGCACTCACCATCGTCCCTAAATCTATCATCAGGGACCGACGGAACTCCTCAAGCTCCGGCTCCTGGCGGATACGTCCTGGCGGATTCATGCTATTCGCTGGATTCGCAGCAGGTTGTTTATCAACACCTAGAGCCGGGGTGGATCGCATCTTCGCCACCTCCGCTTTCATGTGTTCCAGCTCTTTTCGGAGCTGAGCCATCTCATCCCTCATACGGGCGTTCTCAGCTTGGAGAACTGCAGCTTCCTCCGACACAGTCCGCCTGCTGAGCTCCGAGACTACCTCCTGGACACTAGCAGCGGCCTCTTTCAAGTAGCCCTGGAAGCGGCCGCACAGCTTTTTGCTATTGTTGGCCACGTGTCTAATAGTTTGGACATCCTTCTCGATTCGGAGGCCAAGCCCGAGAGTCGACTGGTCATCAGCCTCAGGAATCACGGCTGTGCTCGTCGACGCCATCACAGAGTATTCCGACCGTGTCGGGTACTTCGCTCGAAACTCCCTAGCGGACTCGGCTAATGCAGCGATTTCCCTGTCCGCTTCAAGGCGCATCTGCTCCTTTTCCACCTCTAGCAGCTTCTCCTTCGCTGCCGCCAGACCCACGTACTCGCCAGTGGTGGGGGGTCGACCGCGCCCGCGGTTTTTGGTGACTGGCGATTTTCCGCCCCACTCCTCGTCACTCGAATCTCCGCCGTGCGGTCTTTTGGTGCCCTTGGAGTTGATCTTTGCGCTCCTAGAGCTTCTCCCACTGTTAGACTGCACGTCGAAGAATTCGACATCTTCACCGGCTTCCACACTACCTCCAACACTGTCTGACTCAGCGTCTGATATATAGAAGTCTTTTTCTAAGCTTCGGTCTCTGTCTCTGTCCGATCGCTGCAGCCTGTCTAGGCTTCTAGCTGACAGCCTAGGTACTCGGACGCTGAGTCTCCTCGTCTCCTTGTCCTTCCTCTTCTTCTTCTCAAGTTCGGGCATGTCTAGCCCTCCTTCTTTCTCCGACCGTCTCGGTCCCTCTACCACCGTACTTCCTTCTCTGCTCTCCTTCTCCAACTTTGTTTTGTTTTGTTTTTTAAAAATAATTTCCATATTATTCCCACGAGATCTTCGGAAATAAGTCCACCCGGGCGGAGCCGTGCGCCGCGGGTAAGCCTTTGGGTTGTTAACCCAGGAGGGGGGCGGCAGGTACCCTCCTGGGAGGCAGTAGTGACCGACACGACGGGCGAGGCAGACCATTCAGCGCACAAGCGGCGCTGACTGGACCGTCCCGCCCGACACCCTGGCCGATCTTAAAGGCCTCGCGCTGCCATCCCGCTTGCCACACAGGGGTTTTTTATTGAAAAGTGGTGTGCTCCACTTTGTTTTTTATTGAGGTTGGCTCCTCGCGGCCCGGCCAATTAAGGCAAGGCCTCCGGTCCCGAGCACGCTCAAGGGATAACGGATCCTCACCCCCTCACTTTCGCGAAGGGGAAACCAACCACTCGCACGTCCACTGTGCCCTCAGCTACTCAGAAGGACAGGCGGAGCGCCTTCTCGGGGACCACTTCGCTTCACTACAGGCTGGTTTGCCCGCAGCTACTGAGCCCCCCCGCCACGACAAGGCGTGGTCCCGTTGGGGGGGAACCTAACCTAACCTAACCTAACCTAACCTAACCTAACCTAACCTAACCTAACCTAACCTAACCTAACCTAACCTAACCTAACCTAACCTAACCTAACCTTTTTTTTTTTTTTTTTTTTTACGTGAGGAAAATGCATTGAACTGCATCCCCACCGTCCCGGGGGGGAGCGGTGGGGTATGTGGGGCTCTCCGGCCGTGAAGCGGCCGGCCTACCCACTAAAAACCTCACGATGTCCCGTCTCGCCGTCATGTGCCGGGGGTAGCAGGACCGCTCGCGCTTTACTGCTACTACCCCCGACGACGACTGGCCTTGGCAGGCCTCGTCTCAGACAAAAATCCCTCGCGAGAGGCGGCGTGGACACGCCGCCGCCATCTCGGGCTCTTTTACTGGCGGCGAACCCCCCGAGTCCACCGCCACGAGCCGTTTAGGGTGGCAACAGATCATTTCTGACCCGTCGCCTTTGACGCCTGGGGCGCTGGGTGCCACGGAGGAGCTCGCGCTCTCTCTCTGCGGACTCCTTCGCACCCATTACGACCTCGCAGAAGCGGCGAGTTGCCTGCCAGGCTTCGTCACTGCCGACCATTGCCAAAACTACGGCCGGCAGCGATAGATCCCGGCCAATGGCCATCGTTAGCGTCTGCCGATGTTCGGCCCAAGCTGGGCAGACCTCTAAAGTATGTTGAGCGGTGTCGGAGCTGCAACTGCAGTGGTGACACCGCTCATCACCCTCCCTTTGGATTCGACACAGGTACTTACCGAAGCAGCCATGCCCGGTAAGCACCTGTGTCAATTGGAAGCTCAGTGCCCCGTGGCTCCTCTCGAGCCAATCCTGCAAAACTGGCCGTATTGCTTCCACCGTTTGGCGGCCGTATCCCGGCTGCTCTAGCCGCGTCTCCCACTCCGCTATGAGTATTTGGCGAAGCTCCGCCCGGCGTCCTTCCACCTCCCTGAGCGCCGGGTGGTCGCCCCGACTTCGCGCCTCCTCGCGCCACTCGTAGAGCGACGCGAGGGATTTCGCCTCGAGATCCCATGGCGGAGATCCGGCGAGCACGCGGGCCGCGTCACCCGCTATGGTGCGGTATCCCCGCGTCACCCTGATGGCCATCAGCCTCTGCACTTGCAGAAGTTTGCCGATGACGCCATCAGGGATGTTTGCGGCCCACACCGGGGCGCCGTAGAGCGCCATCGAGCGGATGACGCCCATGTATAGTCTTCGTGTGGCAACGTTTGGGCCACCAATATTTGGCAGGAGCCTGGAGAGTGCCCCTGCCGCCCCTATCAGCTTCGGCACCAGCTTATTAAAATGTGCCTCGAATGTCCACCTTCTGTCTAGGACGAGACCAAGATATTTAAGAGTGGGCTCAATGGGTATTCGGACTCCTCCGACGACCAGGTGGAAGTCGGGTGGCAGGCGAGTACGGGGGCCATAAAAGCACATGGCCTCCGTTTTCCCCAAGGCCACCTCGAGTCCCAGTCGCCGGATTCGGTCCACCACATGGGCCACCCCGGCCGTCGCCAATATGGCTGCTTCGCGGCAGGTCCTCCCTCTAGCGGTCACCAAAGTATCGTCAGCGTAACATGTGACGCTGAGGTTCCTGAGGAACGAGCCGCGAAGCACCCAGTCGTAACCCAGGTTCCACAGGAGCGGTCCAAGTACCGACCCCTGTGGAACTCCACACGTCATGCGCCACCGTTTAAGTCCCGACTGGCTGTCGAAGACGACCTCCCTGTCACAGAGGTAGGCTTCTACGGTCCTCTGTAAGTAGTCCGGTACGCCATGGTACCGGAGGGCCTCCCGAATGCAAGTCCAAGGGAGAGTGTTAAAAGCATTGGCGATGTCAAGAGACACCGCCAACAACACATCTCCCTCGGATACGGCCTCCTCCGCCAGCGTCTTCACACGGAGGATCGCACCCACGGTCGACCGCTCCCTCCGAAACCCGAACTGGTTTGCCGATAGATCCGGCCCAGTCCGGGTGAGGTGGCTGACGAGGCGTGCGGCAATGATGCGCTCAAAGAGCTTGCACGCCTCGTCCAGCAGAATGATCGGCCGGTATGCCGACGGTGAATCCTCCGGCCTGCCCTCCTTCCTCAACAGCACGAGGCTGCCAACCTTCCACCGAGCGGGAAATTCTCCCCGCTCGAAACAAGAAGTGAACACCCTCCGAAGATGGTCGCCTAGATGTCTCGAGGCCAGGACCAACGCGCGCCCCGGTATGCCATCAGGCCCAGGGGCGGTATTCCTGGCACTGAGACGCCGGACAACCATCTTTAGTTCTGGAACGGTTACCTCGATGGACTCCTCGTCCTCCTCTTGCGACGACGGCTCTGCGGGAGGCGGAGCCATGCTCGGCGGAACGTGCTCCTCTCTATGAGGGAAGAGCGTCGCGACGACTTCGTCAACAAGATTAGGCTCGAGCGTCTGAGTGAGAGGTGGTGCCCACGGTCTGAGCTTGCCCCTAGCCATGCGGTAGGGGCGCCCCCATGGGTCCTCACTCAGCGACGTGAGCATCTCATTGCGGGCTCTATCCTTGGCGGCAGCGACTGCTGCCTGGAGAGTCTTCATCGCCGCCCTATAGGCCTCGTAGAGCTGGGCCTCTACTGGTTCCACCTCGTCCAGCCCACGAGGGCGTCCGTGTCGACGCCTCCGGTGTCTCTGGTACTGGCGGCGCGCTGCTACGCAAGCGGCGCGTAGTGAGGCAATCTCCGCGCACCACCAATATACTCGTCGCGAACTAACTTGTGACTTGACCCGGGGCATCGACGCGTCACAGACGCTCGTCATTGCCCTCGTGAGCCGTTCCGCCTCCGAGTCAACATCGTCCAGGGCATCCGGTACGGGCACCCACGCCTGGACGATAGCAGCCTCCTCGAGCAGCACCCGGTCCAGCCGCTTCAACGCCCACCGAGGGCGGTCCATCCTGAGGGTTGCCACTGAAGGGTTGGAGGTCTGAGTAGGAATCTCAAACCGGATGTACCGGTGGTCCGAAAGAGACTCCTCCCCCTCGACAACCCTCCAGCCTTGCACCCTGGGCGCGAGAGCAGGGCTGGCGAACGTGACGTCCACGATCGACTCGCCCTGCCAACGCACACAGGTGCTAATCGACCCCCGGTTTAGGACCGTGAGACCGACAGCGTCGACCAAACCCTCCAAAAGTACGCCTTTCGAGGAAGTGTGTGCACTACCCCATCTGGTGGACCATGAGTTCAAGTCCCCCAGGAGAAGAACCGGGCGAGGTTGTATGCGGTCCAGAAGGTCCCCAACCTCGCCCAAGAAGGACTCGAACTCGGAGTCGCGTCGGTTTGGCGAAAAGTACACCCCAACGACGACTATGTCCCTCCACTGCACCGCGACGTAACCCACGCCACGGGCAATGACCTTCAGGGGTGGCACACACAGGGCACTCGATGGAATTATGGCAACTAGAGATGCCGTGTCCACAATCCAGTTGCTCCGAGGTGGAATCCAATAGGGCTCCGCCACCACAGCCACCTCAATATTCCACTCTGCCAGTGATGCAACGAGCATGTCCTGCGCCGAACTGCAATGATTGCAGTTTATCTGTAAGAATCGGTGTTTTAGGTCGTAAGCCATTAGGGACACTCGATGTCAATATCAATCTCGTCCATCGCCTCGCTCGAAGCCACAGGTGCTTCGGAGACGGGCGGGCAGGCCACAGCTGGTTGCGACGGTGCGCTCAGTGTGGTCTTCTTCTTGGACAATTTTGGGTCCTTGCAGGCCTTTGTGCCTACTTTGTGATTCGCTGGAAGTTTAGCCGCTGCACACAGTGCACAGTGCAGGGCGGACGAACATTGACTAGCTCTATGGCCGGGCTGTGCACATTGGTAACAGAGGTCGCTCCTGTCAACTTCCGATGTGCACGTTGCCCTCACGTGTCCAGTTTCAAGGCACCGGAAACAGCGCCTTCCTCTGGGCTCCAGGATCTTAATCCTTGCTGCAACCCAGCCAACAAGAAGCCGCCCACTTTCAGCTATCTTTTTTGCAGCGCTAATTGGGCAGCGCACCCAGGCCGTACCCATACCACTGGGGCCAGCACGGATTTCCCCCACCTTAACTGTCTCCAACACACAGTTCCCAGCCGCCGTTATTGCCGCGGCTATTTCTTCCCCTGTGACCGAGTCATCGAGGCCTGTTATTCGAAGCTCGGCGGTTTGGGTCGGACGATGAACTCGGGTATCCTCACCGAGAAGCTCCCGGATCTTCAGCGCGAGTGCGTCGGCCTTCTCCGAATTGCCCTCTCCAGGCACCTCGATGACTCGGGCACCCGTCGCCGCCTTACGCACCTGGAGGTACGGGATGCCCATTCCTCGCCAGTCTATTTGAGACTTGGCTTCGGCGAGGACTTTGGCATATGACAGCCCTTTCTTCTCCGCCTCGGGCTGGAGCGTGACCACTACTGCTGCGGTTTTGGGCACTCTCAGCTTCCGTTTTTTCGACGGCTTCTCCTGTACACTGCTTGAAGGCACCTTCTTGCTGGCCTCCCGCTTGCCGTTTCTGCCAACTCGCACCCACTCTCTTGATGGAGCGGGTGCTGATGGCCCGGCAACAGCGGGGGCTGGGACAGCAGGGGCTGATGGCAATATAACATTACCCTTGCTCTTCTTCCCCTTGCCTTTTCCTTTCGCAGAAGAAGTTTGTGGTTGCGGTTGGGCCTGTGAACCAGGTGGAATCGCCGCAGAAGCCTCTTTGACTTTGTCAGCCGCTAACGGCGGGCGAAGCCGTGGTGCGGGCGGTAGTCTTTCCTCTATTGAGGCAAGACGGGCACTCACCATCGTCCCTAGGTCAATCATAAGAGACCGACGAAATTCTTCTAACCCTGACTCCTGGCGGATGCGCGCCACGGAGTGACTGTCTGCTGAATCAGCAGCGGGTTGTCCATCTACGCCTGAAGACACTGATTGAGATGATGAAGAGCGCATTTTCACCATTTCTTTCTTCATGATGTCCATCTCTTTTCGAAGTTCGGCCAGCTCTTTTCGCATACGGATGTTCTCAGCCTGCAGGACCGCAGTTTCCTCCGACGCGGTCCTCTGACTAAGCTCCCGAACCACTTCTTGGACACTAGCAGCGGCCTCTTTCAGGTAACCTTGAAAGCGGCCGCACAGATGTTTACTGTTGTTGGCTACGTGTCTGATGGTTTGCACATCCTTTTCAATTCTGAGGCCAAGACCCAGAGTGGACTGGTCATTGTCCTCAGTGATCATCTCCGCCGGACTTGATGACGGCATCTGACACCGCTCCGTCGGTGTCGGATATTTTGCCCGCAGCTCCCTAGCGGTCGCAGCTAACGATGCGATCTCCTTTTCCGCTTCCAGGCGCATTTGCGCTTTTTCTGTCTCTAGCAGCTTTTCTTTGGCTGCTGCCAGACCTACATACTCCCCTGTAGTAGGGGGACGGCCGCGTCCTCGTCCTTTGTTATTGGGTGTGGCAGGTGATTTGCCTCCCCACTCCTCGCCACTAGAGCCTTCGCTATGCGGCCTCTTTTGTGCCTTGGCGCTGTCACGGCTAACGGCAGATCTATAGCCTGAAACCGAGACATTTTCGACGCTGGAGGAGTCCGACAAATACAGTTGCCTCTCCACACTTGACTCCGTACTACGTAGTCTCTTCTCCGTCTCATCCGTGCTAAGGCGGTTAAGCCTTACGACTGCAACGGGGCTTCTAGACTTTGCCCGCACTTCCGTCTTCTCCGACTCGGATCCACTGGACCCATCCACCATCTTCTCCGACTTCCTTCCCTTCTCACGCCTACTGCGCCTCTCCTTCTTCCCACTCTTTTTCTCCTTAACATCGTCAATTTTTATTTTATTTTTTAAGAACTCCATATTAGTCCCACGAGTATGGAACGAACTTAGGGTCCACCCGGGCAGTGCGTCCTTACCGCGGGTAAGCCTATATTTTGATGACCCAAGAGGGGGGCGGCAGGTACCCTCCTGGGAGGCAGTAATGACCGACACGACGAGCGAGGCGGACCATTCAGCGCACAACCGGCGCTGACTGGACCGTCTCGCCCGATACCCTGGCCGATCTTCAAGGCCTCGCGCTGCCATTCCGCTTGCCACTCAGGGGTTTTTTATTGAAAAGTGGTTGACTCCACTTTGTTTTTTATTGAGGTTGGCTCCTCGCGGCCCGGCCAATTAAGGCAAGGCCTCCGGTCCCGAGCACGCTCAAGGGATAACGGATCCTCACCCCCCTCACTTTCGCAAGGGGGAAATCAACCACTCGCGCGTCCACTTTGCCCTCAGCTACTCAGAAGGACAGGCGGAGCGCCTTCTCGGGGACCACTTCGCTTCACTACAGGCTGGATTGCCCGCAGCTACTGAGCCCCCCCGCCACGACAAGGCGTGGTCCCGTTGGGGGGGAACCTAACCTAACCTTTTTTTTTTTTTTTTTTTTTTTTTATCGTGAGGAAAATGCATTGAACTGCATCCCCACCGTCCTGGGGCGGAGCGGTGGGGTATGTGGGGCTCTCCGGCCGTGAAGCGGCCGGCCTACCCACTAAAAACCTCACGGTGTCCAATCTCGCCGCAATGCCAGAGCGCACAGGAACCGTTGCGGATAACATCCATGCGCTCTGGCGGCGGTTGGTCCCTTCGGACCCCAACTCAGGAAATCCTCTCGAGAGGCAACGTGGACACGCCGCCGCCATCTCGGGCTCAAATACTGGCGACGGACCCCCCCGAGTCCGCCGCCAAGAGCCGTTTAGGGCGGCAACAGGTCATTTCTGACCCGTCGCCTTTGACGCCTAGGGCGCTGGGTGCCGCGGAGGAGCTCGCGCTCTCTCTCTGCAGACTCCTTCGCACCCATTACATTCTCGCAGAAGTGGCGAGTCGCCTGCCAGGCTTCGTCACTGCCGACCATGGCCAAAACTACGGCTGGCAGTGACAGATCCACGCCAATGGTCGACACCAGCGACTGCCGATGCTCGGCCCAAGCTGGGCAGACTTCTAAAGTATGTTGAGCGGTGTCGGAGCTGCAACTGCAGTGGTGACACCGCTCGTCCATCTCCCTCTGTATTCGACACAGGTACCTTCCAAAGCAACCGTGCCCGGAAAGCACCTGTGTCAAATGGAAACTTAGTGCCCCATGACTTCGGTTGAGCCATTCTTCGAAGACAGGCATGATAGCCTCGATTGTCCGGCGACCGTACCCCGGCTCCTGCAGCCGCGTCCGCCACTCCACCACTTGAGCTTGGCGAAGGACATCACGACGCTCCTCCACCTCCCTGAGCGCCGGACGGTCACCCCGACTCCGCGCCTCCTCGCGCCACTCGTAGAGCGACGCGAGGGATTTTGCGTCGAGGTCCCAGGGCAGAGACCCAGCCAAGACGACGGCTGCTTCTCCCGACACGGTGCGGTATGCCCGCGTAACTCTGATGGCCATCAGCCTCTGTACGCGCAAGAGTGTACTGATGACGCCATCAGAGACACATGCGGCCCACACCGGGGCGCCGTACAGAGCCATCGAGCGCAGAACTCCCATATACAAACGCCTAGTGGAGGTGTTTGGACCACCCAAATTAGGTAAGAGCCGGGCAAGTGCCCCCGCCGCTCCAACCAGCTTCGGCGCCAAACGGCCGAAATGCGCCCTGAAGTCCCAGTTGCTGTCGAGGACAAGGCCGAGGTATTTTAACGTCGACTCGACAGCAACACGGGTTCCGCCAATGACAAGGTGGAAATCACGGGGTGGCTTGTTACGCGGACCGCTGAAGCAGATCGCCTCCGTCTTGCCTAGAGCGACCTCAAGCCCCAAGCCACGTATGCGCTGCACAACGTGCGCCACCCCCGCCGTCACCAGAATGGCTGCCTCACGGTGCGTTCTCCCCCTGGCAGTAACGAGCGTGTCGTCGGCGTAACACGTCACGCCAAGGTTTGGGAGAAAGGCACCGCGAAGCACCCAGTCATAACCAATGTTCCACAGGAGTGGACCGAGGACCGACCCCTGTGGAACGCCGCAGGTCATGCGCCACCGCCGCCACCCATCCTGCGTCTCGTAGGCGATCATCCTCTCGGACAAATACGCCTCGAGGATGCGCTGCAGGTACACGGGTACGCGGTGGTAACGTAGGGCCTCCCTCACGCACGCCCAGGGAAGCGTGTTAAATGCGTTGGCGATATCGAGCGACACCGCCAACAGCACTTCTCCAGCCGCAACGGCTTCCTCTGCAAGCGCCTTTACCCGAAGGATTGCGCCAACGGTCGACCGTTCCCTGCGAAACCCAAACTGGTATTCCGATAGGTCCGGCCCAGTCCGGGTGAGGTGGCTGACGAGGCGCGCAGCAATTATGCGCTCAAAGAGCTTGCACGCCTCGTCCAGCAGAACGATCGGCCGGTACCCCGACGGCGAGTCTTCTGGTCTGCTATCCTTGCGGAGAAGGACGAGGTTGCCCGTTTTCCACCGAGCGGGGAAGTGTCCTCGCTCGAAACAGGCAGTAAACAGCCTCCTCAGACGGTCGCCCAGCTCTCTCGAGGCCAAGACCCACACGCGACCCGGTATGCCATCCGGCCCGGGTGCGGTGTTCCTAGCACTGAGGCGCCGGACGACCATCTTAATCTCCGCGCTGGTAACTTCGAGGGTATCGTCCTCCTCCTGGGTCGTTGGCTCCGAGGGTGGTAGAGGAGCCATGTGCGGTGGGACGTGGTCTTCCCTCTGGGGGAAGAGCACCGCAACGACCTCAGAGACGAAATGTGGCTCGAGCGTCTGAGTTAGCGGAGGGGCCCACGGTTTGAGCTTGTCCCTTGCCAAACGGTAGGGACGCCCCCATGGGTCCTCACTCAAAGACGCAAGCATTTCATCCCTGGCGCGGTCCTTTGCGGCAGCAATGGCTGTTTTTAGGGCCTCCTTGGCGGACTTATAGGCAGCGTGCAGTTGATCCCCTACAGGGTCCAGCTCATCCGGCACATGCGGGCGACCGCGTCGATGACCCCGGTGTCGGGTGTACGGGCGTCGCGCTACTACGCAAGCGGAACGCAGGGATGCAATCTCCGCGCTCCACCAGTACACCTGTCGCGATAGTCGTCGCGACTTCACACGGGGCATCGACGCGTCACAAACGCTCGTCATGTCCCGTGTAAGCCTATCCACCTCCAAGTCAACATCGTCCAGGGCATCCGGTACGGGCACCCACGCCTGGACGATGGCGGCCTCTTCAAGCAGCACACGGTCCAGCCTCTTTAACGCCCACCGGGGACGATCCATCCGGGGGGATGTGACCGATGGGTTGGAGGTCTGGGTAGGAATCTCAAACCGGATGTACAGGTGATCCGATAGAGATTCAACCCCCTCAACAACCCTCCAGTCCTGCACCCTGGGCGCAAGGGCAGGGCTGGCGAACGTGACGTCCACGATCGACTCGCCCTGCCAGCGCACCAAGGTGCTCGTCGACCCCTGGTTTAGGACCTCCAAGTCGAAGGAGTCGACCCAGGGCCCCAGTATAGCACCCCTCGAACATGTTCGTGCACTGCCCCACCTCGTCGACCAAGAGTTCAAGTCCCCCAGGAGAAGAACCGGGCGAGGTTGTATGCGGTCCAGAAGGTCCCCAACTTCGCCCAAGAAGGACTCAAACTCGGAGTCGCGTCGGTTTGGCGAAAAGTACACCCCGACGACGACTATGTCCCTCCACTGCACCGCGACGTACCCCACGCCGCGAGCAATGGGTTTGAGGGGTGGCGCACACAGGGCACTCGATGGGATGATGGCAACGAGAGCCGCCGTGTCAACAATCCAATTGCTCCGAGGTGGAATCCAATAGGGCTCCGCCACCACTGCCACCTCAACATTCCATTCCGCCAGTGACGCAACCAGCATGTCCTGCGCGGAACTGCAATGGTTTATGTTCACCTGAAGAAAGCGATGAATGATGTTGTCCATTAGGGACACTCGATTTCAATGTCTACCTCATCCATCGCTTCCTCCCGGGTAGCCGCGGGGGCTACGGAAGAAGCAGCAGGGCGGACCGCAACTGGGCGTGCCGATGCACCCACAGCAGTCCTCTTCACTTTGGCCTGCTTTGGTATTTTACAGGCGTTGGTGCCTACCCGATGATCGGAAGGCTGGTTCGCGGCCGCACAAAGGGAGCAGTGCGGCTTGGCTGAACACCCGCTGGCATTGTGGCCAGGTTGTGCACATCGGTAGCAGAGGTCGCTCCGATCGACCACCGATGTGCACGTTGCCCTCACGTGTCCACTTTCAAGGCACCGGAAACAACGCCTTCCTCTGGGCTCCAGTATCTTAATCCTTGCTGCAACCCAGCCAACAAGAAGCCGCCCACTTTCAGCTATCTTTTTTGCAGCGCTAATTGGGCAGCGCACCCAGGCGGTACCCATTCCACTGGGGCCAGTACGGATTTCCCCCACCTTAACCGTCTCCAGCACACAGTTCCCAGCCGTCGTTATTGCCGCGGCTATTTCTTCCCCTGTGACCGAGTCATCGAGGCCTGTTATTCGAAGCTCGGCGGTTTGGGTCGGACGATGAACTTGGGTATCCTCTCCGAGAAGCTCCCGGATCTTCAGCGCGAGTGCGTCGGCCTTCTCTGAATTACCCTCTCCAGGCACCTCGATGACTCGGGCACCCGTCGCCGCCTTACGCACCTGGAGGTACGGGATGCCCATACCTCGCCAGTCTATTTGTGACTTGGCTTCGGCGAGAACTTTCGCATATGACAGCCCTTTCTTCTCCGCCTCGGGCTGGAGCGTGACCACTACTGCTGCGGTTTTGGGCGCTCGCAGCTTCCGTTTTTTCGACGGCTTCTCCTGTACACTGCTTGAAGGCACCTTCTTGCTGGCCTCCCGCTTGCCATTTCTGCCAACTCGCACCCACTCTCTTGATGGAGCGGGTGCTGATGGCCCGGCAACAGCGGGGGCTGGGACGGCAGGGGACGGCTGGGAATGTGCACCCTTACTTCTCTTCCCCTTGCCTTTACCCTTCTTAGGAGCGGTCTGTGAGACCGCTGCCGCCTGCGGAGGTTGAATGATCGGCTCCGCAGGAACTTCTTCTCTTATTCTATCCGCCGCTAGAGGTGGACGCACACGAGGCGCGGGCGGAAGTCTCTCCTCGATAGAGGCCAGGCGGGCACTCACCATCGTCCCTAAATCTATCATCAGGGACCGACGGAACTCCTCAAGCTCCGGCTCCTGGCGGATACGTCCTGGCGGATTCATGCTATTCGCTGGATTCGCAGCAGGTTGTTTATCAACACCTAGAGCCGGGGTGGATCGCATCTTCGCCACCTCCGCTTTCATGTGTTCCAGCTCTTTTCGGAGCTGAGCCATCTCATCCCTCATACGGGCGTTCTCAGCTTGGAGAACTGCAGCTTCCTCCGACACAGTCCGCCTGCTGAGCTCCGAGACTACCTCCTGGACACTAGCAGCGGCCTCTTTCAAGTAGCCCTGGAAGCGGCCGCACAGCTTTTTGCTATTGTTGGCCACGTGTCTAATAGTTTGGACATCCTTCTCGATTCGGAGGCCAAGCCCGAGAGTCGACTGGTCATCAGCCTCAGGAATCACGGCTGTGCTCGTCGACGCCATCACAGAGCATTCCGACCGTGTCGGGTACTTCGCTCGAAACTCCCTAGCGGACTCGGCTAATGCAGCGATTTCCCTGTCCGCTTCAAGGCGCATCTGCTCCTTTTCCACCTCTAGCAGCTTCTCCTTCGCTGCCGCCAGACCCACGTACTCGCCAGTGGTGGGGGGTCGACCGCGCCCGCGGTTTTTGGTGACTGGCGATTTTCCGCCCCACTCCTCGTCACTCGAATCTCCGCCGTGCGGTCTTTTGGTGCCCTTGGAGTTGATCTTTGCGCTCCTAGAGCTTCTCCCACTGTTAGACTGCACGTCGAAGAATTCGACATCTTCACCGGCTTCCACACTACCTCCAACACTGTCTGACTCAGCGTCTGATATATAGAAGTCTTTTTCTAAGCTTCGGTCTCTGTCTCTGTCCGATCGCTGCAGCCTGTCTAGGCTTCTAGCTGACAGCCTAGGTACTCGGACGCTGAGTCTCCTCGTCTCCTTGTCCTTCCTCTTCTTCTTCTCAAGTTCGGGCATGTCTAGCCCTCCTTCTTTCTCCAACCGTCTCGGTCCCTCTACCACCGTACTTCCTTCTCTGCTCTCCTTCTCCAACTTTGTTTTGTTTTGTTTTTTAAAAATAATTTCCATATTATTCCCACGAGATCTTCGGAAATAAGTCCACCCGGGCGGAGCCGTGCGCCGCGGGTAAGCCTTTGGGTTGTTAACCCAGGAGGGGGGCGGCAGGTACCCTCCTGGGAGGCAGTAGTGACCGACACGACGAGCGAGGCGGACCATTCAGCGCACAAGCGGCGCTGACTGGACCGTCTCGCCCGATACCCTGGCCGATCTTCAAGGCCTCGCGCTGCCATTCCGCTTGCCACTCAGGGGTTTTTTATTGAAAAGTGGTTGACTCCACTTTGTTTTTTATTGAGGTTGGCTCCTCGCGGCCCGGCCAATTAAGGCAAGGCCTCCGGTCCCGAGCACGCTCAAGGGATAACGGATCCTCACCCCCTCACTTTCGCGAGGGGGAAACCGACCACTCGCACGTCCACTGTGCCCTCAGCTACTCAGAAGGACAGGCGGAGCGCCTTCTCGGGGACCACTTCGCTTCACTACAGGCTGGATTGCCCGCAGCTACTGAGCCCCCCCGCCACGACAAGGCGTGGTCCCGTTGGGGGGGAACCTAACCTAACCTAACCTAACCTAACCTAACCTAACCTAACCTAACCTAACCTAACCTAACCTAACCTAACCTAACCTAACCTAACCTAACCTTTTTTTTTTTTTTTTTTTTTTTTTTTTACGTGAGGAAAATGCATTGAACTGCATCCCCACCGTCCCGGGGGGGAGCGGTGGGGTATGTGGGGCTCTCCGGCCGTGAAGCGGCCGGCCTACCCACTAAAAACCTCACGATGTCCAGTCTCGCCGCCATGTGCCGGAGGTAGCAGGACCGCTCGCGCTTTACTGCTACTACCCCCGGCGACGGCTGGCCTCGTCAGGCCTCATCTCAGAGAAGAATCCCTCGCGAGAGGCGGCGTGGACACGCCGCCGCCATCTCGGGCTCTTGTACTGGCGACGGACCCCCCCGAGTCCGCCGCCACGAGCCGTTTAGGGTGGCAGATGGTCATCTCGGGCCATCCGCCTGGAGCGCTGTGAGCGCTGCGTCCCACGCAGCAGCTCTCGCGCTCTTTCATCTGCCTCTTTTATCGCCATTACATTTTCACAATATTGGCGCATCGCCTGCCAGGACTCATCACTGCCGACCATGGCTGAAACTACGGCCGGCAGCGAGAGATCCTGGCCAATCACATTCACCAAATCTCGTCTCGGCTCCGCCCAAGCTGGACAGACCTGTAGCGTATGTTGAGCGGTGTCAGAATTGCAGCTGCAGTGGTGACACCGCTCATTTTCTTCTCTTTGGATTCGACACAGGTACTTACCGAAGCAGCCATGCCCGGTAAGCACCTGTGTCAATCGGAAGCTCAGCGCCCCGTGGCTTCTCTCGAGCCAATCCTGCAAAATGGGCCGTATTGCTTCTACTGTTTGGCGGCCGTATCCCGGCTGCTCTAGCCGCGTCTCCCACTCCGCCATGATGATCTGGCGAAGCTCCGCCCGGCGTCCTTCCACCTCCCTGAGCGCCGGGCGGTCGCCTCGACTTCGCGCCTCCTCGCGCCACTTGTAGAGAGCCGCGAGGGATTTCGCCTCGAGATCCCATGGCGGAGATCCGGCGAGCACGCGGGCTGCGTCACCCGCTATGGTGCGGTATCCCCGCGTCACCCTGATGGCCATCAGCCTCTGCACTTGCAGAAGTTTGCCGATGACGCCATCAGGGATGTTCGCGGCCCACACCGGGGCGCCGTAGAGCGCCATCGAGCGGATGACGCCCATGTATAGTCTTCTCGTGGCAACGTTTGGGCCACCAATATTTGGCAGGAGCCGGGAGAGTGCCCCTGCCGCCCCTATCAACTTCGGCAAAAGCTTATCAAAATGCGCCTCGAATCTCCATCTTCTATCTAGGACGAGGCCAAGATATTTAAGAGTGGGCCCAATGGTTATCCGGACTCCTCCGACGATTAGGTGGAAGTCGGTCGGCAGGCGAGTACGGGGGCCATAAAAGCACATGGCCTCCGTTTTCTCCAAGGCCACCTCGAGCCCCAGTCGCCGGATTCGATCCACCACATGGGCCACCCCGGCCGTCGCCAATATAGCTGCTTCGCGGCAGGTCCTCCCTCTAGCGGTCACCAACGTATCGTCAGCGTAACATGTGACGCTGAGGTTCCTGAGGAACGAGCCGCGAAGCACCCAGTCGTAACCCAGGTTCCACAGGAGTGGTCCAAGTACCGACCCCTGTGGGACTCCACACGTCATGCGCCACCGTTTAAGTCCCGACTGGCTGTCGTAGACGACCTCCCTGTCACAGAGGTAGGCTTCTACGGTCCTCTGTAAGTAGTCCGGTACGCCATGGTACCGGAGAGCCTCCCGAATGCAAGTCCAAGGGAGAGTGTTAAAAGCATTGGCGATGTCAAGAGACACCGCCAAAAACACATCTCCCTCGGACACAGCCTCCTCCGCCAGCGTCTTCACTCGGAGGATCGCACCCACGGTCGACCGCTCCCTCCGAAACCCGAACTGGTTTGCCGATAGATCCGGCCCAGTCCGGGTGAGGTGGCTGACGAGGCGTGCGGCAATGATGCGCTCAAAGAGCTTGCACGCCTCGTCCAGCAGAACGATCGGCCGGTACGCCGACGGTGAATCCTCCGGTCTGCCCTCCTTCCTCAACAGCACGAGGCTGCCAACTCTCCACCGAGCGGGAAATGCTCCCCGCTGGAAGCAAGAACTAAACAACCGCCGAAGATGGTCGCCTAGATGTCTCGAGGCCAGAACCAACGCGCGCCCCGGTATTCCATCAGGCCCAGGGGCGGTATTCTTGGCACTGAGACGCCGGATGACCATCGTTAGTTCTGGAACGGTCACCTCGATAGACTCCTCGTCCTCCTCTGGCGACGCCGGCTCTGCGGGAGGCGGAGCCATGCTCGGCGGAACGTGCTCCTCCCTGTGAGGGAAGAGCGTTGCGACTACTTCGGCAACAAGATTTGGCTCAAGCGTCTGAGTGAGAGGTGGTGCCCACGGTCTGAGCTTGCCCCTAGCCATGCGGTAGGGGCGCCCCCATGGGTCATCACTCAGTGACGTGAGCATCTCATTGCGGGCTCTATCCTTGGCGGCAGCGACTGCTGCCTGGAGAGTCTTCATCGCCGCCCTATAGGCCTCGTAGAGCTGGGCCTCTACTGGTTCCACCTCGTCCAGCCCACGAGGGCGACCGTGTCGACGCCTCCGGTGTCTCTGATACCGGCGGCGCGCTGCTACGCAAGCGGCGCGTAGGGAGGCAATCTCCGCGCACCACCAATACACTCGTCGCGATCTAGCTTGAGACTTGACCCGGGGCATCGACGCGTCACAGACGCTCGTCATTGCCCTCGTGAGCCGTTCCGCCTCCAAATCAACATCGTCCAGGGCATCCGGTACGGGCACCCACGCCTGGACGATGGCTGCCTCTTCTAACAGCACCCGGTCCAGCCGCTTCAACGCCCACCGAGGGCGGTCCATCCTGAGGGATGCGACCGAAGGGTTGGAGGTCTGGGTAGAAATCTCGAACCGGATGTACCGGTGGTCCGAAAGAGATTCCTCCCCCTCGACAACCCTCCAGTCTTGCACCCTGGGCGCGAGGGCAGGGCTGGCGAACGTGACGTCCACGATCGACTCGCCCTGCCAACGCACACAGGTGCTAATCGACCCCCGGTTTAGAACCGTGAGACCGACGGCGTCGACCAAACCTTCCAAGAGTACGCCTTTCGAGGAAGTGTGTGCACTACCCCATCTGGTGGACCATGAGTTCAAGTCCCCCAGGAGAAGAACCGGACGAGGTTGTATGCGGTCCAGAAGGTCCCCAACCTCGCCCAAGAAGGACTCGAACTCGGAGTCGCGTCGGTTTGGCGAAAAGTACACCCCGACGACGACTATGTCCCTCCACTGCACCGCGACGTAACCCACGCCACGGGCAATGACCTTCAGGGGTGGCACACACAGGGCACTCGATGGGATGATGGCAACTAGAGATGCCGTGTCCACAATCCAGTTGCTCCGAGGTGGAATCCAATAGGGTTCCGCCACCACAGCCACCTCAATATTCCACTCTGCCAGTGATGCAACCAGCATGTCCTGCGCCGAACTGCAATGGTTGCAGTTTATCTGCAAGAATCGATGTTTTAGGTCGTAAGCCATTAGGGACACTCGATGTCAATATCATTCTCGTCCATCGCCTCGCTCGAAGCCACAGGTGCTTCGGGGACGGGTGGGCAGGTCACAGCTGGTTGCGACGGTGCGCTCAGTGTGGTCTTCTTCTTGGACAACTTTGGGTCCTTGCAGGCCTTTGTGCCTACTTTGTGATTCGCTGGAAGTTTAGCCGCTGCACACAGTGCACAGTGCAGGGCGGACGAACATTGACTAGCTCTATGGCCGGGCTGTGCACATTGGTAACAGAGGTCGCTCCTGTCAACTTCCGAAGTGCACTTGGCCCTCACGTGGCCAACCTCAAGGCAGCGGAAGCAGCGCTGTACCCTTGGCTGTAGCAATCTAACGCTTGCTGATACCCATCCAACAAGTAAGCGCCCGCCCTCCACCACCTTCTTGGCCGCAGCCACTGGGCAGCGTACCCACGCCGATCCCATGACACCAGAATCTCGGCGAATTTCCCCGGATTTAATTTGCTCTAATGAGCACCCTCCCACCTGCGCGATTGCTGCTGAGAGTTCCTCCGACGTCACGGAGTCATCCAGGCCGGAGACGCGGAGTTCAGCAGTTGCGACTGGCCGGTGAACTCTGACACGTTCTTCGGACAGAGTCTGCCTAATTTTTTCAGCCAGAGCGTCTGCCATCTCGCCTTTGGCCGCTCCGGGAACCTTTATGATACGGGCTCCTGTCGCAGTCTTGTCTATACGAAGGCTTTCGATACCCATCGCACGCCAATCGATCTTTGACTTGGCGTCCGACAGTACCTTAGCATAGGTCTCACCATTTTTCTCCGCCTCTGGCTGGAGGGTCACAACGATAGCTGCGGTTTTGTGTACGCGCAGCTTTGCCTTCTTTGTCTTTTCACCCTTTTGGGTTTCCTTCTTTTTGGGTGCTTGTTTGCCGTTTTTACCGACAGTTGTCCAAGCACCGGATGTCGGCTTGGCAGAGGAGCCGGGGACAGAATCTGGTTGGGTTGAAGGACCACCACTTTTGCTCTTGTTCACACCTTTTCCTTTTTTGCCCTTGGCCTTCGTCGCAGGCCCCGTCGGCTTCGGGGCTGGTCCAATCCGTGGCATCGGGACTGGAACTTCCATCTGAGGTGGAGAGGGGCTTTTCTCCTTTGCCCGGTCAGCCGCCAGAGGCGGACGAACAATCGGGGCCGGAGGAAGTCTTTCCTCCAACACCTGAAGGCGGGCATTCATCATGGTCCCTATCTCTACCATTAAGGACCGCTTGAGCTCCTCCACGATATTTATCTCCGAGGGGTTTCGCGCCACGGGCTGGCTGACTGCCATGGCCTCAACTCCAGGGGACTGATGAGGCGAGGAGTGACTGTTTCGCACCCTTGCCATATCTTCTCGAATAGAGGCTATCTCCTTGCGGAGCTCCGCAATCTCTTTTTTCATGTTGGCATTTTCTGCCTGTAGGAGAACAGTCTCCTCCGACGTTGTCCTTTGGCTCAACTCCTCTACCACGTTGGCGACACTGAGCGCAGCGTCCTTGAGGAATCGTATGAACCTACCATTTAAATTCTTGCTGTTGTCAGCCACATAATTAATGGAGCTCAAATCTCCGGTAATGCGCTCAGTGAGCGCCTGCGTAGTCTGTTTTCCTATCGAGACCACGGCTTCTCCTTCTAAGTTGCCTTTCTGACATTCCGACCTAGTTGGGAATTTTAGGCGCAACTCTCGAGCGACAGATGCCGCTGCGGCTATGTCCTTTTCCGCCTCTAGTCGCATATGCTCTTTTTCTAGCTCAATGAGCTTCTGTTTTGCCTGGGCCTGCCCCACATACTCCCCTGTAGTAGGGGGACGGCCGCGTCCTCGTCCTTTGTTACTGGGTGTGGCAGGTGATTTGCCTCCCCACTAACCTAACCTAACCTAACCTTTTTTTTTTTTTTTTTTTTTTTTTTTTTTTTTTTTTTTTTTTTTTTTTTTTTTTTTTTTTTTTTTTTTTTTTTTTTTTTTTTTTTTTACGTCAGGAAAATGCATGAAACTGCACTTCCACCGCCCCGGGGGGAACGGTGGGGAGTGTGAGGCTCTCCGGCCGTGAAGCGGCCGGCATACTCACTAAAAACCTGACGATGCTGCCTACTCGCCACTTTCGCGCCGGGGGTACCAGTACCGCTTTCGCTCCGCCCGGCTTCCCCCGACAGTGGTTGGTCCTCGCGGACCCAATCTAATTTTTTATGACCGCCACGAGAAAGGCGACGTGCAGCACGCCGCCGCCTCCTCAGACCTCTGAACTGACGGTGATCCCCCCCGAGATCACCGCCAAGGTCGTAAATGTGGCGCGTGAATCGCTGCCTACTGTACGCCGTGCGCAGATTGGAGAAGACCACTCCGCTCCGCCACCACCACGGTCAACCCGAGACAACCCCTATGGACAGGGCATCTCGATGTCCGGCCCCTCCGAAGTTTGGGGAGGAACCGGGGCGGCCGGAGGACGATAGCCAGGTGGTCTTAGGCCCTTCTTCTTTTTGGGTGTGACGCAAGATTTGCCCCCCACCCGATGCTCAGCCGGCTTGCCAGCTGCAGCGCACACCGAGCATCGCACAGCAGCGCTGCACGAGTCCGCCTTGTGACCCAGCTGACCGCAGCGATAGCACTCACCGCTGCGGTCCACTGGGGACCTGCACCATGTCTGGGTGTGCCCAGGTTCCAAGCACCTGAAGCACCTGAGCCTCTTCGGCTGTAAAAGCTCTACTCGGGCCGCGCTCCAGCCAACAAGTAGACGGCCCTCCGCACCAAGCGATTTGGCTGCCTCGATTGGGCAGCGCACCCACACCGTCCCGGAACCCCGCGCGTTAGTTCGAATTTTGCCCACTTTGACTGCGTCTAGGGCGCAGTTTGTTTTACCCGCTATCGCGGCAGCAACTTCTTCCACTGTGACTGTGTCGTCGAGGCCTCTGATGCGCATTTCGGCGCACATCACAGGCCTCGAGACAATAACACCCTCAACATCGCGAGCGAGGACTTCACGAATGCTGTCAGCCAGCGCATCCGCTTTGCGGCTCCTGTCTTCCCCTGAGACCTGCAGCAATTTCGCCCCGGTGGCCGTTCCGACCATATCTACGCCAGTTTCAAGACCTAAACTGGCTAGGTCCACCCTCTGCCTGGCTTTGTTTATCACCGAGGCATAAGTTACACCCTTTTCCAGCTCTGACTGTGGCAGCATAATAACGACTGCCGCAGTCTTTGGGGCGGTAAGTCGGGGTGTGCGCTTGGACTTCCCACCGCGTTTACCCCGCTTCCCCTTCTTTTTCGCCTGGGGGGAAGGTTTTCCTCCCTTGCCCACTGTGGTCCAGGCATTATCGGCCGAAGTCGATGGCGTCTGGGCCGGTGCCTCCTTCGGAGGAGCAGCTTTCTTAGCAACTCGACTCACCCTTGTCTCCTTCTTCGACGCAGCCTGCGCAGGCGCAGACCGCGAAGGTGCATCTTGCAAAGGCGCAGCCTGCATAGGCGCGGCCTCTACAGATGGAGCCCTCGTCACTTCTCTGGCCCTGTCCGCCGCAAGCGGGGGACGAAGGCGTGCAGCTGGGGGCAGCCGTTCCTCTATGGCAGCGAGTCGCTGCAAAATAATGTCGAATCCCTGTGCACCCTGGGGCGCTCGCTCGCCCGCAACGTTCTCTCTCCTCTGCGCGTTCTCGCGGCGGACGTTCCGCATCTCCTTTATCATTTGGGCCATCTCCATACGGAGATTAGCCACGCACTGATTTAGCCTGGCGTTATCAGCCTTTAGCTGCGCCATCTCCTCCGTCTGTGTCCGGGTAGTCAATTCCTCAAGTGCCACCTTGATATTGGTGGTGGCAACGTTAAGGAATTTAATGAACTCCCCCTTGAGGTGTCCACTGCGCTGGGCAACCTCCCTTACGGCCAACAAATTGGACGCAGCCTTGTCTCCGATAGTGGTAGCCGTCTGCGCCTTCGGATCGCCGATTGGAACAACCAAATCGGCGATTTTTACCGCCTTGCTGGTCGAAGGCCGTGGCGACCGATCACGAACCAGCCCCTTTTCTGCTTGGAGGCGGATGATGTCGCGCTCCGCCGCCGCTTTGGCTTCGATTTCCTTGTGGAGACCGATGTGTTCACCTGAGGGCTGTCGGTCTCTCTCAGGATGCCCCTTATTCGCCGCTCTTGCGGCCGCCAAGTCTTCCTCAGCCTGTCGGCGTATTAACGCTGTCTCAGCCTCTTCCAAGTCCTGCCTGGCCTTACGCAAGTCAACGTATTGGCCCGTGGTGGGCGGTCTACCTCTTCCTCTCTGCGCTGGAGATACCCCAGCGCTCTCCCTCGCTTCCGGCGGCAAAGGCCGCTTCCCTGCCTTCCGGCTGCTTACCATCGAGACGGACGACTGCGATGACTCGTCGCTTTCGTCCGCCCCGGACAAGTCTGAAACTGAGCCAAACAGACTCTCCATACTTTGCGCAAGTGTTCGCGCAATAATTGGCGATCGGTCGCGGACATTGTGCGCACCGTGCCCCGACTTCTCAGCAGCCATATCTTCAAGCCGCGTTAGCCTTACAATTGGGCTGCGCAGCCGCTGCTCTTTTGCCACTCTTGTGGCTTCAGTCTCCGGCTTCTCCAGCCCTTCAACCTCCGGCTTTCTCAGCCCTTCCGTCTCATCAACTCCTCCTACATCGTCAGATTTTTTGTTTTCAGTCTCCATATAGTTCCCACGAGAACACGGTTTTAAACGTCCACCTAGGCCGGAGCCGGTCGGCACTAGGTAAGCCTTGAGATTGATAACCCAGGGGAGGGGCGGCAGGTACCCCCCTGGGGGTGCGGTAGAGACTGCCTACTGGGCAGCCACACAGGTCTCGCCCCGCACCACCAACTTACCTTTCAGGTTTTTTAAGGTGGTCTCTCCACCAGGCCCGGCCAATGAAGGCAAGGCCCATACCACCCCATCCCTCGCTTTCGCGAGGAGGCCCCTAAACTACGTACGCCGGCCAATTAAGGCAAGCGCACCCCCGAACTGTGTGTAGTGTAAGTGTGTGTGTGGTGTGTGTGTGTGTGTGATTGGTTCGGCCAAGCCGATGGTAAAGCCCACCGACGAGGACGAACCAATGTGTGTGTATGTGATGTCGATGATCCCCCAGCAGCGCGGAGACGCTTCCTCGACCTTTCGCAATGACGTCGAAAGGCGAGGAGCCAACCGCAGCCCTAGAGAACCACCGACAACGCGTGTATGTATAGTGTACCTACTATGCCGGACCATTGGCCAGCGCCGATAAATGGAAATGAGAAACTTCTCTTCGATTGATCGACGCTGTTTCCACCCACGCCACGAGGAGGCTGTCCGACTGGTGGGCCCACGAGGAGGCTGTCCGACTGGTGGGCCCACGAGGAGGCTGTCCGACTGGTGGGCAACCTAACCTAACCTAACCTAACCTAACCTAACCTAACCTAACCTTTTTTTTTTTTTTTTTTTTTTTTTTTTTTTTACGTGAGGAAAATGCATTGAACTGCATCCCCACCGTCCCGGGGGGGAGCGGTGGGGTATGTGGGGCTCTCCGGCCGTGAAGCGGCCGGCCTACCCACTAAAAACCTCACGATGTCCCGTCTCGCCGTCATGTGCCGGGGGTAGCAGGACCGCTCGCGCTTTACTGCTACTACCCCCGACGACGACTGGCCTTGGCAGGCCTCGTCTCAGAGAAAAATCCCTCGCGAGAGGCGGCGTGGACACGCCGCCGCCATCTCGGGCTCTTTTACTGGCGGCGAACCCCCCCGAGTCCACCGCCACGAGCCGTTTAGGGTGGCAACAGATCATTTCTGACCCGTCGCCTTTGACGCCTGGGGCGCTGGGTGCCACGGAGGAGCTCGCGGTCTCTCTCTGCGGACTCCTTCGCACCCATTACGACCTCGCAGAAGCGGCGAGTTGCCTGCCAGGCTTCGTCACTGCCAACCATTGCCAAAACTACGGCCGGCAGCGATAGATCCCGGCCAATGGCCATCGTTAGCGTCTGCCGATGTTCGGCCCAAGCTGGGCAGACCTCTAAAGTATGTTGAGCGGTGTCGGAGCTGCAACTGCAGTGGTGACACCGCTCATCACCCTCCCTTTGGATTCGACACAGGTACTTACCGAAGCAGCCATGCCCGGTAAGCACCTGTGTCAATCGGAAGCTCAGTGCCCCGTGGCTCCTCTCGAGCCAATCCTGCAAAACTGGCCGTATTGCTTCCACCGTTTGGCGGCCGTATCCCGGCTGCTCTAGCCGCGTCTCCCACTCCGCCATGAGTATTTGGCGAAGCTCCGCCCGGCGTTCTTCCACCTCCCTGAGCGCCGGGTGGTCGCCCCGACTTCGCGCCTCCTCGCGCCACTCGTAGAGCGACGCGAGGGATTTCGCCTCGAGATCCCATGGCGGAGATCCGGCGAGCACGCGGGCCGCGTCACCCGCTATGGTGCGGTATCCCCGCGTCACCCTGATGGCCATCAGCCTCTGCACTTGCAGAAGTTTGCCGATGACGCCATCAGGGATGTTTGCGGCCCACACCGGGGCGCCGTAGAGCGCCATCGAGCGGATGACGCCCATGTATAGTCTTCGTGTGGCAACGTTTGGGCCACCAATATTTGGCAGGAGCCTGGAGAGTGCCCCTGCCGCCCCTATCAGCTTCGGCACCAGCTTATTAAAATGTGCCTCGAATGTCCACCTTCTGTCTAGGACGAGACCAAGATATTTAAGAGTGGGCTCAATGGGTATTCGGACTCCTCCGACGACCAGGTGGAAGTCGGGTGGCAGGCGAGTACGGGGGCCATAAAAGCACATGGCCTCCGTTTTCCCCAAGGCCACCTCGAGTCCCAGTCGCCGGATTCGGTCCACCACATGGGCCACCCCGGCCGTCGCCAATATGGCTGCTTCGCGGCAGGTCCTCCCTCTAGCGGTCACCAAAGTATCGTCAGCGTAACATGTGACGCTGAGGTTCCTGAGGAACGAGCCGCGAAGCACCCAGTCGTAACCCAGGTTCCACAGGAGCGGTCCAAGTACCGACCCCTGTGGAACTCCACACGTCATGCGCCACCGTTTAAGTCCCGACTGGCTGTCGAAGACGACCTCCCTGTCACAGAGGTAGGCTTCTACGGTCCTCTGTAAGTATTCCGGTACGCCATGGTACCGGAGGGCCTCCTGAATGCAAGTCCAAGGGAGAGTGTTAAAAGCATTGGCGATGTCAAGAGACACCGCCAACAACACATCTCCCTCGGATACGGCCTCCTCCGCCAGCGTCTTCACACGGAGGATCGCACCCACGGTCGACCGCTCCCTCCGAAACCCGAACTGGTTTGCCGACAGATCCGGCCCAGTCCGGGTGAGGTGGCTGACGAGGCGTGCGGCAATGATGCGCTCAAAGAGCTTGCACGCCTCGTCCAGCAGAACGATCGGCCGGTATGCCGACGGTGAATCCTCCGGCCTGCCCTCCTTCCTCAACAACACGAGGCTGCCAACCCTCCACCGAGCGGGAAATTCTCCCTGCTCGAAACAAGAAGTGAACAACCTCCGAAGATGGTCACCTAGATGTCTCGAGGCCAGAACCAACGCGCGCCCTGGTATGCCATCAGGCCCAGGGGCGGTATTCTTGGCACTGAGACGCCGGACAACCATCTTTAGTTCTGGAACGGTCACCTCGACGGACTCCTCGTCCTCCTCTTGCGACGACGGCTCTGCGAGAGGCGGAGCCATGCTCGGCGGAACGTGCTCCTCTCTATGAGGGAAGAGCGTCGCGACGACTTCGTCAACAAGATTAGGCTCAAGCGTCTGAGTGAGAGGTGGTGCCCACGGTCTGAGCTTGCCCCTAGCCATGCGGTAGGGGCGCCCCCATGGGTCCTCACTCAGCGACGCGAGCATCTCATTGCGGGCTCTATCCTTGGCGGCAGCGACTGCTGCCTGGAGAGTCTTCATCGCCGCCCTATAGGCCTCGTAGAGCTGAGCCTCTACTGGTTCCACCTCATCCAGCCCACGAGGGCGTCCGTGTCGACGCCTCCGGTGTCTCTGGTACTGGCGGCGCGCTGCTACGCAAGCGGTGCGTAGTGAGGCAATCTCCGCGCACCACCAATATACTCGTCGCGAACTAACTTGTGACTTGACCCGGGGCATCGACGCGTCACAGACGCTCGTCATTGCCCTCGTGAGTCGTTCCGCCTCCGAGTCAACATCGTCCAGGGCATCCGGTACGGGCACCCACGCCTGGACGATGGCGGCCTCCTCGAGCAGCACCCGGTCCAACCGCTTCAACGCCCACCGAGGGCGGTCCATCCTGAGGGTTGCGACCGAAGGGTTGGAGGTCTGGGTAGGAATCTCAAACCGGATGTACCGGTGGTCCGAAAGAGACTCCACCCCCTCGACAACCCTCCAGCCTTGCACCCTGGGCGTGAGGGCAGGGCTGGCGAACGTGACGTCCACGATCGACTCGCCCTGCCAACGCACACAGGTGCTAATCGACCCCCTGTTTAGAACCGTGAGACCGACGGCGTCGACCAAACCCTCCAAGAGTACGCCTTTCGAGGAAGTGTGTGCACTACCCCATCTGGTGGACCATGAGTTCAAGTCCCCCAGGAGAAGAACCGGGCGAGGTTGGATGCGGTCCAGAAGGTCCCCAACCTCGCCCAAGAAGGACTCGAACTCGGAGTCGCGTCGGTTTGGCGAAAAGTACACCCCGACGACGACTATGTCCCTCCACTGCACCGCGACGTAACCCACGCCACGGGCAATGACCTTCAGGGGTGGCACACACAGGGCACTCGATGGGATGATGGCAACTAGAGATGCCGTGTCCACAATCCAGTTGCTCCGAGGTGGAATCCAATAGGGTTCCGCCACCACAGCCACCTCAATATTCCACTCTGCCAGTGATGCAACCAGCATGTCCTGCGCCGAACTGCAATGGTTGCAGTTTATCTGCAAGAATCGATGTTTTAGGTCGTAAGCCATTAGGGACACTCGATGTCAATATCAATCTCGTCCATCGCCTCGCTCGAAGCCACAGGTGCTTCGGGGATGGGTGGGCAGGTCACAGCTGGTTGCGGCGGTGCGCTCAGTGTGGTCTTCTTCTTGGACAACTTTGGGTCCTTGCAGGCCTTTGTGCCTACTTTGTGGTTCGCTGGAAGTTTAGCCGCTGCACACAGTGCACAGTGCAGGGCAGACGAACATTGCCTAGCTCTATGGCCGGGCTGTGCACATTGGTAACAGAGGTCGCTCCTGTCAACTTCCGAAGTGCACTTGGCCCTCACGTGGCCAACCTCAAGGCAGCGGAAGCAGCGCTGTACCCTTGGCTGTAGCAATTTAACGCTTGCTGATACCCATCCAACCAGTAAGCGCCCGCCCTCCATCACCTTCTTGGCCGCAGCCACTGGGCAGCGTACCCACGCCGATCCCATGACACCAGATGCTCGGCGAATTTCACCGGATTTAATTTGCTCTAATGAGCACCCTCCCACCTGCGCGATTGCTGCCGAGAGTTCCTCCGACGTCACGGAGTCATCCAGGCCGGAGACGCGGAGTTCAGCGGTCGCGACTGGCCGGTGAACTCTGACACGTTCTTCGGACAGAGTCTGCCTAATTTTTTCAGCCAGAGCGTCTGCCATCTCGCCTTTGGCCGCTCCGGGAACCTTTATGATACGGGCTCCTGTCGCAGTCTTGTCTATACGAAGGCTTTCGATACCCATCGCACGCCAATCGATCTTTGACTTGGCGTCCGACAGTACCTTAGCATAGGTCTCACCATTTTTCTCCGCCTCTGGCTGGAGGGTCACAACGATAGCTGCGGTTTTGTGTACGCGCAGCTTTGCCTTCTTTTTCTTTTCACCCTTTTGGGTTTCCTTCTTTTTGGGTGCTTGTTTGCCGTTTTTACCGACAGTTGTCCAAGCACCGGATGTCGGCTTGGCAGAGGAGCCGGGGACAGAATCTGGTTGTGTTGAAGGACCAACACTTTTGTTCTTGTTCACACCTTTTCCTTTTTTGCCCTTGGCCTTCGTCGCAGGCCCCGTCGGCTTCGGAGCTGGTCCAGTCCGTGGCATCGGGACTGGAACTTCCATCTGAGGTGGAGAGGGGCTTTTCTCCTTTGCCCGGTCAGCCGCCAGAGGCGGACGAACAATCGGGGCCGGAGGAAGTCTTTCCTCCAACACCTGAAGGCGGGCATTCATCATGGTCCCTATCTCTACCATTAGGGACCGCTTGAGTTCCTCCACGATATTTGTCTCCGAAGGGCTTCGCGCCACAGGCTCGCTGACTGCCATGGCCTCAACTCCAGGGGACTGATGAGGCGAGGAGTGACTGTTTCGCACCCTTGCCATGTCTTCTCGAATAGAGGCTATCTCCTTGCGGAGCTCCGCAATCTCTTTTTTCATGTTGGCATTTTCTGCCTGTAGGAGAACAGTCTCCTCCGACGTTGTCCTTTGGCTCAACTCCTCTACCACGTTGGCGACACTGAGCGCAGCGTCCTTGAGGTATCGTATGAACCTACCATTTAAATTCTTGCTGTTGTCAGCCACATAATTAATGGAGCTCAAATCTCCGGTAATGCGCTCAGTGAGCGCCTGCGTAGTCTGTTTTTCTGTCGGGACCACAGCTTCTCCTTCTAAGTTGCCTTTCTTACATTCCGACCTTGTTGGGAATTTTAGGCGCAACTCTCGAGCGACAGATGCCGCTGCGACTATGTCCTTTTCCGCCTCTAGTCGCATATGCTCATTTTCTAGCTCAATGAGCTTCTGTTTTGCCTGGGCCTGCCCCACATACTCCCCTGTAGTAGGGGGACGGCCGCGTCCTCGTCCTTTATTACTGGGTGTGGCAGGTGATTTGCCTCCCCACTCCTCGCCACTAGAGCCTTCGCTATGCGGCCTCTTTTGTGCCTTGGCGCTGTCACGGCTAACGGCAGATCTATAGCCTGAAACCGAGACATTGTCGGCGCTGGAGGAGTCCGACAAATACAGTTGCCTCTCCACACTTGACTCCGTACTACGTAGTCTCTTCTCCGTCTCATCCGTGCTAAGGCGGTTAAGCCTTACGACTGCAACGGGGCTTCTAGACTTTGCCCGCACTTCCGTCTTCTCCGACTCGGATCCACTGGTCCCATCCACCATCTTCTCCGACTTCCTTCCCTTCTCACGCCTACTGCGCCTCTCCTTCTTCCCACTCTTTTTCTCCTTAACATCGTCAATTTTTATTTTATTTTTTAAGAACTCCATATTAGTCCCACGAGTATGGAACGAACTTAGGGTCCACCCGGGCAGTGCGTCCTTACCGCGGGTAAGCCTATATTTTGATGACCCAAGAGGGGGGCGGCAGGTACCCTCCTGGGAGGCAGTAATGACCGACACGACGAGCGAGGCGGACCATTCAGCGCACAAGCGGCGCTGACTGGACCGTCTCGCCCGATACCCTGGCCGATCTTCAAGGCGTCGCGCTGCCATTCCGCTTGCCACTCAGGGGTTTTTTATTGAAAAGTGGTTGACTCCACTTTGTTTTTTATTGAGGTTGGCTCCTCGCGGCCCGGCCAATTAAGGCAAGGCCCCCGGTCCTGAGCAAGCTCACGGGATAACGGGCCCACAACCCCTCACTTTCGCGAAGGGTAAATAACCACCACTCGCGCGTCCACTCTGCCCTCTGCCCTCAGAGGGACGGGTGGAGCGATCTCCAGGGACCACTTCGCTTCACTACAGGCTGGATTGCCTGCAGCTACTGAGCCCCCCCGCCACGACAAGGCGTGGTCCCGTTGGGGGGGAACCTAACCTAACCTAACCTAACCTAACCTAACCTAACCTAACCTTTTTTTTTTTTTTTTTTTTTACGTCAGGAAAATGCATGAAACTGCACTTCCACCGCCCCGGGGGGAGCGGTGGGGAGTGTGAGGCTCTCCGGCCGTGAAGCGGCCGGCATACTCACTAAAAACCTGACGATGCTGCCTACTCGCCACTTTTGCGCCGGGGGTACCAGTACCGCTTTCGCTCCGCCCGGCTTCCCCCGACAGTGGTTGGTCCTCGCGGACCCAATCTAATTTTTTATGACCGCCACGAGAAAGGCGACGTGCAGCACGCCGCCGCCTCCTCAGACCTCTGAACTGACGGTGATCCCCCCCGAGATCACCGCCAAGGTCGTAAATGTGGCGCGTGAATCGCTGCCTACTGTACGCCGTGCGCAGATTGGAGAAGACCACTCCGCTCCGCCACCACCACGGTCAACCCGAGACAACCCCTATGGACAGGGCATCTCGATGTCCGGCCCCTCCGAAGTTTGGGGAGGAACCGGGGCGGCCGGAGGACGATAGCCAGGTGGTCTTAGGCCCTTCTTCTTTTTGGGTGTGACGCAAGATTTGCCCCCCACCCGATGCTCAGCCGGCTTGCCAGCTGCAGCGCACACCGAGCATCGCACAGCAGCGCTGCACGAATCCGCCTTGTGACCCAGCTGACCGCAGCGATAGCACTCACCGCTGCGGTCCACTGGGGAAAACCTAACCTAACCTAACCTAACCTAACCTAACCTAACCTAACCTAACCTAACCTAACCTTTTTTTTTTTTTTTTTTTATCGTGAGGAAAATGTATTGAATTGCATCCCCACCGTCCTGGGGCGGGCGGTGGGGTATGTGGGGCTCTCCGGCCGTGAAGCGGCCGGCCTACCCACTAAAAACCTCACGGTGTCCAATCTCGCCGCAATGCCAAAGCGCACAGGAACCGTTGCGGATAACATCTATGCGCTCTGGCGGCGGTTGGTCCCTTCGGACCCCAACTCGGGAAATCCTCTCGAGACGCAGCGTGGACACGCCGCCGCCATCTCGGGCTCAAATACTGGCGACGGACCCCCCCGAGTCCGCCGCCAAGAGCCGTTTAGGGCGGCAACAGGTCATTTCTGACCCGTCGCCTTTGACGCCTGGGGCGCTGGGTGCCGCGGAGGAGCTCGCGCTCTCTCTCTGCGGACTCCTTAGCACCCATTACAACCTCGCAGAAGCGGCGAGTCGCCTGCCAGGCTTCGTCACTGCCGACCATGGCCAAAACTACAGCCGGCAGCGACAGATCCACGCCAATGGTCGACGCCAGCGACTGCCGATGCTCGGCCCAGGCTGGGCAGACCTCTAGTGTGTGTTGAGCGGTGTCGGAGCTGCAACTGCAGTGGTGACACCGCTCGTCACTCTCCCTCTGTATTCGACACAGGTACCTCCCGAAGCAACCGTGCCCGGAAAGCACCTGTGTCAAATGGAAGCTCAGCGCCCCATGTCGTCGGTTGAGCCATTCTTCAAAGACAGGCATGATAGCCTCGATTGTCCGGCGACCGTACCCCGGCTCCTGCAGCCGCGTCCGCCACTCCACCACTTGAGCTTGGCGAAGGACATCACGACGCTCCTCCACCTCCCTGAGCGCCGGACGGTCACCCCGACTCCGTGCCTCCTCGCGCCACTCGTAGAGCGACGCGAGGGATTTCGCGTCGAGGTCCCAGGGCAGAGACCCAGCCAAGACGACGGCTGCTTCTCCCGACACGGTGCGGTATGCCCGCGTAACTCTGATGGCCATCAGCCTCTGTACGCGCAAGAGTGTACTGATGACGCCATCAGAGACACATGCGGCCCACACCGGGGCGCCGTACAGAGCCATCGAGCGCAGAACTCCCAAATACAAACGCCTAGTGGAGGTGTTTGGACCACCCAAATTAGGTAAGAGCCGGGCAAGTGCCCCCGCCGCTCCCACCAGCTTCGGCGCCAAACGGCCGAAATGCGCCCTGAAGTCCCAGTTGCTATCGAGGACAAGGCCGAGGTATTTTAACGTCGACTCGACAGCAACACGGGTTCCGCCAATGACGAGGTGGAAATCACGGGGTGGCTTGTTACGCGTACCGCTGAAGCAGATCGCCTCCGTCTTGCCTAGAGCGACCTCAAGCCCCAAGCCACGTATGCGCTGCACAACGTGTGCCACCCCCGCCGTCGCCAGAATGGCTGCCTCACGGTGCGTTCTCCCCCTGGCGGTAACGAGCGTGTCGTCGGCGTAACACGTCACGCCAAGGTTTGGGAGAAAGGCACCGCGAAGCACCCAGTCATAACCAATGTTCCACAGGAGTGGACCGAGGACCGACCCCTGTGGAACGCCGCAGGTCATGCGCCACCGCCGCCACCCATCCTGCGTCTCGTAGGCGATCATCCTCTCGGACAAATACGCCTCGACGATGCGCTGCAGGTACACAGGTACGCGGTGGTAGCGCAGGGCCTCCCTCACGCACGCCCAGGGAAGCGTGTTAAATGCGTTGGAGATGTCGAGCGACACCGCCAACAGCACTTCTCCAGCCGCAACGGCTTCCTCGGCAAGCGCCTTTACACGAAGGATCGCGCCCACGGTCGACCGTTCCCTGCGAAACCCAAACTGGTATTCCGATAGGTCCGGTCCAGTCCGGGTGAGGTGGCTGACGAGGCGCGCAGCAATTATGCGCTCAAAGAGCTTGCACGCCTCGTCCAGCAGAACGATAGGCCGGTACCCCGACGGCGAGTCTTCTGGTCTGCCCTCCTTGCGGAGAAGGACGAGGTTGCCCGTTTTCCACCGAGCGGGGAAGTGTCCTCGCTCGAAACAGGCAGTAAACAGCCTCCTCAGACGCTCGCCCAGCTCTCTCGAGGCCAAGACCCACACGCGACCCGGTATGCCATCCGGCCCGGGTGCGGTGTTCCTAGCACTGAGGCGCCGGACGACCATCTTAATCTCCGCGCTGGTAACTTCAAGGGTATCATCCTCCTCCTGAATCGTTGGCTCCGAGGATGGTGGAGGAGCCATGTGCGGTGGGACGTGGTCTTCCCTCTGCGGGAAGAGCACCGCAACGACCTCAGAGACGAAGTGTGGCTCGAGCGTCTGAGTTAACGGAGGAGCCCACGGTTTGAGCTTCTCCCTTGCCAAACGGTAGGGACGCCCCCATGGGTCCTCACTCAAAGACGCGAGCATTTCGTCCCTTGCGCGGTCCTTTGCGGCTGCAATGGCTGCTTTTAGGGCCTCCTTGGCGGACTTATAGGCAGCGTGCAGCTGGTCCCCTACAGGGTCCAGCTCATCCGGCTCATGCGGGCGACCGCGTCGATGACCCCGGTGTCGGGTGTACGGGCGTCGCGCTACTACGCAAGCGGAGCGCAGGGATGCAATTTCCGCGCTCCACCAGTACACCTGTCGCGAAAGTCGTCGCGACTTCACACGGGGCATCGACGCGTCACAAACGCTCGTCATGTCCCGTGTGAGCCTATCCACCTCCAAGTCAACATCGTCCAGGGCATCCGGTACGGGCACCCACGCCTGGACGATGGCGGCCTCTTCTAGCAGCACACGGTCCAGCCGCTTCAACGCCCACCGGGGGCGGTCCATCCGGGGGGATGTGACCGAAGGGTTGGAGGTCTGGGTAGGAATCTCGAATCGGATGTACCGGTGGTCCGAAAGTGATTCCACCCCCTCAACAACCCTCCAGTCTTGCACCCTGGGCGCGAGGGCAGGGCTGGCGAACGTGACGTCCACGATCGATTCGCCCTGCCAGCGCACCAAGGTGCTCGTCGACCCCTGGTTTAGGACCTCCAAGTCGAAGGAAACGATCCAGGGCCCCAGTATACCACCCCTCGAACATGTTCGAGCACTGCCCCACCTCGTCGACCAAGAGTTCAAATCCCCCAGGAGAAGAACCGGGCGAGGTTGTATGCGGTCCAGAAGGTCCCCAACTTCGCCCAAGAAGGACTCAAACTCGGAGTCGCGTCGGTTTGGCGAAAAGTACACCCCGACGACGACTATGTCCCTCCACTGCACCCCGACGTACCCCACGCCGCGAGCAATGGGTTTGAGAGGTGGCGCACACAGGGCACTCGAGGGGATGATGGCAACGAGAGCCGCCGTGTCAACAATCCAATTGCTCCGAGGTGGAATCCAATAGGGCTCCGCCACCACAGCCACCTCAATATTCCATTCCGCCAGTGACGCAACCAGCATGTCCTGCGCGGAACTGCAATGGTTTATGTTCACCTGAAGAAAGCGATGAATGATGTTGTCCATTAGGGACACTCGATGTCGATGTCCACCTCATCCATCGCTTCCTCCCGGGTAGAAGCAGCAGGGCGGACCGCAACTGGACGTGCCGATGCACCCACAGCAGTCCTCTTCACCTTGGCCTGCCTTGGTATTTTACAGGCGTTGGTGCCTACCCGATGATCGGAAGGCTGGTTCGCGGCCGCACAAAGGGAGCAGTGCGGCTTGGCTGAACACCCGCTGGCATTGTGGCCAGGTTGTGCACATCGGTAGCAGAGGTCGCTCCGATCGACCACCGATGTGCACGTTGCCCTCACGTGTCCACTTTCAAGGCACCGGAAACAACGCCTTCCTCTGGGCTCCAGTATCTTAATCCTTGCTGCAACCCAGCCAACAAGAAGCCGCCCACTTTCAGCTATCTTTTTTGCAGCGCTAATTGGGCAGCGCACCCAGGCGGTACCCATTCCACTGGGGCCAGTACGGATTTCCCCCACCTTAACCGTCTCCAGCACACAGTTCCCAGCCGTCGTTATTGCCGCGGCTATTTCTTCCCCTGTGACCGAGTCATCGAGGCCTGTTATTCGAAGCTCGGCGGTTTGGGTCGGACGATGAACTCGGGTATCCTCTCCGAGAAGCTCCCGGATCTTCAGCGCGAGTGCGTCGGCCTTCTCTGAATTACCCTCTCCAGGCACCTCGATGACTCGGGCACCCGTCGCCGCCTTACGCACCTGGAGGTACGGGATGCCCATACCTCGCCAGTCTATTTGTGACTTGGCTTCGGCGAGAACTTTCGCATATGACAGCCCTTTCTTCTCCGCCTCGGGCTGGAGCGTGACCACTACTGCTGCGGTTTTGGGCGCTCGCAGCTTCCGTTTTTTCGACGGCTTCTCCTGTACACTGCTTGAAGGCACCTTCTTGCTGGCCTCCCGCTTGCCATTTCTGCCAACTCGCACCCACTCTCTTGATGGAGCGGGTGCTGATGGCCCGGCAACAGCGGGGGCTGGGACGGCAGGGGCCGGCTGGGAAGGTGTACCCTTGCTTCTCTTCCCCTTGCCTTTACCCTTCTTGGGAGCGGTCTGTGAGACCGCTGTTGCCTGCGGAGTTGGCATAATCGGCTCCACAGGAGTCGCTTCTCTCATTCTATCCGCCGCAAGAGGTGGACGCACACGAGGCGCGGGCGGAAGCCTCTCCTCGATAGAGGCCAGGCGGGCACTCACCATCGTCCCTAAATCTATCATCAGGGACCGACGGAACTCCTCAAGCTCCGGCTCCTGGCGGATACGTCCTGGCGGATTCATGCTATTCGCTGGATTCGCAGCAGGTTGTTTATCAACACCTAGAGCAGGGGTGGATCGCATCTTCGCCACCTCCGCTTTCATGTGGTCCAGCTCTTTTCGGAGCTGAGCCATCTCATTCCTCATACGGGCGTTCTCAGCTTGGAGAACTGCAGCTTCCTCCGACACAGTCCGCTTGCTGAGCTCCGAGACTACCTCCTGGACACTGGCAGCGGCCTCTTTCAAGTAACCCTGGAAGCGGCCGCACAGCTTTTTGCTATTGTTGGCCACGTGTCTAATAGTTTGGACATCCTTCTCGATTCGGAGGCCAAGCCCGAGAGTCGACTGGTCATCAGCCTCAGGAATCATGGCTGTGCTCGTCGACGCCATCACAGAGCGTTCCGACCGTGTCGGGTACTTCGCTCGAAACTCCCTAGCGGACTCGGCTAATGCCGCGATTTCCCTGTCCGCTTCAAGGCGCATCTGCTCCTTTTCCACCTCTAGCAGCTTCTCCTTCGCTGCCGCCAGACCCACGTACTCCCCAGTGGTGGGGGGTCGACCGCGTCCGCGGTTTTTGGTGACTGGCGATTTTCCGCCCCACTCCTCGTCACTCGAATCTCCGCCGTGCGGTCTTTTGGTGCCTTTGGAGTTGATCTTTGCGCTCCTAGAGCTTCTCCCACTGTTAGACTGCACGTCGAAGAATTCGACGTCTTCAACAGCCCCCACACTACCTCCAACACTGTCTGACTCAGCGTCTGATATATAGAAGTCTTTTTCTAAGCTTCGGTCTCTGTCTCTGTCCGATCGCTGCAGCCTGTCTAGGCTTCTAGCTGACAGCCTAGGTACTCGGACGCTGAGTCTCCTCGTCTCCTTGTCCTTCCTCTTCTTCTTCTCAAGTTCGGGCATGTCTAGCCCTCCTTCTTTCTCCGACCGTCTCGGTCCCTCTACCACCGTACTTCCTTCTCTGCTCTCCTTCTCCAACTTTGTTTTGTTTTGTTTTTTAAAAATAATTTCCATATTATTCCCACGAGATCTTCGGAAATAAGTCCACCCGGGCGGAGCCGTGCGCCGCGGGTAAGCCTTTGGGTTGTTAACCCAGGAGGGGGGCGGCAGGTACCCTCCTGGGAGGCAGTAGTGACCGACACGACGAGCGAGGCGGACCATTCAGCGCACAAGCGGCGCTGACTGGACCGTCTCGCCCGATACCCTGGCCGATCTTCAAGGCCTCGCGCTGCCATTCCACTTGCCACTCAGGGGTTTTTTATTGAAAAGTGGTTGACTCCACTTTGTTTTTTATTGAGGTTGGCTCCTCGCGGCCCGGCCAATTAAGGCAAGGCCTCCGGTCCCGAGCACGCTCAAGGGATAACGGATCCTCACCCCCTCACTTTCGCGAGGGGGAAACCGACCACTCGCACGTCCACTGTGCCCTCAGCTACTCAGAAGGACAGGCGGAGCGCCTTCTCGGGGACCACTTCGCTTCACTACAGGCTGGATTGCCCGCAGCTACTGAGCCCCCCCGCCACGACAAGGCGTGGTCCCGTTGGGGGGGAACCTAACCTAACCTAACCTAACCTAACCTTTTTTTTTTTTTTTTTTTTTTTTTTTTTTTTCGTGAGGAAAATGCATTGAACTGCATCCCCACCGTCCTTGGGGTGGAGCGGTGGGGTATGTGGGGCTCTCCGGCCGTGAAGCGGCCGGCCTACCCACTAAAAACCTCACGGCGGCCATCCTCAGGCATCTTGGGGGGGCCCCGGGCTCGCGTAAGCGCACCGGAACCCTCCCGCCTACGCCCCCCCAATCACTTGGGAGGGCCCTCTCCCGGGGGAGCCTAGCAGAGGCTCAACCCCTCAGGGAACGCCGCTTCGACCCACGCCGTATTCTTCGGCGTGGAGCGAGACGGGGTCCCCTCGACGACACCACCCGCCGCACCGGCGGTGTCATCCCGGCCGCTACCACGGGCACATCGACCCCAACGATGTACCCGCACGCGAGCCCGTCGCGGCAGCTAGCCAAGCTATGTGGCCCGCCGCCGCCTCCTTCGAGTGGGATCGGCTCTCTCCCGATCCCGCTCTGCGCCCTCCTTCTGGAGCATTACAGCTTCACAGAAGGAGAGCGCCGCCTCCCAACCCTCCTCACTCTCCAGCATGGCCGCGACCAATGCTGGCGGGGACAGATCTCGCCCGATGACATCGACCAAGACTCGACGCTCAGACTCCCATGCGGGGCAGTCTTCCAGCGTGTGCTGGGCGGAGTCCAGGTCGGATGCGCAGTGGTGGCATTGTGTCGTGACTTCCCTCCCGATTCGATTCAGATACTCACCGAAGCATCCATGTCCGGTGAGTATCTGAGTCAACCTGTAGGTGACCTCACCTTTCCTGCCGATCCAAGCCTCGAAGTTGGGCAGGACGGCACCGACAGCGCGTTGGCGCGCACAACCCATGAGTTCCAGCTGCACGCGCCAGTCTCTTAAGGCCTGTCGGTGCGCGTCCTGCCGGAGCATTCCTTGCGCGGGTTCTAGCTCGTACCCCCCGTCTCCCCCATCCCGGTCGATGCCCCGCCGCGCGTCATAGACGGCGGCGTCCATCTTGGCCAGGACCTGGAAAGGAGGGGAACGGGCCAGAACCGTCGCCGCCTCGAACGAAATCGTTCGGTAGCCTCGCACGATCCGTATGGCCATCAACCGCTGCAGGCTCCTCAATAGAGCTCCGCAGCGGGAGGACCTCGTGAGGTCACTGGACCACACGGGGGCCCCGTAGAGGGCCACGGACCGTATGACGCCACCGTAGAGGCGGCGAACTCCTTCCCGCGGTCCCCCGAGGTTGGGCAGCAGGCGATGTAGTGCACCTGCAATCTTGCGCGCTCGGGGGACCAGGCGCACGAAATGCTCCTCGAAGCTCCATCGGCTGTCCAGGGTGAGGCCTAGGTACTTGATGTACCGCCCCACCTGGACTTCGGAATCACCTACACGGATTCGCGAGCTGGGGGGTTCCTGGCCTCGTGGGAGGCGGTGGAACCATAGCGCCTCACACTTGTGAGGCGCTATCTCAAGGCCCAGCTCGCGAATCACCCGCACGACACATGCCACCCCCAGCTCGGCAAGCCTGAGCGTTCGCCCGAAGTTAGCGCCGGTGGCGACAACGAGAGTGTCGTCCGCATAGCAGACGACACTCACGTCACCGGGAAGACTGGTGCGAAGGACCGCATCATATGCAAGGTTCCATAGCAGGGGGCCCAAAACGGACCCCTGCGGAACCCCGCACGAGATCTCCCGTTCCGTCTCCGTCTCGTTCCGACCGGTTATCTTGACCCGCCTATCGCGTAGGTAGGCCCCGATGATCGCTCGTAGGTAGGGAGGCACGCCGTGATAAACTAGTGCCTCCCTAATTGCCTGCCACGGGAGGGTTCCGAATGCGTTGACGATGTCCAGGGACACCGCCAGCGCAACCCTCCCTGAACGGACTGCCGATTCCGAAAGGGAGCGAACGAGGCGGACAGCGTCCACCGTCGACCGCCCCGGCCGGAATCCGAACTGGCAGTCTGATAGATCCGGGCCTACCCGCGACAGGTGCCCGCTGATACGGTCGGAGATAACTCTCTCGAAGAGCTTCCCCGTCTCGTTCAGCAGGCATATCGGTCGAAACGACGACGGAGATTCGGCGGTCCTTCCCTCCTTCCTCAGAAGCACCAGTTTCGCTGACTTCCACTCGATGGGGAACACGGATAGGCGGAGGCAGTCGTTAAAGAGCTGCCTCATCCGGCTCCCCAGGACCTTCAGAGCCAGCACAAGAACCCTGCCCGGAATACCATCCGGGCCGGGTGCCGTGGAGCGGGATGCCATCCGTCTAACAGCTAGCTCGAGCTCGCCCCCCGTTACCTCCAGATCGTCGGACCAAAGATCTCGATCCGGCGACAAGGGAGGGTGACTGGAAGGGCTGTCCTGGACCCTTGGGAAGAGTGTTGCTACGACTCTCCCCACGAAGTCGGGGTCCAGGGTTTCCGTCAACGGGGGGACCCACGGTCTGAGCTTGCCCAGTACCATTTTGTACGGGCGCCCCCATGGGTCCCTATCCAGTCCCTCCACGAGCTCGTTCCAGGACCGCTCCTTGGCCTCAGCGATAGCTACGCTGAGGGCATGGACCGCGGTCCCGTATTCCCGCCTGGCTCCTAGGGTCTCCTCTTGTGAGGCTTGCCTTCTTCTTCGGGCTCTTTGGTACTGGCGACGCGCAGCCAAGACCGATCGTCGAAGCCGCGCGATTTCCTCACTCCACCAGTACATAGAGCCCCGATGGGGCGGCCTGGCTCGAGGCATCGAGACGTCGCAGATCGACGTCATGGTGTCCCGAAACCAGGCGGCTTGCGCTTCCGGGTCGGGCGGGATCTGTTCCTCCGTCCAGTCCGCGACGTTGGCGGCGGCTACGGCCATGTCACGGTCGAGCCGCTTGAGAGACCAACGTCGTGGAGGGCTGCGGTCCTGGCGTGGGCGGGTAGGGCGGCGGAGAGATACATCGAACACTATATATTTGTGGTCTGAAAGCGTGACCGCCTCCTCCGCCACCCTCCATCCTGATACCGTGTGCGAGGCCGAGGGAGTCGCCCATGACAGGTCCACGATCGACCTCCCCTGCCATCGCTCACAGGTAAAGACTGAACCTCTGTTTAGTAACCGGAGGTCCAGCCCTGCCGCCCACTCCAGAAGCGTCTCCCCCTTCACGTTGTCTACGACGTCCCCCCACTCACCCGAGCGCGCGTTGAAGTCCCCCAGGACGAATACCTGACGGGGGGCGCAGGCGCGAATGCAGCTCTCCAGCCCGTCCAGATATGCCTCGAACTCGGCGATGTCGCAGTTGGGAGAGATGTAGCAGCTCACCATGGCCGCGGACCCCCACTCCACGGCCACGTAACCCAGCCCTTTTGCGATGAGGGAGCAATGGAGGTTGTCACCCCCCGCCCAATAGATGCAGGCCAAGCCCAAGTCGTCCCCGAACCACCTGGGGTTGTTTGGGACCGAGTAGGGCTCGGCGATTACCGCCAGGGCAACCGACCACTCCGCGAGCGTTTGTAGCAGGAGGTCCTGCGCCGCGCGGGTGTGGTTCAGGTTGACCTGCAAAACCCGTGTGTGGAGCATTAGGAGGTCTCCATGACTTCCTCGCTTCCCCGGGCTGGGGAAGGTGGCTGGACAGGCCCCTTCTTCTTCTTGTTCTTCGGCGGGGAGCACTTTTTGGTCCCCAGCCGATGGTCGGCGGCCCGCCCTAGGTCCGCGCAGACCGGGCAATGGGGGTCGGACGCTGTGCAATGACGGGCAACATGCCCCGACTCGCCGCACCTGTAACAGCGTCCGCTCCTGTCCACATTATTGGGGCACATCACTCTGACGTGCCCTACCTCGAGACACCGGTAGCACTGCAACGGCCGTACTGCCAGTGCCTCCACCCTCGCCGCAGTCCAACCTATCTGTACCCGTCCTTGGGCCGCCAGCTTCTTAACGGCTGCAACCGGGCAGCGGACCCAAACGGTCCCCATCCGTGATGGGGCGGTGCGGATCTCCCCGATCTTGATATCGGTCTGGGAGCATCCGCCCGCCTCGGCGATCGCCGCCGTGACATCCCCGGGGGTGATGGACTCGTCTAGATCCATCACCCGCATGTCGCCCATTTTACACGGGCGCGAGATGAGCGCACCCGTGTCGGCGAGGGCCTCCCTCATCTTCTCCGCCAAGGCGTCGGCTTTGGCGGAGCTCTCGGGACCTGGAATCTCCAATAGGAGAGCCCCGGTTACCGCCTTCCTCTGCTTGACGCCCCCCACGATGCCAAGGTCCGCTAGCTTAATGCGGGTCCTGGCGGTTGTCATTACTGCAGCGATCGTGGTCTCTGCGCCCTCAGGCACCGTGACCAAAACCGCCGCACATGTAGGGGGCTTGGGCTGCCCCTTCTTCTTCTGAGGAGTGGGGGCGGTCTGGGTTCGTGGCGTGGGAGGCGCCGGAGCAGCGACCTGCTGCTTGGCACGGGCGGCCGCCTTTCGGCCGACCACTGTCGCCCAGGTGACGCCTTGTGACCCCACCCGCTCCGTCGACGGCCCTGGAACTGGTGGAGGCTGTGACGGTGCCGTTCGCCCCCTCTTCGTCCGCTTCCTTTCCTTCTTGCTCTGGGACTCCGTCAGCGTCGCCTGGGGAATTTCCCCCTCTCGGCGGTGACTCTGTCCCAGTGGAGGTCTTCTTCCCATCTCGGGGAAGAGACGGCCCATAAGCTCGGACTGAAAACGAGCGTACTCCCGGTCCATAATGGCCGAGAGCTGGCTCCAGTCCGAGCTTGGTTCATGTTGAGGGGCTGACGCCGTCGGCCGAGGTGTCGGTGTGGGCGCCCCCCTTTGTGGACCGTCTCTTCCCTTCTTAGATCTTGCAGTCGGTGCCGTCGAGGGAGGTAATACTTCCCGGGAAGGCCCCGGCGCCTGATCCTTTCTGGGCGCCTGAAGGGTTCTCGCCGCAGCCGGAGGATGTGAGGAACCCCCTCCCCTCCGTAGCTCCTTTACCTCGCTGGCCAGCTCCTCAATACGAGCGTACAGCTGGTCGATGAGGGAGCGAGTCCTCTCGTTGTCCCGGTTCCGCATCTCCGCCCTCACACACAGCTCCGACGCGCAGGCCTTTAGGGTGACGAGGGTGGACCGAACGGACTTCACTACGTCTTTCTTAGCGCTCTTTGGATTATCGACCGCATTCTCTACGGCCGACAGACAGGAGAAGAGCTCCGCGCCGATGTCCGCGGATGCTCGCTCACTCCTGTCCTCTCCGGATTCGGCGGCTGGTTGCACTTCCCGCTCCGTGTTGGCATCGTCCGCTGTCCTCCTCCTCACGACCATGGGCCTCCCGTCATCGTCGGCAGGACGCTGTGGTTTGCGCTTTCGCGCCCGCAGAGTTCCGCTGATGGAGGATGACATAGAGACGTCGTCGCCGCCGTCGTCGCTGTCTCCATCGTCCTTCCTCCCAGCCCCTGGCTTCGGGCTAGGAGTGCCTGGTCTTACAAATTGCAAGACAAGGCTCCCCTCCGAGGTCGTCCTTGAATGGGACCGGGAGCGAACAAAACTGGGCGTGCTCGCCCCCGATCTCTTTGTGTCCAGTCCAGTAGTGGGATCATCGACCTCACAATGTGATTGTGGGGTCGGAACATCCACCGTCTCCTCCGTGTTACGCGACTGAGGCCGCGAAGCAGTGTTGGCCCCCCCCGTATACGTGGGGCCAGCCACCCTTGAAAGGGCAGCACGGGATTCCCCAGCCATGTGGCTAGGACCCGCCCGGGGATCATTTTGGCACTGCTGTTTTTTCATTTTGTTTTTTTTGTCCAGTTAACGTCTGGGACCCGACGTTGGTGCCCTAGGGGCCGACCTACGCGCCGACCATACATCCCCTCGCCAGGCACCAGAGCTTGGGATTTACGGATTTTTTATAGTGGTTTACTCCACGCGGTCCCTTGGGACCCCCGGTCCTCTCCGTTGAGGGTTACGGGTTAGGCCGATCGGGGGGGTTTATAACCCCTGATCCGTCGCCCCTTACACGGGACAGGCCGAACGGAAGGGTTTGTAACCGCAATCCGTCGCCCTGCCCCAAGAGTCCACCTCGGGTCGGGCCGAACGGGGGGGTTCATAACCCCTGGTCCGTCGCCCCTTCCCAAAGCTATCACCACGGGCCAAGCCGATCGGGGGGGTTGACAACCCCTAGTCCGTCGCCCTGGCCCACAACCACCCAGGGTCGGGCCGAACGGGGGGGTTCATAACCCCTGGTCCGTCGCCCCTCACTCACAACATTTTGGATCAGGCAGAACGGGGAGGTTCATAACCCCTGGTCCATCGCCCCTCTCCAAAACCGTGGCAAACTGCCACCACTCGCGCATCCACTCTGCTCTCTGCTAGCCAGAGGGACAGGTGGAGCGCCCTCCGGGGACCACTTCGCTTCACTACAGGCTGGATTGCCTGCAGCTACTGAGCCCCCCCGCCACGACAAGGCGTGGTCCCGTTGGGGGGGAACCTAACCTAACCTAACCTAACCTAACCTAACCTAACCTAACCTAACCTAACCTAACCTAACCTAACCTAACCTAACCTTTTTTTTTTTTTTTTTTTTTTTTTTTTACGTGAGGAAAATGCATTGAACTGCATCCCCACCGTCCCGGGGGGGAGCGGTGGGGTATGTGGGGCTCTCCGGCCGTGAAGCGGCCGGCCTACCCACTAAAAACCTCACGATGTCCCGTCTCGCCGTCATGTGCCGGGGGTAGCAGGACCGCTCGCGCTTTACTGCTACTACCCCCGACGACGACTGGCCTTGGCAGGCCTCGTCTCAGAGAAAAATCCCTCGCGAGAGGCGGCGTGGACACGCCGCCGCCATCTCGGGCTCTTTTACTGGCGGCGAACCCCCCCGAGTCCACCGCCACGAGCCGTTTAGGGTGGCAACAGATCATTTCTGACCCGTCGCCTTTGACGCCTGGGGCGCTGGGTGCCACGGAGGAGCTCGCGGTCTCTCTCTGCGGACTCCTTCGCACCCATTACGACCTCGCAGAAGCGGCGAGTTGCCTGCCAGGCTTCGTCACTGCCAACCATTGCCAAAACTACGGCCGGCAGCGATAGATCCCGGCCAATGGCCATCGTTAGCGTCTGCCGATGTTCGGCCCAAGCTGGGCAGACCTCTAAAGTATGTTGAGCGGTGTCGGAGCTGCAACTGCAGTGGTGACACCGCTCATCACCCTCCCTTTGGATTCGACACAGGTACTTACCGAAGCAGCCATGCCCGGTAAGCACCTGTGTCAATCGGAAGCTCAGTGCCCCGTGGCTCCTCTCGAGCCAATCCTGCAAAACTGGCCGTATTGCTTCCACCGTTTGGCGGCCGTATCCCGGCTGCTCTAGCCGCGTCTCCCACTCCGCTATGAGTATTTGGCGAAGCTCCGCCCGGCGTCCTTCCACCTCCCTGAGCGCCGGGTGGTCGCCCCGACTTCGCGCCTCCTCGCGCCACTCGTAGAGCGACGCGAGGGATTTCGCCTCAAGATCCCATGGCGGAGATCCGGCGAGCACGCGGGCCGCGTCACCCGCTATGGTGCGGTATCCCCGCGTCACCCTGATGGCCATCAGCCTCTGCACTTGCAGAAGTTTGCCGATGACGCCATCAGGGATGTTTGCGGCCCACACCGGGGCGCCGTAGAGCGCCATCGAGCGGATGACGCCCATGTATAGTCTTCGTGTGGCAACGTTTGGGCCACCAATATTTGGCAGGAGCCTGGAGAGTGCCCCTGCCGCCCCTATCAGCTTCGGCACCAGCTTATTAAAATGTGCCTCGAATGTCCACCTTCTGTCTAGGACGAGACCAAGATATTTAAGAGTGGGCTCAATGGGTATTCGGACTCCTCCGACGACCAGGTGGAAGTCGGGTGGCAGGCGAGTACGGGGGCCATAAAAGCACATGGCCTCCGTTTTCCCCAAGGCCACCTCGAGTCCCAGTCGCCGGATTCGGTCCACCACATGGGCCACCCCGGCCGTCGCCAATATGGCTGCTTCGCGGCAGGTCCTCCCTCTAGCGGTCACCAAAGTATCGTCAGCGTAACATGTGACGCTGAGGTTCCTGAGGAACGAGCCGCGAAGCACCCAGTCGTAACCCAGGTTCCACAGGAGCGGTCCAAGTACCGACCCCTGTGGAACTCCACACGTCATGCGCCACCGTTTAAGTCCCGACTGGCTGTCGAAGACGACCTCCCTGTCACAGAGGTAGGCTTCTACGGTCCTCTGTAAGTAGTCCGGTACGCCATGGTACCGGAGGGCCTCCCGAATGCAAGTCCAAGGGAGAGTGTTAAAAGCATTGGCGATGTCAAGAGACACCGCCAACAACACATCTCCCTCGGATACGGCCTCCTCCGCCAGCGTCTTCACACGGAGGATCGCACCCACGGTCGACCGCTCCCTCCGAAACCCGAACTGGTTTGCCGACAGATCCGGCCCAGTCCGGGTGAGGTGGCTGACGAGGCGTGCGGCAATGATGCGCTCAAAGAGCTTGCACGCCTCGTCCAGCAGAACGATCGGCCGGTATGCCGACGGTGAATCCTCCGGCCTGCCCTCCTTCCTCAACAACACGAGGCTGCCAACCCTCCACCGAGCGGGAAATTCTCCCTGCTCGAAACAAGAAGTGAACAACCTCCGAAGATGGTCACCTAGATGTCTCGAGGCCAGAACCAACGCGCGCCCTGGTATGCCATCAGGCCCAGGGGCGGTATTCTTGGCACTGAGACGCCGGACAACCATCTTTAGTTCTGGAACGGTCACCTCGACGGACTCCTCGTCCTCCTCTTGCGACGACGGCTCTGCGAGAGGCGGAGCCATGCTCGGCGGAACGTGCTCCTCTCTATGAGGGAAGAGCGTCGCGACGACTTCGTCAACAAGATTAGGCTCAAGCGTCTGAGTGAGAGGTGGTGCCCACGGTCTGAGCTTGCCCCTAGCCATGCGGTAGGGGCGCCCCCATGGGTCCTCACTCAGCGACGCGAGCATCTCATTGCGGGCTCTATCCTTGGCGGCAGCGACTGCTGCCTGGAGAGTCTTCATCGCCGCCCTATAGGCCTCGTAGAGCTGGGCCTCTACTGGTTCCACCTCGTCCAGCCCACGAGGGCGTCCGTGTCGACGCCTCCGGTGTCTCTGGTACTGGCGGCGCGCTGCTACGCAAGCGGTGCGTAGTGAGGCAATCTCCGCGCACCACCAATATAATCGTCGCGAACTAACTTGTGACTTGACCCGGGGCATCGACGCGTCACAGACGCTCGTCATTGCCCTCGTGAGTCGTTCCGCCTCCGAGTCAACATCGTCCAGGGCATCCGGTACGGGCACCCACGCCTGGACGATGGCGGCCTCCTCGAGCAGCACCCGGTCCAACCGCTTCAACGCCCACCGAGGGCGGTCCATCCTGAGGGTTGCGACCGAAGGGTTGGAGGTCTGGGTAGGAATCTCAAACCGGATGTACCGGTGGTCCGAAAGAGACTCCACCCCCTCGACAACCCTCCAGCCTTGCACCCTGGGCGTGAGGGCAGGGCTGGCGAACGTGACGTCCACGATCGACTCGCCCTGCCAACGCACACAGGTGCTAATCGACCCCCTGTTTAGAACCGTGAGACCGACGGCGTCGACCAAACCCTCCAAGAGTACGCCTTTCGAGGAAGTGTGTGCACTACCCCATCTGGTGGACCATGAGTTCAAGTCCCCCAGGAGAAGAACCGGGCGAGGTTGGATGCGGTCCAGAAGGTCCCCAACCTCGCCCAAGAAGGACTCGAACTCGGAGTCGCGTCGGTTTGGCGAAAAGTACACCCCGACGACGACTATGTCCCTCCACTGCACCGCGACGTAACCCACGCCACGGGCAATGACCTTCAGGGGTGGCACACACAGGGCACTCGATGGGATGATGGCAACTAGAGATACCGTGTCCACAATCCAGTTGCTCCGAGGTGGAATCCAATAGGGTTCCGCCACCACAGCCACCTCAATATTCCACTCTGCCAGTGATGCAACCAGCATGTCCTGCGCCGAACTGCAATGGTTGCAGTTTATCTGCAAGAATCGATGTTTTAGGTCGTAAGCCATTAGGGACACTCGATGTCAATATCAATCTCGTCCATCGCCTCGCTCGAAGCCACAGGTGCTTCGGGGATGGGTGGGCAGGTCACAGCTGGTTGCGGCGGTGCGCTCAGTGTGGTCTTCTTCTTGGACAACTTTGGGTCCTTGCAGGCCTTTGTGCCTACTTTGTGGTTCGCTGGAAGTTTAGCCGCTGCACACAGTGCACAGTGCAGGGCAGACGAACATTGACTAGCTCTATGGCCGGGCTGTGCACATTGGTAACAGAGGTCGCTCCTGTCAACTTCCGAAGTGCACTTGGCCCTCACGTGGCCAACCTCAAGGCAGCGGAAGCAGCGCTGTACCCTTGGCTGTAGCAATTTAACGCTTGCTGATACCCATCCAACCAGTAAGCGCCCGCCCTCCATCACCTTCTTGGCCGCAGCCACTGGGCAGCGTACCCACGCCGATCCCATGACACCAGATGCTCGGCGAATTTCACCGGATTTAATTTGCTCTAATGAGCACCCTCCCACCTGCGCGATTGCTGCCGAGAGTTCCTCCGACGTCACGGAGTCATCCAGGCCGGAGACGCGGAGTTCAGCAGTCGCGACTGGCCGGTGAACTCTGACACGTTCTTCGGACAGAGTCTGCCTAATTTTTTCAGCCAGAGCGTCTGCCATCTCGCCTTTGGCCGCTCCGGGAACCTTTATGATACGGGCTCCTGTCGCAGTCTTGTCTATACGAAGGCTTTCGATACCCATCGCACGCCAATCGATCTTTGACTTGGCGTCCGACAGTACCTTAGCATAGGTCTCACCATTTTTCTCCGCCTCTGGCTGGAGGGTCACAACGATAGCTGCGGTTTTGTGTACGCGCAGCTTTGCCTTCTTTTTCTTTTCACCCTTTTGGGTTTCCTTCTTTTTGGGTGCTTGTTTGCCGTTTTTACCGACAGTTGTCCAAGCACCGGATGTCGGCTTGGCAGAGGAGCCGGGGACAGAATCTGGTTGTGTTGAAGGACCAACACTTTTGTTCTTGTTCACACCTTTTCCTTTTTTGCCCTTGGCCTTCGTCGCAGGCCCTGTCGGCTTCGGAGCTGGTCCAGTCCGTGGCATCGGGACTGGAACTTCCATCTGAGGTGGAGAGGGGCTTTTCTCCTTTGCCCGGTCAGCCGCCAGAGGCGGACGAACAATCGGGGCCGGAGGAAGTCTTTCCTCCAACACCTGAAGGCGGGCATTCATCATGGTCCCTATCTCTACCATTAGGGACCGCTTGAGTTCCTCCACGATATTTGTCTCCGAAGGGCTTCGCGCCACAGGCTCGCTGACTGCCATGGCCTCAACTCCAGGGGACTGATGAGGCGAGGAGTGACTGTTTCGCACCCTTGCCATGTCTTCTCGAATAGAGGCTATCTCCTTGCGGAGCTCCGCAATCTCTTTTTTCATGTTGGCATTTTCTGCCTGTAGGAGAACAGTCTCCTCCGACGTTGTCCTTTGGCTCAACTCCTCTACCACGTTGGCGACACTGAGCGCAGCGTCCTTGAGGTATCGTATGAACCTACCATTTAAATTCTTGCTGTTGTCAGCCACATAATTAATGGAGCTCAAATCTCCGGTAATGCGCTCAGTGAGCGCCTGCGTAGTCTGTTTTTCTGTCGGGACCACAGCTTCTCCTTCTAAGTTGCCTTTCTTACATTCCGACCTTGTTGGGAATTTTAGGCGCAACTCTCGAGCGACAGATGCCGCTGCGACTATGTCCTTTTCCGCCTCTAGTCGCATATGCTCATTTTCTAGCTCAATGAGCTTCTGTTTTGCCTGGGCCTGCCCCACATACTCCCCTGTAGTAGGGGGACGGCCGCGTCCTCGTCCTTTATTACTGGGTGTGGCAGGTGATTTGCCTCCCCACTCCTCGCCACTAGAGCCTTCGCTATGCGGCCTCTTTTGTGCCTTGGCGCTGTCACGGCTAACGGCAGATCTATAGCCTGAAACCGAGACATTGTCGGCGCTGGAGGAGTCCGACAAATACAGTTGCCTCTCCACACTTGACTCCGTACTACGTAGTCTCTTCTCCGTCTCATCCGTGCTAAGGCGGTTAAGCCTTACGACTGCAACGGGGCTTCTAGACTTTGCCCGCACTTCCGTCTTCTCCGACTCGGATCCACTGGACCCATCCACCATCTTCTCCGACTTCCTTCCCTTCTCACGCCTACTGCGCCTCTCCTTCTTCCCACTCTTTTTCTCCTTAACATCGTCAATTTTTATTTTATTTTTTAAGAACTCCATATTAGTCCCACGAGTATGGAACGAACTTAGGGTCCACCCGGGCAGTGCGTCCTTACCGCGGGTAAGCCTATATTTTGATGACCCAAGAGGGGGGCGGCAGGTACCCTCCTGGGAGGCAGTAATGACCGACACGACGAGCGAGGCGGACCATTCAGCGCACAAGCGGCGCTGACTGGACCGTCTCGCCCGATACCCTGGCCGATCTTCAAGGCCTCGCGCTGCCATTCCGCTTGCCACTCAGGGGTTTTTTATTGAAAAGTGGTGTGCTCCACTTTGATTTTTATTGAGGTTGGCTCCTCGCGGCCCGGCCAATTAAGGCAAGGCCTCCGGTCCCGAGCACGCTCAAGGGATAACGGATCCTCACCCCCTCACTTTCGCGAGGGGGAAACCAACCACTCGCACGTCCACTGTGCCCTCAGCTAATCAGAAGGACAAGCGGAGCGCCTTCTCGGGGACCACTTCGCTTCACTACAGGCTGGATTGCCCGCAGCTACTGAGCCCCCCCGCCACGACAAGGCGTGGTCCCGTTGGGGGGGAACCTAACCTAACCTAACCTAACCTTTTTTTTTTTTTTTTTTTTTTTTTTTTTTTTTTTTTTTTTTTTTTTTTTACGGGGGGAAATGCAGCCTTATGCACCGTCCCACCGCTCTGGGGCGAGCGGCGGGGATGTGTGGGGCTCCCTGCTGGCCTGAGATGTTGGGCGGCCAGAGGTTTACCCACTAAAACCCCCCGGACTTCCGTCACACCACCATGTGCCGGAGGTAGCAGGACCGCTTGCGCTTAACTGCTACTACCTCCGACGGCAGCTGGCCTCGTCAGGCCCCCTCTCGACGCACCAGAGGCACGTCCCAAGCGCCCCGGGGACCAAGCAGATGGGCACCAGACAGCCCCATGTCTGAGTGCCCGTGGTCCCCTGCGATGGGTCAGATGAGTGGCCCCATCGCCCGCCACTACGGTCGCAGGGGATAGGGAAAGAGGCAACGATACACCAACAGTCCTCTTCCCCTGCGACCCCACCATTGCAGCGCCAAGGATGCTACGTCCCACGCAGCAGCCCCGGCGCCAACCACTCCGGTCGCAGAGGATAGGGAAAGTGGCAACGACACACCAACAGTCCTCTTCCTCTGCGACCCCACCGCTCCGCCATCTAAAGGTGGCGACCCCATCAGTTGCGGTGCAGCATATAATATGCTACACCGCAACCCGCCTCGGTCACAGTGCCGCGACCACCAATGCAGCACTGCGACCCACCTTGGTACCGCTCACACCGACTTTGTCGCAAAGTCGGATGGAGCGGTCCCTCTCGGGCAAGCCAGCTCCTCCAGCCTGGCTTGGCCCTGGGTTCCTCTTGGCTTCACCGTGGTTGGCAAGGCCACGGTTACTAAGCCCCCCCGCCACGACAAGGCGGGAACCCACGGGGGGGAACCTAACCTAACCTAACCTTTTTTTTTTTTTTTTTTTTTTTTTTTTTTTATCGTGAGGAAAATGCATTGAACTGCATCCCCACCGCCCTGGGGCGGAGCGGTGGGGTATGTGGGGCTCTCCGGCCGTGAAGCGGCCGGCCTACCCACTAAAAACCTCACGGTGTCCAATCTCGCCGCAATGCCAGAGCGCACAGGAACCGTTGCGGATAACATCTATGCGCTCTGGCAGCGGTTGGTCCCTTCGGACCCCAACTCAGGAAATCATCTCGAGAGGCAGCGTGGACACGCCGCCGCCATCTCGGGCTCAAATACTGGCGACGGACCCCCCCGAGTCCGTCGCCAAGAGCCGTTTAGGGCGGCAACAGGTCATTTCTGACCCGTCGCCTTTGACGCCTGGGGCGCTGGGTGCCGCGGAGGAGCTCGCGCTCTCTCTCTGCGGACTCCTTAGCACCCATTACAACCTCGCAGAAGCGGCGAGTCGCCTGCCAGGCTTCGTCACTGCCGACCATGGCCAAAACTACGGCCGGCAGCGACAGATCCACGCCAATGGTCGACGCCAGCGACTGCCGATGCTTGGCCCAGGCTGGGCAGACCTCTAGTGTGTGTTGAGCAGTGTCGGAGCTGCAACTGCAGTGGTGACACCGCTCGTCACTCTCCCTCTGTATTCGACACAGGTACCTCCCGAAGCAACCGTGCCCGGAAAGCACCTGTGTCAAATGGAAGCTCAGCGCCCCATGTCGTCGGTTGAGCCATTCTACGAAGACAGGCATGATAGCCTCGATTGTCCGGCGACCGTACCCCGGCTCCTGCAGCCGCGTCCGCCACTCCACCACTTGAGCTTGGCGAAGGACATCACGACGCTCCTCCACCTCCCTGAGCGCCGGACGGTCACCCCGACTCCGCGCCTCCTCGCGCCACTCGTAGAGCGACGCGAGGGATTTCGCGTCGAGGTCCCAGGGCAGAGACCCAGCCAAGACGACGGCTGCTTCTCCCGACACGGTGCGGTATGCCCGCGTAACTCTGATGGCCATCAGCCTCTGTACGCGTAAGAGTGTACCGATGACGCCATCAGAGACACATGCGGCCCACACCGGGGCGCCGTACAGAGCCATCGAGCGCAGAACTCCCAAATACAAACGCCTAGTGGAGGTGTTTGGACCACCCAAATTAGGTAAGAGCCGGGCAAGTGCCCCCGCCGCTCCCACCAGCTTCGGCGCCAAACGGCCGAAATGCGCCCTGAAGTCCCAGTTGCTATCGAGGACAAGGCCGAGGTATTTTAACGTCGACTCGACAGCAACACGGGTTCCGCCAATGACGAGGTGGAAATCACGGGGTGGCTTGTTACGCGTACCGCTGAAGCAGATCGCCTCCGTCTTGCCTAGAGCGACCTCGAGCCCCAAGCCACGTATGCGCTGCACAACGTGTGCCACCCCCGCCGTCGCCAGAATGGCTGCCTCACGGTGCGTTCTCCCCCTGGCGGTAACGAGCGTGTCGTCGGCGTAACACGTCACGCCAAGGTTTGGGAGAAAGGCACCGCGAAGCACCCAGTCATAACCAATGTTCCACAGGAGTGGACCAAGGACCGACCCCTGTGGAACGCCGCAGGTCATGCGCCACCGCCGCCACCCATCCTGCGTCTCGTAGGCGATCATCCTCTCGGACAAATACGCCTCGACGATGCGCTGCAGGTACACAGGTACGCGGTGGTAGCGCAGGGCCTCCCTCACGCACGCCCAGGGAAGCGTGTTAAATGCGTTGGAGATGTCGAGCGACACCGCCAACAGCACTTCTCCAGCCGCAACGGCTTCCTCGGCAAGCGCCTTTACCCGAAGGATCGCGCCCACGGTCGACCGTTCCCTGCGAAACCCAAACTGGTATTCCGATAGGTCCGGTCCAGTCCGGGTGAGGTGGCTGACGAGGCGCGCAGCAATTATGCGCTCAAAGAGCTTGCACGCCTCGTCCAGCAGAACGATAGGCCGGTACCCCGACGGCGAGTCTTCTGGTCTGCTATCCTTGCGGAGAAGGACGAGGTTGCCCGTTTTCCACCGAGCGGGGAAGTGTCCTCGCTCGAAACAGGCAGTAAACAGCCTCCTCAGACGCTCGCCCAGCTCTCTCGAGGCCAAGACCCACACGCGACCCGGTATGCCATCCGGCCCGGGTGCGGTGTTCCTAGCACTGAGGCGCCGGACGACCATCTTAATCTCCGCGCTGGTAACTTCAAGGGTATCATCCTCCTCCTGAATCGTTGGCTCCGAGGATGGTGGAGGAGCCATGTGCGGTGGGACGTGGTCTTCCCTCTGCGGGAAGAGCACTGCAACGACCTCAGAGACGAAGTGTGGCTCGAGCGTCTGAGTTAACGGAGGAGCCCACGGTTTGAGCTTCTCCCTTGCCAAACGGTAGGGACGCCCCCATGGGTCCTCACTCAAAGACGCGAGCATTTCGTCCCTTGCGCGGTCCTTTGCGGCTGCAATGGCTGCTTTTAGGGCCTCCTTGGCGGACTTATAGGCAGCGTGCAGCTGGTCCCCTACAGGGTCCAGCTCATCCGGCTCATGCGGGCGACCGCGTCGATGACCCCGGTGTCGGGTGTACGGGCGTCGCGCTACTACGCAAGCGGAGCGCAGGGATGCAATTTCCGCGCTCCACCAGTACACCTGTCGCGAAAGTCGTCGCGACTTCACACGGGGCATCGACGCGTCACAAACGCTCGTCATGTCCCGTGTGAGCCTATCCACCTCCAAGTCAACATCGTCCAGGGCATCCGGTACGGGCACCCACGCCTGGACGATGGCGGCCTCTTCTAGCAGCACACGGTCCAGCCGCTTCAACGCCCACCGGGGGCGGTCCATCCGGGGGGATGTGACCGAAGGGTTGGAGGTCTGGGTAGGAATCTCGAATCGGATGTACCGGTGGTCCGAAAGTGATTCCACCCCCTCAACAACCCTCCAGTCTTGCACCCTGGGCGCGAGGGCAGGGCTGGCGAACGTGACGTCCACGATCGATTCGCCCTGCCAGCGCACCAAGGTGCTCGTCGACCCCTGGTTTAGGACCTCCAAGTCGAAGGAAACGATCCAGGGCCCCAGTATACCACCCCTCGAACATGTTCGAGCACTGCCCCACCTCGTCGACCAAGAGTTCAAATCCCCCAGGAGAAGAACCGGGCGAGGTTGTATGCGGTCCAGAAGGTCCCCAACTTCGCCCAAGAAGGACTCAAACTCGGAGTCGCGTCGGTTTGGCGAAAAGTACACCCCGACGACGACTATGTCCCTCCACTGCACCCCGACGTACCCCACGCCGCGAGCAATGGGTTTGAGGGGTGGCGCACACAGGGCACTCGAGGGGATGATGGCAACGAGAGCCGCCGTGTCAACAATCCAATTGCTCCGAGGTGGAATCCAATAGGGCTCCGCCACCACAGCCACCTCAATATTCCATTCCGCCAGTGACGCAACCAGCATGTCCTGCGCGGAACTGCAATGGTTTATGTTCACCTGAAGAAAGCGATGAATGATGTCGTCCATTAGGGACACTCGACGTCGATGTCCACCTCATCCATCGCTTCCTCCCGGGTAGCCGCGGGGGCTACAGAAGAAGCAGCAGGGCGGACCGCAACTGGGCGCGTCGATGCACCCACAGCAGTCTTCTTCACCTTGGCCTGCTTTGGTATTTTACAGGCGTTGGTGCCTACCCGATGATCGGAAGGCTGGTTCGCGGCCGCACAAAGGGAGCAGTGCGGCTTGGCTGAACACCCGCTGGCATTGTGGCCAGGTTGTGCACATCGGTAGCAGAGGTCGCTCCGATCGACCACCGATGTGCACGTTGCCCTCACGTGTCCACTTTCAAGGCACCGGAAACAACGCCTTCCTCTGGGCTCCAGTATCTTAATCCTTGCTGCAACCCAGCCAACAAGAAGCCGCCCACTTTCAGCTATCTTTTTTGCAGCGCTAATTGGGCAGCGCACCCAGGCGGTACCCATTCCACTGGGGCCAGTACGGATTTCCCCCACCTTAACCGTCTCCAGCACACAGTTCCCAGCCGTCGTTATTGCCGCGGCTATTTCTTCCCCTGTGACCGAGTCATCGAGGCCTGTTATTCGAAGCTCGGCGGTTTGGGTCGGACGATGAACTCGGGTATCCTCTCCGAGAAGCTCCCGGATCTTCAGCGCGAGTGCGTCGGCCTTCTCTGAATTACCCTCTCCAGGCACCTCGATGACTCGGGCACCCGTCGCCGCCTTACGCACCTGGAGGTACGGGATGCCCATACCTCGCCAGTCTATTTGTGACTTGGCTTCGGCGAGAACTTTCGCATATGACAGCCCTTTCTTCTCCGCCTCGGGCTGGAGCGTGACCACTACTGCTGCGGTTTTGGGCGCTCGCAGCTTCCGTTTTTTCGACGGCTTCTCCTGTACACTGCTTGAAGGCACCTTCTTGCTGGCCTCCCGCTTGCCATTTCTGCCAACTCGCACCCACTCTCTTGATGGAGCGGGTGCTGATGGCCCGGCAACAGCGGGGGCTGGGACGGCAGGAGACGGCTGGGAATGTGCACCCTTACTTCTCTTCCCCTTGCCTTTACCCTTCTTAGGAGCGGTCTGTGAGACCGCTGCCGCCTGCGGAGGTTGAATGATCGGCTCCGCAGGAAGTTCTTCTCTTATTCTATCCGCCGCTAGAGGTGGACGCACACGCGGCGCGGGCGGAAGTCTCTCCTCGATAGAGGCCAGGCGGGCACTCACCATCGTCCCTAAATCTATCATCAGGGACCGACGGAACTCCTCAAGCTCCGGCTCCTGGCGGATACGTGCGGAGTTCTTGCTATTCGCTGGATTCGAAGCAGGTTGTTTATCAACACCTAGAGCCGGGGTGGATCGCATCTTCGCCACCTCCGCTTTCATGTGTTCCAGCTCTTTTCGGAGCTGAGCCATCTCATCCCTCATACGGACGTTCTCAGCTTGGAGAACTGCAGCTTCCTCCGACACAGTCCGCCTGCTGAGCTCCGAGACTACCTCCTGGACACTAGCAGCGGCCTCTTTCAAGTAGCCCTGGAAGCGGCCGCACAGCTTTTTGCTATTGTTGGCCACGTGTCTAATAGTTTGGACATCCTTCTCGATTCGGAGGCCAAGCCCGAGAGTCGACTGGTCATCAGCCTCAGGAATCACGGCTGTGCTCGTCGACGCCATCACAGAGCATTCCGACCGTGTCGGGTACTTCGCTCGAAACTCCCTAGCGGACTCGGCTAATGCAGCGATTTCCCTGTCCGCTTCAAGGCGCATCTGCTCCTTTTCCACCTCTAGCAGCTTCTCCTTCGCTGCCGCCAGACCCACGTACTCGCCAGTGGTGGGGGGTCGACCGCGTCCGCGGTTTTTGGTGACTGGCGATTTTCCGCCCCACTCCTCGTCACTCGAATCTCCGCCGTGCGGTCTTTTGGTGCCTTTGGAGTTGATCTTTGCGCTCCTAGAGCTTCTCCCACTGTTAGACTGCACGTCGAAGAATTCGACGTCTTCAACAGCCCCCACACTACCTCCAACACTGTCTGAATCAGCGTCTGATATTTCGAAGTCTCTTTCTAAGCTGCGGTCTCTGTCCGATCGCTGCAGTCTGTCTAGGCTTCTAGCTGACAGCCTAGGTACTCGGACGCTGAGTCTCCTCGTCGCCTTGTCCATCCTCTTCTTCTGCTCAAGTTCGGGCATGTCTAGCCCTCCTTCTTTCTCCGACCGTCTCGGTCCCTCTACCACAGTACTTCCTTCTCTGCTCTCCTTCTCCAATTTTGTTTTATTTTGTTTTTTTAAAATTATTTCCATATTATTCCCACGAAATCTTCGGAAATAAGTCCACCCGGGCGGAGCCGTGCGCCGCGGGTAAGCCTATATTTTGATGACCCAAGAGGGGGGCGGCAGGTACCCTCCTGGGAGGCAGTAATGACCGACACCACGAGCGAGGCGGACCATTCAGCGCACAACCGGCGCTGACTGGACCGTCTCGTCCGATACCCTGGCCGATCTTCAAGGCCTCGCGCTGCCATTCCGCTTGCCACTCAGGGGTTTTTTATTGAAAAGTGGTTGACTCCACTTTGTTTTTTATTGAGGTTGGCTCCTCGCGGCCCGGCCAATTAAGGCAAGGCCTCCGGTCCCGAGCACGCTCAAGGGATAACGGATCCTCACCCCCTCACTTTCGCGAGGGGGAAACCAACCACTCGCACATCCACTGTGCCCTCAGCTACTCAGAAGGACAGGCGGAGCGCCTTCTCGGGGACCACTTCGCTTCACTACAGGCTGGATTGCCCGCAGCTACTGAGCCCCCCCGCCACGACAAGGCGTGGTCCCGTTGGGGGGGAACCTAACCTAACCTAACCTAACCTAACCTAACCTAACCTTTTTTTTTTTTTTTTTTTTTTTTCGTGAGGAAAATGCATTGAATTGCATCCCCACCGTCCTTGGGGCGGAGCGGTGGGGTATGTGGGGCTCTCCGGCCGTGAAGCGGCCGGCCTACCCACTAAAAACCTCACGGCGGCCATCCTCAGGCATCTGGGAGGGCCCCGGGCTCGCGTAAGCGCACCGGAACCCTCCCGCCTATGCACCCCCAATCATTTGGAGGAGCCCATTCCCGGGGGAACCTAACATAGGCTCAACCCCACAGGGGGAACGCCGCTTCGATCCACGCTGTGCGGAGCGCGGATAGAGACGGTACCCCCCGACGACACCACCCGCCGCACCGGCGGTGTCATCCCGGGCCGCCACCACAGGCACATCGACCCCAACGATGTACCCGCACGCGAGCCCACTGCGGCGGCCAGCCAAGCAACCCTTGGCCCGCCGCCGCCGCCTTCAAGTGGGATCGGGAGAAACCCGATCCGCGCCCCCCATCTGGAGGAAAGACAGAAAGAGAGCGCTGCCTTCCCGTCCACCGCAATTTCGGTCGGGCCGAATGAGGGAGAGGGTCCCTTGAACTTACCCCGTCCATCCTTCGTCCCTCTCCGAAACCGCGGTAGTCTGTGGGGATCGACTTTCTCCCGATCCCACTCGGCGCCCCCCCTCTGGAGCACAGAAGGAGAGCGTTGCCTTCCCGTCTACCACAATTTCGGTCGGGCGGAATGGGGGAGGGGGCGAGACATACCCTGTCCGTCATTCGTCCCTCTCCGAAAAAGTGGTAGTCGCCACCACTTGCGCGTCCACTCTGCCCTCTGCTAGTCAGAGGGACAGGTGGAGCGCCCTCCGGGGACCACTTCGCTTCACTACAGGCTGGATTGCCTGCAGCTACTGAGCCCCCCCGCCACGACAAGGCGTGGTCCCGTTGGGGGGGAACCTAACCTAACCTAACCTAACCTAACCTAACCTAACCTAACCTAACCTAACCTTTTTTTTTTTTTTTTTTTTTTTTTTTTTTACGTGAGGAAAATGCATTGAACTGCATCCCCACCGTCCCGGGGGGGAGCGGTGGGGTATGTGGGGCTCTCCGGCCGTGAAGCGGCCGGCCTACCCACTAAAAACCTCACGATGTCCCGTCTCGTCGTCATGTGCCGGGGGTAGCAGGACCGCTTGCGCTTAACTGCTACTACCCCCGACGACGACTGGCCTCGGCAGGCCTCCTCTCGAAGAAAAAATCCCTCGCGAGAGGCGGCGTGGACACGCCGCCGCCATCTCGGGCTCTTGTACTGGCGGCGAACCCCCCCGAGTCCGCCGCCACGAGCCGTTTAGGGTGGCAGATGGTCATCTCGGACCATCCGCCTGGAGCGCTGAGAGCGCTGCGTCCCACGCAGCAGCTCTCGCGCTCTTTCATCAGACTCCTTTATCGCCATCACGTATTCACAATATTGGCGCACCGCCTGCCAGGACTCATCGCTGGCGACCATGGCTGAAACTACGGCCGGCAGCGAGAGATCCTGGCCAATCATATTAACCAAATCCCTTCTTGGCTCCGCCCAAGCCGGACAGACCTGCAGCGTGTGTTGAGCGGTGTCGGAGCTGCAACTGCAGTGGTGACACCGCTCATCACCCTCCCTTTGGATTCGACACAGGTACTTACCGAAGCAGCCATGCCCAGTAAGCACCTGTGTCAATCGGTAGCTCAGCGCCCCGTGGCTCCTCTCGAGCCAATCCTGCAAAACGGGCCGTATTGCTTCCACCGTTTGGCGGCCGTATCCCGGCTGCTCTAGCCGCGTCTCCCACTCCGCCATGAGAATCTGGCCAAGCTCCGCCCGGCGTCCTTCCACCTCCCTGAGCGCCGGGCGGTCGCCCCGACTTCGCGCCTCCTCGCGCCACTCGTAGAGCGAAGTGAGGGATTTCGCCTCGAGATCCCATGGCGGGGATCCGGCGAGCACGCGGGCCGCGTCACCCGCTATGGTGCGGTATCCCCGCGTCACCCTGATGGCCATCAGCCTCTGCACTTGCAGGAGTTTGCCGATGACGCCATCAGGGATGTTCGCGGCCCACACCGGGGCGCCGTAGAGCGCCATCGAGCGGATGACGCCCATGTATAGTCTTCGCGTGGCAACGTTTGGGCCACCAATATTTGGCAGGAGCCTGGAGAGTGCCCCTGCCGCCCCTATCAGCTTCGGCACCAGCTTATTAAAATGTGCCTCGAATGTCCACCTTCTGTCTAGGACGAGGCCAAGATATTTAAGAGTGGGCTCAATGGGTATTCGGACTCCTCCGACGACTAGGTGGAAGTCGGTCGGCAGGCGAGTACGGGGGCCATAAAAGCACATGGCCTCCGTTTTCCCCAAGGCCACCTCGAGTCCCAGTCGCCGGATTCGGTCCACCACATGGGCCACCCCGGCCGTCGCCAATATGGCTGCTTCGCGGCAGGTCCTCCCTCTAGCAGTCACCAACGTATCGTCAGCGTAACATGTGACGCTGAGGTTCCTGAGGAACGAGCCGCGAAGCACCCAGTCGTAACCCAGGTTCCACAGGAGCGGTCCAAGTACCGACCCCTGTGGAACTCCACACGTCATGCGCCACCGTTTAAGTCCCGACTGGCTGTCGAAGACGACCTCCCTGTCACAGAGGTAGGCTTCTACGGTCCTCTGTAAATAGTCCGGTACGCCATGGTACCGGAGGGCCTCCCGAATGCAAGTCCAAGGGAGAGTGTTAAAAGCATTGGCAATGTCAAGAGACACCGCCAACAACACATCTCCCTCGGACACAGCCTCCTCCGCCAGCGTCTTCACTCGGAGGATCGCACCCACGGTCGACCGCTCCCTCCGAAACCCGAACTGGTTTGCCGATAGATCCGGCCCAGTCCGGGTGAGGTGGCTGACGAGGCGTGCGGCAATGATGCGCTCAAAGAGCTTGCACGCCTCGTCCAGCAGAACGATCGGCCGGTACGCCGATGGTGAATCCTCCGGCCTGCCCTCCTTCCTCAACAACACGAGGCTGCCAACCCTCCACCGAGCGGGAAATTCTCCCTGCTCGAAACAAGAAGTGAACAACCTGCGAAGATGGTCACCTAGATGTCTCGAGGCCAGAACCAACGCGCGCCCCGGTATGCCATCAGGCCCAGGGGCGGTATTCTTGGCACTGAGACGCCGGACAACCATCTTTAGTTCTGGAACGGTCACCTCGATGGACTCCTCGTCCTCCTCTTGCGACGACGGCTCTGCGGGAGGCGGAGCCATGCTCGGCGGAACGTGCTCCTCTCTATGAGGGAAGAGCGTCGCGACGACTTCGTCAACAAGATTAGGCTCAAGCGTCTGAGTGAGAGGTGGTGCCCACGGTCTGAGCTTGCCCCTAGCCATGCGGTAGGGGCGCCCCCATGGGTCCTCACTCAGCGACGCGAGCATCTCATTGCGGGCTCTATCCTTGGCGGCAGCGACTGCTGCCTGGAGAGTCTTCATCGCCGCCCTATAGGCCTCGTAGAGCTGGGCCTCTACTGGTTCCACCTCGTCCAGCCCACGAGGGCGTCTGTGTCGACGCCTCCGGTGTCTCTGGTACTGGCGGCGCGCTGCTACGCAAGCGGTGCGTAGTGAGGCAATCTCCGCGCACCACCAATATACTCGTCGCGAACTAACTTGTGACTTGACCCGGGGCATCGACGCGTCACAGACGCTTGTCATTGCCCTCGTGAGCCGTTCCGCCTCCGAGTCAACATCGTCCAGGGCATCCGGTACGGGCACCCACGCCTGGACGATGGCGGCCTCCTCGAGCAGCACCCGGTCCAGCCGCTTCAACGCCCACCGAGGGCGGTCCATCCTGAGGGATGCGACCGAAGGGTTGGAGGTCTGGGTAGGAATCTCAAACCGGATGTACCGGTGGTCCGAAAGAGACTCCACCCCCTCGACAACCCTCCAGCCTTGCACCCTGGGCGCGAGGGCAGGGCTGGCGAACGTGACGTCCACGATCGACTCGCCCTGCCAACGCACACAGGTGCTAATCGACCCCCGGTTTAGAACCGTGAGACCGACGGCGTCGACCAAACCTTCCAAGAGTACGCCTTTCGAGGAAGTGTGTGCACTACCCCATCTGGTGGACCATGAGTTCAAGTCCCCCAGGAGAAGAACCGGACGAGGTTGTATGCGGTCCAGAAGGTCCCCAACCTCGCCCAAGAAGGACTCGAACTCAGAGTCGCGTCGGTTTGGCGAAAAGTACACCCCGACGACGACTATGTCCCTCCACTGCACCGCGACGTAACCCACGCCGCGGGCAATGACCTTCAGGGGTGGCACACACAGGGCACTCGATGGGATGATGGCAACTAGAGATGCCGTGTCCACAATCCAGTTGCTCCGAGGTGGAATCCAGTAGGGTTCCGCCACCACAGCCACCTCAATATTCCACTCTGCCAGTGATGCAACCAGCATGTCCTGCGCCGAACTGCAATGGTTGCAGTTTATCTGCAAGAATCGATGTTTTAGGTCGTAAGCCATTAGGGACACTCGATGTCAATATCATTCTCGTCCATCGCCTCGCTCGAAGCCACAGGTGCTTCCGGGACGGGTGGGCAGGTCACAGCTGGTTGCGACGGTGCGCTCAGTGTGGTCTTCTTCTTGGACAACTTTGGGTCCTTGCAGGCCTTTGTGCCTACTTTGTGATTCGCTGGAAGTTTAGCCGCTGCACACAGTGCACAGTGCAGGGCGGACGAACATTGACTAGCTCTATGGCCGGGCTGTGCACATTGGTAACAGAGGTCGCTCCTGTCAACTTCCGAAGTGCACTTGGCCCTCACGTGGCCAACCTCAAGGCAGCGGAAGCAGCGCTGTACCCTTGGCTGTAGCAATCTAACGCTTGCTGATACCCATCCAACAAGTAAGCGCCCGCCCTCCACCACCTTCTTGGCCGCAGCCACTGGGCAGCGTACCCACGCCGATCCCATGACACCAGAATCTCGGCGAATTTCCCCGGATTTAATTTGCTCTAATGAGCACCCTCCCACCTGCGCGATTGCTGCTGAGAGTTCCTCCGACGTCACGGAGTCATCCAGGCCGGAGACGCGGAGTTCAGCAGTTGCGACTGGCCGGTGAACTCTGACACGTTCTTCGGACAGAGTCTGCCTAATTTTTTCAGCCAGAGCGTCTGCCATCTCGCCTTTGGCCGCTCCGGGAACCTTTATGATACGGGCTCCTGTCGCAGTCTTGTCTATACGAAGGCTTTCGATACCCATCGCACGCCAATCGATCTTTGACTTGGCGTCCGACAGTACCTTAGCATAGGTCTCACCATTTTTCTCCGCCTCTGGCTGGAGGGTCACAACGATAGCTGCGGTTTTATGTACGCGCAGCTTTGCCTTCTTTGTCTTTTCACCCTTTTGGGTTTCCTTCTTTTTGGGTGCTTGTTTGCCGTTTTTACCGACAGTTGTCCAAGCACCGGATGTCGGCTTGGCAGAGGAGCCGGGGACAGAATCTGGTTGGGTTGAAGGACCACCACTTTTGCTCTTGTTCACACCTTTTCCTTTTTTGCCCTTGGCCTTCGTCGCAGGCCCCGTCGGCTTCGGGGCTGGTCCAATCCGTGGCATCGGGACTGGAACTTCCATCTGAGGTGGAGAGGGGCTTTTCTCCTTTGCCCAGTCAGCCGCCAGAGGCGGACGAACAATCGGGGCCGGAGGAAGTCTTTCCTCCAACACCTGAAGGCGGGCATTCATCATGGTCCCTATCTCTACCATTAAGGACCGCTTGAGCTCCTCCACGATATTTATCTCCGAGGGGTTTCGCGCCACGGGCTGGCTGACTGCCATGGCCTCAACTCCAGGGGACTGATGAGGCGAGAAGTGACTGTTTCGCACCCTTGCCATATCTTCTCGAATAGAGGCTATCTCCTTGCGGAGCTCCGCAATCTCTTTTTTCATGTTGGCATTTTCTGCCTGTAGGAGAACAGTCTCCTCCGACGTTGTCCTTTGGCTCAACTCCTCTACCACGTTGGCGACACTGAGCGCAGCGTCCTTGAGGAATCGTATGAACCTACCATTTAAATTCTTGCTGTTGTCAGCCACATAATTAATGGAGCTCAAATCTCCGGTAATGCGCTCAGTGAGCGCCTGCGTAGTCTGTTTTCCTATCGAGACCACGGCTTCTCCTTCTAAGTTGCCTTTCTGACATTCCGACCTAGTTGGGAATTTTAGGCGCAACTCTCGAGCGACAGATGCCGCTGCGGCTATGTCCTTTTCCGCCTCTAGTCGCATATGCTCTTTTTCTAGCTCAATGAGCTTCTGTTTTGCCTGGGCCTGCCCCACATACTCCCCTGTAGTAGGGGGACGGCCGCGTCCTCGTCCTTTGTTACTGGGTGTGGCAGGTGATTTGCCTCCCCACTCCTCACCACTAGAGCCTTCGCTATGCGGCCTCTTTTGTGCCTTGGCGCTGTCACGGCTAACGGCAGATCTATAGCCTGAAACCGAGACATTTTCGGCGCTGGAGGAGTCCGACAAATACAGTTGCCTCTCCACACTTGACTCCGTACTACGTAGTCTCTTCTCCGTCTCATCCGTGCTAAGGCGGTTAAGCCTTACGACTGCAACGGGGCTTCTAGACTTTGCCCGCACTTCCGTCTTCTCCGACTCGGATCCACTGGACCCATCCACCATCTTCTCCGACTTCCTTCCCTTCTCACGCCTACTGCGCCTCTCCTTCTTCCCACTCTTTTTCTCCTTAACATCGTCAATTTTTATTTTATTTTTTAAGTACTCCATATTAGTCCCACGAGTATGGAACGAACTTAGGGTCCACCCGGGCAGTGCGTCCTTACCGCGGGTAAGCCTATATTTTGATGACCCAAGAGGGGGGCGGCAGGTACCCTCCTGGGAGGCAGTAATGACCGACACGACGAGCGAGGCGGACCATTCAGCGCACAAGCGGCGCTGACTGGACCGTCTCGCCCGATACCCTGGCCGATCTTCAAGGCCTCGCGCTGCCATTCCGCTTACCACTCAGGGGTTTTTTATTGAAAAGTGGTTGACTCCACTTTGTTTTTTATTGAGGTTGGCTCCTCGCGGCCCGGCCAATTAAGGCAAGGCCCCCGGTCCTGAGCAAGCTCACGGGATAACGGGCCCACAACCCCTCACTTTCGCGAAGGGTAAATAACCACCACTCGCGCGTCCACTCTACCCTCTGCCCTCAGAAGGACGGGTGGAGCGACCTCCAGGGACCACTTCGCTTCACTACAGGCTGGATTGCCTGCAGCTACTGAGCCCCCCCGCCACGACAAGGCGTGGTCCCGTTGGGGGGGAACCTAACCTAACCTAACCTAACCTTTTTTTTTTTTTTTTTTTTTTTTTTTTTTTTTTTTTTTTTTTTTTTACGTCAGGAAAATGCATGAAACTGCACTTCCACCGCCCCGGGGGGAGCGGTGGGGAGTGTGAGGCTCTCCGGCCGTGAAGCGGCCGGCATACTCACTAAAAACCTGACGATGCTGCCTACTCGCTACTTTCGCGCCGGGGGTACCAGTACCGCTTTCGCTCCGCCCGGCTTCCCCCGACAGTGGTTGGTCCTCGCGGACCCAATCTAATTTTTATGACCGCCACGAGAAAGGCGACGTGCAGCACGCCGCCGCCTCCTCAGACCTCTGAACTGACGGTGATCCCCCCCGAGATCACCGCCAAGGTCGTAAATGTGGCGCGTGAATCGCTGCCTACTGTACGCCGTGCGCAGATTGGAGAAGACCACTCCGCTCCGCCACCACCACGGTCAACCCGAGACAACCCCTATGGACAGGGCATCTCGATGTCCGGCCCCTCCGAAGTTTGAGGAGGAACCGGGGCGGCCGGAGGACGATAGCCAGGTGGTCTTAGGCCCTTCTTCTTTTTGGGTGTGACGCAAGATTTGCCCCCCACCCGATGCTCAGCCGGCTTGCCAGCTGCAGCGCACACCGAGCATCGCACAGCAGCGCTGCACGAGTCCGCCTTGTGACCCAGCTGACCGCAGCGATAGCACTCACCGCTGCGGTCCACTGGGGACCTGCACCATGTCTGGGTGTGCCCAGGTTCCAAGCACCTGAAGCACCTGAGCCTCTTCGGCTGTAAAAGCTCTACTCGGGCCGCGCTCCAGCCAACAAGTAGACGGCCCTCCGCGCCAAGCGATTTGGCTGCCTCGATTGGGCAGCGCACCCACACCGTCCCGGAACCCCGCGCGTTAGTTCGAATTTTGCCCACTTTGACTGCGTCTAGGGCGCAGTTTGTTTTACCCGCTATCGCGGCAGCAACTTCTTCCACTGTGACTGTGTCGTCGAGGCCTCTGATGCGCATTTCGGCGCACATCACAGGCCTCGAGACAATAACACCCTCAACATCGCGAGCGAGGACTTCACGAATGCTGTCAGCCAGCGCATCCGCTTTGCGGCTCCTGTCTTCCCCTGAGACCTGCAGCAATTTCGCCCCGGTGGCCGTTCCGACCATATCTACGCCAGTTTCAAGACCTAAACTGGCTAGGTCCACCCTCTGCCTGGCTTTGTTTATCACCGAGGCATAAGTTACACCCTTTTCCAGCTCTGACTGTGGCAGCATAATAACGACTGCCGCAGTCTTTGGGGCGGTAAGTCGGGGTGTGCGCTTGGACTTCCCACCGCGTTTACCCCGCTTCCCCTTCTTTTTCGCCTGGGGGGAAGGTTTTCCTCCCTTGCCCACTGTGGTCCAGGCATTATCGGCCGAAGTCGATGGCGTCTGGGCCGGTGCCTCCTTCGGAGGAGCAGCTTTCTTAGCAACTCGACTCACCCTTGTCTCCTTCTTCGACGCAGCCTGCGCAGGCGCAGACCGCGAAGGTGCATCTTGCAAAGGCGCAGCCTGCATAGGCGCGGCCTCTACAGATGGAGCCCTCGTCACTTCTCTGGCCCTGTCCGCCGCAAGCGGGGGACGAAGGCGTGCAGCTGGGGGCAGCCGTTCCTCTATGGCAGCGAGTCGCTGCAAAATAATGTCGAATCCCTGTGCACCCTGGGGCGCTCGCTCGCCCGCAACGTTCTCTCTCCTCTGCGCGTTCTCGCGGCGGACGTTCCGCATCTCCTTTATCATTTGGGCCATCTCCATACGGAGATTAGCCACGCACTGATTTAGCCTGGCGTTATCAGCCTTTAGCTGCGCCATCTCCTCCGTCTGTGTCCGGGTAGTCAATTCCTCAAGTGCCACCTTGATATTGGTGGTGGCAACGTTAAGGAATTTAATGAACTCCCCCTTGAGGTGTCCACTGCGCTGGGCAACCTCCCTTACGGCCAACAAATTGGACGCAGCCTTGTCTCCGATAGTGGTAGCCGTCTGCGCCTTCGGATCGCCGATTGGAACAACCAAATCGGCGATTTTTACCGCCTTGCTGGTCGAAGGCCGTGGCGACCGATCACGAACCAGCCCCTTTTCTGCTTGGAGGCGGATGATGTCGCGCTCCGCCGCCGCTTTGGCTTCGATTTCCTTGTGGAGACCGATGTGTTCACCTGAGGGCTGTCGGTCTCTCTCAGGATGCCCCTTATTCGCCGCTCTTGCGGCCGCCAAGTCTTCCTCAGCCTGTCGGCGTATTAACGCTGTCTCAGCCTCTTCCAAGTCCTGCCTGGCCTTACGCAAGTCAACGTATTGGCCCGTGGTGGGCGGTCTACCTCTTCCTCTCTGCGCTGGAGATACCCCAGCGCTCTCCCTCGCTTCCGGCGGCAAAGGCCGCTTCCCTGCCTTCCGGCTGCTTACCATCGAGACGGACGACTGCGATGACTCGTCGCTTTCGTCCGCCCCGGACAAGTCTGAAACTGAGCCAAACAGACTCTCCATACTTTGCGCAAGTGTTCGCGCAATAATTGGCGATCGGTCGCGGATATTGTGCGCACCGTGCCCCGACTTCTCAGCAGCCATATCTTCAAGCCGCGTTAGCCTTACAATTGGGCTGCGCAGCCGCTGCTCTTTTGCCACTCTTGTGGCTTCAGTCTCCGGCTTCTCCAGCCCTTCAACCTCCGGCTTTCTCAGCCCTTCCGTCTCATCAACTCCTCCTACATCGTCAGATTTTTTGTTTTCAGTCTCCATATAGTTCCCACGAGAACACGGTTTTAAACGTCCACCTAGGCCGGAGCCGGTCGGCACTAGGTAAGCCTTGAGATTGATAACCCAGGGGAGGGGCGGCAGGTACCCCCCTAGGGGTGCGGTAGAGACTGCCTACTGGGCAGCCACACAGGTCTCGCCCCGCACCACCAACTTACCTTTCAGGTTTTTTAAGGTGGTCTCTCCACCAGGCCCGGCCAATGAAGGCAAGGCCCATACCACCCCATCCCTCGCTTTCGCGAGGAGGCCCCTAAACTACGTACGCCGGCCAATTAAGGCAAGCGCACCCCCGAACTGTGTGTAGTGTAAGTGTGTGTGTGGTGTGTGTGTGTGTGTGATTGGTTCGGCCAAGCCGATGGTAAAGCCCACCGACGAGGACGAACCAATGTGTGTGTTTGTGATGTCGATGATCCCCCAGCAGCGCGGAGACGCTTCCTCGACCTTTCGCAATGACGTCGAAAGGCGAGGAGCCAACCGCAGCCCTAGAGAACCACCGACAACGCGTGTATGTATAGTGTACCTACTATGCCGGACCATTGGCCAGCGCCGATAAATGGAAATGAGAAACCTCTCTTCGATTGATCGACGCTGTTTCCACCCACGCCACGAGGAGGCTGTCCGACTGGTGGGCAACCTAACCTAACCTAACCTAACCTAACCTAACCTAACCTAACCTAACCTTTTTTTTTTTTTTTTTTTTTTTACGTGAGGAAAATGCATTGAACTGCATCCCCACCGTCCTGGAGGAGGAGCGGTGGGGTATGTGGGGCTCTCCGGCCGTGAAGCGGCCGGCCTACCCACTAAAAACCTCACGAATCCTCGCTCGCCTTGTTGTCGAGTGCACGGGAAAGACGTTCGTATTCAACCGTGACCCGACGACGACGGTCTGCCTTGCAGACCCCTCTCAGTTTGGAGGTTGGCCTCCATTCCGCATGAGTAGGCGTACGGGAACTACGTGCGCCCCACTCGGGCCCTTCCACGGCGGTAGACCCCCCCGAGTCTACCGCCTATGGGCCCTTCTACGGAGGCATAAGGTCGTCTCTGTGACGACTCCTGCGTCTCCTAACACGGCCGGATCGTCGCTGTCGGATGGGAAGGGAACTCGAAATTTCCCTCTCCCTCTCTGCGTCCTCTTTTGTTGTCATGACGGCTTCAGAAAACTGGAGCACAGCTGTCCAATTACACTCTTCTGTGACCATCGAGGTCACCACCGCTGGTAGCGATAGGTCATGTCCCACTTCCACCTTCAGCTCTTCGCGTTGCTCGGACCATGCCACACATATTTCGAGGGTGTGGGTGGCGTCGTCTACATCACTCGGGCAATGATGGCACCTCGTATCTGGCTCTCTACGTGCAACCCGACACAGGTACTTTCCGAAGCAGCCATGCCCGGAAAGCACCTGCGTCAGTCTATACGTGAGAGCCCCATACTGCCTGTCGACCCATTCATCCAATACCGGCCGAATGGCTTCGATGGTCTTGTGACCGGCTTGAGGCTGCGCAAGCCTTTCCTTCCACCTGGCCATGGCGATCTGGCGGAGCTCCAACCGGTGTCCCTCTACCTCCGGTAGAGCCGGTCGGTCACCCCGTTCTCGCGCCTCCTCGCGCCAACGGAACATTGACGCGAGGGCCCTCGCGTCCAGATCCCACGGCAGGGTTCCGGCTAACACGCATGCGGCCTCGTACGAGATTGTGCAGTAACCCCGTATCACCCTCACTGCCATCAGCCGCTGCGACCTTCGCAGCAAGGTTTGACTTCGGCGTGTGAGGGTGTCCGCCCACACTGGACTCCCGTACAAAGCCATGGATCGTATGATCCCCGCAAAGAGCCGACGGCACGACACTGACGGTCCTCCCACGTTCGGCAGCAGACTGCACAAAGCATTTGCAGACACTTGCAACTTTGGTGCTAGCACCTCAAAATGCGACGTAAATTCCCAAGTCGAATCTAAGATAAGACCTAGGTACTTCATCGTCGGTTTAACCTCGATGGGAAATCCGTTCACGACTATTTGGGGGCTTCGGGGTGGTACGGTGCGAGGACCATGAAACATCACTGCTTCACACTTGTTAAGAGCCACCTCTAACCCCAGTCTGCTAATGCGACCCACAACATCCTCGACACCAACGGCGGCCAGGGCTGCCGCGGTGTAGTACGAACTTCCCCGGGCGGTTACCAGCGTATCGTCTGCATAACAAACAACGCCCACGCCCGGGAGGTTACGACCTCGGAGAACGTAATCGTAGCCGATGTTCCACAGGAGCGGTCCGAGAACCGAACCCTGTGGAACACCGCACGTGACCTCCCTGCTGCTCACTCCACTGTGGTCGGGAAACACAACCCTACGGTCACTAAGGTAGGCGTGGATGACACGGCACAGGTAGAGAGGCACCCGGTGGTACCTGAGCGCCTCTCTTATGACTTCCCAGGGGAGGGTGTTGAAGGCATTGGCGATGTCCAAGGACACCGCCAACACTACCTCACCCTGAGTAATTGCTTCCTCAGACAATTGCTTGACTCGCAAAATTGCGTGTACGGTAGAACGGTACCTGCGAAAACCAAATTGGGAGTCGTCCAGGTCCGGACCATCTCTCCCCAAGTGTGCGACAAGACGTGCAGCTACGACTCGCTCGAGGAGCTTGCACGCCTCGTCAAGCAACACGATGGGACGGTACGCGGACGGCGACTCCATCGGACGACCCTCTTTCTTAAGCAGGACCAGTTTTCCAGTCCTCCAAAGTAGAGGAAACTGGCCCCGCTCCAGACAAGCGCTCATCAGGCGCAAAAATCTAGGCCCTAAAGCTCCCAGAGCGATTTTCCACACACGTCCTGGGATTCCGTCCCATCCAGGGGCAGTGTTGGACCGCATCCTCGCAACGGCCAAACGCAATTCGACGGCAGTGACCTCAACTGGTTCAGTTTCCTCGCCCGGAACCGTGTAATCATCGGGCACCATAACGGGTGAGACATGCTCATTCCCTGAGGGAAACAGGCCCTCCACTACCCGTCTTACCAGCTCAGGCTGCAGACTCTGTGTCAGAGGGGGGGCATACGGGCGCAGCTGGCCCCGCACCATGCGGTAAGGTCGCCCCCACGGATCTTCACTCAGAGTCTGCAGCATCTCTTCTCTGGCCCTGTTTTTGGCCTCACCGATTGCGACCTTGAGGGTCAACTTGGCCGTCCTGTACGCCTCCAAGAGAGAGGTCTCCCTTTCCGTGAAGTCGTCACCGCGGCGGCGCCTTCTACGATGTCGAGTGTATTGGCGCCCCGCCACCACGCAGGCTTTGCGGAGCTGCGCGATGTCTGCGTTCCACCAATACACCCGACGTTTCGGAGGTTGGGGTCCGGTGCGGGGCATCGATACATCGCAAATGCGAGTCATCGCCCCCCGGAACCATTCCGCTTCGGCGTCAACATCCACCGGTCTGTCTGGAGCCTCTGGCCAAGACTCAACAAGAGCTGCTTCCATGAGTAGCCCGCGGTCTAGGCGATTGAGGGACCAACGAGGGCCCTCACCGCGAGAGGGCGCTGGAGCTGGAGAGCCCGAAGTCTGGGCTATGACACTGAATCGGATGTATTTGTGATCCGACAGCGTCTCTACCTTCTCCAGGACTCTCCAGTCTCGGATACGGTCCGCCACGCATGGGCTAGCAAACGTCAAGTCGACGATTGATGAACCGTTGGGCCGCACACAGGTCTGCACCACTCCACGATTGAGGACCACCACTCCCACTGCCTCCGCCCATTGCTCCACAAGATGCCCCCACAGTTCAGTGGTTGGGGACCCCCACGCCGTGGATTTGGCGTTGAAGTCCCCCAGAACTACCACAGGATAATATGAGCGCTGAAGATTGACGAAGGTCTCCAGCTCACTCAGGAAATCCTCAAACTCTGAAGTTGGGTCATTCGGTGAAAAATAGACGCCAACAAACAACAACCCATCTAGAGTTGCTGCAACCCATCCCCGACTCCTCGCCACCAAGGAGAAGGGGGACGAGCCAACAGCGCCCCGAGAGGTCATCGCAACGACCCCGCTGTTATCGGAGAGCCAACCAGGACTCCTCTGCAATGAGTAGGGTTCAGCCACCACTACTACGGAAATCAACCATTGCGCCGCACTTTGGATCAAAAGATCCTGTGCCCGTAAGCAGTGGTTGATATTCGCTTGGAGTATAGAAAGAGGTCGAGGCATCATTGGGTCCCCGTATTTGGCGTCCTCTCTACAGCCGTCCTACGGCCTGATTTCTTGCCCATGTGGCAGGCACCCGACCCCACTGTATGTACAGCGGTTTTGCCGGCTTTCGCGCAGGGTCTGCAGTGTGGCTCTGCAGAGCATTGGGCCGCCTTGTGTCCGGGCTTGCTGCATCGGAAGCAAAGACCTCCGCCCTCCACTCCCGCTGCGCAGCACTTGCCTACATGACCACGTTCCAAGCACTGGAAGCAGATGAGCGGTCTCGGTTCTAGCACCTTCACGGAAGCCGACACCCAGCCAACTAGCAATCTGCCCGACTCCGCGATCTTTTTGGCCGCGGTCACGGGGCAACGGACGAAGATCGAGGCAAGTCCCGAAGGTGTTCGCCGAATTTCGCCCGCCTTTACCGACTCCGTTGGAGTCCCTCCAGTCACTGCTACAGCCGCAACAACTTCAGTCGCAGACACTGAGTCGTCCAGGCCAGAAATGCGTAGATCTGCGCATTTGGTGGGCCTGGATACCAGGACTTCGTTTCGATTGAACAGCTCCGTGAGCCTGGCTGCCAGAGCATCCGCCTTTACTCCGCTATCTGGACCTGGCACCTCAATGAGCCGAGCACCAGTCTGAGACGGGCGAATTTTTACTCCATTGAGTATGCCAAGGGCCTCGAGGCTCACATTGCTTTTTGCGTGAGCAATTACCGCCTCATACGTCTGCCCTTTTTCAACCTCCCCTGGTGGAATAGTTAAAATGACTGCAGCCGTTTTTGGAGCCTGCAGGGCAATCTTGACAGGCTGCTTCTGCTTTGCGGGCCTCGGTGCTGCCGTTGGCGGAGCCTTTGATTTTCCACCTCTGGCAGCCACTGTACTCCACTGTTGTTGCGTCCCAGTGGAAGTGCCAGGTAGTGGCTGAATTGCTTCGCCGTCCCTCGAATGAGAAACTGAGCCGGTGTGCACTTCAGCCTCCCGAGCTGCCAGTGACTGCTTCTTCTTCTTCTTCTTATTTCTACTTCTGCCTGTTTTGGGCTCCACTGTAATAGCCACCTGAGAGGTCTCCATAGGGACTTGTGGAACCTCTTCAGCGGCCTTGGAAGTCTCCGCAGTCACTTGAGAGGTCTCCATAGCGACCTCTGAAGCATCGGCCGAGGCTTGAGACACTGCGCGGGTCTGAGGGACCCGGGGAACTGGCACTGTTTGGGTCTTCCGCCGGTCAGCAGCTAATGGAGGGCGCACACGCTCCTCAGGCAGCAGCCTCTCCTTGATGCCCTCAAACCTAGCGTCAATGATTCCGCCTACCTGCCTAAGTAAGGACTGCATCCAAACCTCCATATCCATAGGCTGAGGGGGTTTACAAGCAGACGCTCCTACGATGTCCACTGCCGGGAATTCAGCGTCAACACTTGCAATAGCATCAACAGGTGGACCCTCTTTTCGCCAACTAGCTCTGATTTCACCCATCAGTTTCATCTGTGCCTTCACTTGCGTCATCTCTTTCCGAATATCAACGAGTTCTTTTCGGAGACGCTCGTTGTCTTCTTGGAGCTTGACTGTCTCTGTGCTAACGCTAGTGGTGCCCAGCTTCTCCATAGCCTCTTGCACCCATGTCGCTGCATTGTAAAGGTCTTGGCGGAACTTGCCCTGTAGACGCCCAGAGTATTTGGCTATCGAGACCACCTTCCTCACTCCCATTAAAGCTCTCTTCCGCAGAACCACAGCTGATTTGTGACCCGTCTCGGAGCGTACTACCTCCAGAGAAGGAGCCGCTGACTTCTCTACCGTAGACCGTACCTCTGAAGAAGACTCCACTGGTTTGGGTCGACTCGAACCAGCAGAACCCTCATCGCACTCATTCTCACTTTGTGGTGGACTCTCATTTTGCTGATCAGTCCTGAGACGACCTTTCCCCCTAATCCGCTGAGGCTGAGGCTGAAGCACTTCCACTGGTTTCTTTAAAAAGTCAGCCCTAGTGTAGCTGAGCTTAATACTTCTGCCTCTTTTTGCGTTAGGTACTTTTACCGTTGGGGTCACTTCCTCTTCAGAGTCCGATTCTTCGGCCTGTGGCCGTTTAACTCCAGCGACCAATGGCGTCCATGTGGAAGAACTGAGGAGAAGTTTATCAACTTCTTTATTCGCCCTGAACTCCTCGTCACTCCTACTCCCTATTCTGTCCTCAATTAATGGACTTCTGTCCCTCACTCCCTTAGGACTCCTCTCTGTACACTTTCCATTTCTCAGCTTTCGAGACTCATCTCTGTCTTCGCTTCTGTCTGAGCGTCTCTCACTGCCTTCTCCTTCTTCACATCCATGTCCTCTATTCTCCTCCTCGATAATTTTTGTTTTGTTTTTATTTGATTTAACCATAGTTGTTCCCACGAGCACTTCGGAACAAAAGTCAACCCGGGCGGAGCCGTGCGCCACGGGTAAGCCTTTATTTTGGTAACCCAGGAGGGGGGCGGCAGGTACCCTCCTGGGAGGCAGTAGCGACCGACACGACAAGCGGGGCGGACCATTCAGCGCACAAGCGGCGCTGACTGGACCGTCCCGCCCGACACCCTGGCCGATCTTGAAGGCTTCGCGCTGCCATTCCGCTTGCCACTCAGGGGTTTTTTATTTAAAAGTGGTATGCTCCACTTTGTTTTTTATTGAGGTTGTCTCCTCGCGGCCCAGCCAATTAAGGCAAGGCCTCCGGTCCCGAGCACGCTCAAGGGATAACGGACCCTCACCCCCCTCACTTTCGCGAGGGGGAAAGCCACCACTCGCACGTCCACTTTGCCCTCAGTGCTAGTCAGAGGGACAGGCGGAGCACCCTCCGGGGACCACTTCGCTTCACTACAGGCTGGATTGCCTGCAGCTACTGAGCCCCCCCGCCACGACAAGGCGTGGTCCCGTTGGGGGGGAACCTAACCTAACCTAACCTAACCTAACCTAACCTTTTTTTTTTTTTTTTTTTTTTAACGTCTGGAAATGTACCTTCCGCATGCCCGCCGACCCGGGGAGGTTGACGGGTTATGTCGGGCTCGCACCGACTAAAACCAGACGTGGTTCCTCCACTTGCCATATTGTCAGTGTGTGATACCTGCGTTAGCATTGAACCACACACCGACGGCCAGTCCTCTCGGACCGCTCTTCCAGAGGTCGCGACGCGACCTCATCCTCTTGAGCGACGCACGCAGGAACACCTGGTGCGTCCGCCGCTCGGGTTCTTATACTGGCGGCGAGCTAGCCCCGCGCTCACCGCCACGAGCCAGATCCGGTCGCAGAGGACAGGGAAAGCGGCAACGACACACCGACAGTCCTCTTCCTCTGCGACCCCACCGCGTCCGCCATCCAACGGTGGCGGCCCCGTCAGGGCCACGGAAGGTAGGGGAAACGGCTCACCGCAATACCGGCAACCCTCTCCCGCCGTGGGCCCTAGTCCTCAGTTGCGGTGCAGCCCATACTACACCGCAACCCGCCTCAGTCGCAGTACCGCCCATACAGCACTGCGACCTACCTCTTGTACCGCTCACACCAGACTTTGCGGGGAAGTCGGTGGAGTGGTCCCTCTCGGGTCAGCCAGCTCCTCCAGCCTGGCCCGGCCCTGGGTTCCTCTTGGCTTCACCGTGGTTGGCTAGGCCACGGTTACTAAGCCCCCCCGCCACGACAAGGCGGGAACCCACGGGGGGGAACCTAACCTAACCTAACCTACCCTTTTTTTTTTTTTTTTTTTTTTTTTTTTCGTGAGGAAAATGCATTGAATTGCATCCCCACCGTCCTTGGGGCGGAGCGGTGGGGTATGTGGGGCTCTCCGGCCGTGAAGCGGCCGGCCTACCCACTAAAAACCTCACGGCGGCCATCCTCAGGCATCTGGGAGGGCCCCGGGCTCGCGTTAGCGCACCGGAACCCTCCCGCCTATGCACCCCCAATCATTTGGAGGAGCCCATTCCCGGGGGAACCTAACATAGGCTCAACCCCACAGGGGGAACGCCGCTTCGATCCACGCTGTGCGGAGCGCGGATAGAGACGGTACCCCCCGACGACACCACCCGCCGCACCGGCGGTGTCATCCCGGGCCGCCACCACAGGCACATCGACCCCAACGATGTACCCGCACGCGAGCCCACTGCGGCGGCCAGCCAAGCAACCCTTGGCCTGCCGCCGCCGCCTTCAAGTGGGATCGGGAGAAACCCGATCCGCGCCCCCCATCTGGAGGAAAGACAGAAAGAGAGCGCTGCCTTCCCGTCCACCGCAATTTCGGTCGGGCCGAATGAGGGAGAGGGTCCCTTCAACTTACCCCGTCCATCCTTCGTCCCTCTCCGAAACCGCGGTAGTCTGTGGGGATCGACTTTCTCCCAAACCCACTCGGCGCCCCCCCTCTGGAGCACAGAAGGAGAGCGTTGCCTTCCCGTCTACCACAATTTCGGTCGGGCGGAATGGGGGAGGGGGCGAGACATACCCTGTCCGTCATTCGTCCCTCTCCGAAAAAGTGGTAGTCGCCACCACTTGCGCGTCCACTCTGCCCTCTGCTAGTCAGAGGGACAGGTGGAGCGCCCTCCGGGGACCACTTCGCTTCACTACAGGCTGGATTGCCTGCAGCTACTGAGCCCCCCCGCCACGACAAGGCGTGGTCCCGTTGGGGGGGAACCTAACCTAACCTAACCTAACCTAACCTAACCTAACCTAACCTAACTAGTAGTCGTATTGACTCAATCTGCTATATTTGTTGCTAGTAGTCCTATTGACTCAATCTTCCTTGATTGTTGCTAGTAGTCCTATTGACTCAATCTTCATTGATTGTTGCTAGTAGTAGTCCTATTGACTCAATCTTTATTGATTGTTGCTAGTAGTCGTAGTGACTCAATCTTTGTTTGTTGCTAGTAGTCCTATTGACTCAATCTGCTTGTACGGTCTTAAACCGTACTGTAAGAATCAGCTAAAATTGTGACCTACTTTTTACTCACGTGTGCATTCAGTTCATTTACCTCATAACTTACTTTATTACATTAATATTGTATTTTAATTGAGTATCGATATACACTTAGGACAGTAAACAACTACTTTAACGTTCTTCCTGAGTTTTACTACAAACTACACATCGTGCTCCAGACTACTTAACTACTAAACATAACTAAACTCAACTCAACTAAAGTATATTTTGGTGTACAGTCGCTCACACAGTGGTGAACTGTACACTGCTATATTTGTTGCTAGTAGTCCTATTGACTCAATCTTCCTGGATTGTTGCTAGTAGTCCTATTGACTCAATCTTCATTGATTATTGCTAGTAGTCCTATTGACTCAATCTTTTATTGTTGCTAGTAGTCCTATTGACTCAATCTTTCTTGATTGTTGCTAGTAGTCCTATTGACTTAATCGTTGTTTGTTGTTAGTAGTCGTAGTGACTCAATCTTCTATATTTGTTGCTAGTAGTTAACGTCGTGATAGCACTGTAAAGCATTTTGAGTACGCTTTGTAGGGCTATTCTCTATCCAGTGGCTGTTCGGTATAGCCACCGCCTTCAGTTACCAACTCGGCTCTAGTTGAAAACTATGGAACGTCTCAAATGCGATTCTCTAATGGGTGGATGTTAGCTTGAGTTGACGTTTCAGACCAGTTGCCATAGTGTAGGGTCCAATTGTTATCGACGTTATGCGACTAAGTTGAAAAACACCTTTGGTCTTCACCGTACCACAATTTAAGAGAACATTTTTTCTGTCGGGTTATATTTCGTTTTTTGTAGAATATACCTACTCTGTTGTCAACATTGATTTAGAAGGTAAGAAGTAAGAAGGTCCTAATCAAAGAGTGTTTTATTCCTAACCTAATCTCCTTGTTCCGTGATTTTATTTCGAAAAATAAATAAATATTGCAGGACATTTCACACATCGCCATCTAGCCCCAAGCTAAGTAACTAGACTTGTGTTAAGGGTGCTAGACAACGGATATACTACTTATGTACCTACTTTTCTTTTGTAAAAATACTAAAAAACTTATAGTCCACACCACAAATGTAGCTCCTTGCCAAAAAATGGAACTAAGGTTAAAACTTGTGTTAAAAAAAAGGGGATTTCTGTATTCGCTCCAATACTATTCCGGTAAACACGTGAAAACTGATACAGTAATTAAATTAAATTGAATTTTAGGCTATTGTCTGGCGATTACAGTCTCTGTCTGAGGAACTTTTTTTGTAAACGGACTCTAAGCAACTGGTCCCGAGCAGTTGCTATGAAAAACCTCAGTTAGAAGTTTTGTAATGTCATTTGACGTTTTAAGTTTACAACTTAAGCCTTATAGAATGCCTTTTTGAAAATATCGATACAAAAACACCTGTCAAAGTGTATGAAGGTCACGTGATAGTGGCTATCATAACAACTGGGTGAAGATGACGTCATCTCAGTTAGAAACTTTCAATACAGAATGCAAAACATGGCTTTTGACAGTTCTGAAATGGAAACTTTTACCAGTTGGCGTTTTAGTATAGTTAGAAACTGGATAGAGAATAGGCCTGCAGAAGCATCAGCAGGCTCATTCACAAACCATCGGAAGGCTACCGAAACGAATAAAACTGAAAAGACAAGGATGGCAACACGTCAAAGATCGCGGGAATGAAAGAGCAGCAACATTTTTTTTCGTTTCGGTTGCCTTCCGACGGTTTGTGAATCAGGGGGCAGAAGTAACAGTCCTTGCTCGTAGTTACTGCGACTCAAACAGCTTTGTCTATTGCTAGTAGTTTCTCCGACTCTATTCGACTAGCTAGTAGTCTCAATATTGATGGTTTAGTTTATTGCTAGTAGTCACTCTTTCATGCTAAAAATAGAAGGTCAGTGTTTTAGAATTTCGGAACATTTACGTCACTTTGCAATCTGTCATACAAACTTGATACAAACGACAGAGGTTATGTTTTTGGATTTCTGCTTTTGATATTATTTGTGAAAGAAGGAGCAGATAAATCAAACCATAACATTATTGAATTTTTAGAATAAAATAATAAATTAAAATGGTTCCCAAAGACTCGGCTAAGACGGAGTTGGACGATAAACATGTCGAACTTATTGGGAAATTGGTTTGCGACATTAGGAACGGGTGAGTCGTGTCGTGGCAATTTACCTAAGTATACCAGACCACACCACTATCTATATGTCCACTATCTACAGACAGTGATACATAGAAGACATTGAAATCAAGTCGGATGCCACTGATAAACTATAACAAAGTGGTTCACTGCAGAATCTGCAAGTTTCTCTGAGTAGGTGTTGCATCAGCATTATTTATCTATGAGCAATTTCTTTGTATAATAATATGTAGATTGTATCACAAGTAGGTAGTTGAAATAATATTTATACGTGAGGATGCTATTTTTGAATCTAAAGCGGAGTGAAAGAGAAGACTCCTGAGTGTAGCGAGAGATTCAATGTATGCAGCCTGAGGAATGACTGTAAGATGAACAAGAAAATTATAGAAGTATCGAAACTCATTAGAACCACCTGTAGTGCATGTAGGAAGGTACGGTGGGGTCAGAATTGCAGACTCACTGTAGAGCTCATAAACTGTTATTATTAGAATGTTTTCAACTCAAGCAAGATTCTATGGTCTTGCTTGGCTGCAATTCTGACTCCAAACATACATAATGCAGTTGCAGGATATACAAACAATTTTGGAATTATCTGAACAAAATTGTTTATGGGTCATTCCTATTTGCCCCACTATTTTAACACTATTTTAAATGGGAATTTTAAAGACCAGATTTTATTATCTTTTGTCCTATTACAGTCTTAAATGAAGCAAGTAGGAGTTGCATACTCTTCAGTGTTTTCATTGCATGAAGATTACGATATACTCATGTATCATGTGAACCACACGCCCCGCATCAGTCGGACCCTGGGCTGGCGTTATCTGCATCTCTTTGCTGTTTGGCCATGTGTTGACTACATTATGTAATGAGATGGTTGTTGTATGCTTGTTGTCGTAGGAAGCTGAAGGACAACCTGGCGGTGGCTCAGGCGACTGTCTCCCTGCTGGAGCAGATCATCAACGAGTGTCAGAACCCCACCGCTTAGTGAGTTGTACCTACTTGTACCTAATGTACCATGTGTTCTCGACGCGATGGTTAGACAATACACTCGTGTGTGTGTGTCGTCCGCAGCGTGCTGGTGGGGATGGTGCGGGGCGCAGGGCGGCAGCTGGCGACGAGCGCGCCGCGAGCCCTGGTCGCCACCAACATGGTGCGGCGCGTGCTGCGAGCCATCCGCGACGAGCAGCGCAACCTGAGCACGGCCGGGGCGGGGGCGGGGGCCGGGGGCGAGGGCGCGGGCGACTCGCTGCAGCGGCTCGTGGCGGGCGGCGGCGGCCGGCGGGGGACCGTCTCGCACGCCCACCACCACGAGCTGCGCGAACAGCTGCGGGATCACATCGCCGAGCTCAGGTGACCATCAGTGTGATCTATTTCATCATCTATTCTTGATTAGATTATGGAAATATTATAATTGTATGAGTTACGGGTGGGTGTCAGGTTCGAGTTGGAAGGGTCTCGTGCGGCGGTGTGCTCGGCGGGTGCCCGGCAGCTGCGCGGGGAGCTGGTGCTGGCGGCGCCGGCGCCGGGCCAGCTGACGGAGACGTTTCTGCGGCAGGCGCACGCGCTGCACCCGGTGCGGACGCTGGTCGTGGAGGGCCCGGACCGGCTGCAGTCGCAGGCGATGGCCGCGCGGCTCTCCGCCGCCGGCGTCGACGTGACGCTCATCTCGAACGCGGCCGTGTTCGCCGTCATGTGTCGCGTCAACAAGGTGCCATTACCTCCTAGTACTTACCTACCTACATGGCGTGGCGTCGGTAGATGTAATGTACTATATACGTGTCGTATCGATCCAGGTGGTGATAGGCGTGGAGAGCGCGCTGATAGGTGGCGCGGTGCTCGCGCAGGCCGGCACGCTCGCCCTCACTCAGGCCGCCAAGTACTACAACGTCCCGGTATGTTTCACATCACATCACGTAATATCTGCCCCATTGACAGGACAGGTGGGGCGGACGGGAATGTATCGATGTAATGTTGCAGGTGCTGGCCCTCTCCCCGCTGTACCAGCTGACCCCGTGTCACACGGACCCCTCGCACATCCCCCTGCACGACCCCACCACCAAGCACGACTACCAGTGAGTACTGTCCTCCCGACGCCCTTGCCCCGGGCGGGGACTACACACAGCCGGCCGTGTCCAGGCAACTGTGGTCCTCAACTCTATATACCCAAACACAAGTGGGCGCCACTCAGCAGCAGCACTGCTTGGTCTAGCGTACGCCTCCGTCTAACCGTGTCCACAATTCTCATCTGAAATCTATGGAGCCGTTTTACCGTAAAGAAGGTAACAAACAAACATATTTGAACATGTACTATAACATATTAGGACTGTACGTATATTGTTTGTACCTATAGGTATATATAATGCTATATATGCGAAAATGTGTAATTGGTGTTGTGCTTTATCTTTCTTTTTATCCTTAGTTGTATATCACTATGTTTTCCTATGAAAATAAAATAAATAAATATTCCTTCTCCCCCGTCCAACAGAGATCACGTGACGTCATCGACGCACGTGTACGCGCCGCTCTACGACTTCATACAGCCGGATCACATCGCTCTCTTCATCACGAACCTGTAAGTTTTATATACCTACATACCAGCAGCGCTCCGCGGTTTCACCCGCGTAACTCCCGATCCTATAGCCTTCCTCGATAAATGGAGTATCAAACACATAATTATTTTTTCAATTTGAACCAGTAGATTCTGAGATTAGCGCGTTTGTAAGGTTTTACAAGTTATAAGAGTTTTTTATGATTTAAAATGCTTTATTTGATTATATTGCTAATGATTTGATGATGATGATGATTGAGAGAGACGCGGGCCGCCGTTCGCGTTGCTAAGCGCTCACTGTTCGTCCGTCGCCGTGTGACCGGCGACGACGGGCCGAAAAGTGCTGACGCCGACATATTGTGCGGTGTGGTACATAGGTACACCGTACAGCGTTCACACAAACAAACAAACTCTTCAGCTTTATAATATTGGTATAGATACTGTTAACTTTACATACTAACTAGCATCAATGGGGTAACATTAGTGGGGCAAATAGGAAATAAAATATTATTCAATCAGAACTTTCAATCTTATATTTATAGAAAAACTTTGAAAGGGGACATTTTGTGAAAAAATATACATATATTCTGAGAAAGGCGACAATGTATAATGTGTTGTATATTGTTACAGCGGCGGCAGCTCCCCGTCGTACGTGTACCGGCTGTTGTCGGAACTGTACGACCCTTTGGATAATGTGTTCTAGTCTAACACTCATTTGTATTGTATTACTATCCTTTTTATTTCTCTCACCTTGACGTTTCGACTATGTTACAATGTCAGTCTCCTCGCGACCATGACTATTGTAACATAGTCGAAACGTCGAGGTAAAGGAAATAAAAATAAAAATACGCGATTAAGACCCGGGAAAATAATTACTATGAATACAAATCTGTATAGACATACATACGGGGTGTTCCCACTATCCCCCATCTTCCAAATCAAATCAATTTGGGTAATAATGGGAAGTGAAAAGCATTTTCCACCAAAGTAACCATCATTGCAATCGTTATGGCTTCAATGGGGTCAACAGGAATTTATTTCATTTTATATTTATTCCCACTTGCTCCATTCAAAACTCTAATGAGGCAAATGGGAATAAAAATCAAGTGTAAATTCCTATATACCCCATGAATGGTGCAAATAAAACTCTCCAAAATAAGGGAATGGAATGACCCGTTTAAGTTTAACCCATTATGTTTGCTTGTATGTATGTATGTATGTATGTATGTATGTATGTATGTCACATACATACAGTAGACAAACATACAAAGGTCGGAAACGAATGAATCGACTTTGATGCGATCATTTGTCTGAAAGCAGTCGACGGTAAGAGAGAAGGAAAGGATGGGATACAAGCTACCAGATGTACGTGATGTTATACCTACCTACTACAAACCTACTTAGAAAATGCACGCCTCCATTTTGCCGAAATTTCTCAAAGTAATGATTAATACCTATAATGTACCTATACTTTAGAACTGACATTAATACCTAGGTAGTACTGTTTGTTTGTGATTTTTTATAACCTAAATGGATTTAGTCATGGATGTAATACTTATTTAACGATACGATTGGGTCAGAACTAAAATAAATAAAACACAAGTGGAAATTATATAGGGAATTACATATTGGGTGTCAAAGTATTTTAGAAACTATGGTTTAAATATTAATAGTACATTGTTATCCTAGGTGTGAAAGTCACTCATTACAAGTCCCGAGACGGAGTTTGGCGCCCGAGCGTAGCGAGGGCGCTAATAGTTCGAGGGACTTAATGAGTCTTTCACCCGAGGTAAACACTGTGCTTTTCATTACGAATAATACATAAAATTCTTCATTACAACGAGAGTGAATGAGACTATGAGACTCCATACCACATTAGTAGGTACTCTTACTACCTGATCCTCTTACAAGGTTGGGACCAAAGAGGTTATACATTATGTATAACCTTTTTAGGTTTCTGCTATTTGTATTCAATACTTAAATACGGCGGTACTTACCGAAGAAGTTTTTATTAATGAGTTAATCCTACATTGGGAAATGACGCGAAGTCCGTAGATTTAACTTACAGTTTTTGTAACACGGTTGGTCTAGAAAATGTTATTTACAAAAAATACACAATCATAAATGAAACACCAGATTAAACTTAACACAAAAACATAATAAAATAAGAAAAAATAGTTACTTAGTACTAAACTCTGGCAGTATGCATGAGCCGTGCCAAGCCATAATTATTATTCTTTGGTGTAAAAAAAAAAGCAAGGAGGTTAGGTTTTTGAAGGTCCTAATGCGTAATGATACTGATACTGTCTACATGCAGATTGCACAAGTCGTGCGAAGCCATAATTTGACATGACAGCTGTCAGTGAAAGTCAAAAGCCCTAGGGCGGAAATGTTATTTTCTACACGCTCTTCAGGCATATTTAGACCTACTTTCGGAGTATGAGTAATGAAAAATGATTTAACGCGTTTCGAGTCGCCATTTTGTTTTCTTCATTTAATTTATCCAAAAATTGTTCATATTGATATTTGTATTTAGGTAGGTATATTTTTACCCAAGGCAGTAGGTAGCTACCTTGTCCTGTATATATGTATGTAAATAAGCTTCATAAGAGTTAAACTTAGAAGAACCTACCTATATTTTGTAATAAAAATTACCTAAATAAAATATAATTGTATAATAAATCCCCATTGTTATTTTATTGTCGACAAATTACAATTGTTAAATAGGAATTCCCCGTAGAGCTACTAGAAGTGTATGTATGTGTAACATTGTGGGAGAGGAAACACGCCGACCCGACCGTGCGCCGTGCTGGCTGTGTGACATGACATCATTAGGTCACGCTAATTACCGAGTCTCCCTTCTACCAGTCGCAGTCATTTCACGAATATAGATATATATAGGTACGTTGAGTAGAGGTAGCTAGTGCTAGTGGTAGGTAGCCATTGGGACAGTTTTGGTACTAACTAATACAAAATAAACAAACAAAGTCATTTTTCTCATACGAAATTACACCACGAGCAAACAATGCGAGATTTCTGATATCCCTCTCTGTCTATTCCATGGGTAGGAAAGAGAAAGAAACAATCCAACCGCGGCTAACTTCACAATGCACTTCCGTGCGTCATGTTGGCTGCATTTTAATAACAATGGGCGGGGTCTGACGTCCGCGCAGCGCTGCAGCGCTCGATGATTCACTCGACGTAAGACGGCAGAGAAACATACGTCGCTCGAAGCGCTGTGTTGTGATATGCCACGAGTTGTGTAAACTTTTTTTAGTGAACGTGAGGCACGCAACGAGTCGGTCGTACATACGGCCATAGTGTTACGACAATTTAATTTTATCCTCATCATAATTTGATGGGATATTTCTTCGTGAAAGTGCTTGATTACGTTGAAATATAGTTAGGATAACGTGTTGTAAGGTAGAGTGCAGTGCTAGATGTGCGTTGTGATGCGTGGCGAGCGCACATTGCTCACTCTGATTCACATTAATTATGTGACGGTGACGAACCATTTTAAGTGCGCGATAACACGCCCTCTCGCTGCTCTCCGATACCCCTCCCGATATCCGAAGACAATTGTCGCAGAACATTATCTCTAGTGCTCGACTAATATAAAATCAATACTTCCATCGAAGGAGTCCGTCATCGCGAGGAGGTCCCGCCTCGCGTCGCCCGCAAACATCGGCCTCAATCATCACGAGCGACATTCGAACATCATCGAACATGGATGTGGAAATAGTTTCTAATGAATATTAATCGCATTCGACTACTTTATTATTTCCCGGTAGTTTTTCGAAGCGAGTTCGCGGCGAGTCCGCTAGGTGTCGCCGGGACGCGTTCGACCGCAATCCGGAGCTAGGTTCGTGTGATTGCATCGTATCGCGAACCAAAACACGAGCTGGTGGGTCCCTCGGAGCGCGAGGGTTGGAACAGGTGGTGCGTGGAGTCTGTGGAGTGCGTGTACAGAGTGTATAGAGTGCAAGAAGGAGTGTATAGAGTGTAGAGTGCGCGAGGTGAGGCGGCGTGTGAGGCACGCGATCGATCGATAGTGAGGATGGTTGTGTGTAGCCAGCAGCTATGAGCCAGGGCGGCTCGCGGCGCCCGTACTCGCGGGGAGGCCCGCGCTGGCATCCCCGCTACAAGGACTACTGGGACTACGAACAAAACTACAGGTAACTTATAACTAACTATATATACTTACACCACAATCTGCTATATGTATCAGACAATATTTGTACGTTTAGTTGAGTAATGTGAAGAGCAACGTTGAGATAAACCCCCCTCCAGACACGTAGATAGATAGACACGAGTGGAGGGGAGCGACGCTAGGGGAGGGACGTTATCAGAACACTTATGTTTACTCACATTGCTTGCAACTATAACAGAACATTGTACAAACGCCCCGTGTAAAGTAGGTACAATCGTCAGTCAAATATACAGGAACACTATCAACGTCCCATGGTTTCACCCGTGTAACTCCAGATCCCGTGGGAATATTGGGATAAAATAACAGGTGCTGCAATACTTGTCTTTTTACATATGAAAAGCTTTGGTTCTGCTTTTTAGAGGTATCATTATTTAGGTCCTAATTTGTTTCCTTTTAGTTGTGAAAGTGATATCGGCCAAGTGGTTGCTTTTATAATGATAGGTTTGATAATCATAGGATCATTTGATAACCATATTTCCATCACTTTGGTTAGCATTTTCACACATTCTTGTCCAAGGCTAGTTAACATTTATACTGGTGACTAGCTTTTGCCCGTGACTTCGTCCACGTAGAAGTCGTAAATGGACCAAGGAATCACGTTGTCCCATATAATCTTTGCCCCCTTTTTCACCCCCTAAGGGGTAGAATTTCGGAAAATCCTTTCGTTATCGGATGCCTACATCATACAAAGGTCTCTACGATCAGCGGTTTAGGCTGTGCATTGATCTGTCAGTCATTCAAGACAAAGCATTTTATATGTATAGATTACAAAAAACTTTACAAAAGGATGTGAGGCTATGGTAACACTTACACTAGCTTAACGATCCGAGTGGATCTAGGGCTCCGACACCAAGAGACGGGATTGCATGCAATGCTCGGCTACTTGCAGGCCTCGTAGTTGGTCTATCCAACTATATCTATGTTTAATAACAGGCTGTGGTATGGTTAAATGTGGTGATATTGCCAGCCTTGACGCTAGATGGCGTTGTGTGGAATGTCTTCAATATCCAATGGTATCTATCTGAATGAATTCTTTACAATACAAGTTATGAACAAAACAGAAACTCCTCATAACTGTATATTTTCAACTAGCGACCCGCTCCGGCTTCGCACGGCTATATTATGCATGTATCACTACATAGTATAAAACAAAGTCGCTTTCCCTGTCCCTATATCCCTATGTATGCTTAAATCTTTAAAACTACGCAACGGATTTTGATTCGGTTTTTTTAATATAGATAGAGTGATTCAAGAGGAAGGTTTATATGTATAATACATGCATAATATAGCCGTGCGAAGCCGGGGCGGGTCGCTAGTTAGTTGATAAAACAAAGTAACCACGCGTATGAAGTCGCGGGCAACAGCTAGTATACTAAAACATACCAACCCAATATGACTTTGACAGAACACTATTTTATTATTTATTCTTATGACCAATCAATTATTATAGTTTCTATGTAAAATATACGTAAGTAAGTAATAATAAAGAATAGGTATTGTAGTCGGTAATTGAAGTTTGAAATACTTGAGTTGAATAGTTTTTCTTCAACATAAAAATGAATGAGTGAATGTGTTGCTAAGCGGAAATCTCGAGAAGTGCTGAACCGATTTCGATAATTCTTTTTTTGTTGTGTTTGTTATTGTCAGGAGATGGTTCTTAGGACGGAAAATTGCTTAGAAAATTATTACGCGGTTGAAACCGTGGGGCGCAGCTAGTCTGTAATACATTTAGCAAGAAGTAGGCCTGGGCACTCTGGGCAAGTGCCCAGGGCCCCGGGTACTTGCCCAGTGTGCCCAGGGCGAGAGAGAGGAGCCTGTAAACGGACCAACATACAAACAAACATACATAGTTAGACAGTGTTAACTCTGCTAGCACACAATGTTATGTAGGTTGTTGCAACAACATGGGTGACTCACTCTGTGTGTGTGTTTCACAACTTGTTGTTTATTGTTGCATCTCTATAGCGGTAGGTCCACGGGGACGGACAGGGGTGTACCACCGGGACTGACCCACTGATATATCAACATACAGACCAAACCGATCGATCGATCGAACTTTAGCTGTTATAATGTAGAAAGTATTTTGGTAAATTAAATTCCTACATGCACAAGGTCTAATTGGTAAAAGCTATATGAAAAGGTTGATTGTTTTGGGATGAAATAAAGTGGGATGAGCTTATCATCTAAGATTGTAGCTAGAGAGATAGATAGCCCAGCCAACACATAAGCCATATAGTAGCGAAAATATACCACAATAAGCAGTGTCAAGCTTTATTACTTTTGTATTACAGCTGATGTTATGGCTTTATTTTGAATAAGAGAGTTCTTAAATTAAAATAATGTTGTAAGCTTACTAAATTCTGTATAAAGTTCGCGGTATTTTTTTAAGCTGAATAGTAATCAAGAGTAGAATCTGCTAAACAAGCGATATTCAAATAAAAGTAATTGAAACAGCTATTATCTGCACAGTAGCTGAAGTTTTGGCATTGTCCTGTATAACATATTTAAGCAAAGCAGTTAAACAGCAAAACGCTGAATATTAAATGAAATATTTTCTTTAAGCTGCATAGTGTACGAAATGGTACTAATTTATTCAGATGCTGAATATTTTAGATTTTTTCTTCTTTACACAGCTGACTTCTGCATAATTGAAAATAAACTCCTTGTTTTACCTAACTTATAGCGCTATAAGCGTACAATTGTCTTTATGTTCAGCTTAAAACAATATCAGTTACAAATGTGGGTATCTTAAGCAGCAAATAACTGATTAGTTGAAGATATCGTATGTTTATATCCAGATATTTCACCATTTTGTGACAAAACTGATAAATGCTTCATCAACAGTATGCCTTGGTTGCGACTACCTACAATGTGCTGTGTGTTTATAATTATGTATATTTTAGTTGGTAATATAAACAATTGTCAAACAACTACTTAAATATTACGCAATGCGTCATTAATAGTAGTACTGTAGATAACTTTAAATACCTAATAGTGGGTCCTACCTACATTAGTATAGGTCCCATCAACCTCAAATATTCATGGATTTATTTTCTATAAAAAAGAACCCTAAAAAGCTGAATAAGAGTATACTGCATTATGTAATTTAAGACCTTTCTCTGAGAAATGTATAATTATTGTACTTTAAACCAAATAATTTCTGGATATGTAGTCGTATGTGAACTATTATGCAGAAATAAGCAAAATAATCACTGAAATAGACAGTTTTATTCAAATTGGCCGTCCGCCATTAACTACCGTTCGACATAACCTCTTTTTATAAAAATCGTCAACTTTTATCTTATGAAACACTTTGTTCAGTGAGTAGGATACATTAGCAGATATACAAAATTTGATTCTCATTATTTACTGGGACTGAAATTTGATAAAAAGTAAAGATAATTTTATTAAGTAATATTTCACATTTGTTTACCTTTTAAATTGTAGCTTTATCTTAGGGCGCTCAAAAAATGTACAATAATCATATTGATAATTCACAGTAAAGTGCCATGCGTTTCTATAATTCACCTCAATTATATAAACGCATGGCACTTTACTGTGAATTATCAATATGATTATTGTACATTTTTTGAGCGCCCTAAGATAAAGCTACAATTTAAAAGGTAGTTCAGTTCAATTCATTTTACTTACATAATTTCTGTGTAAGACTACTCCTGAGATCGGAATTTTGAATATCATTTGAATATCTGAACTCACAAATTAACATCTGCATAAAATATGTATAATTTCTGGACTAAAGAAAAATCAGAATTTATGCAGAAGATATTCAGTGTGTTGTACATTTATTCAGCTGCTATGTGGCTGTTAATCAAATGTTATCCAAATTGAAGCAAGATATTTTGTGCCCAAATTGCTTGAATATCATCTGTATAAGCGCTTACACAGAAGTTATGCAAATACTTATCCAGCTTAAAGTCAAAAGAATTGCTTTTACGCAAAATTTATTCAGCTAATCTGTGTTGGCTGGGAGATCTTTTCATTGCACAATACCCAGTTGTCACAGTGGTCATCATGCCGGACTGCCAAACACAGGGTTGCGGGTTCGATTCCCGCCACAGACATGTATTTATGCTTAGGTAGAGCTCTAGTTTGGTACAGAATTTGATAAAATTAAAAGAGAATCTATGGCCAGTAAAATGGTCAAAGTGTTGTAACGAGGCTGGTCTTCCCTGAATCACTACATAGTATAAAACAAAGTCGCTTTCGCCGTCCCTATGTCCCTTTGTATGCTTAAATCTTTAAAACTACGCAACGGATTTTGATGCGGTTTTTTTTAAATAGATAGAGTGATTCAAGAGGAAGGTTTATATGTATAATACATGCATAATATAGCCGTGCGAAGCCGGAGCGGGTCGCTAGTAATATTATAAAACTGAAGAGTTTGTTTGAACGCACTAATCTTAGGAACTACCTACTTGTTCGAATTGAAAAATTATTATGATTGATTATCCAACACTAAATGTTGGATAATCCAATTATCGAGGAAGGTTATAGGCTACTTATTATTTAGATATTCCCACGGGATCGGTAGTGACGCGGGGGAACCTGCGGAGCGCTGCTAGTACGTAATACGACAGAGTTTAGTACAAGATGTAAAGAAAGCCCCCAAACTATCCTCTACGGGTCGCGGCGTGCGGCAACATAGACCCGAACAAGACACCACTACCTGGCATCGAACCCGCACCGTACACGCGGCTGCTGAACTAAACTGTACCTTTACGTATATGTGTATAAGGTTCACAATCCACCCTCGTACACTTGCGAGGGATGATCCCTGCCTGCGCCCGCGCATCGTCAGGTAGTTAGTTCTTAACGTTCCGTATAAACACTTCGGCGACGAATGCAAGTTTTACTTCAGATATTATAAATTTTGGTTGTAGATGCCACGGAAATGACCGTTTGTTTACAGTGGTACCACTGGGTAGGTAGGTAGTACCACTGATGGTACTGTCCCATTTAAGAGGAAACGGTACCAGCGCTCTCTCCATACAAACGTACTCGACTGTTTTCTCCCTGGATAATGACACTAGAGCAAATATTTTTGGTGCATAAAACTTATAACTGTCATGACCATGCCCCTATTTTTTGTATAAATTTGTTTATTTTTTAATTTTTTTAATTTTAATTTCTATGATAATTAGAAAATGAAAAAAAAACAAAACATAGGGGCATAGTCATGGCAGTTATAGGTTTTATGGCACAAAAATATTTGCCCTAGTGTCATTATCCAGATAGGAAACAGTCGACTACGTTTGTATGGAGAGAGAGCCGGTACCCTTTCACCTTAAGGGAATATTGGGAATACCTTCCCCTAAAATATCATAATACAATCTAGTTAACTCATCATAATAATGATATACAATAAAGTCGCTTCCAGTTGTCTGTCTATCCTTATGTAATGTTTACATCTTTAAACTACCCACGCAACGAATTTTGATGCGATTTTACTTGTTTAGGCGCGTTATGTTAAAATGATGAGAGTGAAGTTTCAAGGTGCGCGCGCATCTGTAACACTAAAGTAACAGGTTGAAGCAAAATATATATCAGACGGACAGACAGACAGACTAACGTATAATGTCTCACCCGCGTACACGCACCCATTTTTTTCAATACATAGAGTAATTCAAGAGTTTTAATATATAAAACAGAAGTAGCACGCATCCGAAGTCACGGGCAACAGCCAGTTAGCCAAATAGTAAATAAATAGTAGGTTGTATATGAGGGACGCAGCCGCAGTAGATACGTGAAAATTTATTGTTTATACTGAATGAAATAACCGGAAGATGTTCTATTAACAACAACTAATAAATCATTATATTATGTACAAGCAGTGCTCTGCGGTTACACCCGCGTAACTCCCGATCCCGTGGGAATATCGGGATGTAAAGTACCCTGTGTTACTGTCAATGAATCAATGTATCCCTTATACCAAGTTTCATCTACATCGGTCCAGTAGCCTATTCAATGCAAACAAACAAACAAAATATGGGTTAGTATCAGACGGTCTAAAACGCAAGTCGTCTTATGTGGCAACTTGTCTTAATTACCCGACCCGCCCCGGCTTCGCACGGGTATATTATGCATGTATTATACATATAAACCTTCCTCTTGAATCACTCTATCTATTAAATAACTAGCTGCGCCCCGCGGTTTCACCCGCGTAAGTCCGATGCGTTTAAACCTTCCCTGGACTACAACAAACACAACAAAAAAAGAATTGGCCAAATCGGTCCAGCCGTTCTCGAGTTTTAGCCAGACTAACGAACAGCAATTGATTTTTATATTATAGATATACTCTAACTTTAGCTATGCTGACGATATGGTGCTCCTGAGCCCCTCAATCAACGGGTTGAGAAAACTGCTTAAGATCTGTGAACAGTATGCACACAAACATGGTCTAAAATGATTGTATTTAGGTCGGGGAAGGGTCCGGAGAGGGTTCCTCCGGTGTTTATTGATGGGGTTCGGGTAGAGAGAGTTCCGCGCTTTACATACCTAGGGCACATTGTGACTGAAAACCTAAATGACGACGAGGATGTGGAACGGGAACGCCGCGCCGGGCCCTGGCAGTTCGCTGCAACATGCTGGCACGCCGTTTCTATCGCTGTAGTGACCAAGTGAAGCTGACATTGTTCAAAGCATACTGCCAATGTTTTTACACATGTCAGCTTTGGGTCAACTGTACCAGGAAGGCTCGTAGTAGCATCAAGGTGCAGTATAATGATGCATACCGCATTCTGATGAAGCATCCGAGGTACTGCAGCGCGTCCAACATGTTTGCAGCAGCTAGGGTTCCGGATTACTTCGCTGTGATTAGGGCTCGCGTCGCTGCTTTTTGGTCCAGCCTGCGGAGGTCAACAAACAATATCTTGTCTACCCTATCCGAACAGCTGGATAGTTATATTTATAGACATTGGCTATCTGTGCACCACGACCAGAACCGTAAGTAGCATGTACCTACCTATACAAATAGTGACACAATACTCGTGTATAACGTGGTAAAATGTAAGTAAACGACTTGAGTTACCAGTTAGCTTCAACTAGTTAGTGGTAATCTTGATTTTATCTTAGTCCTTAGTCCTTAGTTATTATTACTACTGTAATATGGGTACATGCCTGAATTAAATATATTTTATTTTATTTATTTATATTAAACAAAAACCCGCATCAAAATCCGTTGCGTAGTTTTAAAAATTTAAGCATACAAAGGGACAGACAGCCGGCGGATAGTGACTTTGTTTTATACTATGTAATGATGAAGTAAAGATAATATATACTAGAGCCACACTAGAGCTACCACATTATGTACCTGACCTTGTACAACTTTATATGTCTTCCGTATTACACACACACGTACACTACATGTATATATGTATGTATATACATTACAAGGACTTCTCTCTCACTCTGTGTGTGTGTGTGTCCTACCTCAACTTGGACGAGGCAACTGATGACGCCGCCGCGGCTGCAGCCACTTATTGGGCTGGATACTGTATATAATTATAATAAAAACCAAATACAAAAACAATAAAAAACGAATTGTAAAAAACAAAGCCTATAAGATAGTCAGGATATACAATAATATTCCAACCAAACTATATTATAATATTTGATATCTATACAGTCATATAAAATGCTTTGTCCTGACTGACTGACGGATCAACGCACAGCCTAAACCGCTGATCGTAGAGACCTGAAACTTGGAGGGTGTGTTCTTTGTATGACGTATAACCATTCGATAAGAAAGGATTTTCCCCTTAGGGGTGAAAAAGGGGGCAAAGTTTGTATGGGACGATGCAATTTCTTGACCCATTTTCAACTTCTACGCGGACGTAGTCGCGGGCATAAGCTAGTTTACACTAGAAGGCCAGGGATATACCTAATCCATCTGTACAATATTATATTTATAGATATTGTTGTATATTAGATACTAGCGACCCGCCCCGGCTTCGCACGGCTATATTATGCATGTATTATACAATTATAAACCTTCCTCTTGAATCACTCTATCTATTTAAAAAAAAAGCGCATCAAAATCCGTTGCGTAGTTTTAAAGATTTAAGCATACAAAGGGATATAGGGACAGAGAAAGCGACTTTGTTTTATACTATGTAGTGATTTGTTGTTATAGTTGCTACAGAAATACATCATCAACTGTCTAGCTATCACGGATGGATAGTGGAGACTTACCCTTTGTGTAGGGAACCATATCAATAGTACAACATCGTGTCAGTGAGTAGGCGAGGCATGAACCCCGACCAGGGACCACCTGTAGGTACGGTCGGCTGCATAATTGCAGACCCACCGTAGAGCTCCAAAACAGCTGTTATAAGAATGTTTCCAACACAAGCAAGATACTAGACACCTGCTTTAGTTGAAGTTTAAAGTCGTCTAACTCATGAATTTATCAAACAAAAATATTGGAATGAAACCATACCAATAATAGTAACTTTAGAACTCTACCGGGGGCTGCAATTATGCAGCCGACTGTACGTGTCTAGTGGCCTGCGTGCAACTACGTCAAGTTAGATGGAAGATGTTGCGAGAGCTGTACGTTGCGTCATCAGTTAGTTGGATGCTGTGCGGCTGCCATTGTCTTGTGTAGGAAGGAAGCGAGACGTTCGAGGTCGAGGTGTTGTTGTGTTGTGTAGGTACTAGGTACCTTACTTACCTACCTTACTACATGGCTGCGTGACTCACTGCTCAATTTTCCTCTCTCTCGAGGGGAGTAACTCCTCCCCTCGAGAGAGAGGAAAATTGAGATTTTTTCTTTTTCCTTTTTGTTTTTTCCCTTTATATAAGTTTGCTATTCGTCTCTCGTCACCACAACACAAGCCCAGATGAGCGATATCACTACACAGTATAAAACAAAGTCGCTTTCTCTGTCCCTATATCCCTATGTATGCTTAGATCTTTAAAACTACGCAACGGATTTTGATTCGGTTTTTTAATAGATAGAGTGATTCAAGAGGAAGGTTTATATGTATAATACATGCATAATATAGCCGTGCGAAGCCGGGGCGGGTCGCTAGTAACGTCATAAGAAAACTATTAAAAATTGAGATTTTTCTTTTTCCATTTTTTTCTTTCTTTTTTCCTTTGTTTTTCCCCTTTTATATAAGTTTGCTAAAGCGATATTATTATTAAATACGGACGATATTTTACGAAACAATAGTTGCTATGAAACGTGAGCGTTTCGGGAACGTAAGCGATGACGTCACACTTTTTTTGTTTATCAATTTAATAGACGTTATCGCGTCAAAAACCGCATCAAAATCCGTTGCGAAGTTTGAATGGTTTAAAAATGCGTAGGAACAGACAGACAGACGGAAGCGATTATGTTTTATACTATGTACTTAGTTCTTTCGTCCTATTATTATTTGGGTGTAGTCCTAATTCAGCCTTAAAATTCATCCCATTATCTCAATTCCTTCCATTTAAAAAGTCATTTGTTTAAATGTATGTGATAGGCCTTTAAATAGTCCAGTACTAATACATAGGAGGAGTACCTACTCCGTGCCCATTCAACCAGACCTTTAGGGTGACTTCCAACATCCGGCCCGGATATACTAGAATAACATATTAAAGGTGAATATTACTCAGATATCGTAACATGAGTCGTTTCACACGTCCGCACTCCGTACACTGCCTGGCAACAATTATTGGTATTTGTAAAGTTACTGTCTAGAAACAAATCTTAGCCAACGTATAATATTTACTTTAGCTGCGGCCCCGCTGTTTCATATGATCCCGACATTCCCGCGAAAGGCTCGATCCCGCGGGAATTTCGGGATCAAAACTAACCTATGTCCTTCGCCATCCCCTACACTACCACTACGCCAATTTACATCCAAATCGGTGTAGTCGTTTGTCCGTGAAGAGACAAACAAACAAATAAATAAACGAACTTTCTGATTTGTAATATTACCTAGTTTCGTACATATAATATTTGTAAGTAGGTGAAGTGCAGTCGGTGATCGGTGTCAAGGTTTCCTGGTGATTTCTTCGACCCCGAGCTGCACGCGCGCACCTCCGCGCGCCATGCGCCCGCGCAGCCGCGCTGGTGCTACATCATCATTAGCTACGACCCGCGGTCTTACACTAGTCACTCAGGCCGGATTCGGGACCTAAACTAGCCTGTAATCTTATACAGTTTATTTATTTATTTTTAGGAGAACCAACAGCTATAACTTACAAATAATAGAAACAGAGAGCCCATTAGAGGTTCCCACGCATAAAACGCGTTAAACACAATAATAAAATTGTTCTACCAAATGCAAGACATAGATGTTTCTTACGCAGGTTTTAAATGGGATGAATTTTAGGGCTGAATCGGACATGATCGAATTGGACTATCAAATGCTAAAGTATTTTACCATTTGTAGTTCTAAAGATGAGTGCGTTAAATAAATAAAAATTTAAAAAACCGACTTCAAAAAAACCTGAAAAGAAAAACTAACAAAACCTGAAAAAAAAACCAAAAAGTGAAAAATAATCCATTTCGGGTCACTAAGACAGCAGATAACTTAAACATAAGTACTTACTTGGAAGTCGGACTGGGTTAGATTGAATGTTGAGAGGTATAAAGAAAACAGTCCGACTTCCAAGTAAGTACTTATGTTTAAGTTATCTGCTGTCTTAGTGACCCGAAATGGATTATTTTTCACTTTTTGGTTTTTTTTTCAGGTTTTGTTAGTTTTTCTTTTCAGGTTTTTTTGAAGTCGGTTTTTTAAATTTTTATTTATTTTTTATTTAACCATTTTTAGTGCCACTGTCACTGAAAATTCTACTCCATGAGGCGAAAGCGACTGTTTCTTCAAATTGCAACCTGTACCTAATCGTAACCCATTGAAGAGTTTGGTGATAAGAAGGTGTTTTCGGATGCCCCATTCATCCTTTTTGTGTATGGGCCACTTCTATTAGTGGAAATGGAAACCTGAGCAATTTGTTGAATCTCGCTGTGCAGATCTGTTCATCACTCCGAAGATCCTCATCAGATCTTCATTTAGGATAGGGTTTTCTATCAAAATTCATTCAAACCCAGTCCGGCGAGGCAAAAGCGAATATTTTATTCAAATTGTAACCTGTAATCGTAACCGATTGAAGAGTTTTCTGATGAGAAGGTGGTTTCAGATATTCCATTTATCGGTAACTATTAGTTTATGGGCCAATTCTACTGGTGGAAATCGAAAAATGAGCAATTTGCTGCACTCTCGAGGTGCATTTCTGTTCATCACTTCGAAGATCCTCATCAGAACTTCATTTAAGATAGGGTTCTCTATCAACATTCATTCAAACCCAGTCCGCGACTAAATTCGACTAAAATCTTCAAATTGTAACCTGTAATCGTAACTGATTGAAGAGTTTTCTGATGAGAAGGTGGTTTCAGATATTCCATTTATCGGTAACTATTCGTTTATGGGCCAAATCTACTGGTGGAAATCGAAAACTGAGCAATTTGCTGCACTCTCGAGGTGCAATTCTGTTCATCACTCCGAAGATTCTCATCAGATCCTCACCAAATTTTTATGGGACCACCCCTGAGGTATCACTTTTCGAACACAAAAAGAATCATCTCAATCGGTTGAGCCGTCTTCGAATGATCGCGTAACATACACACAAAAAAAAAAAACATACAGACGAATTGAGAACCTCCTCCTTTTTTGAAGTCGGTTAACAAACTCGTGAGCTATATTGTATTAGTAGATTGCGGCTTGCGGTCTCACCAAAAATGTAAATATCTGAACTATCCGTCATTCCGTAGACCAGAAGGCCAATTCTCGTAAATACCATTGTTCAAATTACATTTCAATATCATTTCGATTGCATATCGATCACAAATAATACCCTCAAAGTAGCTAAAAATACCCCCAAAGTTAGCTTTTTGTAAAAAAGAACTGACTTTGAGGGTCTCTTTTGCAATCGAAATGCAATCGGAATGATATTGTGAAATGTAATTTAAACGATGTTATTTACGAGAATTGGCCTTCTGGTCACTACAGTTACTGGTCAGATCGTGTGTGACGTATCACTGAGACATACGGAATGTTTACAAGTGAAATAAGTCCGATCTATGTACAGAGAGTGTGACGCTGCTGACGTCACACGATCCGTCACACTTTCGAACCAACGTCGGGCTTCCATTGTCACCTAGCTACCTATACAACTAGATATGTCACGGTATACACAGCACACAGCACAGCTCGCTGGAGATCGTTTACTCTTCGAATGGATGCCGGATGCCCCCCTTTCCTCTAGAATCTTCAACGTTATCTCCTATTCGTCTAATTATAGGTACAACTTGTTACAGTTTGGATAAGGGCTTATATCTTAAACCCCCTCCGTCTCGTCGGCATCTTTTGTAACCCCTTTTCGTTGTACTCGAATGTTTTATTCCACGTAAGGCACATCCATGATATTTGTGTGTGTTTATAACGATCATCTAACTATAGCCACAACTTGTTACAGCTTGGACAATGACTTGTTTCTGAAATCATTTTGTGATCTCTTGTCTAGTAATATTCTTCCGGTGCGCTCACTCGGTCTATTCCACTTAAGGCACCTCATTGCTTTTAAGCGTCATTTTATTATCCTATAAGGACGTTGATTATTGATTTTTTTTAAACAAATACTTTTAGGTAATTTGATGTCTCTTTCTTTCAATTGTGTGATTTTTTTTGGCAAATTCCACTCTCCCCCCTTTGGCCAAGATAATTAGTACCTTAGGCCCGTATTCCAAAAGACGACTCAGATCAATGTTCACTTAAAACTACTCTTGAAAACGAATCCAGTCTTGAGATTAGTTTGTATTCTGAAAGGCATCTTAAGTTTGACTCAGCTGAATCTAGTTTTAAAACGTCGTCTACATTGTCTATGGCTCAAGTCTGTTTTCATTTACAATTTGATTGCGTTTGCTGTGTTTATTTCAACAAAATTCCTTTTCACGCAGACACGGAATTTTTTTCTTGATATCAAGTAATCAAAAAATCACATTTTATTTAAATTAAAGGAACAAAATCGTTAATTAGGCAAAAATAGAATAAACTGCGTGTTGTAAGTAATAATGAATGGATATATTACAATTGATTAATCATATCGAACTATTTTCGACCATAGTATGTATTTTTCGTAAAATGGAACGAAAAATGAATTATGCCTAAGACGTCAATGTCATTTCAGTCAATGGATTTTTGTTTGATGAGATCGTTATTATCGTAAATCTGTACCTACCGCATCTTGAATTAATCACTACATAGTATAAACAAAGATCCCAACGAGGATGATGAAGGTTTTGTCAAGGTGCAAAAGAAGCGGCGACCAAGACCTATCATGAATCGCTGCGGTACAGCCCCGACTGATTCTAGTCTGGGAGTTCGTGTTGCGATGCCGAACACTCCGGTGTACATCTCCCGCCTGCACTACACCGTCGGGGAGAAGGACATCGTCGAGTACGTACGCCGGAAGCTGGGCTATACGCTGCGGGTGCATATGCTGGAGTCGCATCAGAACGTCAATTTCAAGGCGTTTGTGGTGCTGATTCCAAATTCCACGTGAATCTACTAAGACTAAAGTGTAGTGTCCTGGAAGTGCTACTAACATAGTTTTAAGTTATCTATTAACACTTTCAATTTATATTATAAAATATGTATGTTAGTCTATAAGGTATGGGCCTTCGTAGCCTGAAATAAATGATTTATTATTGTTATTATAAAACAAAGTCGCTTTCTCTGTCCCTATGTCCCTATATCTCTATGTAGGCATGCTTAAATCTTTAAAACTACGCAACGGATTTTGAAGCGGTTTTTTTTAATAGATAGAGTGATTCAAGAGAAAGGTTTATATGTATAATATATGCATAATATAGCCGTGCGAAGCCGGGGCGGGTTGCTAGCGTTTACGTATATCATGTACGGGTCTTGCCAGTCCCGTCTTCGAGTCCCGTAGATGACGCAGAGGAATATTAGTAATTTGATTCCCCAAAACATATAAATCATTGTAATAATCGATCTCTTCAAAAATATCCATTATGGAAGCCTGGGCTGAACCGAAAACTAACCTATTCTTGCTATAAAATCTCGTTTCAAGAGTCGATTTCCCATGTTTTGCGTAAGTCACGTCCAAATCCCTACATGAGTGTCGATTACCGCTCAAGATTCGTTTCAGAATAAACAAAAACTCAGCTGATACGAGATTTGAGAATCGTGTCTCAAGACATGACTGAAAATGCAATCTCGTTTTAAAACTACTTTTAAAACTAGATCAACGCTTGAGTGACGTTCTAGAATATGGGCCTTAGACAATTAGGATGAATTGGGATTGCATTTGTTCAATGGGCTGAGTCGAGACTTTCCCCGAATAATCAAACGACTCTCAAATATTAAGGGGTCACCTAAATATTTAACACGCTCCTATCCTAAGCAGGTCAATTTAATCGCCTTTCAGTATCCGGACGTAAATCAATTATCGTAGTAGAGTAAATTTGTAACAATGTAATATAGTAAGTAGGTAAGTAGTATCGGAGTCAAGGTAGAGTCGGACCTCGAGCCTGGAGTCGGTCGTGTCTGGTGTCACGTGGCGCCCTCTCGTGCGGAACGTCTTGACAATGACTCCATTACACCACGTATACCTACCTCTTAAACAACAACTCATCATTCATACTATAATAAAATTGTATCTCTACTCATCTCATATAATTTCATCCCATATCAAATTAATTCATCCCAAAAAGGGTTCTCAATTCAACCCGAAAAATGGAAAACAAATCTGTATTAAAATGAAACGACTTTTTCATAACATATCGGTCACACGAGTGACATTTATTTTAGTAAGGAGGAACGACCAAAAGTATGAACAAACAATAGTTGCCAGTATTTTGATATAAACATAACATGTAACTATGACATCATTCATGTAGACAAGATTACTTTCCATTAGCGATATCGCAAATCGACAATTTTTTTTTGTATGAATTTGACATAAGATGAAACTTGTCTACCATTTTTTTCTCTAACGTAAGTCCACTTAAGACCACGTGAATTGTGTGTTGGCGTATGTCAATTTTATACAAAAAAAAAACAACATAGAAACGTCTGTCGATAGACGATATCGATAATGGGAAGCCATCTTGTGTAAGGGTGCAGAGCGCGTTCATTCCTACAAGTCCACTCGACGTGTCTCATGTGTGAGTATAACACCGCAACTTCCATGAATATTTTACTAATTACTAAAAAAATTATACAAACTATCGACAAACGTAGTCCGTTAGTCACTTTGTATCTTTTTACATTTATTTTAACTTTTATTTAAATGAATGCTATTCATGAAGTCATCAAATGGTCATACGGTAAACATTAAGTCCTGATTCAACCTTAAAATTCATCCCAATTAAATGCATCGAGTGGGATAAATCCTGTAGTGTGTGTGTTACACTTTAATGGGTTGACGAATTGGGATGTTTTAAATGTAGATACATTTTTTTAAGATGAATTGATATATTTTGATGTGGGATGAAATACTGTGGGTTGATTTGGGAAAGAATGTAACAAAGACAAAGGTACCCACACAAGTACCGAGTGTAGAGTATCTGCCGGTTCTCACAGACTACGAGGCTACGGTCGGTACTGACTGACTGACTGTATGTAGGTAGGTAGTTAGTGTGTCACCTCAAGTGTTACAAGGTCGAGCATTGTTCCCTTCGACCGAACGTCGCACTGCTGTCACCGACACTTGACGATACGACCGACTGTCTCTACCATCTTTCATCAGTCATGATTCTTTATTCATTTAGAATCATACAATAAGCATGACATTACTTTGATGGATCTTAAAAATGAAGTTAGGATGAGTGGCTACGGAAGGCGCCCACCACTGAGAAACTAATGGGGGTTAGCCATCAGCCCATTCATCACCCACACATGATCAGCCCCGACCGAGTGCAGTTGTTGTAGCATCGCGCTCGACGCTTGCTGCACACCGTTAACACCAATACATAATATTATGTATTGTAAATATTTCTTTTCACATATAAAACCTGATAATGTATCTACCGCGACCGGCGCGGCGCGGGCGCAGCGACCGCGATACGCGCTCTCTAATTGAGTTTAAAGGGTATTCCGTACCGGATACTTCCTAATGGTAAAATTTGAGTGTTTGTATATATATATAGACTAGCTTTTGTCGTGCATTTTCGACATCACGCGACTAGCTCGTCCGCATGATGTCGAAAATGGTTATAAGTAATCACGTTGTCCCATATAAACTTTGCTCCCGTTTATCGAGTGGTAGAATTTCGTAAAATCCTTTCGTTATCGGATGGCTACGTCATACAAAGAACACATCCTCCAAGTTTCATGTCTCTACGGTCAGCGGTTTAGGCTGTGCGTTGATCCGTCACTCAGTCAGTCAGGACAAAGGATTTTATATGTATAGATAGATAATGTGACTTGGATCTCAGTGTTGGTTGGTATACCTACTAGAGGTATGTCTATGTGTTACGACACACATACACACGTGTGTAGTACAGCGGTACACGTGCAGCGCAGCCGTGTACCGAGTACAGTTTACAAACAACGCGCGGTGTGGTGTGACGTCACACCGCCTCGCGCGGCGCATGCGCACACGTGCCGCCCTGACACAGAGCAGCGGCGGCACGTTCGTCGGCCGCGGTCTCGGAGTTATCGGTAGAGTAATGTTACTGCTCTGTAATACTATACCTACCTATTCACTGTGTCATTATACAACTTTACACCATATTGTACTACCTACCTACCTAAGTCATTGTTTCGTTTCGTTACATCACTCACTACATAGAACAAAGTCATTTACTTATACTTTGCACCATACGTTCTCCATACAAATTCATACAATGGCCCAAGTTTTTCTGAGAAAAAATCTCAAAAAGGATGTCGGATAATTTAGGCATTCGAAAAAATCCTTTTAAATATTTAATTCTGACCAAATGAAAAAATATTCAAAGAAGAATTAAAATGTCGAGAAAAATCATACCAAAAAATGTTATGACTCATAAAATTGGCCTAAGAGGCGACTCATCCCAGTATAAAACTGACACCAAGGTTGAATTCTACCTTTTCCATTTAATATAATTAATAATTAGTCAACAGAGGCCATACAAATTTCGTCACTAAACTTCACTTTGGAAATTCTATTCCGATTCGTCACGTGTACGATTGCCGTAGGTAGGCCGTTTTATTCCCAGTAGCTCCTTCAAAGGAACTAATAAGACGTTTTCGTCCCATTAGTTCCTTTATTCATTTCGAAGGAATGTGTAGATACTGAACATTATCCAGGTATTTATTTGGTTCATACTCGTATTATAGTGAATGACCTCATTGAGATGGCTTCTCACTCACTCTCTTTACAAAATGTCCCTGTGTTCCCCTGCCCAATGTTCATTTTTGGACTTTTATGTTATTTTTGTTTGTTATTTTTGGTAATTACAAGTTTTTGCGAAAAGCTACATTTTGCCATTAAGTATTATATTTTTGTCGTGTTGATTTTTATACTCCTAATAATGATTATACAGGGTGAATTTTTGTACATGGGCTTTCAGGGCTATATTCTAAACTAATACTTACAGACGGACAAGAGGGGTTCCTTTTCTTACCTTTAGAGGTCTTAATTAATAAAACAATAAAAAGCAATCGTATCGTCCACGTTTCTGTTGTAAAGATTACAGAGTGAATAAATAAGATAGTATGTACAAACACAATAATGATAAATGATTGTAATATGTCAGGTATATTGGTGCATGTCACTGCTCTGTGAGTCTCACAGCTTATCGTACATACATAGAGCAGTGACATCCTCTACCACCGACCGCACCATGTTTGGATCTAGTCAGATATCTACTATGAAAGATATTTTTGAAGTGAAAATTTCTTATGGCGCGTTGGGCACTTTTGTGGGTGAGCATTTTCAGCCGTTCTCGCGACAGATGAGATTTTATTTACTAAGATTTTCCATTTATTAATAACAGTGCCATCTACATACCATTCTTGGAATTTAAGTATTTGGTAACAAAAGATAGATGGCAATAAAAGTAAAGACAACGAAACATGATAGTGACAATAGATGGCGCTGTTGGAAGCTGTGGTTAGACGCAAATTATGTTAGAAAATTTAAATAAAAAGCTGCCTACATAGTTCCATTATGCCTCGATAGATGGCATACCCAGTTTGTTACATTATTTTATTGAGGAAAGATTTTTTTGTTTATTTATTTGGAATCTATAATATAAAAATGAATCGCAAAATGTGTTGGTAAGCGCATAACTCAACAACGCCTGGACCAATTTCGCTAATTCTTTTTGAAGTGAAAACTTCTTATGGCGCGTTGGGCACTTTTGTGGGTGAGCATTTTCAACCGTTCTCGCGACAGATGAGATTTTACACAGATATACAGTTTTCACTTCGGCCTGCACTCCCGGAGTGCGCTGTTTTTTTTTGTTTACATTATGATGGGTCATCGTTTGACCATTAACACACTTGCCTGATGGTAGGTGACAATGCGGCCTAAGATGGAACACGCCTTCCTAGAAGATACCTATTCACTTGCGACTTGAAGACCCCTAAAAATCTTAGTAGATCCATAATATTATGATAAGATAAGATTATTTATTCGCCGGAATACATAGCATAAATGTCTCATAAAACATATGAGAACATGTATTCGGTCCGCAAGCAGACGTGCAAATGTTAAAAATAATATAAATTACATATGTCAAATATTAAATTAATAACAAATATGTCAAAAGATAAAAATTCTATAGTATTTTCCTACTACTAAATGATTTGAATTCGTTTAGGTCATAATTTCATGTTAACTGTACTCTTACTTTTATCTATATGCAAAAATGAAATCGGGTAGAGTTGGGATTTTTTTATTAGGTATTTTAAAATCGGGTAGAGATGGGATCGGCTAGAGTCGGGATGAAGCCATAAAAACAGTGTTCAAGAAGCCAGATGCTTAATATTTTGTTCTTAAACAGATTACCTTCCAGTGATTTAAAATATGAATCCAAAAATATTTGAGTAGATCCATCCTGGAGCTGGCCATTGGATCTTCTGAGAATGATCGTTATCGCCGACCGAGACATGCCGCTCGCTCGATCGACGGTCGCACGGAACTATACCGATCTGTCACTTGAAGCCAACATTACACACACCCTTAGGCCGGCCGTATACGTACGTTTTCCGCATTTCTCGATACTTCAAATCAGCCAATCAGAACGCAAGGCTTTCGAAACGTACGGAATATATTCCGTCTGGATAAAACACACGTGTGCAGTAGTCAGAGCATGTACGAGCTAACACCTACAGAGTTATTGCTCGTACAGCATTTACTTATTTTATTCATCACTACATAGTATAAATAAAATAAAGTCACTTTTTGCTGTCCCTATATCCCTATGTCCCTTTGTATGCTTAGATAGAGATTCAAGAGGAAGGTATATATGTATAATACATGCATAGTATAGCCGTGCGAAGCCGGGGCGGGTCGCTGAGTCGCACGTAACCAAGACGCGTAGCGTACTGTTTGTGCGATTCAATAAATATCCATATAATACATACTAAATATTACATCGTGGTTTAATGTAACTATGAACTACCTAGTACCTACTACCATCATAACAGGCAGGAATCTTTACAGAGCATTTTGTATAGATATGAATGACTCGAGAACCCGAATGCGATAAACAATAATAAACCGCATGCGGAAGACGTACGTATGCGTCCGGCCTTATTAGTTCCTTGCCTTGCCGACGTTTTCTTTACTATTGGCTTCGCACTACTTGTACATATAGCCAATGGCGATTTGAAATATTTACATCAAATTGTAGCACAATTTCGACAGGTACAAGTCATCTTCTTGTTTTTCTGATTTAGTAACTTCAAAATGTCTTAGTCCTATCAAATCGAAGATAAGGTAATTATTGTGATGACTTACAAGTACTTACAACACTTACAGGGGGAAAACCGCGGGACGCACCATGTAAATTTAGTTTTTCACATTAATTATGTAAACCAGTAGTAACTTGGCATTCCACTAATAACAAAACAAATCATAAAATTATACAAAAGCATTCAAAATAAAACGCGAAAAAACCTTCGATTCATTTCCCATTCGAAATAACACTACAATGGAATTGGCAAAAACTGTATCCCCGTCCCTCTCTCGCGTCACTACTGACTGTAACAAGTAGGAAAGAGATAGACGATATTCAAAAGGACGCAATCTTTCATATAATTGTACGTCTTAAGTTGTAGTTGATAGAGTCTATATTCGTAGTGAAGGCCGAATATAAATGCGTCATTGACAACAATGTAAATAGAGCCTTAAGGTCATTGACATAAGGTCCTAAAGGACCTCCGCGCCGCCCGCGCCGTGACGTTACCGAACCAGGCTCCACTCGATATACTACTCTATCGTCAAACGAATACGGTATAAAATCATAGACGTTGTTAACGCAACAGGTGACATTGTAAAAACGACTCAATGCGTATAACAATAAGGTGTTAAATCGCGTACAATAGTGAAGGAGCAGCCCTTCATGTCAAGGGACTTGGTACAAGATTTTAAGTTTTGTTTGAGAAAGGAAAGTATTTTAATAAAAGGTTTCGAAAATATTGTGTGAGTTGAAAGGAGGTCATATTTGTAGAGCCGTTGGAAGGAAATCACTACATAGTATAAAACAAAGTCGCTTTCTCTGTCCCTAAATCCCTTTGTGTGCTTAAATCTTTAAAACTACGCAACGGATTTTGATGCGGTTTTTTTAATAGATAGAGTGATTCTATGTATAATACATGCATATTATAGCCGTGCGAAGCCGGGGCGGGTCGCTAGTACTAAATGTAATGTTTGTAGTAGGATCACTTGGAAGACTTAGTCCTAAGTCATCCCACGGAATTTCATCCCACAACTCCACTCAGTGTGTTCTCAATTCAACCCGAATTTAAAAACAGTTGAATTTGACTATATCTTGGTCTAATATGGTTTTTTTTTTTAAATAAAATGCTATTAATTTGAGAAGCTTGCGGTAGGTGAACCCACCAGCGACGCAAAAGGTAGCGGGTTTGATTACCGCCTCGAACGAATACTTGTTCTGGTTCATTCTGTATGGGTATTTCTGTAGGTCGGTATGCATTTACAAAACAAAAGTAACCTGGTCACCATAACACAAGCCTAGTTGATTAGCTTCGGAGTAAGATGGCACTGCGCGTAATTTCCTACAATATTTATTTTAAAAAAATTAACTGGCCTTAACTTTTATCTCAGCTCACAAATTCAAAATCGACACTAATCTGAATTCCCATCAAAAACATAACTTGTAAAAAAACCAAGTCTCGCCACCCAGTTCTTCTACCGTAAAAAGTTGTGAGATCCATGTAATACCAAGTCGGTTAATTTATTTAGTCCCGCTAAAGGGACTTTCTGTCTAAGTTATTTCGTAATACGCTAACCTAACAACATCTTAAAGTGACCATGTCAATATTAAAAATCTCTTATGTTTTAAATAAATAGATTGACTTGGCAATCGCATGAAAACACAATGTATGTCGCAAGCAATACATATTATATTAAACTAGCGACCCGCTCCGGCTTCGCACGGCTGTATTATGCATGTATATATCTAAAACCTTCCTCTTGAATCACTCTATCTTTAAAAAAAACCGCATCAAAATCCGTTGCGTAGTTTTTAACATCTAATGCATACATATAGGGACGGCGAAAAGTGACTTTATTTTAGACTATGTAGTGACGATTAGATTTTTTAGTATCTCTTTGTATACGGAACCTTAAAAAGGCGTCGTTAGTGTCACCTGTAGTATATCGTACAACAAAACAAGGCTTGGATCGGTGCGGTGTCCCCCAAGGCTCTGTACTCGGCACACTTTTACTCTAAATATACGCTGAAGAGTTACCTTAACCGACTTACTGACTTCATTCAAGCAAAGCTAACGTACTATAGATATTCGGTATACTTTGATAGCTGTAACTATCTAATCTATATACATATAAAATGCTTTGTCCTGACTGACGGATCAACGCACAGCTTATACCGCTGATCGTAGAGACATGAAACTTGGAGGGTGTGTTCCTTGTATGACGTAGGCATCCGATATGATAAGATTTTCCGAAATTCTACCCCTTAGGGGGTGAAATAGGGGGGAAAATGGACCAAGTTGTTTCCTTGGTTTTTCGACTTCTACGCGAACGAAGTCGTGGGCAAAAGCTAGAATTAGGTATATAAAATATCAGGCAATAACTATACAATACTTATGTTTTGCATTTAAAAGTTTAACTTATGTAAAATTATGCGAAACGCTTATGGCCACGGCTGTGACGTCACAACATGTACCTGCAGGCTGCAGTACGTTTAACCGGAACAAATTCCAAAACCTTCATAGAGTAAGCTCTTCTAAGATGAGTTAGATGACGTCACCGTCGTATAATGACGTCAGAGCTAGACGGGTAGCGAGGTAGTGGTGGTGACAGTGAGTGGATGCACACAGATATATTGCAGTTACATAAAGTGTAATCGCGGCTCGGTTTCACCCGCAGCCATGCGCCATGCTTTCACTGGCGCACGGCGTGTAGCGGCGAGCGTGCGCGAAACGAGCGCGCACTTTCGATACGACACGATTCCTGCTTGCTACACTCATGTTTTGTTCCATCCCAACCGCTAATTCCGCGTAGCTTGAACCTATATTGGTCTTCAAGAGGTCCCGGTCATTTAGTATAGGAGCTTGGCATAGGTAGTGATTTTTTGCGCTATGAACGTTACGGTTTTTTGAAGTGAAAACTTCTTATGGCGCGTTGGGCACTTTTGTGGGTGAGCATTTTCAACCGATCTCGCGACAGATTTTGACGCAACAGATTTTGACGCGACAGATGAGATTTTATTTGTGTTAGTCTTTTTGTTTAACTTATACTGCCATCTATTACACAAATTGAGAAACTTAGTTTTTAGAAAGACCGCTATTCGAATGTAGATGGCGCTGATTTAAATTTTTTACTGCCATTTAGCGAATAAAAAATAAACTATATTTGTTTAAGTGAGTGCTAATAGATGGCAGTAGCAGATCGTTTCAAGAAATATTCTATGAGAAATAACAAGTTTATTGTTTTCACTTCTGCCTGCACTCCCGGAGTGCGCTGTTTTTTTCTCTTTTTCGTTTATGCTCCTCTGTTTTCAAAGCTGAGGTTAGCATACCCCCCCCCCCCCCCCCCCCCCCACCCCCCCCCCTTAGTTCCCGTACTCCGGCCGAACCAACCGACCATCGATACTCGTCTCGTGTCATTTCAAATCTATACTAATATTATAAAGCTGAAGAGTTTGTTTGTTTGTTTGAACGCGCTAATCTCAGGAACTGCTGGTTCGAATTGAAAAATTCTTTTTGTGTTGGATAGTCCATTTATCGAGGAAGGCTATAGGCTACTTTTTATCCCGATATTCCCACGGGATCGGGAGTTACGCGGGTGAAACCGCGGAGCGCTGCTAGTCATTCATATGGTAGATGTTACAATAGGCATACAAGTTCACAACATGAGCCGTCTGTCGCCGGGCATTGCAATTGCGTGCGGTGACAGACCGAGGGTTTTCTTACTATACGTAGTTGTACTAAATAGATAAACTGCCAAGTGGTATCGCCATAACACAAGCCTAGTTGGTTAGTTGAAGATTAGATAGCACCGTGTACATTGTCCTAGCTGACTAGCGGTGGTCAGTTGGGAGCATGTCATATGCTACCTAGGTACAATCAACGGTCAAAAGTCTCTGCCCATCGTAACGTTTACAATCCTGTGCAGCACTATTAGAACATCATAACAACGTAACCTGTGGACCGAACCCACGTCGGTTGGTGTAGCGGGTGGCCCCTTATACCACTCACACAACTAAACACATAGCTAACATGTTGACTAATAATAATCACACAGAGTAGGTACTTTTAATTCAAGTATTTAAGTTTGTGTGTAACGTCTATTTGAAGAAGGTTGTAACTGCAATACTTGTTGATAGTATTCAACAAGTATTCCTAATTATTCACTAGGAACCATACAACTTGCATGACATCACTTTGATGCGTCTTAAAGTCATGAACATTAACATACAACTACTACTCCGCTGGCTCAACGCCTCAAAGTGAATCTTGGTCTCCGAAGCGAGAGTCTTCCATCGCTCCCTGTCCTACCGCGGTAAGTGCATCGGCTTCAAGGCAACGTCGATATCCCAACCCGCGCCTCACAATGGGCGGCATTTTGAGCCTGCCTCTCATTGGAATTTAAAAAATTAAGATTTTTTTTTTGTTTCGTGTCTTTTAGGTACTTATGTAAGATTGTCAGGGACATCAAAACATTCAAAAAAATAAGTTAAGTAGTTAGTGTTTTTAAGCTATTGCATAGATTTTATCGCGGGCCTTGGGGGGAGAATCAAGAAATTCCGTAACGAAAACACCTAAGACCCCCGACAAATGACGGACGACTATTGACGGACGACAAATGTCGGACGACTATTTTTTTTTTTATATAATTTTTTTTTATTATTTTATAAGAACATTTACTAAGACAAGAAATTATTCTCGATATAGCAATAGCTTTAAAGCGGCAGTCCCCGAGTGCCAAACGTTTTTTTTTAAATCGGTCGGCATAAACCAACATGTCGACTTGAAATACAAAAATACAAAATATGTTCTAGTTCTAGTTATATAATGAGTGACGTATGTACGTCCGTTGTTGCAGCGATGGCAGCAGCGCGGGCAGCCCGAAGGAGGCGTGCGTGGCGCAGAGCCCGCCGCCCGGCGCGGGCGCCGCGGCCGCGCTCGCCGGCGACGGAGGCGGCGCCAAGCGGGACCAGAGGCATCATCATCACCATCATCATCATGTCGACCAGAGGAGGATCAATATAGGTACGTATAGCAGGGCATGCTATACAGGCTTGGAGCATGGGTTGGATGGATTCTGGAGGGACAAACTTTTATCTTCCACTACACCCAAAAATTACCCCTTTTATGACTTTTGGACAAAATGCCACGTCAAGTTGATCCCATTTGGAGGGATACTTTCCCACCTACCTTAATTATTTGAGGGGGGGAGATTATTTCCCACCTGCCTCCCAAGACCTAATCGCCATCTTTGGTCATAAAAGCCTTACGTTGGTTACCTGCTCTGGAGTCTATCACCAACATGATTGTTCAGTCCCTTTGTCCGGAACCTTCCACTAGCGGTAACACCCTCGCGTGTGTACGTTCCAGGCGGTGGAGCGGCTGGAGGCTCGCGACGCGCCGAGAGACGCGCGGCCGGACCCTCGGAGAGGAGGCGACCAGGCATGTACCTACTCTATACATACATACCTACCTACTGTTTACTGCCCTTATGGCCCCTCTACATTATGGGCCATCATGCCGGCCCACTAATATGGACCAGCATGTAGAGGGCGTATTGGTGTCTAATGGCTTATGGTTCGTGGGATGGTGACTGTATAACCTTTATAGCTTTTAGGGTATTTCGCAACCTAGTATTGACCTAAATTTTAAAATAATAATTTAAATGTACCAATAAAATTTCATATGCCGATAAGGCGAATCATGGCTGTACCTACGTATTTTCTACCACTGTGAACCATCATTGTTAACCCATGTTTTATGAAGTAAATGAATATGAATATGGATGGCCACGGTATCGGTTTTTCGATCGCACATCAAAGGAAGTGGGCAACGATGGCTGAACGTGGCCATTGTTGCGTTTCAACCATCGCACAGCCATCTCGCAGCTATCTCGCTGGTCCAGTGTTGGGTCATCATGTAGAGGGGTCATTATACGGTACACCTGCTCTAATGTTGGTACCTACGTATTATATGTCGGAGATTCCGATGTATTAACTTCGGTGACATCATCACCTGTGTCCGCCATGTTGTTTTTTTATCAATCAGCCGCGTACGAACGGCGCGGGCGCTGTCTCGAACCAAAGTGAACGATCGACCGAACGCACTATATTGACTGGCGTACAACATTTGACACTTGACGTCACTTGACTTTGACAGCTTAGATACTGTCCCACGGACAAACAATCACGATATTTGGTAGTGTTGCCATGCGAATAAGTAATATCTAACCTATGTACTTATGTTATAGACCACCACATGAGCCCCGGCGGAGGCGGCGCCGGGCCCTCGGCGGAGCCCCCTCCGCACATGATGCATCATCATCACATGGTCAGTTATACTTGCTTTACGCTTGCTTGCAGGCTTCAATTGGTTGATAATTAAAAAGCCATACTTTGACTCGGATAACAACCCACTACTCCGGCTTCTCTGGTGGTGAATTGGGCGCCACTGGTACTTATTTTTGGTAATTTCATCCATCCGGTGGTGAAATGGGACAATTTTTACCATTAGTAGATGATATGGTAGTACCAATATATAATTTGGTCGCTGGTAGTCAGTTGACAAATTCGAGTGCCATATATCCACTAGTATCTACCTACAAGTTATATTTCTTTCTATTCTTATAGGATACGAACCCGCTGGAGCGCGGCGCGGGCGCCATGGGGGCAGGGACGGGCGAGGCGACGGCCGGCGCGGCGGGGGCGCTGGGGGGCGCCAGCGGGGGCTCCTCGGACGGGTCCCTCTCCTCCAAGCACGGCGCCGAGCCCAGCCGCAAGCGCAGGCGGATATACCATCCCGGTAAACTTGTTGCTTCCACTGGCTTCCATCTTGTATTGTATATGAGCACTCAAAACCTTGTAAACGACAACCAACAGCTTCGACACGAGTGCGGAAGGGTTATTGCCTTGTATGTATGTAGATATGTCACCTCTGAAGGACTTACTGGCTGAACCGATTTTGACACGTGATACGTCATTATTAGATTTGTCATGAAAGCGCAAGTGTCAACGGATACGTAGAAGGTTAGAAAATACAAAATGGCGTATTTAGGACGCCATTACATGAAGTTTTAAAATGATATTTATTTTATGTATTGGTATAGTAATGGGTCGATGTGTATATGTTTCAGTGGAGAGTAACGTCCCGGTCCCCCCTCCGGCCGTGGAGCGTCGCACGCCGAGGCATCACTACCAACCACCGTTAGTATAATGTTACACTATTGTATTTAGGATGTAGCTAATTTAATACAACCTCCTACACGTACCTGTATGTTGTTCCAGGCGACGCATGCGGTACATGAATAACAACGCGATGTGGACGCACCACGAGCGTCTCCTCGAGCCGCATCACGCTCCTCTCCTGCTAGACATCAACCAGGTTATATATACCTCTATATACCACCATATGTGTATGTCAGTGAAGACGGAAGTAATCGTAATGTGTTGCGTACAGATGTCGTACCGGACGCGCGGCGTGCCAGCGCTGGGTGGCGGCGTGTGGCACGCGGCGGCCCACGCGCGCGACCCACACCCCCACCCACACCCACACCCCCACCACCACCACCATACGCCGCGCACACAGGTAACCTACACTCACACCCACATACACACACACATCTCACTCACACGACACGACACATCGAAGGCTTTCGACTCGATCGATCACACTATTCCATACGATGAAATACCTCTTGAATCTCACTGATTTTATTGACAAAACATTTATTGATCTAAATTGCGGATATTTAACTTATTTAAGGCAATTTCTCTTTAAAAAACAATATCCTACCTACACAATTCATATAGGGGGTGCCTCAAGGAGGCCTATTGGGGCCCATATTGTTCTTCATGTATTGAAAAGATTTACAAATTGAATACAATTCCACATTTAATATCTATTTAAGACTGATTAGGTACACACAATACAATTCAGACTGAATTTATATTTATATGCAGACAGCTATGTTTTTATATTTAAGTTCTAAACAAACAGACGCGACTGGTTGCGCGATGTAAACGACTACGATCGCGCAACTTGTCGCGCCTGTTTGCACACTGTCTCATTATGTCCAAGAATATAATGTTCGTCTTATTATGTTTTATAAATTATTGTGTTTCGTTAACGACAATGTTGGACAAACATGATTGTGTATTTACTTGGAGTAGGTCTTGATTGATACAATCGCTCACATACCTTCAATTAACGTACCTATTGGGATTATTTATTTGTTATTCGGAACAGAACACGACCAAAACTTGCAACTTCATTACGATGCCGCCATTTAATTTAGTTTACATCCCTCCCGACGATCTCTTTATTTTTTTGTTAAATGATTGAAATAACGAAATTACCTTTCAGAAAGTAGATAGCGTTAAGTGATTATAGTACGTAAGTGTAAGATGTTAACGATTGTGTTAGATGTAAGAACATGTTTATACAATGATAGAGGAGCACGCTGTGATCAAACTTATGTCCTATCTATTACATACGACAAATACAATTCCAACATTCACCTGATGGAGCATGTTGTTATATTCGACCGGGTATGTCACTCGTAATGTAGCATGTAAAGTAGAATACAAGTTTGAGCACAGACGAGTGTCGTTCCTTGTGCTCTACGTTGTTGTTGTACTGAGTGGCCGGTGTGTGATGTGGTGTACGTTAGGTGGGCGGCGTGGGAGCCGGCGTGGGCGGCGAGCTGTGGGGCGCGGCGATGCTGCCCTCGCTGCCGCTGCGCTACACGCAGGTACATTCACCACCGCCTCCTGTAACGATGTCGTCCACGTAAATCTCTCCGTCCGTACTCCGACAGAGTCTCTCCTATAAGTAGCGGCAACTCTTGCCACTAGCCGCATCTAGCCGCATCTCGCTGCACTTTCAGTCCGATTAACGCTATATTAATATAATTATATATATAATTGGGTAGTTGTTATTGAATGGGTGATGTTCGAAGAGTACTTGGTAGTAACCGTTTAGTACATCAAGCTCGAGTCGGATGCTGGCTGCCGCTGCGTGTTGTTGTCAATATACTAACATACATGATCCGCTGTGTACGCGTAGTGTAAGAGCATGGAGTGAAGGTGTCATAGCTTGCACCACGTATCCGTAGCTATCCACACGTTTTCAACATATTATATTTTTCTCCCTTAAATTGCTTTATTATTAATTAAGTGATGGTTTTAGCTTGGTATCGGTACTGTAATAGTTGTCCGCTACCTCAACACCGCCATCGCCACGTGCTCGGTCTCCTCACACTGCGTTTGTCTGTCGGTTCTCGCTCCATGTCTGTTTGTGTAGTAACTATTCAACTAAACCTTTACTTTTACATCTCCTTTATTATGATTCATTATAAAACAACTTACAACTTGATTCTGCTTTATACACGGAACGTCACAGTGTTTAGTGCTTTGTTTTCTATCGGTGCCCTATCGTCCTTTTGTTACCACCATATTGGCTTGTTTGTTTGTTTGATTGATTGGTTGGAGTCGTGATCGATTCTACTAGCTACGGGACTCTACCGTCTACACTATGTTCTGTTTGTAAGATTATTAGGAAACGATCGGTCACACTATCACAATATATCGTAACTATTCAATTTGATTAAGGATTATTTATTTAATGTTTATATATGAAATGTGATGAGTGTGAGTGATCGCTTAGTTCGTGTAGCACAAGTAGCATGCGAGTGTCCGCGAGTGGCAGTTCTACTTGTACCGGGACGCGGAGGCAAGGTGTTAACTAAGTGTCGCTTGTACCACAGAGTAGCATGCTCACAGAAGGACAATCCATCCATCTACACACGCTATACTACTACAGGGTGCGACCATACATTCTAAGGAGTCATTAATTACATTAATATTCATCTTGATACAATTATCGATTGGTTCACTGTCAAATGCTTTTAACTATGCCACCTTCTGCGTGCATCTACTCTGTGCTTGTGAGGTACGTCGTGCGATTGTAGTCTCTAGGTCTGGATGGAAATAGAGTTGAAAGTCGCGCGACGTGTCGTCTTAGCTGTTACCTATGTATGTATATTATATAATCATTAAACGCTCGTTCTAATAAGATATCTCTGTTATGTAATATGTACGGGACGATGCTCGGACTCATACAATATAATACATTTCCGAGCATCGTTTCTTTTTTCTCTTTTATTCACAATTTCATAGAGAAGGGTTAAGGTGACTAACACGCGCCGTCTCACTGACAACCCAATATCGACTCAATTACAATATGTATAAGGTACAATAACGGGAGTCACATTGAGATGCGCTTACGACGTATATGCTAATAGGGTTGCCAGTTTCGAAACGAATTACAACAATAGAAGATCGCCCTAGCGGGATACGCGGTAGAGTGCTGGCAACCCTAAATGACATGAGATATGTAACACAGATCTGGTAGTGAAGCATCGAGCACCTGTTATAGAGGATAGGTACTAGTTACATAGCGCTTGCTTGTTCTATGTTCACCGAGACGACTGGAGAAGGGATGTAACTGGTACCCCCCCTGCCCTGATCCTTCCTCGCCCCCCCCTACCGACGCGACGTCCGCTCGCACCATCCCATACTGTACAGATACGATCCGCTACCGACGACGACCCTCCAAATATTTTTATTCGACTAACCCTTTTATAACGCATGCCTCGAATTTCGACACTTTTATCCTTTGAATGTACCGTGTTTCGTGTAAGTCAATAACTAGTGTAGTGTGCGCCGTCGCTAACACGCTCTCTCGACCAATCGGAGCGCACCTCGATGCGCTCCCGGCCAATCGGAGCGCGGGCGTCGGGTAAAGCGCGGCGCACACTACGCGATATATTTTCCCGGATTTTCTACACTGTTTATTGATTGAAACGCTAGCAGCTTCACGTAGAATATTTTTTGATGACGAAAAATATTTGGCTGGTCGCTTATAGAATATGGCTGTTCTAAAACGCTGTGTTAATGAGAATAACAACTGAGTTATGTATGTATGTGAGTGTGTAGGTAAGAAGGTAACGGTTAACACACACACAGCTACTCCTAGGTCACACACACACACACACACACACACCACACACACACACACACACCACACACACAGCCCGCTCTAGTACCTTTAGATAAACTATTTATTTATTGAAGCTTCCATCCGTGAATGTACTTGTCACAGATTACCTACATTATTACTTAGAAACTTATTATTCGTAATGTGTTTGCATTTATTAATAATACATAAACACACACACACGACCTCTCCTGGCTGAATTTAGAACATGTATGGGTTGTGTATTATTATTTATTCAATTATTACTTATATCATATTGCTTGTTAAACTCTCAAACAATTTTTATTATTTACATCTGTTTTTCACACAATATGACACCGTCAAATACGTCGACAAATAATAATACATATGTTTTATTAAAATAAATAAAATAGTAATCGTATTAAAGTGACCCGTTTGGAGGTAGTTGGTGGTATGTACCTTCACCGGGCAGGTGTTATACCCGATAGGCCGCCCACCGACGATGTTTCGTTGGAACTTGTATATGAGCTTATCATCAGAGAAACTTCGCTTGCGCGATCTAGGATCTACGATCGGCTTAGTGGCGCCATCTGTTGGTGGCGATGTGAAACGTCGCCACAATATGTATTATTATTGTTCGATGCGTTTGATGTATTTTCCATCAATAATATATTATTTGTAAAGTGAAATAATCCGCTTAAACAATGTCTAAACAATAATGTAATGGTGTTTTGTCTAATTCACGGTATTTGGTACATACATTGAACGAATGCAGACTGTAAGACGTTAACTTATCAACTTAAAAAAAAATTGATTAAAGGGTTTTCAAGGAGTTATCCTGAAAAGGTGCACTTTATCGTGGGCTTCCGGTCTTACTTACAAATTACCATATTTAGAGGGTAGGTAGAAATTTTTATAAATGTATCGTGGACAGTAAAACAAATATTCACAATTGAACCGGTCTCTCGTTTTTATAATTAACGTTCGTTCCAATAAATTTTAAAGAATTTAGAGAAATTAATACAAAACTGATGTTAAGTATATTATTTTTACGGAGCTTCGTATCTGTCAGAGCAATGGACAGTTAAATATGTACGTCGATTGTCGTCGTTCTATATAGACATTCATTTAGTTTAAACACATTTTGCATATGATATGATTTGATACTATAGTTGGTATTATAGTCTGCATTCGAGTTCATATTGTTTATTTACATATTACATAGACAAGTGCCGTTCCTGTGGAGGGAGAGACTATACATTAGCCCTTGTCTTGTCTATTGTTGTCTATTGATTCTGTTTCCCTTTCTTTCTCGATATCCACGAGTATGTGAATCTAAGTCACAAATATTTAGACTTTTAATTTGTACCTATGTCCCCCCCCTCGCCCCCCCCCGGCCTCCCCCTCCGCAGCGCGCGCTGCAGTAGGACAAGTAGAGTAACGGTCCGACGTCGGTGTGTAGATGGGGTCGATGTACGCGGCGAGCCTGCACGCGGCGGCGGCGACCGGCTTCCACCCCGCGTTCCCCGCGCCCCCGCCGCCCCAGCACCACCCCCCGGAGCCGCCCGAGCTGCACCCTCTGCTGCTGGACGCGCACCACGCGGCGGGCGCGCGGGGTGCGGGCGGCGCGGCGCGAGGCTACCACCCCCCCGCCCCGCGCTGGCCCCCGCTGCCGCTGGTGGCGGCGACGCACGTGGCGCTGCCCGCGCCGCCGCCGCCCACCTACCAGGTGTTCCTCAACCTGCTGGCGATGTTCCCGGTGGCGGCCGCGGCGCACGGCTACACCGACCGGCACACCTCCTCCTCGTCGGACGCGGGCGACTCCCCCGAGACCGAGAACTACGAGGCGCTGCTCTCGCTGGCGGAGCGGCTCGGCGAGGCCAAGCCCCGCGGCCTCACCAAGCACGAGATTGACAACCTGCCGAGCTACAAGTACTGCGAACAGACGCACCAGGGTCAGTCTATCGTCCAACCTACCTACCTGCTAGGGAATGCAAACCGGTTTTTCGGCATATTTTGAATCATTAAAAACCCCGGTTTTTTATTATTCAGATGATCGGATTTTCGGTTTTTCATTGTTACCTTCTCGAAACGGCATTCTGAGAGGCCGCTGATTTCAGACCTGGCCAATTCAGAGGCCAGGTTAAATTTTTCTATTTCAGATTAACTTTTTGTATTTTTCCTCGACCCCTCGTATTGATTTTACGAATTATTTTTTCATATATATACTCAACCAAGATACTTTTTACAACATTACAATCCGTAAAAATAAACCTGATTGTCACATTCCCGCAGAAAATGGTACATTGGAAATGTGAATTTTTTATCATAATTTTGTATGAAAATCCCGGTGTATTTTAATAAAATCTTATTATGTTTATTAAAAACTCAGTTTTAAAGTAAAAGAATTGCATCTATGTATTTAAATTATATTTGATTTTTACTTATGTATGAAAACTCAATCCGATTTTATTCAAAAAAGGTTGAACTCACACAAAATCTTGGTGAGCTTGGTGACAAAAGCAAATACTCTTTAAAATTAGAATGTCTCGAAAGTCACCGTTAGTACCACAGTTGAAGGTTTCTAAGCTTTAGTTAGAGAGGTCATGCACTTAGAACACGGCCTCATGTGATGTGTCAAGGGTGCCAAGGGTTACACAGGAATCAATATTGTATTAGAAGGTCATGTGACGTAGTATGTACTTAGTTTAATTTGTATAAAAACTCCCGTATTTACTCAATAAATATTCAGTAAACACCATACTTTCAGAGTGTTAATAAGTCTCCTAGTTCCATCATCACACCGGTTTTTTTATTTCGAAAACCGATAAAAACCTTCGTTTTAATTTCGGCCGGTTTTGCATTCGCTACTACCTTCCACATGACGTGTATTGTATATACAACGTGTATACACCAACAGGCGAGCAGACATCGTGCGTGGTGTGTATGTGCGAGTTCGAGGCGCGACAGACGCTCCGCGTGCTGCCCTGTGCGCACGAGTTCCACGCCAAGTGTGTCGACAAGTGGCTCCGGGTGAGTACCTACCTACTACTACTGACATACTGCATGAAACTATAATGTAAACATAGTAATGTGATATTGCATCGCACCTGCACCTATATGAAGATGTGTCAAGGGCAAGGTTATACAGGAATCAATTTTGTATTAGAAGATCATGTGACGTAATATATTTTTTTTCAGGTCTAATAACTATTTAATAATAGTACATTACGATATAAGTGTGATAAATTGATCAATATCCACACTTGTATCGTACGACGTTTTTTATCACAGTTGCGAATAAAAGAAAATACTTGAAAAGAAAAGAAAATAATAAATAGTATTTTGGTAGATTATAACGCACGCGTGTATAATACGTTGCATTATGAGCCTAAAAGCGGTTTAATAAGATCCACTTTATGAGCAACTGTGATAAAAAAATATATTCATACTTAAAATTAAATTACAAAATTGTGTTTTTTTTTTTAATTTATTATTAATGAGTTGTACTGTGGTTTCAGTCGAACCGTACGTGTCCCATATGCCGCGGCGTCGCGTCCGCCTACTTCGGTGCGGAGTGACCACATCGCGCGCGCTCGCTCGCACACAAGCGGTCGCGCTACTCGCACACGTAGGCCCATACATCTGCCTCTTGAGAGACACCATACTACACCCGCTATATTGGCTCTTAAGAGGGGACATGAGGAATTATAGAGTCTCAAAACTTGAAGATACACTATGGAAGATACGCTAAGTGCTCCGATAAGGAACTTCGAACGTCGACACTTAGCGCCAAGAGCTAGACTCTTCAGAGGCCAGACAACGCTTTAAGATATTTTATATTAAGACACCAATATTCTGTGTAAAGATAATACTTAGTACTGTAAGAGCCACACTTCTAACAGATAAACCGACGTCTAGTGCGTTTATAGACTCTTAAGAGACCGGATATTACAAAGAGTGTATTTATGAAGAATACTCCGCACATTAGTGTTTTTGTTAACGGTTGGATATTTCTTGAGTGAACTTTAACTCTCGGGGTTATTTGAGGGGCATTACTAACTGTTCTCAACTGGGCAGTTCCTCCACGCCCCACCGGCGGGACATCCAGTGGTACGAGGGGGAACTGACCGAACAATGTGTTTAAAAGAAAAGGAGAAGTGTGGAGAGTGAGGGAGACGGAAGATGTCGTGTAATTAACAAATAAAAACGCACGTTTTGCCAAAATCACACCTAATTGTATAGTTTTGTTTTATAATGCTTTATATAAAGTCCTGCACACACCGAGCGACGCCCCGTCATCCAACTGTCGGTCGGTCGATCGGGTGTCGGTGTCTGCACGGGGCTTTATGCTAATATAATGTGTACGCGCCTAAACCGTATCCGATGTGAGAGAGATAGGTGGAGAGAGGGGAAGAGATCATCCGAATCGGATAAGCAATGCTAGTTACCGATGTGTATGTTGTGTACTGTGTATGTTATGTTTGTTTGTGTGTTTGTGTGCTACATTAGTTGATACTTACCTTCCTTTAGGGAGGGTTTTTTTTAAGTTTCACTGTTTCTTTTTTTCTATTATGGTGGTTCCACGGGGCAATATTGATGGCCTGTGGTCTTACTGGTGCAGGAACTATATTAACGCGTAGGGTAACCATTGTAACCACCGGTAAATCGAGTAGGGTGAGGGGTAATTTCGGTAAAACCACCGGTAACTAATAGGTGTCTAACTGATGGAACCATGAGTAGAGTGTTGGTTGCCGTGGGTAGTTAGAGGGGTACCTCCGGTAGGTCCACGGGGACGCTCCAGTAGGGCCACGGGTCCAACTAACCAGATATGTTGTTTTTATGTCGCGTCGTGTCGTGTGCAATAAATACTGGGTTTTTGGGAATATATTCCATTTTATTGTTAACTTAAAGTCTGAGATAAGTTCATGGAGGTGACACTGGACTTATGACCCTTGACTGTACACATTTGAAAAATTCAACATATATTCGTCACTATCAAATTAATCAAAAAATAACAAGAAGTTTTCACCAACTGCAACTGGCGGCCATGTTGAACTCGAACTATGACGTCATATCCTGTAGATGGTCATTTGACGTCCCATTTATTAATATCTCAGACTTTATAACTTTAGTAAAATTAAATATATCGCGTTTTTTACATAATTAACGGAAATAATAAATTAATGCAATAATTATTAGTTAAAGTTTAATTAATTATATTAGTTTAATCGGTTAATTTAATCGTTTATTCTATACTTGATAAGATTGTGTTTGACGCGAGCGCCTCTAGCGGTCACATGGCGGTACTAAATGCTATTTACAAATATCTAAATTGCACAATTTACTTCAATTCTAGGCATTTTATATATTACTAGCGACCCGCTCCGGCTTCGCACGGCTATAGTATGCATGTATTATACATATAAACCTTCCTCTTGAATCACTCTATCTAATAAAAAAACCGCATCAAAATCCGTTGCGTAGTTTTAAAGATCTAAGCATACAAAGGGACATAGGGACGGCGAAAAGTGACTTTGTAGTGATACATTGTGCAAAATATCTATTGAAATACCCATCCCATTAGTTTGATGTTGCTTGACCCGTCTAAAGGCGTTCCGTCCTCCTGTCTCGTGCCATCGTACTGAAACTAAACCGATTTAGATGATACTTTACTTGTTTGTATGGAACAGGAACGGCAGCGAGTAGGCAGCTTGCGTCTCTTACTTCATACAGACAACTGTAGTGTCACAACTCTGATACTAAAGAATCAAAGTTATATTTAAGTTAAGGAAACAGCGCGGGACGGCTGGGGGGGGGGATTCCGTGTCCACCGGGTGGGCCTTTCTATACACCAGCATGACCTCTTGTCCGAAATATGGGATTATTACTCTTTCTTGACGAAAATAGGGGCAGGGCCTACTCTTGAGCTAGCTAAGGGGAATTTTTCCATTTCTGAGCAAACTCAGGGGGGATTTATCCACTCTTGAGTAAACAAAAGCGGGGTTTAGTCACTCTTGAGCTAACTCAGGAGGGTTTTAACTATTTTTGAGCATATTGAGGGGAGACTTAGCCATTCTTGAGCATACTGAGGGGAGATTTAGCCACTCTTGTCAAATTCTGGAGGAATTTAGCCACTCTTGAGCAAACTGAGGGGGAATTTATCCATTTTTGAGCAAACTCAGGGGGGTTTAGTTACTCTTGAGCAAACAAAAGGCCATTAAGCCACTCTTGAGCAAACTCCGGGGAAATTTATCCATTTTTGAGCAAACAAGGAGGCCCAAAACCTGACTTAAGAACAAAAAAGAAGTTCACAGCTCACAGCTGGGCATAAAGCGACTGACTGTGCTTCCGAAGTAGACAGTTATCATAGTCGCTTGTCCCAACATTCATTACACGAAGATTATTCCAATATTATACTGCTTTAAGCTGAACTTAAGATATTCCAGACATATTGTTTACTTTTTAAAATCTTTTTTAACAAGTTTTTTTAATTTCTTACTTCATATTATGACATTCCCTTAAATTCCAGCTTATGAGCATTTCCTCACCATTTTAAGCGAATAATTCTCTAATATTGTAAGCTGTTAGGTTAGCCCCGATAGGAAGCTGTTCCCGCGCTGTTCGACTAATGTAGACTAAATAATTAACATTAGCCGTTAGTATCGATTGGTATATTACGTTAGTTTTTCATTAGTTGTTCGTTAGTTTTCGTTAGTATTAGTTTAATTGTGCATTTCCACGTTGTTAAAGGCTTGTCGCGTGGCGGGGAATATTTCATGATAGTCTCATTTATTCTACTTCATTTAATATTTAAATTGTGCGACACTTGACATTTTCACAGATTATGTATTTCTGTTGCCGCTAATACTTAAAAACGGAAAATATATATATTTAACGGGGGCTCCCATTAAATATGATACGGAACCCATCGTGTGCGAGTACGACTCGCACTTGGCCGGTTTTTGAAAATGAAAATATTTGACCAAAATTGCACAGAATTCTACAAAACAAGTGTAAAATATCTCGTATCTTACGTTTTAATTGCACAATATTTTTATACGAAAATTGCACAGAATAATTAGCCAGGCATGATAAGACCCGCCGCCGCCACGTGATACGCGTAATGCTTGTCTCTATACATTATATCAATTTTCTTTACTGTTTTTTTTGTCCAATAATCAACATATTTTATGTAATCCTGTGTTGCCGACTTACACCGCTGCGCATCGTTTGTTACAATAATGTTTTGTCTCGCTCTAACGTCATTCACTTCCCGCAATGTTGAACAAAGACAAAATATTATACTTGTTTCCTCTAACTAAAGGCTGGATTTGTCGACAATTCTTTTTTATTTGTTGATTTTTGTTTATGAATTGCTTAAAACAAATGTTATTTGCGTCTAATATTTGATTAATTTTCTTGTTTGTAATTTAGTTTTTAAAATTTTTTTTGTTTAATATGCATGCCTTTCGTATTTGGAAAATTAAAAAAATATATTTTATTTTTCTTATTGATCATTATGTATTTTTGTTTATATGAAATTATGTTGATTTGTTCTGTCTGTATCTATATCTAATCTAAGCTACGATTTGTTTGACGATGCAATGTTTATCTAAATAGGTCGCGTCAAGTCGTGTCAAGTCGCGTCAAGTCGCGTCAAGTCGTGTCAAGTCGCGTGTGTTATGTAATCAAGTGTGACTGCTCAATTACAAACAATTACCTACAACTTCAATTACTCGTAACATTCTTATCAATAAAATGTACTTTTATGGTTTCATTTTGTTTTTATTTTAGTTTTTATTTTACTTTAAATAAATACGAACCTATTAAATAGGACCACCGTAGCGCCATGTTGTGACGTCACACCAACTTCAGTCGAGTGAAAATCTGAAGTCAGTGGCTAGTTGCTGCGCGGCCGTCACTAGATGGCGCTACGTCCTATTTTCTCGAGTTTCCAAGAAGTCGTAGCGCATTTCGATATTTTGTATTAAAAAGAGAACTGTAGTCTACTACTGGCGATGCGGCGGAGGATTAATTTCTAAAAAAAACAATGGTAAGATTTTTGAACGCATGTTTTCTTTCTGTGAGCCGGTGGCGCCATCTCTCGCGGTCACTTAAAATGCTTGCAGAATGCAGTTTTCATTCAAAAACACAAATGAAAATTAATTTAAAGTAGGTAATTCATAAATATGCATGGATACGATCGTAATATCAAGTCTCTTTATCGAGTGAACAGTCTCACGAACGAGAAATGAGAATATTAGAGTTTTGTAGCCTGTATGCAGTAGGCGGATGTTAATTAGAAGTTTAACTCCTTTCTCCAACCAATAACTATAACAATTCACTGCGGGTAAACGGTGATAAATGGTCGATAGCAATCACCTATCTATCAACAACCAAGGGTTAAATTGTGGAAGACTACTAACGTTTATTAGATATGCAAACGACATTCACATAGATTGGCATTCACATTTTTTAACGGTTTTGTTACAGAAAAGATGTCAGAATTTTTTTATTTTACCTCTTGGTCGGGGATAGATTAGGTTATTTATTTGGACCTTAACGCTTTACATGAAATAAATACAATTTTAAGATCTATACAAACCGATGCAGATAGTCGTTGTGCGATGTATTGTCCAGAGCCTCAATATAATTTTCTACTAAATTTTTATACGTAGGTAATTGTCAATTGTGGCGCTCTAATTGTAAAGACAAGTCTTTATAGATGTCTCAGCTCTGAATACGAAATGTATGAGTCTTTAGAACTTTACCTTTTAATACATAAGGCCTGAACACACCGGCGCGTGTAATCGCTCGACCTCAGCGACCGGGTTTCTACCTACCAGTTGTGTTGGTTTGTTCAGTGCCCAAAGCTGGATTATAAGACTATGGATGGACTAACTGTAATATAAATATATGAACGTAAAGTAATATTGTTGCTGTGTTTTGCTTAAAGTTTTATATACCTGAACGGTCTCGGGGCGTGGCCCGACTCTCACTTGCCAAATTTTAATATTAGCGATACGAACCTCTCGTGCGTCGACCTCTGGGCGGAAGGGAAACATCAAATATAATATTGAAGTAACTATTGACACAACTGGAACGCGGAAGTCCCTGGAATTTCAAGTTATTTGGCAATATATTTAAGGAATTTGAAACATTGATTCACGGGATTTTCGGTAGGTAAAAAGTAATAATAATAAAAAGTATTAAATATAAAATTGATTTTTAAAACTATTTTAAAACGAATTTATGACCTTGATTTGTTGTACTTAAAGTAAGACAAAAATGTCGCCTCCGCCCAGTGTCGAATCGACCCACCGCTTCACACAGTCCATTAGTGGCGTAGAGCTTGTATATGTACGCCACTGCATGCAGTGGCGTAGCTATAGCCAGCACGAGGGGGAACTGCTCCCCCCTCGCTCGCGTTGGCTACGTCACTGGCTGTATGTATCTACTGTATTATACATACATAGAGTTAGGTAACAAAGTATTTTTGCATGACTTTACGTAATAGAGTAGCGATGCAGTTCACTTTCTATACCTAACTATAGTTCGGTCAGCAATGTAACCATCTATCTCGTGTTACAAGAGTGGGGTAAGTTCTGTTCCTTGCTACTGGTGGCACCATCTGTGGCGATCGCTGACAACTATTCTATGTGCTGTCAAAATCAATTATTAACTGTTTCATGGTACAACAGAGTAGGTACCTACTTAGACATATTCTTGATTTTGAACGCACATTCGCTTCTTTCCTACTCGTGGCGCCATCTGTGGCGATATGTAACTTTAATTACTAACTAAAATTAAATGTGCGTTCAAAATCATACACTATTGGTGTCGTAACTATGACTTTCTTTCTCATTGCTCTAAGATTATTGTAAAAATATACGCGATGAATATTTCATTCCTATCGAAAAATAAGTCCTCTTCAACATTATTTCTAAATTAAGCCCCGAACAAACGAAGGCGACTAGTCGCACGACTGTTGTCGCCTATGTCCTGCGACCAGTCGCTGTCGTTTGCAAAGAGGTAAAAGTGAATTGCATCAAACAGAGTATAAATAAATAAATTTAATATAATGTTTGATATAGAGCACGCTCGACTCGTCGCCCGGAATGGGGCGTTCAATTGCAATAAATTTTCTAAACGATAATTATTATAAACAGCGCTTCTACCACCTATCAGAGTTGCTTTCAAAGAAATTGACGTTAAAAAGGTAGCGAGCGACGACCTAACGATCCAGAAAATGGTCTGCACTGTTTTTACTGTTTTTTTAGCGTTTATTGTTTTAAAAGCGGCTGAGGTAAGTGGTAAAGTCGCAAAATGTAAGCGTAGTGTCGGTAGGTGTGTTGGTGTGCTGAATTTGTGCCCTTTTCGTAAATAATAAAAGATTTAAGCGATTTTAGGAGTTGTAACGTTTTGAATTTAAGAGTTCCCTTTATGACTCTCGTCACGGGACGCCTTAACTACGATGTTTTTTATTTATCTGTCTTTTGTGATCCGGACCTTATCTATTATTCAGTAGGTAAGACTATTTCAATGTCTTATGAGCTTCAAATGAACAGTTTTTCTAGTGATAGTGTACGAGTATACGAAGATCTATCAATGCAATAACACGAGCTTAAATTGCGCAATTCTGTAAAGTTCTGCGCAATTTTCGTAAAAAACTACTGAGACAATCTAATGAAAGCAATGTAATTTAAATTAAATTTAACTATAAAGTCCTAAAAGTTATGTATAATTCTGAGCAATTTTGCGGCCTAATTGCGCAATTTTACTCGTTAAAAATCATTATTCGATGTTATTCAATTCTTGTATTTGCATTTTTTCATTGTAATTGGGCACAATAAATGTTTTTGTGAGTTTGAAGCGCGATCTAAGTGTGAATTTGTAATTTGAAATAATAGATTATAAAAAAATTATGGACAATAGACCTGGGTTGCTACCATAAACGATTGCTAATTTATATTACGAGTAAAAGTGATTTACTTATATTTCTTAAACTAATTCTAATTGTAACCGAAATCGATTACTAATTACAGTTAACTCTCAAATATAAGTGATAATTTATTTAGCTTTCGTCCATGGTAGCCATCCTGTTTGTAATCTGTCGAAGCTACCTCCCTTGAACACCAATTTTAAATTATAAAAGAATGTTAATAAAATAGCCTTAGTGAGAAATGGCCGCGGTCGGCTGCAACACCTACCTAAGTATTATAATATTTTATGTATCTTTTTTCTACATTTCAAATTGTACCAACAATCTTAAATGATAGATATTCAGGCATACAGAACATAACACACCGCCATCTAGCCCCCACACTAAGCAACTAGGCGAGGTGACCATAGATAACAGATAAAATACCTTTTCTTTTATAAAATTAAATACATAGGTAGGTTCTGTACCTACACATTTTGAACGCATATTTTGAATCTATTACCAGAAAAATTAAAATCCTCTATTTATCAAAACAATATTTGCCCTGTACTTACTGGTGGCGCCATCTATGGCGGTCTCTGATTCGGTCTCTCTACCAGAAAAATTAAAATCCTTTATTTATTAAAATAATATTTGCCCTGTACCTACTGGTGGCGCCATCTATGGCGGTCTCTGATAAAAAATAAAAAAGTGCGATGTGCGTTCAAAATCAGTATTAATGCCTGAATATTATACATTATTTGTTATAGCCATCGGTCGTGCGACAAGTCGTGTTACAACGCTGTGTTGTCGCGCAACTAGTCGTGGCGAGTTGTCCGGAGCTTTATCTCTTGTTTTTATGTATTGTTCGTTCAATTTGTTGTTCTTATAACGTTGTTTCTATATAACGAAGTATGTTGTGGCGATATGGTGGCGTGTTGCGATTGCGACGCGACACCCGGCCGGTGTGTTGGGTGGTACCTTAACGTGGTACGACTACTGCTAATAAACACATTTCTATAGTCTGATATTGTTTTATTTCATCCCTAGCGGGGGAGTCCCGATACTGTGGGAAAGACGGGATAAATATTAGCCGCAGAGCACATTTTCGGCCGCCGTTTTTGTTGATAAATTCTGTTTCTACTCGTAATTTTGTTGGAAAGTATAACACTTTAATAAAATAGTTTCCTAAAAAATAAAGCTGATAACAATCATTGTTAGCATCTTTATTTTTTAACTATTCGGATATTCATTATGAATATCCGAATATTTGATTTATGTAGGTTTTAATTGCATTATGAGCATTATGTAGGTCTTTTTTTCCTTTTAATGAGTTGAGCATTTATAAACTAACGCGTTAATAAAAGGACGTAGTTATCATAAGTAGGTACGTATCATTTAATTTAATAGAATATAATTTCTAAATATTACAACAATCTTAGGCCTATGGTCGAAGCCTGTGGTCGAATCTATAAGTACCCATAGTAAGTACCTACTTTACACTGGCTTTATGTATCAGTCGAGGTCGAGCGGTGCCAACCATTCATAATTTCTGAACGAAACGTTATACCGACGTCAGTTGGACTCAAACGTCACTGTCATTTAAGAGCTCTCTATTAACTTGTCAAAGTGCTTTTCAAAAATCAATAAACTTTTGCAATGGATAATTATTCCAATTTCTTATTTAAAAACGTTATTTTTTTCAATAATTGAGTGAAAAATAGTATAACTTAGTTTAACTACACAATCTGGTAGCAGTTTTAGTGAACAAACATGTTATTTTGAAGTGATAATCGGTAAATTTGTGTCGCAACGCATGAATGATTGCCGAGGCCGGAAATGTTCAAATTTGTGCGGTTTTTGAACAATAAATATATATAATGGACCTGTCTCCGGACGAGGAACACTTCCAAGGTCGGCTCCTGCATCAGGTACGTGGAATTTGAGGAGTTTTGGGGGGTGTAATTAAAGTCGCAAATAGTTGAATTAATTTGTAAGTTAGGTGCAGTTTGTGGTGTTACTGGTCGTGCGTGGGATGGCAAGGACGAGTGGGAATGTAAGGTTCAATGTTAATCTTATTAGAAATGTATTTCGCCTTCGTAGGTACTTAATAATATGAGGGTAGGTACTTACCTAGTTAGTATGATTCCCAACTTGTAGCTGTAATCCCTAGAGGCTACTTTATATCCGAGACAAATGTATATGAAGCGGCAGGGCACAGCTAGCTACATTCATGTATGTTCAGGCTGCGCTATGGGACAACCTGGAGCTCCTGCAGGAGCTGATCGCTTCAGGAGCGGAAGTGAACGCCTTCGACTCGCACGGACGCACCGCGCTGCACGGGGCTGCTCTCGCTGAGCGCAGCCGATGCCTCACTGCACTCTGTCAGAAGGGAATCAGCCTTGATGTTAGATCTGACACACAGACGGGGGAGAAGGTAATATAGTCTCGCTATAGCAGTGCTCACCCACGTAACTCTGGAAATATCGGGATAAAAAGTACCCTATGTTACTGTCAATGAATCAATGTATCCTCATACCGAGTTTCATCTAAATCGGTCTATTGTCTAATCAGTAGTTAACCAGTATTGAGTAGAATATAATATATAGAATAGGTACCGTCTTACCATTTGGTGGTGGTGGTTTACTTCTATCTCCAACTCCCAACCTTACATGGCGACCCCGCCGTATATGGCTCTGGTTGAGTCAACTGTGTACTATTTCATACAATTTATTTATTGTAAATCAAAAGAGATTGTTTCAAATTATCATTTTGCAAAATTCTGAAATGTGTCAATCAAAATCTCAAGTGCTTGAAGAACGGGATACGGGGTTACTGGCAGATACTGGTCAATGAACATTTTAATAAGGGAGTGACTTTAGTTGGGACTGTCTCGACCAGTAGAGTATAGACGGATAGTGAACGTGTTGGTTGCAGACAGCGTTACACATAGCGGCGGAACGAGGTCACTCGGAGAACGTGCGGACGTTGTTGGCGGCGGGAGCTGACGTCACTGTGCTAGACGGTGGGGGGGACACCGCGCTCGCGCTGGCCGAGCGGCAGGCGCACCGGCACGCCGCGGCCGCGCTCAGGGACGCAGCCCGTGAGTATACACCGCGCTCGCGCTGGCCGAGCGGCATCGGCAGGCGCACCGGCACGCCGCGGCCTCGCTCAGGGACGCAGCCCGTGAGTATACACCGCGCTCGCGCTGGCCGAGCGGCATCGGCAGGCGCACCGGCACGCCGCGGCCTCGCTCAGGGACGCAGCCCGTGAGTATACACCGCGCTCGCGCTGGCCGAGCGGCATCGGCAGGCGCACCGGCACGCCGCGGCCTCGCTCAGGGACGCAGCCCGTGAGTATACACCGCGCTCGCGCTGGCCGCGAGCGGCATCGGCAGGCGCACCGGCACGCCGCGGCCTCGCTCAGGGACGCAGCCCGTGAGTATACACCGCGCTCGCGCTGGCCGAGCGGCATCGGCAGGCGCACCGGCACGCCGCGGCCTCGCTCAGGGACGCAGCCCGTGAGTATACACCGCGCTCGCGCTGGCCGAGCGGCATCGGCAGGCGCACCGGCACGCCGCGGCCTCGCTCAGGGACGCAGCCCGTGAGTATACACCGCGCTCGCGCTGGCCGAGCGGCATCGGCAGGCGCACCGGCACGCCGCGGCCTCGCTCAGGGACGCAGCCCGTGAGTATACACCGCGAGATTCATCACTCCGAAAACCCATTAAACGATATCCATCATCCAAATGAGAGTGACATCTAGAGTGACAACTGTCAACTATGATCATGAAACGGAAACCGACCCCTTCCCCATCTAACGAACAAATCGAAACTTGTATATAAAATGACTGTATTTTCCTCAACTACGCAAGAGTTTCCCCTCGCCACCGACAGATGGCGCTGAGCCGACATAAGATAGACTCATATAGAAGGACCAACAACACACGTACGTTGGACGGTGGGCCACCCACCCGGTGGAACATCTGCCCTACCCACCCGGTGGAACACCTGCCCACCTGCACACAAAAAATACTTACTATGTTTTCGGGATTTGATTTAGATTTATGTATTTACTTTAATTGTAATGTTTACGTTGCGATGCGTTGTTTGGGGTTAGTTCACTTTTCCCCATTGATTTTCCCCATCAATGGGGATTTGTGAACTTTTAGTTCACTTTTCCCCATTACTTGCTGATTCCGAGTATAATGGGGAAAAGTGAACAAAAAGTTCAAAAATCCCCATCGGGTTATAAATTTATTTTAAAATGGGGATTTGTGAACAAAAAATTCACAAATCCCCATCAGTTTAAAACTTTTACTTCAAAATCGGAATTTGTCAACAAAAAATTTGGAAATCCCCATCAGCTCAAAAGAAATAAAAGGTTATGATAGAGATATTTTGTGGACGTACACAAATCGCCATCAATTTGACAGAGTTAGTTCATAACGGAGGTTGGTGGACGGAACAAAAGTAACAAATATTTTATTACGTCCTTATTAATTTACAAATTTGAAAATAATATTTGATTAAAAAATTGTGAAGATTTTCTGAAAACTACCTCCACCATAAAGAAAACAAATATTGTATCTAAAATTATTGTTTAATCACAAAGAGTATTTTTTTCTAAAATGAAAAATTACATTAATACATAGTCAAACGTATTATTGGCTATGTTTGTAGATAAGTAAAAACACATAACGTTAAGGGGTATATCCACGCCAACGACCTTGAGAGTGTGGGCGGAGCTAGACACTTCGTCCCGCGCGGCGCTCGCGCTTCCTCACACTGCCTCATAGCTAAAGATCGCTTACTATCCTACCACCACAGAATGTATAATAGTACAAGCTACTTACCACATCGGGAATCGTTAAGATAATTACTACATAATTTAAAAAGTATGTCTGTACGTATGTAAGGTTGTTGTGTTGTCTATACTGGCCTCTTTCAATCCTATAATTTTATAAATCTGAAAGTTTGTTTAGGTATCTTCAACCGAGCACCTACCTCGGTCCCTACTACTACTACTTAGTACTACTTCGCACCTACCACATTGTGGTAGTGCGAGGTAGGTAGATACGTAGTAGGTAGATAGTAGATACGCGTTTATTATGTAGGTACAAGCTGGACCCGTGATCTTCGATTTATTCCGGTCGGATCCCCTGGATCTGATACCCTGGGGGATCAGTTTTATTTTAAAATATTTATTTTTAAAACTATTCCGGTCTGATCCACCGTGCAGGGGATCACAAATAAATTTTAATATTTTATTCCGGTCGGATCCCCTAGCTACCTATTAACAAATTTTTGGGACAATCACCAACAAAATATTTATTCAAGGTTTATATTTAACGCCTCGACTTCGCACGGCTATATTATGCATGTATTATACATATAAACCTTCCTCTTGAATCACTCTATCTATTAAAAAAAACCCCATCAAAATCCGTTGCGTAGTTTTAAAGATTTAAGCAGTCAAAGGGAAATAGGGAGAGAAAAAGCGACTTTGTTTTATACTATGTAGTGATACAAAATATTTGAAATAGGTACATGTTTATAATACTACATAATGTAATGGAAATGTGTATGTTAGTATTGGAGAACAATACTTATTATGGATAGTGGATACTTGTCTTGGCTTGTCCAGTCTTGGAAAAGTCACAGCATCTTTTTAATATTTTTTACCTTTTAAGTTTTTTCCAAAAAAAATACCTAATTTTAATGTCTGATTACCTGTGATGATTTTAAACACTTCGTTGATTTGGTGTTCATTTTATAGGGTTCAGTCAGTCAGTACCTTGAAAGGTAAAAGATAATCCTCAGTATCTGGTATGAATTTCAACTTGCTAGGTCCGCCCGTTCCTGAGAATATCTGTGGTGACACACGGACAGACAGACAGTCGGACAAGAAAGTGATCTTTTAAGGGTTCCTTTTTTTACCTTTTGAGAAAAAAAATCAAGGTCCTGAGCCAACACAATAAAAAGATATGGGCAAATTTACATTTTCGCAAAAACTTGTACAAAAATTAATCTTAATTTTCAACTTTATTATATATCGGAATTTTCCCTTTACTTGTGCTATAAGACCTTGCTTTTTGCAAAATTGACAATTCCCAGTCAACCGGAAGTACCCCATAGGTTTTGGGTCGAAAACCTATAATGGTAGTTCCCGTTGACCTAGAATCATGAAATTTGGCAAAAAAAACCATGCCTTATAGCACAAATAAAGGGAAAATTCCAAAAAAATAAAAAAAACATTGAAAATTAAAGGGTGTCCCCATACATACATAGTTGGACCAATTTTATTCAACTTGACCCTTAAATTGTATGGGCACCCAAACGAATTAGGGATCAAGGTAAATTGGTAACTACTAACTACCATACCACTGCAAGGGCAGAGAAAGAGAGTTGAAACTAATTTACAGAACCCTCGGCGCGCGAGTACAACTAGCACTTGATAGGTTTTTAACCGACTTCAAAAAAGGAGGAGGTTCTCAATTCGTCTGTATGTTTTTTTTTGTGTGTATGTTACGCGATCATTCGAAAACGGCTCAACCGATTGAGATGATTCTTTTTGTAATCGAAAAGTGATACCTCAGGGGTGGTCCCATAAAATTTGGTGAGGATCTGATGAGAATCTTCGGAGTGATGAACAGAATTGCACCTCGAGAGAGCAGCAAATTGCTCAGTTTTCGATTTCCACGAGTAGAATTGGCCCATAAACTAATAGTTACCGATAAATGGAATATCTGAAACCACCTTCTCATCAGAAAACTCTTCTATCGGTTACGATTACAGGTTACAATTTGAATAAAATATTAGATTTTGCCTCGCCAGACTGGGTTTGAATGAATTTTGATAGAGAACCCTACCCTAAATGAAGATCTGATAAGGATCTTCGGAGTGATGAACAGATCAGCACAGCGAGATACAACAAATTGCTCACTTTTCCATTTCCACTAATAGAAGTGGCCCATACACAAATATGAACCGTTGAATGGAGCATCTGAAAACACTTTCTTATCACCAAACTCTTCAATGGGTTACGATTAGGTACAGGTTGCAATTTGAAGAAACAGTCGCTTTCGCCTCACGGAGTAGAATTTTCAGTGATAGTGGCACTAAAATGGTTAAATAAAAAAATAAATTAAACTTTTAAAAACCGACTTCAAAAAAACCTGAAAACAAAAACTAAACAAACCTGAAAAAAAAAACAAAAAGTAAAAAATAATCCATTTTGGGTCACTAAGACAGCAGATAACTTAAACATAAGTACTTACTTGGAAGTCGGACTGGGTTATAAATAAATCAACTAGAAAATCAAATGGAAGTCGGACTGGGTTAAATTGAATGTTGAGAGATATAAAGAAAACATGGTGTCACCCAGTCCCAAAATTGATTATTTTTCACTTTTTGGTATATTTTTCAGGTTTTTTTTAGTTTTTGTTTTCAGGTTTTTTATTAATTAGGGTTGGTCCAAAAATGCTAAAGTCTGATTACCCGTAGTGTGATGATTTTAAACACTTTAATTTTTTTGATGTTTTAGATGATTTATTATATTAATTTTAAGTTCTGTTTATGTTATTTAATTAAGTTAGTCAAAACTTTTTTTTTATTATGGTTTGTCCAAATAATAATAATAACAAAGGTTGCCTGGAAGACATTTGAGCGACAAGGCCGCCCTTTGTAACACTTAAACTTAAAACATGTTTCTTTTTAAATATTTAATGCAATTTAAAAATGGTGTTTACAATAAAGAATTTATCTATCTATCTAAAGCCCGATTGCCTGTGATGATTTTAAACACTTAAATAAATTTAAAAAAATTACATTCAAAACTGTTTTCGATCGGACCGGCATGGTAAAGTTTATAGTGGATCAGAACGGAATTAAAAAATAATAATAACCAGCAGGGGATCAGCTCAGGGGATCAGACCGGAATAACTCTGATCTTCTACCTAGTTACCTCCTTCACGTTTTGTCTTTATTTTTTTTTGGTAGTTCAGAAAAAGTGTGTAGGTATTTCATAATAGATAGGTAGGTACTTGACTACTTACTAACTAGGTATAGTTTAGGTATGTACTTACGTTATTTCGCGACAATGAAGCATACTCTGAACTCTAAATTTCTTTAATTTACTCATCTTTCACAATTTAAAAAATAAATAAGTAGGTATAAGTCTGGGCACTTTAGGTACCTACGTAAGTACCAACACAAAAAAACGTCCGTCAAAAAAATTGGCACTATCTTAGCGTCCGTAAAAAACCACAAGTATGGATACCTAGCTATATAACGAATCAAGAACGTACAGCCGGCTGCATTATTGCAGCCTTCGGTAGTTAAAAAATTACTATTATTGGCATGTTTTCATTATAATATTTTTGTTTGAAAAATTCATGAGTTAGAAGACTTTAAACTTTAACTAAAGCAGGTGTATAGAATCTTGTTTGTGTTGAAAACATTATTATAACAGCCGTTTAGGAGCTCTACAGTGGGTCTGCAATTATGCAGCTGACCGTACCTATCTAAAGACAAGCGTTTATGCGCAGTGTGAAAATATAAGGTATAAGTACCTATAGGTAAGTTTTTGAAAAAAATAGGACTATTCAACACAAACTTGGCAATACTCTAGCGTCCATTAGCCAAACGAATATATACTAGTATTATTTCAGAAAACAAAGTCCAAATAGGGAGCATAGTGAAACGTAAACAAAAATCCGTGCGAGAGCGCAGTGCGACGCGGCCTTCCCGTCCGAAAGCCAGCGGCATACTGGCCGCGCCCACCGGGGCGTCACAGGCTACTAAATAGTTACTACCAGCGTTCTAGCCACCGGTCGCCTTCATTGGTGAAAATTGTTAATTGTTACGAATGTGTTTTGTTTTTCTCAAAAGTGCTGAGATAGAATTGTAGATGAGATATTTACCGATATTTTAGTATAATTTTGAGCCGAAAATTCCTTATAATTTTGAAGCTACCCTAAAATTAAGAATTAAAACTAGTCTAGCTTTGAAATGACAAGGAATTTTTCGTCTCAAATTACACCAAAATATCGGTAAAGATCTCACCTACAATTCCCTCTCAGCACTTTTAAGAAAAACAAAACACACTCGTTACAATCAACAAAGTTAGTTGTAAGCGACGGGTATTTCTTAGGCGCTTTGCGTTTGGCAGCATTAGCAACCTTAAAGTAATATTAAATCACAGATTTAAAAATAATCAACTAGGCAGGTAGGTTATTAACAAAATCTGCATAATACGAGTAATATCAAATTGCACACATATTGATCTAAAGTAATTTAACAATGTGCAATTTGATTTGCACATTTTGTAAATTACCTAGTCGATTAAGTATTATGGAATCTGTGATTTGATATGTTACTTGAGATCAACATTGTGTGCAAGTTGATTTGTACATTTATTATTCTTGTGGATAGGATATCTTAAAAAGCTCCCCACGCTTTTTTTTTTACAATGATATATTTTTATTTCCCATTTACTCTATTCTTAATCAAAAATTAAATTTTAATTTTTTAGTTGGATCTTCTATAAAAGCGTGTTTTTTTTTCTATTATTTTTTCTAAAATAACAAATTACATTAGTACAGTTGGACTTAATATAGTCAAACGCATTATTGGCTATATTTGTAGATGAGTAAAAACATTACGTTAACGTTATATTAAAAATAAAAAACTAGCTACGTAATTAACAAAATGTGCAAATCAAATTGCACACATATTGATCTTAAAGAATAAAACAAATCACAGAGATACAAGAATAATAAATGTGCAAATTAACTTGCACACAATGTTGATCTCAAGTAACTTATCAAATTACAGATTCAATAATACTTAATCGACTAGGTAATAAACAAAATGTGCAAATCAAATTGCACATTGTTAAATTACTTTAGATCAATATGTGTGCAATTTGATATTATTTTGCACATTTTGTTAATAACCTACCAACCTAGTTGATTATTTTTAAATCTGTGATTTAATGTTACTTTAACGTTATGTGTTTTTACTTATCTACAAACATAGCCAATAAATGATCTAAAGTAATTTAACAATGTGCAATTTGATTTGCACATTTTGTAAATTACCTAGTCGTTATGAACTAACTCTGTCAAATTGATGGCGATTTGTGTACGTCCACAAAATATCTCTATCATAACCTTTTATTTCTGTTGAGCTGATGGGGATTTCCGAATTTTTTGTTGACAAATTCCGATTTTGAAGTAAAAGTTTTAAACTGATGGGGATTTGTGAATTTTTTGTTCACAAATCCCCATTTTAAAATAAATTTATAAACCGATGGGGATTTTTGAACTTATTGTTCACTTTTCCCCATTATACTCGGAATCAGCAAGTAATGGGGAAAAGTGAACTAAAAGTTCACAAATCCCCATTGATGGGGAAAATCAATGGGGAAAAGTGAACTAACCCGTTGTTTGCGTTTACGGATATTTTAAATTATAAAAAAAACTGGTTGCCTGTAAAGTCGGTATACGGGCGAAAGTTTTACGTGACAACAACTGTGCTCGAGTGGAAGGGACGCGTGCCTTTCACTTTTTATGTCTGTCTCTCTCGCTCTTAGGCGGGCTAACCATGCCCGAGTGGAAGGGACGCGTGCCTCTCACTCGCTCTCATTGTGAGCGCATAACGTCAGCGGAGCGTAACGCAGTTTCTTGAAGTGTCACCCGGCAAACCAATTTATAAAACGTTGTCACGTCAAAAACCCGTGGTTTTTGAAGTTATTGTTGAAGTTATACTTCTTTAGGCGCGTTATGAAAAAATGATGAGAGTGAAATTTTACAAAAGCGTCACACAAAATTCTCACGGGAGAAGTTGTTTAAATCTAAATTGAACTTTATTGATTGTGTTGACAATCCTTTTCCAGTCCAGAGTTTTTTTTCGGACGAGTTTTTTGCCGGACGAGTTTTTTGTCGGACGAGTTTTTTTTTTTTTTTTTTTTTTTTTTTTTTTTTTTTTTTTTTTTTTTTTTTTTTTTTTTTTTTTTTTTTTTTTGTCGGACGAGTTTTTTGTCGGACGAGTTTTTTTAATTTTAATTTTTTTTTTTTTTTTTAATTTTTTTTTTTTTTTAAATGCCAAAGAAGTATAACTTCTCACGCGCGTACATAAGTACACGCACCCTTTTTTTGCATAGAAAGCAAGCCAGTTATTTTCGTTTCGTCTTTCTATTTCGCATTAAACAGTGTTGTGTCGCGACAATTATCGCCATCCAGCCCCAAGCTAAGCAACTTAATGCTTGTGTTATGGGTGCCAGATAACGGATATACTACTTATGTACTTTTTTTTTTTTTTGTAAATATATATATATTATACATATAGGAAACACCCAGAACCAGAAACAAGAATTTATGGTCAGCATAAATACTTGTTCCCGGCGGGAATCGAACCCGCAACCTTCTGCGTCGCAGTCGGGTGTTCGCCCGACGCGCCACAGAGATCGTCAACTATGTAGGTTATGTCTGTTATATAAGAAACATGTTAGTGTTGTCCTAACACGAATGTATGCAACAAAAACAACATACATACAAGAAACAGGATACGACATACTGGTTTGTATGTCTCTACATGTGTTAGTTGTGTCCCGCGTGTTTCGCTACACTATCTCGATGTATTTGTTTCATATAAACAGACTGGACAAACCCTGCATTCAACTGCTTGGAGAAATGATGAGACTTTTGTTCACCAAGTAGACAAAAAAAAACAAAAAAAAACAAGGTTTTTTTTAAATATTGTAGGACAATTTACACAGCGCAGCGCCATCTAGCTCCAACTAAACAACTGCAACCTTCAAAATAATCGTTAAGGTGCAAACGTACCGGCTCTCTCTCCATACAAACGTAGTCGACTGTTCCCTCCCTGGATAATGACACTAGAGCAAATATTTTTGTGCCATAAAACCTATAACTGCCATGACTATGCCCCTATGTTTTGGTATTTTAATTTTCTAATTATCATCACTACATAGTATAAAACAAAGTAGCTTTCTCTGTCCCTATATCCCTATGTATGCTTAAATCTTTAAAACTACGCAACGGATTTTGATGCGGTTTTTTTAATAGATAGAGTGATTCAAGAGGAAGGTTTATAATGTATAATACATGCATAATATAGCCGTGCGAAGCCGGAGCGGGTCGCTTGTAGAAATTAAGATAAAAAAAAAACAATAAAGCCTGGTCATGGCAGTTATAAGTTTTATGCAACAACAAATATTAGTGCTAGTGTCATTATCCAGATAGGAAACAGTCGACTACGTTTGTATGGAGAGAGAGCAGGTATACCCTTTCACCTTAATGTGACAGAGTAACAAATATAAACAACATACAAACACACAAACTTTTATACAATATTATATCACTAAATAGGACTCGAGTAGGTGGTCATTATCTTTTTTTGTATAAAACAATTTACAATTTAAATATACTTAAGTAAAAACACATCTAAAGGTTAAAGTATTTAAATTGTAGAGAAAATATACGTGGGAGTTGTACTATACAGGGTGTAGTGAGAACTATGTCATCTCTCTTAGTTGGTACAGTCGCATTACCAATTAGCTGAACCCCACGTGACCTAGAGCTCACTCGCACATCTGGAAGGTTGTAAAGTTATGTTATCTGATTCTGTTTTTTTTAAACATTATACTATACTCCGCCCTGGCTTCGCACGGCTGTATTATGCATGTACATATTATATCTAAAAACCAGGGAAATAGGGACAGAGAAAGCGACTTAGTGACTGTAGTGATTGTATTGTCACTAAATAGTATAAATAAAGTCACTTTTTGCCGTCCCTTTGTATGCTGAAATCTTTAAAACTACGCAACGGATTTTGATGCGGTTTTTTTTATAGATAGAGTGATTCAAGAGGAAGGTTTTTATGTATAATACATGCATAATATAGCCGTGCGAAGCCGGGGCGGGTCGCTAGTAAACAATATAAAATAAATAACAAAATAGGTAAATACTATATTTTTTTACAGATGTACGAGTGAGCTCTGGGTCACGTGGGGTTCAGCTAATTGGTAATGTGACTGTACATGTTGTTGATATACCCAGAAGATAATTAACAAAAAAGGGAGACGCCTTTGGAACAAAGTGCCTTTACTTTTTTGTCTTTAAAAAAATCATATATGTGTGTATAGTTGGTGTATAGGTATATCGGAGAGTAGTTTCTTTTACGGTTTTTTGTTCACGTTTTCGTAACGCGTTACATTTTTCTCGGCTAGGCTAGTCGCCTACCCGTGATTTGGAACTTCGGTTCAAAAATGTCAATTTTTTTGAACTTGTGTACTTTACCCAGAGTTTGGAGAGTTCTCAAAATAATGACAACACACCATTATGTTGCCACATCTTACAAATTCCTTAAACTTTCAGTAAATGAAGGTAATTTCCCAAACTTCCAGTTAAAATAATAGGTTAATTTTGAAAAATGTAGTTTACATTTTTTTCCCCACTTAAGAGGGATTGCCAGGTATTTAGTAACACACTGTATAAGTATTATATTGACGACCCAGTTGGCACAATGGTCACCATGCCGGACTGCCAAACACAGGGTTTTGCGGGTTCGATTCCCGCCTCAGACATGTATTTATGTACAGATATTTGTCTGTGGTCTGGTTGTTTCTATGTATTATCCTCCCTATATATATAAAATTCTCGTGTCACGGGGTTCGAACTTGAACTCCTCCGAAACGGCTTGACCGATTCTCATGAAATTTTGTGAGCATATTCAGTAGGTCTGAGAATCGGCCATCATCTATTTTTAACCGACTTCAAAAAAGGAGGAGGTTCTCAATTCGTCTGTATGTTGTTGTTGATGTTGTTGTTGTTGTTGTTGTTTTTTTTGTGTGTATGTTACGCAATCATTCGAAGACGGCTCAACCGATTGGGATGATTCTTTTTGTGTTCGAAAGGTGATACCTCAGGGGTGGTCCCATAAAAATTTGGTGAGGATCTGATGAGAATCTTTGGAGTGATGAACAGAATTGCACCCGAGAGTGCAGCAAATTGCTCTGTTTTCGATTTCCACCAGTACAATTGGCCCCTAAACGAATAGTTACCGATAAATGGAATATCTGAAACCACCTTCTCATCAGAAAACTCTTCAATTAGTTACGATTACAGGTTACAATTTGAAGAATTTAGTCGAATTTAGTCACCGGACTGAGTTTGAATGAATGTTGATAGAGAACCCTATCTTAAATGAAGTTCTGATGAGGATCTTCGAAGTGATGAACAGAATTGCACCTCGAGAGTGCAGCAAATTGCTAATTTTTCGATTTCCACCAGGAGAATTGGCCCATAAACTAATATTTACCGATAAATGGAATATCTGAAACCACCTTCTCATCAGAAAACTCTTCAATCGGTTACGATTACAGGTTACAATTTGAATAAAATATTCGCTTTTGCCTCGCCGGACTGGGTTTGAATGAATTTTGATAGAGAACCCTATCCTAAATGAAGATTTAAGTAACCGTACTCAAAGAACGCATATTAATAAGGTATGTCCGCAATCTCAAACTGAACTGGATTTTAAATCTAATTTGAGAAAGATATATAATGGTGTTCCTCAAGGTAGTGTATTGGGCCCTCTATTATTTAATATATATATTAATGATTTTGTTGACACTACTCCATATCATATGACATTGTTTGCTGATGATAGCACGGTATTATTTGTAAATGAAACTAAAACTAACTTATCGAACGTAATCAATCAAACTCTGACATCTCTAATTAATTGGTTAAATTTAAATAATTTAAATATAAATATTGATAAAACTAACCTAATGAATTTTAGACAAAGAAATAATAACTTGACTCTTAGTGTAAATTATCATGACAATAAAATTAACGAAGTTGACTCCACACGGTTTTTAGGGTTAACTATAGATAGTAAATTGACATGGAAAAATCATATTGACATTATTTGTAAAAAAATTTATCAATTTTCATATGCATTGTACAAACTGAAAAAGGTAGTGAACTTGAAGGCTCTATTAGCGTCTTATCATGGACATGTGGCGTCAATATTGAGATTTAGTGTTATATTTTGGGGAAACTCTACAAACAAAAATAAGCCTTTCATAGCACAAAAACGATGCATACGTGCAATATGTCAGCTAGGTAGAATGGAATCATGTAAAGAATCTTTTAAAAAATTAAAAATCCTTACATTCCCTTGCATTTACATTAGTGAAATGGCTCAATTTGTAAAAGAAAATTTGCATCTTTTTAATAGATATGCGGATAGTGGAAGACGTAAAGGTGATCTTCTAATCGTTGCACGCAATACTCGTCTAATGAGAATTAGCGTGTTCTGTATGGCCCCTGAAATATACAACGGAATTCCCAAATCATTACGACAAATTAATTGTCCTGGAGAGTTCAAGCGGGCTGTCAACAATTATCTCATCGATAAGGCCTATTATTCGATTGAAGAATTCATAAATGATAAAGATGACGTAAATTGAATTTGACATGATTTTGTATTCCATTCTTGACTTATTAATTAATTAATTTTGTTTTGTTTTTATTTAACTTTCAATGATTTTAATTTTTTTTTTTTAACATTATTGACATTGGATTAATTATTTTGACATCATATTAGAGTACTTTTAATTAACTAACTTTTAATATTTGCATGCTAAGCTAAGTGCTGGTGAAATATGTTGAACTTTATTTTTATGTGACATCTTTGTACCATATTTCAAGCAAATAAATGACATTCACATTCACATTCACATCTGATGAGGATCTTCGGAGTGGTGAACAGATCTGCACAGCGAGATTCAACAAATTCCTAAGTTTTCCATTTCCACTAATAGAAGTGGCCCATACACAAATAAGTACCGATGAATGGAGCATCTGAAAACACCTTCTTATCAAAAAACTCTTCAATGGGTTACGATTAGGTACAGGTTGCAATTTGAAGAAACAGTCGCTTACGCCTCATGGAGTAGAATTTTCAGTGACAGTGGCACTAAAAATGGTTAAATAAAAAAATAAATTAAAATTTTAAAAACCGACTTCAAAAAAACCTGAAAACAAAAATTTAAAAAACCTGAAAACAAAAACCAAAAAGTGTAAATAATCCATTTCGGGTCACTAAGACAGCAGATCACTTAAACATAAGTACTTACTTGGAAGTCGGACTGTTTTCTTTATACCTCTCAACATTCAATCTAACCCAGTCAGACTTCCAAGTAAGTACTTATGTTTAAGTGATCTGCTGTCTTAGTGACCCGAAATTGATTATTTTTCACTTTTTGGTTTTTCTTTTCAGGTTTTTTAAATTTTTGTTTTCAGGTTTTTTTGAAGTCGGTTTTTAAATTTTTTTATTTTGTTTCCTTTAGTTTTTTTATTAAATGGCAAAACAACGTTTGCCGGAACAGCTAGTATGTATATATTTACAAATGAAAAGTATGTAAGTAGTATATCCGTAGTCTAGCACCCATAACACAAGTCTAGTTACTTAGCTTGGGGCTAGATGGCGATGTGTGGAATGTCCTGCAATATTTATTTAGTTGTCTGACGGCCACCATAACACAAGTCTAGTTAGTTAGAGTTTCGATAGCTAGATGTCACTGCGTGGGTTGTCCTGCACTATGTGTAGAATGTTACATAACATGTAATAATGTTGACATTGACCGTTGTGTGATGGGGTGGGGTCACACTGTCGGCGGGTTGTCTCACATCCGGTGGTTAGCAACGTTGACGATTGGGACGAAAATATACGCGATTTGTTTTTGAAGTTATACTTCTTTAGACGCGTTATGAAAAAATAACGAAAGTGAAATTTTAAGATATGCGCGCAGCTGTAACTTTAAAGTCACATGTTGCAGCTGCGCAACCTAAAAGTATAACTTTCTACGCGCGTATACAGGGTTATTGGAAATTAATTAGCACGGCGTTAAGGGCTTCTTCTGTGCACCTAAACAAACAACTTTTGTTCTACGACTTTTGGAAATTCGAAAAAAAAAAATGAAAATGTTGAGGTTATGTAAATTCGAAAAACAGCTGATTTTTTAAAACAAAGGTCATTCACACCAAGAACAGTAGATGAAACTTAAAAAATAAGCAAAATTTTAAGGTTACTGACCTCTCCGTCTAAGGAACAGCTGATTTTCAGGTAAACCTAACCTCAAAATTTTCAAAAAAATGTTCGAATTTCCAAAAGTCGTAGAACAAAAGTAGTTTGTTAAGGTGCACAGAAGAAGCCCTTAACGCCGTGCTAATTAATTTCCAATAACCCTGTATAAGTGCTTGCACCCATTTTTTTTGCAAAATTAACAGGTTCGATTTTTGGCCTTGCTACCTGATACGTTTGTTCGCATGAGTCCTACTTGCTCAGGATTCCAACTTCTAAAACATCTTTAAGTACAAATCTTCGCATGAGTCCAAATTTAGAAACGGTCAAGTAAAAATTAGCATATTTTAATTGTCAAGTTTTAAGCGTGTTTACAGTCAGTCATGTGTGTGTGTGTGTGTGCATCCACCTTTCTCGTACGCACTGCTAAGAAATGGAACTCTCTACCCGCGTCGCTGTTCCCACAAAACTACAACCTTGGAGTCTTCAAGTCTAGAGTGAATAGGTACCTTCTAGGCGAGCATGCTACATCTTCGACCTCATCTTCGCGACACCATCAGGTGAGATGAGGTCAAATGCAAGCCTATATTGTTTAAAAAAAAATAATGTAAAAAAACTCTCGCTCGATCGCTCCGCTCGTCGCTCCGCTCCAACCGCCCGCCATCACACCGCCCCCGCCTCGTCCCTACCTAAGCTCCAGTAGACACAAGACATCGCTACATATCGCGCGCGTCTCTAATAATTTTATTATTATCGTAATACTTATATCGATAATGTATATTATTATTAAAGTATTTAATAGAATACTAAATACAGTGTTGTGTGTGTCTGTGTATTAAATAATAATACATTTCAAAATATTGTGCAACAAACTAGATTTAAACAGGTTTATACAAACTTTTGGTGATCTTTTTAAACATAAAAATTCTAACTTAACATATTTCCGTTGTTCCATATATACCTACTGACATATCCCCCCTGGTAGGGATACTTGGAGTTTTTTCCTACTATCGCTATCGGTGAGGTATATGGAACGTTCTGCTCCATACTACTGATCCGCACTGGATTTCGGCTTGACAGGTTTTGTTAAAAATTTGCACAAAAATAGTCCAGTAACAGGGTAATATTTTCAAAGGAAAATGTTTTTTTTTTACCGCGACAAGACTCGAACTTGCGACCTCTCATTTAACTTCACTACATAGTATAAAACAAAGTCGCTTTCTATGTCCCTATGTCCCTTTGTATGCTTAGATCTTTAAAACTACGCAACGGATTTTGATGTGGTTTTGTTTAATAGATAGAGTGATTCAAGAGGAAGGTTTACATGTATAATACATGCATAATATAGCCGCGCGACGCCGGGGCGGGTCGCTAGTTATATTATAAAATCAAGAACATGTTATTATGATACTTTTAACGCGAGTGAAAAAAGATATTGTTTGTTTGTATCGAATAACCTCCGAAACTACTGGACCGACTTAGATGCAACTAGGTATAAGGATACAGTGATTCATTGGGAGTGACATAGGGTAATTGTTATCCCGATATTCCCACGGGATCGGGAGTTACGCGGGGGAAACCGCGGGACGGCGCGGCTACCGCGGCCATTATGTACGAATGAATTTGAGACATAAATTCAAGTCGCCATTTCTAAATAAGAATAAATTAGTTGTAGATATTGTGTCACATTTCATCATTTTACACGAGTTTTTTTGAACTTAAACATGTTTTATTAATGTCAATGAACGGGTCGGACTACAATCTATACTATAATATTATAAAGTTGAAGAGTTTGTTTGTTTGTTTGTACGCGCTAATCTCAGGAACTACCGGTTCGAATTGAAAAAATCTTTTTGTGTTGGATAGTCCATTTATCGAGGAAGGCTATAGGGTAGTTTTTATCCCGATATTCCCACGGGATCGGGAGTTACGCGGGTGACACCGCGTGGCACAGCTAGTTTGTAATATAGATAGCTGTTACATAGGGATACGCTAACGAAGTCTTTTTGTTAATTAGACAGACGAAGTCGCGGGTGTAAGCTAGTTGTATGTAATTTTTCGTCTTCTATCATCTATTATCTTCTATACATATAAAATGCTTTGTCCTGACTGACTGACTGACTGACGGATCAACGCACAGCCTAAACCGCTGATCGTAGAGACCGGAAACTTGGAGGGTGTGTTCCTTGTATGACGTAGGCATCCGATAATGAAAGGATTTTACTAAATACTACCCCTTAGGGGGTGAAAAGGGGGGGTTAAAGTTAGTATGTGACAACGTGATTCCTTGGTCCAATCTACTTCAAATCTTGCATAAACATTCTTTAACAGAATTGATGTAACACGTGTTTCGTATTTTATTGTTTTTCATCCCCGTAACGTTAAGAAGAATAGAAATATAAATTTATTTTGGGAGTGATTTTCTTCGAATTAGATATCAATACTCCTTTTAAATTACCTACATTTTATTTTGACACGTCATGTTTGAAAACACAATCCGATTTTAAGTCGACAAAAAAAGGTTTTCGAGTTTTTAACCGACTTCAAAAAAGGAGGAGGTTCTCAATTCGTCGCGTATATATTTTTTACGCAGATGAAGTCGTGGTAAAAAGCTAGTATTGTATGTATACAGGGTTATTGGTAATTTTACTAGCAAACCGTTGAGGGCTACTTCTGTGCACCTAAAAAACAACTTTTGTTCACAGACTTTTGGAGATTCGAAAAAAAAATGAAAATTTTGAGCTTATGTAAATTCAAAAAACCGCAGATTTTTTTTCAAACAAAGGTCATTTAGTCTAAGATAAGTAGATAAAACTTAAAAAATAAGTAAAATTTTAAGGTTATTGACCTCTCCGTGTATGGAACAGCTGATTTTCAAGTAAACCAAAGCTCAAAATTTTCAAAAAAATGTTCGAATTACCAAAAGTCTTTGAACAAAAGTTGTTTGTTAAGGTGCACAGAAGTAGCCCTCAACGGCTTGCTAGTATAATTACCAATAACCCTGTAGGTATATCTTCCAACATACATACAGCAGGTACATAAACATCGTTCTTTAATAGATTACAATTGGATAATCGATCCGTCGGTCTGTCAGTCCGTACCTACATACCTACGTCTAAAGACGGCTTGTAGGTACACTCTCGGAGACGAATGTGGAGGCACATCACATTGCACTGTTTTTTTATTATTATCCTTTTATACTTATATCTACTAGCTGCCCCCGTAACTCCCGATCCCGCGGGACCTTCGGGATCATAATCCTATATCCTTCTCCATCTCTAAACTACAAATAAATATGTTTAAATCGGATACAGTCGTTTATCCGTGAAGATAAAACAAACAAATACTTAAATATACAAACAAACAAACACAAATTTTCAATCATCACTACATAGTATAAAACAAAGTCGCTTTCTCTGTCCCTATATCCCTATGTATGCTTAAATCTTTAAAACTACGCAACGGATTTTGATGCGGTTTTTTTAATAGATAGAGTGATTCAAGAGGAAGGTTTATATGTATAATACATGCATAATGTAGCCGTGCGACGCCGGGGCGGGTCGCTAGTTATTTAATGAACTTATAAGTAGTAAACTTTGACGTAGGTATGTATCTATCAAATAACAAATGAAAGAAACAACCAGTCCTCTCTTCTAATATCAAACAAAAATCTTTTAGTAATAAAACAGTTCTTTTATAACAAACAACAACGAGAAGACGTAGACGACGTAGAAGACGTATCTCGTTAAACTCGCAAGATCTCGCCCTTTATCCGTCCGAGATCAATCTCGCTAAAACAGGACGAGATCTTGTCTAGTTATGTCCGACGTCACACGGGCGACGTCACACGGGCGACGTCACACGGGCGATCAAACACAAAAAACGTGTGGCACTCGGAGACTGTCGCGGTAAAGCTATTGCATCGTGCATTGCATGTCAATAGTCGTCCGTTATTTATCGTCCGTTATTTGTCGTCAGTTTTTTGTCGTCGGACATTTGTCGTCCGTCAATAGTCTTCCGTCTTTTGTCGTCCGTCATTTGTCATTCCTCAATAGTCGTCCGTTAATAATTGTCCGTCAATAGTCGTCCGTAAATAACCGTCCGTCATTTGTCGGGGGTGTTAGGTTTTATTTTCGTTACGGAATTTTTTGATTCGGTCGCCGCGCCCAAGGCCCGCGATAAAATCTATGCAATAGCTTAATAACGATCGCCATATTTCGTTGTAACGATGACGTCACACACAGGTACCAAGCAAGCGACATGTCTCGTCTACCAGTACGTCTCTCTCTATATAATAATATTATGTATTTAGTTAGTCATCGCGTAGATAACCCACCCCGACCCGGCCTGCGATCTGACCCCAACACGATACACTCATCCCACTTGTACCTACTCCTCCCACGAGGCCATGGGGTCAGTATTGTATCGATCATTATTACATAATTATTACTATTTATTTTATAAGGTCATTCCTATCGACCCTCGCTTATCGACCCCCGTGGGTGATGACGTAAGGAAATAATACCCGTCACATATTTATGGTATTCGACCCAGTTGGCACAATGGTCACCATGCTGGACTGCCAAACACAGGGTTGTGGGTTCGATTCCCGCCACAGACATGTATTTACGCTTAGATATTTGTCTGTGGTCTGGTTGTTTATCTGTATTATAGGTATATATTTACAAAAGAAAAGTATATATTAAGAAGTATATGAGTTGTCTAGCACCCATAACACAAGTCTAGTTACTTAGCTTGGGGCTAGATGGCGATGTGTGGAATGACCAACCGACCAAGCCGCCCAAGACGAAGACATGCTTTATCCCGAGGTGCATACTCTACTTTTCATACCGTCAGTCCATTTTTTTTTTATTAATTCTTGTGGTGGCCAGTTCCCTGGCCACTTTAAAAAAAATGGGGCAATTGCAATGATATGGTAGCATGATGGTAAATATTTGGTAGGCAAAACCTATTTTAGCTTAGACCTAACGAAACAATCAAAATAAAAAAACATAAATCGTGGCCTGCTAGATTTTTGTACACCAATCAAATTACTTATTAAATCAAATCAAATCAAATCAAAATTTTTTATTTCTTTGGATGTATAATACCTTAAAAGTATAATAGACCACTTGAAAACGTCTTAAAAACTAAGTTAGGATGTGTGCCTTCGGAACGCGCCCACCAATGAGAAGAAGGCACAAGAAACTCATGGGGGTTTTTTTTTTTTCATGTGGTCACGCTCACAAAGGTCAATATTACAAATATTTGAAAGTATTATTTGAAATGGAGCAACTAAAGTCACGTCCATGGGTTCTTATCATTAAGGTAAGACGAAGTATCATAGTATGCCTTACTGCACAATCTATGCTTTATAAAAGTTTTGAACCTGTTAATGGACATGTCATATACCTCTTTAGGTAATTTATTATAATAGAGCACACATGTACTATTAAACGACCTGTTTATTTTCCGGAGCCTACTACCGGGCACGGTCAGTTCATCCTTATTTCTTAAGTTGAAATTATGAATATCGCTGTTTTTACGGAAAATATCAGGATTTTTGTGAACGTAGAGCAAGTTTTCGTAGATATATTGGGAATAGAGCGTTAATATATTTAACTCTTTAAATTTTTCTCTAAGTTATATTATAATTTATAATTATAATTTTTCTCTATTATAAATAAAACCTATTTGCTGAGACCTTCAAAATTAAAACCAAGAATTTTCACACGAATTTCAACGTTCTAAATTCAAATCACTTTATTCCCTTGGGAGTTTCATACAACATTATCTCCCTTGGGAATAAAGTCTTGCTTTAAGTTGAGGTTAATAGGGCTTTATCCGTGATTAAAGTGCTGCAGGTGTGAAAGGGGCTTTATTATTATATTCGACGTTTGGGCTGTATGCAGTATCCTCGCGACTATGATTATTGCAACATAGTCGAAACATCGAGGTAAAAAAAACACGATAAAGACTCGCGGACCTTAATTCGAACTTTGTTTATTTATTTGTTTGTTCCCTCCTACGCACGGTCCGTCACGACGGGATAGATTTGGTTGGAAATCATGGCATATTGGTAGTTTAGGGAATAGAGAGAGACATAGGATCCCGAAAATCCTAACGACTATATTCCGGAGGCGTCGTAGAACAGAAGTAAATACACCTTAGTATTGTACAGCCTAGTTCACGCAAATGTGTTTTATTGTGTTTTTGTAGTTTTAGTTCACAGTTTACATTGTAAAATGGTTTTGAATATTTTTTTTATTTTTTTATTTGATCTAGACGTCTACAATGATTAGGCCTTTTAGATCAAAATACCCTCGTCAAAGGACATTGTAATACTTATATCTTGTTTACGTCTAATTTTCAATTATTATGATATAGTTCTGCGGTTTGTGTTCACGTGAATCGCAAGATGACACAACCAGCGATACGACACTCGAGATGTCAAACGTGACGTCCTGCGGTCCACGACTATTGTCGTAACTTCTGGACGTTAGTTTTAAGGGGATCACGTAACTATTACATTTACTGATGGAATTGCCGTTCGATTACACATTTGAGACGTTTTCCTAGTCATTTCGCCACTCTGGACATTGTTACCTACCTAGTAGACTTTTTACAAACAATGAAAGAAAGAAAACATTTAGTTAGACAAGCACACAACACAAGATAAACAAAAGCACTGACATAAAACAGAAGCATAAAATAAAAATGAAAAATAAATAACAAATAATAATAATATATAAAATTAAAAATATTAACCGTTGTCCTGTTGTAGTAGTTTTGTTTTATATGCTAAAACCTTCCTCTTGAATAACTCTATCTATAAAAAACCGCATAAAAGCTGTTGCGTAGTTTTAAAAATCTAAGCATATATAGGGATATAGGGACAGCCAGACGACGGGAAGCGACTTTGTTTTATACTATTTAGTGATGATTAATAATTACACAAAAAGAAACACCAAAATCGGGCCAATATAAAGGTGAGAAAAGAGCCATTTATGCATCTGTCTTTCCTGACGCGTATAATTTGCGGGTCTTCAAGTTGCGAGTGAATAGGTATCTTCTAGGAAGGCGTGTTACATCTTAGGCCGCATCGTCACCTACCATCAGGCAGGTGTGATAGTGGTCAAACGCTAACCTATCATCTTCTTATATATAAAAATGAATCGCAAAATGTGTTGGTAAGCGCATAACTCAACAACGCCTGGACCAATTTGGCCAATTCTTTTTTTAGAAAATTCCATATGGTACGAGGATGGTTCTTACGGAGAGAAAAATTTAAAAAATTGCCTGAAAATGTCTAAAAACAACACTTTTCTATACTCCATACCATACAAACGATTCGTAATAATACAAGTCAATAAGAACTTTAATACCATAACATAAAGTTCAAGTTTTAATGGAGAGGTGCCGGGAAGGCAAAACAATTGAGTGACGTATAAATATTGATGTCAATCGTGTCACGGTGTTAGTTGCCAAACTACACCTAAACGGCTGAACCGATTTGTATGATTTTTAACCCCCGACGCAAAAACGACGGGGTGTTATAAGTTTAACGTGTCTGTGTGTGTGTGTCTGTCTGTGGCATCGTAGCTCCCGAACGGCTGAACCGATTTTGATTAAGTTTTTTTTTATATGGCAAAACAACGTTTGCCGGGACAGCTAGTAATATATAAAAAAATAAATATTTTCGTATTATAAGTATTGTTATGGAGTGTGTTTAGAGGTTATCAAACGAATTCATTGATTTGAAGGATGAGTTATGTAGATATTGAAATTAACGTCGATTAAATTTTAAAAATTAGAAATTAAGTATATATTGAAATTGAATAATAACAAAATTACAAAAATTAGCCAAGTGGCCACAATGAATGTCCAGATCGGTCTGCCAGAAAGAATCGAGAAATAAATTTTTAAAAATTACTGTGAGTTCCATTGCAGTGACCCACAGCTCTATTGCAACACAAAACGCGATGACTTATTATGGATTATCTAGGTTAGTGATTATAACAAAACTTACTCACGTGGCATTTAGCCCTCTTAATGACTAAGTATGTAATTCGTTAAATAGGTAACATATAAGTACATTACATAAGTTAAATTTATTAAGTAGTTCCGCGGTATTATCATATAGTATGTATGTATGTAGAGCGTGTCCTTGAGATCGGACTTAGTTACGTAAGTTGAACTTACTTGACATGTATGTGTGGGGTTGATGACTTGATGGCTTACCTACTCCACTGCGGCTGCGTAGGTCATACTATCTACAGGTTGTCTACCCAAAGGGTAAATATGGGACCCCATAAGACTTTGCCCTGCAGTCAGACGTAATAGGCTAAAAAATAAATAGCACTTTTTATCAACTAACTAGCGACCCGCCCCGGCTTCGCACGGCTATATTATACATGTATTATACATATAAACCTTCCTCTTGAATCACTCAATCTATTAAACAAAACCGCATCAAAATCCGTTGCGTAGTTTTAAAGATCTAAGCATACAAAGGGACATAGGGACGGCGAAAAGTGACTTTATTTTATACTATGTAGTGACGTACAATCGTACCATATACATACCTACACGTTAAGCGAACGCTCGGCTGAGCTACACTACATGGTAGGCGGAGTGGGGGGTGTTAGGTTTTATTTTCGTTACGGAATATCTTGATTCAGTCGCTGCGCTCAAAGCCCGCAATAAAAGCTATGCAATAGCTTAAAATAAATTATTTAGTGAGGAATATCGTCCATTCGAAGTATTACAAAATAAGAAAGGTTACAAACATTGTCGGTTTCTTTTTCGTTATAGGACTCATTATGCTTTCCTTTTCACCCCCGTGGGAGGGTCGATAGGAATAACCCGGAAATAAGGCATTTATTTTCCATACACAAACACAAACCTCCAAAAACCTAAAAAAAACTTGAGAGGTGTCAAGGGACACCCGGATGGAACGAAGTTCCTTTCAATTAATTAGTGAAGGAATTTTTTTTTTTTATTTTTTTTTGTAAATAATCGTCGCGACACCACACTGTTCAATGCGAAATAGAAAGACGAAACGAAAATGACTGGCTTGCTTTCTATGCAAAAAGTGTCGTTACAACTTTTGGTCTTAATTTTTTCCGTCTAGCCCCCTTTCACAACGCGCGAAAAGGAACTTTCGTTCCAAAAACCTTTGAAAAAAACGTAAAGTATAAAAAAAACCGTATAGTTAAGTATTTTTTATCATAGTTGCTCATAAAGTGGATCTTATTAAACCGCTTTTAGGCTCATAATGCAACGTATTATACACGCGTGCGGTAAAACAATATCCAACTAGTGCTATAATAATACGTTATCCCGATATGTTAAATACTTACGTATCTTACTGCTAATGACATGTTAGGTAGATGAAACATTCTTAATTTATCTGGGATACTGTTTTGATGTACCTGTAGAAAAAAGGTAAAAAAAAAAGGTAGGTACCATCAAAGAGTTTTTACTCCAGCAAAAATGGTTGTCTCTTGTTCACGAACGACAATTTTTCGTGATAATGTCTTAAAAAATGATTAAAAATTGTGTTTTTTTTTTTACGTTTTTTCTTAAGCCAAATATAATTTATTTCGTACCATTATATTGTGTTTTCAACCTCTGACGCTAAAACAAATGGAAAAAACCCTAAAAAATATTGTATGTCAGACGAGGCTATGTTATTGGATATTGATCATTCCATCTCGTCTGTCTCTGTGTAATGATCAATATACCACACTTATATCGTAATGTACTATTATAGTTTTTTCCTCGTTACTGTGGTAGCGCCATCTATCGGGGAACAATGAAAGTGTCATTCAAAGACTCCTCGTTAAATAAGACATAAAGTGAACAAGACAAGTGTAGAACTATCATACGTAGAGAATGTTGCTCCGTCGGTCCCTCTCGCTGCGGTTGGTGCAGGAGACGAGGGGGGCCCCGTCGGGCACCCACAGGGAGGCTCCCGGGAGGATGGAGCGGACGGAGCGGGCGTTCGACGCCAGCGAGTACTTCTTCGAGGAGGTCGCCGACCCGTGGCGGGTCGAAGGTGAGGAGACCACGTATTTCACGACCCGATATTACGAAGACAAAATGTATTCGTAATACGTGACTGTGTAATACTTGGTCGCGTAATACAGGTCGTGTAATACGTGGTCGTGTAATATTTGGCCACGGTGATATTACGAGTCCATATACAGGGTTATTGGAAATTAATTGACACGGCGTTAAGGGCTTCTTCTGTGCACCTTAACAAACAACTTTTGTTCTACGACTTTTATCGAAACTTAATACATATCCCAAAAAAATATTTAAGTGTTTCTAGTACTGTCTGGTAATTTTCTATGTCTATGCGGCAAGTGCACGCGCGCGATCGGCACGGGTCGGGTTGTACCATACCTACTATGATTGATTCTGTGACGTAGACGTAGAGTTGAGTATTATTTGAACTGTTGGATTAAATTTTTTATTTTTGTATGGAATATTTTTATAATGAATTTCCAAAAGTCGTAGAACAAAAGTTGATCGTTAAGGTGCACAGAAGAAGCCCTAAACGCCGTGTCAATTAATCTTTATATATAAAAATGAATCGCAAAATGTGTTGGTAAGCGCATAACTCAACAACGCCTGGACCAATTTGGCCAATTCTTTTTTTGTTGTGTTTGTTATTGTCAGGAGAAGGTTCTTATGACAGAAAATATTAAGAAAATTGCGTAGAAAATTATTACGCGGGTGAAACCGCGGGGCGCAGCTAGTTTCCAATAACCCTGTATACGACCCCCTATATTACGAGGCCCAGAATTACACGGCCACGTATTACGAAGACATTTTGACATCGTAACCAAGTAAAATGGGTAGAATTCGTTTCTAGCACTGGCCGGCCGCTGCCGCGGCACCGCTCGCTCGGCTCGTACGTTGTGGTTGCAGTTCTAACTTAAACCTAACCTATCCATGTCGGTTCTGACGTCATGCGCCCCGCTCCGAGAACGGGACGCGTCGTGTTACCAGAATATGACACTTTTGAGTGAATGCAGGCAGTTATCGCGTCAAAAATGTAATAAAGCCCAATATCTTTTGAACTTCCACACACTCACTCAGACAGCACAGTTCATAGAGAAGTTTGATACACACTGTGGTTTGATAGGTCTATGACAATGTCTTCTGTAATACGTGGCGGTGTAATACGGGGTCTCGTAATAAGTGGTCGTACATTATTTGTTCAAACCTATAATACGAAGCCTGTACACGTAATATCAGGTCGTGTAATCCATGGCGTCGTAATATCATGTAAGTACACGTATTATTGGATCCCAAGGTGAGACACTGACACTGTGGTCTACCGTACGGGAGGAGGTTGATGGTCCCTACCACCTACCGGGAGGTAGGTTCGAGTAGCGTCGGTGGGAATGGACCGATCTAACACCAGAAGGCCAATTCTCGTAAATAACATTATTTTAATTACATTTCAATATCATTCTGATTGCAGAACATATCGTTTAAGTCATTTTTTTTTACTAAAAGCTAACTTTGCGGGTATTTTGAGCTATAATATTTTAATTATTCAAATAATGTTATTTACGAGAATTGGCCTTCTGAGTGTTTTGTCTGACTATTGTTTTATGAGAATCGATGTAGCTATTTTAAAATTATGAGCATTTTTTGTTTTTATTCTGGAGGTTTCATTTCAATTTTGCAGGGCACTTCCCGCTGGTACCACTACTATGGCCCCCTAATAGTGGAGTGAATGGGATTGTAATATTTTAACTCTACCCACTGGCGCTACGAGCTCCCATTCACCCCTCTAACGCCGTCTCAATTCATTTATATCAAACAAAACATATTTGATGAAATATCTTGTGATGTCAAATAATACGTTATATTTCGTGGTTCGACGACGTCTGGTCACGTCCGCGTCGGGACAACATCCGCCTGCGACGCAGGAGGTTGCGGGTTCGATACCCACCTCAAACGAATATTTATGTACAAATATTCGTTGTTCTGACCTTGACCTGAAATCTACATATATAAATAGTATATGAGTTGTCTAGCACCCATACCACAAGCCAGCTTGGGGCTAGGTGGCGTTCGATGTGTGGAATGTCCTGCAATATTTATATTTTGATATTATTATGTTCAGATGCGTTGGAGCGCGAGCGACTTGCGTGGCACGCGCAGCTCCGCGACCTGGTGCAGCGCGGCGAGGTCGCGCAGCTGAAGGTCGCGCTGCAGTCGCTCCCCCCCGCGACCCGCGCCCTCGTCGTCAACCTGACGCCGGCCGGGGCCAACACCCTGCTATATGTGTGAGTATGTCACAATCTCCAGGATAACACCAGGAATATCTATAACTTTCACTTCGTTTTATACAACCGTTCTAGTCCGCGAGCTAGCTCAGAATGCCGCCATTTGCCAAGTGTCTGCCATGACACATTTCAACCGGAAATACGTCACCAGTATGATTTAATTGATAAAAATAGTGAACCGAATGTAATAGCTTCTTATTATCTATACTAATATTATAAAGCTGAAGAGTTTGTTTGTTTGTTTGAACGCGCTAATCTCAGGAACTGCTGGTTCGAATTGAAAAATTATTTTTGTGTTGGATAGTCCATTTATCGAGGAAGGCTATAGGCTACTTTTTATCCCGATATTCCCACGGGATCGGGAGTTACGCGGGTGAAACCGCGGAGCGCAGCTATTTTAAATAATCGTAAAATTAATGGCTAAAATATAAAACAATTTTAGTAATATTTTTAGAAAATTATATGAACCTTACACGTGTACCCGTCGTACCACTGGGCTGACCCACTCTGTACTCCTGGAACACCTAGAAGCGGACGACCTCCTCAGTGACTTAATCTAGCCATTTCCATTCTTTCGTCATACAACCGAGCAAACGTTTCATGGTGGAAATACCAGACAGTTGCACTAAAGCCTTGTTCGCATTAAGCTAGTACTTTAGTCGAGTGGCGAGTAGTTTAGTACCTAAACGTGTCTTAACATCAAACATACAAATAAATAATTTAGTCGAGTCGATCCATTTCATTCTATTTTTTATAAGGCGAGTGGCGAGTAGCCCACTGGCTCACCGGCTAAACAAGTCCTAACCTGTCGAATTAGTCGAGTTGATTAGTTGCCTCATCGTTGCACTGTTTTGTAAGCTGATATAAATAGAAATAAGAGTATTCATGCCCAAAAAAATGATACACAGAATCATCGGCTGATCATCTTACAAAACACCACTCACTTGTAAACTGTACTCGAGCAAAATGCGAACGATTTTTGGGCAGTTTTTAGCGAGTATTTTAGCTACCAAATGATTCGCTACTCGACTAAAGTACTAGGTGAATGCGAACAAGGCTGTAGTCTGTCTCTCCTGACGTGTACTGGTGCAGGGCGTGCGAGGCGGGCCTGGCCCCGGGCGCGGCTGCCCTCCTGGAGGCGGGCGCGGACGGACGCGCCCACCCCGTCACCAAGTACGGCCCCCTCTATGTCGCCTCCTACCACGGTCACACTGACATCGCCAAGCTGCTGCTCCGACACTTCCCGCAAGCCGTTCAGGTCTGTTCCTACCTTCTTCTAACGCTTTACGATAATCGTCAAACATTGTTTTTAACGTGATAACGTCTAATAAATTGATGGAACTACCTGGATTCACAAAAAAGTGTCATGGTTGTGACGTATGCGCTCGAGCGGAGCGAGAGTCAGTTACGCTCAAGCAGCCAACGTGAGAGGTCGCGCCCGCTCGGTGCATATGACTACTGCCTACCTAAAGATCATTAGCGTGTTTCAGTTTACTTACCCCTACATTACAAGAGACGACTGGACGTCAAGGAATCCAAGTCCTTTTCTATCTAGCTAGTCCTGTTATGATGACCCGTGCGCCCACTAACGAGGTGGTCGAACGGGAACCCTCCCTCCGTCACTAAATGCTTACAGATTATTACATTTCCAGCAAGAAACAGTAGAGAAATGGTTACCGTTGCACGCGGCATGTATCGGCGGCCACGCCCACATGGTCACCCTCCTACTCGAGTATACTTACCCCACGGATATACTCGACACGTACAGGTACGTGAGTATACTTACTCTACTATGTCTATGACCAATAAATATAGACGAAGTTTGTAAAGACGAGGCTGTATGGGCTCACTAAACGTGTTTGCTTTATCTGATAAGGTAAAAAAAAGTAGAAAATGATGAAAAAGAAAAAGTAGTTAAAGAAGAAAATGAACCAAGAAATCACGTTCTCCCATAAAAACTTTGCCCCCCTTTTTCACCCCCTTAGGGATAGAATTTCGGAAAATCCTTTCGTTATCGGATGCCTACGTCATACAAAGAACACACCCTCCAAGTTTCAGGTCAGTTAGGCAGTCAGCCGTTCAGGTCAGTTAGGCAGTCAGCCGTTCAGGTCAGTTAGGCAGTCAGCCGTTCAGGTCAGTTAGGCAGTCAGCCGTTCAGGAAAAAGCATTTTATATGTATACATGAGAAACTTTAAAATACATTTAATATTCTTTTATACAACTCTTGTATGATCTTAATTTAAAATAGAAACTATACGTTTATTGATGTGAAACATCTATAGCCGCACGTAAAACCGATTTCTGGCGTGGCGACGCATGCCGTGGCGACGCATGCCGCTATATGATGGTATATATATACAGTCTATATGCAGTAGTGTGTACACACCGTAATCGACTGTGCGATCCTATCACAATCTTTTCTTTTCTGCATATTACTTTTACAAAATAATGTCGATGTTTCACATCTGCCAGGCGTCCCGTGACGGCTCACATTTTTTTGTAACTAAGATAGGAAGTAAACAATTATTTTGATTCGAAGTTATTTAAATATCTCGGGAATACCGCATCGATTGTACTTTTATATCTAGTTGTGCTAATATTGCGTTGATTGGACATTGTCAAATCTAATTCTCTATTCGAAAAATTGAATTAATGTTAGTATTGTAAATCAGGAGTTTTTAGGCCTTTTTAGAAAAAAAAACAACACCTACTAAATCTCTAGGTAGTACCTAGTTAAGTATGAAAGTAATAGGTAGATAAGAACACAAATCATGGGTTGACAATGGTTCCAACATAAACCACTGACGTGGATGGTGAACTGAACCACATTTCACCTGTTATTATTAAGTGAACGTTGTTACCCTTAGAATACAGGAGAACCCTATGACATAATAAGGAATGGTCTTACTGTATGCAGCGTCGAACTCAAACACCTTACCAACTGACGATCAAGCAGAGAATGAACCCGCTCTCAACTAAAGCGCTCGCTTTTATAGGCGGTGCACTAACGATTATTAGATCAATAAAATCGGACATAAGTAAAAATGTGCAACTTAGTCAAAAGTGTCATGTAAGCTATTGTTCCTATAGCCAGGTAACCGACCTTTTAGACGGCGGCCATTAAAAATCCCCCCGCTCTAGACCTGTTTTAACAAATCAGTCGAAACTCAGCCGTTCGTGGAGTCGCATGTCTTTGTTTTCGGCACTTTTGTTCGCACTATAACTTCGCTTCACAGTTGTGTGTTTGTGTGGTTCAATTTAGAAAAAACTTTTATTGGATATGGCAGAAGAAGGTATGTACTACATTTTAAAATATTACATGATTACTTTGTCGTATAAAATTTATATTTTTATGTGATATGAAAACAGTTACAATTTAGGTACATTTTTTTGCTTTACTTTTTCAAACAATCGTGTTTTTATGTATATGTCGTGTCTTGTCGGGCTACAACTTTTATAACAATATAATAATTGATTTGTTGGCTATTGTAAATCATAATAAAACCATCCGCCTACGTCCGCCATTTTGTTTTATATGACTTTTAAATTGTACGTAAAAATTACACAATTAATTTAAGTTAATATATTTATTTATTTGTCGTACAGATAATTCGAGAACTATCAAGATATTTACTAGAAGAGCATTGTGGGAGATCTTGAATGAATTCAAGGGCCACAAAATAGAAGAAAAGTTTTCATTGTTTGAAGATAGACTTGTCCAATTGACAAATTGTCCGGAACATGAGAAACATAAAATGGTAAATGGTTTGAAGCACTTTAAAAGTGAATTCAAAAAGAAGTGGAGAGGAGCTTCATACAAAGAAGAACGGTTTTTAAAAAGTAATGAAGTGTGGCTTACATCTTCGATGGAATTACCTAACTGGCCTGAAATGACCTTACCAAAACCTGGACGTCCAAAAAAATCATTTGAAGATGTGTGTGACCGTAGCAAACGGAGAAAAACAAAAGATCTGCGTGAACAAGTATCTGTCGAGGAGTTGACTTATGCTGCTGGCGTGAGTCAGGGCACTTCAGGAAATAAAGATGCATCAAAAATAATTAAAGAATTAATGGCTTCACCCACCAGAGCTACTAAACTTAGAAAAGTTATTTCTAGTACCAAGAAGCAAACAACTGTAAAAAAATATACGCCAGCAGAAGCACTGGCTATCTTTGTTGAAGGTGATTTCACTAGAAGACAATGGGAAATAATCCACAGATCTGGTAAAGCTATTTACCCATGCTATTCTGTCATACAAATGGCTAAGATTGAATGTTATCCCGAGGAAGAATCAATACATGTCACTGAGACAAGCGCAGAAGTTAAACTTCAAGCATTACTAAATCACACTGCATTGCGCTTGTACAAATATATAGCGGAGGTTGTCAATACGTCCAGCACTGAAGAAGAAAAACAAAATATGGTGTTAATTTCGAAATGGGGATGTGACGGATCTCAGCAGACAAAATACAAGCAAAAATTCGAAAATCACGGAGATAGTGATGCAAATATTTTTCAAAGCTCACTAGTGCCTCTAAGACTATCTGTTATCATTGAAGAAGAGGAGAAAAAAATCATTTGGCAAAATCCGGTTCCGTCTTCAGTCAGATTCTGCAGACCCATACGTATAAGATTTATAAATGAAACATAAAAGATATCACAAAACAAGAAATACAATACATTGAAAACCAAGCCGAACAGCTTCAGGAGACAGAAATTGATGGCAGCAAAATAAAATATAAACTGTTACTTACCATGATTGATGGCAAGGTATGTAATGCTGCTACAGACACCTCATCTACAATGAGATGCTACATTTGCGGACAGACTTCGAAGGATTTTAATAAATTAATTAAAAAAAAAGTAAAGTAGAAACGTTGAAGTTTGGATTATCAATTCTTCACGCAAGAATTCGATTTTTCGAATCTATTTTACATTTAGCCTATAAATTGCCTTTACAAAAATGGCAAGCACGGTCTACAGAAGAAAAAAGAATTATAAAAGAGACTAAAGAAAAACTACAAAAAGCCTTTAAAGAGGAAATGGGATTACTCGTAGATGTTCCCAAAGCAGGGTTTGGGAACACTAATGACGGGAACACGTCAAGGAGATTTTTTGCAGATCCGGAATGCTCCTCAAGAATAACTGGCATCAATGTCGATTTAATAAAAAGGTTTAAAGTTATATTAGAAGTAATATCAAGTGGCAATAACATTGATGTAGAAAAATTTGAAGCATACGCAAATGAAACTGCATAAATATATGTCGATCTGTATGGTTGGCATCCCATGTCACCAACCATACACAAAATTTTGATACATGGAGGTGAAGTAATAGCTCATGCACCTCTACCTATTGGTTAGTTATTGGAAGAGGCAGCTGAAGCCCGAAACAAACATTTTAGGCAATACAGATTACATTTTTCCCGCAAATTTTCGCGCAGAGACTGCAACATAGATATAATAAACAGACTTCTTTTAAGTTCAGATCCATTTATCAGCTGCAGCAGAAAGACGCAAAATAAAAAAAGACAGCCTTTCTCAAAGGAGGCAATAGAAATGATGTCTGCCAGCACGGTATTTAAAAATAGACAAAGCGAAGACGAAAGTTCCGACGAAGAAGAAGTTGAAGAATCCTAAAAATGTAAAAAGATGTAAAATTTTAAATATATAATTATTATATTGGTCAAACTTTGTGTTTTATTTAATTTAATTGCACATAAAATTATATAAATAAATTAAATATTTTTGTCCGATTTTTTCACTCAAATACTCGTTAGTGCGGTGGTGTGGATCGGCGATGCCAACAGCAGCTTTGATAACAGACGTAACGTCGACTTATAACAGTAGATTTTTATCGTTTGCAATGTTTTTTGTTGAAATCCAAATGTCAAACGTCCTCATACAAAAGTAGACCGTAACCACTAGTATTTATGCTCAAAGTCAAGTGGAAAGAGTGCAGCGGCCGGTTGCCGCGCCATTTTAATTTGGCGCCATACCGTCAAACACCGAGCGGTGCCCGGTATTATACAAACTTTGTATGAAGAAGTTTGACGATATACATCCTTTGATAAATTTTCGCGGGCTGCTATATGTACATGCAATTAAGCCCACACTGTAGCTACGTCTCGTAACGGTGTCGCGAGTATAGAGATTTTATCTCATCTAAAAATATGCGTACCGCGCTAAAGAATGAATGATTTATGTTGTGATGCAATACCTATAATTATGTATGTATATATTGTTGCAGAGATGTTCGTGGAAGGCGATACAAGGCCGCGTTCGATGTGAACGCGATGGACCTCCGCGGTCAGACCGCGCTGCAGGTCGCCTGCACGCTCGGCAACTTGAAGGTCGTGAACGCACTACTCGAGTACTCCAGGGTACGTACGTTCCACGTGAACGCGATAGCGGTCAGTCAGACCGCGGTCACACCGGGCACCGCTCGGAGTTTGACGGTATGGCGCCATATTAAAAAAAAGTGAATTCATAACCCAATAACCTTTGTAAGGCCGCCCTTTGTAGCACTTTGACTGAGGCTTTGTTTTTATTTAATGTTATTTGAAAATGGTGTTTACAATAATAATAAACAATAATATATAATCTACTAGCTGCGCCCCGCGGTTTCACCCGCGTAAGTACTCACCGTTTAAACCTTCCCTGGACTACAACAAACACAACAAAAAAAGAATTGGCCAAATCGGTCCAGCCGTTCTCGAGTTTTAGCCAGACTAACGAACAGCAATTGATTTTTATATTATAGATAAATGTAACCCTAGTACCAATTTAAAAATGTCTAACGAGCCAAAATATTTTATATTAATTAATACAAAACATCCCATACATAAAACAAAGACGACTGGACGAATCGGCCAATGAAATTCGAACTTTTCAATCATGCCCCGACCATATTTATGGCTGAATTGAACTTAATTAAAGAAATGTCAATTAAGTTTTCACTTCTGTCGGCACTCGGGAGTGCAAGCCGTTTTTTTTTAATTGATAGTTAAGGTGGTAAAATTCTGCAATCGAACTAATAGGAACAAAAGTTCACGTAGTCCGATCTTCGAACTACAACCCAACGGGACCAACGGGACTTGATATTTTAGCATAAATTGACCCATTCGTCTCTCCCAACGTGTACTGAAGGCATATTCTCGTAAATACAATTGATTCAATTACATTTCAATATCATTGCGATTACAAATATACACTCAAAGTCAGCTTTTGGTATTTTCAAGAATATTTTTTGTAACCGAAATGCAATCGGAATGATATTGCAAAGTAAATCGATCTATTTTTTGACGTGATAACGTCTTATAAAACGGTATTCATAAAAAATGTGACGTCATGTTACGTTACAGTTGTTGACAAGGTAACCATAGCAACGTATTGCATTATGCAAAATGGTAATGTCAACGATACAAAAGAGTTCTTATGACGTCATCACGTAAAGTTATCGTCCGTAAATCGACTTTACAGACAACCATTTTTTTTACGAGAAAATGCCTTCTGTTAGAGGCAACAGTGACTTGCCAGTATTCCCTTTGGTCCCACCAACTGGTACACTCAGAAAAGGACTGAGGGTAGTAGGTGCATATTTTAAAGTTATAATTTTTTAAATAACGGTTATAGAACCGTTATTTAAAAAATTAAAACTTAATTATTCTTCATGTAAATGTTCAGTAAAGTTCATGTAAATTATTCTGCTTGATATCACTAAAGCTTTCGAAGTGTTAGTTGTTTCACGCAAAATAACCAAAAATGATTGAACCGTCATTAAAATAATTAGTAGTTTAAAATATGCACCTGCTACCCTCAGTCCTCTTCTGAGTGTAGTAACGAGTACGATCTGGCTACAGGAGGTGGAGACGGAGAGCGAGACCCCCCAGGAGGTGACCAGTCCACACAGGAGCGGTATATCCATGGGGATACATGCCATCGTCACCAAGCTCACCGGAGGGGGGAATGTAAGTTGTATACACCTGTGTTGTGATTACTCTTTAATTTCTAATAGGACATTATCCACAAAAAAATTGATTGTCTGGTTAAATTGGGTGCGATTGACCCACTGTCTGGTCCGTCGCACTGCTGGAACGAAATGAATACCATTTAACAATATGTTACTGTTAAATAGGTAATAATACGGGACGTCAAGGAAACACGATCGTTCAATGCATACTGAGTTTATTCGTCTACCGACATTTGGTTTTATAATGAATACATAACACTTTTCCCTCCCAAATTAACTAACTATACTTAGTTATAACTTAAAACTGTATTTCTTACTAAAATAATTAAAGAAGTAAACAAGTTGACGAATAGACTAACTCATACAATTAGGTAAATCAAATAAACTGTAGGTACCTACCAATATCTATATCTGAACAATAATGGTGGCCGTAACAAAACAGGTGTTTACACAATAGGTTAATATAATACAAGTATAGTATAGAATTTAATGCACAGATAGGTACGTATGCACGTATCTAACTCAAACATCTGTTATTCACAATTTGAATACAAACAAACTAGGTAGGTAGGTACTGTACTTTAACTCATACATTACGTAGATTTTATACTAAGAAAATAAAACTGGATTTATTTATAGACTTCTTTTATTTTCTCAAGACAGCGCAAAGCAGCTTTCCTGTGCACACGACAATTAACAGTAGGTGACCGATTAGTTTGTGCGTCGTCGTCGTGGCAGGCATCTGCACTATAGCCCGCTTCCTCGCCTACACTGTCAAAAAATTCTTCCCTATTGTCACTATTATTATCAGCGCTCGAGTTCCCTGGCTGATTCTCAGGATTTGTTTCTGATAATTTTACGACATTACTAAGAGAATGGCGGGAATTTCGAGTGAGTAGCTGATCAATATGTCGTTTATGCACATGACCGTTATTCATTTTAACCTGATATGAAACTGGACCTATTCGTTCGCTAACTACGCCTTCTGACCAACGTCGGCCTGATTTAGAGTAGTCACGAATTAATACTGGATCCCCTTTATCGGCCACACGTAGTGGACCATTTCGACGCTGTTGTTGAACGGTCTGAGCGGTGCGTACACGTTCGCCCGTGTCTGGCCGTATTAGGTCGAGCCGACCGCGCAGTCGTCTGCCGATAAGAGCAACAGCGGGTTCGACTCCCGTCGTACTTTGTTCTGTGTTCCTGTATGTGAATAAAAAGCGCTGTAAAGCCGTATGTGCGTCTTCTTTTTCTACTTGCGCTTTTTTTAGCACCCGCTTAATAGAACGAACGCTATTTTCGGCAGCCCCGTTAGTCGACGGGTGGTAAGGCGATATTAAATTATGTTTAATGCCATTTAGTTTTAGGTACTGTCCGAACTCATTTGAAGAAAATGGTGGGCCATTGTCGCTTACGATGAGTTTTGGCAGTCCGAAACGTGCAAATAACTGTCGTAAGTACTTAATAACGATACTCGCAGAAGTTGTACTAACTTTTTCAACTTCAATCCATTTTGAATGTGCGTCAATGACTACCAAATAATAGTTAGTATTAAATGGACCGAGAAAGTCGAGATGCAAGCGCGCCCATGGTTCGGCGGGCCACGGCCAACAATGCAGTGGTGCTGCACTCGGCGCCGCTCGCGTCTCTGTACATGCTACACACTCCCGAGCAACTCGTTCTATATCTACGTCTATATTTTCCCACCATACGTAGTTACGCGCAATCTGTTTCATTTTTACTATGCCGGGATGCCCCTCGTGGATTTCTTTAAGTATAATTTCTCGCAACGAGTTAGGTACCACAATCCTATACCCCCACACTATACATCCTTGATCTATGAATAAACTTTCTCGCCTATTAAAATATCTTTTTTCTTTATCATTAAATAAATTGTTGGTCGGCCAGCCGTACATTATGTACCCGAATATTTTACTCAATACTGGATCTTTCGCAGTTTCTACTTTAATATCTTTAAAGTTTACTGGAAAACCCTCTTGTGCATAATTTAAATAACTACAGTCCTCCCTTCTTGATCCATCATTAAATGATTTTAGAGGGAGACGAGAGAGAGTATCAGCAAAACAATTTTTTTTAGATGTAATGAATTCAATCTCAAAATCATAGGCGGCTAATTTTATTGCGTAGCGTTGTATGCGACTGGCGGCTGTGACTGGTAACCCTTTGTTCTTACCGAAAATATAACTTAATGGTCGATGATCGCTACGAAGCACGAAATGCCTTCCGTATAGGTATTGATGGTACTTGGTCACACCAAATACTATAGCTAGTGCCTCTTTGTCTAACTGTGAATAGTTAGACTCGGCCGAGTTGAGCGTGCGGCTTGCAGCGCACAATAGACGCTCGATGCCGTCTGTGCCGCGCTGCGTCAGCACCGCCCCCACGCCGTACGCACTACTATCTAATGATAATATTAATGTCTCATTTGGATTGTAATGTGCGAGCACAGGGGAGCTACTTAACACTTTTTTAATCTTCACAAAGGCCCTATCACACTCATCACTCCAAACCCACTTGGTATTTTTCTTTAATAAATCATATAATGGTTTTAATATGTCACTCATATTTACACAAAACTTTGAATAAAAATTAACTAAACCCATGAAACTTTTAAGCTGAGTTACAGTTTCTGGCCTGGGCGCGGCTACAATAGCGTGAATCTTATTTACATCCGTATGCAGTCCAGATTTATTTATTTTATAACCGAGATATGTTACACTGTCTTGAAAAAATTGACATTTAGCATAATTAATTCTTAAACCATTTTCTTTTAGTCGTTGTAATACAGCTCTTAAATTTTTCAAATGTGTGTCCCGGTCATTTCCGGTGACGCAAATATCATCAGCAAACACCGTCGTTGACGGCAGTCCCCTCAACGTCTCTTCCATTATTTTTTGGAAATTTTCGGGTATACATTTAATACCGAATGGTACACGACGATAAACAAACGTGCCGACGTGAGTAGTGATTGCCGTCATCGGCTGTGAATCTTTATGTAGCATACATTGCTGGAACGCGCTAGACAGATCTAACTTTGTGTATTGTTCTCCCCCACCTAGCACCGCAAACAAGTCCTCGATACGCGGCAGCGGGTAGTGGTAGTCTTTTAAAAGTGGATTTATTGTGACCTTATAGTCACCGCATAGCCTAATACTGCCGTTCGTTTTTACTACCGGCACAATCGGTGTACCGTAGTCTGATCTTTCGACTTTATAAATAACACCCTCCCGCTGCAGTCGATCGAGTTCCTGTTCTACTGGTTTACGTAAAGCTAGGGGCAAAGGTCGTGCCTTAACAAATATAGGTGTCTTATCTTTCAAATACAGTCTAATTTCCGATTTAAATGTGCCTAATCCTTCAGCAAATACTTCAGGGTATTCGTTTTTTAAATTAATTGGGATTGATTGGTTATTTGACAGATTGTAACATTCAACAATGGCCAATTTTAAATGTTTAATCCACGTGCGACCCATTAGCGGAGGTCCACCGTTTTCGATTACAAAAAGATTAAGATTGGCACTGTGTGTACCACACTTTACGCTAACTACAATATAACCTAATGTCTCAATAACATCGCCCGTGTAAGATTTTAAAATTAACATTTTATTTTCAATCGGGAGGTGAGTAAAATGTTGGTCGTAATATAACTTAGAAATTACTGAAATTTTACTTCCCGTATCTATTTCAAACTTACACGGGATGTTCTCGACATGTAAGTTAACATAAAATGGTCCATCACCCTCATTACTAATAGTTAAGTTATAAAAATTACAGTCCTCCGATTCGGAATCATCTAGAAAAAATTGATTTTTATATTGAACACTATTTTTGTAGGTAGCAGGTTCACTAGTGTACGCACCTTTACACACTGCTTTGAGATGAATCACAATTATAATGCTTAAACCGACACTTGCCTTCCGTGTGACCCGATTTACCGCATCTTGGGCAGGCCCGTTGATAACGCTCGGCCGGCGCCCGCGCCGCCGCTGCAGCGGACGGGGCCGACCGCGCCGTAGCTGCTGGTGGCGGGCGGCGGCTGGGCCCCGCGCCCGTGCCGCCACCTCCGCCGCGCCAGCCTGCAATCCGGTGCAAGCCGTCGTTGTCCATCGATGAGGAACCTGGCACAGCGCCCGCGCCCGGGGCACACGCCGCCCTTATTGCGTCCTGCTCCGCCGCCTCCAGCGCCATCGCCAGTTCCACCGCGCGTTTGTAACTAACGCTTCGCTCAGCAAATATTCTCGATCTCATGTTTTCACTATCTAGTCCCGATACAAATTGGTCTCTTAAGTTGACCTCTAGACAAGTTCCAAAATTGCAACTTTTTGCCAAATGTTTTAACGCCTGAAGGTAGTCTCGAATACTTTCACCTTGTCGTTGTTTTCTCAGTCGGAAGATATGTCGTTCGGCGATTTCTGACGTAGCCGGTTCGAGATGTTCTTTTATCAATGTGACCAAGTCATTGAAAGACTTCGATTCTGGTTCCGCAGGAGCACATAGGTCGCACATTAACTCGTAACACTCGGTACCTACCACCGTCACCAACATTGCCACTTTTTTTGACTCATCGATATCATTTAAACTTATAAATTGGTTTAATCGTCGCACATATGCGTCCCACCGACCACTTTTCGTATTATACGGTTCTATTTCACCTATTGGCATCGTAATTAATTTTATTACACTCGCGTTCGCGATATTATTGTCCTCCGAAGCCTCGTTCGCCAGTGTTAAATAGGTAATAATACGGGACGTCAAGGAAACACGATCGTTCAATGCATACTGAGTTTATTCGTCTACCGACATTTGGTTTTATAATGAATACATAACAGTTACAAAAGTTTGCTAGTCCCAAAATACTCAAAAAGGACATTTTCCAAAAGGATCAGTACATGTTTTAAGTGCAGCGTAATTTTTTTTACATTGAAAGCCATACCTCCTTTCGGCTTTTATAAAAATTACAAAAATGAGCAGTTTTCTTTGATTTGCCATACTATGTTTATTTCCAGTAAAATATTTTCCATCAGCAACACTATCGATTAAAAAAATATAGATTTTTTTTCATTTAAAACAGGTTCGATTCCTGGCTAGGGTAATGCCTTATACAAAAAGCTGATAATTTCAGTGTTCGTCTAAATGACGCAGCATGCACGCAACTCCTTCCAGCATGTTCCGCTGTCTGTTATAGTTTAGTAAATAGAGCTAAAGCTGCATGTGTTGTAGCGTCCAGTGTCCCCGACGCGGACTCGTCCCACCCGGCTGGACTCGTCCCGGGGCGACAGCTGCCTGGCGGCCGCGGTCCGAGCCGGCCACGTGGCCGTCGTCAGGCGGCTGCTGCAGGCGGGCGCCTCTCCCAGCGCCGCCTCCGCACCTCCTCATCAGGTACCTACCTCCCGAACCTCCTGTTTGAAGTAGATTAGACCAAGGAATCACATTGTCCCATACAAACTTTGCCCCCGTTTTCTTTTCGTTATCGGATGCCTACGTCATACAAAGAACACACCCTCCAAGTTTCAGGTCTCTACGATCAGCGGTTTAGGCTGTGCGTTGATCCGACAGTCAGTCAGTCAGGACAAACATTTTATATGTATTTTTAGGAATCAGACGTGATACTCGTAATCATTAAAAATAGTAGCTAAACCTTACACGTAGTAAATAATGATTATGGTAGATTTGAATCATAAATAACGGTTGACATTATTAAAACGGTTCCAACATAAACCACTGACGTGGATGGCGAAGTGAACCACATTTCACCTTTTATTACTAAATGAGAATATTAGCAACAATCGTTAACCTTCATAAATAAACCAACAATAATGTGGAATAGTCTTACTGTAAGCAGCGTCGAACCCTTACCAACCTTACCAACCGATGACCAAGCAAAGAATAAGCCCGCTTTCAAATAAGCGCTCGCTTTTACACACTGTAAGTTAGGCTTATATTAAGGGACGTGACGTCATTTGGCTGCTAACAGTATAGATAATTTGTCAGTATGCTTATGTCAATGGGGACAACGGGAAGGACATTAAATGGCTTCCCGTTGTAATGGGGATAGCGTTTATGGGGACAATGGGAATACATCCTGTCAGGCGATTAAGCTGAGAGGGTGGTTGTTTTGGCTTAAGGCCACTAAATAAGGTAAAATAAAGGCGCTCTAATAGGTGCTGGACATAGTATACTCCATCTAGATTAGATAAAAAGTGTTCTATTATATATATTTGTACAGAATGAGAGTCCTATGAGCGAGCAGACGGCGGCGGCTGGTGCTCGAGGCAGACGGTCGCGGTCCGCGTCCAGCGACATGCGGCCCGCCTCGCCCACCAGGAACTATCACAACGACCGTAAGTCGCACCTATAGGTACACACATTGGTCGAGCGAGCGAAGCGTCTCTACACATAGGTTTTACGATGTCAAAGATTTTTTTCATCGGCGGTTTTTGATTGAGTAATTGCCCCCAAAAAGGGCCTCCTGGATATGCCTGCCTTATGAGATGGTATAGCAGCTAACCAGATTCCTCAAAATTTAAAATACTTCAAAGCCCAAGGTCATCTCCCTAAACTCTCCAAACCCCAACAATACTGCAACATGCCCTGACAATGGCAGCGTATGCCATCCTTAGACGCTGACTGACATCGCTCTGGCCAACATATTGGTCCTCCATCAATTGCCTGACTTCTGGCACTCTCTAATTCTTGTCTGCAAAATGCCCAAATCCTGAAATTGTGGACGAACACGAAAATCACGGCCTTGTTAAAACCTGGTAAATTAAAAACTGAATCCAAAAGTTATCGTCCGATTTCCCTACTCTGGCAGACTTTTTAGTTATTTGTAAGGCTGATCCTAAACCCTAGCTGGAGTGCCAGGGTTTAGGATCAGCCGAGTGCCAGGGTTTAACATGGAGATATTCGACAACAAACCCTCCCCACCAACCTACCGATGAAAGTGCCGCAATATTTTCCTGAACTCCATTCTACCTCTCACTGGAAGTGCCGAATATGCCGGAGCCCATTTCCTGTAATCTTCTGGTCATGACTTGCCTTAGATAGTGTGGAAGTCACTTAACAGACTGAATACTTAGGTTGGTCGCTGCATGGTAAACCTGGGGAGATGGGGTATGATCGGTCCATGTCAGGTTCAGTGCGACTGTGGGGCTCCCGAGCAAACTATGCTGTGCCTCTTGACCTGCCCCTTCAGCCCTAATAGCTGTACATTGGCTGACCTGATGTCAGCTAATAACAACGCCAAAGACTTGGCAGAAGAGAGTGGGCGGATCTGACCCTACCTTAGCAGTGTCCCTTCGATCAAGTCGGTCTCATAAAAATGATGTGAAGATCTGATGAAGATCATCATCATGATGGTTACGAACTGGAACTGTTATTATATTATCTGATTGAAGTGATGTTATATTGGTTGAATTGTAGGTGAGGCTCCATGGACAGCACTAGCCATAGCGTGCCGCAACAAGCACGTCCAGATTGCGGAGCTGCTCCTCCAGCACGGAGCCACCGACCCTCACTGCCGCGCGCTGCAAGAGTGCGTGCAGCACTCTCTCACCGACCTCGTCGCCGCTATACTCGCCACCAAGGTAACCAACCACCTAAGGCACCTCCATTACTCGCCCCTCAGTAAGTGCCTTAGGTGTTCGGACAGATGTGATGACAAATGGCTTGTGTTTGTACAGGCGTACCCGGACCCGGAGTACCGGCTCAACAAGCCTGTGATATCGGAGTCGGTGTTCAAGTCGCGGGGTCGTGCGGGGGCGACGGGGTCGACGGGGTCGGGGTCGGACGGGTCGCTCACCTTCGCCGCGCTCTGTCCCCACACCGCCGTCGCCGTCAACTGGAGGGAGCTGAAGGCGCGCCTCTCGCAGATACGGTGAGTGGGGGGGGGGAGCTATGTCCTGAGTGACTGACTGACTGACTGACTGACTGACAACGCACAGCCTAAACCGCTGATCGTAGAGCCTTGGAGGGTGTGTTCTTTGTATGACGTAGGCATCCGTTATGAAAGGATTTTCCCCTTCAGGGGGATAAAGGGGAAAAAATGTAAAATCTTGGTCCAATCTATTTAAATTTGCATAAACTTACTTGAACAGAAAGGATTGAAGACGTGCTTCGTTATTTATTGTGAAGTCCTTCCCTAATTAAAAAATATAGAATGATAGTTTTTTTTTGCAAATAAACAGGTTCGATTCCTAGCTAGTGTATATTGTATGTAACCATGTATATTGTCGTAATGTCGGCAGCATGTCCTGGCTCCGCATGGCCTCGCTGGCAGTCAACCCGCGCGTCTCGGCCACCGGCGGGGCTGCCTTGCTCGCCATCACCAGGATAGACATCTCCAACAACGAGCTGAGGCTGTTGCCGCCTGAACTCTTCACTCTGCAGAGTCTAAGGTTACACGCTCATTTCACTAAGATTTGCATTTTGACCCAATTCTTCACTGGTAGATTACCTCTTGACCCAATCATTCACTGGTAGATTACCTCTTGATCCAATCCTTCACTGGTAGATTACCTCTTGATCAAATCCTTTACTGGTAGATTACCTCTTGATCCAATCCTTCACTGGTATATTACCTCTTGACCCAATCATTCACTGGTAGATTACCCCTTGATCCAATCCTTCACTGGTAGATTACATCTTGACCCAATCCTTCACTGGTAGATTACCTCTTGATCAAACCCTTTACTGGTAGATTACCTCTTGATCCAATCCTTCACTGGTAGATTACCTCTTGATCCAATCCTTTACTGGTAGATTACCTCTTGATCCAATCCTTCACTGGTAGATTACCTCTTGATCCAATCCTTCACTGGTAGATTACCTCTTGATCCAATCCTTCACTGGTAGATTACCTCTTGATGCAATCCTTCACTGGTAGATTACCTCTTGATCCAATCCTTCACTGGTAGATTACCTCTTGATCCGATCCTTCACTGGTAGATTACCTCTTGACCCAATCCTTCATTGGTAGATTCCTTTTTGACTTATTTTTTCACACACACTTTGTTATTTCAAGATAATATATACACCTCTTCCAGATATCTGAACGCGGCTGGCAACAAGTTGGAGCGGCTCCCCTCCCCGCACGACCCCCCCGAGGACGTGCCCCCCTCCGCCTCGTGGAGGAGGGGGGCACCACGGCCGTCCCCGGTATACACCGCGCCTGCGCTACACGAGTTGTATCTACAAGTGAGTTGTACCTACCTACAAGTTGGAGGGAGCCGTCCCCGGTATACACCGCGCCTGCGCTACACGAGTTGTATCTACAAGTGAGTTGTACCTACCTACAAGTTGGAGGGAGCCGTCCCCGGTATACACCGCGCCTGCGCTACACGAGTTGTATCTACAAGTGAGTTGTACCTACCTACAAGTTGGAGGGAGCCGGTATACACCGCGCCTGCGCTACACGAGTTGTATCTACAAGTGAGTTGTACCTACCTACAAGTTGGAGGGAGCCGTCCCCGGTATACACCGCGCCTGCGCTACACGAGTTGTATCTACAAGTGAGTTGTACCTACCTACAAGTTGGAGGGAGCCGTCCCCGGTATACACCGCGCCTGCGCTACACGAGTTGTATCTACAAGTGAGTTGTACCTACCTACAAGTTGGAGGGAGCCGTCCCCGGTATACACCGCGCCTGCGCTACACGAGTTGTATCTACAAGTGAGTTGTACCTACCTACAAGTTAGAGGGAGCCGTCCCCGGTATACACCGCGCCTGCGCTACACGAGTTGTACCTACAAGCCGGTATAACGGCTGTATTGCTCACGTTCCAGGACAACCGGCTGGAGCAGCTCCCCCCCCAGCTGTTCTCGCTGCCCTCCCTGTCCACGCTGGACGTGTCCAACAACAAGCTGCGTCACCTCCCCGCCCAGCTGTGGAGCGCCCCCTGTCTCCGCGACCTCTCCGCCAAGCTCAACCATCTCAACGATCTACCGCCTCCGGTAAGCTCGAATATATCGACTTTAGCCAAAAGCCAGTAGGTTTTTTGCCAAAATTGGTAGATTTTTTTGACGTCAATTTCATGTTTATTTCGCCCCAGGACTTGGAATCCGGACCTCGATCCCCGGACGGCAGTAAATCACCGAAAAGTACCCCCACTACGCCCACCACGCCCGTGTCGGTGAGTCTCCATTTCACTACATATCTTTATAACTAGCTGCGCTCCGCGGTTTCACCCGCGTAACTCCCGATCCCGTGGGAATATCGGGATAAAAAGTAGCCTATAACCTGCCTCAATAAATGAACTATCCAACACAAAAATAATTTTTCAATTCGAACCAGCAGTTCTTAAGATTAGCGCGTTCAAACAAACAAACAAACTCTTCAGCTTTATAATATTAGTATAGATTTCTAAATTATTTATTTGTTAATAATAAATGTGGTTCACTTCACCGTCCACGTCAGTGGTTCATGTTGGAACCTTTTTATCTTGTTACCCGTTATTTGTGTACCTTCATTTAGTAGGTTTAGCTTCTGATTCCTAAATTGTTTAATTAATACTATTCGATCAAACTCGGCTTTTACTTCTGATGTCTGACCTCAAGCCGACATACATATAAACCTTCCTCTTGAAACACTCTATCTATTTAAAAAAAACCGCATCAAAATCCATTGCGTAGTTTTAAAGATCTAAGCATACATAGGGATATAGGGACGGCGAAAAGTGACTTTATTAACCGACTTCAAAAAAGGAGGAGGTTCTCAATTCGTCGCGTATTCTTAATATATATAAATCTCGTGTCACAATGTTTGTCCTCAATGGACTCCTAAACCACTTAACCGATTATAATAAAATTCGCACACCATGTGCAGTTCGATCCAACTTGAGAGATAGGATAGCTTACATCCCGATATTCCCACGGGATCGGGAGTTACGCGGGTGAAACCGCGTAGGGCAGCTAGTATAGTATATATATATATATATATATATATTTTTTTATACTATGTAGTGAAGTGAAGAGTGGAAGAGGTAAAGGAGTAGTGTATGTTGTAGGTATCGTCGTCCCGAAGTCCGTCCATAGAGCACAGCTTGGACACGTCGGAGGAGGACGACATCCCGACGTTGGCCAACCGCGCTGGGAACGCTGCGTGAGTTGTCTTATCTAATTACCTGTAGTAAGTAGTAGTAAGTAAGTAGATTGGCTGACACATTGCCAGCAACACTTCCACCCAATGGGGTCTTTTGTGTTTGTAGCGTATGCGCCCGAGCGGAACGAGACGACGGTAGTTACAATCCGACAGCCAGTGCGTGAGGTCGTGCTGTCGTACGCTGAGTGCATATGGCTACTGCCTACCTAAAGATCATTAGCGTGTTTATTTATTTATTTATTTAATGGAACACAAAACAGAATACAGTCATATCAAGGACATAAGATAAATATAAAAAATATTTTAAAACTAGACTATATCCTAAAGTATGTGTACTCAGCATGGCTATTTCTTGTTAAGCAGTTAACATGCGTATATACCTAATTTAGAGTCTATTCATTAATTTTTTAGTATGTAGTGAACAGATACCGAAGAAGCTAAGAAGACAATATATTCAATAAGCATTTTTTAAATTTATTAAGTTTATTGTTAAAAACATCAATTTTGTCATTATGATTAACCATGAGATCGTTGTATTGGCGACACATGCGGACAATGGGATTATAAAACGAAGTATTATTTATATATATTTGAAGTACAAAAATTCTAAGATGTGGCTGTCTAATCATGGGCTTGATATTAAAATTGATATGACTTAGGAGGTACGGGGAATGAAGATGTGAGTGTATAATTTTAAAAAGTGTTACATGATCATGATATTTGCGGCGGACCTCTAAGGACAATAAGTTAAACTTCTTTAATCTTTGCTCGTATGACGGGAGTATTCTTTTCAAACCGTATTTTAGACACAATACATATAAAAATTTCTTCTGTACCCGCTCTATCCTATTGCTGTGAACAGCGTAGAAAGGAGACCAGATGGTGGAGCAATACTCGAGTATGCTACGAATCAATGTTATGTATAAATATATAAAACTATCAGGATTTTTGAAGTCTTTAGTGGTTCTGCAAAGAAAACCTAGTAGGTAGTTGGGTACTTCGATTTATTATGTAGTTATAATGATCATGAAATGAGAGTGTTTCGTCAAAAAGAACACCAAGATCTTTAACGACTGGTATTCTCTCAAGTGGGTGACCTTTAAGCATATAGTCATAAAGTATTTTATGTTTTTTGTTTGTGAAAGAGATCACGTGACATTTATCAACATTTAAAGCCATACGGTTATCGTCACACCAATTAGCAATAGCGTCCAAGTCTCTCTGCAAAAATAACGGATCTGAAGGTTAATCAATTGCTGTGCGTGTTTAAGTTTACTTACCCCTACATTACAAGAGACGACTGGATGTCACAGTGTTTACCCCTAGTTTCTTACTCTTTGAAGAAGTGGTCGATTAACGCGGTGATCCCACTGAGAGGAAGAAACCTATATTCCTCCGGTTTGGTATACGCATTCCCAAGAAGGCTCAAGCGCTTCGCTGCTAAGTATATGCTCCATAGTTTTTCTTTTACAAATATAAGTATTACCATAATTTTACGAAGAGTACCTTCTGGGAAAAGGACAATATTTTGTCACTTTTATACAATCTGCTCCGTGTTTTATACATTTTGCGAAGAAACCCGTATAATGTTCGACACACGTGACGGAACACGTCCGATCCGTTTGAGAGCTGCGCTTGAAATGAGCTCGAGAGTTCCTCATAGTAGCCCGGGCGGGTCAAGCGCTTCGCTGCTAAGTATATGCTCCATAGTTTTTCTTTCATAAGTATTACCATAATTTTACGAAGAGTACCTTCTGGGAAAAGGACAATATTTTGTCACTTTTATACAATCTGCTCCGTGTTTTATACATTTTGCGAAGAAACCCGTATAATGTTCGACACACGTGACGGAACACGTCCGATCCGTTTGAGAGCTGCGCTTGAAATGAGCTCGAGAGTTCCTCATAGTAGCCCGGGTGGTATTGTTCCAGTTGGTCGTCGACCCGCCGGCCCCACGCGTGGCGCGGCAACATCGAGCCGGCCCCGTCGCCCTCCCCGGCCGCCGCCGGCAGCCCCCTCGCCTCCCTCAACCTCTCCCACAACCAGCTCACCTGCGTGCCCTCCGTGCTCGCCTGCGCTGCGCCACATCTCACCAGGCTGAACATGGCTTATAACTCCTTGAGGTGAGTCCGTGTGTTGTGTCGGGGTTGGTTAGTGTGATGTCTGGGTGAGGTGGTGTTATGTGTGGGTGAGTTGGTGTGTTGTGTGGGTGAGTTGGTGTTAAGTGTGGGTGATTTGGTGTTATGTGTGGGTGAGTTGGTGTGTTGCGTTGGTGAGTTGGTGTTAAGTGTGGGTGAGTTGGTGTGCTGTGTCGATGAATATTGGTGATATATGTTTGTGAATGTTGTATATGTTTGTGCTATAGGTCGATGTCGTACGTGACGTCATATCCGACGAGCCTCCGCCAGCTAGATCTCAGCCACAACGAGATCACTTGCTGGATGAGCTTGCCACAGGTGAAGTGTTTACACCCTTATGTGGTTATAATCTAGTCAAAGATAGGGTCTTATTGTATGGTAACCCGTCAGTTGTCGGCGACGCCGTCCTCGCCGTGCGCCCCCCTGCCGTGCTACTGCCCGGGGCGCAGCTCCCCGCGGGCCGGGCCCCGGGCGCGGCCCTCGCCCCGGGAACAGGTGCTGCACGCCGCGTGTCCCGCCCGACGACACCTCCGGCTCGACTCGCTCCGGACGTTGGTGAGTCTCATCCCTCCCCCCCCCCTTGTCGTGACACAAACAACGACCATTTCAAACAATGTTTCGTGTACAGATAGTGTCGAACAACCTCCTCACCCGGATCCAGCTGACGACTGACGACGACGGTACAGCTGCCGTCGAGACTAACGACGAACATACTGACGAGGAGGACGAGTGGGTGAGTCGTTAGTTTATCGTTTACGACCCGCTCCGGCTTCGCACGGCTATATTATGCATGCATTGTACATATTATATCGTTTACGACCCGCTCCGGCTTCGCACGACTATATTATGCATGCATTGTACATATTATATCGTGTACGACCCGCTCCGGCTTCGCACGGCTATATTATGCATGCATTGTACATATTATATCGTTTACGACCCGCTCCGGCTTCGCACGACTATATTATGCATGCATTGTACATATTATATCGTTTACGACCCGCTCCGGCTTCGCACGGCTATATTATGCATGCATTGTACATATTATATCGTTTACGACCCGCTCCGGCTTCGCACGGCTATATTATGCATGCATTGTACATATTATATCGTTTACGACCCGCTCCGGCTTCGCACGGCTACATTATGCATGCATTGTACATATTATATCGTTTACGACCCGCTCCGGCTTCGCACGGCTATATTATGCATGCATTGTACATATTATATCGTTTACGACCCGCTCCGGCTTCGCACGACTATATTATGCATGCATTGTACATATTATATCGTGTACGACCCGCTCCGGCTTCGCACGGCTATATTATGCATGCATTGTACATATTATATCGTTTACGACCCGCTCCGGCTTCGCACGACTATATTATGCATGCATTGTACATATTATATCGTTTACGACCCGCTCCGGCTTCGCACGGCTACATTATGCATGCATTGTACATATTATATCGTTTACGACCCGCTCCGGCTTCGCACGGCTATATTATGCATGCATTGTACATATTATATCGTTTACGACCCGCTCCGGCTTCGCACGACTATATTATGCATGCATTGTACATATTATATCGTTTACGACCCGCTCCGGCTTCGCACGGCTACATTATGCATGCATTGTACATATTATATCGTTTACGACCCGCTCCGGCTTCGCACGGCTACATTATGCATGCATTGTACATATTATATCGTTTACGACCCGCTCCGGCTTCGCACGGCTATATTATGCATGCATTGTACATATTATATCGTTTACGACCCGCTCCGGCTTCGCACGACTATATTATGCATGCATTGTACATATTATATCGTGTACGACCCGCTCCGGCTTCGCACGGCTATATTATGCATGCATTGTACATATTATATCGTTTACGACCCGCTCCGGCTTCGCACGGCTATATTATGCATGCATTGTACATATTATATCGTTTACGACCCGCTCCGGCTTCGCACGGCTACATTATGCATGCATTGTACATATTATATCGTTTACGACCCGCTCCGGCTTCGCACGGCTATATTATGCATGCATTGTACATATTATATCGTTTACGACCCGCTCCGGCTTCGCACGACTATATTATGCATGCATTGTACATATTATATCGTTTACGACCCGCTCCGGCTTCGCACGGCTACATTATGCATGCATTGTACATATTATATCGTTTACGACCCGCTCCGGCTTCGCACGGCTATATTATGCATGCATTGTACATATTATATCGTTTACGACCCGCTCCGGCTTCGCACGACTATATTATGCATGCATTGTACATATTATATCGTTTACGACCCGCTCCGGCTTCGCACGGCTACATTATGCATGCATTGTACATATTATATCGTTTACGACCCGCTCCGGCTTCGCACGGCTACATTATGCATGCATTGTACATATTATATCGTTTACGACCCGCTCCGGCTTCGCACGGCTATATTATGCATGCATTGTACATATTATATCGTTTACGACCCGCTCCGGCTTCGCACGACTATATTATGCATGCATTGTACATATTATATCGTTTACGACCCGCTCCGGCTTCGCACGGCTACATTATGCATGCATTGTACATATTATATCGTTTACGACCCGCTCCGGCTTCGCACGGCTATATTATGCATGCATTGTACATATTATATCGTTTACGACCCGCTCCGGCTTCGCACGGCTATATTATGCATGCATTGTACATATTATACACGACGGTGTATGGGGCTGGTATTATCAAAGATTCACAAACTATTTCTATTCTCTAAAAAGACTACATAAGACAACGAAGCAACGAAGGCTCGACGTCCCGCTTTTATATTATTTTAAAAGTTCTCTACAAGTTTCTAGAAAATCCGCGAAAATACTTAACAAAATTCCATAGATAATAAATGTTCTTGACGTCGAACTTTCGTTGCCGTCAAAGTCAGTGTTGCCATCTGGTGGAGAATAGAGACAACTACGCAGCGGGGGTATTATCGATGGCTAATTGATAATACCCCCGCCTATTCACTGTGTCACTGTCTATTGTCAGTTTTCTGTCAAACACTATACTTATTTCTTTTTGTTTATGGCGCGAATTTTAAATTCATAACTTTTCTGTCCTGCACACATATAAACCTTCCTCTTGAATCACTCTATCTATTAAAAAAAAGCGCATCAAAATCCGTTGCGTAGTTTTAAAGATTTAAGCATACAAAGGGATATAGGGACAGAGAAAGCGACTTTATTTTATACAATGTAGTGATAGTCCCGCTATATGCCTCGCGATATTAAAAAATCTATTTTTCCGTACCATTATACCTATTCTGTATTTAACTCCCGACGCAAAAACAAATTGAAAAAACCCTAAAAATATATTGTATGTCAGACGAGGCTGTATAGGTTAGAAGTCTTTTGCCTAGCCTTTCGAGAGTAAATTTAACAAAAAAAAATGCCTAAAAAAATAGGAAACAAAGACTTTTCATTTCTTTTTTTTTTCAAGTCTTTTAACTGAAAAAAAAACGTCGTACAATACACGTGTGGATATTGATCATTTCATCTCGGCTTTACTGCCACTATGTAATGATCAATTTACCACACTTATATCGTAATGTACCATTTCATACGGAATCTATAGCAAATAACTTGATCGAATTTAACATCCCGAAAACCATGCGAACAACACCCATGATATAAATGTATAATAATGTTTGTGTGTGACAGGGTCGAGGGTCGCGGGTTCAGTCCCGGCTGGTGTTCCCGCAGCTGTCCATGCTGGACGTGTCCTGCAACCTGCTGCACTCCATCCCCCCCACGCTGCACCATCTCACCAACCTCTCCGTCTTCAACATCAGCGGGAACAAGGGTGAGTGTTCCCGCAGCTGTCCATGCTGGACGTGTCCTGCAACCTGCTGCACTCCATCCCCCCCACGCTGCACCATCTCACCAACCTCTCCGTCTTCAACATCAGCGGGAACAAGGGTGAGTGTTCCCGCAGCTGTCCATGCTGGACGTGTCCTGCTGCACTCCATCCATCCGTAAAAACGAGACCAATACTAAGACTTAACTGTCCGTCCGTCTGTCTGTCACCAGGCTGTATCTCATGAACCGTGATAGCTAGTTTATTCCGATATTCCTATGAGTTCGAGACTTACGCGATTAAATCCGCGGGATGCTGCTAGTAGAAGTACAAAGTAACCCCCCTCAGATATAACGGACCTCCCCCCCTCGATGGGGCTGCTCTCCCGGCTGTGGTCCCTCTCGGCCGCGGGCTGCGCCCTCACGGAGCCCCTCCGGTCCATGTTGCACGGCGGCAAGTTCAAGAGCGCTGACGTCATCGGATACCTCAAGTCGGTGCTGCATGCAGCCACCAAGTACAATAGGATGAGGCTCATGTTGGTCGGACAGCAGGTAGGTGACGTACTCGTAGTCGATCTCAGTGTCGTAGCATTCGTAGCGTTTCGTCCGTAGCAGATACAAGTGTCGTAGCATTGGGGGAATTCTCGCTTGCGTGATCTAGGATTGTGAATGACTGATTGCCGTAGTCGACCAGAGTGTCGTAGCACATGTAACTGTCGTAGCGCTTCAACCGTAGCAGATAAATGTGTCGTAGCATTGGGAACGTAGGCAGTAAGTTCTTGCATGCGCGATCTAGAGATGTAAATGATTGAGTGCCGTAGCCGATTAGTGTCGTAGCACGTGTAACTGTCGTAGTCCTTCATCTGTAGCAGATAAATGTGTCGTAGCATTAGGAACTTTGGCAGAGAATTGTCGTTTGCGCGATCTAGAGTTATTGTGAATGATAGAGCGCCGTAGCCGATCAAAGTGTCATAGCATACAGTAACTGTCGTAGCGCTACACCCGTAGCAGATAAATGTGTCGTAGCATTGGTAAACCGGGTGAATCTAGAGACGTAAACGGAGAAATCTTGATTGCGCGATCTAGGATTGTCAAAATAAATAACGTTTATTGATTTTATTTGTATTGATTTACCAATATTTGTTCATTTCTCAGGGTATAGGTAAAACAAGTCTGTTAGAATGTCTGAGACAAGAGTCAGCCATACAACATAGGAGGAAACCGACCGATGTAAGTTATATAGTGTATGTGTGAGTGTGTTTATGTGTGTATATGTGTGTGTGTAGTAACTGCGCTAACTACTTTTGTTCCAAAACTTTCAAAATTCGTACTATTTTGAAGAGTTCTTGCATTTTTCTATGATTATGCTCTAAAAGGTTTTGAAATGGAGCAATTAAAGTCATGTCTAAGGGAACTTATCCCGTTCGCCCCATTAATGGGGCAAACGGGAATTCAATATATAATTAATTATTTTATTTTAGCTGAGCTTTGAAAGTGCTACAACAAAAATGTAATAAAATATTGATTTCGTTTCGTTTGCTTAATAGACAAGACCTTCATTACTCTATTTCAAATATAGGTACCTTCTAAACCTATATACGTAGTAATGAGCATGATCACCGAAAAATACAAGAACCCCTCAATTTTTTTTCAAAAATGGTACGAATTTTAAAAAGTGTTGCAACACAAGTAGGTAGTTATAATAGACATAGAAGTATAAAACAACTACGTTATCCCCGTAACGGGTTCTTTTGTTCCAACAATTTATAAAATTCGTAATTTTTTTGGAAAATTTTGAAAGTGTTCTTGTATTATATCTGTGATAATGTTGATGGCAGCACTGGGCGAAGCGTATGGGCAACAAGTCGTCGAGACACAACGTGTCCACAGTGGGAGTGGACATCGGGCTGTGGACGTACGAGAAGCCGCGCTCCCAACACCGGCGTCCGCTCACCTTCCGCACCTGGGACTTCGGGGGGCAACAGGAGTCAGTGCCTTATATAAATAAATATAAATATTTCAGTACACTCCACACATCGCCATCTAGCCCCAAGCTAAGTAACTACACTTGTGTTATGGGTGCTAGACAACGGATATACTACATACATACTTTTCTTTTGTAAATATATACTTATAATACAGATAAACAACCAGACCACAGACAAATATCTTAGCATAAATACTTGTCTGTGGCGGGAATCGAACCCGCAACCCTGTGTTTGGCAGTCCGGGATGGTGACCATTGTGCCAACTAGGTCGTCAATATAGCGTCCATTGTGTCTAGTACTCGTTCTCATTGTGTCCAAAAACAATGCCTACTGTTCGTATCATATATTCCTATCGTCCCCATCATGCATTCCTATTATTGTCCCCGTCAAACATTCCCACTGTCCCTATCGTATATTCCATTGTCCCCATCAACGACACCCACTGTCTCTATCATGTATTCTCATTGTCCCCGTCAAACATTGCCACTGTCCTCATCAACAATGCCCAATGTCACCATCATGCATTCCTATTGTCCCCGTCAAACATTCCCACTGTCCCTATCGTATATTCCATTGTCCCCATCAACGACACCCACTGTCTCTATCATGTATTCTCATTGTCACCGTCAAACATTCCCACTGTCCTAATCATGTATTTCTATTGTACCCATCGACAATTCCCATTGTCCGCATCGTGTATTCCTATTGTCCCAGTCAAATTTTACCACTGTCACCATCATGTAATCCTATCGTCTCCACCTTGGTAATTGATTGATTTAGCTGCAATAAGCCGCGTATGATCAACGAACAAGTTATGCATAAAATCCGGATTTTTACCCAACTATGTAAGTCTGAAGATGTGGCATCGTAGCTCCGAAACGGATGACCCGATTTCGATGCAGTTTGTTTTATTCGAAAGCTGAATATGCCTTGAGTATTCTTACCTATATTTTATGAAAATCAGTAAAGCCGTTTAAAAGTTATGTGCAATATTTCCCTGTCTTCAATATTATGTAAAGGTGTATTATTGAATTGTTCAGATACTACGCAACTCACCAGTACTTCCTCTCGCGTCGCTCCCTCTACCTAGTGGTGTGGAAGGTGACCGATGGCAAGAAGGGACTCGAACCCGCGCTACATTGGCTCAGGTCAGTTACATTTAGAAATATAAACACTTGATATAATTTTATTACAGAACTAGCAGCGCTCCGGGATTTCACCCGCGTAACTCCCGATCCCATGGGAATATCGGGAAAAGAAGTCCCTGTAAGACTCCCGATGAATCAATGTATCCTCATACCAAGTTTCATCAAAATCGGTCCAGTAGTTTCGGAGACTATTCAATTGAAACAAACCATCAAATCTTTCCTCTTAATATTAGTACAGAGTTAAATCCATTTAGAAATTATAAAATGTTATAAGAAATTCTACTGGTAATCAAGTGGACAAATCTAATCTATTGAAGGATATGTTTGTACTTCTCGTTCCATTCTGATCCATCGATAGATTTATTTCAAATTTATAATACTTAATAGTGAAACATTATACAAAAATACACGACAAAATCAAACCCAAGAAAGATTTTTTAAAATAAATCGATTAGAATAGATTTTGATCGAATAGATTTTTTTATATTATCTTTTCCCCAACCTCAATATTTTGACCCGGGTGTAGCAAACAGGAATTCGTTAATAGATACCCGTCGTCCCAACGTGCGTCTCTAATGGGACAAACAGGACTAAGTACGTTAAAGTGAGATGTAATTACAGATCTATACAAGCTCGCGCCCCGGGCTCCCCCGTCATCATGGTCGGCACACATTACGACCAAGTCGCTTATGTAAGTGCAATAATTCTACAGTGTGGAAAAAACCCTAGAAATAAAATATAACTCTCCTGGATATTATTTTTAAATTTCTAAAAATTACTCTAATTTTCCTAAAGTATTTTTCAATGTGTCAACACCATTATTGGCTACCTAAATATACCTAAGAGGTATAGCAGGGTTTTCTTTACACACTATATAATGAGGGGGCAAATGAGAAATCCCCATTCCAAAAGTGCCAAAATATTTCAGAGTAACCTCCCGGAGAACGAGTCACCGGAAGCCCTCCAGCGACTGATCAGGTCGTCTATAATGGGGGCAGGGGATGCGGACAAGCTCGGCTTGCCGCGGGTCATGGACTCGCTCGAGGTCAGTTACTGTTTCACTCGAGGTCACTTACTATTGTCATCTATTACTGAACCCACTTTAAGTCGTGAGATACAAAGTAATTATTTTCTCGGGTCTTAATCGCGTATTTTGTATTTTTATTAAGCTATTGCATAGTTTTTATCGCGGGCTTTGAGCGCGGCGACCTTATCAAGAAATTCCGTTACGAAAATAAAACCTAATCCCCCCACTCCGCCTACCATGTAGCTCGGCCGAGCGTTCACTTAACGTGTTTCTCTTAAAATTTGAAACATTTGAAATCTAAAATTGAAATAAAAACAAACGAGTAATCGGCGAACATACATAAAAAAAAAAAATATATACGCGACGAATTGAGAACCTCCTCCTTTTTTGAAGTCGGTTAAAAATACGCGATTAAGACCCGGGAAAATAATTACTATGAATACAAATCGTGTGAGTTTAAAAAGTTTGTTAGTCATGAGATAAGTTCTAATTTAACTACAAATTGTAACTAGATTTAATCGAGGTCATAATTTTTTTTATAAAAGGTCAGTTACAGTTTCACTTGATGTCAGTTACAAACTGTCATCTACTCCTGAAGTCATATGAGATCAGTTACAAAATGCCATCTGTGACTATACCCACTTGAAATTGATTACAAAACTTAAAGTTCTCACCTTTATAATGTCTAATAATAAGTGGTCATTTTTAGTTTAAATTTAAATTATCAGGTCATGTCGCCTGAAACACAGGATCACCTAGTTCAGGCACACGTGGACTTAGATTAAAGCAAAAATTTGTACCTTTGTTTAATATTGTACTGTATTTCTGAATAAAAATTATCTTATCTTATCTGTAACTGGATTCACTCGAGGTCATTCAGAATTTCTCTCGAGGTTAGTTAAACTTTTACGTAAGGTCAGTTACAGATTCACTTTTTTTTAATTTATTTATTGAGATTAAATTGTATTTTGTTCAGGTATCGTGCAGTTCGCGGCACAACATCAAGTTGTTGGCAGATATCATATATTCTGTGGCGTTTAGTGTCAAACCACCCGGTAAGTACATATTATACTAGTGTGGCTTAGCGCGATCAATGCATTCAGCCCATGTACAATGATATTTGTACAGGATTGGGAGAAACCAGAGTATCGAGTGAAGCTGTGGGCTGGAGCTACTTTTGCATTATTTTATTAATTTTGATTCTGTTACTAGGTATTCCTATTATACCCCAAAATGGGGATGATGGGAATTATCGTGTCATCTTCCCTCTGAACTGGTTCCAGGTAGCAAGGAGCCGCTCCTCGAGCAGCGTATCCCAGCGTCGTACCTGATGCTGGAGGAGTGTGTGACGTCAATGGCCGCCGACCTCGTCGAGCCGGTCCTCAAGCACGCCGACTACAAGCAGATGGTATGTTACACGCACTTCTTCTTCTTCCTTTCGAGTCCAGTCAAATATTTCCAATGGTTAGCCACTGCAACTGCAGCAGCGGTGGCCTCCACCAGAAGACCAATTCTCGTATATAACATTGTTTAAATTACATTACAATATCATTCCGATTGCAGAAAATATGCTCAAAGTCAGAATATAGAGAATTTTGTACCACTTTGATAATATTTTTTCTAATCGAAATGTAATTGTAATGATATTTAAATGTAATTTGAATTTGATTGAATTTGTCTTTCTGGTCCTCTAATGTGCAGGTGTAAGGGCACAATCTCATGGGCTCCACACTCGCACTGTTAATCCGTCGCTGCAATATACTCCCATTCGCTCCTCAGTCTGCAACGGCCTACTTCCTATAGTTTGCGGAGCTGTTCCACTCATCCTTACATATCAGAAGGACTGGCAAACCTGTATACAAATTGTTGTCCTGATCACTTGTACTATTGTCCCCATTAATAGGTACACAGTCACGATAGGGGGGACGATAGGAATAGATTTCAGTTTATTGAGTTCCTTTGTCCCTACTGAATGGGGACAACGGGAATATCAACATACATACTCGGACTTCAGATTTCTTTTACTTTTTGTGTTATAAATGCGTGGAACTCTGTAATTGGATTTCTATTGTTGTACTGTTTATACAATTATGTATTAGCTGTTGAGTTTCCTAAAATAAATAAATACTGACAATGGAAAGCAAGGCCAGTAGACGCTTCGCTCGCTCGGCCAACAACGACGAGTGACAGCAATGCAACATGTTTGCCTATGCTTCGCTCGCTCGGCCAACAATGAAGTTGATGCAACATGTTTGCCTACAGGTGCAGCAGTACATGCAACAGAAGAACGTCAAGATGTTCAGGGACGCGGCGGAGCTGCACCAGGCCACCATGTTCCTACATGACAACGGTCAGTTCTAGCTCTCTCTATCTCTATCTCTCTATACCTCTACTATATTGTCTTGGAATTTCGTTAAGGTGAAAGGGTACCTGCGCTCTCTCCATATAAACGTAGTCGACTGTTTTCTCTCTGGATAATGACACTAGAGCAAATATTTTTGGTGCATAAAACTTATAACTGCCATGACTATGTCCCTACGTTTTCGTTTTTTTTTCATTATTATAGCCAAAAATTCCCTATAGTTTTGGAGCTATCCTAAAGTTAGGAATAAAAACGAGTATAACTTTGAAATGGCGAGGAATTTTCGTCTCAAAATACCTCAAAATATCGGTAAAGATCTCACCTACAATTCCATCTCAGCACTTTTGAGAGAAACTAAACACATACGTAACAATCAACAATGTTTACCAACGAAGGCGACCGGTACCGGTAGTAACTATTTAGTAACCTGTGTAGCGAGGTCGTTGGCGTATGGGGGATCCATAAAGTATCCTGTCACGCCAGTTTTAGCACCAAAGCAATGATCTTTTTAAAGCTTAATATAAATAATAATAATAATAAATATTTCAGGACATATTACACATCGCCATCCAGCCCCAAGCTAAGCAACTTAATGCTTGTGTTATGGGTGCCAGATAACGGATAAACTACTTATATACTTTTTTTTGTAAATATATACATATTATACATATAGGAAACACCCAGAACCAGAAACAAGAATTTATGGTCAACATAAATACTTGTTCCCGGCGGGAATCGAACCCGCAACCTTCTGCGTCGCAGTCGGGTGTTCGCCCGACGCGCCACAGAGGTCGTCAAATATCTCCGGAGCTACTGAACAGATTTATATGAAATTTGGTTTGAGGATAGCTCATATCATGGCAATGAACGTAGTATAGTTTGTACCGGGATATTCCCACGGGATCGACTGTAACGGCGTGTTCCAGGTGTCCTACTGCACTACGACGACGCGAACCTGAAAGAGCTGTACTTCGTGCGGCCGCAGTGGCTGTGTGATGTCCTCGCGCATGTGATCACCATCAGGGAGATCAACCCCTTCGTGCATAACGGTCAGTTATTGTTGAAACCTCGGCGTGGCGTGGCGCGGCGTGGTGCTCCACAACGGAAGGACTGCCGATGGTATCAGATCCTACAATGGCTTCATAAAATGGCGGAACCATTCTAAATGAGAGATTAAATGCTTGAGGGTATCAGATCTACCCCTAAATTGTGTTCTCTTGCAATGTTAATATGACAAATGTAGTTGACAGTTAAAGACCTGGCACCCAATATCACCCAGGTCATCATCATCATCCGAGCGATGTTCCCGGTTGCATTCCCTCCCTCTCGGGAGCCCAGGGTCCGCTTTCTTTTACGCCTCCACTTCGCACGATCTTCGGCATCCTGGGTTGTAAGGCCATTTGCACGCATATCACCCTTTACGATGTCAAGCCAGCACTTCTTGGGTCTACCCAGTCTGCCACGGCCCGGCGGAGGCGCCATGGCAAGACATTTGTTCCCCACGTAACTACCCGGTTTTCGCAAGACGTGACCATACCAGGTCACGGAATATCACCCAGGTAATATTGACACTTTAGTGTCCTTTGAACACTTAAGAATAAAAGCACTCAGGTCCTCAAAGGCGCCTCCATCATCATCATCACCTTCCTGCCTTTATCCCAATGTATTTGTGGTCGGTGCAGTATGTCTTCTTCCATTCACTCCTATTAGTCGTCATCTCATCGTTCACATTCATCTCTCTCATGTCTTGTCTCAAAGGTGACTCCATTAAAACCATTATTTTGATATCCTATAATCACCTTTAGGGGTTCTATATGTTAGCGGTATTTGTTCTGAAAAGAAAGTCAAATCTTATAATCCCCCCCCCCCGCAGGTATAATGAAGGTGGAAGACTTGTCGCACGTGTTCAAGGCGTCCCCACTGCTGGGCCGAGGGGAGCTGGGAGTATCCCTGCTGCACAAGTTCGAGCTGGCGCTGTGCTGGGACGCGCGCAGCTTGCTGCTGCCGCCGTTACTGCCCGAGGTGGAGCCGGAGGAGCCGCAGGTGGGTTGTCGCACGCAATGGTCCCCACCCACTGCTGGGCCGAGGGGAGGGGTACGGAACCCACCGTGCGCTAGTCCGACTCGCACTTGGCTAGACCTATGTATAGAGGACATTAAAACGATCTCATAAAGTAATATTTCATGTGACAGAAAGTGGTTCACTCCGTCGCAGTGGCATCGTGATATTTGAACCGTTTAGTTGTCTCCCTTTTTCTTAATATATGTGTTTGATTTAGTTACCGATACGTGGTCGGTCGTGGACGGGACGTCGCGCGTGGCCACTCACCCACCCGACTCACCCCACCCACCCAACTCACCCCACTCACTCGACTCACCCGACCGTCTTGGACTACAGGCAGACAGACTCACCTACTCTCATACGTAAGTATTACGGAAATAGATCATTTAATTCACTTCATCTTTAATTCATTCTTGTTATTAAACTGTTTTATAAAGTTCAGTTTAAATTATATTTTGTAATTGGATTTAACATTACTTTTATTTATTTAATTAAATTCACTCATTATTGAAACAATTTAATTCATATTTTTAATTGTATTTACATTATTAAAGTTTATCTTTAAAAAACTTTTATTGACTTCACATTATTTATCTTTAATTCATTAAATTCACTCTTTATTGAAACAATTTAGTTATTATTATTTTTTAATTGAATTCACATTATTTATCTTTAATCAATTTAATTGACTCTTTATTAAATTCATATATTGCCATCTCATTCTCATTATTTATCTTTAATTCATTAAATTTATTAAATTCACCATTGAAACAGTTTAATTCATGTTTTTTTTATTGAAATAACATTATTTATCTTTAATTATTTTATTTCACTCTTTATTAAATTCATATTATTTAATTGAATTCATATTGAATGAATGTAATGAACTCGGCTGTATGAACGTTACAGAAGAGAGCAGCAGTATCAGTATATCGGGTCGGTGCTCGACAGACAGGCCGAGCCTGCGCCGGCTGCTCGCCCTGACGTACGTCCCGGTCGGGTTCTGGGCGCGGCTGTGTGCCCGACTGTTGGCCGACCAGCAGCTCGCGCTGCAGCCGCATCTCTTGTACACGCTTAACGAGGTAACTTGTGTGACTTGATGAGGTGACTTGTGTGACTTGATGAGGTGACTTGTGTGACTTGATGAGATGACTTGTGTGACTTGATGAGGTGACTTGTGTGACTTGATGAGGTTACTTGTGTGACTTGATCATGTAACTTGTGTGACTTGATGAGGTGACTTGTGTGACTTGATGAGGTGACTTGTGTGACTTAATGAGGTGACTTGTGTGACTTGATGAGGTTACTTGTGTGACTTGATGAGGTGACTTGTGTGACTTGATGATGTGACTTGTGTGACTTGATGAGGTGACTTGTGTGACTTGATGATGTAACTTGTGTGACTTGATGAGGTGACTTGTGTGACTTGATGAGGTTACTTGTGTGACTTGATCATGTAACTTGTGTGACTTGATCATGTAACTTGTGTGACTTGATGAGGTGACTTGTGTGACTTGATGATGTAACTTGTGTGACTTGATGAGATGACTTGTGTGACTTGATGATGTAACTTGTGTGAGTTGATGAGGTGACTTGTGTGACTTGATGAGGTGACTTGTGTGACTTGATGAGGTAACTTGTGTGACTCGATGAGGTAACTTGTGTGACTCGATGAGGTAACTTGTGTGACTCGATGAGGTAATTTGTGTGACTTTAGATAGACTAATGAAATAACTCTTACAATTGTTTTGTATTGTATCAGATGGAATCGGAGGAGTGTATGAGTGCAGCGCTGGAGTCGGCGTGGGGATGGAAGGTGTCTCGCCGCGGGATATCGCTAGTGTGTGGCTCGCTGCACGTCGCCTCGCTCAAGGAGTTGCCGCCTAAAGCAGACCCGCTCTTGGGACTCGACGACGGAGACCATGCCAAGTAATGTTGCTTATAATGTGTGATTCAGTGAAAGGGGTTGTTCTTGACGTCTAGGCGAACAACTTTTGTTCTACGACTTTAAGAAATTTGAACTTTTTTTTCGATAATTCTGAGGGAATTTTTACTTGAAAATCTGTTTCATACAAAAACTTCGAACGAAATGTTCGAATTTTCAAAAGTCGTAGAACAAAATTGGTTCGCCTAGCCGTCTAGAATAACCACCCTTCACACATTGTATGGTGAATTTAATCAATCTAAACGAGTCAAATGAAAAGAATCAAAACTAGTTAAGTGAATAAAATTTATAAAGTGAATTAAATTAATTAATTCGAGTAAAGTGAATGAAATAAATGTAGCCGATATCCTACTATGGTGCTAGTAATTTCCATAGGAAAATGAAATATTGTTATATTTTTGTAAAACTCTTTTATTGTTACTTTTTCCGTACATGACGATGGATAAATGAAAATATTATATTATGACAAGACAGTTTTACATTTTTATGGTATTGACTAACGAGTACCTACCTACGGAGCTGAGACCAAGGAGTGTAGTTAACAATAAATAAAGTGATTAAATCGGTTCAAGTGAAATGAATCATTTAAAGTGAATTAAATTAATCGATTCGAGTGAAGTGAATTAAATTAAAAGCTGAACAAATTGATGCTACTAACGTAAACACTTCGAATATGTAAACAAACTAAATATCAAAAATAATTTGTATTATTTTTTCAGAATCCGAGTCCGCCAAGAAGATTCGTGGTGCGATTTGGAACTGAATTCATCATCTTGTATAGAACTGGTGTTGCCAGCTCAAGTGTGTGTCATCAAACGAGATGATGGCTTGCCTATTGCAGGATACCAGGTCATTAAATCACATTTTCTAAATTCTACTAATGTGCACTCGTAATTTTATATTCTTAAACTAGTATACTAGACGTAAATAAATTGGGAGACAACTAAACGGTTCAAATATCACGATGCTACTGCGACGGAGTGAACCACTTTCAATCATTTGCCTATTAAAATATTTACATTAAATATTACTTTATGAGATCGTATTAATGTTCTCTATATACTTTGGCCATAGATTTAGTCGGCCAAGTTAGAGTCAGACACGCGCATCTGTGACTATTTCTACTGTCTAGCTATCACCGTTCAATAGATACATCCTGGTGACAGACAGACGGACAGTGGAGTCTTAGTAATAGGGTAGTGTAATAGGATAATAGCGTTTTTACCTTTTGGGTATAGAACCCTAAAATAGCAAAATATAATATGAACTATTATGTCACACTTATAATATGTCACACTTATAATATGAAGTAGAAAAGAATGAAAAACTATTATTTTTCTAATTTTTATTTTTCTTTTTAGAGTATAAGCTTGGAGCCGAGCCCGGAGGTGTTGGCGCGCATGTTGGCGATCATGTCGGACCATGTGGACTTGTTGTTGGAGGATTGGTACCCGGCGCTCGGTGAGTACAGCTCGTCCCACTCGTCCCACTGTCGACCCGCTCTACTCGACTCGTCTTAGTGGGGTGGGCCCCACCGACCCATTTATCCCAATGACAGGCGGGTCGTTCCATCCCACTTGTCCTATTTTGGTGACCCTCTCGTCCCATTGGCGCCCCCCCACCTCCACCCACGATATGAATTGAATTTAAATTAAATAAAAACTAAAATAAAGTCACAACTAACACCGAGAATGGTTTCGGCGGCCATCTTGTAAAAGTCTTAACGGCTTGAAATGTCTTCCATATTATTCCTAGTAGGTGGGGTATAGAGATAATATTTCATTAAAATAACAGTTAAAATAATAACTCAAATTATAATTCTAGACAAGTAGGCACTTAACTTCACTAAATATATAAAGATGTCCTAGATTACCTAATTTCGTGTGATTTTTTTCATATCTCGAATTCAATCTGTTTATACAAATTAAATAAACATCGCAGAACTCCAGTACCACTTGTAACGTAATCTTTAGTCTCTAAGCTCAACAAAACAGTCGTTTGTTGACATAATAGACCTTCTCAAGTGGTCGTAAAGAATGATTTATTGCTCCTGCGCGTGCGGCGGCCAAATGACGTCATCTCTAGGCACTTCAAACGTCATTTTTTTGACATACCGGGCACGCGTGTCGCTAAGATTAAAATAACATTCAACTGACATGTCTAATAAGATGGCCGCCTCTCCAATGGCCGGTGTTCGTTGTGACGTAACTACCTGTCAATTGATTTAAGACAACTGAATCTATATATTTGGTTGAACCCCAACGTCTTCTCTAATGTATCCCCTACTCCCAACGGACCCTTTACGTAAAATGTATGTATAAATATGAATAAATAAATAAATATTACAGGACATTCCACACATCACCATCTAACCCCAAGCTAAGTAACTACACTTGTGTTATGAGTGCTAGACAACGGATATACCACTTATATACTTTACTTCTGTAAATATACACTTTTTAATACATAGAAACAACCAGACCACAGACAAATATGTAATATGTATATAAATACATGTCTGAGACGGGAATCGAACCCGCAACCCTATGTTTGGCAGTCCGGCATGGTGACCATTGTACCAACTGGGTCGTCATTGTATGTGTGTGTGTGTGTCATAGGTACACGGTTCGTGCACACGTCGGAAGGTCGATGCCTGATCACGCGTGTCATCATGTGTCCCGGGTGTCTGCGGGATGGAGACCACGAGCATATAGCGCAGGTGAGTGACTCTACGACATATAGTTCCGTCACGGCTCGGTAGGTGGCGCTGCTCAGAACTATTGGTGACAAAAGGAAAACGACTGAAGGAAGTCAACAATATAGTGCTTCAGTCAGAGCGCCGATTATGGCGCTGCCTTCTTGTTTAGCGTATGTGTCTATAAATAGGAATAAAATAATAGAACGTGGTTCATTCTGTCGCAGTAGCTTCATGATGTCTGAACCTTTTTATAGTCACACAATTTATTTGAATAGGTGAAAGGGTACCAGCGCTCACTCCATACAAACGTAGTCGACTGTTTCCTCCCTGGATAATGACACTAGCACAAATATTTTTGTGTCATAAAACTTATAACTGCCATGACTATGTTTTGGTTTTTTTATTTTCTAATTATCATAGATATTAAAATTAAAAAATACAAAAAATAGGGGCATGGTCGGTCATGGCAGTTATAAGTTTGATGCACCAAAAATATTTGCTCTAGTGTCATTATCCAGGGAGAAAACAGTGGACTACGTTTGTAATAGTTTGTATGGAGAGAGCCCCCGGTACCCTTTTCTCTTAAACATTTTTATGTAAATGTTTAGCAAGCGATGAAACGCCTGGAGTTGGCGCCGATCGTCCGACCGCGAGTCTCCGAGGAGTCGGGCGATAGTGGAGTCGGACATGAATCTAATGGTCAGTCTATACTTACACAGATTTGTATCTTTAGGTCATAAAGAGGGGGGAGACACGTATCTGTTATGTAAATGATAAAGGTTGCCTAGAAGAGATCGCTCTGAGCGATAACGCCGCCCTTTGTAACACTTAATGTAATTTAAAACATCGGCCAACTTTTTGTTTTTTCTTTAAGTACTTAAATATATTCTGTTTTAACCCCTAACGCAAAAACAAATGGAACAATTCCTAAAAAATATTATATGTCAGACGAGACTGTACAGGTTAAAAGTCTTTTGCCTAGCCTTTCGGGAGTATAATTAACAAAAAAAATATTACCTAAAAAATAGTAAACTCACAAATATTTTGTTAACTTTTTCAAGTCTAACAAGTCTTTTCTTTTATTCGCAACTGTGATAAACGTCGTACGATGCGCGTGTGGCTAATGATCATTGTATATCGGCTTTTTTAAACGCGCTCGCGTTCCTCTATGCAATGATCGATTTGCCACACTTGTATCGCAATGTACTATTATAAAAGACGTGCTTCATATTTAATTCAGAAATGCATACCCTAAAATCCTATTAGAACCACGCGGACGAAGTGTATATATGAGTTGTGTATGATATTGTAGCGTCGTCTCGCCTCGGGTCAGTGGAGGGCGTGCCCCCCCTGGGCGTGTCCCACGCGTGGACCGTGGAGCACTGCATCCTGGCGGCCAGCACCAACCTGTGTCTCAACTGTCCCACGCACGGGGGGACCGCGGTCAGAGACGTCGCGCCTGATCTGGTGAGTATTAAATAAAAAAAAAATGCGGTTGTTCCGGGAGTGAAAACTTAACTTTAAACTTAAAATAAAAAAATAAAAAGGACTTAAAAAATTTGATTTTTTTTTTTAACTAAGTACAAAATATGTTACACACTGTAGCTGCGTCTCGTAACGGTGTCGCGAGTTCAGAGATTTTATCTCATCTAAAAATATAAGCTAAGTTTACACTTCAATAAATATTGCAGGACATTCCACACATCGCCATCTAGCCCCAAGCTAAGTAACTACACTTGTGTTATGGGTGCTAGACAACTCATATAGCTACTTATATACTTTACTTTTATAAATATATACTTATAATACATAGAAACAACCAGACCACAGACAAATAACTAAACATAAATACATGTCTGAGGCGGGAATGGAACCCACAACCCTGTGTTTGGCAGTCCGGCATGGTGACCATTGTGCCAACTGGATCGTCGTCGTCATCCCAAGCTGGGCTGGGTTGAACATTATATATTTTGTTCAGGACTAGCATCACCTCGTGGTTTTACTCATGTTTCTCTCGATCCCGTGGGAATATCGGCATAAAAGTACCTTATGTTACTGTCAAGGAATCTATGTATCCTCATATAAACTTTTATCAATATCGGTCCAGTAGTTTCGGAGCCAAATCTTTCTTCTTTAAAATAATAGTAAGGAAAATATTAGTAATTTTGCGCAAAACGCAAAATGCCTAAACCGCAGAATTCCTAAAGCACACAATGCCTAGACAAGGGAAAAAGTACTACTTTTCCCTCACGTGAACGGTAAGTAGTAAAAAAACCATTTTCGACCTTGATTAAAGGATTTATCAATTTCCACCCCCAGCTGCTCTTAGACGTGGAGGAGTCCCGCCGCGCGCGCTGGGAGGACATCACCCCCCGGGGGACGCTGGGCCGGGGGGCGTTCGGGACCGTGCTGGTGGCCACGTGGCGGCCCCCGGGGGGCCGGCCGCTAGAGGTGGCTCTCAAGCTGCTACAGCCCGTCCCCCCTCCGCCGGGGGCCGACCTGCAAGCTGTTCACGCTTATAAGGTACACTTTGAAGCTAGTTGCGACAATCTATCTATACATATAAAATGCTTTGTCCTGACTGACGACTGACTGACTGACTGACGGATCAACGCACAGTATTCTACCCCTTAGGGGTTGAAAAAGGGGGGCAAAGTTTGTATGAAACTTAGTCCATTTTCGACTTTTACGCGAACGAAGTGTTAGATTAAGTCCAACTTGAAATCTGTTAAGCAGTTTTTGTATGAAAAACCTTCGCATTATGATAATAAAATTAATCAGGAAGATACGAGATCATAGAGAAAATATAACTGTCGTAGCACATGTAGACGTCGTAGCAGTGAACTCGTAGCAGATAATACCGTCGTAGCACGTACGGTACGTTGCAGGCGGGGCTAGCACGTTGGGAGCGCGAGCCGGCGGGCGCGGCGTGTCGCGCGTACTGCGCGCTGCGCGGGGAGCTGCAGGTGCTGCGCGCGCTGCGCCACCCGCACGTGCTGCCCTGGGTGGCCGCCGTCGCCCGGCCCAGGGCGCTGCTGCTGCACGCCGCACCCGGTATGTACCGACACACGGACTCATCCCGACTCACTCACACTCACCCTCCGAACCAACCAACCAAATCACTCAAATAACTCACCACTCTATCCTTCAACTCACCCACTCAGCACACCAACTTACCTACCACACACTCAACTCACAAGTAAACACACCAACTCAGTTACACTAACTCACCATTCTATCCTTCAAATCACCTACTGTGGGGTTTTTTGTAGATCGATAGGTCGTTGGATTTTTTAAGATATTAAGTAACTCACCACTACACCACACCAACTCACCAACACAGCACACCAACTCACCTCTCTACCTCCGCTAGGTGGCGCTCTAGATGGCGTCCTGAAGACGTACGGCGCATGCGGCGCCCGCGTCGGTGTACGGGCCGCGAGGGCGCTGCTGCTGCAGGTCGCGAGGGCGCTGGAGTACCTGCACGCCGCGCGGGTCGTCTACAGGGACCTCAAGGTGAGTCACACACTCCGTGTGAGGGTGAGTTGCACACACACAGGGATATGGGGCCTAAGTCTACTACTGTACAGTCAGCAAATGACTACTAGAAGCTGCATAGTTTAAAGTTTTAATTTTTAAATAAGGGTGCAGTGGTTGTTTATTATTCTGCTTGATACGAGTATCACTAAAGATTTCGAAGTGTTAGTTGTTACAATATATCTATTACGATTCAAAATTATGTCTATAACGATTCAAAATGATGTCTATTGTCAGTGACAAAACGAAAACGACTGAAGGAAGTCAACAATACAGTGCTTCATTTGATGTATACGTCAGGGCGCCGCCATCTTGACTACTGTTTAGTGTCTATAGATAGGAATAAAATGACGGAACGTGGTTCATTCTGTCGCAGTAGCTTCATGATGCCTGAACCTTTTCATGGTCGCACAATTAATTTGAGTTTATTAGTTTAATACCTTTTAGTGAGTGGATTAGGCGTTGTAGTAAAATAACGCCGATAGGTATGTATTATAATTTATATTATTATTAAAATATGTTCTTATGATATGTGCCTTTAAATTTATGTAACCTTACGCTCAGATTTGGTTGAAATAGCTAGTCCTTTATATTATTACGATTCAAAATAATGTCTATTACGATTCAAAATTATGTCTATTACGATTCAAAATGATGACTATAACGATTCAAAATGATGGCTATAACGATTCAAAATGATGGCTATAACGATTCAAAATGATGGCTATAACGATTCAAAATTATGTCTATAACGATTCAAAATGACAGTCAGAGAACGTGTTGGTGTGGCGCATGCCGAGCGTGCAGCAAGCTGTCGCCGCGGAGCGAAGCACGCAGCCTATTGATGTACACGTCAAACTTGGAGACTACGGTATGTGGGAGAACACTTGCAGACCAGATCCCGTGGGAATATATCGGAATCAAAAGTACCCTATGTTACTGTCAATGAATTAATGTATCCTCATACCGAGTTTCATTTAAATCGGTCCAGTAGTTTCGGAGCCTATTCGCTGCAAACAAAAAGAAATAAAAAACAGCGCACTCCGGGAGTGCAGGCAGAAGTGAAAACTGTATATCTGTGTAAAATCTCATCTGTCGCGCTGTATATCTGTGTAAAATCTCATCTGTCAAATCTCATCTGTCGCGAGAACGGCTGAAAATACTCACCCACAAAAGTGCCCAACGCGCCATAAGAAGTTTTCACTTCAAAAAGTATATTTTTTGAGTATGTTATTAAGAATTTTAGGTTATTTTGTTTGAATGTTTGTGTTCCCTAAGGTATAAGTCGGCTAGCGCCCCCTTCGGGTACGAAGGGGTTCGGCGGGACGGAGGGGTTCATGGCGCCGGAGATAATGCGGTACAACGGGGAGGAGGAGTACAATGAGAAGGTGAGGGGGGGGGTCGATCCATAAGGGGGGATTCGATCCAGGGGGGGGGGGGGTTTGCTAAGGGATTTTTTTCATTTTTGTAAAATAATAATGTTATTGTGGTATATATTTTGATTATCAAAGGTTCAAATTCCGAAAAAAATAAATGTTTATTTATGTTTGTTCTCAAGAGATTTTCTGCTGTTTCACTTTGATCCATGGATTTTATTCTACGGTTGATGTCCAACGTCTTCCCTAATGGATCCCCTATTCTTAACAAACCCCCTGTCGAGAATTTCATGGACTAGGGGGGACGATGGGCGCTAATATAAAAATAGATCAGAGGAGAAAAATGTTAATTATAATATTATTGTAAATCAGGAGTTTTTAGGCCTTTTTAGGAATAGAAACAACACCAGTGGGTGTTGTTTCAGATAGATATTTAGTGAAATATCTAGGTAACTAGTTAAGTATGAAATTAATAGGTAGGTAGTTAGGAATATAAATGAAGGGTTGAAACTATGAAACGGTTCCAACATAAACCACTGACGTGGATGGTGAACTGAACCACATTTCACCTTTTATTCTTAAGTGAACGTTGTTACCCTTAGAATACAGGAGAACCCTATGACATAATAAGGAATGGTCTTACTGGGTGCAGCGTCGAACCCAAACACCTTACCAACTGACGATCTCGAGACTCTCAACTAAAGCGCTCGCTTTTATAGGCGGTGGTGGGGATCGGCGATGCCAACAGCAGCTTTGATAACAGACGTGACGTCACTAGTCGTTTAAAAACTCTTAAGACTTATAATGTCAGGCCAATGAACCTTGCTTTGTAAAACTACCCTGAAGTATTCAAATACAGTATATACCAAAACATTGACTGTTAACTATATGATAATAGTGAAGTGAATGTAGTAATGTATGTATGTATGTTTCCAGGTGGATTGCTTCTCGTTCGGCATGTTGATATACGAGGTGATATCCTGCCGGCAGCCGTTCGACGGCCACGAGGCGGTCAAGGAGGCCATCTTGGATGGAGCGCGACCTCCGCTCTCGCCGAGGGTATGATATGCCGAGAGTGAATGGGAATATCAATTATTTTGTGATTTTTGTTCTCATTTGCCCCATTGGGGTTTTCAATGGCAATTTCAGGCATGTGTCGTAGTCGGTTCAGCTTTTAATCTGAAGAACTTAAGTGTTAGTAGAATATAATTTGAGAATCACCATTATTGTAGCACACGTAGACGTCGTAGCGGCAACTCGTAGCCGATATGAGCGTCGTAGCAGAGTGTAAGGAGGCGTGGCTTATTGAAGGCGGGTCTACTGTGTTATAGGAGTTGGAGTACCCAGTGAACATATTGGAGACGCTCCGGCGGTGCTGGGCGGGGCAGCCGTCGGCGCGGCCGTCCGCCGGCGCGCTCGTGTCCGCGCTGGCCGCGCCCGAGCTGGCCGCGCTGTGCGACGCGGCCGCGGCCAGGCCGGTCACCGCCGCGGCCGCCCTACGCCTCAACGTGCCAGGTACCTCGACCACGACGGTTGTTGTCCACGCAATGTACCGAGGCGTGAGCTAATCTATGTCTGTCTGTGTGTAGACGCATCGTGTGTCGGCTACGAGATATGGTACGGCGGAGGCGAGCCGGAGCGGGCGCACACGCTGCTCGCTGTCAACTCGCACTTGACGCAACATTACACTTTGAGGATACCACCGGGTATGTACATCTTACTACATATTATATGTTTTGCGAAGGAAATTTCAGGAAAAGTCCTGATCTGCCCTGTAGGCGTTGAATTAAAAACACAAAGCAGGAGATTTCTGAAGCAAATGTATTATTTTATTGCTATTCGAGTATATAAAAGAATATCACCTATTCGGTATCTGTCAGATTTTAATTGAAGTTATACTTCTTTAGGCGCGTTTAAATATGATGAGAGTGTTTTAAGATGCGCGCTCATCACTGTAACACTAAAGGAACAGGTTGAAGCTGTCTGCAAAATATATATCAGATGGATAGACGGACGTACGGACGGGTGGACGGACAGACGGACCATAGGACAGACAAACAGACGGACGTAAAACTTCTAGAAGTATAACTTATATAAGTACTTTACCCTTTTTTTTTAGTGAAAACTTCTTTAGTGCGGTACGCATATTTTTAGATGAGATAAAATCTCTGAACTCGCGACACCGTTACGAGCTACAGTATCAAAGTATGTATATCGTCAATTTTCTTCATACAAAAGTAGACCGTGACCACTAGTATTTAAGCTCAAAGTCAAGTGGAGAGAATGCGGTAACCGGTCACAGCGTCATTTTAATATAGCTCCATACCGTCAAACCCCGAGCGGAAATTTTGATTTTGGGAATTGAATTTTTTTGACGTGATAACGTTTTATAAATTGGTGAACACCTGCAATCTCAAAAAAGTGTGACGTCACGCGTCGTTACTGGAACGCCTCATGTTATTGACAAGGTAACTATAGCAACGTTTTATCGTTGCCATGGTTACCATCAATGTTTTCTTATGACGTTATCACGTAAAATTATCGTCCGGAAACAGACTTTACAGACAATCATTTTTTCGAATAGAGAATTAGATTTGACAATGTCCAATCAACGCAATATTAGCACAACTAGATATAAAAGTACAATCGATGCGGTATTCCCGAGATATTTAAATAACTTCGAATCTAAATGTGTTTATTTCCTATTTTATTAGTTATCATAAACTTATTTAGTTTCTATTTTAAATTGTAATAATTTTAATGATAATTAGGTATGATGACACAAGAGTTGTCGAAATCGTTTTTATTTATTATTTATCTGTGTACATTATCTGTCTCTTTTCGAACATTTAATACTTAGTGACATTTTCATAACAAATCAGAATAGTACATTGCGATACAAGTGTGGAAAATTGATCTTTGCATAGAGGTGGTTTAACACGCGCGAGCGGTACGCGAGTGCGTTTAACAAAGCCGAAATACAAAGATCAATTCCACACGCGTATCGTACGACGTTTTTTATCACAGTTGCGAATGAAAGAAAATACTTGAAAAGAAAAGAAAATAATAAAGTTTACAATTTTTTTATGGCATTATTTTTTTGTTAATAATACTCTCGAAAAGCCAGGCAAAAGACTTTTAACCTATACAGCCTCGTCTGACATACAATATTTTTTAGGGTCTTTCCATTTGTTTTTGCGTCGGGGGTTAAAAACAGAATATAATGGTAAGGAAAAAGAATATTTTATGACTTCTGTGGCACGTAATGCGAACACCTATCTGTGACGCCCAAGATAACGGGTTCGATTCCCGCCTCAACTCCCAACTCATCACTTTGACCTCTTATTAACGATGTATTTATGTAACAATTTGTTAGATAAATCAGATCCGGTGGTGGTGAGAGCGATGTGCGTGGTGGGATCCCACGTGTGGGTCGGAGACTCCGCCTCAAGGGTACATGTTTACAAGTAAGTTTATCATAGTATTCATAGTCTAAGATCCCTTTAAGGGTACCGGGCACTCTCTCCATACAAACGTAGTGGACTGTTTCCTCCCTGGATAATGACACTAGCACCAAAAGTATTTGCTCTAGTGTCATTATCCAGGGAGAAAACAGTCGACTACGTTTGTATGGAGAGAGTGCCGAGTACGTTTGTAATAGATTGTATGGAGAGAGCCCCCGGTACCCTCATCTTAAGAACGAACTTCACTGAGCTGCTTAATAAACTCACTTTTGTCCACGACTATTATTTCTTGCAAAAAATAGGTTATGTATTATATCTAAAAGCACTTCACATCTCAAAATAATACCAATTACATACCCATCAGTATTATTTTACCTGCATTATAATATCTAATTTACACTTTATAATAACGAATAAACACAAATATATTGGGACACCATTAGAAAGTTCAAATATTATGAAGCCACTGCAACAGAATGAACCACGTTCCGTTATTTTATTTCTATTTATACACAAATGGAGCTCTGACGTGTACAATGTACATCGAATAAGCTTTATATATTATTGAGCAGCTTTTCTGAAATATTCCCGTTGTCCCCACTGCTTTGGTCCACTGGTGGCAAATGGGAATTTATTTTTAAATAAAAAAAAATTATAATTACAGTACAACTTTTTTGTTTTAATTATAATGAAATAAAATTAATGCAAACTACATAATTTTAATAAAAAATGAGTAGTTACATGTTATTTTTTTTGACGTGACAACGTCTACTGCTGACGTTATGCGCTCACAATGAGAGCGAGTGAGAGGCACGCGTCCCTTCTACTCGGGCATGGTTAGCCCGCCTAAGAGCGAGAGAGACAGACATAAAAAGTGAAAGGCACGCGTCCCTTCCACTCGAGCACAGTTGTTGTCACGTAAAACTTTCGCCCGTATACCGACTTTACAGGCAACCAGTTTTTTAATCGATTTATTCTTTGTGTTTATTTTGTTGTAGTGTATCAACATGCAGTGTGGCGTGGTCAGTGAGTATAGAAGAGTATGTGGGGAGCGTCTGCAGTGGCATAGCGGCGCTCAGTCCGCTGCCGAAGTTACAGCGAGTCGCGTTAGCTCTCGACTCTGGCAGGTAGGTACCTTCACGTTTGCGTTACTTTTCACTAGGTTATTTTTTCGATTTTTATTATTTTTTGACGATTTGGTATTTTTTGTTTCATATTTTTTCCTAATTAGCATGTGATATTTTTATTTATTTTAAAATAGTATCGGATTTAATTTTACATTAAGTCTTGAGTGAAAAAGCTTTCAATAGAGAGTCCGTTTAGAGTAGGGGATCGGTTGAGAATCAACCTTTTTTTTTGTACCGGGTATTTTTTCAACACGTCGACAAATTCCAAGTGTCCTAGCTCGGAGAGGCAAATGAAGTGGGAAAACGAGAAAACATTATTTTCTGCTATATTTTATAATTGGTTACTGTTAGGCTCACATCAAAATTCCTTTTACTTTTTATGTTTTAAATGCGTAGAACTCTGTAATTGACTTTCTATTGTTGTACTGTTTATATAATTATGTATTAGCTTGAGTTTCCTAAAATAAATGAAAAAATAAATAAAAATAATTATTGTGGTTCTAATACTTAATGGTCGTGGTTCGTTCGGTGGACTGTATGTTCGCTGGTTCGGTCAAATGAAAGAAGCTCGTTGTTTGTAGTTCGTGTTCGTTTATTGTTCCTGGGTTGTTCTCGATCGGAGGCTCGTTGTGATGCGTCCCGGCCGGCCCGTGTTTTATAGGCGGCCGGATAACGGTGTATCCTGCCGGCCGGGGCGCATCTGGCTCCTTTGTTCTAATACCGACTCGTGGTATTTTATTTTACAAACATAGCTTACGTTCTAAAGTTCCTTAATTAACAGAGTTTAAACCTTATCAACTATATTAACACAAATGATCTTAAGACTAAAATTATTCTAAACCTTAGCCTAATGTAGCCGTCCGCAACAATAATATTATAAACAGACAGACAGACAAGAAAGTGATCTTATAAGGGTTCCTTTTTTACCTTTTGAGGCACGGAACCCTAAAAATATTGAATAATAATATGTTTGTCTTGTCAGATTGTTTCTAGTGAGTGTAGTGAAGCCAGCGGCGGGAGGTAGCTTCGTGTTGACGGAGCTCGGCACGTCCAGCGCGCTGGCTTGTCTAGCGCACACTGTCACCGATCAAGGGTAAGCATTTACTTACCTCGGCGTTTCCTATACACCCCACTATAATTGTTATAGGGGGCGAATGGGAATAATTTAGTAATACATTCACAAATGTTTATTTATTATGTTATTTTTGTTTCTAAGTGGTTGTTAAAATGGAGAAAATGATTAACAAAGTATGTAGTTATTCTATTTATTGTCACCTTATAACAAGCAAAACGGACTGTGCGTGTGTGTTATATTTAAGACATAGGACTGTTAAATTGAAGAAGTAGGAAAAAGAAGAGAAACAAATTCCCCCTTATTCCAAAACGAGGTTTAAGGATAGTCCGAGATGCGAATTTAAACCTTAGTTTTAGACATAGATTTACTCGTAAACTATAGTCTAAACACTATCGCTATAGATTATTGGGGATATTGTTTAGACTATAGTTCACGAGTATATCTGTGTCTAAATCTAAGGTTTAAATCCACATCTCGGACTATCCTTAAACCTCGTTTTGGAATAAAGGGGATTAAGTTTTTATTTCAGACGTCACGTAATACGACAGTATGAAAAATTTAAAATATAAAGAACCCCCGACTTTTATCTCTGATAAAATCGCTGAACCGATTTAGATCAAACATAGCTAAGAACACTCCCGACTAATTAATTAAACTTTCAACCAAAAAATAAAAAATGGGTCATCCGTTCGGTAGCTTCGATGCCACAGACACACACACACACACACAGACACGTTAAACTTATAACACACCGTCGTTTCTGGGCCGAGAGTTAAAAAAGGTCGCCATATTTTTTCTTCCAGTATATCTGTGTGGGCGGGAGGAGCTGATCTGTCAGCTTACGTTGTAAACGAAGAAGGTGTTGCCAGTGCGGACACCGTGCCGCTACCCAGCGCCGGTGGGGACACCGGGAACGAGGTGAGGACAATGGGGAGCTGGGTAGATGGGAATCAGTGACACAGTGTTGCCAATTGCCACATCGTTCCGCATTGTGAATGAGAATTAAACTTTTGGAACGAAAGTTCCTTATCGCGCGTTGCGAAAGGGGGCTAGACGGAAAAATTAAGATCAAAAGTTGTAACGACACTTTTTGCATAGAAAGCAAGCTTGATTTTTTCGTTTCGTCTTTCTATTTCGTATTAAACAGTGTGGTGTCGCGACGATTATTTACAGAAAAAAAATTATTATTACAATTCCTTCACTAATTAATCGAAAGGAACTTAGTTTCAACCGGGTGTCCCTTGACACCGCTCAAGTTTTTTTATTATTTTATATTGTTCCCGATATCCCCATTGTCATTGTCGTTGCAATGGGGAAGATGGGAACAGCGGGAGGCAGATGTGAATGGAACATGTTAATGTCCAGATAACGTCTCGAGTGAAGTTACTGACTGCGTGCGACGAGCGACCCTACATCTACGGCTACATCGAGCCCGGTGAGACTTACAACTATTATAAACTGAACAATTTTATTTTATTTTATGTAAAAAAAAAATTGTGACGGTTTTTATGAATGCCTAACAGCATTGTTAATCTTTGACATAGTGAATATCTACAGTGTTATTGGTAATTATACTAGCAAGGGGCTGGAGGGCCACTTCTGTGCATCTAATATTCTTTACAATCAAATTTTGTTATATGACTTTTGAATTTTTTTTAGTTTTGAGGTTACGTTAACTTGAAAATCTGCTGTTCCTTACACGTAGAGGTCAATAACCTTAAGATTATACTTATTTTTTTAAGTTTTATCAACTGTTCTAAGTCTGAATGACCTAAAAAACAGCAGATTTTTTAATTTACATAACCTCAAAGTTTAAAAAATAAATAAATATCCAAGCAATAACTGAGATTCGAACCAGATGCTAAACATTCATACTAGTGTTGAGTTGCACTCAAAACCACCAAGCCACAAAGTCTTATTACCGAGCGACGAAAATTTAGTACTGTTTGAAGCCGATAATGACGTAGCTGTGACATTGCGTCTCTTAACGAGGTGAGAGATTTTATCTCATCTAAAAATATGCGTACCGCGCTAAAAGAAGTTTACACTTCAAAAAAATGTTCGAATTTCCTAAAGTCTGTGAACAAAAGTTGTTTGTTTAGGTGTACAGAAGTGTCCCTCGACCGCTTGCTACTACATAATATGTATATGACAATGTACCGATGGTGACGTACAGGTGTCTGCGTGTACCAATGGTCAGCAACGAGCCCAGCGCGCGCCCTCACCGCCCGCCTCGACTGCAGCAAGCTGGTGCCTTGCTCCGAGTGTCTCGACCCTGGAGCCGAGGACCATCCCTTAGAAGCCAGGGTATACATTTATCATATTATTATATAAGTTCCTTAGCGCGGGCTAGCGGGTGGGGACCTAGTCCAAAAAAAATGTTTCGTGTTACAAAAATAATGTGAAACGAAAAACCGTAATATAAAAACTGTAATGGATGATGGCAACTGTTTACGTCGGTACTGTTTGTCGTGTGCTTGTCCAAATAATTATTTTCTTTCTTTTTTCTTTAAGCAGTGCCAACAGCACTGCTTGACTCGGTCATATAGTGTTTTATTGGTACAATTCGATTGCTTTTGAGATGCCCTTTCCAACCGTATACGATCTTTGTATTTCGATTTGGCTTTTCGACACGTATAGGCGGACATTAGGTATATATTTTTTGATATTACTTTTTTATTTTAACACCTTATTTTATTCACAGTCACAATTTTATACCGATGTTTTATATAATATAGCTGCGCCCCGCGGTTTCACCCGCGTAAGTCCCGATACCGACAGAATTTCGGATCAAAAGTAGCCTATATCCTTGTTTATCCCCCTAAACGACCGCTATGCCTATTTTCATCCAAATCGGTTCCGTCGTTCAACCGTGAAGAGGAAACAAACTTTCGGATTTAAAGCGGCGCCCATTTCCGCCCCTTAAAATAGGAAAATTGAAAATCCCTGAAACACATGATAATTTATTTATACTAAGAAGATAGAATTCTGATTTTCAAGTTCCTACCTTTCAAAAATATCATACCTTCATACAAACTTCGACCCCCCATTTTCCCCCCTTAGGGGTCGAATTTCGCAAAATCCCGTCTTAGTGAGCACCTACGTCATAAAAGGAACTCCCATGCAGAATTTGAGACTCCTAGCACTTGTAGTTTCTGAGATATCGTGATGAGTGAGTGAGTGAGTGAGTCAGTGATTTTCTCTTTTAAATATATAGATAATCGATAGATTGTGACGAAAGCTGACGATTGAATTTCGAATGAACGTCGTAGCTTCGCCGAGTTCAAAGTTATACTAAATGCAAATCTCGATACGCAGCAAAATGACTTACAAAATGGCGGGGCTACAGGCTTTACTTAGCGTAATAAATTCTTTGATTCTTAATATAAAACAAACACGAGACGCGTGCTAATGATTTTCCAACTAGAAGGCGGTGTATTTCCATCTGTCCCTATTATTCTCACTGTAACAGAGTGGGGAGAACTGGAAATGGAAATGTATATGTGTGTGTGTCTATAGGTGAGCAGTATATGTGCGTGTCGGGATGTGGTGTGCGTGGGGACGGCGGCCGGGTGCGTGCTGCTGGCGGACTGTGCGCTGCGACCGCTGGCGGTCTGTCGACCGTATGAGACACAGGTATGTGTGTGTGTGTGTGTGTGTATCATTATATTTTAGGAAAAGGTGTTACCGTAGCGTAGCCTAGAAATTAAATCTATTAATTTTGCAAAAACAAATTATCTGTTCTAAAATATTTGTGTCAATCGCTAGTGTTGCTGATAGAGATCAATTCCTGGTAACAAATATAGTACCTATTGCAAATCAACATTTGTAGTTTCTGTTTCCTGCTGTTTATTCTTGATTCTTGCGACTACTGGATAGATTACAATAAACCTTTCTTCATAAGAAAGTTCGTATTCCGAAGACTTTAATCTGACAAATTCTGTATAATATTGAAAAATCGCTTTAATATTTAACAGAATTTTAAAACTATCTTCCAGGTACAAATGATAGTGGCGCTAAACCCTCGCAATGATGAAGAGGATCCAATGATAGTGACCTTCGGAGGTGGATACAGACCGCTGCTGCAGAGATATGCACCCTTACCGGTGAGTATACTCTGACAGGGTGAGTATACTCTAGCCAGTGGAGTACACTCTCATGTATTCATAATGTCACTGCAAACTGCACATTGATCTATAGGCCGTTTCTCGTAAAAAGATTGTTCAAAATACATCGCCATATTATTCCGATTGCAAAAAATACCCTTTTGGTAATCTTAAGCATACCAAAAGCTGACTTTTAGGGTATTTTGAGCTACTTTGAAGGTATTTTTTGTAACCGAAATGATATTGCAATGTAATTTGAACAATGTTATTTACGAGAATTTGCCTTCAGGTTACCATAGTGCAAGACTTGCTTAGTCCAAGGTTACAACATTGTCATATTGTTTATTTTATTTATTTATTTAAATGTTTCTTACAGAATCAATAGCACTTAATGAATACTAGCTATTAGACGATATACAAAACATACTGCCAATAACAGATTTTTTACTATCTAATTTCATTACATTATAATGTGTATTATAATATGTATGTGTGTTTTCCAGAATAACACCCAACAGTTGGATGGCAACTACTGTCTACTGTGGCGCGCCCAACATTGGTTGCCTGACTAGACATCGTGTTTACTTTAGACCAAAATCAAACCAACCACCGAACTTTCGCGTTATTTTATAAACCTAAGAATTTCTCAGCGCATCAAAGTTCAGACCATGTGTAATTAGTGGCTTGGAAAGTTATCAGGTAGCAAAACCAAGAATGGAACCTGTTAATTTAGCAAAAAAAAGAAATCGTCCATATTTTTGTACCGACAATGTTGCCAAAAGCGATTAATTCCTGAAAACAAACATAGTGTGGCAAATGAAAGGCAAGTAGACGGGATCTTACTCTACTTGGTCAAAGGATGATGCCAATAGTGGTACCCACCTCCAATAACGATATGTAATATGTCATTGGATAGCTCTTTTCAATTAGAATACAAGTTATTATGGCGACCATTTCGAAATGTTAGTCCGTTCAGAGTTATACTTACTTTTATTGAGCCATATTAACAATGGTGAACAGAGATGTCTAATTAGCATTTTATTCATATACTAGCTGTTGCCCGCCACTTTGTACGCGTGGTAGTTTTGTTTTACACACTAAAAGCTTCATCTTCAATCACTCTATCTATCTAAAAAAACCGCATCAAAATCTGTCACATAGTTTTAAAGATCTCAGCGTACATAGAAACAGACGAACAGCGAGAAACGACTTTGTTTTATACTTACTACGAAGTGATAGTGATGATAATAATATAAACAAATAAATAAATAATAATAAAAAAACAGCGCACTCCGGGAGTGCAGGCAGAAGTGAAAACTGTATATCTGTGTAAAATCTCATCTGTCGAAATCTCATCTGTCGCGAGAACGGCTGAAAATGCTCACTCGTGTATCAGTGATGGCGCTAGCGTGCGACGCGAACTGCGTACGGCAGCTCGCTGCGAACCTGCACCATCCACCGAGAGATGTCGCTGTTAACACTGTTGTACAGAAGTGTCTCGTCTGTCTCGCCTGTCTCGTCTGTCTCGTCTGTCTCGCCTGTCTCGTCTGTCTCGCCTGTCTCGCCTGTCACGCCTGTCTCGCCTGTCTCGCCTGTCTCGTCTGTCTCGTCTGTCTCGTCTGTCTCGTCTGTCTCGTCTGTCTCGTCTGTCTCGTCTGTCTGTCCTGTCCTGTCCTGTCCAACCTCTTACATAAACCTCTTCAATAGTAGATTATGCATCAAGGGCATAAAGCAATGTCTTATGTAGTGGGTGGCATATTGAACCCCGAGTGTAATGAGGGACTCTCGGGTTAACTCCCGAGCGGAGCGAGGGATCTTAAAGTTAACTCCTGAGCGAAGCGAGGGAGTTATGTGGAGTCCTGAGTGAAGCGAGGGGTTCAAGCCGCCCAAGACGAAGACATGCTTTATCCCGAGGTGCATACTCTACTTTTCATACCGTCATTTCAAATTTTTTTTTTATTCTTGTGGTGACCAGTTCCCTACTAGAAAAAAATGGGGCAATTGCAATGAGATGGTAGCATTATGGTAAATATTTGGTAGGTATTATAGGCAAAACCTATTTGCTTAGACCTAACGTAACAATCAAAATAAAAAACATTAATCGTGGCCTGCTAGATTTTTGTAGACCAATCAAATGACTTAATAAAAATAAAACCTATTTGCTGAGACCTTCAAAATTAAAACCAAGAGTTTTCACACGAATTTCAACGTTCCAAATTCAAATCACTTTATTCCCTTGGGAGTTTCATACAACATTATCTCCCTTGGGAATAAAGTCTTACTTTAAGTTGAGGTTACTAGGGCTTTAATCCGTGATTAAAGTGCTGCAGGTGGGAAAATAATATTTAAGTTGCATGCAACCCACCTCGAATCGTGATATAAAGAATAACCCCTCTAAATATCGCCGTCGCGTCGCCTTAAAAGTACTATTTGAATCTCATAAGATACAATCAACTATTAAATTATTATTTACTAGCGACCCGTCCCGGCTTCACACGGCTATATTATGTTGCGTAGTTTTAAAGATTTAAGCATACATAGGAATATAGGGACGGAGAAAGCGACTTTGTTTTATACTTTGTAGTGATTACCTATTTTATTACTTTGTTCCACTACCCTTTACCCAAGACCTTAAAAAGAAGAAGTAAGCAGATCACATTTTCAGGTCTTGTTGACTTTCTCTGCTTATGGTTAAGTATTTAGGTTTTTCTAACTGAGCCCCGCTTTCTCCTGGACTTTTTTGTACTCGTTTGAAACGTTGTGGATTATTGATTGAAAGTATTATTTATTATTGAAATGTAATTTATCGCAACTACGTCGTATGTCGTAGAAGACTCTATCCACAGACATCGTATATTATTTAATCAGTGGTTCTATCAGCAACACTTTTGTCTAATGAATTTTCAAGAAATCGACCAAAGATTGCAGCGTGAATTCAAGAAAATGCAATGTTACAAGCAAGTATTGGTCATTTCTGCCAGTCGCCGAATGCTGTCCCCAAATGGGGACAAACAGGAATTTCAATTCCTGCCATGGTAGGTTCCTGTTTTTCCTCGGATTCAACACTGGGATCAAGCGAAATATTTGCTTCTTGACCGTCCCCGAATTGAATTTGATAAACAAAGCAAAAGATGATCGAAAAACGAAAAATCGATCGAAATGGAACATACGACGATCGAAATAGAATCAAAAGACGATCGAAATGGATTGATCGTCTTTTTCGAACTTTCTATTGCAATCGTTTTTTGTCTCCATTTCGATCGTCTTTTCTTTCCATTTCGATCTTCTTTTGGTCTCGTTTCGATTGACTTTTATTTCAATTTCGATCACCCTTCCTTTCTGTTGTGATCGTCTCTTTGATTTCATTTCGATCGTTTTTTAATTTAATTTCGATCGTCTTTTCATTTTATTTCGGTCGTCTTTTCTTTCCGTTTCGATCTTCTTTTAGTTTCCTTTCGAGTGTCTTTTGTTTCAATTTCGATCGTCTTATATTTTCATTTCGAGCGTCTTTTGTTTTCTTTTCGATCACCCTTCCTTTCCGTTGTGATCGTCTTTTCGATCGTCTTTTGATATTGTTTCGATCATCTTTTGATTTTATTTCGATCGTCTTTTCTTCCCGTTTCGATCTTCTTTTAGTTTTTTCAATTGCCATTTGTTTCGATTTCAATCGTCTTTTCTTTTCATTTAGATCGTTTTTTTCGATCATTCTTCTTTACCGTTGTGATCGTGTTTTGATTTCATTTCGATTGTCTTTTATTTCTGTTTCGATCGTTTTTTGTTTCCTGATTCGTTCATCGTTTGTTTTTATTTCGATCGCCTTTTGTTTCTAGAAATCTCAAATCAAATCGGGGACAAGCACCACTAAAAATCGATTTCACCCATCAAACAATGCATTTATTGGCCTGGTTAGTGTAACTTGAGATTGAGGGTGGTTACTCATAGCCAATAAGTTCGTTTGAAAAATATATTTTTTTATGATTTTATGACGTCATTAAGTTTTTTTTTTTTTATATATATAGTCGTCTACTTTGACAAAAATCGATAAATAGTCAAACATTATCGCACGAGATGTATGTTGATGATTTACTATTGATTTTTAAAACTTGGCAGTTATATTATTTCGATCGGACTAAAAATCAAGACAAGCCAATAGTCAAATATTAACCTACATTATATTACCTTTCTAATGACATATCATTTAATCTTATTGGACCGGGTACCAGAGTTCATACATTTACTGGCATCATCCTTTGTTATAATACCTACTCAACAAAATTATGGACAAAAACTGAGCATTTGTTGGGCTAAACGGTTAATATTGGACAAAAACTGAGTATTTGTTGGGCTAAACGGTTAATATTGGACAAAAACTGAGTATTTGTTGGGCTAAACGGTTAATATTGGACAAAACTGAGCATTTGGTGAGCAAAATGGTTAACAATGGACAAGAAGTGAGCAGTTATGAACAAAACGATTACAATAATGGACATAAAGTGAGCATTGTTGAGCAAAATGGTGCAAAGTGCCTAAATGTTGTAACTTTATGAGAGTAAAAGAGACAGTGGAAAGGAAGGATGCCGGTTCCACCTCAGATAAACAACATTGTTCAAATTACATTTCAATATACAGGGTTATTGGAAATTATACTAGCAAGCCGTAACAAACAATTTTTGTTCTACGACTTTTGGAACTTCGAAAAAAAATTGTGAAAATTTTGAGGTCATTCAAACTAAGAACAGTAGATAAAACAAAAAAAAAAGTAAAATTTTAAATTTAATGACTTCTCCGTGTTAGGAACAGCTGATTTTCAGGTAAACTTAACCTCAAAATGTTCAAAAGTCGTAGAACAAAAGTTGTTTGTGTAAGTGCACAGAAGAAGCCCGCAACGGTTTATAATTTAGTATAATTAAGCTAAGAAAAGTAAAGCTAGTATAATTTCCAATAACCCTGTATTTCCGATTGTAAAAAATACCCTCTAAGTAGCTCAAAAACCCTCAAACTCCGATTTTGACAAAAACACTGACTTCACTGGACTGAGCATTTTTTGTAAACGAAATGCATTCGAAATGATATTGCAATATAATTTAAACAATGTTATTATTTTTTTGGCTTTCTGGTTGTGGATTACTCGGGTTATTATAATTGATTCTAAAAACGCTTCGTTGATCAAATTATACTTAATTTTAATTATTAAGAAATGATACCTATTTATTCCTGTTAACACCTTCAGTGGGGCAGAATGGAAAGAATTATAAATTCCCACTTGGCACCCGTTAGTGGGGCATTAGGGACACACTATTTATTTGCCAAATAAATTATGCAATTTAATAATATTATGATGTAAAATATACAAGCAGTAACGGATAAGTGGATTCAAAAACATGGAAATATGAAAAGAAAATACTTTGATTCGTATTCGACACCCCCTTGCAAAACAGAAGGTTGCGGGTTCAATTCCCGCCTCAAACATATATTTCTGAAAAGATATTTGTTTCTGGTCTGGGTGTTTCTGTATATATTTACAAAAGAGAAAGTATTTAATTATTCTGTCCGTTGATTGGCCTCCAAAACACAAGCCTTGCTTGGGGTTAGATGGCACTGTGTAAAAATGTATAGTCGGCCATTTACCTACTCGTCACACCCTGTATAATTAGATAGTACATAATATTGTAAAATAATGGTATTTCTGGAACCTTTGTCCAGATATCCCCATTGACAAAAAATGGGAGTTCCAACAGAAACGGAAATCCCGTTGGCCCCATTACAATTTCCAATGTGCCCAACGGAATCAAAAATTGAATGACCATCGGGGGGTAACAAAAAGCTTTAATTTTTTCACATTTTTTAATGCTTAGTTTACGAAATTTAAGTACTTTAACAGATTTTTGTTTTTTCATTTGGTTCAGAAGGAAATAAATTAATAGTCATGTTTAAGGTTTATGTAAAAATACACGAAACCTTTTTGATTTTATGACTTTTTTAATATACATAATAGTTTTTTTTCGAAATGGTTTCGAGATTATATCACTTTCAAAAAAGTGCCGATTTAAATTCCATTCGGCCAGCGGGACGTAGGTACCCAACGCTGGGGATTTCTGGAATAAACTCTATTTAAATATTAAAAAACTAGTATTTAGTGAACTTTTAGTGAATTAATAGATAGAAATGCCTTATTGCATTAAATGCTGTATTTTTTTCGATTCTGTCCAATAAATAAATAATATTTACAACTATTTGTGCCCCGTGGTTTCACCTAATCTGGGCGGAATTTCCGATCCCGGGGCAATAATTAAATCCGTCGTCTGCACCATAAAACAAGCCAAAGTGATAGATGGCGCTGTGTGCAATATATTTATATTGAGACAATTCCACAGTTTCAGCTATTAGATTTAGATTTATTTATTTTACTTTAATTATAACGCATACCAATCTATCTGCATACCAAGTTTTTGCGAACACACAAACTTCCGCTTTTATTATATTAGTAGGACTAGTAGAATATGGCAGTTCCTGTGGCTCAGTGGACGAACATGCAGCAGCGACGGTGACGGTTGCCGGTTCGATTCACGCCGTGGAACAACAATCATTTCGTAGACGTTTGTTATTTAATATTGAAGAATCTCATTACTAATAATTATAAAATGGACTTAAAAGTTTTTTTTTTATAAACTAGCTGTTGCCTGCGACTTCGTTCGCGTTGTGGTAGTTTTGTTATTTAGAATAATATGGTTTACATCCTATTACCATACCAATTTGACGACCCAGTTGTCACAATGGTCACCATGCCGGACTGCCAAACACAGGGTTGCGGGTTGCGATTCCCGCCTCAGACATGTATTTATGCTTAGATATTTGTCTGTGGTCTGGTTTTATATAAGTATATAATATTTACAAAAAGAAAAGTATACAAGTAGTATATGAGTTGTCTAGCACCCATAACACAAGTCTAGTTACTTAGCTTGGGGCTAGATGGCGATGCGTGGAATGTCCTGCAATATTTATTATATTTATTAATTACACAAAACAATTCATGAGAATCGGTCAAGCCGTTTCGGAGCAGTTTATTGACAAAACAATTTTATATATTGGAAGATGGTATCTAAATGTCAACTACCTGCGCCCCGCGGTTTCATTCGCATAAAAACTACCATAATTGGCTCCTTGACAGTTCTTCACTAAATATTTTAATGCTTATTTTAAACTTGAACAAATAATAAACATTTTAGATTCATAATAATAGTACCTATTTCATATTCTATAGTTACAACTGTCAAGTATCAAATATATATTCTATAGTATATAGTTCATATTCTATAGTTACAGTTACTCATGTACGCATTTTCATGAAAATCAGTTCAGCTGTTTGATAGTGAATACAAACAAACATACTTTGCATTTTAAACATTAGTAGAGGTAAGGCCTAATATCCCCACTGACCGTCACCAGTCACTGGGGCCGTTGGGAATATACTGTTTAAAAGTAAAGTAAACTTAAGAGGAAAGGGTATACCGGGGGCTTTCTCCATACAAACTATTACAAACGTAGTCGACTGTTTTCTCCCTGGATAATGACACTAGAGCAAATATTTTTGGTGCATAAAACTTATAACTGCCATGACCATGCCCCTATTTTTGTATTTTTTAATTTTAATTTCTATGATAATTAGAAAATGAAAAAACCCAAAACATAGGGGCATAGTCATGGCATTCTTAGGTTTACCCAGATAGGAAACAGTCGACTACGTTTGTATGGAGAGAGCGCCGGTACCGTTTCACCTTAAGGTAAATTTTGGAATGGCTGAACCGATTTTCATGAAACTTCGATAAATATATCCGACATTGAAGTTCGCGGGTGAAACCGACGGACGCTGCTAGTTAGAGTTCCGTATCCAAAGGGTCAAATTGAGACCCTATTACTAAGTCTCCACTGTCCGTCCGTCTGTCTGTCACCAGGCTGTATCTCATGATGTATATCTGTCGCCGCTATAACAATAAATTGTACGAAACCCTTCGTGCGTGTATCCGACTCGCACTTGACCGATTTTATTATATTATATACCTAAACAATGTGTTACAATAATTTTAAATGAAAATGAAATCACCGTAGACTTCAAACGTTGTATTTTATTGTAGGTACTTATATTGTAATTAATATTCTTCCATGTCAAAAAACCAAAGAATAATAAATTAAATACAATATTACTTATCGTAGTTTTGTCTTTTAATTCGAAGGTTGTAGGTTCGAACTCTGGACGGTCGCATAATTCTCCACATCAAAATGAAAACCCTTTGTTCTATGACTTTTGTATATTCATCCAAAATATACTTAAACATAAATAAATAATTAATATCCTGTTCATATTGTAAGATCTGTAGTCAAAGTACGCTCGAGCCGACCGCGCCGCATAGTGTGGCGTTCCTGCAGGCGACTCGATGGAAAGGCAGCAGATCCCGGCACATTGGGAACGGCTACAAGCTGATCTACACGGGTGCACCTGGTGGAGAGAACGGGGTGGCTGTGGTACTCGCTGAGGGGTTTCATGATTGTATCTTGGAGGTAAAACGCTTTAGCGACCGACTTATGGCCGTGAAGGTCCTTATTGAGGGGGTTGTAACCCACTTAATAAATGCTTATGCGCCGCAGGTCGGTTGTAGCGACGCTGATAAGATATTGTTTTGGAACAAACTCGGTGAGATCCTTGGGGCCATCCCGTTGTCACAGGGGATCGTTTTGGGTGGTGATCTGAACGGTCATGTTGGCGAGATGGGGGTGGAATTTGAGCGTGTTCACGGAGGCTACGGGTACGGCGGTCGGAATGCGGAAGGGGAAGAAATCCTACGTACGTGTGCCACTGCCGACCTGGCCCTCGTGAACACTTGACTTCAAAAATAAACCCGACCACTTGATCACCTACAAGAGTGGAAGGCACGCTACCCAAATCGATTTTCTAATCACCAGGAGACATCATATCGGCGACGTAGCTAACTGCAAAGTCATACCCGGTGAGAGTCTTACTGATCAACACCGGTTCTTGTCATGGATCTCTGTGTGAAACCCAAAGACAAACACCCTGAGCAATGTCGTCGCCAAATCAGATGCTGGATGTCAAGTCCCAGAAGCTTGTCTCGGCTATCGGTGATGCCGAACCAGTCCAGGACCACTGGAATAAGATTCAAGCGATCAATGTTGCGGCGAAAGCAGTGCTTGGCAAGTCTAAAGGTGGACGCAAATGTGGCACCGAAACTTGGTGGTGGGACCACACAATCCAGAGGGAAAATAAGGCGAATCAAGCTCTCTTCAAAAAGTGGCAAGCGTCCAACTCTCCTGAAGATCGCGACTCGGTTTAAGCCCCTAAACGTGCCACAAAAAAAAACAGTAGCTAGAGCTAGACATAACCACTTACAGTCATTGTACGATTAGTTGGAAACCTCTGAGGGGCAGAAGCTTATTTATAAGTTGGCACGTTCGAGGTAGAAGCGGCGCAGGATATATCCAAGTGCCGCTGTGTAAAAGACCCCGATGGTAACCTGCTTTGCGAGGACCTTGTGGTGAAGGAAAGATGGCGCTCTTATTTCCACGAGCTGCTGAATAAGCAGCACAAAGAGGTGCAGCCACTGGAACTCCCTCCGAATCAAGGATTTGTGCCACCGATTACGCCTGAAGAAGTCCGCAAGGCTCTTCGTCGCATGAAGAATTGGAAGACCGTCGGAGCCGATGGAGTCCCTATCGAAGTATGGAGGGCAATAGGGCGTGGTGTGGGCACCTTAACCAACCTCTTTAACCGCATACTTGAGCCCGACAAGATCCCTGCCCAGTTTTCAAGGGCAAGGGATCGGTGCCGGAGTGGGAGTTATCGAGGTATAACGGTCATATCCCACACCATGAAGCTCTGCGCCCCGTTCATGGCACCATGGACCCTGTTTTCGCCCTAAGGATCGTTATGGAGAAATACAAGACGAAGAATACGCCTCTGCATTTGGAATTCATAGATTTGCAGAAGACCTTTACGATGATTTGGTGGGTGCTGCGGTCCATAGGGGTCCCGAAAACTTATGTTAAAATCATCAGGTTTGTAAAACCATCATTAGACTCCTTTTGTATGGTAGAGAGGTATGGCCAGTGCTTAAGCGACATAAGCTGGAGCTGCATGTCACGGAGGTGAATAATTATGTTGTGCTGGATGTGTGGAGTGACGCGAAAAGATCGTGTCAGGAATTTTCGCATCCGGGGCAGCCTTCATGTCTGAGACATTGCAGATAAATAGCAAGAATGTCACCTACGCTGGTACGGTCACGTCTTGCGAAAACCGGCTGGTTTTCGCCACCAGGTCGTGACAGATTGGGTGATCGGGACCTAAGAAGTGCTGGCTTGACGTCGTAAGTGGTGAAATGCGTGCACATGACCTAACCGACCGGGATGCCGAAGATCATGCAAAGTTAGGGCGTTAAAGCAGGAAATCTGACCCTGGGCACCCGAGAGGGATGCGACCGGGAACATCACTCGGATGATGATCCATAGGTTTTAACAAAAGTCGTAAAGCAAAGTTGTTCGTTTTGATGTAGAAAACTAAACTCTGCACTTTTTGGATTGGAATCCTATAACCCTGTATAAGTATCCTATCCGTTGTTTGGTCACCAAAATACAAGCCAAGATGCTTATCTTGGGGCTAGATGGCGCTGTGAAAAGTTTCCCAAATATACGTTTATTTTTATTTAAAAGAGTCATTCATTACTTTAGGAAGTTAGGGTGCAGTGACAGAGAAATAAAAGTAAGTCCGTTGTGTTCGAATGCTTTTATTAAAGTGAATTACATTTAAATAATATAGGTAAACGGTAGAATAATCAATTGAGTGTCTGTATGATCGATTGAGAGTTTGTATGACGGAATGTATCTTAATTATAATAGTAACTCATACATTAGGTATGAGTATTTTCGTAATAATCCAACAATTACCAAGTCAAGACGTATCTGTTTTTTTTTTCAAAACAACTAATCATCCTATATATTTTTGTAACTTGGTTAATTTCACCATCTCCACGTGAGACTCGAGTGTTTAATGTCTTTCTTCTTATCTTTCTACAATTGTACGATTTATTTTATTAATTAGAGAACCTCACTGTTGGCACAAAGTCTTCTGTCATAATTATGTTTTGGTATGAGACATTCACTCTAATTCTATGGGTATAGTACTTACCTACTTAGTATTTTAGCATACATTTTTTACAAAAAAATATGCATTTAACGTGTAATGTTAATTAAATTCTATTTCAATAATCACAAGGTTGATATTATTTAATCAGTTTGACAGTTGGTCAAATCATGGTCGTAAACGCTTTTACTTTTGAATTGCAAGTCAACCTAAGACTCTTAACTTGATACAAATAATGGAGAAGTATCTAACACATGGCAGCACACGTCTCGTTCGTGTCACAGAATAGTAAGTCGGCGCGAACGGTTTCCAACGGTGTGTCATATATCTCCAAGTTATGCAACGGCAGCAACCCACCGTTAAACGCCTTTACAATCCAGTAGTAATTGCAGTCGTTCGGTATACCAGACGGCGGCAAATCATCCCAAATAATGTCCAGTGACGCCGTCAATATTATGGTAACGTTACTGCTGGGAGGGGCCACTGCGGCGGCTGCGGCAGCTCTATCGTAGTCTTCTGCAGTGAAATATATCGTGTCGGAGAACTTCACCACGGCGGGTACATTGCGCTTAAACTGCAGAGCCTCGTACTGTGGACAAGCGAACGACGCGTCACTCGAGTGATTGCACTCCTACCTCGCTCCCTCCTCCCTCTCGATACTCACTGTCAGGATGAAGATCCTCGTGTAACTGAGGTCGAGGTACGTGAGGTTCACCATGTCCTCGCGCCAGTCGCTGCAGATGACTGAAATGGCGGTTCCTTGCAACTCCAATCGCTCCAGTTTCGACAGCGAGGCCAACGAAGATGTCAATTTATATTCTGTAGGAGGTATACAAGTGGTTCACATTAAATTTTGTTAAACAAGCGAGCGAAGCGTCTTCGTCAAGTCTGGCAATACTTGCTTTCCTCTGTCAGTATGTCTGTTGTATATTTGTTAGTACTCCGCTACATGTCGTAGTTTTCAACTAATCTGGACGGAACTTGGGAGACAGGTTTAAAACGATTTCAATTGTTGACGTCGCGAATTTTTGATTGGACCCTGAACTTGTCAATTGACTGAAGCAGATTGCCTCAGTACATAGGATTAAATTTTTTTTTTTTTGAAACCGTTGTCCAATTCAAGAATTGAACATTATGAACTTAAGGTGGCCCTACTTACCTGTGACATTACTGTTGTTGACCGCGCAGAGATCGCCGATCTTCTGGTTCCAATACAGCGAGAGACTCCTCAGCTCGGGGAATGCGGCGACTATCTCCGCAACCACACTAGTATTAAAGTCGTTGTATCCTAAGTCCAACGACAACAGCGGTAACGTCAGCAACGCACTGCAACAACACACTATATGAATGCACGTAAAGTGCACTGATTCCAACCACCTTCAATGCAACATTGAATGATTTGCCGAGACGTGCGTATCGCCGCCTGAAGTTTTACCCAAATATTTATTCAGCTGGAATCACACGCACGAGATCACATTGAATCGTCTTGAAAACTAAGTGCGGTGTAAGGGGATCCAAGCCAACCTCACTTGCCCGTGGTGCGCTCCGTCAACATACGAATGAGGTTCTGGCAACACCAGCGTGGTGGAGTGGATATATATTTATATTATCCACTCCACATAAACATAAACGTTCCATTTGGAACGTGTAAGTGTAGCAGTGCCTTCTACCCAGCAAATTGGACTTTGCAAATTGCAATCATTACTAACATGACATACATAACTGAAACGCAGAGTCGTAAATTGACGTATACTGATGACATAGCAATATCTTTCAAACGCAATACCTTCAAACCATCCGAAACAATCCATAATGAGGACTTGAGCATTTAACCAACTATAGGTACTTTAGAAAATGGAGACTAGTATCAAACACTGCCGAAGTACGTATAGTAAGGAAAGCCTCGGCCTGTCACCGCACGCAATTGCAATGCCCGGCAGGGCTCATATGTGAACTTGTATGCCTATTGTAACATCTATTGTACCTACCATATGAATGCAAATAAATGAAATGAAATGAAATGAAGTAATTGCGCTTCACTTGGCTAACCAAATGGCAAAATACGAGCCCTAAGTTGAGTTTGCTGAAGCCAGGTTACAGTATACCATGCGCCGAAATACCTAGGGCGTGACTTTCGATTGAAGTCTCACTCACATGGACACAATGAAAACGTGTAATTATATGCGTTGCAATAAGTGAGCCCAGGAGTCAACTGTTAAGACTTACAAGACAAGTGTTCATAACATTATGACATCCCATTGTACTTTACATCCACGTTTGGAGAGAGGCTAGAGGAGCCGCGTCCCTATTTGCCAATCAACGTGTTTGGATTGTTCAATCGAAGCAATTATTTATGTAACAGTTGAAGGGTCGGATAGATGAACCTGTTATGATACAAAAACAAAATCTCGAGATAATTAGTGTTAAAGCTTTCAACTGTTTTTTTGTTGTAGAATTGGCAGTTTAAGAGTTATGGGGCTAAAACTTTCACAAATTATAGATAAATATGTGTTTATTCCAGCACATACGGTATTTTGAAAAAATATTATATTTAAGGGCCCTTTTTAATGAAAAAACTGTACATAACACCTTCATTCATTGATTTGTATGTAAATAAACAGGAATAAGAGGGGGGACAAATTAGAGTTTTTTGAATTTTGAATGAAAACAGTTAAAGCTACAACAAAACTGTCAATGAGCAACATAATCTTCATTATATTCTGTACAACATTGTCCTTTAAAGTATGTAGATCAGACTTACAGTTTAGAAGCTGTAAAGTGATTTTAATCTCCCTCTATCCTGTTTTGTATCAACACTTACAGTTTTTTTGATTTGATCATAAGAACAGTTAAAGCTACAATAAAACTGTCAAAAACCTATATGTTCTTCATTAAATTGTCTAAAATCATTGTCAAGTATGTTTATAGGAGTTATAATTTTTTCAAAATATGCTTACTTTTCTTACAATCAGGCCAGTGAAAATTGACAAAAAATAGGTAAGTAAACATCGAAAAAGCACATGTAATACGTAAAAACCCGTGAAATGATTAGATTTCAAAGTGGTGTTACTAGGATTGACCATTTTCCCAGAAACAAAGAAATAATTTATGATATAACCGTAAAAGGGCTAAGGATTTCGATGAAATTTCGATAACTTAAATTACGGATGAATGAGCACATAACACTTTCTTCTATTACAATAAAACACAACATGACACTTTTATTCACTTCAAAATACGATTTTTTAATTTCGATGACGTAAATCACGGATGAATGAGCTATGTTTGTACATATAACACTTTCTTCTATTACATTAAAACACAACATGACACTTTTATCCACTTCAAAAATACTAATTTTCAATTTCGATGACTTATATCACGGATGAATGATCTATGTTTGGCACATAAGACTTTCTTCTAATACAATTAAACACTACATGACGCTTTCATCTATACTAAATAGTGATATTTTAATGTTTGATAAGTTAAGACATGGATGAAGATGCTATGTTTGTACATCACACCTACTTATACATATTAATTGTTGTTAGATTGTGTAATATACTAGTAAAGTCGATTGTCATGTGCCCTTGACACATTCTTGCTCTAAGAAAATTGGTTTTGCATGTACCTACATAACACCTTCATCCACCGATTTTACCCCTAATTAAGCTGAAATTGAGAAATCTGAGTATGCCAAAGTGTAGATATAGACATAACATCTTCATTTCTGCAAAAAAAACGAAAAATGAAAATGTGCGACATAACAGGTTCATCTTTCCGACCCTTCAGTTGTTAGATTCTATATTTTTTAAAATTTAATAATCAAGTCATATTTTTCACAAATGGTTAGTATTACCGTCGGTCGGCAGCGAGACGAGGGTCGATGTATCGTGGTATGTCCAAGTCCACTATCAGTTTGCTACGATAATCCTATAACCAAGAAATGGACTTACGACCATCTTCTAATCGAAGTTACACACAAACATAAAAACTTGAATCAAACAAAAGTAGGTACTACAGTGTGATAATTTATTATTTGTCAACAGTTAGCTATGTGTAGTTGTGTGAGTGGTATAAGGGGCCACCCGCTACACCAACCGACGTGGGTTCGATCCACAGGTCCTGGCGACACCGTCCAACACCGACACCGTCCTGGCGATGATTGCTTCAAGGTTGGACTGTATATACATAAGACATTGCTGTGGTAGACATGCCGTGGTTCCAATGCCGGGTAGAAAATATTGACAATTTTGTTACTTAATTATTGATGTGAAAGATCTATAGCCGCATGTAAAACCGATTTCTGGCGTGGCGACGCACAGTGGGTCAAAAGTCGAAATTCGTGAGCAAAAGTATTTTATGCCTTCAAATGCGTTAAAAACTAATAGGCTTGATTATAATTTCATTCAAATAGGCTTGTGTTATGGTGACTAGACACGATTAGGCTTGTGTTATGGTGACTAGACCCAACTAGGCTTGTGTTATGGTGACTAGACGCAACTAGACTTGTGTTATGGTGACTAGACGCAACTTGGCTTGTGTTATGGTGACTAGACCCAATTAGGCTTGTGTTATGGTGACTGGACACAATTAGGCTTGTGTTATGGTGACTAGACCCAATTAGCCTTGTGTTATGGTAACTGGACACAACTAGGCTTGTGTTATGGTGACTAGACAACTAGGCTTGTGTTATGGTGACTAGACACAACTAGGCTTGTGTTATGGTGACTAGACCCTACTAGGCTTGTGTTACGGTGACTAGGCGCAACTAGGCTTGTGTTATGGTGACTAGACTTTATAGTTACGTGGTTGCCCCACGAGATTTTTATTTTGAATAGTGGGTAATTGTAAAATTATCGATTGATGTACCATTCTAAAGTAATAAAATGAATTTCTACAGTTATTTAAATCTAATAGTGATTGATTTTCGTTACAAGTTAAAAATTAGCTCGTGGTTTTGGCAGTTGATATTATGATTATAAATACATACCTTATTATGTGTGAGTGTGTGCTGAATGATTGTAAAAATAATAAAAAATATATATCTACGATTTCGTTTCGGTAAGTGGCTTAGCATTAGCATTAGTTTATTTGCGGACTATCTTTGTTATTGAAACATTTAGGAATTGTTACCAGGCTGTGTTACGTTTGTATGCATAATTATATCTATAGCTATCTATCATTTACCTGCATAGAGTTTTGTAAGTCCAATGAATTGCAGTCTTTGATTTGTTAATCGCATTATAATTACTTGCCTAGACTATATGTATGTAGGTAGGTACATATTTGTTTGTATCTAAGTACCGTACATTTACTCTTAACTATAAGATTATTGTGTGTTTTCTCTTATAAGCGAATTGTATTCTTTTAGAGAAAATAAATGTCTTAAACCATAAACCATAGACACAACTAGGCTTGTGTTATGGTGGCTAGGCGCAACTAGGCTTGTGTTATGGTGAGTAGACCCAACTAGGCTTGTGTTATGGTGACTAGACACAACTAGGCTTGTGTTATGGTGACTAGACCCTACTAGGCTTGTGTTACGGTGACTAGGCGCAACTAGGCTTGTGTTATGGTGACTAGACACAACTAGGCGACTTAGTCCCATCGGCCCCGCTGGCTCTGCCCCGCTAGCGGGGCAGATGGGAAAAAGTGTTGCATCGGCCCCGCTGAACGCAGACGCGGACGCTAGCGGGGCCGATGAAACAAATTAAGTTTCATTTGCCCCGCTATAGGACTTACTTCCGTCGGGCCTGCTAGCAGATGGGAAAAAGAGATTGATTCATCGGCCCCGCTAGCGTCGGCGTCGGCGTTTTGCGGGGACGATGGGTAGGTACAGATCAAGTTACAAATAGAGGCAATCAATACTTAGGTTGCCGAAAAAGGAATGTCTGTAATTAAAATGGTTTGTATGTTAATCAGTTTTTATTGAGTGCTCAAAATACATAATATTTTAATAATAAAAAAATACACACAACAAGAACATCACATAAACATTTTTTAATTTTCATAATCATAGATGATAGTCACACAAATTACATTAATCAGTCTTCATTAATGAACATTAATGCCTAAACTGCTGACAGTTTTGTAAGATGAATATAATATTTTAGGTAAACAACATAACATAAAAAATACAGTATTTGACAAAAAATCAACGAGAGAAAACATTAACATTACAAACTATGTCAGTGTTTCGAGAAAGTCTACTGGTTATTGGTCCATTTACAAATTTCAAGATCAAGTTATACTATTTAAATAATCAACAAAACAAAACAAAAACACAAAACAAGGACATTACTTAATAACTAGTTTCTTAATTTTTAATAGAGCCAGCCGGGCCGATGGGAGTAAGTCTAAGATAGTACCAAAGAGTTAAATGCAAACTCAATATTTTCTTTAATATTCTTATAGAAAGTCATACACTGCTTAATGGGACACATCACTCTTGATACATTTGCACACTCAAACTTCTAACTTTTAATAGTTTTTTCATAAATGGTCTAACTTTTACAAGAATTAGAGCAGGAATATAAACAATAATTCAGTGCTTTTATTTATGTAATTGTTATCTTGAACAAAATATGTTTATATTACGTAAAAAACAAAAGTCAATTTATGGGACACATCAAAATCAGAATTCAGTTTTTTTTTGAGAATTGCACAATATGTAACAGATAAAGAGTGACTATCTCCGAACTTCGCTTTACTTTACTGCGACACAATAATTAGTAATTTCACGTTTACACGGTTGTCATGAATTTGACTTCGCGCTGTCTATAGACGCGTTTTGACTTGAGTTGAGTTGAGGTGTGGCGTTGGACCAAAAAGTTTTTTAAGTTTCTTAAGATGGACCCTTTTTTTTGGTGAGAGAAAAAGGTGTTTGTTCGGTTCGGTTTGGCTGATTAATTTGACATAGTGACAGATGTCACTTTGACATCTGTCACTTTCCATGGGTCCATCTTAAGAAACTTAAAAAACTTTTTGGTCCAACGCCAAACCTCAACTCAACTCAAATCAAAACGCGTATAGACGCGTTGTCATGGATTTGACTTCGCGCTATCTATAGAGATAGCGCGAAGTCAAATCCATGACAACCGTGTAAACGTGAAATTACTAATTATTGTGTCGCAGTAAAGTAAAGCGAAGTTCGGAGATAGTCACTCTTTAGCTGTTACATATTGTGCAATTCTCAAAAAAAAAACTGAATTCTGATTTTGATGTGTCCCATAAATTGACTTTTGTTTTTTACGTAATATAAACATATTTTGTTCAAGATAACAATTACATAAATAAAAGCACTGAATTATTGTTTATATTCCTGCTCTAATTCTTGTAAAAGTTAGATCATTTATGAAAAAACTATTAAAAGTTAGAAGTTTGAGTGTGCAAATGTATCAAGAGTGATGTGTCCCATTAAGCAGTGTATGACTTTCTATAAGAATATTAAAGAAAATATTGAGTTTGCATTTAACTTTATGGTACTATCTTAGACTTACTCCCATCGGCCCGGCTGGCTCTATTAAAAATTAAGAAACTAGTTATTAAGTAATGTCCTTGTTTTGTGTTTTTTTTTGTTTTGTTGATTATTTAAATAGTATAACTTGATCTTGAAATTTGTAAATGGACCAATAACCAGTAGACATTTTCTCGAAACACTGACAAGGTTTGTAATGTTAATGTTTTCTCTCGTTGATTTTTTGTCAAATACTGTATTTTTTATGTTATGTTGTTTACCTAAAATTTTATATTCATCTTACAAAACTGTCAGCAGTTTAGGCATTAATGTTCATTAATGAAGACTGATTAATGTAATTTGTGTGACTATCATCTATGATTATGAAAATTAAAAAATGTTTATGTGATGTTCTTGTTGTGTGTATTTTTTATTATTAAAATATTATGTATTTTGAGCACTCAATAAAAACTGATTAACATACAAACCATTTTAATTACAGACATTCCTTTTTCGGCAACCTAAGTATTGATTGCCTCTATTTGTAACTTGATCTGTACCTACCCATCGTCCCCGCAAAACGCCGACGCCGACGCTAGCGGGGCCGATGAATCAATCTCTTTTTCCCATCTGCTAGCGGGCCCGACGGAAGTAAGTCCTATAGCGGGGCAAATGAAACTTAATTTGTTTCATCGGCCCCGCTAGCGTCCGCGTCTGCGTTCAGCGGGGCCGATGCAACACTTTTTCCCATCTGCCCCGCTGGCGGGGCAGAGCCAGCGGGGCCGATGGGACTAAGTCAACTAGGCTTGTGTTACGGTGACTAGGCGCAACTAGGCTTGTGTTATGGTGACTAGACACAACTAGGCTTGTGTTATGGTGACTAGACCCTACTAGGCTTGTGTTACGGTGACTAGGCGCAACTAGGCTTGTGTTATGGTGACTAGACACAACTAGGCTTGTGTTATGGTGACTAGACCCTACTAGGCTTGTGTTACGGTGACTAGGCGCAACTAGGCTTGTGTTATGGTGACTAGACACAACTAGGCTTGTGTTATGGTGACTAGATGCAACTATTTCGATCCTTATGTATATATACATATATCACTTTGAAACGTCTTAAAAACCAAAAGCTGTAACGACACTTTTTGCATAGAAAGCAAGCCAGTTATTTTCGTTTCGTCTTTCTATTTCGCATTGAACAGTGTGGTGTCGCGACGATTATTTGCAAAAAAATAATAATAATAAGATGTAAAACATCTATAGCCGCACGTAAAACCGATTTCTGGCGTGGCGACGCATGCCGTGGCGACGCGTCGCCACGGTATGCAGTGGTGTGTACGGTGTGCACACCGTAATCGACTGTGCGATTCTATCACAATCTGTACTTTTCTGCTGTCACGATGTGCCATATCGTCGCAACAGCTCCTTTCTTTTAAATTCTAAATAAATCATTAATATTCTTTTTGATGAACTTTTAAACTAATAAAGCTTTAATTTTACACGAAATTAGGTCATTTTGGGAACTGCTAGCGACCTCTCTCATCTAAAAGACTAACTACTTGAATCGGTTCTGGCGAAATAACGCCGTTCCGCCTCGACAGATGGAGCTAATTGCGACCACAAAATCGATTTAATTTCTTCATTAAAACAATTTAGTAATTGTTTTAACTAACTAAATCTAACATATTACATTTAAATCACTTAAAGAAACAATAAATCAATAAATAAAAACTAGAATTTAACATTATATTTTATCTGTGGCTCATCTGTCAAATGACGTACTTCCGAGGTGACATACATGTAGTTCCACCTGGTTTTGCTCTTCTCATTTTTCCTTGCGAACGGCCGAGAGCTTTCGCGACTTAAAGCTTAGAAATTATTAATTCGAATCAACAATCGTGAGCTGTTCTCATCTAAATTGTGTTTTAATTTATTCCCTATTATCAGGTAAGTGGATTCATCAACAAAAAACTAAATTATTTACAAAATATCGCAGTTACAGAAATTCGTGAGACGCACCTCGTGGTCACGCTCTGCCTTTTTTAGGTCTGCCTTGTTTCTCATAATGGTAAACCCTTTTCTTATAACTAAATGAAACCTAGTCTTAAATGTGCATGCGCAGTTTACAATACTGCCCTGCTTATTAAGAGTGCAGTAACTCAGTAAAACATGTTTTCGAGAAAAACGCGGTTAAAGTTTTTTAGAATATTTTTTTATATTGCTCCTAAAATATTAATGCTATTGAAACATGATATACACCAAAAGAAAGAGAAAAATGTAGAGATAGTGTTAAAATTAAAATTAAATATATATATTAATATACTTTAAAATAAAATCGAAAAATTTACATATGCTTAGTAATTATTATCAGTGAAAAATGGTCATCCTAAGAATAAGTGCAGCAAGTACCATAGTTGCTGCACTTTTGGTTAGTTTTTTAGAAGCATTAAGGTAAGTTAAATAAAATGTAAGGGAACTTTTTACTAGAATTTACTAATTAAAGGTACATGTTATCAAACTCGGTGTAACAATTATTTGTGGAAATATTTTATATTTCACCAAATCTTTATGTACTTACTTATTTTTACGTTGTAGTCTTTGCATGCACGTCTTTATGTTTGTAAAATCAATCTAAGAATTATTGAATATCTAATAAAAAACTAACGAATTAAAGTAAGTAGGTAGTCCTAAAAGTCTTTCAGTTACTTTGAGGTACAATATATTGAGCATATCTATTTGACTTAAACTTTTTTAAAACCAATTTGTATAAAATAGAAAAGAAAAAAACTTAACCCAGAACCACCCAGAACGTCCCGACTGCTTTTTACTATAAGCTAAGATAATTTTTATTCAGAAATACAGTACAATATTAAACATAGGCACAATTTTTTTCTTAAATCTATGTCCACGTGTGCCTGAACTAGGTGATCCTGTGTTTCAGGCGACATGTGCTGATATTTAAATTAAAACTAAAAATGACCACTTATTATTAGACACGAAAATTGAATGTATTGAAATGCATGTTTATGTATAGGTAAACAGAGTTAATAATATTAATCATCGAATCTAAGTCATTGAATCTAAGAAGTAAGAATCGAAGTACAAATATGTCTATAATAAATAAATCACAAGTTTTACTTACACCTATTTACTTACTTTAAAAGTATTAGTAATTCCTCTGTATCTTCATAGGACATATTTTGAAGTGCTTTCTCGAAGGCTTTTTTACAATTTATGTAGTTAAGTGGAAAAATATTTGTTATAGCATTTAGGTTATTATATAGTAACGGCCCTAGGAACATGTTGAATTTATGTGTGAAAGCTAAGTTAGTTCTTATTTCTAGACGGCAAACTATATCACTCCTTCTTATATTAGCAAAATCAGTGGTGTAGGGAAGGGCTGCATGCTGCTTTAGTACAATGCTCGCTACAAATAACTGTCGAACTGTTAGTACTTTACATGATTTGTACAGGAGGTCAGTAGGGAAAAGGAATGGACGGAAGGTAGACACCTTGAGAATTGCTCTCTGAGCTCTCTCAATTGTTAGTAGCAATGTTTTGCCCGCACCACCCCATGAGCTAATACAGTAGGTTAGTATTGATTGACATAGAGCAAAATAAACTTGCCTGATTACTTTTGTGTCTGCAATATGCCGTATTTTTTAAATACATATTAGCTTACGAGTTCTTTTACATGAAGCTTCAATATGAGATTTAAACAAAAGAGTTTCGTCTATTATAATACCCAGGTATTTTATATTGCTACCAATTTTGATAGCCGAACACGCACATTGGTTATCGCTGTGAGGACTACAAATAATGAGCATATAATGTTGGATTATTTTGCGTTGACGATAGTTTGCGCATTGAAAACTCAATATAATTTGTCTTGTCTGCATTAAGTGTTAGTAAGTTGTGCTGAAGCCAATCTATAACAACATTGAACCCCTGTTGAGCATATTGATAGACTTCGCTTTTTGAATTAGCCGAAAAGAGAAGAGCAGTGTCGTCAGCATACAATATTATAGTGCCATGATCTAGCACTAGATTACATAGGTCGTTTATGTAAGTAGATCAATTATAGGGTAGGTCATAAATACTTCCTTGGGGAACTCCAAACGAAGTGTTATTTTTATCAGCACTGACAATATTGTCTAGGTATCCTAACGCATTGGGTACGTTCTTCTAGATAACTTGTAAATAGTTTCAACTGAGTACCTCTTATACCTATACATTCAAGCTTTCGCAACCGAATAGTGATAGAAACTGAGTCAAAAGCTTTGGCTTTGGCTTTTTTTGGTGTGGTGTACCTCATTTGTAAATGAGTACTTCATTTAATTCTATAGAACAAAAAGATCCCACTCAGTGGAGCGGAGATATTTTGGTGTCAATCATACTTAGTTTCATAGTAAGAAATAATGAACCTCAAATAGTCATAACTACTTTATAAAACGCTGCACACGTTTATGCGGTACTTCGGATGAAAGGTCTTAATTAGCATAACATTTTTGTACTACATCATAAAAAATCCTACCCGGCGGAACTGAAATTTGTGATTACTATAGATTTTTTCAGGTAATTTTTTTTTATTTTAGATCTGAATCGTGCAAATAATAATCCAAAAATGAATTCCACATCCCCAATTTATACAAATATAATACCAAACTTGGCAGCTACCAAGATTTGGTCTCAAATTGTTGTAATTTGTTTGAAATTCGCTCAGCTCACACGCTTTTAATACATATTTTTAACATACTTTTACTACAATAATGTTGTCAAAGTTGACGTATATCTAAACTAGGTAAGTGCTACTCCCTGAAAACATTTTTTATCCACTAAAATTATAGAAAATGGAAGTTACAGATAGTAAAAAGTGCAAAATATTTGAAATGTATACCACTATTTTTTTAATTTCGCTTGTTTTTACTATGTACTGCCCCAAATATTATTCCAGAATTGAAATCCAGACATTCGATTTATACGAAAATGATACCAAACTTGACTTAGTACCTAAACTTACGCAGTTATTTACCAAGAACTTCGTTAAAGCTAAATCCCCCCTCTCCCCACCCACATCAAAAATTCAGGTGGCTCCCCTTCGAAAATCTATCTTAAGAACACAAAGAACAATCCTGCCGAAGGAAATCGTTGGTTCAGCAATACCTAGCCGTAATTGACTCTTTTTAACACGCTTTTATTAGTTTCACCTGTATGTTTGTTTGCTTGCTTGCTTGTTTTTGTCTTGTAGCGACGCAACTAATAGGATATAATAATACTTAACAATACTGCAGTATCTATTAGATACTGCACATAAGATTAGTAGAGTTCTGATAGTAGGTTTCTTAATGCGTAGCTGAAGTGTAGTAATTATAGTTGCTGCATTTATGTTAAGGAAAAAGTATTTTGATTATGTTGTTTACATTATAATAAGTGCAGTATGTAGGAGTTACTGCAGTTATGACTAGAAATAATATTCTATGAGCTAATTAAATATATAGTAACTTAAGTTACTACTCTTATTGTAGGGATTTTTTTTTAATTAGTTAAGTTACTGCGTTCTTACTTAATGATATTTCAGGTTTCTTATGGAATTTCGACACATGAGTCAGTTTACAAAGAAGGATTTTTTCTGCTGATTCCGATTCTGTATATAACTCAATTTTGCCAAAAACACGAGTTACTGCACTCTCAATAAGCAGGGCAGAATAAATAATTGTACTTATTGATATTATGTGACACGTTCGCATCTTAACTTAAAAATAACCAAGTACACACACCCTGTTTGTACCGGTGTACTAAAGGAACGCTTTCCCTTTAAGGTTATCTACCTAATGTAATACTATTTCTCTTGATTTAACTCATTAACTATTAGATTTTAAGTTCTAAGTAACTCTGTTTTAACATGTTGCCTGAATTTGTTGTGAAAGCCACCGACCAAGGAACGCATTTAGTATTGTCAGAGAAGACTTAATCTTAAACGGTCGATGACTTTCATAACGGGCATTTTGAACACCTGTTGACCCCTAATACTGGAACTTCCAGGGAATTATCGTCGGGCTTACAGCACCCCTACTCTTTGGAGAAGTTTTCGGGGCTACACACGAGGACACCGGTCCGTCATGACACCAAGGAGCCGATTTCGGTCTGGGACCGCTTGGCGTAGACCGGCGTCTTGACGCACTTTGAGGAGGAGATGCCACACCTTGTCCCGGACGCTACACGACCCGTTCCCTTGAGTTAAGTTTTCTCAAATGAAACCTACCAACCAGTAACTCGCAGAGAGAGAGAGAGAGAGATAGGGAGATAGAGAGCTTTGTGTCCTACGCTAGCTCGGTTCTAACCCCGCTGAAACCGACCCTCTAAAGGAAAAAGTCCCATGTCCTTATTCTAGCCTCAACGTTAAACACTAAACTTAATTATATCTATTCCACGTCTAAAAAACTTAAATGCTAACTTAACCTAACTTAAATATTAACTTAACTTAACTTATAACTAGTATGTACTGAAACCGAACTTGTCCTTAGTTAAAACACCTTATTTAGTTTAAAATTACTTAAGAGGCGAGTCCCTAAAAACGTCATTTACTATTTTAAAAATATTGAAGAACTCCCTGCATTGTAAGACACTAAAAAGAATTCTCGATAGCTTATTAGATGAGTCTACAGTTTCACTGTCAGATATTTTGAAAATAATCCATAGTTTTTGAAAAAACAATTATTAACTTTGATGAAAAACATCGAAATCGACCTTTTCTATTTTAAGTATCTGTGCTACTTCGTTGTTATATTTGAAAATATTTTTGGTTAAATTGTGAGACAAAAGTATAGAGAATGCATTCATCATTGCAATTTTTTACTTATTGAAACCAAATAATAATAATCAATGCCGAAACATAGATATTTTTTTTGGTTAAAATCATTCCTCGCTGCCCATACATTTTAGTATGAAGCAGTAGCTCGTGACATTTCGCTTTATATTAGATGTCGCGGCGCGCAAAAGTGACAGTGTCATCTCAGTATTCAAGGTGAGAGCACGTCCATTTGTTTCCCGACATTTATTGTTTGACCTGGTATAAGGGTGGGGTGCGAGTGTTGCACACGACAACTAATTTGTAATTGTACCTATTCTTCGAGCAAGGAGTCGAAACTAGGTATAATCCGCGCACAATGAGAATAGGATGGAACCTTGTCAAAGTAAATCGAAAATGACAGTTTATAAATACATATATAAATAAATATTGCAGGACATTCCACACATCGCCATCTAGCCCCAAGCTAAGTAACTAGACTTGTGTTATGCGTGCTAGCTAACGGATATACTACATATACTGGGTTATTGGAAATTATACTAGCAAGCCGTTGAGGGCTACTTCTGTGCACCCAAACCAACAACTTTTGTTCTACGACTTTTAGAAATTCGAACTTTTTTTCGAAAATTTTGAGGTTAGGTTTACCTGAAAATCAGCTGTTCCTTACACGGAGAGGTCAGTAACCTTAAAATTTGACTTATTTTTTAAGTTTCATGTACTGTTTTTGGTCTGAATGACCTTTGTTTTATAAAATCAGCAAATACCTACCTACTTATAAAAATTTGTAAATATATACTTATAATACATAGAAATAACCAGACCACAGACAAATATTTAAGCATAAATACTTGTCTGAGGCGGGAATCGTACCTGTGTGGCAGTCCGGTATGGTGACCATTGTGCCAACTGTGTCGTCTTCAAGTAGCGTTAGCATAAAAGTTCTGAATAATGGGTAATTCGTTTTGTTGTAATTAGTTATTTTTATTTATTCATATTTAGTGTAGCTACATATATAGTATTAGGCATTTCTACTGTATGTGAAGACTTCACGGACAAACATACATACTGACACATATACGGGTCAAACTGAGAACCGCCTTTTTTTGAAGTCTGTTAAAAATACACAAAAATGTTTCATGGTTGTAATCCTTTCAATAATAATGTTTAGGAATATTTTTTTTAGTTATTCCAATTATTATTCCCCAATGCCACTCATATGTGCTTCATGGGAATCATCATCAGAGCTTTGACTTTCTTCAGAAGTATCGCTTTCTGAAAAAAATGAAGTTGATGCAGCCAAAGTTCCCTCACCTCGGATGCGTGACACCGTGTTTTAGATATGCTTGTTGCTCGTTCGGTTATTGAAGTGAAAACTTCTTATGGCGCGTTGGGCACTTTTGTGGGTGAGCATTTTCAGCCGTTCTCGCGACAGATGAGATTTCGACAGATGAGATTTTACACAGATATACAGTTTTCACTTCTGCCTGCACTCCCGGAGTGCGCTGTTTTTTTTTTTGTATTTTTGAACAAACCCATAGGTTCGTCAAAAAGATCTCTTGACAATGTAATTCCCGAATTACTAGATTCGTGATCCACAGCCAACTATGTCATCATTTTCAATGCGTTAGAACAACCGACTTCGTTCCTGATCGAAATATCTATCGACTGCCAGAACTATTTGAGGTGGTTGACTATTCAAAGTTTTACCCCATTTTCCACTCATTATCACTAAATCACTAAAATAATCACACAATAATTAATTACATAAATCTAGCATTTATAATAAAACAAACCACAATTTATAACAACACAAACCACGGTCGGAATTTATTATTTGTTTATTTAATCACTTTAATAAGCACAGTCCTTATGTGCTCGTTTTATTTATAATTTTGGAGAAAACATTTTTTTAAATGAAATCGCCATTGCTCCATAGACAATCTACCACAGACAATAATAATTTTTCTTTAAATCAATGGGTCTGTTTCAAATCCGCGACACTATGACCGTGCAAATAACTAATTTATACCTAATTATTATTCAGAACTTTTTTCTAACGCTACTTTTCTGTCATTTTCGATTTACTTTGACAAGGTTCCATCCCATTCTCATTGCGCGCGGGTTATAATGTGATATTGATTATTTATTTTAACCTAAGAAATAACTGTTTCTATATTTCATTTTAATTTTTGACATAATTATGACAGGCAAACATAGACAAAAATTTAAATACTTCATGGACTGTGGTTTTTTACCTTTCGATATAGGGCATTACAACAAACAAATAATGCCTTCACACCAAACCTCTAAAGCGTCTCGGAAATGGGATATTTGAAGAAACGTTTATCCTACGATTTTATAAAAGTTCGCGGTGCACTTTGAGACCCATACCCTTCGATAGAGGGCATTACAGCGAAAAAATTATGCCTACACAACAAACCTCAAAAGTGTCACGGAAAAGGACGCGGTGATACGTCTTGTAGAAATACTTGGTCACAATGCTTTTATTTGAATATCCCGTTTCTGAGCTGTTTTAGAGGTTTGGTGTAAAGACATTATTTTTTTATTGTAATGCCTTTTATCAATAGGTATGGGTGTCAAACTGCACAGCGGCATTTTAAATTACTATGCCGGTTGTGTCCAAAGATCTTTACATTTCGATCTCTAATTGGATATGTTTTACAAACAATTTGCGGGAAAGAAAAACTCAACTAGTATTTGACGTTCCTGCCTTTTGCAGGACATATTATTTTTTTTGTTTTCTCTAAAGAAATTAAAATAGGAATTTATTGAGCTGTCAAAAATTAAATAAAAATATGGAAAAGGTATGATTTAGGTAGGTAGGATGTATTAAAATTGTAGCTTATTTTTATATTTTAATCCTATATATTGTAACTTATTTTTATTCAAGTTTAATAATAATGGGAAAAGTAAAAGGAAATTACTATAAATCCCAAAAAAATAAAGGAAGATTTAAGACAAACCAGTAACTATAATGTACTCATCTTTTTACCCAACTATATTGAATATTATAAAGATTAATAGGTGTTTTGCCTGAATATTTATATAATAATATATGATGCCGATACCGACACGTTTTAACCTGTTTCTTAGTAGGGCACATAGGTACATACGAACGTTTATGTGTGAATTTTCAATATATAGAGACGGATGTAATAATTATTTCGCATAATTATTATTATAAAAATATATAAATATAAAAATTATTATAGTACAGAACATTTACTTATTGACAATTTCGTTATCAAACAAAATACCCAAAAAACGTACACTCTGACCCCACCCTTTCCCGCCAGCTACTTACTACCGGACTGCAGTTTTGCGATGTGACAAGTTAAATACTACATACATTGCGTGTTTTCTATGATATTCATAAACATCCTACAAAGACTAACGCTTGATGAATATGTAACTTGTACAAAATGTACGATGCATCGAAAGTAGATTTATTTGTTTCCAGGGTGCGTAATTTTAATACTGCGTTGCACCTGTGTGGCTAGAAAATATCAATGTGTGTGTTCTATCAGAAGTTCCCACGGTCAAGGATTACAGGCTTAAGTCCTTGTAGCTTAGTTCTTAATAAATATTATGTACTATTCTAATCGTCTCGCTTATCATTTTTCCGCCCCAACGATTAGCATAGCGACACTGCATATTACTTTTACAAAATAATGTCGATGTTACACATCTGCCAGGCGTCCCGTGAAGGCTCACATTTTTTTATTTTTATTTGTTACTGACATTGTTTTTTTTTTGCTGACTTGATTTGAATTTCTTTATTTTATTTGTTTAATGTAGCTTGATTTTATTGACTTTAAATGTCCTATTTAAATATTTGACACATAATTTTTATAAGTACCTAACATTGATTGACTTTTACTTATTTAACTTATTTAGTCTTATTACCTATTATTATAAATTCAATTTTCTGTTTGTGGGTCCATGGTTGCCTGAATAAAGAATTATTTTATTATTATTATTATTTTTTTGTTACGTTGTTATATTTTTCAAATAATGCTGCACAGGATTGTAAACGTTACAGTGGTGGTGACTTTTGAGCGTTGATTGTAAGCACTTACCTGGGTAGTTGCTTGAAATCATTGCCATTGAGGTCGAGGTGAGTCAAGTGGGGGGTGTCCGCAAATAGTTGTGCCGGCAACATAGATAGGTGGGTGGATTTAATCCCGAGACTAGTGAGCTGCATCGCGTTCTCGAGCAGTCTCGCCGGCAGGATATGCTGCAAATCCATTTCCCAGATGTCGAGCACTTTGAGGCGCGGGCAGCGAGCCACCCACCCGGGGGGCAGCTCGCTCACTCGCGAATGCACCAACGTGAGCTTCACCAGCTTGTCGCAGGCAGGTATCGGGTTCGGGCTCTTGGCTCGCCAATACCACAGAGTGACCTCCTCGAGAGCTGGCGGCGCCCAGTCCGACATCAGCGCGGCGTCCGCACCGAACACATATAGCTGCTGTAGACGTGACGCTTGGCCGCGCTCCACCGTCCCGCCATAGATCTATAAATACATAAAAGAAAATTGGACGTTAAGGGTGAATTTCCCAAACGCAGAAGGGGTCAACCGGACATGGGAGCTTGGCATAGTGTTTTTTTTTGCGCGGTGCATTTCGAGACTCTTGCCAATAAAGGGCATTACAGTAAACAAATAATTTATTGGCATTATTTGTTCGCCGTAATGCCTTTTATGGATAAGTATACGTCTCAAAATGCAACGCGCAACACTTTTGGTTAAATATCCCGTTCCCGCGATGCTTTAAAGGTTCGGTGTGAAGGCATTATTTATTCGCCGTAATATCCACTATCGATAGACATGGCTCTTGAAATGCACCGCGCCATTTTAAGTTACTATGACAAAATGTCCAAAGGTTTTTACGCGGCATTGATGAAATCGGTAATGTTGAACGTTTATATACAGTTCTTCACTACAGTTTAGTTCAGTTCAGTTCAGTTCTTCAGTTCTTAGTAGAATGATTTGCCTCGATAGACTTTATTTACGATAGATTTTTAGGATTTTCATAGAAACCGTGAAAATCCTAAAAATCGTAATTTTTTGACCTTTTTAATTAGACGGCGATTGTAAAGAAAAAACAAGTACAACATTATAACAGTAGGTATAGGCTGGAGTGCGGTGTTAGGCAGGGGGGTCTTACATCACCTAAACTATTTAATTTGTACGTTAACGCACTTATTGAGGAGCTCAGCAGCACCCGCATCGGGTGTCACATTGATGGCATATGTCTCAATAATATAAGTTACGCGGATGACATGGTGCTGCTGAGTGCCTCACCGTGTGGCATCGCTAAACTGTTACGTGTTTGTGAAAGGTACGCTGGCAGTCATGGCCTGACTTACAATGTTTGTGAAAGGTACGCTGGCAGTCATGGCCTGACTTACAATGTTTGTGAAAGGTACGCTGGCAGTCATGGCCTGACTTACAATGTTTGTGAAAGGTACGCTGGCAGTCATGGCCTGACTTACAATGTTTGTGAAAGGTACGCTGGCAGTCATGGCCTGACTTACAATGTTTGTGAAAGGTACGCTGGCAGTCATGGCCTGACTTACAATGTTTGTGAAAGGTACGCTGGCAGTCATGGCCTGACTTACAATGTTTGTGAAAGGTACGCTGGCAGTCATGGCCTGACTTACAATGTTTGTGAAAGGTACGCTGGCAGTCATGGCCTGACTTACAATGTTTGTGAAAGGTACGCTGGCAGTCATGGCCTGACTTACAATGTTAAAAAAAGCGCGTGCATGGTTTTTCGGGCTGGGGGAGGGAATGTGTCTCCGACTCCTCACATTAAACTGTACGGAACTCCTCTTGAGACTGTGAGTGAGTTTAAGTATTTGGGACATATTCCTTCGCCGGGTCTGGGGGACAATGCCGACATCGAAAGAGAGCGTAGGGCGTTGTCTGTTAGAGCAAACATGGTGGCTAGGAGGTTCGCTCGTTGTTCAAGGGATGTCAAACTTACACTTTTCAGAGCGTTCTGTACATCCTTTCACACGAGCGGTCTCTGGATCAGTTAAACAAAGAAAGATTACAATGCCCTACGTGTACAATATAATAACGCTTTCAGGGCTGCCGCGTTTCTGTAGCGCGTCAGGGATGTTTGCTGAGTGGTGCGTAGACTGCTTTTACACCACGATCAGAAAACGTTGCACATCCCTGGTGCGCAGGGTGCGCGCCAGCTCCAACACCATCATGAAATTGCTCGCGGAGAGGACTGATTGTCAGTATGTGAGCCATTGTTGTAGGGTCCATATGCTGGCCAATCAGGACTACTGACGTAATTTAATATTTCTATTTATTTATTTTAATATTTCTGTTGTTTACTAACATTAAGGCTAAGATAATATTTAATTTCTCTCTACTAACAAAATATGATCTTTGATTGATTGAAATAAAATTTAATGTCTGTTATACGTCCTGTATCACGGGACTATGGAGCCCCGGACCTTTGGAAGGCGTGCGTGGAGCCGAAGCCAACACGTAGAGGCCCTTTACAATAACAAGTATAATAGCAAACAATGGGGTGGATTCTAGGGATTATTCTCATTAGACCGGGCCGTGTCCGGAGCGTGCCGAGGCCGGGGCGGCAACGGGCCGGAGCTCGCCCGTGTTGTAGTATTTATATTACACCGTGTGTTAAACGGGCCCGTACGGGACACGGATTAATCACTGTGTAATATAAATTGCTTCATATAAAATGTATGTAACGTTTGAAATCCGTGCCCCGTCCGGGCCACGGATGCGGCACGCCCCGGACACGGCCCGGTCTAATGAGAATAATCCCTTGCCCCGTCCGGGCCACGGATGCGGCACGCCCCGGATACGGCCCGGTCTAATGAGAATAATCCCTTGCCCCGTCCGGGCCACGGATGCGGCACGCCCCGGACACGGCCCGGTCTAATGAGAATAATCCCTTGCCCCGTCCGGGCCACGGATGCGGCACGCCCCGGACACGGCCCGGTCTAATGAGAATAATCCCTTGCCCCGTCCGGGCCACGGATGCGGCACGCCCCGGACACGGCCCGGTCTAATGAGAATAATCCCTAAACCGGCGATTATCCCTGTCTACACTATAAAGTGCAACCAAGGACAACCTCCGGTTTGGATGAAACTATTGATAATCTACAGGACAAAACTACTTGAGCTATTGTGATGGGATGGTAGTGGACTAGATACTGGGGAACTATGGATATTATGGCACCTGCCGTAACAATGTCCAATAAACACGTAAAAATGGCAGGCGGAGACTCGCCAACTCTCAGACTGGGCCACCCTAATTAGCCGAGTAAATTACAGCAAGGGGGCAACAGGAACGTGAGTGGCTGAAGGATGGAGAGACCTCATTGGATTTGAAGTCATCGCTGGTAGTCCGAGCGAGCGGGCCAACTCATCACTGACGTTCGGCATCCATCCTTCGAGTATTTCTACTCGTGCGACTCCACTCTGGACGGCCGGTGAAGGCAAGCCAGAGGCGGGGGACCGCTTCCTCGTCAGTGTTCACTCCGACCAGCCAACCAAGGCAAGCCGGAGATGAGGAACGGTGACTTCCCCCTGGAGAACTCGGGACCGCGGGGTCGTTACTCCCCTTCACCTCGCCTCAAGGTGCCCTGCGGGCAAATTTAATTATTATTATTATTGTTGTTTAACAGAATTTGTTTCTCCCCGCGTTGGAGGGATAAAAAGCACGGGCCGAAGCCAAGTGCGAGTTATATGACCTATCAAGAATCTAGAGAATTCAAAAATTTGCGAGTTAGACGACATGTATTAAGAATAACCGCCTTTTGTAACAATAGATATATGGATGGTGTGATATGGAGTATATTGAGACCATTATGAAGTGTTTTAGGGATAACGCCTGTGCTTGAAATTACTATCGGAATGGTTCTAACTTGAGTAACTTGCCATTGAGTTTTTATTTCAATAGAGAGTTCAGTGTATTTGGCAATTTTTTCGGAATGTGTGGTGACTAGATTATGTGTGTTGCAGATGGCGATGTCTATAAGGAATACCTTTTTATTTATTTTATCCAAAAGGGTGATGTCCGGCCTATAATTGTATACTGTTTTATCTGTGATGATTGTCTTGTCCCAATATAATTTAAATGTATTATTTTCTAAAACAGCTTCTGGAATGTACTTATAATAAGGAACTTTTTCTGTAATAAATTTACATTGGTGTGCAAGGTATTGATGGATGATAGCGGCAACCTGATCATGTCGATGTTTGTAGTCGGTCTGTACGATGGCTCTACATGCACCTGTGATGTGTTGAATTGTTTCTAGAGCGCTGTGACAACGTCTGCATGAATCTTGAACATCTGGTCTACGAATGATGAATTTTTGGTAATTTTTAGTATCTATGACCTGGTCCTGTATGGCAAGCATAAACCCCTCAGTCTCAGGAAACAGCTCGCCTCGCTGCAGCCATGCGTTCGACGCCTTCATGTCGACATGTGGTTGCAGTAGGTCGGAGCGATGCCTCCCGTGTAAAGATTTATGCTGCCATGCAGCTCCATGCAAAATAGCTATTTTATTTGCATTGCTGGTGATCTGCTCATTGGGTTGTGTGTCTTTGGAGAGTAAATTCAAAGGTGTGAAACGTCTATCTGAATCTGTGATTATCCTATGTAGAAGGGAACTTTCGGCTCTTTCAAAGAAATATTTTCTAAGTGATGTAATCTGTTTATTGTGTAGGTTTTTTATGTCAATAATTCCTCGACCACCTTCTTCTCTAGGAAGTGTCAATCTTTGCACACAAGATCGTGGATGGTGCTTACGTTGTTTGGTCAAGGTCGTATTGATCATCTGCTGTAATCGATTTAAGTCGGTTTTGGACCAATTAATTATACCAAAAGAATATGTAAGTATTGGGATTGCATAAGTGTTTATTGCCTTTACAAGATTACGAGAAGAAAGTTGTGATTTCATAATAATATTCAATCTGTGCTTAAAGTTTTTAGTGAGTTTTGTTTTAGCGTGCTTCTGATGAACTTGGTTGGATTGAAAGGCTAAGTATTTGTAAGTGCTATTTTCATCTAATGGTTCAATAGTTCGATCAGTAGTTAAAGTGTATGGTTCATTTTCTATGTACTTGCCCTCTCGGAATGTGTATGTTTTGCATTTATGGATGCCGAAAGTCATCCCAATATCGTTGGAGAACATTTGAGTTACGTCTGCCAGGTTCAGTGATGGTACGGAATTACTATACAGCTTAATGTCATCCATGTACATAAGGTGGGTTATCTGTGTATTCTCGGAATTTTGAGAGACTATTTGTAAACCGGCGTCAGTAGAATTGAGCAAATTAGAAAGAGGGTTTAGGGTGATTCTACAGACCCGAAGAAAACGCTGTCCGGAGCTAAAAACTACCCGAAATATTAAAATTTTACTGTTTGATATTTTTTTATGTTAGTTTAATGTATAATCTAATTGGCGCAAAATAATATGAGTATCTAATCTTATTAGAAATAGTCTAAAAAAATCCCCAAAGCCTTAAAAATTGATAACTCTGGCGCGTCCTGGCCACTTTTTTTTGCAAACCTAGCAGCTAAACACCTAGATGTAAAGGTAATCTAAGATATCAAAGTAATCTGATCGTTAGAGGGATAATTGATGATTCACCATAAAATATTTCATACTTGTAACTACTATAGTTTTGTTTTAAATGAGAGCCGAGTGTTTGTCCGCGGTCAACCACTGATTCCACTGGCACGACAAAAAACGAAGCGTAAGTCACTAGCCGAACGTGGTAGAAGTGTGTGAATTAGTTAAAACGCGAGAACTAGTCGTGCTTTAGATATCGAGGAGGGTGCCACTTGGCTCGTTGCTCCACCACGGATTTGGCGAAGGCAAACGTTTGATAACCCTGGTTTTGGTTCAGTATGTCTTTGATTACTCTGGCCGTATTAAAAAATACTAAATCTTATTTTAGAGTTTATTAAATTTAGTAAAAAGATCTAGTTTTAGGCTCTTTATTTAGCGTTTTCATAGTTTTTATGATAGCCATACACTTTCCGAGATAATCGCAGAAAACATACTCGTTTTGATTACACTGGCTATGATTGCCCTGGTATTTTGCCTAGGTAATCAATGTTTTCATGGTTTGACGTGCTTTTTTTACTCTCGTGCTGCGTTATAATTATGAATATTGTTTGTTTGAACAATCTGGTGCTCATAAAACTACATTTTTTTGGGTTTCGTAGCTGAATATTATAAATAGAACACTTATAAGATCACTCGATCGTCCGTTTGTTTGTCATAAGTTAAAGAGGTTTTCCATACTTAAATAAAAAAAAATTAAATGGCACTCGGGGACTGGCGCGGTAAAGCTATTGCATCGTGGGAGCTTCGTACAGTCGTACCATATACATACACGTTAAGCGAACGCTCGCCCGAGCTACATGGTAGGCGGAGTGGGGGGTTTTAGGTTTTATTTTCGTTACGGAATTTCTTGATTCAGTCGCCGCGATCAAAGCCCGCGATAAAAGCTATGTAATAGCTTAAAAATAATAGTTAGCTTCAATTAACCTTAGATTATAATACACGGTTCAATAGTTCAACTCTTTTAAATAAGTTCAATAGTGAACCTTTTGTACCCCTACACCAATCAGAGTCGATCGAATAAAACCAATATGATATTATTTTTTCAAAAACGAATGTTAACAATTATCTTTGTATGATTCTAAAAAAATATTTCACTGATTATGTTTTTCTGCAAATTATCTACAAAATATCTAAAACTCTATCAATTCAATAAAAGCTATGCAATAGCTTAAAAAAACCGCATCGAAATCCGTTGCGTAGTTTTAAAGATCTAAGCATACATAGGGACAGACAGCGGAATGCGATTGTGTTTTATACTATGTAGTGATAATGTTGATAATTAAATTGCATTTTTTTAAGATCCTATGAGTATGGTTTAATTAAACAGTTACTATAATTCAGTAAATGAGCTCATTTTGGTTTATAAGTATTAAGCAAACATCAGTTTAAAAAAAATTTGACTCCCCTGTCACTATTTTTGATTCCCCTGTCTACCAAAATTTTAAATATTCTATATCTTCGTAACGGATGGACCAAAACTGATGCCAATTTGATTAAACTGTTTAAAATTAAGTTAAATTTCATGTTTCATTATTATTTTTTGCTGCATTACTTCTCGAAGAAACTCTATTAAACTAGCATGAATTTTGTAATGTTGTAAGATGTATAATAACCAACTATGTGGGACGGAATCAAACGCTTTCTGATAGTCTATGTACATGGTGCACATGTCTGTCTTTGTTTTTGAGGTGTATTTCATTGCTATTGAGTCAATTGTAATCTGCTCCTTGCAACCCTGGCTGTACTTGCGGCATCCTTTCTGTTCTTCTGCTAGTAAGTTATTCTGTGTAAGGTGTTTGTAAAGTACTTGTGATATGCATAAAGTAATTATTTTGTATATGGTCTGCAGACAGGTGATCGGTCTGTATTTTGCCGGGTTCGTTAAGTCAGCGTCTTTAGAAATCAGATAAGTTATGCCATGCATTACAAAACTGGGTATGGTTAGGATGCAAAGAGGTGAATTTCTTATAGTAGAAGTTATGTATGTGATCTGTACCAGGGGTTTTCCAATTGTGAGTACTTTTTAGAACATTATTGAATACGTCTAATGGGATAAATTCAAAATTCATGTCTGGTATGTTGTCCATGTTTTGTCTGTCTGATTCTATCCATGCGGCTTCTTGATTATGACGTATTGGCGTAGCCCAAATATTTGACCAAAATTCATGAAGCTCTTCTTTTGGGGGTGCGCTAGGTAATGTAGTGTCTGTAGTTTGTAGGTTAGTTGTATTTGTTGCTAAATTTCTATAAAACTGTCTCTCGTTGTTAGTGAACTGGGCATTTTGGTTTTTTCGATCAGTACAATTAAGGTATCTACGTCTGTGGCTACTGAAAGAGTTAAGTTTTTGTTTTAATGTATCTAGAAATTGAGTGTCGGTTCTATTCGGTTCTTCGTAGCTAGAGTGTGTTTTATATATATTTTTAATTCTTTCTATGTTCGCTATTCGCTAGTCTAGGACTAGACTTCTATTCCCTCTTATATATTGAGTTAATCTACCTATTGCTTTCCTTAATTTTGATATTTTTCTATCTAGTCTCTTTAACCAATTAGGTCTTTTATCGGTTCTGTAGTTGTTTGGTATTTCAGATGGTGGAGTCTGGACCAGTTCTTTGATTTTAGATCCATTACACAACGCTGCCGTATATGCTGCATAGTATATAATTGTATGGGTTTTGATAAAATCGTTGTCAGTAGAGTCGTATTTTCGTATTACTTGTGTATTTAAATGTGAAATTATATGGGCAAATTTTTTTGAAGTTTTCTGCTTTGGTATGAAAGGGCGCTGAATAGGGTTACGCCGTTTGTCCTCCGCCGCCGTCACCGTCACGTCAACGAGAACGAGATGACGGCGCCGAAGTACTGGTACATAGACTACTATAGCCGCGTGTCCGATTTGCGGAAAATTCGTCTAAAACAATTCGTCTAAAACAATTCATCTAAAACAATTCGTCTAAAAAACAATTCGACTAATAACAATTCGTCTAAAACAATTCGTCTAAAACAATTCGTCTAAAAACAATTCGACTAATAACAATTCGTCTAATACAATTCGTCTAAAACAATTCATCTAAAACAATTCGTCTAAAAACAATTCGACTAATAACAATTCGTCTAAAACATTAAGTTCGAAGTGAGTTAAGATTCGGTAATGGAGTTATGCTGAGTAGCGGATATGTAGGACGCAGCTGCAGTGGAGTGAATATTCAAGTAAAATGGGTAGAATTCGTTTCTAGCACTCGCCGGCCGCTGCCGCGGCACCGCTCGCTTCGCTCGCTCGGCTCGTGCGTTGTGGTCGCAGTTCTAACATAAACCTAACCTATCCATGTCGGTTCTGGGTAGGGGTTTTTCCAGATGAGTCTTTATATCTCTCTCTTAACTCCACTGCGTGCTATCTACGTTGTTGTTACATACCCGCGACTCAGTATACCTCTATTTTTGAAACCCAAGTGTAATCGGGAATGGTAATGTTTTTAGACGAATTGTTATTAGTCGAATTGTTTTAGACGAATTGTTATTAGTCGAATTGTTTTAGATGAATTGTTTTAGACGAATTGTTTTAGACGAATTGTTATTAGTCGAATTGTTATTAGTCGAATTGTTTTTTAGACGAATTGTTTTAGTCGAATTGTTTTAGACGAATTGTTTTAGACGAATTTTCCGTAGACGGCGTGTCCACCGCAAGTCCGTCACCCGAGAGCCGTCATCCCGGCCGCCGAGATTCCAGTAGATCGGCGGCGTGACGTGTGCCGGGAATCAGTGTTGCTACTTTAGCCAATTTTCCACATTTACGAAATAGTTTAGTTGCTAAATTTATTAGCTTAAGTTACCATCGTCTCGATCAATTTCAATTTGTGTTATTAAAGGAAGAAGAATACATGATTAGATGCATTCAGAATGCAACTAATGTTCTGGTAAGATTTTGAGTTATGAAGTGGTAAAAATATGTCTATGTGCTAAGGTCACATGAGTCTAAGGTTGCGTTCCAAACCACTCCCGTTAGAGTAATTTTCAATAAACTATCCTGACAACAGGATAGTTTATTGAGAATCTTCAAAGTGTAAAAGAGACAGAGTCTTGTCACTTGAATTTATTATTTGTTTGTGAACGCAGCCTAGTCTATACTGCGTTTACAAACAAATAATAAATTTACAATACTAGTAGTTCGCCCCAAACTGAGACCTCACGAGTTTTTTTCAGCGATTATTATATTTCAGCGTAGAGTAGGTACTAAAATGTATAAATAACGACGAAAGTCTCAAAATACGACAGGTCTATCTTATTTGAATGATAGGTGCCTAGTATCGCTATTATCTGACATTGGATGATTTAGACTTTAGAGAATCTAAACACAATAGGCATAACTTGTTGTTTTTAAGTTTAAAAGCATAGGTCCAGCTCAATCATCACACCCGTTAAATTTGGATTAAGAATATTGTAAATAGTAAGCGTGTTACATTGTGATGCTACACCTTCATTATTTTTATTAACATGTTTTTATTAGTTTCACCTGTATGTTTGCTTGTATGTATGTATGTATGTAACCGACTAATTTGGGCACGATTTTGCCCTACTTAGAATGATCAGATTTAATTCAAACTTTGCACACTTGTCAAAGACCGATGACAATGCAATATTATGATAACATGGTGCTGATCTGATGATGGAGCTGGAAGGTGGTCATAGGAAACCCTATCGAGTTTGGGCTCGTTAGAATCGTCTTGACGAGTAGTTTGGCTTTCAATGGTGACCAGGGTCTGATGATGGAATTGGAAGGTGGTCATAGGAACTTCGCAACGAAACGACATAACCCCATCGAGTTTGGGCTCGTTAGAATCGGCTTGACGAGTAGTTTGGCTTTCAATGGTGACCAGGGTCTGATGATGGAGCTGGAAGGTGGTCATAGGAACTCTGTAATAAAACGACGAAACCCTATCGAGTTTGGGCTCGTTAGAATCGTCTTGACGAGGAATTTGGCTTTCAATGGTAACCAGGGTCTGATCTAACATAATATTTCGGTAATAAAGACCAAAAAGTATAAAATAAATTAATAGTTTAAAAAAACTAAAAAAACACGCTTTAAAAAAAATCCAACTAAAAAAATAGAAAATAAATTTTTTTTTTTTAGCGTTTTTTTTAGTTTTTTTAAACTATTAATTCTTTTGCAATCACAATGTAACACGCTTACTATTTACAATATTCTTAATCCAAAAATTATTAATTTTTATTTTCAAGTTTTTAGTTCGATTTTTTTAATAAAGCGGTTTTATTTTTATTTTTTGAACTATCAATTTATTTTATACTTTTTGGGCTTTGATAACGAAATATGTTAGATAAAACCCATTGGCCCAATGGTTACCATTGAAAAACAAACTACTCGTCAAGACGATTCTAACGAGCCCAAACTCGATGGGGTTGTGCTGTGGTTGTGTCGTTTCATTGCGAAGTTCCTATGACCACCTTCCAGTTCCATCATCAGACCATGGTTACCATTGAAAGACAAACTACTCGTCGAGACGATTCTAACGAGCCCAAACTCGATGGGGTTGTGTCGTTTCATTGCGAAGTTTCTATGACCACCTTCCAGTTCCATCATCAGACCCTGGTTACCATTGAAAGACAAACTACTCGTCGAGACGATTCTAACGAGCCCAAACTCGATGGGGTTGTGTCGTTTCATTGCGAAGTTTCTATGACCACCTTCCAGTTCCATCATCAGACCCTGGTTACCATTGAAAGACAAACTACTCGTCAAGACGATTCTAACGAGCCCAAACTCGATGGGGTTGTGTCGTTTCATTGCGAAGTTCCTATGACCACCTTCCAGTTCCATCATCAGACCCTGGTTACCATTGAAAGACAAACTACTCGTCAAGAAGATTCTAACGAGCCCAAACTCGATGAGGTTGTGTCGTTTCATTGCGAAGTTCCTATGACCACCTTCCAGTTCCATCATCAGACCCTGGTTACCATTGAAAGACAAACTACTCGTCAAGGCGATTCTTGACGAGTAGTTTGAATGAATGAACTATGAAGTATGGATAATGAGATAACTCCTGCTCTTTCATCAGATCAGCTCTATCATCAGATCAGTTCCATGGTACCATATTATTGTCACCGAAGTTACGCCCTTTCATTTGATACCCCACTCGGATATATTTGCCCTAAAGTTTGTGTGCCATATAGGTAGATCCCCTTTTGGACCCCTATCTCCGTAACCCCCTGACCGATCCTGCTCATGTTCGAACTTAAAAATTCTATGGACCTCAACTACTTGTATACCAAAAATCATTAAGATCAGAGCAACGGTACTCAAGTTATCGTCGAACAAACATACAAACATACAAACATACGAGCGACCGACCCTTCTCAACACTAGACCTCTCTCGCTTCGCTCGTTCGGTCAATAATAAATTCACAAAATTCAAAAGTATCGAACAAGACTACCTAGGCTGCCTAGTCTTGTTTGATACTTATGATTTCATTTTCGCCTGGGAATCTAAATGTCTTCGAAATCGACGTTTATTATTTAAATTGGTGTTATATGTTGCCTTTTTATGTTTAGCCACTTTTGGCAACTTTTACCAGAGTATTTATTTTCGAAAGTAGCAACTTTTTACGGTATGTTTAGCAACTTACTCTTTGGGCAAGGTGGCAACACTGCCGACTACCACCCACGACAAAAGTTGTATATAGGACTGAGCCACCGATATATCGGCGCGGTGGACAAACGATCGCCGTCACGTCATCTTAAACTCGGCCCCAAATAATCTCGTTCTCGTTGACGTGACGGTGACGGCGGCGGTGGACAAACGGCGTTAGTCGGTGAAAATTTATCGTAGGTTTCTTCATATGTTTTGAATATTTTGTCGTCGAGGTCTTCTAAGTCTGTAAAATGGGTACTATTGTTTGGATCTATAGTGGCAGTATTGTGTGATGGTTTGATCAGATCGCTGGTTGTGTTTATTGTTGAGTCTATTTCAAAGTTAGAAGGTGGCAATGACTGTTCAGTAGTTTCTGAGTTTAGAGTGATTCTTACTTCATCTCTTATAGTCAACAATCTTTCGCTACTAATAAGTTTATTGTTGACAATAACTCTCCTTTGGTCTGCTATGCGCTGCTCAGAGACATGCGATATGTGAGGAAATTGTTCTATAATAGCTCTGTGTAGTGGTTGTCTGTACGCTGATCTTTGATGAAATTAGTAATTTTGTAATATTCTCTCATTATTGCTTCGTTAATGTCGTCGGGCCAACTCATTCGAGAACTAGTTGGTTGTTGTGTTCCTATATTGACTGGTTGTGATTGAGTTAAGCTTGTATTAGTATTTTGAAGACTATTTGCAACTTCTTTTATTATTATTATTTGTTTGTTATATGTCCTATATCACGGGACTATGGAGTCCCGGACCTTTGGAAGGCATGCGTGGGCCGAAGCCAACACGTAGAGGCCCTTTACAATAACAAGTTTAATGGCAAAGTATGATGTAGACATCAAACCGGCGATTATCCCTGTCTGCACTATAAAATGCAGCCAAGGACAACCTCCGGTTTGAATAGAACTATTGATAAACTACAGAAGAAAACTACTACTTGGGCTATTGTGATGGGATGGTAGTGGACTGATACTGGGGAACTATGGATACTATGGCACCTGCCGTAACAATGTTCAACAAACATGTAAAAGTGGCAGGCGGAGACTCGCCAACTCTCAAACTGGGTCACCCTAATCAGCTGAGTAAATTACAGCAAGGGGGCAACAGGGACGAGAGTGGCTTAAGGATAGTGACGCCGCACTGGGTTTTAAACTCAGGTCACGGGCTCCCTGAGGGTCCAGCCTACCTGGCCCACTCACCACTTACGTATGGCATATATCCTTCGAATATACTCTTGCGACTCCACTCTGGACGGCCAGTGAAGGCAAGCCAGAGGCGGGGGACCGCTTCCTCGTCATTGTTCACTCCGACCAGCCAACTTAGGCCAGCCGGAGATGAGGAACGGTTGCTTCCCCCAGGAGCACTCGGGACCGCGGGGTCGTTACTCCCCTTCACCTCGCCTCAAGGTGCCCTGCGAGCTTATTATTATTATTAATAATATACTTTCATAAACTTTACATCAAATCCCATAAGGTAGTACAGATGGTTTTTCACTGAAATACCTAGATGCGAGTCTCGTCTCGCTGCTGTTCGTGGCGCGCGGGGGAAAGGGATAGAGTCATCGAGCGGCGCACGCGTGGGAAAGGGATAGGGGATTATACGTCCTACTTCACCTTAAATTAAATACTTATTTATAGCCAAAAAGTTGTAGATTTTAATCTACACCTGACACTCATTACCCTGAGATGCGACACATGTAGCGACCGCAACTCGGGCAGGTCCAGCACGGCGGCGGGCACGCGTGTGATGTTCATATTCTCCAGTCGTAGCTCGGTAAGGGTTCGGGGTAGTGCTTCCAGTATGTCGTCCGACAGGTTCGTTCCATCCACTTTGAGGGTCTCCAGTGAGGCGGGCAGGTCGTGCAGCACGCCTGCGTCACATAGCGTGAGGTGACGGAAAGGCAAGTCGGCGAAGTGCGCGGGTGACTCCGGGCGAACCCTCCTCAAGTACTCCGTGGTCACTTCAAGGTTGAAGGGTGGTGTCAGCGTGACGTTGAGTGCAGCGAGCACGGTCGCATAGTGCGCGAGTCGACAGTACTTCACGGTGACGTTCCCGACGTGTAGCGCCGGCGTGAACCGCGGCAACCACCGTAACGTCTCCGCCGCGTCCAGCTGCACATCCTCGATGCACTTCAGTGTTATCAAGTGGTTGTCAACCTCGGTGTTATAGTCGACTTCAAAACCTTAAATATTCAAAATTTGAAAATAAATTTATTGCAATAAGTTGCATTGCCATTATCTTAAACATAAATACGGGTCAAAAACATAACTCTCCCATTTGGCTTCGCTGTAGTCGGGTTAAAATTATTGACAACTGGCAATTACTGAACATACAATTACTGATAGGTCTGATTAGGGAAGGTCTAATATTAGGACATCATGAACTGATCAATAAGAATGATACCCCAAAGCTTCCTACATATTGGACATAGTTGGTAACTAATAAGATTGCAAGCAAATTCAGCTTAAGTACCTACCATTCACACTGATTCTAATACTGCTGTGTATTTCGCATTGGTCCCTCTTAGCGTCCAGCGCGAGCGCGGTGCCCGCCATCATCAGCGCCAGCCACACCGCTAGAGCCATGCACCTCGCTAACATACTCATTCCTGTAACAAATATATCATACGTGGAACTCAAGTGTAAACTTCACAAACACACGAGTAAGATACGAGCTACGCGCCGTTTAGTCCATTCAAATGTTACACATTTTTTGGGCTTAGCGTGCATTTGTCAGAGGACGCAATTTTATTTTTTAGATTTCTTGGGGTGGTCAGTTTAAAGTTAAATCCAAGTTTGAGGGATTGTAGCCCTTGTCTCACGGCCGCCATCTTGGAAAAAGGGTTTGTTGGTTTATCTGTCAAACTATAGGTCTCACAAAAAATATTAGAAATCATTTTTTTGTCGCAAATAAGTATATCTAAAACTTTTGTCAAGTAACTTTTAGTCGTGAACCAAAAAAAAAAAATGTGAGCCGTCACGGGACGCCTGGCAGATGAGAAACATCGACATTATTTTGTAAAAGTAATATGCAGAAAAGAACAGATTGTGATAGAATCGCACAGTCGCTTACGGTGTGTACATCGTACACACTACTGCATATAGACTGTTAGTATATAATAATATATACCATCATATAGCAGCATGCGTCGCCACGCCAAAAATCGGTTTTACGTGCGGCTATAGATGTTTCACATCCATAAAATTATAAAATTGAGCGATACGTTTTTGCACTAAAAAAAATAAGGCATACAGTATCCAAGGAAGCTGCGCTTACAGCATACCACGGTCTAGTGGCTTCACTACTTGGCTACGGCCTCTTGCTGTGGGGAAACTCAGTAGAATCCATCAGGGTGTTCAGATTGCAGAAGCGGTGCATCAGAGCGATCAATAAGTCCTGGTACCTCGACAGCTGTCGACCTTTATTTAGATCGTGCAATGTCCTCCCGTTACCGTGCATGTATATTAGAGATATCTGTATATTTGTGAAATCCCACTTTAACTTATTTAGGATGTATACGGATGTTTATACTCGACAGAAACGGGATATGTTCATTGATTTATTATATCAACCTCCTTGTCATAAAGATATATGTATATAAGAGAAATGTATACAACATGTGTATATCGATCTACAATTGTTTACCTAGTAACCTGAAAGCACTGGATGGTAATCCTTTTAAGAACAAATTAAGTATGTGGCTTCTTGAACACTGTTTTTATGACCTAAACGAATTCAAATCATTTAGTAATAGGAAAATACAATAATTTTTTTTATTTTTTTTTAACTTTTGACATTATAATTTATTAATTTGATTATTGACATTATGTAATTTATATTATTTTTAACATTTGCACGTCTGCTTGCGGACCGAATACATGTTCTAATATTTTTTGTAAGACCTTTATGCTATGTATTCCGACGAATAAATGATCTTATCTTATCTTATCTTATCTTACATCAAAAGTTACAATCGAAAATCTTTTAATCAGTTTCCTTAGCTCTTTCTACGATCCCATCTGGCTGAAAGCATGAAACTTGGCATGCATGTAGCGTTTACAGATAATAAGATATTTATAGTATTTTTTTGATTTTTTTTCTTTTCAAATGTAACTTCCCTCACAACGGTAACGGTAAGGTAACACAACGACTATTTTGACATTAAAAATAAACTGAGTAGGAATGCCAGAACGCCTACAAACATAATGCCGACTTAGCTACCTACTCTTGTCCTATTGGTGCGTGTTGTTGAGTCTCCGGTACGACAACATTGTCTTCTATAAATATCTTCTACTTGCTGCGATCCGCGGTTTTACCCGCGTACTTAAGTCCCGATCCCGTGGGGATATCAAAATGAAAAGTAGCCTTCCTCGATAAATGGGCTATCCAAATAAAAAATATTTTTACAATTCGAACTAGTAGTTCCTGAGATTAGCGCGTTCAAACAAACAAACAAACTCTTCAGCTTTATAATATTATGCATGATAAAGGAGGACAACAAGTCTGTTGTAAACTAATTTAACAAAAATCGTATCTAGGGATCTTAGAACACGAACTAATAGTTTTTAAAATTCATCCTTGTCTGTCTCTCCTTCAGCACATACAACTGAACCTTCTTATTGCAATGTTGGATAGCAGCTTGGATAGCTGTATTGTCTGGGAAGGTCGGGTGACGTCATCATCCAGTTGATATTGAATTACTAGCTGTGCCACGCGGTTTCACCCGCGTAAGTCCCAATCCCGTGGAAATATCGGAATAAAAAGCCTATGTGTTAATCCAGGTCTCCAGCTATCTACATACCGAATTTCATCGCAATCGGTTCAGTAGTTTTTGCGTAGAGGATTAACAAATATACATACACACACACACACAAACTTTCACATTTATAATATTAGTAGGATCAACCAAAAAATTATTTTTCGGGCGAAGCTAGTAGGAATACTAAAATTAAAAATACCTTCAAATGTTTCGACTGTAGAATCTTCTCTCGTGTAAGATACCTGTCCCTTACAGAAAGTCCGAGTGCGATCTTGTTGTAGTGGTCACAAGCGATCGTCGTCAGAGGGAAACACTTACTTTAATATACGTTACGATACTTGGAATATTTATATATTTGCTTATCACTCGCGAAAAATATAATATTATCTGAAGTATGGCCGCGTGCCTTGACCTCTTGAAGATATTATAACGGTTTTTTTATCAGACCTACGAAGTAGGTATCGTAAAAACGAAGCGAATAGACAGGATGTAATCATGAGAACAGGAAAATATGACTCCGATCCGACCGCGCTATTTGGGCGACAAACGTTGGATACGACGTCGCTCTCCGAGATGTTGCCTCGCTGAACGCTGTAACAAGAGCTGAACGCTGGAACAAGAGCTGAACGCTGGAACGCTGGCTGGTTTCTCTTGTTCCAGCGTTCAGCGAGGTAGCATCTCGGAGAGCGACGTAGTATCTAACGTTTGTCGCCCAAATAACGCGGTCGGAGTCCAATCCCGATGATACGTCGTGTAGACGCGAAACACGTGTCGTGGTTTATGAATGGTGTCACTAATACTAACTTTTGCTTGTCCTCATTGCATGCCTCTTCAAGTGGGCGGGAGGGCGGTGCACATTGCATTTTGTGTTTTGGCACTAGGCTCGGAACTAAAAACTAAATATTAATACTTCCATTACAGAATGTTTAGAACGACAACAGGTATCGTTGGAATCAGCGTGGCTTAATGATTATCAAAATGCAAGCTGTCGCTTCCTTCGGGGTCACATCTATGACGTCACAAAGATGGCGCCTAATAGGTTTAGATTTTGTCGGTTATTGCGATAACCATTTATCCGATGTGAGCAAACTTTGTATCATACATCTCATATATGAGAGTATACTTATATTTATTTTTATTAAAAAAAAGTAATTACTGTAGGAAGGTATGGCGCAGTGACAGAGAAATAAAAGTAAGTCCGTTGTGTTCGAATACTTTTAATAAAGCACGTACATTTCAAATAATATAAGTAAATCGTAGAATAATCAATTGAGTGTCTGTATGATCGATTGAGAGTCTGTATGACCAAATGTCTTAATTATAATAGTAACACCACAGTAACACTATGTATGTATGTATGAGTATTATCGTAATACGCCAACAATTACCAAGTGAAGACCTATCGGTTAAAAAAAAAACTGGTTGCCTGTAAAGTCGGTATACGGGCGAAAGTTTTACGTGACAACAACTGTGCTGGAGTGGAAGGGACGCGTGCCTTTCACTTTTTATGTCTGTCTCTCTCGCTCTTAGGCGGGCTAACCATGCCCGCGTGCCTCTCACTCGCTCTCATTGTGAGCGCATAACGTCAGCGGAGCGTAACGCAGTTTCTTAAAGTGTCACCCGGCAAACCAATTTATAAAACGTTGTCACGTCAAAAAAAAACGACTAATCATCCTATTTATTTTTGCACTAATTGATAATATCGATAAATTCCTGGAAACTCAATGGCGAATCAAGAGAAACAGATTATTTTTATAGTTTTCAGCAATGCAATACGGTGAAACTTGGTTAAATTCACCGTCTCCACGTGAGACTCGAGTGTAATGTCTTTCTTCAGGAATCTTTCTGCAATCGTACGATTTATTTTTTATCACAATTGACAACAACGTATTATGTACGCGTGCGTTATAATTACCAAAATACTAGTGCTGTAATAAGTTATCCCAAAATGTATAATAAATAAATAAATAAATAATCGCAATAAATGAATTATGAATCTAAAATTTAATTTTATTTCAATACCCACAAGGTTGATATTATTTAATCAGTTTGACATTTTGACAGTTGATTCTATCATGTTTAAGGTCTTAAACGCTTTTATTTTTGTAGTGCATGTCAACCTAAGACTCTAACTTAAAAAATAATGAAGAAATAACTCTGGATCGAATCTAACACACAGCAGCACACGCCTCCTTCGTGCCACAGAATAATAGGTCGGCGCGAACGGTTTCCAATGGCGGTTTGTCAAATATCTCCAAGTTATGCAACGGCAGCATCCCACCGTTAAACGCCTTTGCAATCCGGTAGTAATTGCAGTCGTCCGGCATAGATGACCTTATGGACATAGCTTTGGTTACTATTATGGTAACTTTCCGGCTGGGAGGGGCCACTGCGGCGGCTGCAGCGGCTATCTCGTAGTCGTCTGCAGTGAAGTATATCCTGCCGGAGAGTTTCACCACGGCAGGTACGTTGCGCTTATAGTGCATGCCCTGGTACTGCGAACAAGCAAACGACGCGTCACTCGAGTGATTGCACTCCTTCCTCACTCCTCCCCTTCGTTACTCACCGTCAAGTTGCGTATCTTCGTGTAACTGAGGTCGAGGTACTCGAGGTTCACCATGTCCTCGCGCCAGTCGCTGCAGATGACCGAGATGTCGGTTGCTCTCAAGTCCAATCGCTCCAGTTTCGACAGCGAGGCCAACGAAGATTTCATTTTATATTCTATAGGAGGTATACAAGAGGATCACATTTGTTGATCGAGCGAGCGAAGCGTCTCTGCTTAAAGTCTGGCAATACTCGCTTTCCTCTGTCAGTATGTTAGTATGTTTGTCAGTACTTTTTAGATCATTTGATCTTCGAAGCGTTCGGACGTGTTTAAAATTAAATGCATTAAATTATAACAATTACCTACTTGCAAAAACTTGACCTAGACGTAAATGCGGAATCACTTTATCTGGGTCATTCAATTCATTCGTATAAAGTGACAATAGTTGTATTTCATATTTATGTTATGTATTTTCAATTAACATAAATATGGATAGCAGTCCATTCAACCATCGCAGCGGCTTAACCCGCCGCAGCCCACCGCCCACGCCCTCCCGTGCGCCTGCGCCGGCCGCGCCCAAACCACAGGAAGAAGATTCTCCAGGAATAGTGAGCACTCCTGAGATACAAAACTGGATGAGCTCAATCGAACAGTGCTTGAATGATGTGTGCACTATAGCAGCCGATGGGAAGTTGAACTCGGACCAGAAGTTAAGAATTCATAATCTCTGCCGAAAAGTTAGTCACGGAACATCTCAACTAGCCGTACAGTATCAATCCCTCAAGACAAAGACGATTCAAACATATTCCTCCCTCCGAGACCTAGAAGAGAAAGAAGACCTTTCGCAACGTGTTCAAGACCTACAACGTGCATTTGAAGACACCTCAAGACCAGTTCCAGAAAAAGTTTCATTTGCCGACATGATCAAAAAAGGTACCAATGACTTTATTCAGCCCAAGAACCTAAGCTCCGTTGCTATATATCCCACAAATAAAATGACGTCCAGCGAAGAGACCAAATCGTTAATACAAACCATCATCAAGCCCGGACTAATGAAACTGCACGTTAGAGGTTTACGTAAAACAAAGGACGGCGGTGTTATTATCAGCACTGAAACAAAAGATGACATCGAAAAGCTGAAACAGTCGGCACAACTGAAGACTTCTGGCCTCACTGTGGACGAGCCACATAAACGAAGACCCAGAATAGTGGTGATCGGAGTGCCCGCTTCCATGAAGGAGTCAGACGTATTCCATTGCATTTTCCAACAAAACTTAGCCGATAAGATTCAAGGAACAACACTTGACACTTTTTTGACCTCTATAAAACTTAGTCATAAATCTGGGAAGAAAGACGCTGAGACCTGTAACTACGTGTTGGAAGTCCCGGCAAACATTCGAAAAGCTCTTATTACCAATGACCGGGTCTTTATAAATTGGTCCTCGTGCCCTGTGAGAGACTTCACACTTGTCACAAGGTGCTTCAGATGTCAGCAGTATGGACATGCTGCCAAGACATGCCGGGAGGAGGTCAACACCTGTGGCCATTGTGGTGATGTAGGTCATGCGATAAAGGAGTGCAAAAAGACAGCCGAGAAACCAAAATGCGCTACATGTTTACGCTTCAAAAAGCCATGTAATCACAAAACTGGCGACTCAGACTGCCCCGCCAAAAAAATTGCTGAAAATCGATATATTGACTCTATTGACTATGTGGGTGCCTAAATGTGTCTCTTTAAGATTTTTAACTCTTTGTATTCTAGATAAGTTTTTGTTTGATATTTAATTTAAATAACCGATTTTATTACTAACAGATTTGTCCCACTAACCTTAAATCAAATGTTATCAAATCGATCACGTAGGTACGCATATTTCATATAGCATTAATTAAATAATAAATAGAATTTTTATGCAACATTGACTTTGACCCGGATTATTCCGATGACGCGGATACTTGCATCTCGCAGCCAATACACCCAATTTGACATATTTTCGTTTAAAAAGTGTAAAGTAGAGATCATTATATTAAACCCTAGATTAATTAATGAAAAGTTTGTTTCTATTTAATATTTTTACAGTTTATAGCATTTAATATTTATACACACTTTTACCTAATGATTGTTTTTAGTTATTATTTTGCAAGTAAATTGTTTTAATTTATTTTATAAGATTATATAAGTCCTTTTTCGCCTGAGATACAGGAATACCTAGTTCAGGCATATGTGTTATTTTTGTTCTCTTTAATATTTAGTGCTTAGTTTATTATGTAAAATGAATTTTAATAAATATATTTGTATTAGTACTCCTCTACATGTCGTAGTTTACAACCGATCTGCACAAAACTTGGTATACAGGTTCTATGATTCTATAAATAAAAATTTGATATCAGGAATTTTTGATTTTACCCTGAACACGTCATTGACATTGGATTGGACATTTTTGGTAATGGACATTCTGGGATTTCGTCATTTTGAAACCGTTGTACAATTTCAGAATTTAACATTATGAACTTAAAGGTGGCCATAGTTACCTGTGACATTACTGTCGTTGACCGCGCAGAGATCGCCGATCTTCTGGTTCCACTCTAGCGAGAGACTTCTTAGCTCGGTGAATGAGGCTAGCTCCGCAACCACACTTGTATTTAAGTAGTTGTATCCTAAGTCTAACGACAACAGCGGTAACGTCAGCATCGAACTGTAACAACACAATATATGAATGCACGTAAAGTGCACTGACTCCAACCACCTCCAATGTAACAATTTGCGTTTTTGAGCCAAGTATCATAAATTTGAATTTAGCAGGGTTAAGCACCAATGAATTTCGACCAACCCACCCAGATATAATATATATATTCCAGATCATCATTTATCTTTTCGACTGTATCACCTATATCAGCAGGACGTCCAGAGATGTACAACTGTACAACATCAGCGTATTAAGTGATATTTAGAATGTTCTATATTTTTGACAATATCAGTACGATATACAATGAATAGTAAAGAACCAAGAAACGACAGCACTCCTATCGTCTTTCACCAATTTGACATTTGGTTAGTATTACTGTCGGTCAGCAGCAAGACGAGGGTCGATGTATCGTGGTATGTATGCACCTACCTGGGTAGTTGCTTGAAGCGATTGTGACTGAGGTCGAGGTGAGTCAAGTAGGGAGTGTCCGCGAATAGTTGTGCCGGCAACGAAGACAGGCGGGTGTCTCGAATCTGGAGACTGGTGAGCTGTGTCGCGTTCTCGAGCAGTCGCGCCGACAGCATATTATGCAGGTGAACCGCTGCCTTGATGTTGAGCTCTTTGAGGCGCGGGCAGCGAGCTACCCACCCAGCGGGTAGGTCGCTTGCTTTCGGCATTAACAACGTGAGCTTCACCAGCTTGTCGCAGGCAGGTATCGGGTTCGGGTTCACAGCTTGCCACCTACTCAGGGTGACCTCCTCGAGAGCTGGCGGTGCCCAGTCCGACATCAGCGCGGCGTCCGCACCCTCCACATATAGCTGCTGTAGATGTGACGTGTTGCTGCGCTCCACCGTCCCGCCATTGATCTATGAATACAAGAAAGGAAATTGGACGTTAACCGCTCGTCTGTGGACCGCGCTTTAGAGCGATGTGTCAAATGACCCTTAACTGTGGACCACGCTTCTAAAGCGAGCTCTGTGAGCTAACGGAATTTTTATACAGTTGCATACCATAAACTATGGCTTTACCGCTCTAACTTGCACAAAATGTAGGGAAAACAACAAGGATGGCACAAGGTCACATGCTAACTTACAAAAACGTACCCAAAGCAGTGACGACATGTTTAAAAAAAAGTATCGCGTCAGTCTCGTTCCCGCCCGCGCGAGAAATTGTGAGTTGGTTGAAAGAAATGTATTGAGAAACATGATTATTTTTGTATTATTGTATAGCAATGTAATGAAACTAAAACTATTTGAAGTATTGGTATATTTTTTTATTTATAACGACTTTTGTTAAAAAACTGGGAAAATTAGCCTCACCCCAAATTTAAGTTATAATTAATAGTACATTGCAAGACAAAACTAGACTTAACGGAAGTACCACCACAGATAATATTTTTTGGGAAAAATGGCGGCCACAGGCGAAGGGTTAAGGGTGAATATCCCAAATGCAAAATTTACGTGGCACGGATGAAATCGGAAGTGTAGATCGTTTTTTACAGTTATTTTATTTTTAATATAGAAAATGTTTTTTAAATCAAGGTTAAGGGTGTCCACATCGTTAAAGAGCAACAGGCCCATATTTCCTAAAAAAATTAAAGATACGAGGTCGCGAGAAGTGTCCAAATGACGACATGGGCCTAAAGTATCGTATGGTTATAGAATTTCGAAACTAGGATTGAAACTATTTGAAGAAATTTATACGAAAATAATAAAAATTTTTCGCCGTTTTTTTACGTTGACGCGTACCTACTGACGCATAATTAATTAAATGCACTTGCTCAATAAGGAGAATAATAATAATTTATCTAAAAATGACATTTTATAACAATAAATAATATGGAAGATAAATTAGATCAATGGAAGATAAATAAGATTAATATGTGGAAATGATAAGAAATTTGTCCAGTGACACCGAAACGATATACTGTCGTTTATGGCGGGAATAATGTTCAATATTTATGGGCAAAAAGTTGATTCTAATCTAAACCTGACACTAATTACCTCGAACTTCACATGCAGTGACCGCAACTCGGGCAGGTACAGCAGCGCGGCAGGCATGCGGTTGTGTTCCACTCTCTCCAGCCGTAGCTCGGTGAGGGTACGGGGTAGTGCTTCCAGTATGTTGTCCGACAGGTTGGTGTCCTCCACTGTGAGGGTCTCCAGTGAAGCGGGCAGGTCATGCAACACGCCCGTTCTGATCAGCCTGAGGTGACGGAGAGGCAAGTCGGTCAAGTGCACGGGTGACTCCGGGTGAACCTTCCAGAACGTTGTGGTCACTTCAAGGTTGAAGGGTAATGTCGTCGTGACGTTGAGTGCAGCGAGCACGGTCGCATAGTGCGCGGGTCGACAGTCCGTCACGGTGACGTTCCCGACGTGTAGCGCCGGCGTGAACCGCGGCAACCACCGTAACGTCTCCGCCGCGTCCAGCTGCAGGTCGTTGATGCACTTCAGCTTTAATGTCTTGTTGACCTCGTAGTTAAACTCGATATAATTATTATCTAAAAATATTCGAAAATAAAAATAAAATTGCATAAAGTTGCATCGACATTATCTTAAACATACCTTAATCCTTGTCGGTTATGCCGTAGTCGGGTAAAAACCACAGAAAATCAAGCTAGATGACGAAACCTTAGGAACGATTGCCTACTTGCATCATAATATCATGTCTTAGAAACGAATTCCTGAATATATTAAATACTGATAATTATGTGTTATTAAAAAAATGGGTGCGTGTTCTTAAGTAGGTAGATACGCTCGTGAGGAGTTATACTTCTAGAAGTTATATGTCCGTCTCTCCGTCCGTCCGTCCGTCCGCCTGTCTGTTCGTCCGTCTGTCGATCCGGCCGTCCGTCTATCCGTCTGATATTTATTTCGCTACTTTAACCTGTAACTTTAGTGTAACAGACGCGCGCGCATCTTAAAATTTCACTCACATCACGTAACATAACGTGTTTAAAGAAGTATAACTTCAATAAAAAAATGGGTGCGTGTACTTATGTACGCGCGTGAGAAAAAAAAAAAAAAACTCGTCCGGCAAAAAACTTGTCCGACAAAAAACTCGTCCGACGAAAAGTTCGTCCGACAAAATACTCGTCCGACAAAAAACTCGTCCGACAAAATACTCGTCCGACAAAAAACTCGTCCGGCAAAAAACTCGTCCGACAAAAAACTCGTCCGACAAAAAACTCGTCCGACAAAAGACTCGTCCGACAAAAAACTCGTCCGACAAAAGACTCGTCCGACAAAAAACTCGTCCGGCAAAAAACTCGTCCGACAAAAAACTCGTCCGACAAAAAACTCGTCCGACAAAAAACTCGTCCGACAAAAAACTCGTCCGGCAAAAAACTCGTCCGACAAAAAACTCGTCCGACAAAAGACTCGTCCGACAAAAAACTCGTCCGACAAAAAACTCGTCCGACAAAAAACTCGTCCGGCAAAAAACTCGTCCGACAAAAAACTCGTCCGACAAAAAACTCGTCCGACAAAAAACTTGTCCGACAAAAAACTCGTCCGGCAAAAAACTCGTCCGACAAAAAACTCGTCCGACGAAAAACTCGTCCGACAAAAAACTCGTCCGACAAAATACTCGTCCGACAAATATAAATAATTAATTACATTAAAATAATTATGTAGTAGTAGTACCTCTTTGTACTTATCATCTTGTCATCTTGCGGTTTGCGGACAACTTCAACATGGTTTTATGACAGCTGTCATCTTGCGGTTTGCGGACAACTTCATGGTGAGAATTTTGTGTGACGCTTTTGTAAAATTTCACTCTCATCATTTTTTCATAACGCGCCTAAAGAAGTATAACTTCAATAAATAAATATTGTAGAACATTTTACACATCGCCATCTTACGCCAAGCTGAGCAACTAGGCTTGTGTTGTGGGTGCTCGATAACGGATAGAATACATACCTTTATACTTTTTTTGCAAATATATATATATACTTTAAATATACAACATTAAATAGACAGCCAGGCCAGCAACACACATCTATAGCATAAAATATACTTGTTTGATGTAAGAATCAAACCCGTGACCTTCTGCGTCACAAGCGGATGTTCGCCCGACGACGCGCCATAGAGGTCGTCAAGTACTGGCTAGCATAAGGACATCATGGGCTGATAAAACAATCGTACCCCATACGCCCCCGTACGCTACCCCCCCGTACGCTACTCCATATTATACATAGCTAGTAACTAATGAGATTGCAAGCGAACCCAGCTTACCCTTCAACTTGAATATAGTACTGTTGTGTGTAGAGCATTGGTCCTCTGTTGCGTGAGGTGGACAGTGCAGCGCGGGCAATGCGGGCACGTCAGTCGCCAGCGCGAGCGCGGCGCCCGCCATCACTAGCGCCGCTAGCAGCATGATCCTCGCTAACAGACTCCTTCCTGTAACAAATATATCACACGTAGAACTCAAGTGTAAACTTCACAAATACAAGTAAATAGATACGAGTGTACCTACAGTTTAAAAACAGAAATATATTATAATGACTTCACTATCACTATCATCATCACTACATCACTATCACTACATAGTATAAAACAAAGTCTCTTTCTCTGTCCCTATATCCATTTGTATGCTTAGATCTTTAAAACTACGCAACGGATTTTGATGCGGTTTTTTTAAATAGATAGAGTGATTCAAGAGGAAGGTTTATGTGTATAATACATGCATAATATAGCCGTGCGAAGCCGTGGCGGGTCGCTAGTCACTAGCTCTACATACTACAGTAGAGCCTCGATAATCCGAACTACCAAAAAATAACCCCTGTATGTTCGGACTTACGGAGCGTTCGGATTATAGTAACTTAAAAAATGCAAGTATATTTTGACATAATAATAATATTGAGGTTATTATAACATACATATTTAAACAACAGAATATTGTACTTATTCATAAAGTCATCAATTTTAGTTTGGCGGGTTCTATTTAATGACAAAAAAGGATTTATCCCTCAAATTACGCAGCATCATCTTTTCGGATAAGGACAAGTCATTTTCATCAGCCCAATCCAAACCAAGTCAGCAGTTCGGATTACAGCGGCGTTTGGATTAGCCTGAGTACGGATTATCGAGGCTCTACTGTATAAAATAAAGTCACTTTTCGCCGTCCCTATGTCCCTATGTCCCTTTGTATGCTTAGATCTTTAAAACTACGCAACGGATTTTGATGCAGTTTTTTTTATAGATAGAGTGATTCAAGAGGAAGGTTTATATGTATAATACATGCATAGTATATAGGGTCGCTAGTAATAATATAAAAAAATACCTTGTAATGTTTCACCTGTAGAATCTCCTCTCGTGTAAGATACCTTTCCCTTACAGAAAGTCCGAGTGCGATCTTGTTGTAGTGGTCACAAGCGATCGTCTTCAGAGGGAAACAGTTTCTTTAATATACGTTACGATACTTGGAATATTTATATATTTGCTTATCACTCGCGAAAAATATAATATTATCTGTAGTGTGGCCGCGTGCCTTGACCTCTTGAAGATATTATAACAATATTTTTTATCAGAACTATACGAAGTAGGTATCGTAAAAACAGGATGTTATCGTGAGAACGGACCGGTTGATAGTTTTGACCCGACGGCAAAGAAAGGGTTGTTTAGGTAATTTTTATACCAAACTTAAAAGTTCAAAATTCTATTATTTTAATAACTTTAGGTAGGGAAGTCATTTGAAATGTAAAATATGTGTATTGTGCGTTATGCGTGAGCTCTTACTATTTCAATTCTCGCAGAACTACCTATAGTCAGATGCCTACTTAGAATACGGACTTTCGTGAACCGAGGATTACCTTTGGCAGGATTGGTCCTTAGGACCTAAGGATGGGTTTAAGAAGTGGAGCCGCCAAGAATTTTGATGTTCCTTTTTCAGTAGAGTTGATTGATTGAAAAATTGTAATTTCCGTAGGACTGGAATGGTTTATAACGACAACAGGTATCGTTGGAATCAGCGTGGCTTACTGATTATCTAAATGCAAGCTGTCGCTTCCTAAAGTAGTGGATATTACATCAATGACGTCACAAAAATGGCGCCTAATAGGTTTAGATTTTGTCGGTTATTGCGATAACCATTTATCCGATGTGAGCAAACTTTGTATCATACATCTCAAACATGAGATTTAATAAAATTTCTAACAAAACGTGCGAAATTACTTTTATTGTAGGTATTATATATTTGGTTATAAACTTAGGTACTTGATAAAGTTTTACACCCTTATCTTCCTGCCCTTATCACAATTGATTTGGGGTCGGCGCAGTATGTCTTCTTCTTCCATTCACTCACAATCATCTCTCATGAGAGAGACAAGAGGTGAGTCTTGTCTTATGCAGTCCATCCATCTTTGGTTTATGTCGTCCTCTTCCCTCTACATTCATACTCATCACTCTTCTAGTCACATGCGTCTCTTCTCTTCTGATCACATGTCCATCCATATCAACTCAATCGGTTCCCTTTTACTTTTTCAGTAACCGGTGCTACTTTCAGGCTTCCTCTAATATACTTATCAAACAAACATGCTTTTGCATTTTTAACATTAGTAATCGAGAGTTGGTAAATCCGAATATACTGACTGAAATAAATACTGACCTTTAACAATTAGAGTCGTAAAACAAAAGTTGTTCGTATTGATGTAGAAATTCTAACTCCAATAACCCTGCGTATAAGTATCCTATCCGTTGTCTGGTCACCAAAACACAAGCCTAGTTGCTTAGCTTGGTGCTAGATGGCTTGTGTAGAGTTTCCTAAATATATATTTATTTTTATTGAAAATGAAAAGTCATTGCTGTAGGAAGTTAGGGCGCAGTGACAGAGAAATAAAAGTAAGTCCGTTGTATTCGAATGATTTTATTAAAGAGAAGTCCATTTCAAATAATATAAGTAAACGGTGGAATAATCAATTATTATTGAGTGTCTGTATGATCGATTGAGAGTCTGTATGACCGAATGTCTTAATTATAATAGTAACACTATGTATGAGTATTTTCGTAATATGCCAACAATTACCAAGTCAAGTCCTAAATGTTTTAAAAAAAAAAACAGCGCACTCCGGGAGTGTAGGCAGAAGTGAAAACAATAAACTTGTTATTTCTCATAGAATATTTCTTGAAACGATCTGCTACTGCCATCTATTAGCACTCACTTAAACAAATATAGTATATTTTTTATTCGCTAGATGGCAGTAAAAAAATTAAATCAGCGCCATCTACATTCGAATAGTGGTCTTTCTAGAAACTAAGTTTCTCAATTTGTGTAATAGATGGCAGTATAAGTTAAACAAAAAGACTAACACAAATAAAATCTCATCTGTCGCGTCAAAATCTGTCGCGAGAACGGTTGAAAATGCTCACCCACAAAAGTGCCCAACGCGCCATAAGAAGTTTGGTGGTTGATGATGGATGGATGATGGATGATCACAGATGGTTCAATCATTTACGCTCAAACGCTTTTATTTTTGTTGTGCAAGTCAACCTTAGACTCTAACTTGATAAAAACAATGGAGAAATAACTCTGGATCGAATCTAACACACGTCAGCACACGTCTCCTTCCTTCCACAGAGTAGGAAGTCTTCGCGAACGGTTCTCAACGGCGGTTTGTCATATATCTCTAAGTCATGCAACGGTAGCAACCCATCGTTAAACGCCTTTGTAATCCAGTAGTAATGGCAGTCGTCCGGCATAGATGGCCATGAGAACCGAAGTTCGGTAACTATTATGGTAACTTTGCGGTTGGGAGGGGCCACTGCGGCGGCTGCAGCGGCTCTCTTGTAGTCGTCTGCAGTGAAGTATATCTTGCCGGAGAACTTCACCACGGCGGGTACGTTGCGGTTATAGTGCATGCCCTGGTACTGCAAACAAACAAACGACGCGTCACTCGATTGATTGCACTCCTTCCTCACTCCTCCCCCTCGTTACTCACCGTCAGGTTGTCGGCATTCGTGGAACTGAGGTCGAGGTACTTGAGGTTCACCATGTCCTCGCGCCAGTCGCTGCAGATGTCCCAGATGTCGGTTCCTTGCAACTCCAGTCGCTCCAGTTTCGACAGCGAGGCCAACGAAGATTTCATTTTATATTCTGTAGGAGGTATACAAGAGGATTACATTTGTTGATCGAGCGAGCGAAGCGTCTCTGCTTCAAGTCTGGCAATTCTCGCTTTCCTCTGTCAGTATGTAAGTATGTTTATATGTTTGTTGGTACTACTCTACAGGTCGTAGTTTACAACCGATCTGGACGAAACTTGGTAAACAGGTTTTACGATTTTATAAAAAAAATTGACGTTGTGAATTTTTTATTGGATCCTAAACACGTCAATTGACTGAATGAGATTGCCTAACCGTGAATGCCTAGGTATACATTGGATTGGACATTTCGGGAATTTGACATTTGAGGAAATGGACATTCTGGGATTTCGACATTTTGAAACCGTTGTCCAATTCAAGAATTGAACATTATGAACTGAAGGTGGCCATAGTTACCTGTGACATTACTGTCGTTGACCGAGCAGAGATCGACGCCCTTCCAGTTCCCCGCCAGCGAGAGACTCCTCAGCTCGGGGAATGAGGCGGCTACCTCCGCAGTCACACTAGTATTTAAGAAGTTGTTTCCTAAGTCTAACTCCAACAGCGGTAACGTCAGCATCGAACTGCAACAACACACTATATGAATGCACGTAAAGTTCACTGACTCCAACCACCTCCAATGCAACAATGAATGATTCACCGAGACGTTCGTGTCGCCGCCTAAAGTTTTACCCAAATATAATAAACAAGGTGTTTGATGCACCGTTGGTTTCACCACCGCTTTCCTATTAACCAAAGTCAAAGTCAAGCGCTTACACATGTCATCTGCTACCCCACGGCAGCGGACTTATTCCCATCGGCCCCGCTAGCTCTGCCGTGTCAACAGGGCAGATGGGAAAAAGAGTTTCTTCGGCCCCGCTAACGTCGGCGTCGGCGTTTAGCGGGGCCGTTGGCACTTATTAAGTTTTATGAGCCTCGGTATTGGACTTTCTTCCGGTTTACGATTAACGGTCCCCCTAACGAAAGACTGTCCTCCTGTCAATAACTTTTTCAAGATTAACGGTCCCCTGGACTGGGGGACCAATAAGAGTTGATTTAAAATGCATTTTTGAAGGTCTCACGGACCCCTATGCTCTCCCAGGGCAATAGTTAAGCGCTGAACTGTTTTAAATTTTTTCAAGCTCATCCGTCCCCCTAGTCCAAGTAAAAGAATATCGAAACTGAAACAAAAGAATCGATCGACAACAGCGACATTATGACAGTTAACCGCCGCTCAGAAACTATTGATCCTAGATTGATGGTCTGTCAAACTTTTATTTTTTCGACCGTCTTTTGTTTTATTTTTATAATCTTTGTTTCCGTTTCGATCGTTTTTTTTACAAGCTTTTATAAATAAAAGCAGATGATAGACATCCTGATGTCTATCATTTGCTTGATGTCCATTTGTCCTGATGTCTATCATCAAATTTTGCAAATTAAATTTGATCTACCTACTTCCCGGTTACTGATTGAGCTGAAATTTTGCATACATTGTGTAAATCGCGTGACAATGCAATATTATGATGACATGGTGCTGATCTGATGATAGAGCTGGTAGGAACTTTGCAATGAAACAACACAACCTCATCGAATTTGGTTTTTTTTTAAATCGTCTTGACGAGTAGTTTGTATTTCAATGGTAACCAGGGTCTGATGATGGAGCTGGAAAGTGTTTATAGGAACTCTGTAATGGAACGACGCAACCTCATCTAGTTTCGGCTCGTTTTAATCGTCTTTACAAGTAGTTTGTCTGTAGTGTAATGACGACGCCATCATAGTTTAAGCAATAGTTACTATGTACCTACAATTTTTTTAAGACTATTTCAAGTGATCATGTGTATGTAAATACATAAGCATTGAAAGAAATAAAGAAATTTGAAATTTGAAATACCACCCACGATGTTAGAATACCTATATTTAAAGTAAACAGATGAATATTGTATTTCAGTAATATGATCCATTCTTAGATAACCATATTAGTATTTTCTTATCAATTTTGTAAGTTAATAAATAAACCAAATAATGCACCGCAACGAGATAAGTAACATTTATTGTAAATTAAATATTAAACAATAAGGTAAAACATACGTCATTACCTACTAGCATTAAGTAGTATATAAGGGCATATTATTAAACCGACATTAAATCAGTTATAACCTGGAAGTCAAGTCTTTCACTACAACCCTGCTCCACACATTACATGGCGACCCTGCCAGCCCACTGCTCCTAGGCAGTGCTGACGTTCCCCGCCCCCAGCCCGGGCCCCGGGCCTGAGCCAGGACTTATCTTATGGGTACGGGTCGGGACTTGGCCGTATGGGTTCCGAGCCACTTCAGCGAACGCGCTAGTGCCAACCAGTGAATCAAGTCCGAGTGAATCAAAGTTGAGTTATGTACGAACTAAGTTAGTGTCCGCGTAAAAGTCAAAGTCAGTTAACTTAGTAGTTGAACAAACAAAAGTAAAGTAGATTTCGCGCAGTGAAAATATGGGCAAGTAGCAGTCAAAGAAGCTAAAAAGGAAGAATGGTAATCAGCGGTGCATTATTGGCATACGCAGTGTAAAAAAAACTACACAAGCGGTTAACAACGAAGATTAGATGTCAAGCTACTGAGATAGCATTGTGATCAAGACGCGACGCGTATCAGTGTAACAAAATAAGTAAGACAAGTGTTTTTGCAAAAGTTAGTCTTAAAGTGTGAAAGTGAAAAGTGAAACCTATCTAATGACAGTAACGGCAGCTTAAATGTAAGTTTAGCATAAAGTATCTATGTAATCCCTGAGTTATGACAGTAACGGCGACATTAATGTAAGTTTAATTTATGTAGCCATGCAATCACTAAATATTGTAAAACCAGTCATCAAATTGAAGTAAAGGTAGAAAAATATCAGCAACATTGTTAAATTATGTTAAATAAATTACAAACCTTTTTAAAAAAACGAGACATAAAACAATATTTAACCAAATTAGTAATAAAACGTCTTACAAGTCCAAAATTACTAGAAAAATACGAATTAGCAAAAGTAAAATCCACAAATATAACCAAAACATAGACCATAGAGCTACATAAAGAAAAATTAAACGTATAAAAAAAGGACAAAATAAAAGACCATAAACAAAAAACAATCAGGACGACAAAACCAGAATTTGAATTAAAAACAGCGGTTTCTCTGTTGCCCGTGATGAACGGCACAGAAAACGTAACGCTACAATTGATAGACGCGATTGACCTGTATACATCGATGATTTCAAAGTAATGTCACGTTAACCTAATACAGTTCGTGTTAAAAATAAGATTCATCCTAAACGCAGAGTTAAAATTAAATAACAGCATACATACAACATAACGAAATGCTTAGCGACAGGAGGAAGCACCTCTGAGCTGTCAAATCAAACCTCGCGTAACAAATAAAACGAATGGATAGCAACCAGGGTAGCAAGTCAATTGATCAATTCAGTTCGGAAATTGAGCAATTTTTTAAAATCTAACAATATCACAAGCAAAAGGTAAACCAGAACCAGGCAATTCATAAATTTGCCGACGGTTTACGTAACGACAGATCCATAGACCATTAATATATTTGTTCAATATAAAATCCATCGAGTAGACTTACAAAAATCAGGTAATGTTTAGAAGAGTATGATTTTGAGATAGAACACATTATAAGGTAAAGATAATGCAGCTGCAGACGCATAATCAAGGATAGTATTATCATCAGAAGATATAAAGTCAATGAATAACGAAGTCAATTGCCTAATGGTCATGACTAGGAAACAAAGGAAAATAATTGATAAAAAACCCAAAGACGATGACAGCAAAACTACTGACGATTGGACCGATCATCCAAGAGTAGTAGAAATGCTTAAAAAGACAAAAAATATAATTGAAATTAATTTCGATATCGAAGAATATGAAAATAAAAGGACATGTCCAGATAATAAATATAGTAAAGAAAAATCATTTGTTAATCCTAATTCTAGATCATGGTTGAAACGAGCTTTCGCAGTGTTAGAATTAGAGTAATTCTGTAACAAAGAAAATATTAAAGAACTATGCATAGTAAAAAATGAAGGTAATAAAAAGTTAATTATAGAGCTAGCTCAAGAAATAAGAAATAAAATTCAGTGGCAAGGACCACGAATATATATAATAAACGGCGTAAAGAAAAGAAGTAATAAGTGACATGGATGTTAACGTAAAAATATTACAGATTTATTTATTTCGGTTTAATAAAAATGTCTAATAGGTATGTACGGTCGGCATCCCGACCGTACCTACCTATTTACGTTATGGGACTATTGTGACGTAGACGAATATGGACTTCCATTGGCCCCGCTAGCGTCGGCATCGGTGTTCAGCGGGGCCGATGGTACTCTTTTTCCCATCTACCCCGTTGATGGCTCTGCCAGCCAGCGGGGCTGATGGGAGTAAGTCCGGCGGCGGCTGGTCTCGTCAGACCCCGTCTCTTAAACCCGTATAACGGGAGGAAAAGTTCCTCTAGAGAGGCTGCGTAGAACACGCCACCGCCGCGGCCGCCACAACCCTTAAATACGACATAGCTCTATGTCAAATTAAATTCATCCATCTCCACCACGACGTAACTCAAAAGTAGTCAAATCCTTTAGCCATTCTAGTGCCGCTGTCACTGAAAATTCTACTCCATGAGGCGACCAACCTGTAAGTACCTAATCGTAACCCATTGAGAAGTTTGGTGATGAGAAAGTGGTTTCAGATGATCCTACTAGTTGAAGAATTCTACTAGTTGGAAAACTGAGCAATTTGTTACCTCGCACTGTGCAGATCTGTTTATCACTCCGATCATCCTTTCAACCAAAAAAATTCCAAATCGGTCTTCGAGGTAGTCGGGAGACACATAAAATTAAAAACCGGTCAAGTGCCAGGTTTGGGGAAATGAGAAAGCTGATGAACTAGCAAGGACAGGATCGGCAAGTGCTATGCTTGGACCAGAACCATGTATGGGCCTGCCAGCATGCACAATCATAAAGGCCGTAAAGGATTACGCTGATAAGAAACACACGCAAGAGTGGGAAATCAGTCGAGGGCTGCTACATTCGAGGAAATTCATAGGTAACAGCACCAGAGGGGCTTCTAAATTTATATTGAACAACAGTAGAAGCAAAGCACGAGCTGTGGTTGGTGCCTTGACAGGACATTACGGAACCAATGACATGCTTTTAAAAATGAAGTTAACTTCAAATAATGACTGCAGAGCCTGCGGTGATGTCAGGGAAACTATGGAGCACGTACTGTGTGAATGCGACGTCTTAGCAGCGAAGCGTATGAGCCTCCTTGGGAATGCGTATCCCAAACCGGAGGAATATAGGTTTCTTCCTCTCAGTGGGATCACCGCGTTAATCGACCACTTCTTCAAAGAGTAAGAAACATCAAGGTAGGGGTAAACACAAAAGATCCCATTGGGTCGAAGTGTTGCTGGCAACTTGTCAGCCCCCATTATATAAGATAAGATAAGAAGTGCCAGGTTTAGTGAAAATCACAAAGTATCAATATAAATAATTAAATAAATAAATAAATTCCCCCATAGGACAGGCTTAGCTTAGTGTGGCGGATCTGTGATGTAATTTTTTTTGTAAGGTTTTGGTAAATAACTTTATTTATTTGTATTTTTTTTTTATTCATTTAATTAATGACCACCATCTCAGATATCCTATTGCGCAACAAACTACCTCGCAACTTCAACAGATCGAAAATTATTGCCATACTAAAACCCCAAAAACCTGCAGACGATCCTAAGAGCTACCGTCCTATCGCCCTCCTGAGCTCCGTCTACAAACTTTTGGAGAGACTAATCTACAACCGCATCATGCCTCTCATCGATAAGGTGATTCCAGTGGAGCAGGCTGGTTTCCGTAGTGGCCGGAACTGTGCTGACCAGGTTCTGTCCCCTACAACCCATATTGAAGCAGGTTTTCAAAAGAAACTTAAGACAGTTGCTGTTTTAATAGACCAATCAGCGGCATACGACACAGTTTGGCGGCAAGGACTAATCTACAAGCTCATGAAAGCGGTACCATGCGGAAAAATGGTGGGGCTATTGAATAGCATGCTTAGCAACCGAGAGTTCATGGTCTTCCTCGGCGACCATGAAAGTCGTACCAAAAAGCTGAACAATGGGTTACCACAGGGTTCAGTTTTGGCTCCGCTGGTCTTTAATCTTTACTTACACGACATACCTTAAAGCGCAGAGTCGTAAATTTATGTATGTTGATGACATAGCACTAGCCTCCTAACACGAAACCTTCAAACCACCCGAAGGCATCCTTAACGAAGTCATGAGCATACTAGTCAACTACTTTAGGAAATGGAGACTAGTACCAAACTCTACCAAAACCGAAGTAACTGCGTTTCACCTGGCTAACCAAATGGCAAAATACGAGCCCACGGTTGAGTTTGCTGGGACCATGGTACACTACAACCCCACGCCGAAATACCTGGGCGTAACTCTCGATCGAAGTCTCACGTACGCTCCGCACTTGGACAAATTATCTAAAAAGCTTCAGACGAGAAACAACATCTTACACAAGCTAGCCGGCACCACTTGGGGGGCCAACGCCGATGTGCTGCGTACAACCGGTCACAGTTTGGTATACTCAACAGCAGAGTACTGTGCACCAGTATGGTCTAATAGTGTGCAGTTGACGCATACGTTACATTGACGCAAACTATAATCGGTATTGCTGTAAAATAAAACTACGCGTAAGCGTATGCTGCACGTTTACTTCACCTACGCGCATTCTACGCGTGAAACAAGCGTTGCCGTACAGTGAGGTGATATGTACTACGTACTAGAGAAGCTATTTCAAACAAACATAGTGCGCCCATTTGATGACCGCGGGGCATGCGAGGGGCAAGCGGGGGTTCTCATAATTAACCAATGCGCGCAGATGCGACGTAATTTATTATTCTGCCTACTTAATATTGTAATCTGCGTGGGTAGGTGTTAATACTTACCTATTATTTAAGGGTTTTTAGGGCTTCGTATTTCAAGAGGAAAAATGGAACCCTTATGGGATCGCTCATTTGTCCATCTGTCTGTGTTTCTTACACATAGCACTACTTTTTACGTTTCTTACATCTATAGCTACTAATATTATTAAAAGGTGACGTTGACAAAAACAAAATAAGCGTAAACTTATACATAAACAATACCTACCTACTTCCTAATCTATTGCAAAAAAAGAGTAACATTTTTTTGCAAATTATTAATATAAGTGGAATTACGGAACCCTCGCGCACTTGCCGGTTTTTTTTTGTTTGTCACACGTCTATCAGTTATCTAAGGCAAATTCAGTCCTATTAAATACCTATCTCTTAAAACTTAAAAAACACAACGTTATGTACTACTTAAATTATATTTCCCATTACACACAAATATTACGACAATCGTAGAAATTATTAATAAAAGCCAAATTCCACTATTGAACCAATATTTCCAATATTGAACAGGAAAGTTACCTACAGTCACCTCTGCTGTATATACTCGTTTATATATGACGCGAAACAAGTCACAATATGGCGGCTAAAAACTGATGTTCGTATTTAATTTTCAATCGATAATATCTAGTTATTTACCTGTGGTAGGTTATTAATTCCGCTCTAGAAATATTTCTACTATGGTTTGTGTAGTTTCTAAATACGCAGTAAGTCATTTTTCGTAATTTTCCGTATATTTTTGATTAAAAATGCACGAGCGCTTTAACCTCTACGAACTAGCAAGCGACTAAGTCGTCTGGTGTGTTATCTGTGCAGTTGGACGGAATGAGGCAGTGTACGGCGCTGACCTCTCTAGTATGTTGTACAATGTACATATCACCTCACTGTTGCCGAACGAAAATTTTGACTAATCTTCCTAGGTGACAATTAATTTGACATTTATGTCACGTCAAAATTAAGCGCGAAACGGCGAGCGCGCGACGTTTAGGTTTGCGTAACGTGTGCGTGACGAGTGCGTAACGTGTGCGTGACGAGTGCGTAACGTGTGCGTGACGAGTGCGTCTTAGCAATACGAAATCTATGGTTATGACGCAAACGCAGTCAAGACGCGCTGCATAAGAATACGGCAATTGGGAGGCTGTTCTCCCTCGAAAACGACGCTATCCCATGGATTCAGCAATTAAAAGATAGAGTAATTTTATAATTTTAAGTTATTGTGAACGATTGTAATGCCATACGAATAAATAAATAAATGACCACCAAGCGTTGCTTAACCCGCGCGATGAATTTACCCTATATCACTCTCTGACCCTACCCCTGTACCAAATTTTATCAATATCGGTTGAGCCGTTTGATTGTGAAGGCATGAAGGCATGTCATCAGATTTTCATCCAATTGTATGGGACCATCCTGTGAGTTAATTCCCTTTCAAACAAAAAAAGAATTTTCCAAATCAGTCAAGGCGTTTTCGAGTAATCGGCGACGAATTTAAAAACCTCCTCCTTTTTTTGAAGTCGGTTAAAAACAACAAGAATTTCATGGCTAGGAAAATGGTCAAGTTATGGCGAAGTTATAAATTAATTGAAATGTAATTAAATACACACATCAACAAAGTCACGGGTAATATGGTGTATGTTTTTGGGTTTTTTGTTTTGAGTTACGTATATCAATAGAAGCGGAATTTTATACCTACTTTTGAATGCTGTGATTTAATTGATGGGTTGCCGTAGAAAAAAAATGAAAATTTAGTATGAAAACTAAAATAGTGCCGAAACTGAGAAGCAAATCAGGTACCTATATTTCAATAAAAAGTCTATTGCCACGTTAAAATTTATAAAAAAATATATATACTGTTAGTAACTTTTTCACCATCTGGTCCACCTACAACATTACGGCAGCTCTAAATTAACGTGGCATACTAAGTATGGGGATATCAATCGTTGTCTGAGGAATAATTCTCTATACTCTGAAAAGGTGCAAAAAAGTACTTTTTCTGTATTAAAATTTTGAGTAAAATGTCTGAAAGCTCTTCTGCCTAGCAAAGCTCACGCATATTCAATGCGATTGAGATCGGCAGACTCCGCAGGCCACTCTAATATCGTAATATTGTACTCGCTGAACTCGTTCACAACCAACCTTACGGTATGAATGCGTCCATTATCTTGCATGAACATGAAATCTTGGTCGAGCTGCTATTGGTGGGGTATCACCATAGAGTACACAACCTCATCACGGTATTGCTATTGGTGGGGTATCACCATAGAGTACACAACCTCATCACGGTATTGCTCTGCATTTAAAGTGTCTAGTGCCAAAATGTTGTGTTCCCTAAACTTTGTTGATGTGTGTATTTGTAAGTTTAACTTTGTAATTTTTATGCTTCACTATCGCATTAGCTATTACCTGTTATGATAGTTATAAGTTGGAGATAAATAAATATTTGTAATGTCTTATTATATGCGCAAGAGAAATAATCATGAAGTGAAGCCGCGGCTCCATTTGTCTGTCAACGTAATTGACTTGGTCAATTGAAGCCACTACACATGTAACAGTTGTCAGATATTTTTAAAAGTTCAATTAATCAAGACAGATTTCTCATAAATGGTTAGTTAAACAAGTTGCCGCATAAAACGACTTGCGTTTTAGACCGTCTGATACTAACCCGTATTACCGTCGCTCGGTCGGCAGCGAAACGAGGGTCGATGTATTGTGGTATGTATATATGTATGTACCCACCTGGGTAGTTGCCACAATTCATTGCCATTGAGGTCGAGGTGAGTCAAGTGGGGGGTGTAAGCGAATAGTTGTGCCGGCAACGAAGACAGGAAGGTGTCAGTAATCCTGAGACTGGTGATCTGTGTCGCGTTCTCGAGCAGTCTCGGTGGCAGCTTATACAGTTTCGTACTCTGGATGTGGAGCACCTTGAGGCGCGAGCAGCGAGCCACCCACCCGTCGGGCAGCTTGCTAATGCGCGAATACAACAACGTGAGGTTCACCAGCTTGTCGCAGGCAGGTATCTGGTTCGGGCTCCTGGCCCGCCAAAACCGCAGGGTGACCTCCTCGAGAGCTGGCGGCGCCCAGTCCGACATCAGCGCGGCGTCAGCACCGTTCACATAAAGCTGCTGTAGACGTGACGCGTTGCCACGCTCCACCGTCCCGCCAATGATCTATGGACACACAAAAGGAAATTGGACTTCAAATTTAATATTTATGAATGAAAATAATATAATTTAATATTGAATATACAAAAAGTTGTAGATTTTAATCTAAACCTGACACTTATTACCCCTGTAGCGGAGCTACTTACATTATGTATGAGGTGTATTTATAATATTGTTTACCTATATATCATATATACTTAAAATATTATAATCTAACTATGTACAATTTACGTAAACTAAATAATATACAAAACACTGATGTGATTATAATGTATTATAAACAAACTAGCGACCCGTTCCGGCTTCGCACGGAACATCACTCTATCTATTAAAAAAACCGCATCAAAATCCGTTGCGTAGTTTTAAAAATTTAAGCATACATAGGGGTATAGGGACATATAGACAGAGAAAGCGACTTTGTTTTATACTATGTAGTAATAGTGATAGCATAGTGATAGTGATGATGTATTCGCGCGGACAATTCCACCGCGTTTACTATTAGATAGTGACGTCTCGTCGCCGCGTAGGTATGCAGCACTGGCCGGTCGCGGCCGATGCTTACCGAACGCGCCCGCATGCGGCACTTGCATGCGGGCAGTCGGTGAAATGCTATGACGCGAGACGCATGTCGCTTTGCTCCGACGCGATAGGTATCTTTACTCGCGATCTGTATGCTAGCTAAGTGTATTCTCCTCTTACCTATTTCTTCCTGTGTTAGCTTCTCCTTCGTTTCTTGTCCACACTGTTATTATTCCCTCTTTATATGTGGACGTTTGCAAGTGTGTAGTTGCGGTGAATAATAAACTGTGCCGTTTACTTCTATAACCTACCTCATCATACCACCTATATGACGACACCTCGAAATCCACATACAGCGACCGCAACTCGGGCAGGTCCAGCACGGCGGCGGGCACGCGTGTGATGTTCACTCTCTCCAGTCGTAGCTCGGTGAGGGTACGGGGTGGTGCTTCCAGTACGTTGTCCGGCAGGTCCATGTCCTCCAATGTGAGGGTCTCCAGTGAGGCGGGCAGGTCGTGCAACACGCCCGGGCTGTTTAGCCTGAGGTGACGGAGAGGCAAGTCGGTCAAGTCCACGGGGGTCTCCAGGTGAATCTTCCAGGGTATTGTGGTCACTTCAAAGTTGAAGGGTGGTGTCAGCGTGACGTTGAGTGCAGCGAGCACGGTCGCATAGTGCACGGGTCGACAGTTCACCACCGTGACGTTCCCGACGTGTAGCGCCGGCGTGAACTGCGGCAACCACCGTAACGTCTTCGCCGTGTCCGGATGCGTTAATGTCTTGTTGTCGCACTTCAGCGTTAATGTCTTGTTGACCTCGTAGGTGAACTCGACATCATGGAAATCTAAAATGTTTCAAAAATAAAATTGCATAAATAATAAAATTGCGTAAGTGGTATTTTGCAAATTATGTGTTTTGCGTAGTTGGTTACTGTCGCCTAGCAGTTATACGTAGTTGGTTACTGTCGCCTAGCAGTTATACGTAGTTGGTTACTGTCGCCTAGCAGTTATACGGTGATACGGGAGAATCAAAGACGGATAACTGGGGACATCATTTATTAAACTAGGAGTGAAGCTAAGTTATAAACAAAATGAGAAACTATCAGATAAATCTATGTTAGAGCTAGAATTAGGTTTAATTAGAATTAGAGTAATAAGGTTTAAGTTTAAAGTTAAGTTAAGGTTTAGAATTAAGTGCTAGTTTTTAGGTTATAATAAGTTTTTATAAGTAAGGGGAATCTAGGATTTTTTTAAGGTCTGAGAGAGCATCGACTTCCCGTAAGATCGGGTCGTTTTACAGCGGGGTTTGTGCCGCGCCGGTACTAGTTAAGATGGCATTTAAGATGAAGTAGCGGTACCGTCTCTACGAGTTCATAGCATCACAGATAAAGTAGATAGAAGGGACTCGGCTCAAAGCGATTTAGCAGTGCGACCGGTTGATGAGGTGTTCGGTTAATGTCGGTGGCATCAGGAGGGTGTCTTTCTCCACGTATCCTCGGATCTCAACGGGTGGTTCTCTGTCATGCTTAGGAACACTCTCGCAATACCAACGTCCAAGCTTGCTGTAGTCGGTGGAGGAAGTAATCCGAGCCACGCTCCCTGAAAATATCCAGTGTGAACGGTAAACAGACGGACCAGGCCTCCTCGTTCTGTAAGTCATCGCCGACAGCGTCAGAGTCCAAGATTTAACTAAGTGCTGACCTTGGCGATGGCTTACAAAACGACAGGGCTAGTTGTTAAAACAATAGTTTATAGCTAACTAGAAAATTAGAAATTAAAATTAAAATATTTAATTTTAAATCAAGATTACAGCATTACAATAGTATGCAGCAATAAAAGGGGCTACTATTTAGCACAGTAACAACAGAGCTGGAATTTTAGGTTACTAAGGAAAACAACGCGTGTCGAGTGACAGTCCACGCGATCGCAGGTCGCGCGTTTTCCTATTTAGAAGTAGATAAATAATAATTAAAATAGACAGGCTTTTAGGGAACAATTAAGCTATTCGACTTACAGGAGGCAGGAAGAGAAACGAGGTGCGCTGCGGCTTCGTTGATTCACTGTACTATGTTAAATTTGGAATTAGTCGGAAACAAATTAAGTAAAACAACTCACCTGGGCCTATATTCACTAAGGTTCAAGTCGTTGGGCGCGCGTGATTAGGGGCGGAGTGGGGGCAGTTTTTGTATGGAAATCTCGTCTTAATCACGCGCGCTCGACGACTTGAACCTTAGCGAATAAAGGCACAGATATTAGGGAATACGTTGTACAGAACGACAAAAATAGTTCAAGGGTTGCTATCGCAATTTTTGGGGAACGATTTCCAAATTTATTAATTTTTCATAAAGGCGTAGTCATTCGCAAACAACGGCCAAACCCAAAAGGAAAGCAAGGTGAATTTCTTGTATGTCCGCCTAGGAAATACGTCATCTGACAGATGTTCCACAGACTAAATATTTTGTTAAATTCTAGTTTATACTTATGCTTTTAATGTGTACCTAGTTGTTAATTTAATGTTTATGTTTATGTATTGAGCTAGATTTACTACATTAAAACAATTGATAAATTGTTTTCTTGTAGAATTTTAATTAATTATGTGATCGCGAATTAGCTCCATCTGACGGTGGGAAATGAGTTTTAAAAGGTCAAGTACGAATTGCAAAGCTCTAGAACCTTCCATGGTTACGCTACTCTAGCATTAAGGGCCTGCAGTTTAGTGAAGATGTTATTAAATTAAAGGTTTTAATTTATAATATTGTTTTATTGAATAGTTGTATCAATTCTCTTATTAAACTGCCTAATAATGTGATATAGGTTTTAAAGTATTATTTATTAGCGCGCCATCTATCGAGTTTGAACGGCGTTATTACATAGTAATTGAAGGTGGACTATCAACCTTGGCCCGTTCAAATAGTGTGACTTTTTGATGAGAGAGGTCGCTGGGTGTTTCAAAATGAACCAATTACTCTGGTTTTAAAGTTTATTTAGTTAATAATTACAAGGGTAAGGGCGTCGTAAAACGCCATATGGAACGCTTCGTTACATTACATGCGTCTAAAGGTCTAAGAATACATACCTATATACTTTTTTTTGTAAATATATTATAATTATGTAGGTAATTAGCTGTCACGGCAAACGTTGTTTTGTCATAATATATATCGGCGCAATTATGATTATTGACCTAAACTTTGACTGGTAAAACTAACTTTCATCTAGAATTCATGAAATTATTAATTATTCAAAACAATATTGTTGTTTTGCAATAACATGTTTTCATTTCGTTGTAATAATTCTTGAAACTAACGGTTAATTTAAACTACAATAATAAACAGTTAAGAATTTAATTGATAGATCGATTTACATTGAATTTAACTATTAAAAACAAGATTCTAGTGTTTGAAAAACATTCAATTGACTTAAACACAAAATCACTATAAATACAGCCGCAAACCAGTAGGAAAGCCATTCCAGCGCCAGACTTCAGACCGAGCGGACCTCCCTACAACCTGCGGTTTCTACTCAGCACCATCGAAGCTACTATTTGAAGACGAAGCTCCTAATCGAAGATTGGTCTACCTGATGACGTCGGCTTCACTGACGTCATTAATATTTCTAACTAAAAACCACTTACAAAAACTACTAACCGAAGAGTCGTCGAGTGGACGATGAGATTGGTGACGTCAGCTTTGCTGATGTCACCGATATTTTTTTAAGTCCATGGAACACCTCCTCCGTCATCAGAAGTGGGATCGGAACGGAATCCGATCCTAAACCACTTCCTCATCAGCTCGTATACCACCTGATATCAACCAACAAACTCTGTAACCACTGGGGCATCTGTTGCATCCAAGGTAACCATGCTGCTGCTCCCGCCTGGGTTCTGCTTCATAACCTATGGCACCAATAACTTCCAGCATCACCATCGGCATCGGTAGTTGATCTATTTATGGATGAGCTTTCACCACAATCATCAGTAATAATGAAAGTGGTACAGGAAATGTTAAACCATTGTTGTTTCACCAGCTGAATTTAATAATAAGAACATCAAGCTACAATCATCCAATCCTGATCTACATTGACCATTTCATCTGTTACAGGTAGAAAGCTCCGATTCTTCTTACTTAGAGGGTCTTATATTAACACTTTCATCATCATCGATTGTGTCACTTCAGTCAACCAGCTCCTACCGGAAGTAAGCTCGCAGAAGGAGGTCGACCCGGTATGCGCCACGTTCTCGCAGTGACGATTAATTAGTTTTGCCCAACAATTCGCCGAGAATTATGAGTTTCAGCCGAGTTACATCAGCAGTAATCACAACTTGAGAAGCGAAGGTTGTTCTTCGTTGATTAGGTGTAGGATAACGCACTTCAATGTGAATGCTTCACTAACCTCGAATCCAGACTTTACTCGTTTTAGAGAGGCCTCCACAGTCGTGTGTGTGAGACTTCCACAGCAAACCGTGGGACAAGGTGATGAAAATGTTCCAAGATTCACGATATCTATGTTGATATTGAAAACTACCCGCAAATGTTAATATGCCTGTCGCAGAGTTAGAAGCGCCATCTGTTATCGTGCATAGAAACTTCGTAAATTCAGTGTTGCTGATGTACGAAATAATATTGTCGTTTCGATACTTGGGTAGTTAGCAACAGCTTCACTTTTTGTTCGACCACAGACAGAACTGTTCACGTTCCGCTTCCACTGTATTTTTGAGATTTAAATCTAATTAAATCACGCGGATCCTTTGAGATTTTGTGAATCAGATTATTGATTAGACAAAATTAAATATCGAGAAGACTAACTGCGTCCTTATTTTGCTTCAAAATAATGAGTGACGTGGAGTCAGGTTCTGAGTCATATACCAACACTCACCCCACTGCGTCATGCCAATGAAGTTGACAGAAATAACTAAGCAATGTCCACTCTACGGAACAATGGGTAAAGAGTTGTTAAGGCACGTCACAAACAACTTTGGAATGAAGGTTAAATGAAAGTTTAAACCTCTTTTTCGTTAAAATTGTTGTTTATTCATTTCACCCGCTTCACATACGATTCGTGAGTAAAAATTCCTGTCATCTACTAAATGATTCTTATGCAAACAACTTTCTTCGGTCGTTTTGTCCCAGTATAGTTAAATGACTAGTTATCACGGGTTTTAAATCTGCGATTCTTGACAGCTGCTAGGGTGCTTAATAGCGATCGTTCGTTTCATCTGTTCACAGAGCTACCGTAGATAAATTTCATTTTATAGACGCCACGCCGGTACACTGATAGTGAATGGTGTACTCCAACGTTCCTATCTATTATTCTACTTTTGTTTTCTTAACATGGACCCAATCTTACTTTGATACTTAGGGGTCATAAAACTTGAGTTCTGTTTACCAGCGATGTCTTCATAGAACGAATATTATGGTGAAATGAGATGTTGAGGTATCGATTATGTCGACTGTCTATAGTCACTGTATTTTGCCTTAACATTCAAAAGAAAACAAGGTTCTGTTCAAATCCAATTAGTACATAGACTTGATTTAGAAGAATTTAGTTATTTGTGGTGATACCTAAGACATTAAGATGAAGTGATGTGGTCATGTCAATGTACCTGTCGCTGTATGTAGATCACGCCTTTTTAGACAGTGTAGCATTCGGCTTGGTTTGCAAGTAAGGCTTTGCTTAATTGTCTACAACTTTCATCGTTTGTTTATCAAGTTGCGCGACCATAGCTATGCCATTACCCGCAGAAGGGAATAATGTCATCATCACTTCATCACCATCATCCTCCTAGTGGATTTCGACTTCGGTGACTGGTATTTGTTAAAAAAAAAAACCCTTGTGGTTCGAATGTTCCGTCCTTAGGTAACTTTTGTAACTTATTTTACAAAGGTTCATCCGCAGCAAGCACACGTCAGAACTCCGTTTACATAGTTGTAATCAATGGCAGAAGGTGGCTTACTCTTCAGCTGATCACGCTTGTCGTCTAAAGCACACCTTTGCGCGTCCTCAAACTTAGACATCTGAGTCTGCACTCACCGCCTCCATTCCGGACGCCTTGAAGCAAATGACTCCCAAGCACAAGGGTCTATGTCGTAATTCTTCATTTGTCTTTTCTGAACATCTTTATAGCGAAGGAACTGGCCACTGCGCTTCCGCTTACCATGTTCAAGCTCAGAAAATATTATGCGGAATAGTGGTAATATTGGGCGAGTCATGTATTCCTTCTAGTGAATTCATCTGTGACGTCATCGATTGGATCCGCTATGCCCTTTATCTACGGTAATCTCACCTTATTGGGTTGAGAAAGTTTTGGGTACCTACTTAGTTAAAAAAAAACCGTAAATTATAGAAGCAGTCCAAGGCCGTTGAATTTGCTCGTGCCTTCATACAGCTGCGCTGACCGAGAGTATTCTAAATTTCATCGAACAATCTCATCGCCACATTCAAATCTGAGAATAGATATCCTCGTGAGTCATGATAATGTAAAGATATTTAGAAAAGACGTCTGTTACTCATCTACGAATATTGCTGAGTATTTTCCACACGACTAGGTTTTATAAAAAATAAAAATATGCACCAAGGACAGCTTGGATAATAAGGATGAACTCGAGACCATGAAAAACATGCGTCATCAGTTCGAATAAAGTATACCCACTTAAATACAAATTCTACAATATCTAAACGCTAAAGGTATTTATTTCAGAGCAAGTCATCTACACCTAGGTATCATATTACCACAGAAGAACCCCTTATGATTAAACCTACAGAAACTAAAAATACTCTAAAAGTCACTATTACTTGCAGAAAATTTGAAACCAGCACACATTCAATGTACTTTTTAGAAGGCAACTTTCACTAATTTCAAATTGAATTACAGAAACCTCAAAATTGCATAATATCAGGAATAAGCCGAGCGAATGCGCAGACTGAAAAACTTCATCCATCTCACTGTATCAGCCTTTCCTTGTTTAATCTGGGACGTAGGTCTCCATCATCTTTTTCCACTACCAACCGTCTTGAACCCTTGACGTTCAATCATAGCCTGCAGTCTTTTAGTATCTTCTTTTTATCTAGAAAAAAAAAAAAAGAACATCGCCAAAATTTATGACCGCGGCGAGATTTGAACTCATTACCTCCTGCTTACAGTGTGGGTGTGATAACCACTGCGCTACGCGGCCAAGTAACGCTACAGACCGAAATTCAGGATATCCAATTATCTTGCTTGTTATACAAATCAAGGTTTGTTAGAGTCTTTTAAAGTCATTGGTGGTCTATCCCAATAATGTGCTCGTGGAGCTACTTAAGCAGTCTTAGCGTCCACCTTTCGTAGCTCATTGTGCAATATCTACTTACGCTTAACAATCACGTTAACTATGTCCCTAACTGTGATCTTTGATCTGAAGTATTCTTCTTACTTGAAAATCTCGAGCATAGCTTTTTCCATACGAAATCAAGATGTGGCATATCACACTTGATGTAATGAACTACAACTTGCAATACGTATAGTTGCACAGTTCATCAAATCACTGGCAGTTTCACGACTACTAACTTCGTTTTGCGTTTCGTTTTACTTTATAATGATTAAGAACTATACGAAATCAAGCTGTGGCATAACACACTTGATGTAATGAACTACAACTTGCAATACTTATAGTTGCACAGTTCATCGAATCACTGGCATTTTCCCGACCACTAACATTGTTTTGCTCCACAATTTGGTAATTAGGAAACCGTATCGGCAGATGTTAGACAAACTCCACAACTCCAAGAATCTACGAGGAACTACTTAAATTTTTCAGACTCTTCAAGCATCTGCGACAACCCAATAGAACTGTTCAGACTCAGTGAGTATGAACAACAACTTTTCAAACTCAGTACTAAAACTTTAGACTCGCCGAGAACCTGCATAAATCTTCGAGAACCTGCATAAATCTTCGAGAATCTAAAAAAATCTTCGAGAACCTAAAAAAATCTTCGAGAACCTACAAAAATCTTCGAGAATCTAATAAACATTTCTTTCAGAACCTATGAAACCCTTCGAAGACCCAATAACAATTTTTGCTAAAATAACCTTCCAAAACAACAACTTTTCTTACCAGGCTGGTGCAGAGCGCGCACCGCCTGTCAGAATGGCCGTATCGGCGCAATTATGATTATTGACCTAAACTTTGACTGGTAAAACTAACTTTCATCTAGAATTCATGAAATTATTAATTATTCAAAACAATATTGTTGTTTTGCAATAACATGTTTTCATTTCGTTGTAATAATTCTTGAAACTAACGGTTAATTTAAACTACAATAATAAACAGTTAAGAATTTAATTGATAGATCGATTTACATTGAATTTAACTATTAAAAACAAGATTCTAGTGTTTGAAAAACATTCAATTGACTTAAACACAAAATCACTATAAATACAGCCGCAAAACAGTAGGAAAGCCATTCCAGCGCCAGACTTCAGACCGAGCGGACCTCCCTACAACCTGCGGTTTCTACTCAGCACCATCGAAGCTACTATTTGAAGACGAAGCTCCTAATCGAAGATTGGTCTACCTGATGACGTCGGCTTCACTGACGTCATTAATATTTCTAACTAAAAACCACTTACAAAAACTACTAACCGAAGAGTCGTCGAGTGGACGATGAGATTGGTGACGTCAGCTTTGCTGATGTCACCGATATTTTTTTAAGTCCATGGAACACCTCCTCCGTCATATATTAAAATAAAATAAACTTTAAAAATAGATGTTCGATTCTCAAACCTAACGAATATACTTACACAAAAAAATTCATACAAATCGGTTCAGCCGTTTAGGTGGAGTTTGGTAACTAACACCGCGACACGAGAATTTCATATACACGATGTAACAAGGGGGGTGGATCATCGGTTGCTGGGGGGTGGGAGACCTCAGTACCTATTGATTTAACCCCCATGTATGTTTTGCAATATTCAGTGGTTCAAAAGTTATTTGGATTTTACTGTTTAGTCAAAATTAGATTTTGGCCTAAACTTCGTAATTACAGCCAAACTATCAGGGGTCTTATTCTGCTATTTGACCAACCATTGTCATTATATCGAGACTCTATTGATATTATATCGAGATTGTGACTTTATTTGGTACTAGCTGCTGACCCGCGACTTCGTCTGCGTATAATTACTACATCGAGTAGACTTTTTTATCTCATAAATTAAATTAAAAAAAAACCTTATGCCCCCGAAAACCTAACCCCAAAATAAAAGTGACATTAAAATTTGACAGATGTATCTGAAAACTGATCCCGGATTCGGAATCCGCACCCTCCAAAACGTATGAAATGATACCCACTTCAAAATCAGACTGACATTTGACAGATGTCAAAGTGAGTCTTGTCTAAGTGACACTTGTCTAAGTGACACTGGTCTAAGTGACACTTGTCTACGTGACATTTGTCTAAGTGACACTTGTCAAAGTGACACTTGTCTAAGTGACACTTGTCTAAGTGACACTTGTCAAAGTGACACTTGTCTAAGTGACACTTGTCTAAGTGACACTTGTCTAAGTGACACTTGTCTAAGTGACACTTGTCTAAGTGACACTTGTCTAAGTGACACTTGCCTATGTGACACTTGTGTATGTGACACTTGTCTAAGTGACACTTGCTTAAGTGAAACTTGTCTAAGAGACACTAGTCTAATTGACACTTGTCTAAATGACCCTTATCTAAGTGACACTTGTAAAAGTAACACTTCTCAAAGTGACAGCTGTCAAAGTGACAGCTGTCAAAGTGACACATGTCAAAGTGACAGCTGTCAAAGTGACACATGTCAAAGTGACAGCTTTCAAAGTGACACATGTCAAAGTGACAGCTGTCAAAGTGACAGCTGTCAAAGTGACACTTGTCTAAGAAACACTTGTCTAAGAAACACTTGTCTAAGTGACACTTGTCTAAATGACCCTTATCTAAGTGACACTTGTCAAAGTAACACTTCTCAAAGTGACAGCTGTCAAAATGACACATGTCAAAGTGACATATGTCAAAGTGACACATGTCAAAGTGACATATGTCAAAGTGACACATGTCAAAGTGACATATGTCAAAGTGACAGCTGTCAAAGTGACACATGTCAAAGTGACAACTGTCAAAGTGACACATGTCAAAGTGACAGCTGTCAAAGTGACAGCTGTCAAACTGACACTTGTCTAAGAAACACTTGTCTAAGAAACACTTGTCTAAGAAACACTTGTCTAAGTGACACTTGTCTAAATGACCCTTATCTAAGTGACACTTGTCAAAGTACGATTCTCAAAGTGACAGCTGTCAAAGTGACAGCTGTCAAAGTGACACATGTCAAAGTGACAGCTGTCAAAGTGACAGCTGTCAAAGTGACATATGTCAAATTGACAGCTGTCAAAGTGACAGCTGTCAAACTAATTTTCGTCATAAATTTATTGATCTAAGAACAAAATAGTGATAAAAAGTAGCCTATGTTCTTCTCCAGGGTCACATCTATGTCTGTACCAAAATTCATCTTATTCCGTTCAGCGGTTTAGGTGTGAAAACGCGACAGACAGACAGACAGACAGAGTTACTTTCACATTTATAATATTAGTAAGGATTCTGCTAAAGTTTTAATAACATCGCAATATAATCACAATGGAGTCTCAATGGTATGGTAATATTTACCTTGCAGGTGTTGCCCAGCAACATGGTATATGTTGCTAAGCAATATACGTTTTGACAACTATCGAGATTCCATTTAGCCACGATTGTAGAGCAAAATACAAAAGTGAGTCAGTGGTGTGTCAGTGGTGTCTCGATAGAATAGTCAACATTAGGAGAATACCAATTTGACATGTAATGTCATATTTTTGACATTAAACTATTACGATTATATCGACACACTATTCAAACACGATTGTATTAGCAGACTTAGGCCCCAGGTGTGCGATTCTGTCTTCCACCCCACTTGTAACACCGTGTAAATAGGGATATACATTGTTATACATAATATAGACGCCCAAAGCAGAGACAAATAATAATATATTTCACATTAATACTCGTTTGAGGCGGGAATCGAACCCACAACCTTCTGCGTCGCAAGCGGGTGTTCGCCCGACGACGCGCTATAGCAGAGGTCGTCAAGTAATAGCTAGCGTAATGACATAAATGGGCTGATAAAACAATTGTAACCCATAGCTACCCCATATAATATGTATAAAGCTAGTAACTAATGAGATTGCAAGCAAACGCAGCTTACCATTCACCGTGAATTCAGTACTGCTGAGTTTCTCGCATTGGTGCCTTGTAGCGTTCAGTGGACAGCGCAGCGCGGGCAATGCGGGCACATCGGTCGCCAGCGCGAGCGCAGCGCCTGCCATCGCTAGCACCAGCGGCACCATTCCTGTAACAAATATATCACACGTGGACCTCAAGTGTAAACTTCCTCTAGGTTTAAAAAAATTGAGTAATGAAGTTGAAGTTAAAGAAGAAATAAAAACGAACTTTTTAGGAGTTATAATAGATACTCATCTTAATTGGAAGGAACATATAAACAAAGTAAATGGTAAGATTTCCAAATATTGTTGTGCATTGTCTGTTTTGTCAAATATTTCTTCAAAAAAGATAGCTATTAAATCATCCACGGAACACAGCACTTGTGTCTTTGGTTTAATTTCTCCGGCCGGTCTGGCCGGGCCGGCCGTATCATCATCCTGTGGGAGTCGACCACCTGGCTCCTACATCTTTTTTTTTTACATCGTGTGAGAGCAACTCGCATCATCATCGCGTGCGGTGCGAATTTACGCCTCGCGCCACCCGCCACACCAAGCATCGTCACGGCCGATAGCTACATGCAAGGCTCGGTCGTGTCAACAAATCAAGCATCGCGTTGCGAGCGGGGCCAGCAAGAGTGCTCCGCCGCGCGCACAAACAAACAAACGAACTGGGGTTGGAGCCACACATCGTTCCACCTCGCGAACAAGCATCGCGTTGTGTGCGGGGCCAGCAAGAGTGCTCCGCCGCGCGCACAAACAAACAAACTGGGGTTGGAGCCACACAGCGTTCCACCTCGCCAACAAATCAACAGCGTTGCATACGGGGCCAGCAAGAGTGCCTCGCTGCGCGCACAAACATCGTCGTGACCGATGCCACAAGCAGGGCTCGGTCACGTCACTAACATCAGCGGGCGAATTTACGACTCGTTCACCGTACTAACATCAGTGGTCAGCGCAAACAAGCGTCCACAGCACCAACAGCGCTGCGAGCGGAGCCAGCAAGACAGCTCAGTCGCGCGTGCACACAATAAAACCATCGCGAGCGGAGTCAACAACAGAATTCCGCCGCACTTCAACATCATTTCGAGGTCAAAGAACTGCCTCACACATCATCAAGAAGCCCACGCGTCACCAACATCGGCGGGCACACAGCTCGCTGCAACAAGCAACTCGGACGCAGCATGGGTCATCTCATCAACATCAATCAATACTCATCAACATCAATCGATACGAAACAATAAAAGTGCAGTGTAGTGATAAATTTTACATTTTTATCATCAAACAGTTATGAAGTAGTTTTTGTCCTTTTGTCTTTGTAAGTGGTGCCAGCATGTACAAGCAAGCATGTACATCTTTTTATTTCATATTTTATCAAACATTTTCCTTTCCTTTTTTAAGTGGGCAGCATGTACGGGCCAAGCCGTACACTGTCACTAGTATCTAACAAACAACACCTACATGCTGACACCGCAATATACTCGTCACGTGGAGCGGCCTCGGGACGACCTTTGTACTCACTGCATTCCTTTACCTTATTACAATATTTTAGTTTAAACAATCTATCAAAATTATAATCAGAATTAAAACATCCACGGAACACGTCACTTGTGTCTTTGGTTTAATTTCTCCGGCCGGTCTGGCCGGGCCGGCCGTAACATTATCCTGTGGGAGTCGCCCACCTGGCTCCTACAGTGCCTACTATGGATATGTCTACTCTCAGTTAAGTTATGGCATTATTTTCTGGGGGAATTCCGTAGAAATTAACTCTACATTCCGTCTACAGAAAAAATGTCTCAACGCCATTTTTAATTTAAAAAAATCAGATTCTCTACGCTCTATATTCAAAACGCATAATTTTCTAACTTTAACTAGTATTTATATATTTGAAATTTGCTTATTTATAAAAAATAATACAGACTACGGATTTTGATGTGTTTTTTTTTAATTGATAGTGAGGTGGTAATCATCTACCTTTACTTTTTTAATTTCATTTGTGACGATGCTCAAATAATTAATATGAAACTTTCCCACAATATTGGAAGTAACTTAAGAGTAGGACATGTGTTCTTAACAAATCATGTCAGAACTAATGGCTCACCATTCGTTTCACTTAAGATAAGAACAATGTAATTCTGAATAAATATAGATTCCCGACTGCGTTGCATAAAAAAATAGTCTCGCTTAAGAAATCCTAAATAAACAGACGTCCAGCGGATCAATAAATTTGAAAGCTGACCCGGAAGCGCCGGCACCTTGTGTAAAGGTTTGCAAACCGAATAGAAAAAAAAGGGTATTTCTTAGAAATTGCGCAGGCACAGGCCGTCCCACTGAAGAAGGCGTAAGACATCGCCAGACATTATTGGATAATAAGTTTCGCACAAGACGCCCGCCCATTTGCACCGCAGAAGGGATGAAAGTCGAAAACAAAAGTCGGGGATGGAAGAACGGTTCAGTTGGGTTTTGGAGTCTGCCTGAGGAGCAGAATTATAGAATCAGTTTCGTATCGATTTAAAATCAGTGTATTATTAGTGTCTACCGTGGGACAAAGTCTTTAAGTTATAGTATAAACGTAGATAACGTAATTAAGGTAGAGTAAGTGACAAGTGTTAATCTACGCCGGCGTATTTGGTAATGTAATAGAATAAGTCAGTTGTTATTTGAGTACCTACAGGTCGACTAACTGTAATGGAAGCAAGATAATTATGCGACGGGGCTCTGTACTATAACCTAAAGTTAACTAAATACATTTTCTTTCGCTAACCTGACCAAAATCCCAGTAAATGGAAGTACATTGATTATTGCTTACATAGCAATTTATCTAAGAAAGAGAGATAGATAGAGAGAGGTTAAGAGAGAGAGAGATTAAAGCAAAGTCATTGTGTTAGTCAACCTGTAGTTCAAAATGCATGGGCTATGATAGTATAAGGTAATACATAATATCCTATGTAATTTGGTAGTATAAGAATGGCCTGAGGTTTTTTCCTTTGGATTTTGCGTTTTTACCTCAACTTTAGTATGGCCTAGGCAATGGAAGATCCAGTCATAATGTGCTAAAACTAGTACGTTATGATTTAAATAATATCACAGTTTCTCTTTTGGTTCATATAAATAGATTGAATAAATACCAATATTAGTGAATATTAAACAGGAAGTTTCAATGTTTAAATTTAAGAACCTTTGCTAATTGACACTCTTATTTAGGAACCAGACAGTAGGTACGGGTGCGTAATCCCAACGCAACTTTCCATTTTATAAGAAGATAACTCAATGAACTACTGAACCATATAATTCAGAGATCAACAAATAACTCTTTCAACTATAACCAATTCCAGCAAAGATACGTTAGCCTCCGTCGACCGATAGAGCCTAACGTATAAATGGAGAGTGTACCTATATAGACACATACATAGCATGTACAAGTACATACACAGGTACTAGCTAGCCTTATCAACTATAGCAATTAGTTGCTAGTAGATTCTTTACCAACTAGGTAGTTAAGCTAGGTAAACTGAACGAGCGTCACACCTGCAGCCGGAGAGAGCAGAGCTACGGGTCTACAACGGAGGGTAGTAACTATTTAAGAGCTGTGTAAGTAGTAGGTTCCGCTATCTAAGACCAGAACAGATGAATATTAGGCAAGTTAGTCAGGTATTAGGTGAATCTTATAAAGGTGGAGTGGTACTTTGAGTGAACAGTGAGATCGCATCCGAGAGACAGATTATATATGCGCGCGCTGCACCGTTTTGATTCATCCACGGCGATGAATTAAGCCGAGACGGCGTGCATATTGACCGTGCGAGCCACTAGGATTGTAGTCCTATCCGCGAATGTCAGTACATACGTTTGCACGGCGCACGGCGGCAATCCCTAAGTGTCCAAAAGAATAAGTCCTCTCAAGAACGACCACCGAAATCAATATGGCCATATTGAAACTCTCTAATCCGAAATACAATATAAAATAAACCATGGTATACTGGGCTCAAAATGAATCCACGTCCCGGACGTGTTGATAGTAAAACGCTCCTCAGCGAAGGTGGTCGATTCTTAGCCCATGCTGAAGAGCAGCACCGTCTCCGACGGACTAGGTTTCCCATTAACACTAGGCAACCGTTCGTCCGTTCCTGCCCTATGTACTGGCGACAATTAAATTAAAAGAATAGAGATATAAATATTTGAACCAATGAAAATAAGTCATTAAATATAATTGATAAAATATTGCATAGCCTGCACCCTCCAACTTTGTAAGATCTATACTTGTAAAGCAAAATACTTAGACACCCAATTAGGTAAATAGACGATCACAGCTGGTAGGCCTGGTACCACTACAATAGAGTTTTAGATATTTTGCTGATAGTTTACGGAAAAAATAATCAGTGAAATATTTTTCAGAACCATGACTTTGAAAAAAAAAACATTAATGATTTTATTTGAAGTTTTATATATCTAAGACTCTGATTGGTGTAGGGCTACAAAAGGTTTACAATTGAACTTATTTAAAATAGGCAGAATCGACGACCTACGAAATAACTTTTGAACTACTGAGAACTATTGCAAAACATACAGGGGGTTTAAATCGCTAGGTACTGAGGTCACCCACCTCCCAGCAAACGATGATGCACCCCCCTTGTTATAAAATGTATTATAATCTAAGTTCAATTGAAACTAACTATTAATTTTCATTTATAACTACAAATTATATATTATACACAGACAAACAAACGAACGATCGAGTGATCTTATACACAGACAAACAAACGAACGATCGAGTGATCATATAAGTGTTCTATTTATAATCTTTAGCTACGGAACCCTAAAACTTGCAGTTTAATCGTAATCATAAAGCAGCACGAGAATGAAAAGAGCAAGTCAAACTATGAAAACATTGATAAACTTGGCAAAATACCAGGGCAATCATAGCCAGTGTAATCAAAACGAGTATGTTTTCTGTGATTATCTCGGAAAGTGTATTGCTATCACAAAAACTATGAAAACGCTAAATAAAGGTCCTAAAACTAGATCTTTTTACTAAATTTAAGATTTAGTATTTTTTAATGCGGTTAGAGTAATTAAAGACATACTGAAACAAAACCAGGGTTATCAAACGTTTGCCTTCGACAAATCCGTGGCGGAGCAACGAGCCGCGTGGCACCCTCCTCGATGTCTAAAGCACGACTAGTTCTCGCGTTTTGACTAATTCACACACTTTTACCACGTTCGGGTAGTGACTTACGCTTCGTTTTTTGTCTAGCCAGTAGAATCACTGGTTGACCGCGGACAAACATTCAGCCCTCATTTAAAACAAAACTATGGTAGTTACAAGTATGAAATATTTTATGGTGAATCATCAATTATCCCTCTAACGATCAGATTACTTTAATATCTTAGATTACCTTTACATCTTGGTGTTTTGCTGCTAGGTTTGCAAAAAAAATGGCCAGGACGCGCCAGAGTTATCAATTTTTAAGGCTTTGGGGTTTATTTTAGACTATTTCTAATAAGATTAGACACTCATATTATTTTGCGCCAATTAGATTTTACATTAAACTAACATAAAAAAATATTTAACAGTACAATTTTAATATTACGGGTAGTTTTTAGCTCCGGACAGCGTTTTTTTCGGGTCTGTAGAATCACCCTAAACACAGATAAATTAAAAATGTTTCATCTCCATAAAAGCAGTTGAATAAGATCCACTTTATGAGCAACTGTGATAAAAAATCAATTTTCTTGGTATGACAAAATGATTTTTTCTAGAATAACTATTTATGTTCTTTATTTAAATTTTAACACAGTCGTCGCAAGTGAACAAACATTCAGTAAAAATCAATTTATGAACAAAAAAAATTTTTGACTAAGAAGTTTTGCCTTGAACTGAAATGAAATACCGCCATTTTCATTGTTTTTTTTTTTTCAGTAAAAAGTTTCGTCATTAATTTAGAAGAAAAGAGATTGGTTCACCAAGGAGTTTGACATTTGGTAAAGTGTACTTTACAATTCAAGCATTCACCCTATGATTGCATGGTAAAGTGATTTGAAAATGGAACGTTCCATCTAAACAATGCACTGTGTTGTATGTACATGACAACTTATACAGCCTCTTACCATACTAGTTAATCCTTCTTACCGAGCAGTATGATGTAAAAAATAAAAATAAAATACCTTGAATTTATGTTTCACCTGTAGAAGCTCCCCTCGTGTAAGATACCTTTTCCTTACAGAAAGTCCGAGCGCGATCTTGTTGTAGTGGACACAAGCGATCGTCGTCAGAGGGAAACACTTACTATAATACGTTAACCGATATTTGGAATATTAAATGTTTGCTTATCACTCGCGGTTCGCGGCGTGACCTCTGAAGATAAATAACATAAAAATATTACCTAAACCCCAGTCGGGTATTGTTATATGATATAGCTACGCCTCGCGGGTTTACCTACGTTAGTGTCTCTTTAAAAGTGATATTGATTCCTTAAAAACACAGAATATATAACAGTTACTATTAACTACAAACTTCTACATGTGCTTTAACATCCCTTTTGACACCTTTAGAGTTTGAATCATCATTTTTGTACCAATCGATAGTAGGTATTGCTAATAGACAACAATTCTTGGAAACAAACATAGTATCGCATATCAACGGGCTTTTCTGCTGTTTTTACCCTATCTCCTGTCTCTGGCAAAAGCCCTCTTTGTCCTGAGGCATGGAGGGCAAAAGTGGTAATTTTTCCAAATATTTTAAAATATGTTCTGAAATCTCTACTTAACGTGAAATAAAAAAGGTTTATATACATTAGCAGTTTGTTACGTCATCAGCTATACCTTCTTCATTGCATTCTTTTAGGGAGAGTTGTGTAAAAATTATGTTTTTTACATCGAAACCCAGCAAGCGTCTTAAAACGGTAGAGGATCCTCTACCGTTTTAAGACCAAAACGAAGAAAAAATACTATGTCAATCGATAGCCTTTCCAATGTATAAGTACCTTAGCTTTGGCTGTAATTGCGAATTTCAGGGTGAAATCTGATTCTGACTAAAATTTCACTAGAGTCCAAATAACTTTTGTACCACTAAATATTGCAGAACATACAGGGGGCTTAATTCGATAGGCACTGAGGTCCCCCATCCCTCAGCAACCGATGATCCACCCCCCTTGTTACACTATGTAAAATAAATAAATATAGCAAGAGATTCTACACATCCCCATCTACCCCAAAGCTAAGTAACTAGACTTGTGTTATGAGTGCTAGACAACGGATATACTACTTATATACTTTTCTTTTGTAAATATACCTATATTAAGTACATATACATAGAAACAACAGTATAGACAAATATCTAAGCATAAATAAGTATTCATGCTTAGATATTTGTCTGTGGTGTGGTGGTTGATTCCCGCCTCAGACACTTGTCAAGGCGGGAATTAAACCCGGAACCCTGTGTTGGGCAGTCCGGCATCGTGACCATTGTGCCAACCGAGTCGTCAATTAGTATATAATAGTACACACACAACGTTATTTCCGTCCTGCTATACGGGTGGTCCGTCCTGCTATACGGGTGGACTTGGAAGGTCACAAAAGAAATCACGCGCGATATCCAAGTATTTGTAAACCGGTGCTTACGCCGAATCCTCGGAATTTACTGGCCGGACAAGATCACCAACGAAGACCTGTTGAGACGCTGTAACGATGTCCCTATCGACCTTAAAATCAAACGTCGTAAATGGAGCTGGATCGGCCATACTCTGCGTAGGGATCCCGACCACATTCCTAGACAAGCTCTAGACTGGAACCCTCAAGGCAAACGGAAGCGTGGACGACCCAAACAAACCTGGCGACGAACGGTGATAGCGGAAGCGAAAAGCATCGGTAAAACATGGAGCGAAATAAAGCGCGTAGCTCAAAACCGAACGCGATGCATGGCGGAGCACTGTGGACGCCCTCTGCCCCACGTGGGGGACATAGGAAATTAAGTCAAGTCAAGTACACACACAAGCTCTGTTTGTTTGATCTCTTATTAATAATTACGTAGATTGTGTTGTTTTGAACTTTTTTCAAAGGAAGTAGATAACAATACGTTCTTATCTCTTAATGATGGCCTATAATACCTAAAAAAATATGCCATACGCATCATGCGACTCCTCCCAAGCATCAAATATATTTTTAATTAACGCTATACCTGCATCACAGTAGTCGAGCGCCCCTTACTAAAACCGAACTGTTTATTATGTAAGATATTATTATCATAAAAATGTTTAAGTAGTTGATTTAAAATAAGTTTCTCAAAAATTTTACTTAACGTGGGTAGTACTGATATTGGTCTAAAATTGGAGGGGTCTGAGGTACTACCAGATTTAAACAGTGGAACTACTTTACTCAATTTCATTAAATCAGGAAACACACCACAATCTATACATCTATTATATACAATGACAATTTCCGGTATAATGAGTTCAATAATTGATTTAACAATCGGAACGGAGATCCCCCATATAGACCTTTAGTTTTCATAAGATTTATTTGCTTAAGCACTACAATAATGTAATATTAATAATAATAATATTGGAATTACAATTTATTACAATTTGGTACATTGGTTTTATTAAATAAAATCTTGTAAAAAAAAAATGGATGCGTGTACTTATTTTGTACGTGCGTGAGAAGTTATATACGTCCGTCTGTCTGTACGTCCGTCCACCATCCCATCCCATCCCATTCCAACTCATCCCTTACCAACTCAACCCTTACCAACTCATCCCACCCAACTCATCCCATCCCATTTAGTAGGTACAGTCGGCAACAAACGTTGAGGCCCACCGTAGGGTTCTAAATCCAGCCAGGGTCTTTTGGCCGTTGCACAAAAATCCGTCTGCCCCTGATTAAAAGCTATGATTAATAAGCGGTTCGCGGACAGCTTCAACATGTGAATTTTTCGTGTGACGGTGCTGCGCGCGCATCATAAAAATTCACTCTCATCATTTTTTCATAACGCGCCTAAAGAAGTATAACTTCAAAAATAGCGTAGACGAAGTAATAAAAGGTGGAAAAGGTTCACTTCACCGTCCACGTCTATGTGGGAACCAATTTGTCATGTTACCTGTTATTTGTGTTCTAAATCTACCTTAATATTTAACTAGGTACCTGTTGAAGCTATACTTCAATTAAAAGGTTTAAATTCTGATTCACAAAACTATATTTATAAAATACATTTATACATCTGACAGACAAAGAAATATTTACATTTTAGTTAAAAAGTATAGTCAATTTGCCATCGTCCACGGTAACATTGCGGCTGGGTTTGTCAGATGACATCTTGGCAGCGATAGCGACTCTGTCTTCGCCATAAATGAAGGACTTCCAGAAGTTCGGCTCTATCCAGTAGTCGGGCACGCGGCTCTGGTACTGCAGGTCATCCTGTGGACAAGCAAACGACGCGTCACTCCAGTAATTATACTCCTTCCCTCACTCCTCCCCCTCGCTGCTCACCGTCAGGTTGTGTATGTTCGTGTTACTGAGGTCGAGGTACTTGAGGTTCACCAAGTCATCGAGCCAGTCGTTGCAGATGACCGAGATGTTGGTACCTTGCAACTCCAGTCGCTCCAGTTTTGACAGTGAGGTCAGCGAAGTCAAAGGAAGTAAAAGTACAAGATGAGGCTCACATTGTTGACCGAGCTAGCGAAGCGTCTCTGCTTCGTGGCAATACTTGCTTTCCTCTGTCAGTATGTATGTCAAAACTCATTGTAGTTTACAACCGATCTGGACGAAACTTGGTACGTTTACAGGTTTTATAATTTCATAAAAAAATGAACGACGGGAACTTCTGATTGACCCTTCCCCTACAAAGGGCCAAAAAGGGAGCCTGGAGAGAGACAGTAACTTCACGTTGGTCATTTTAGATCTTCGGAGTGATGAAAAGACTAGTTCCTCAAAATATAAGACTAAGTATTAAATTATTCACATTGAAATGAACCTATGGTAGTGAAATCGTCTCTTTAACTACTAGGTAAGGATCGATGGAGTATCTTAACACTAGAAAGACGGCCGGGGGTCATATGACCCTTTTAGGGTTCCGTAGCCAAATGGCAAAAAATGGAACCCTTATAGATTCGTGATGTTTGAATTCAGGATTAGATAACTCAGAAACTCAGACTACAATTTATTGTAGTCTGAGCTCAGAAACTATTGTTTTTTTTTTGAGATATTATTATCCTCTACTTTTATTAAAATGTCAGAAATCAAATTTACATTAAAAAAGGTTTAAATTGTTATATGATCATAACATCATAAATAAATCATAACATCTACCTACAAAGACGGCACGGGTCATTTGACCCATGGAGCATTAAAATTTGTTAGAGCTAAACAATTATTCAATAGCGGAATACCATAATATTTAGCTGTACCTAGTTGTGAAATATAAAGAACACTATTATTGACGTGATAACGTTTTATAAATTGGTGAACACCTGCAATCTCAAAAAAGTGTGACGTCACGCGTCGTTACTGGAACGCCTCATGTTATTGACAAGGTAACTATAGCAACGTTTTATCGTTGCCATGGTTACCATCAATGTTTTCTTATGACGTTATCACGTAAAATTATCGTCCGGAAACAGACTTTACAGACAACCATTTTTTTTGTACCACATTTCTTCTACAGGTTGCGTCAAGTAAACTGCTTCAACTTACTGATAGTCAATAATAGTTGTAATTAAATTAACTTCAAACTGTAAATTCACATGCTTAGCCATGGCGAGATAGACAGACTATTATTTTTTAAGATCATTTTGTATTACTCTATTTCGTGTGAATGAATAAATGATTATGAATAGGAATATTCGCCTAAAAATCAATTAGATGGTCAGAGAAAAGAGGTTACATAAGTACGTCAGGTCGATATCATCACGTTATACGTCATATGTCAAGAACTTGGTGGACGCAGATTGATACGCGCCGAACGCGTCGAATTTTTGCTCTCCACGGAAAAAGGTACCTTATAATAATAAAGATAAGGTATCTACATTTATATTTCCGATGACGTCATCAGAGTCGTCCACATCGTCAAAGGCGGCCGACTCTGAAATAAATAAATGAATAAATGTACCTTATCTCTATTATAATAAGGTACCTTTTTCCGTGGACGGCAAAAATTCGGCGCGCTCGGCGCTTATCAATGTGCGGGCACCAAATGTATCAAAAGTCTTGATGAATAATGTTCTTTGAGACTTTATCATCCCAAAATTACAAAAAATGTGTTAGTTACCTACTTAGCACATTACATGACAGAATTCAAGTAGACATTGTGTAACATTTGTAATAAGTGTAACATTTTATAACTCGACAAAATATGGGGTTGATGTTGCTGCCCAAATTGCCAGAAAATAGGTATAGTGTCAAAGCAGCAACACGAAGATGACCAGTGCTAGTTTTTTTTATGATATGTTGGACTTGGCTGCCCTAAATGCATGGGTTTTATATCAATAAGTCACAAACAAGACAGTGCGTAGAAGGAACCTTATACTCCAGCTAGCTCTTGAACTCAGTCACATTTCCGATGCCTCAGCGGCACCAAAGACAGGTATACCGATGGAGTTTTCTACTGTCGTTATGAGGAAAAGACGCCCACTACTCCTCTTCTTGTTACAAAAATAAATCAAACAAGGATTGCGACATAACAATATAACACGTTAATTTACTTTTATTTAATTACCAATAAACGGCAATAAACGTAATTTACGTAACCGTTTATTGGTCGTGGTCCGACTGCCGGAGTCGGACCACGACCAATAAACGGTTAATTGACGGAAGCAGATTGCCTCTCCGTCAATGGACATTCTGAAAATTAGGAATTATAAAACCGTTGAATAATTAAAAAAATATTAAACATAATGAACTTAAACGGCCAGAATTACCTGTGACATTACTGTCATTGACTGCGCAGAGATCACAGAGATTCCAGCTCCACTCCAATGAGAGACTCCTCAGCTCGGTGAATGAGACTAGCTCCGCAACCATACTCGTTTCAAACCAGTTACCTCCTAAGTTTAGCGACAACAGCGGTAACGTCAGCATCGAACTGCAACAACACAGTATATTATGAATGCACGTAAAGTTCACTGACTCCAACCACCTCCAATGCAACAATAAATGATTTGCCGAGACATAGAAACAAAATGGTTATTTTCCTACCTGGGTAGTTGCGTGAATTGATTATAACTGAGGTCGAGGTGAGTCAAGTGTGGGGTGTCCGTGAATAGTTGTGCCGGCAACGTAGACAGGCGGGAGGCTTGTATTCCGAAACTCGTAAGTTGTGTCGCGTTCTCGAGCAGTCTCGCCGGTAGCATATACAGGTTAAGCGTTGTCTTGATGTGGAGCTTTTTGAGGCGCGGGCAGCGAGCTACCCACCCGCTGGGCAGGTTTCTCAACGCCGGATACCATAACCGGAGCTTCACCAGCTTGTCGCAGGCAGGTATCGGGTTCGGGCTCTTGGCCCGCCAATGTGACAGCATGACTTCCTCGACCGCTGGCGGCGCCCAGTCCGACATCAGCGCGGCGTCCGCAGCCTTCACGTAAAGCTGCTGTAGCTGCGAGGTGTTGCTGCGCTCCACCAAAACGACGACGTCGAACTTCTATGGACACACGATAAACAAAATAAGATAACAGCCACCACACTACAGAAGTCATCACACATGCCTATCACATTTACATCTCGTCGTTGGGGAAATTGGGCTTTCTTTCTATTTAATATTTAGTAGCAAAAACTTACACAACATAGTATCCTACAGTGGACAGAAGAGGTTACACTTACCTATTCAATTGCGAAAACTAAATAGGTAGTTCCGGAGATTAACGCGTTCAAACAAACAAACTCTTCCGCTTTATAACATCGTTGCTTAGAGATGAGGAGGAAAAAAGCATAGGCTACTTTTTATCTCGGTCTCAGACTTACGCGAGTGACACCGTGTATTACGAAGAAGTCCACATGCAGCGACCGCAACTTGGGCAGGTCCAGCACGGCGGCAGGCACGCGGGTGATGTTCACATCCTCCAGTCGTAGCTCGGTGAGGGTACGGGGTAGTGTTTCCAGTATTGCGTTGTCCACCAGTGACGTACGCTCCATTGTGAGCGTTGTGAGACCCTCCAGTGAGACAGGCAGGCCGTTCAGCACGCCCGCGTCCCGTAGCGTGAGGTGATGGAGAGGAGGCAGATCGGTGAAGTGTGCGGACGTTGGCTCATTCTGCGTTACATTATACAGTTCAAGGTTGAAGGGCGATGTCAGCGTGACGTTGAGTGCAGCGAGCACGGTCGCATAGTGCGCGGGTCGACAGTCCACCACTGTGACGTTACCGACGTGTAGCGCCGGCGTGAACCGCGGCAACCACCGTAACGTATGCGCCGCGTCCAGCGACAGGTTGTTGATGCACTCCAACCTTATTAACTTGTTCTTCACCTCGTAGCTAAACTCGACTACAAAGCCTAAAATTACACAATGTTCAAAATAAATATACCTATTGCATTAAGTCGATTGTCATTATACGGGAAAAATTTAATGGTAAGTACTTATTTTCTTTATTATATATTATTATACTAGCGACCCGCTCCGGCTTCGCACGGCTATAGTATGCATGTATTATACATATAAACCTTCCTCTTGAATCACTCTATCTATTTAAAAAAACCGCATCAAAATCCGTTGCGTAGTTTTAAAGATCTAAGCATACAAAGGGAAATAGGGACAGAAAAAGCGACTTTGTTTTATACTATGTAGTGAAGTGATAGTGATAGTGATAAAATTTTCGAGTCACGGTGTTAGTTACCTAACTTTACCCAAACGGCTGAACCGATTTGTATGATTTTTTTGTGAACGTATATTCGTTTGGTCTGAGAATCGAACAACATCTATGGTTTTCCTTTTTTTTTTGTTTTCATAACAACGTTTGCCGGGACAGATAGTCTTCTTTACATATAAAATATCTATATGTCCTGACTGACTGACTGACTGACGGATCAACGCACAGCACGCACACAGAGACCGGAAACTTGGAGGGTGTGTTCTTTGTATGACGTGGGCATCCGATCAAAAAAAAAATTTCGAAAGAGGGGCAAAGTTCGTATGGAATAACGTGATTCTCTTGGGTAGTGAATGTCGGAGATTCTATGCAATTATTCGTGGACAACTAATTAAAAATCCTATTTGAACCATCTACGCTGCCAAAACCTAGCGTAAATATTATATTACATTAGTGTTTGTAATTAAAGCAATATTATCGATTGGTATTATATAAAAATATATGATTTTTTGGCAATATTGTCAGGTTCGTTTCTCGACTTTGCTACCTTCCAAGCCGCTATGGTCTGAACTTCATAATTGCACATCGATCATATAACTGTGTTGGAGGCTTGAGTTGAGTAATTCTCCGTTTTTATAAAATCACGAAGGTCTGGCGGTAGACGGGATCTTGGTCTATTAGGTATATTATCATCTCGCAAAAATATCAAGATAAGAACTGTTAACAAGTAAACCCAGCTTGAGCCTCCTTGGGATGCGTACCCCAAACCGGAGGAATATAGGTTTCCTCCTCTTAGTGTGATCACCGCGTTAATCGACCACTTCTTCAATGAGTAATTGCTGAGTGAGTGTTGCTGGCTATTTGTCAGCCCTCGATATCACTATAGTATAAAACAAAGTCGCTTTCTCTGTCCCTTAAATTACGCTTAAATCTTTAAAACTAATACGCAACGGATTTTGATGCGGTTTTTTTAAATAGATAGAGTGATTCAAGAGGAAGGTTTATATGTATAATGCATGCATATTATAGCCGTGCGAAGCCGGGGCGGGTCGCTAGTACAAGATAAACTCAGCTTACCACTCATCCAGAATCTGCTGTGTTGCAAGTGCATGCATCTGTATCTCGTAGCGTCAGTCGGACAGCGCAGCGCGGGCAATGCGGGCACGTCGGTCGCCAGCGCGAGGGCGGCGCCCACCATCACCAGCGCCAGCGGCACCGGTAGCGACATCCCTCTCATCCCTGTAACAAATATATCATACGTGGAACTCCAGTGTAAACTTCACAAACACAAGTAAGTATATACGAGTGTACCTACAGTTTAAACAGAACAATACAATGACTTAATTATTAAAAAAATACCTTGTAATGTTTCACCTGTAGAATCTCCTCTCGTGTAAGATACCTTTCCCTTACAGAAAGTTCGAGTGCGATCTTGTTGTAGTGGTCACAAGCGATCGTCGTAAGAGGGAAACACTTATTTTAACCAATAGTTTTTATATCAATATGTTTGTTTATCACTCGCGTAAAAATAATAAATATCTATAGTGCGGCCGTGCGGCTTGACCTCCTAAAGTTAAGTGTCATTTTTTATCAAACGTAAAAACTAAGCGAATATACATAATGTAATCATAAGAACAGACCCGTTAATGCTTTTTACCCGACTGCAGGGATAGGGTAATGTTTTTAAGGTAATTTTTATACTTAACTTAAGAGTTTAAAATAATAATAATAATAAATTGATATTTATTTCTTCCTTTTAAATATAGATACAATGATCATTAAGTACACTGTAATAATAATATGTAGAAGAAGCTGGTGTCTGAATTAGGTATCAAAATGATACCTGTTTCACAGATCACCAGGACCCCCAAACTCTAGTTACATGATAAATATATCAGTACTAATTCAAAATACTAATTACAAATAAAATTATTTTAATAACTTTCGGTTTGAAATGTAAATTAAATTAAAATTAATTTATTCAGATGTCAATTATCCATGTTGTTAGTAATAATTTTCTTATGATCTATGTTAGTAATTACATTAGGTATATTAATAAGTTTAAAATGTCATAAAGCTACCAAAGTTGTGTGGGGCCTCAACCTAGATAGCCAGAACCTAGTAATCTTCCCTGTACATTCATTATTAGCAACAACGGCCAGCAGGCTATTCGAGCTCCCCCGAACCCGAGCCAACAGGGATGCACTTCTTTTACGCAAAATGGCGTGGAAATCATCCACATGTGCATCGGCAAACATCCCTGACGCGCTACAGAATCTTGGAAGCCCCAAAAGCACCCTGAAACCGTTGTTATATTATTTATTTCCCGACGACCTCTGTGGCGCGTCGGGCGAACACCCGACTGCGACGCAGAAGGTTGCGGGTTCGATTCCCGCCGGGAACAAGTATTTTTGCTGACCATAAATTCTTGTTTCTGGTTCTGGGTGTTTCCTATATGTATAATATGTATATATTTACAAAAAAAAAAAAAAAGTATATAAGTAGTTTATCCGTTATCTGGCACCCATAACACAAGCATTAAGTTGCTTAGCTTGGGGCTGGATGGCGATGTGTAATATGTCCTGAAATATTTATTTATTTATTTTTTATTTATTTATTTATTTATAATACAATTACTCATTGCACTCACAGTATACACCAAAACGTGCAAAGAGTCATTAAGTAGGTACATTATTGAATAGAACTTAAGTAACAAACAAACATATTAAGAAAACTATAGCAAATATTATAAAACTCATTAACATTATTATTAAAAATATCGGCATCAGGTTGTTGACTAATAAGCTCATTGAGTAGAATAAGAGCTTGCTTGGTAGGAGCATACCGCGCTGTGATGGTTCTAGAGGACGGAGGGTTGAACAAGCGTCGCGTACGTAACTTTACCAGATTTTCCGGTGTAAATAGGGAACAACGAGCCAGACAGATGGGATTGTCAACTTTATTATGAAACAATTATTTTATTGGATTCTGAGGGCGTTATATACCTGCTGCGTATAGCGAACCCACAGACTGCAGGTGTAGAGCGATTGACAATAGGCTTTAAACAGAGTTACTTTTACCTGAGCACTACATTTACCAAACCTGTGGGCCAACATATTGCACCTGACAGACGCCCTCCTATCTCTCTCTAAAACATAAAACAAAACATGAGAAAAACATGAGTACCTATTGTGCGTAATGCGTGTGCCCTTCATACTGCAATTCTTACACGAGGTATAGGTACTGAGAGATGCAGAACTACTTGTAAAACTTGAATATCATTATTTTGAAAACGGTACTAAACAACAGTTTATGATTTTGTAAACTTCACTGAAACTTACGAAGTGTTTGTGATTTCTTGCAAAATAACCAATAATTAATGAAACGTAATCGAAAAAAAAAATTAAACCCCCAGCTTATACCTAATGATTAGTAATATGACTGTACTTTTTGAGATTTGTACCTATTAAACGAACATTAGGTAGTGTACGAGCCATGCCTCGTACCTAAGTTTATTCACCTTTGCTCTTCTTTTTAACTTAAGTCATCAATTTGCACTATTCAATTATTTACAATAAATTATATTTTCAGTTAGTTCGTAATTGACCGCCGTGTCGCGTACTCATAAGCACGTAGCATTATTTAGCACTTTAAAATTAATCATTAAAATATCAATCAACCAATAACAGCATTTTCAATAAAGTTCAGCCAAGAGATCGTTCAGATAGGTATCTTTCATTATTGTTTTACTTATTTGGAAATATTATCACTACATAGTATAAATCAAAGTCGCTTTCTCTGTCCCTATTTCCCTTTGACCGCTTAAGTCTTTAAAACTACGCAACGGATTTTGATGCGGTTTTTAATAGATAGAGTGATTCAAGAGGAAGGTTTATAGGTATGTATAATACATGCATAATATAGCCGTGCGAAGCCGGGGCGGGTCGCTAGTTTGGAAATATAATTCTGAATATGGTCCTGAGATGCGCCAGTTCTCACGTTGTACACTCTGTATATAGATAACAGAGACGTCACTTATGGATAGTGGGAATACCCCATATCATTCCGAGGTAGATAACGAGGTCAAATGTGAAGACATTGGATTGCGAAATCGCAAACTTCATGCCACGAATATTTAAAGGGGAGAATCTATTTAACGTCAACTAACCCAGCTCCGACCACAAGAGCGGGATCTTCCTTAGATCCTCGCAAGTTTCCTAGAGTGGGTTGCCAAGTGTCGGTCCGGTATGTAGCCAGGGTCTTACACTCCAGGATGACGTTAGCGATGGTCTATTCGTTAGACAAACACGCTCTACAGAGCGGGCTATCGGTTATGCTAAAACATTAAAGTGTTTATTTAGTGAGTACATGGATTAGATCAAAGACCGAGGTAAGGGGACGTAGTTAAAAAAATAATAATAAATAGTTAATTTCAGGTAACAGCCTTTTAAATAAGTACAGACCCATATAAAATAGATAATATCTTACAGACTAACATACATAATGTCACTATCATCATCACTACTCACTACATAGTATACGAGTAATCCGCGAAACTACATAAAAAAAAAAATATATATATAAACGCGACGAATTGAGAACCTCCTCCTTTTTTGAAGTCGGTTAAAAACAAAGTCGCTTTTTCTGTCCCTATTTCCCTTTGTATGCTTAAATCTTTAAAACTACGCAACGGATTTTGATGCGGTTTTTTTTAATAGATAGAGTGATTCAAGAGGAAGGTTTATATGTATAATACATGCATAATATAGCCGTGCGAAGCCGGGGCGGGTAGCTAGTATTTTATAATAAGATGGGCGGGACATACTGCACGAATGAGCAACGAGAGGTGGACTCGAAGGTTACTGGAGTGACGCCCGCGAGGACATACTAGGCGTGGTAGAGAACCAGTGAGATGGCTAGACGATAGGCCATGATTGGACGGAGGAGGAGTTACTCCTGGATTGGACAAGCAGAGGTTGAGATGGTAGTGTGCCTACCATTGTACGTAAGTCACCCCTGTTTAGACGGAGCGGCATTTTATCTACGATGGTCACTAAATAATCGACCCATTGTCTACTTGTTGTTGTAATAAAGCTTCGATGATGATTGTATTCTCTAGCGACACAATTGAAGGTAAAAGTTTCAGAAACTTCATTATTTTACATTCTTATCACGTTAAAGTTGTTTTGTTTCATAAATAAACTAACCAATAGGTAATTATTGTATTAATTGGTAATAAAAGGTACCTATAGTTTTGTCAAAAACAGGAAAATCGGATATTATCCAGTTTAATTTCTCAATTAACGTATAACTTTTTCCCTAAATAGTTACATACCTACTTATTTAGTTGAAACTATTAATCATTGAACTATACAGGGTTATTGGTAATCATATAAGCGGTTGAGGGCTATTCTTAAGCACTTTAACAATCAACTTTTGTTCTACGACTTTTGGACATTCAAATGTTTTTTTCAATTTTGAAAATTTTGTAGCTTTTTTTGCCCGTAAATTAGCTGTTCTGGGATTAATATTCATATTAATTACTAGCAGCGTTCCGCGGTTTCACCCGCGTAACTCCTGATCCCGTGGGAATATCGGAATAAAAACTCATACGAATTAAAATCAGTCCAGTAGTTGCGGAGCCTAATCGTTACCAATAAAAAAAATCTTTCCTCTTTATATTATTAGTATAGATAATTTAAAAAAATACAAAGAGATATAACTTCTAGGTTAAACATAACGGTAGGTAATTACCTACCCATTTGAATTGCACTTTATTGTGTCGATGTGAGAGTCGCTAATTATTTAAATGATTTTGCAGAATGGATTTTCAAAGTAAAAGTCAATTTTTTTTATTTATTTGGAATCATACAATTTGCATGAAATCACATTGAAGCATCTTAAAAACTAAGTTAGGATGTGTGCCATGGGAACGCGTCCACCAACTTCTGTCACTTCTGTACTTGTACTTACTATTATAAAATTATATTATGTGCCCTTAATATTGTTTTAATTTATTTCAAGATGACTGTTCTAAGTCTGACCTATATTTAAAACAATGAGTTTATTGTTGAGGTGGACAGAATTAACTCTCAATCGCTTTTCTAAATACCAATAAACGATAAACAAAAGAGCGGTGTTGGCCTAGTGGTAGATACCTCGACTTTCATTCTGAAGGTCGTGGGTTCGAATCCAGGCCGGCCGTGCATCAATGTATTTTTCTTAAGAAAAATGTATGTGCGCTAATTGACATTGCTCTTACGGTGAAGGAAAACATCGTGATGAAACCCGCGGCTTAGTTGGCTCCAGAAGTATTGACAAGTTCTCTCCTCTGGACATGGTCGACTGAGCTGAGAGGGTAGTAGGTGCTGGGTAAGCCTACTCCATCTTCACGCAAAAGGGACCCAATTAAAAAAAAAAGGGTCTAATCGCGGAAAACAGCCCGTATACAAGTACAAGTAGTACCAATAAACCTGTATATATTATCAGACGTATAGGTATCGGAAAACCATGTGTATGTCGAGTGGTAGGGTGTACCCGCTCGGTTGGAATAGCTGGTGGGTCGCAGTCGACACCGACTGATGCAGTTAGTGAGACGCGTGTGTTGCTGATCACGTGCCACCTCGTATCTACTCGTGTTTGTGTTACAAATATATACGTGGAAGTAATGCTTAAAGTGACATTACTTCCACGTATATATTTGTAATTGATATGTGTCTGTCTGCGAGCAGGATGCCGCTACCGGTGCCGCTGGCGCTGGTGATGGCGGACGCCGCGCTCGCGCTGGCGACCGACGTGCCCGCATTGCCCGCGCTGCACTGTCCGACGAACACTACAAAGGACCAATGCGAGGAATACGACAGTTTTCAATTCAGAGTGAATGGTAAGCTGGGTTTACTTGTAATCTTACTTATTTTAGAATGAAAAATGAATATTTTTTTAAAAGGTATATAGATGATCTGTCTTAGAATGAAGATAGAGAGAAAGAAAGAAAAGTGTGCAGACCATCAGCCGGATGGTTCGAGAATCATACACATAGGAGTCATGATGTTGATGGGTGAAGGGAAATATATATATATATATATATATATTTATATATATTTATTTACCAATACCAGTACAACAGTTTGTGGAATATCTGCAGCCCTCACACTAGACTAAAGTCTGTATTGTGAAGTGCCAAAATAATAATTAACAATTTTTAATTAATTGATAACTATCTGGCTACACAATATACACAAGCAGCGATTCCGTGTCGTCATATGTTAGGGAAGCTAACCAGCGTTTTATTTTATTTTTCGCTTCGATCAAACTATGATTTTTAATGCCACACTTTTCTGCTACAATGTTGTAAATACGCCTCTCAATGTAAGGATTGAAACGTTTGGCAAACTTGGTTTTCGTCCTGGGTAATACAATGCGATATGCACGCACAGCCAACATATGTTTGTACTCTTCGGTACCCAAGAGTCTTTTATGCACCTTAGTAGCTTGTTTCAATATGAAAAGTTGCCTAACGCTCAAAACCTTGCTCTCTTTATACAGAGCTTCCGTCGAATACTGATACGGTTTCCTAAGCATGACCTTAAGTACCGAACGCTGGGCTCTTTCGACCTCCAGCAAATAAGTCTTTGCAGCACCACCCCAGCAGTCAATACAGTAGGTTATCAGTGACTGACTTAACGCAAAGTAAACATTTATAAGTAGGTCTAATGAAGCGGAATTTCTAAGTTGTCTCATTATATTTATTGTGGATCTTATTCTGTTGGACGTATGAAAGAGATGTTCTTTAAAATTTAAACTGCCATCAATGAAGACACCCAAATATTTTATATTGTCTGTTTCCGAAATGCTTTCACAATTACAAAGGCCACTGTTGAGGTTTCCGCAATTGTGAATTTTTAGCGTTCTCATCGTTTTAGGTGGGGCAGAAGCCTTTGTTTTGCGAAAACAAACGTATTTGGTCTTTTTTGCATTAAGAGTAAGCAGATTCGAACGCAACCAGTGAGCAATCAGGGACATTCCATGTTCGGCAGTATTCAAAACGTCGTTCCAACTCGCACCCCGAAACAAAATTGCCGTATCGTCTGCGTAACAGACGATGTCAGCTTTGGGTATCTTTAATTGGTGTATGTCATTGATATACAGCAGAAACAGGGTAGGGCCCAGTATGCTGCCCTGGGGAACTCCAAAACTGATGGGCTTCACAGAGCTTAGTTGAGTGCCCACTTTGACACACTGGTATCTATCCACCAAGTAGCTCTTGAACCAGCAGTACGACACACCCCGAATCCCCGTCTTTTCCAATTTGCTTAGGAGTACAGGAATCGAGACAGTGTCGAACGCCTTCGCTAAGTCCAAAAATACTCCTATGCAACGCAGGTTTTTGTCGAGATAGGAAGCTATGCTGCCAGTTAACGAGGACGTGGCGTCATTTGTGGACCTATCCTGTCTAAAACCAAACTGGCAATTAGACAAAATTTTATGGGAATCTAGGTATTGTACGAGTCGTTTGTTCATAATTTTCTCTAGGAGCTTAGAAAGAATTCCAAGCAGCGAAATGGGCCGATAGTTATCCGGTGAATATTTATCTCCACTTTTAAAAACTGGACAAACACATGCAGTTTTCCAGCTTACAGGGAACTCACCACTGCTAAGTGATTGGTTAAATATGGCTGTAAGAGGATCCAGTATGTAATCTTTTATTTCCTTGATCAGCCTGTTAGAGAGACCATCCATACCTGGAGCTTTATTATCTTGGAGCTGCATAATAAATTTGTCAACTTCTGCTGGGTCAGTGGGTTGAGCAAAGAATGAGTTACCCACTGATTTTAATATTGTTTTTAAGGCTAAGTTTTGTTCGCTAATATTTATGTCATCGAGAATTTTATCTGCTAGTTTCTTCCCAACAGTTGAGAAATGGTCATTGCATACATCCAGTGACTGAGCTGGATCATTTGAGCACAGTATGTGGAGAAGTTCGGTACATTGTCTCTGCCTTTGGGGAATGTGACAGATATTTTTAATTGTCTTCCAGAGGCGTTTGGGATTCCCGAAACTTTTTTGGAGCTCTTGAGCTTTGTACCTGGTCTTTAAGTCATGTAGGATCCTATTACAGAAATTACGGTAATGCTTATAAGTAACTTGCAAAATATCGTTTAGCGGAAATTGTCTTGCTTTACTATGCAGCCGATACCTATTTCTCATACATTTTATTAGACCTGGGGTTATCCACGGTTTTAAATTATACTTAGATCCACTTATACGAACTGTTTTAGAATGTTTGTCAAGAACCACAGACAATTTCTCAGTAAAGACCGCAACAGCTGCGTTAACATCACTTGCCAAAAAGACATCCGTCCAATCAGTGTTTGAAAGTTCAGCTCTAATGCAGTCAAAATCTATTTTAGTAATCTCCCTAGATGCCGGGTTTTCGCGGCAAGTCTTGAAGCGATAAACCAGCTAACGTCAAATAGTGGTCAGTAATATCAGATTCGCAGACTATACCTATAGCTTGCTTTGACGACTTAATAAAAATATGGTCCAAGCAGGTTTTATCCCTTGTTGGAATTGTTATTGCAGGTAAAAGACCATATTCAGCATTTAGGCACTGATAGTCTGTGTTTATGTGTTTGGCGTCAGGGAGAAGATTTATGTTTATGTCACCAGCCACAACCAAACACTGCTTATTATTTTGAATTTTCAGGTAGCGTTCTAAATCACAAAGAAAAAGAGTTTAATTTATCGAAAGATGGTGATCGATAGATAGCTAGTATTGTGACTAGATTTGGAATTTCGACTATAAGGCAATCTGCCTCTTGGAAATTAGCTTCGATGACTGATGCCTTCCATTTGTCTTTTACATAGACTACAACACCACTGTTTTTGTTAATAACCTTATTAGTCCTAAAAGCATTATAACCCGGGATTACCGGTACCAAAGAAAACTCGTTTATATGACACTCCGACAAGACAATCACATCGAAAAGAGTATTTGACCGATGCAAGAGAACCGAGAAATTGTTGAAATTTCTAGAGATACTTCTTATGTTATGACTTAAAATTTTGAAATTGTGTTGACTAAGAATTGAATGGCAATCTTCTACTTGATTTACTTTGAGGCATTTTATTTCGATTGAATCAAGGTTACTCAAATTGACATCAATCATTGGAAATTATTAATATGGGAGTTGAATAAAAATGTATTCGAGAAACACTAAATGCCTCAAAAGGTTTTTTCCTGTATAAGAAGCCGGAATTGTAATAATATAGCCACTGATTTTTTGTTAGTGATGGGTAATAGAAAATAAACATAAATAAAATAAAATATGAATAGAAAGTAAATATTACAATTGAGTTACGAATAAGATTATATATAATATTAATATATTTTAGATAAATAAATATATAGTTACGATTAACCAATAACATATAAATCCATAATATTCTAACAGCAAGATGTTCTAGATAGTTAGTATAATAATTCTTGTTTTTACATAATCTTCGTGATAGTAGCTTAACTTCATTCAGCCGGAAAGATACGAAAAATATCTTCATGAGATTTAACAGCCATAGCCGGTTTCCCATCTCGCTGACGAACATAAATAGTACCTTGGCTTATCCAGCAGTAAGTAAATCCATGGTGTTTAGCCTTGGCTCTGGCCTCACGAAACAATTGACGATTTTCCCAAGTTAATCTCTCGTTAATATAAACATTTAGATCAGGTCCGATTCCCAGCAAGTCGGTGGATTTTATATTTTTCCTGGTTTTGGCAGCCTTCATCAAATCATCACGTTTAATTCGACGTACAAGTCTGAGAACAATTGGGCGCGGCAAATTGGGTGTGATATCGTTCACCCTTTTAGCTTGTTTTGAACCAAACCGGGAGACCCAGTCTATATCTTGCTCCTTGACATCGGCCCCTATCTTATTTGCTGTTGTCAGAATTATATGTACCAGATTTTCATTTGGCAGCTCTGGAACGCCCAGTATTTCCACCTCGTTACGCACTTGGCTTTGGGCTTCGGAGCTTAGCTTTAGTTGAAGTTGACAGACAGTAGCCTTTAGAGATTGAACCTCTTTTTCACTGTCTTCCAGCTTTTTAACTCGTTTTTCTGTAAGCATTGCCGCTGTTCCGAGCTCATCCAGTCTCTCATGACACTTAGCAAGTGAAATTGTCACAGTCTCAAGTCTTTCCTTCAGCGACGTGAATTCCTGAGTGAGGGTTTTGATTACAGAAGTGAGCTCGCTCACTTCCGATACCAATTGACAAGGGGCGGCCGCTGTTTGCAGAACAGGAGATGAAGTGGCAGTGGATGTGGAAGGCATCGCTGCCGGTATCGCTACGGGTACCCCCTTTGATGACAGGGAAGACTCCGGTGCTGAGAGTTTAGCGGACTTCTTCCTCATGGTCACATTCTGCGAGTAATCGCTATGACGTACAGGAGTCGAGCTATTATCGCCTGTTTTTCGCTCACCCGTACGACAAGTTGGGCATTGCCATGTGCTGTGGTCTATATTATCATGACCTACATTTGCACAGAAACCACAGTATGTTCTTCTACACTTTTCTTTACTACATGTGAAATAGTCTTGAAATACTTGAGAAAGACATCCCTCGCACTGCATGTTGAAAGAAAGAAAAAATTTCACAGTTGTAATAAGGTGATAGGCAATCCGCGCAGTCTTGACTGTTTATTTACTCTTTGACGCGTACGGCTCGATGCGACTCGCAACGTCATACGCAGGGTCGGCACGCAATTCTGACCCGTCCGCGCTCAATGCAACCGTTAGAGTCGCTTGCACTTACTTGCACTCGCACTGGAGCCGGTTCGCCACGTAAATATTTGTATTCACTGTTTATTCGTAATATTCTTGATTAAATTAGTAGAACATTAGTTTATAATAAACACTTAGGTATTGGAATGTTCGTAGTTGCACTTTTGTATAGGAACTTCAAGTATTAACCGACAATAAAAATAAATTACTCATAGAAGTATTACACAAACATGTTTCTAAGTCAACCGAACGGTCAAAGATGACCGTTCGGTTGATATAGAACCGGCATCACATTAGGCTTCCTATTACTAAACATAATATAATAACAATAGTCCAATTGATAGAACCACAGGCAAAACACCTATGGATCGACAAGTAGAACTCCAGGACAATAAATGATAATTTTGAGGGACGAAAGTCAGGATCAACGGCCGATTGGAGGCAAATATGCCCGAGACAGGGTTTCAAATCAAAGGGTACGATTCCTATACATTGACAAATCTCATTATCAATATGATACATTATTGAAAATAAAAAGTATAACGAACACTATGCGGTGCTATATAAGACCCGTACCTATCGATAGAGGGCAATGTGACGTACCCATCGATAGAGGGCAATGTGACGTACCCATCGATAGAGGGCAATGTGTCGAACATACCCATCGATAGAGGGCAATGTGACGAACATACCCATCGATAGAGTGCAATGTGACGAACATACCCATCGATAGAGGGCAATGTGACGAACAAATATAAATACTTTCACACCAAACCTCTAAAGAAGTCGGGATATTGAAAGAAACGTGATGTGTTCCATGTTTTAACAAATATCCCGTTTCTGAGACGCTTATGAGGTTAAGTGTTAAGGCATTTTTTGTTCGCAGTAATGCTAGATATGGTTGTCAAAGTGAACTGCGGCGTTTCAAGTTACTAATATAAGTACCTATCAAATTATGTCTAAAGGCCTTTAAGTATCTGATGGGCAAATGTGAGACACCCTAATTGTGGGTTCACTATGTAGCTTACGTGGTCAAAGTGGACCTTAGTGCAGATCTAAGTGAAGAGCCCGACGTTGTTTTGTTTACCCTTGATCTGGGATACTACAATTATTATTATAATAGCGTTCTAACAACGTCTTGTCCTACTACGGATGTTGCTAGAACGTTATTAGAAATCGTATTTAAAATGTCGATTTAATTTGTGTTAAGTTTATCCTATCGTCGCGGTCAGTGTTCGAATGATTTCTCGAAAACATACTATCTAATATAAAAAAAATGTATTAAAATTTTAAACGACAAGCAAGCGTTATCAAGTCCTCGTCGTCGTCGGGTGATCTTTTTTACATAAAAACATAAATTATATATTATGTTTGAAGCGGGAATCGAACCCCCTTCTGCGTCACAGGCGTGTCTTTGTATCTAATGTATGTTAAGTCAAAAGGGTAAAAGGGAGAGTTATGTTTTTAACCAGTATTTATGTTAAAGATAATGACAATGCTATTTTATGCAATTTTATTTTGAATACTTTTAGGTGTTTTTGTCGGCTTATCTTACGAGGTCAACAACATAATAAGCCTGAATTGCGACAACCTGCAGCTGGACGAGGCGGAGACGATACGGTGGTTGCCGCGGTTCACGCCGGCGCTACACGCCAGGAACTTCACCGTGTCGCGTTGTCCACCCATGCACTATGCGACCGTGCTCGCTGCACTCAACGTCACGCCGACATCACCCTTCAACCTTGAACTGAGTGACATGGAAGGCAAACCAAAACTTGATGACACGCACTTCACTGACCTGCCCCTTCTCCGTCACCTCACTCTACGGCTCGCGGGCGTACTGACCGGCCTGCCTGCCTCACTGGAGGGTCTCACAATGCTCACAATGGTGACGACGTCCCTAGTGGACGACGCAGTACTTAAAGCACTACCCCGTACCCTCACCGAGCTTCGAATGAATGGAGTGAACTTCACACGTGTGCCCGCCGCCGTGCTGGACCTGCCCGAACTGCGTTTGATGCATGTGACATTCTGGGTAATGATGTTCAGGTTTTGATTACAATTTACAACTTTTTGCCCATACCTACATATTTTCCATACAACGAGTAGTACTTTCGTTTTAATCTGATTTTGTTTTTCGTGTGTCCATAGTCCGACGACATGGTGATGGAGCGCAGCAACACATCGCGACTAGAACAGCTATACGTGCATGGCGCAGACGCCGCCCTAATGTCGGACTGGGCGCCGCCAGCTCTCGAGGAAGTCTTCCTGGAGCATTGGCAGGCCAAGAAACCGAACCCGCTACCAGCCTGCGACAAGCTGGTAAAGCTTACGTTGTATAGTCCGGATGTAAGCAACCTGCCTGCCGGGTGGGTGGCTCGCTGCCCGCTCCTGGAGAAACTTCACATCAGGGACGCGTACTACATGTCGGAGCTGCCGGCGCGACTACTCGAGAACGCAACGCAGCTCACCAGCTTCGGGATTCAAGATACCTACCTGACTTCTTTGCCGGCACAACTATTATCGAACACCCCTCACTTGACTCATCTCGACTTTAGTGACAATCAACTAATACAACTGCCACAACATCTATTCGCGGACACCCAACACTTGACACACCTCAACCTCAGTAGAAATCAATTGAAAGAACTACCCAGGTAACTTGTCTAATTTACGTTTGCATGCCAAATGTTGGCAAAGTATGTGAAACTAATAATTTGAAGTACTGTACTTTGTGCAAATTTTCTTTATCGTTTATCTTATCGGGTAACTTTAGTATTTCTATAATATTTTAGGTGAACCTTCGGCGGCCACACGAACGTCTCGGTGAATCATTCATTGTTGCATTGGAGGTGATTGCAGTCAGTGCACTTTACGTGCATTCATATACTGTGTTGTTGCAGTTCGATGCTGACGTTACCGCTGTTGTCGTTAGACTTAGGATCCAATGAGTTGAATTCAGATGTGGTTGCGGAGCTAGCCACGTTCACCGAACTAAGGAGTCTCTCGCTGGAGTCGAATACGGAGCTCGGCGATCTCTGCGCTGTCAGTGACAGTAAAGTCACAGGTACACTTTGCCGACGCTTAGGAGCATAATCCAGGGATAATGCTCCTAAACGTCGCCTCCTTCATCAGGTGGATGGATAATGAAGGTTGTATTCCATAGCTTTACGAAGCGGTGTGCTCGCTGTTTTCATTCTTTGTACATACTTATATGGTTCCGGGTCGCACAATGCTGCGACCCGTTAGGTTATATTACTAACTGACTAAATAAATGTGATCCTCTTGTATACCTGCTACAGAACAAAAATTGAAATCTTCGTTGGCCTCGCTGTCAAAACTGGAGCGACTGGAGTTATATATCACTGGCATCTCGATCATCTGCAGCGACTGGCGCGAGGACATGGTTAACCTCGAGTACCTCGACCTCAGTGACACAAAGATCGAAAACCTGACGGTGAGTAGCAAGGGGGGAGGGTAAGGGAAGGGAATAATCCCTCGACTGACGCGTCGTTTGCTTATCCACAGTACGAGGACCTGCAGTTCAAGCGCAGTGTACCCGCCGTGGTGAAGCTCTCCGGCATGATATACTTCAGTGCAGATGACTACGACAGAGCCGCTGCAGCCGCCGCTGTGGCCCCATTCAGTAATGATATTACCGTTATGCTAAGTACGCATAAATACTACGACTGCGCTCTCTACTGGATAACGGAAGCCTTAAGCTACGACTTGCTGCCGCTATACGATGTGCAGTTAGATGACACATCGTCGCTAAGAACTGTTCGCGTCGAAAACCGATTGTGTCCCAGCAGAGAGACATGTGCCACGGTGCCGGCTGGCTGCGACTGCGGCATGGCGAGTGACGGACTGCTGCGCATCGTTTGCGTCAGTATCAAGCTGGATCGCGTGCTGTTATTGCAATCACTAGCCGATGACTTTAATATACTTGATCTGGTCCTCGTCAACAACTCAATCACCGAGCTGGTTCTCAACGATCTCCCGTATCATCTCCGTGTAAGTATCGTCCCCCATCCCTCACTGCCACTCGCTTCACCCGCTCACCCTCGACCCTCGTTCTTGCTTCAGGTGCTCGATCTGCGCAACAACTCGATCAGCTACATGACCGAGACGACGGCTCGCGCGCTCGTATCCGGCACCAAGAGGCGCGTGCTGCTCGCGGGCAACCGGCTCGAGTGCTCGTGTCGTGCGATGCCGGCGCTGCGCGTGCTGCGCGACCACGCCGCCGTGCTCGTCGGGTACGACGCGCTGCGGTGTGAGGACGGAAGGACGTCTAAAGAAGCGATAGATGCCTGCTGGACGTTAACCACCATGGTTATAACAGCTTTAATCCCAACTGCCACAGCGGCGACACTCGCGCTGTGTTTGTGGTGGAAGTGGCGCTACGTACTCGGACACACTCGGGCCCTGCTGTGGCGTCTCGGGTGGAGTTCTCGTGACGATTATGACGCGGCGCGGGCGGCGTGGTGGTCGGATGCGTTCGTGATGTTCGGTCGCGGCGACGAGCGTCCGGCGCTGGAGGTAACGGCGCGGCTGGAGCACGGACCGAGACCGCGTCGTGTATGCCTCGCCGAGCGCGACTGGATGCCGCCAGCGCAGCTCAGCGAGTGTATCACTCTGTCGGCGCGTACGGCGCGACGCACGGTCGCGCTCGTCTCGCGAGAGTGCGAGCGCTCTCTCGAACTGGATGAGATACATGCAGTGGCGCTGCGTGGCGCGCTTGTGCTGGTGCTGCCCCCTGCTGGCGAACTGGAGGACGCAGCGCTGCGTCGGTACGCGACTGACTACCCACACATGGTGCTGCGCCGCGACGCGCCCGACTTCTGGCGCCGGCTGGAGCGTGTGGTGCCTGCGTCTCCACCGACACCTCCATCCGAATACATTCAGTTAGTCCCGGTGACCCCACACCGATGACTAGACAACCTGCTACAGTACAGCTAGTACAGTATCCAGTCACTCACACACACACAGTCTCCTTCACTGTGCAGTACCATGTATATTGGAATACAACATGACATAGTGTCGAGGTACAAGTTAGCTTTACGATGTGAAACCGGTCAAGTGGGAATCGGGACTCACTAACAATGGAGGCAACACCTTAATTGACAGCTTAAATAAACATGTTGTTATATTTTTTAAAAAGTATCTAAAAATTTGGTTAGTCTAATTTGCCAAAACCTCTCTTTTTTATTTTGTATCTTCTAATTTTGTATAACTTCTGAACTGGCCAACAAACCCCAGAGCGGTTTTTCGCCAAAACGCTATACTGGCCAAAACCGCTCGGGGGTTTCGGGCGTATTTTGATGTTTACGTCTAATGAATGAATGTATGTCAAGGTCAAGTATAGCCAACCTATTCTGGGATGTACATGAGTTGCATATAAAACCATACTACTTAATTTGGTAAGGTTATAATCGTTCAATGTCAATGTCACTTCGGTCAATTGCCTCTGACGGCCATGTTTGTTTGTTTTTGTTTTGGACAGTGCGCGTTTCGATTAATTAATATTGTTTTCATTTGTTTTAAGTGTTGTGTTTTGTGATAAAACAACGCCTGGGTAAGTTATCTTCCTCTAGATCACCTCACTTTGTATTATTAACTCATAAATTTCGCGGGAGATATTAGTTTCTTTACGAATTTTTTTTGCAATTTTTTTGCAAGTGCATTTTGCAAATTTGCACTTCACTCTGCAATTACTCACATTATTTGTTCAAGTACTAATATTTAAACTATGTCATCTAAATAGGAAATTTCATTCTGAATGCAGAAAGGTTGATACCTTTCTGCATTCAGAATGAAATTTCCTATGTTATGAATTAGTCAAACCAAAATTAATTTATATGCTTTTATATGAAATAAACGGGTCTGCCCCCTTCAAGCGGCCATTTTTTTTCGACTTGGCCAGTTTAAGCTAGTTTAGCGTTTCGGCGAAAAACCGCTCGGGGGTTTGTAGGCCAGTTGAGAAGATAAGTTCCTGGAGCACCTAGATACATGTTGGAGAAAAGGTTTCTTGCAAATAGAAGCTAGATCTCTAAGTAGTTGAGTAGTGATGGTAATAGGTTTGGAACACAAATAAAGGGTAAATAACATGATAAAAAGTTCCAACATGAACCACTGACGTGCACGGTGAAGTGAACCACATTTAATTTTTTATAACAATATCAACTACTATTTCAAAATTAGCAACAATTATTAACTTCAACAAACAAGACAAGAATACACTGTATCAAAAAAAATACATACAACCGAATTTAGAACCTCCTCCTTTTTTTGAAATCGGTTAAAAAATATGGAAAAGTCTTACTGTAAGCATCGTCGAACCCAACCAACTTACCGACCGATGACTGCGCAACGAAAGATCCCTTAATCGCCTCAGCGCTTGCTTTTATTTTATAGGCGGCGCGGTGGTGGGATCGGCAATGTCCACAATAAGTTTGACAGACGTGACGTCACTTTTCTGCTAACAGTATCATAATTATTGACCTAAAAATACTTTCTTTAAAATCAAAATAATTAATTAAGGGCTCAAATAGTAATTAATGCACTTTTAAAATTAATAATAAATTATTTCAATCATTTTGATAGGAACTTATGAATTTTTAAACATTTAAAATAGAATCAAACGTAAAAGAAAAGTAGTCGAATTGATTTGGTAAACAAGTAGTCAATCTAGCAACTTAAAATAACGTTTCTCTAATAACAAAATAACATTAAAATCAATAGTCGCTATCATACATGTATCTGAGAGACATGGTTTTCTTTGAACAACTATTTAATTGTAAAGTATAGAATAGTCTTTCATGTGTTTAAACTAAGAATTATAAATTAAATCTAAATTACTAATTGTAGTTTTGTTTTTCAATTCGAAGGTTGATCGCATTGGCCCCTTATCATCCCTAACTTAAATCAACTTAAATCATGTAGGTTTTGATAGGTAATTCAAAATGGCCGCCGAACATTAAATTTCATACAAGTTTTTGAAATCGGTCCGTAGAGTGAATACGTCATAATTTGTAACATATAACTATCATAACATAATAAGGAAGTAGCTAATTTGATAAATTTGTTAGAAGGTTTGGAGGCACGAGGTGATGTGTAGTACCTCCAAAGGGAAGATCTTCCACCGGGCAGGTGTTTGTACCTGGTTTGCCGCCCACCGACGATATTTCGTTGGAACTTGTATATGAGCTTATCTTCAGAATAACTTCGCTTGCGCGATCTAGGATCAACGATCGTATCAGTGACGCCATCTGTTGGTGGCGTTGTGAAGCGTCGCCACAAAGGTATAGGCATGGCGCGATCTAAAAATGCGATTGTAGTAATGTTGTCTTTGTGATACAGATTCCATGAAAGGTAAAAAAACTAGGCCAAGTGAGGTAGTAGAGGTGTCCCGCTAGGAAATGACGTCTTCTAACATTGTTTAGAATAGTCTTATTTCTTCGAGACTTGCTATGTTTACATCGTATTACCACCATGAATCGGTGCCGTATATCAGTTTGCCGACCGAAGCATGAGGGAAGGCAGGATGTGGACTGTGGAGTAGACATTTGCCTATCAGTGGGAATATAGGTTACAAAAAGTCTTCGTAAGTATGACACAAAGCATTTCATTCATATTTTACTTTTCAGTTAATTTAATTAGTTACCTAGTCAGTAATATTAAAAACGATAACCAAAAATAACTCAAGAATTTGAACTGTTTGTCCCGTGGTTCGTACCTCGCGACAGCTCGGTAATAGCTCGACTTATTTTGATGAAATGTTTTTTGTGTGTGTGGGTGTATTAAATAATAATATACAATTATTGGACCCAGTGATCATCCTATATCCAAGCAAAGATCAAGGCTACCTACTCAAGGTTTAGGTACAAAGTTACATGCTTCAGTATCCTATTTTATAACTAGCGTCGAGCAGTCGTAGAGCAGCCGTCTACTGCGTCCTTGAGTGATCCGTCGTCCTCACACCGCAGCGCATCGTACCCGACGAGCACGGCGGCGTGGTCGCGCAGCACGCGCAGCGCCGGCGTCGCACGACACGAGCACTCTAGGCGGTTGCCCGCGAGCAGAACGCGCCTTTTGGTGCCGAACACGAGCGCGCGAGCCGTCGTCTCGGTCATGTAGCCGAGCGAGTTGTTGCGCAGATCGAGCACCTGGAGCAGGAACGAGGGTCGAGGGTGAGCGGGTGGAGCGGGTGGCGGTGGAGGTGCGGGGAGGGGGGACGATACTTACCCGGAGATGGGGCGGGAGATCATCGACATTCAGCTCGGTAATCGAGTTGTTGGAGAGCACCAGATCAACTGCATCAACATCCGCAGCGAGCGATTGTAGTTGTGGCACGCGGTCCAGCTTGGTACCAACGCAGACGACGCGCAGCAATCCCCGGTCAGCACCCGCCATGCCGCAGTCGCAACCTGATGGTACCGTGGCACACGACTCTCTACTGGGACACAACAGGCCTTCGGTGCGAACGGTACTTAGCGACAGTTCGTTGATGAAGTTGGCAACCACCACGTCGTTCACCGGCAGCAGGTCACCGTGCAGCGCGTTTGTAAGCCAGTAAAGGCGACACGGCTGCACAATTTTCATATCTAGCAAATGATAAAAAGTAAATTTTACCAGAGAGCCAAGAAATGGGTTCATATCATTCGTTCATTAAAAAATTTAGTTCTAATGCCTTCACAGTACCTGTATCTAAATCATTCAGTCACTCTTCCCCTATTAGGAATCTGCCCACCATTCCCTTGCTGTATGGCTAAGATAAGAAAAAAAGGAATGACGAAGCAAAACGCTTAGTGTGGGTGTCTGAGATTCCCACCATGAATTATTGATGTCGCATATTAATATAAGTTTGCCTGGTTGTATGACAAAAAAAACGGAGACACGCAGAATTAGATCGTGTAAGTACTCAGGTAGTTTTGTTGAAAACTCCCCAAAATGTATCCAATAAAATACCAACATGCTTGACACCTTGCGACGATGGTCAACGCTTTGAAGCTATAGAACTAGTTGTATTACATTTTCCACATTTTACCAAAAACAAACGAATACTGCTTGTTATTTTACGCCTTGTCGTTCAATGACCCTAGTGCGCGAAATCCGACTGTGTTTTTCAAAACCTGGGAAGACGCAAGACAATTTGAAAACCTAGTAAGGGAAATCCTTTGCGTTAAAAAGTTGTGTAACTGACTAGGTTTATCAAAGACTAATGACATCAGATGCTGATGAAGAAAATAAAAACACGTTACTTCAAATGCTCCTATCTTTTTTCCACATCTATGTACCTATTTCACGAAATACTATCAATTAAATTGTAATTTAAAAAACGGAGAATTTTATCATATTTTTCTATTTGTGTATACGAGCTACGCGTCGCACCTTTAGTCCATTGAAATGTTACATTTTTTGGGCTTAGCGTGTATTTGTCAGAGGACGCAATTTTATTTTTTAGATATCTTGGGGGAGTCAGTTTAAAGTTAAATCCGAGTTTGAGGGATTGTAGCCCTTGTCCCACGGCCGCCATCTTGGAAAAAGGGTTTCATGGATTATCTGTCAAACTATAGGTCTCACAAAAAATATTAGAAATCATTTTTTGTCGCAAATAAGATTAGGTACCTATCTACAACTTTTGTCAAGTACCTACCTTTTAGTCGTAAACCAAAAATAAAAAAGTTATAAGCTTAAGTATGCTAACCCCTTATTAGTACGCTAAGTGTAGGATCACAACCAAACGAAATTATAAAAAATACCTAATTTGGTACCTAATGTATATATGTATTATAATATATAATAATATATTAAGTATGAAAATATATATTTACAAATGATGTGTTTATATAAGAAACAATAACAAAACAGAAAAAAAAAAAACCTATAGCTGTAAATCGTCTCGTCTCATCTAGTTACCGAAGATCTGTGTATTTGTGCCGCTTTGTAGCGAGTTGCTATTGCAGCTGATTCGAACAAACTAATAGATAAGAAATGCGTCAACCTACCTACATTTATTTTTATTAAATTTTTTTTCCATCGTATTAAGTTCTATTGTTTACCTGTACCTCCTCGAACATTTGTATATGTACTATTATTAGTTAATTAGCTTTTATATATTTCTCATGTAAGTGAATTATAAATATTCTTATGAGAATAAAGAATCTTAAACCTGAAGTACTGCCCTGCCATCATTATTTGTCTCTTCCAGAATAATAATTAAAGGAACAATTGCAACCCAGTCAGGTTGACAAGATTTTTTAATTTAAAAATTCCCTTTCTAAGCTGCTGTTGATGATTAGATGCGAATCGAGGCAGCATGGGTGCGGCAAAAACGCATTGTTCTAGCCGGTGTCTCTTGCTAGGTTTTGAATTTTCACCAATCGTATGATGTATGCATACTTAATATAATGGTAACATCATTCTTGGGTTGGGCCAGTGCGGCGGCTGCAGCGGCTCTGTCGTAGTCGTCTGCAGTGAAGTGTAACGTGCCGGAGAGCTTCACCACGGCAGGTACGTTGCGGTTGTATCGCATTTCCTCGTACTGTGGATAAGAAAAAAACACGTCACTCGAGTGATTGCACTCCTTCCTCTCTCCTTCCCCTCGCTACTCACGGTCAGGTTGCCTAGCTTCGTGTCACTGAGGTCGAGGTACTTGAGGTTCGCCATGTCCTCGCGCCAGTCACTGCAGATGACCGAGATGCTGGTCCAATACAACTCCAGTCGCTCCAGTTTTGATAACGAGGCCAACGGTGATTTACCTTTATTAGATAGATAGATAGGTATTCGTTTATTGCACCACAATATGCACATAACGAAGGAAATGGGATGTGTGCTGATGTACGGTATACCTACACTGCTCAGTGGTGAAGTCTACAGTAGGTAATTTAAAAGGAAGTCGAGATAAAGAAGATACTCCAAATATTGTCAAACTTACCTGGGATACTACTGTTATTGACGTCACAGACATTGCCGAGCTCCCGGTTACCCGCCAGCGAGAGATTCCTTAGCTCGGTGAACGTGGCTAGCTCCGCAACCACACTCGCATTCAAACTATTGTATGCTAAGTCTAACGACAGCAGCGGTAACGTCAGTATCGCACTGTAACAACACACTATGTGAATGCACGTAAATTGCATTGACTCCAACCACCTTCAATGCAACAATGAGCGATTCACCGAGACGTTAATTCCGCTGCCTAAAGTTTCAACAAAATAATATGAGGGTGAGCCACAGGATGCTTACAAGGCACGCTGCTGCATGGTGCATCTCCCCCAGTTACAATGTATTGCGTACGTACGTGGCTATCAGTGGTAACAGTGCATTCGCTGCCACGTTGTGGGCATTCAGTGTTTGGAAAAACTAAGTAATGAATACCAAACTTATATAAAACCGGATATTTACCATGTTCTTTGTTTTATTTTTTGGAACTCGATTTTTGATTGTGTTACAAGCACCATTTTCAAGAGACAGGAGTAGTGAATAAATGGTCATGTTGGTTTAAAATCCTAAGTCCTGCCATGCCATAAGCAGTGCGGCTATGGGGCTCCCGATTAGACTACGTTGCACCTCTTAACCTGTCCTTCTAGCCCTAACAGCTGTTAGTTGACTGACATACTTTATCAGCTAATAACAACGCCAAAGACCTGATAGCAAATAGAAGTAGCATTGCGATGTAAAAAAATGGTTGCTAATGAAAATGGAGAGGCATTATTTGATTTTAAACCATCGCTGGTGCTGACGGTGAAGGCAAGCCAGAGGGAGGCGACTGCTTTCTCGTCAGTGTGTACCTTCACCAGCCAATTATGGTAAGATGGGTGTAAAGACCGATAGCTCGAGCATGCCACACCGCGGGGTCGCTACTCACATCTCGCCTCAAGGTGTCTGGTAAATAACATCATTTGTGTCTGTTGCAGCGAAACGAGCGTCGATGAATCGTGGCAATCGTGTTTGTTTTAATGATTTACTAAACATCTTAGGACGAACCTGGGTACCTACCTGGGTAGTTGTATCAGCCGATTGTTCCGGAGGCCGAGGTGAGTCAAGTGTGGAGTGTTCGCGAATAGTTGTGGCGGCAGTTCTGTGAGACGATTATCGCTGAGGTCAAGGTGAGATAAGCGGGGAGTGTCCGCGAATATAAGTGATGGCAGTTCTGTGAGGAAATTAAACCGGAAGTTGAGATAAATCAAGTCGGGGGTGCCCGCGAATAATTGTGCCGGGAGTTCTTTGACATGATTGTAGTTGAGATCGAAGTGAGTCAAGTGGGGGGTGTTGGCAAATAGTTGTGCTGGCAACGTAGACATTGGGGTGCCGTGAATCCCGACGTTCGTGAGCTGGGTCGCATTCTCGAGTAGTCCCGCCGGCAACTTCTCCACATTGAACGCGCCCGTGATGTAGAGGTTCTCGAGGCGCTGGCAGCGAGCCAACCAGCCGGTGGGGAACGCTCGCACATCCACAGTCAACAACCTGAGGTTCACTAGCTTGTCGCAGGCAGGTAGTGGGCTCGGCCTCTCGGCCCGCCAATACTCCAGGGTGACCTCCTCGAGCAAAGGCGGTGCCCATTCCGACATCAGCGCGGCGTCAGCGCCGGCTACGTAAAGCTGCTGTAGCTGCGAGGCGTTCCCACGCTCCACCGTCACCGCGGTCTATGGACACCAGTAAAACAAAGTCAGATGAATATTACTATTTTTTTCATACGGATACATTCTTATATTGTGTACTACGGTATGTGAAACTTCTATATTTCAAAGACTTAGATTAAACCTCACCCGAGGCATATCGTTCGCTACATGCAGCGAACGCAACTCGGGCAGGTCCAGCACGGCGGCGGGCACGCGGGTTATATCCACTCTCTCCAGTCGTAACTCGGTAAGGGTACGGGGTAGTGCTTCTAGTGTGTTTTTCGGCAGCTTCATGTTCTCCACTGTGAGGCCTTCTAGTGAACTGGGCAGGCCGTGGAACACGCCCCCGTCCCGTAGCGTGAGGCGATGGAGAGGGGGCAGGTCGGCAAAGTGCGCGGCCCGCAGTGTCTTTCTCGTGCCATGCAGTTCAAGGTTGAAGGATGGTGTCAGCGTGACGTTGAGTGCTGCGAGCACGGTCGCATAATGCGCCGGTTGACAGTCCTTCACGGTGACGTTCCCGACGTGTAGCGCTGGCGTGAACCGCGGGAACCACCGTAACGTTTGCTCCGCGTCCAGCTGCAGGCTACGGGTGCACTTCAACCTTAATAAATTGCCACCTTTATATGCAAAACGTAAGTCACCACCTGACAAAAATTAAAACATACATACAAATTTGACAATGGCTTCTAATGTGTTTATCCCTCCTACATGGTGAATAATAGTGTATGGGTGCAATACACGAGACTTCGTATATACTACCTGTATCACGGGGCTATGGAGCCCCGGACCTTTGGAAGGCGTGCGTGGCGCCGAAACCAACACGTAGAGGCCCTTTCCAATAGCAAGTATAATAGCAAACAATGGGTTGGATTCTCCCTGTCTACACTATAAAGTGCAACCAAGGACAACCTCCGGTTTGGATAGAACTATTGATAATCTACAGGAGAAAACTACTAGAGCTATTGTGATGGGATGGTAGTGGACTAGATATCTACTGGAGAACTATGGATACTATGGCACCTGCCGTAACAATGTCCAATAAACACGTAAAAATGGCAGGCGGGGACTCGCCAACTCTCAGACTGGGCCACCCTAATTAGCCGAGTAAATTACAGCAAGGGGGCAACAGGAACGTGAGTGGTTGAAGGATGGAGAGACCTCATTGGATTTGAAGTCATCGCTGGCAGTCCGAGCGAGCGGGCCAACTCATCACTGACGTTTGGCATCCATCCTTCTAGCATTTCTGCTTTGCGACCTTTACGACTCCACTCTGGACGGCCGGTGAATGCAAGTCAGAGTCACTCTTAGTGAATGGACGTGCACTTCTTTAATGAAGTCTATTTGACACATTTTTAGCCCAATCGGCCCATGGGCTCTTTGTTACAAATCAACTACACAGCCCACTTCCTGCTTACCTTCCACACTGAATCTAGTACTGCTGTATTCCTTGCATTGGTTCTCTGTTGCGTCAGTCAGACAGTGCAGCGCAGGCAATGCGGGCACGTCGGTCGCCAGCGCGAGCGTAGCTCCCACCAGCAACAGCGCCAGCGGGATAACTAGCGTCATTCCTGTAACAAATATATCTTCTTATATATAAAAATGAATCGCAAAATGTGTTGGTAAGCGCATAACTCAACAACGCCTGGACCAATTTGGCCAATTCTTTTTTTAGAATATTCCATAAGGTACGAGGATGGTTCTTACGGAGAGAAAAATTTAAAAAATTGCCTGAAAATGTCTAAAAACAACACTTTTCTATACTCCATACCATACAAACGATTCGTAATAATACAAGTCAATAAGAACTTTAATACCATAACATAAAGTTCAAGTTTTAATGGAGAGGTGCCGGGAAGGCAAAACAATTGAGTGACGTATAAATATTGATGTCAATCGTGTCGCGGTGTTAGTTGCCAAACTACACCTAAACGGCTGAACCGATTTGTATGATTTTTAACCCCCGACGCAAAAACGACGGGGTGTTATAAGTTTGACGTGTCTGTGTGTGTGTGTGTCTGTCAGTGGCATCGTAGCTCCCGAACGGCTGAACCGATTTTGATTTAGTTTTTTTTTATATGGCAAAACAACGTTTGCCGGGACAGCTAGTCACTACATAAAACAGAGTCGCTTTCTCTGTCCCTATTTCCCTTTGTATGCTTAAATCTTTAAAACTACGCAACGGATTTTGATGCGGGTTTTTTTAGTAGATAGAGTGATTCAAGAGGAAGGTTTATATGTATAATACATGCATAATATAGCCATGAGAAGCCGGGGCGGGTCGCTAGTTATTATTATCATACATGGAACTACAGTTTCAACTTCACAAACACAATATGCGAGGTAACACGCGTCACAAATTACGCGTCCCACCTTCGGTAGGTATTTTAACAACGCCAGAAGGCGGCTTAGCCTAGTCCTCCTGGTGCGTGTTGTTGGGTTTCCTGCCACGAAGATGTTCTATATACTTATCTATACAAAGGTAGGTACTAAAGTTCTATCTATAATTATTTAATAAAGGATGAAAAAAATCTATTAAAACCTACCTAGAACAAAAATCCATAACTTTTATAATTCATGCCTGTCTCTCCGTCTGTTGTCAATGCAATTACATACAACTGAACCTTCTTATTGCAATGTTGGATAGCTTGGATAGCTATATTCTCTGGGAAGGTCGTTTAAGGTCATTTTCTAGTAAACATTGAATTAACGAAATAACCCGATCAAAACCCTGGTGTGAAGCTAGTCACTTCACTATCACTACATATTATATAAAATAAAGTCTCTTTCTCTGTCCCTATATCCCTTTGTATGCTTAAATCTTTAAAACTACGCAACGGATTTTGATGCGGTTTTAATAGATAGAGTGATTCAAGAGGAAGGTTTATATGTATAATACATGCATAATATAGCCGTGCGAAGCCGGGACGGGTCGCTAGTATGGAATAAAAACAGAACAATAAGATTATTAAAGAAAATAAAATATTAAAATGTTTCACCTTTAGAATCTTCTCTCGTATAGGATACCTTTCCCTTACAGAAAGTTAGACTGCGATCTTGTTGTAGTTAGTGGTCACAAGCGATCGTCGTCAGAAGGAAGCACTTACTAATACGTTCACCGAAATTTGGGATACTTATATATTTGCTTATCACTTGCACTAAAAATAAGAAAATATCTGTTCTGCGTAAGCGCGGCGTGACCTCCTGAAGATAAATAAGTAATAAAAAATATTACCTAAAGCACAGGCTTAACTTAGACGGCTATGCGTGGAGAATTTGAACGGCTTTGTGAGGGGTCTAGGCCAGGGCCCTAGAACCGCTGTAGCCACGAAAAAACGTTCATAGGGAAAGTCTTGCCCTTAATTATTTAGGGTTAAACGGGACCCTATTACTAGGACTCCACTGTCTGTCTGTCACCAGCCTGTATCTCATGAACCGTGATAGCTAGACAGTTGATTTTCACATATTAAGTATTTCTGTTGTCGTTATAACAATAAATACCTACTTACCTACTAAAAAAAAATAGTGGTGCCCCAAGACAACATCAACAGGCCGGATTTTTTTTTACTTGTTTTTTTTTAAATTTTGGTACAGTTACCGAGAAAAATTGTACACCTGCCGCCTAATGGGTTAATTATACAAGATTTACTTTGACATCTTATGGCGCTGTCCTAATTGCGCATAATTCTTATAGAACAATTTGGTCACATTGTAATTTTTTCCCAAATAGATATTGCATTGCAAAATGAGCACATGGGCCTAGAGTATCCATCATAATAGTTTTTTTAAATTCGGACGGAAACTCTTTGAAGAATTTTAAATTTTACAAAAATTTGAAATTTATGCCGTTTTTTGAAGTTGAGACTGAAATATTTTTGTACTGAACCGACTATTTGTAAATGGCAAAATCACATCTCAAGGTGGCGAATCGTTCTACAGTTTGAGTAAAAAATAAAGGAACCCTTTATCCTTCGTTCGGTTAAGGACAGATTCTGGTTATGGCAGATTCGTATTAGGGCTACATAAGTTGAAGATCTAAAAAACCGTATGAAGATCTAAAAAAACAAATGAAGATCGGAAACATCGACTATGGCAGGTAACTGTCAAAAGTTTGACAGCTGATGTCAAATTGACAGCTGTCAAACTTAAACGGTTATATCCTGGTTATATCACAGAAGCTATTGATGCTAAATTTATAGTCTCTTTATGAAGTGATAGATCTCATCGAGATCCTCATTTCAGGTGCAAGTTGTCACACGTAAAACGGCTATATCTCATGTGGTCTTATTAAAAAAAAATTAAGATCTCACCAAAATATTCTTCTAGTTCTTTAATGCTTTGGATTATTTATGAAAATTCCTTATTATCTTTTCTAAAACTAACTTTTTTGACATAAAGACAAATGAAAATGCTATAGTGGAAGATAACAATATTTTTATCACAGTTGCTCTTAAAGTGGATCTTATTAAACCGCTTTTAGGTTCATAATGCAACGTATTATACTTTTTCTTTTCTCCTTGCCTTTTCCCATATCAGTTGGGGTCGGCACTCCTAATAATTTTTCGCCACAACGGTCTGTTATGGGCCGTCTCTGCATCGGCGTCAATGGCTTTCAAGTAGTTTTTTATAGTTTGGGAGAAGGTCGCCGGTGGGCGGCCCCTTCCTCTTCTTTTCTCCTCTATGTCAAGTACCCTCCTTGCCATATGGTCTGAAGGTCGACGGACGACGTGACCATACCATCTCATTCGGTTTTCTCTGAGCTTGTCCACTATGTTAGCAACTTTGAAGGTCCCCCTTACGTGGTCTTTCCTTATTAGGTCTTTTCTAGTAACCCCGCCAGACCAGCGTAGCATTTTCATTTCAGTGACGTGGATTCTCTGTTCGTCCGTTTTTCGTGTGGGCCAGCATTCAGAGCCGTAAGTTAGTGCTGGACGGACCGCTTGCTTGTATACTTTTCCCTTCACTCTAACAGACACTCGAGGATCACAGAGTACACCTGTGAGCTCACGCCATTTTAACCAAGCTGCTGTTATTCTGTGCTCCACGTCTTTTTCGGTGCTGGCTTTTGGAGCTACTATGGATCCTAGGTATTTGAATTGCTCAACTTTGTTCAAGGGAGAGCCTTCGATCGTGGGCGAGACATTTGCACCATCTACGCTTCCAGATAGGGGACAGTACATGTACTCCGTCTTTTTCCTGTTGATTCTCAGTCCCTTGCTCTCTAGAGCCTTCAGCCACACGTTTAAGTCTGATTGTATGTCTTGCAAGGTTTCTGATACTAAGACAATATCGTCTGCATAGAGAAGTGACCACGGTGCAGGTTTTTGGATGTCCTTGGTGATATAGTTCATAACCAGATTGAATAGGATCGGGCTAAGCGCGGACCCTTGATGAACACCCACCTTGACCTCAAAGGATCCACTGATTCCTGCTGGGCTGACCACTCGTGTTGAGATGTTGTGGTACATGTCTTTTATGAGGTCTATGTATGGTTCTGGGACCAACTGTGATCTTAGTGCTTCCCATATCAGTTTTCTAGGAACCCGATCAAAAGCTTTCTCCAGATCTATGAAGACAAAGTGGAGGTCCCTCTTATTGAGCATATACTTTTCGATAAGAATTTTGATGGAATGGATAGCGTCAATAGTGCCGACACCTCGGGTAAAGCCACATTGGTTCTCTGTTATATTTGTAAGCTGAGTCAGTCGATTTACAAGGATACTTTCCCACAGTTTTAGTGTATGAGATGTGAGTTTTATGCCTCTGTAGTTTGAGCAGTCAGCAACGTCTCCTTTGTTTTTGTAAAACGGTATAAGGTTGCTAAGTCTCCACATTTCTGGAATTTTTCCAGCCAAAATATCGTTGAACAGTCTGGTCAACCATCTTACTCCCGTGGTTCCTGATTTCTTCCAAAGTTCAACCGGGATCTGATCTGGCCCCGCGGCTTTCTTGTTCTTCATTTTGGATAGAGCACCTTTTACCTCTGCCGGTGTTATTGCTTCGATTGGTCCCTCCACAGGTGGTTCTTGCGCCAAATTTTCCTGTGAAAATTCCTCGTTTAACAGATCTTTGTAGTATTCCTGCCATCTATCGTTTATTTTGGTATCTGATGTAAGAAGATTTCCTTTACTATCCTTAATGTACGTATTATACACGCGTGCGAAAAAAAAAATCCAACTAGTGCTAAAATAATACGTTATCCCGATAAGTCAAATATGTATCTTACTGCTAATGACATGTTAGGTAGATGAAACATTCTTATATATCTGGGTTATACTGTTTTGATGTATATATAGAAAAAAGGTACCATCAAAGAGTTTTCAAGCCTTGCTGGCTTAAAACTCTTTGTTGGTACCTTTTTTCTTCTTTTCAAAAGGTTGTCTCTAAAGTCTGATAACGAACGATAATTTTACCTACGTGATAACGTCTTGGAAAATAATAAAAAATTGAGTTTTGTTTTTATTTTGTTTTTTCTTTAGGTACATAAATATATTGTTTCCTTAACATTATATTCTGTTTTTAACCACCGACGCAAAAACAAATAAAAAAAAACCCTAAAAAAATATTGTATGTCAGACAAGGCTGTATAGGTTAAAAGTCTTTTGCCTAGCCTTTCGGGAGTGTAATTAACAAAAAATAGTAAACATAACCTAAAATTCTTAAGAACTTTTAATTATTTTAACAATTCTTTTTTTTATTCGCAACTGTGATAAAAAACGTCGTACGATACACGTGTGGATTAATCATTCCATCTCGGCTTTTGCCACGCTCGCGTTCCGCTCGCGCGTCATAAACCGCCTCTATGGAATGATCAACTTTCCACACTTGTATCGCAATATACTATTTTTCATTTTTCTTTTTTTGCTTTATTACATTTTCAATGCCTTGCGATAGTTGTGCGTAGTGTGAGATCTGTAGATTTTTTATAACAGTACAATCAACACTAGGTAGTCTACCTACATTAAACTTGGTAAAAATAAAAAAGCTTTTTAATAATGAATGATAATTTAGGAGTATAGTTGTAGCGTGTGGTCACCCAATTACATCACTTACAAGGAAAAAATTGAATGGATACAAGCTAAATTTGTTAAACACCTAAACTTCCGAAAGCACATCGTTTGTGACTATGACGAAGGCTGTTCACGCCATGGGTTGATGAATCTCGACGACAGACGTAAATTATTGGACATGATGTTACTTTATAACATAGTTAATAGTAAACTCGACTGTCCTACCCTACTTGAACAGATTCGATTCAACACTCCCAAAAAACGAACCAGAAATACTCCATTACTCGCTAGTTACCTTCAAAAAACACACTATGCTCGAGACGCTCCAATTAATAGATTATGCAACATCTATAACAATCTTTTTTCCGATGCTGTTGATATCTTCGATACGACTAAATATGAATTTCGCAATGCCATTAAACGTACTATTGATCAACTACACAATTAGCCTAATATTATATATTATTTATCATAATAATATGTTGTTTATTGTATCTATCTACTAAATACTTTTAATATCTATTTACTTCTTATTACATAATTATAATATAGTTACTACCATAAAATATACTAATATAATATAATGTCTACACACACGCACTACATCCACACCCATGGGTGGGAGTAAGCCCGCGTACCCAGAGCCTCAGGACACTGGGGTGACGTGGGAAACTCGAAGCCCATGCGCACACATCCATCAACTCACAAATCGCCTTGGATAGTTCATATTCTTTTTTATATAACTACAAACCTAACTTGTGTCTACTTTTCATTCTGAATAGGATAATTTTCTTTAAAAAGTCTAAATAGGAAAACCTGTAATTGGCTGTTTTATTACAATATTTAAGTTAAGCTTAGTTTAAGTGAATTGCTGTTGGTTTTCTCAATAAATAAAATAAAATAAAATAAAAATTTACTATCGGATTCTTATGTTAGTAACAAACAAATTATAATAATATACTATTTTTTGAAATGTTAATTATTATCAGAATCCATAAGAATCAGATGAAAAACAAAATTTAATAGATAGACTTATTGTACCGACGGACCTATAAACGGACCTAAAAAACAGAAATAAAAACATTATTAATTAATTCAAACTAAAAACTGGAAATTTGTATATAATAGACAGAAATCTAGAATCTTGTTCTCTAATGTTATTTAAAATTAAGCTTGAATCAAAATTTGATTCGGGAGGTAGGCAATAAGGTAGACTAACAAATAATAATGGTCCTTTTGAGGTAGAAGACAAAACGATTTAGGTACTGTGGACCTCTAGATAATTTGTCTTGTCACTATGATCAATAAAATTAGATATTATAGACGTATGTTGGTACTAAATCTTTTGCCATTGTCATGTCAACCAGGCCTGCGCCACTAACGCAGCGTTAGCGTCGCCACTGTTGTGACAATCGCGAATGAAGCTGTTATAACTAGCGTCGAGCAGTCGAAGAGCAGGCGTCTACTGCGTTCTTGAGTGATCCGCCATCCTCACACTGCAATGTGTCGTACCCGACGAGCACGGCGGCGTGGTCGTGCAGCACGCGCAGCGCCGGCGTCGCACGACACGAGCACTCTAGCCGGTTGCCCGCGAGCAGGACGCGCCTTTTGGTGCCGGACACGAGCGCGCGAGCCGTCGTCTCGGTCATGTAGCTGATCGAGTTGTTGCGCAGATCGAGCACCTGGAGCAGGAACGAGGGTCGAGGGTGAGTGGGTGGAGCGGGTGGTGGTGGAGGTGCGGGGAGGGGAGGACGATACTTACCCGGAGATGGGGCGGGAGATCATCGACCACCAGCTCGGTGATCGAGTTGTTGGAGAGCACCAGATCAACTGCGTTAACGCCTGTGTCGTTGCCGAGTAATTGCAGTCGTGGCACGCGGTTCAGCTTGGTACCGACGCAGACGACGCGCAGCAGTCTACCGCCCGCAATGCCGCAGGCACAACCGGATGGTACCGTGGCACACGTCTTCTTCCTGTCACACAACAGGTCTTCGGCGCGAGTGGTTCTTAGCGTCAGTTTCTTGTTAAAGCCATAACCAACCATAACGTCGTCCAGCGACAGTAAGTCACCGTTTAGCGCTTTAGTAAGCCAGTACAGGCTACAGTCGTAGGATGCATGCGTACTTAAAATTACGGTAACATCGCGAGTGGGCGGTGCTACTGCGGTGGCCGCAGCGGCTCTGTCGTAGTCATGGGCGGTGAAGTGTACTGGGCCGGAAAGCATCACCACGGCGGGTACGCTGCGCTTGTACCGCAGATCCCTATGCTGCGGAAAAACAAACCATGTTTTTGCACTTTGTCAAGTGATTGCACTCCTTCTTTACTACTCCTCCGGGTACTCACAATTAAGTTGCCTAGCTTCGTGTCACTGAGGTCGAGGTACGTGAGCTTCACCATGTCCTCGCGCCAGTCGCTGCAGATGAGCGAGATGCCGGTGCGATGCAAATCCAATCGCTCCAGTTTTAACAACGATGCCAACGGTGATTTACCTTTATGTATATAATAGATAGATAGGTTTATTGTCAATCGGCTCGACAATATGCAAAACAATTTCAGATGTACAAACAAACAAAACTTGTATTAATTGGTAAAATCAGTTGTATGCTGTAGTACCTACGGCAGATGGGACACTGCTCAGTGATTATGGCTTAAAAACAAAATTATAATTTTGACTAAGTACTAATTTTAAGACATTATTATTATAATAGAGAAAAGACAAGATAAAGATACTCCAAAACATTGTCAAATTTACCTGGGATATTAATGACGTTAAGTCCGCAGAGATCGCCGATCTCTCGGTTCCACGCCAGTGACAGATTCCTCAGCTCGGTGAACGTGGAGGCTACCTCCGCAACCACACTCGTCTCGAATTCGTTGAATCCTAAGTCTAACGACTGCAGCGGTAACGTCAGTATCGCACTGCAACAAAACACTGTATGAATGCGCAGACTGACCTAACGACGTTTCTATGTGATCTTTGCGCAAAATGCATCGAAATGAATTAAAAAAATTACTTTGACTTTAACCACAACTCTAATGCATGTAAAAAATCAGGGCGTATTTGTGTTTTTAATGATTTAATAAACATCTTAGGAAGAACTCAGATACCGTTGGGTAGTGAAACGATGAATCGGGTACCTGGGCAGTTGTGATAGTCGATTGCTGCTGAGGTCGAGCTGAGTTAAGTGGGGGGTCTTCGCGAATAGTTGTGGTGGCAGTCCTGTGAGACGATTGCTGCTGAGATCGAGGAGAGTCAAGTCAGGTGTGTCTGCGAATAGATTTGAATGCAGTTCTGTGAGGAAATTGAACTCGAGGTTAAGGTGAGTCAAGTGGGGGTTGCCCGCGAATAGTTGTGGCGGGAGTTCTTCGATTTGATTGTAGCTAAGTTCGATGTGGGTTAAATGGGGGGTGTCCGCGAATATTCGTGGCGGCAGTTGTGCGAGTGCATTGTAGCGGAGGTCGAGATGAGTCAAGTGGGGGGTGTCCGCGAATAGTTGTGCCGGCAACGAAGGCAGGGGGGTGCCTTGAATCCCAAACTTGGTGAGCTGGGTCGCGTTCTCGAGCAGTTTCACCGGCAGCTCTGACACGTTGTGCACGACCGTGATGTGGAGCACCTCAAGGCGCGGGCAGCGAGCCACCCAGCGGGCAGGAAGGCTGCTCGTATTCCGAAAATACAACGTGAGCTTCACCAGTTTTTCGCAGTTAGGCAGTGGGTTCGGGTTCACGGGTTGCCAATACCACAGATTGGCCTCCTCAAGAGCTGGCGGTACCCATTCAGACAGCAGAGCGGCGTCCGCACCGGCTAGGTAAAGGTGCTGTAATCTCGACGTGTTGCTGCGTTCCACTACCACCTCGTTTATCTATTAACAAAAAATGTGAGCCGTCACGGGACGCCTGGCAGATGTGAAACATCGACTTTATTTTGTAAAACTAATATGCAGAAAAGAACAGATTGTGATAGAATTGCACAGTCGATTACGGTGTGCACACCGTACACACTACTGCATAAAGACTGTATATATTCGCACACCTAGATCGAAACTGTTGTAACTCAAAAAACATGATTTTTGGGAAATGGCAAAAAACTGATATTATGAAAACTATGCACGATAGCAACATTTTGTAAAAAGATTTTGAAATGTATTAGAAAATAAACCATTATGATATTAATCAGGTAATAAATTAAGCCTTAGATAATGAGAAAACGACTTATTTAAAAAAATGCTCATTGAAACTGTAGTAAAATGAAATAAAAATTCAAATCAGTTAAGCAATAAGTAAGAAAACTGACTTAGCTCAAAATACATCACAAAACACAGTGTAATAAAACCAGCAAAACTGTATTAAGTCAAAATACTTTGTAAGATTTTCAATAGTTTACTCACCAAAGTTGTCGCAACTCAAAATACAACACCCTAGTTGCACGAGTGGGTGTAGACAAAACTGATTCGTCTCGCCATCTCTTGGACACTAAAGTAAACTGAATTACTTCGGTTTTATTGCCGTGTAGGTAATCATATCAGGAATCCGAATATGCTGTTAACTCAAAATGCGACATTTTTGAGTTACAACAGTTTTGATCTAGCTGTGCGATATACTAACATATAGAAATCGGTTTTACGTGCGGCTGTAGATGTTTCACAATTTTTTTATTATTATTATTTTTTTGCAAATAATCGTTGCGACACCACACTGTTCAATACGAAATAGAAAGACGAATCGAAAATTACTGGCTTGCTTTCTATGCAAAAAGTGTCGTTACAGCTTTTAGTTTTTAAGACGTTTCAAAGACTTATCACTTAGTGATCTATGTATATATACACAAGCATCGAAATAGTTGCATCTAGTCACCATTACACAAGCCTAGTTGCGTCTAGTCACCATAACACAAGCCTAGTTGCGTCTAGTCACCATAACACAAGCCTAGTTGCGTCTAGTCACCATAACACAAGCCTAGTTGGGTCTACTCACCATAACACAAGCCTAGTTGGGTCTAGTCACCATAACACAAGCCTAGTTGCATCTAGTCACCATAACACAAGCCTAGTTGCATCTAGTCACCATAACACAAGCCTAGTTGCATCTAGTCACCATAACACAAGCCTAGTTGCGTCTAGTCACCATAACACAAGCCTAGTTGCGTCTAGTCACCATAACACAAGCCTAGTTGCATCTAGTCACCATAACACAAGCCTAGTTGCATCTAGTCACCATAACACAAGCCTAGTTGCGTCTAGTCACCATAACACAAGCCTAGTTGCGTCTAGTCACCATAACACAAGCCTAGTTGGGTCTAGTCACCATAACACAAGCCTATTTGAATTAAATTATAATCAAGCCTATTTGTTTTTAACGCATTTGCAGGCATAAAATAATAATTTTGCTCACGAATTTCGACTTTTGACCCACTGTGCGTCGCCACGCCAGAAATCGGTTTTACGTGCGGCTATAGATGTTTCACATCAAAAATAAATAAAGTCATTGCAATAATACTATTTGCTTTTTACCATTGCCACTCGAAAAGGGGCATTTTATTCATCGATAACAGTGAATAAAACGCTCTTTTACTCACTAAGTGAATAAAATCATTTTGAATTTGGAACATGCACGAATATACGAAATAATATGGACTTAAAAAAACGTACTGAAAGTGCTGAAAGAACGTACTGGCTGGATGGAATATTAAATTTAAAAAAAGTATACCGCCAGTTTAGATTTTTTTCTATATAAAGTGGTTGTATAACTCATGTGGTATAATGTCATTGAAAAATCGAATAACATAAATAATATAATAAAAGGAGTTGTTCCAGTGACGAAAATGAGACACTGACTCCGGAATAATTTAAAAATAAAGCAGCAATTATAGTATATAATTTGTTGCCGCCAAAATCTCGGGAGCATGACAATGGGAGTATGACATGGAATAAAATTCAAATAAATGGAATAAAACTTAAAAATATATAATAAATTTTTTCTTTTCTATCTGTTATCGTGCTTGTTTTAAGTTATTGAAACATCTAATAACATAAATTATATTAAAATGAGTTCTTCCAGTAACGAAAATGAGACACAATCTCTTAAACCATTTCTAAATTTATTTTCTCGCATTCAATGGTAAAAAGTAGAGTACACAACTCGTGAAAAAAATAATTTATCTCGGTCCTTGTATCCCTCGCTCCGCTCAGGATTCTAATCTTGAATCCCTCGCTACGCTCGGGATTCAACTATAGAATCCTTTGCTGCTCTCGGGATCCAACTTAGTCCCTCGAATTAAATTACTTTTTTTTCACTTGTTGTATAATCTACTATTTTCTTACCCATACTTCTCTTATACTACTGTGTGTGAAACTCATATCTTCTCTATAAATATAAAATTCTCGTGTCACGGGGTTCGAACTTGAACTCCTCCGAAACGGCTTGACCGATTCCATGAAATTTTGTGAGCATATTCAGTAGGTCTGAGAATCGGCCAACATCTATTTTTTATTTTGTTCCTTTGATTTTTTTTTGTAAATGGCAAAACAACGTTTGCCGGGACAGCTAGTAATATATAAAACTGACCTTGGCCGGTTCGGTCACCACGCGCAGCGAACGCAACTGGGGCAGATCCAGCACGGCGGCGGGCACGCGTGTGGTGTTCACTCCCTCCAGTCGTAGCTCGGTAAGGGTACGGGGTAGTGCTTCCAGTATGTTGTCCGGTAGCTTCATGTCCTCCAATGTGAGGGTCTCCAGTGAGGCGGGCAGGTCGTGCAGCACGCCCTTGTCCTGTATCGTGAGGTGAAGGAGAGGGGGCAAGTCCACGAAGTGCGTGGCAGTTAGCGTCTGCTTCGAGTCATACAGTTTGAGGTTGAAGGGTGATGTCGGCGTGACGTTCAGTGCAGCGAGCACGGTCGCATAGTACGCGGGACGACAGTCCGTCAAGATGACGTTCTCGACGTGTAGCGCCGGCGTGAACTGCGGTAAGTACGCCCGCACCGAGTCCAGCTGCAAGTTGTTGTAGCACTGAAGTCTCAATATGTTGTCTTCATCGTAAGCAAAACGTAATTCACAGCCTGAAAATATTCAGAACATAAGTAGGTACGTATGTACATACAATAATTATTTGCTAGTTGTAAGTCAAGTCAAGAGTACTGAGGCAAAAGAAGCCACTGCTCTATTTGCCGGATGGATTTATTTTATTGTATATTATTATATTTTCTTTAGGCAAAACACCACTCTAAATTTATCAAGAAATGCATTGTGTACAGGGCAGTTTGCAGAAAAAGCGTACCTGTGCAAAGTAAAAATTCTTACTCTTTTTTAATAAAAAAATAATAAAAAAATAATAAAAAATATATACTTAATAATAATATTATGTAGTTACGTAAGAAGCGCGTGCTCTTCACCCTTGCCCCGCGCCTGCGCCACAAATTGTCTATAGTATTATCACTACATAGTATAAAACAAAGTCGCTTTCTCTGTCCCTATATTCCTATGAATGCTTAAATCTTTAAAACTACGCAATGGATTTTGATGCGGTTTTTTTAAAATAGATAGAGTGATTCAAGAGGAAGGTTTATATGTATAATACATGCATAATATCGCCGTGCGAAGCCGGGACGGGTCGCTAGTAATATTATAAAGCTAAAGAGTTTGTTTGTTTGAACGCGCTAATCTCAGGAACTACTGGTTCAAATTAAAAAAAACATTTTATGTTGGATAGTCCATTTATCTAGGAAGGCTTTAAGTTTCTTTTTATTTTGATATTCTCACCGAATCGGGACTTACGCGAGTTACCGCGGGTTGCATCTAGTATCGCACAAACGGATTAAGCGATTAGTTGAACGACGAGTGCTCACCCGCACAGTCAATAACTGCACGCACAAAATGCAAAGCGTTTAAATAAAACATATTTCTTTCCACACATTTAGCAGAGGGAAGAACACTTTAATTTTCAGAAATTAGGACTAAACTTTTGTTACAAAACATTAAAAAGAAAATCGGCACGTTCTGCACTCGTTTTGCAAACGCGTCCAGCTTACCTTCCACAGTGAATGTAGTAGTGGTGTGTTGTAAGCATTGGTCCTCTGTTGCGTCAGTCGGACAGCGCAGCGCGGGCAATGCGGGCACGTCGGTCGCCAGCGCGAGCGTTGCTCCCGCCATTACTAGCGCCAGTGGCGCTACTAGCGCCATCCTTCTCATTCCTGTAATCAACAATAGGTATATCATACGTGGCACTCAAGTTTAAAATTCACAAACATACGAGTACCTACTTTCTGTAATATTATTTCTTCTATACTTTAAATAAATGAAGAAAATACATCTCCTTATCGTTTATTATAACAAGTTTAAGGCTTATACGTAGCTGTAGCTAGGAAAAGACCCTTATTTGAAAGCAAATGTAAAGAAATCAAAGACGTTCAAAGATTTCAAAAATCATTAAAATTTCAACGAAACAACGCATGTGAACCCACGGGGCTCAGCTAGTTAGGAATACAAGCGTTAGGAATAAACGATTTTTTCTGGCATAGTAAATAAATGGTCAACCATTCTCAGAGTTCCTGTCCGTCTGTCTGTCCGTGTGTCACCACCGATTAGCTCAGGAACGGGTGGACCTGACCGGATGGTATACCAGGTCGCGCGTTGGCCCTTGCGATGGACGCTCTTGATGGTAGACTGCGCAGCCTTTTTAGTGCTTGCCTGGAGAGAGGACAGTTTCCGAAGCAATGGAAGACCGGGCAGCTAGTGTTGTTGCGCAAGGAGGGTCGCCCACCTGACTCCTCTTCAGCTTACCGCCCTATCGTCTTATTGGACGAGGTGTGTAAGCTGTTAGAGCGTATAATAGTAGCACGCCTGGTCAGCCACCTCGAGAAGGTCGGGCCGAATCTCGCGGAGAACCAGTATGGGTTCCGGAGAGAGCGGTCAACCATCGACGCCATTCTCCGCGTGAGGGCTCTGCGATGCAGTCTCCAATGGTGAGGTGTTGTTGGCAGTGTCTCTTGACATTGCTAACGCCTTCAACACCTTACCTTGGTCCTGCATCAAGGAGGCTCTGCTCTACCACCAAGTCCCGGAGTACCTGCGGAACATCATCGCAGCGTACCTCTCCGACAGGTCGGTTTCGTTTGAGACCAGGGAGGGCTGGAAAGAGTGGTCCATGTCGTGCGGTGTTCCACAGGGGTCGGTCCTCGGACCTCTCCTGTGGAACATCGGGTACGATTGGGTGCTTCGCGGTACATATCTGCGAAACCTTGGCCTGACGTGCTATGCGGATGACACGCTTGTCACCGCCAGGGGGAGCACGTACCGTGAAGCAGCCATACTGGCCACTGCTGGTGTGGCTCACGTAGTGAGCCGAATTCGTCGGCTCGGACTCGAGGTGGCGCTGAATAAATCAGAGGCTTTGTGTTTCTATGGGCCCCAAAGAGGACCATCAGCTGGCTTCTACATAATGGTGGGCGGCGTCCGTATCCCTGTTCAGAAAACCCTTAAATATTTGGGGCTGGTTCTGGACAGTAAATGGACGTTTGGTCCCCATTTTGCCATGATGGGACCAAAACTAGTAAAAACTGCGGGAGCTCTGGGGCAGCTGCTTCCAAATCTGGGTGGCCCTAGCACCTCATGCAGGCGCCTGTACACCGGGGTCGTCCGATCGATGGCACTATATGATGCTCCGGTGTGGGCCGACTCCCTAAAGGACCAAACCATCTCCATACTGCGAAAGTCGCAGAGGGCGATGGCCGTCAGGGTAGTACGCGGATACCGCACCATATCGGGCGACGCCGCGTGTGTTTTAGCTGGTACGCTTCCCTGGGACTTGTACACCGGGGTCGTCCGATCGATGGCACTATATGGTGCTCCGGTGTGGGCCGCCTCCTAAAGGACCAAACTATCTCCATACTGCGAAAGTCGCAGAGGGCGATGGCCGTCAGGGTAGTACGCGGATACCGCACCATATCGGGGGACTTGGATGCGCGGGCCCTTGCGTCGCTGTATCAGTGGCGCAAGCAGGCGCGAGAACGAGGTGATCGACCAGCTTCCAGGGAGGTGGAAGCCAAGAGAGCGCAGCTGCAACTGTCGATGGTGGCTGAGTGGGAGCAGAGGTTAGATCGAGCTGTTTTCGGTAGGGTGACGATCGACGCGATCAGGCCGGTGCTCAGCGAGTGGCTGGGTAGAGAGCACGGGGCTCTCTCATTCCGATTGACTTAGATACTCTCAGACAATGGCTGTTTTGGGAAGTTTCTGAGTCGTATAAAGCGGGAGCCGGATGAGAGGTGTCACCACTGTGCCAGTCTGTGTGATACGGCACATCACACCTTGGCCTTGTGTCCGGCGTGGGCTGAACCGCGGCGTGCCCTCGTCGCGGTGGTCGGAAGTGATCTGTCGCTGCCGGCCGTCGTGCGCGCTATGGTCGACAGCGACGAGTCATGGCAGGCGACGAGGGTCTATTGTGAGGCCGTGATGTCGACAAAGGAGGAAGCCGAGCGCGTGAGGGAGGTGATGTCCTCCGACCCTGCCCGGTCCCGACGCAATAGGAGGAGGGTCAGGAATGACCATCTCCCACCGTAAGCGGCCCATGGTGGCGGACTCGGGGGAGTTCGTCGCCAGAACATAGGCCCGAGATTGCGGCGGCGTGTCCTGCGCCGCCTCTCGAGACGGTTTTTTCCCTGTGAAGGGTTTTTTCGCGGAAGGGTCTTTAGACCAGTCACCCCAGGGGGAAGTAGTTGTATGTGCAAACAGTTCCTACTTCCTCCTGGATTACGGTGAAGAGAAGGACACCGAGGAGTTTTAGTAAGTAAACCTCTGGCCGCCTACCATCTCAGGCCAGTAGGGAGCCCCACACATCCCCGCCGCTCCCCCCGGAGCGGTGGGAAGGTGCATAAGGCGCATTTCTCCTCGATAAATAAATAAAAAAAAGGAATGGGTGGACCTAGCAAGTTGAAACGCATATCAGATACTGAAGTCTATAGTCCCTATTAGATGTATAAAAATCAAGGTCCTGAGTCAACACCATAAAAAGATATGGGCAAATTTAAATTTTATTCGTAAACTTCTAATTCCAAGCCAATTCTAAAGGAAACTAAGGGGGTCCATACGCCAACGACCTTGGTACATAGCCTACTAACACTTTATAGTGTATGTGTGTCGAGGGAATTGCTATCGACGACGTTCCTGAAAGAGGAGCTGGTGGAGGAAGTGTGCTGGTCTACGTCTCCCGGACGTAGACCAGCATACCCCCCGGCGCCTCCGCTGATCCCTGACCCGAGCGTTACACGTGTCGCCCGCCATCTTCGTAATACGTGTTTACATAATAATAGCATAATATCATTACATTTCTTACGAGTATATATTATTTTATATATAAAATGAAAGATTAGCGAGACACGCGTTTGGAACGAAGTCCCTTTACCATTTTTATTATTATTTTCTTTTTTTTTATTAGTTTCAGTTCATGTCGTCACTATCACTATCACTACTCATCACTATCACTACATAGTATAAAACAAAGTCGCTTTCTCTGTCCCTATGTCCCTATATCCCTATGTATCGGATTTTGATGCGGTTTTTTAAATAGATAGAGTGATTCAAGAGGAAGGTTTATATGTATAATACATGCATAATACAGCCGTGCGAAGCCGGGGCGGGTCGCTAGTATGCAATAATTACTGATAAGTTTTAATTTTTGGTAACAAGAGCCACAGGTAAAATTAAATCGTGCAAGCATTGTGTTTCATAGATCAAAAGAATATTAATATAGTATAGATGGGTTCTTTGGATATACACAGTCCTTGGTATTAATAACTTTTAAGTAGTTTCTCTTACGGTTTTTCGTTTCAAATTTCGTGAAGCGTAATTTTTTTGCTCGGCTCGGTCCCCTCGCTTACCAGCGATAAATAACTTCGTTTCAAAGTCAAAGTAAAAAAAATATATTTCTTTGGATGCTTAATACATTAAAATTTGTATAAAGACCACATAAAATCGTTTAAAAAACTATGTTAGGATGTGTGCCTTCGGAACGCGCCCACCAATGAGAAGAAGGCACAAGAAACTCATGGGGTTTTTTTTTTCATGTGATCACGCTCACAATGGTCGTTATTACAAATATTTGAAAGCATTATATGAAATGGAGCAACAAAAGTCACGTCCATGGGTTCTTATCATTAAGGTAAGACGAATTATCATAGTACGCCTTACTGCACAATTATTTATGCTTTATAAAAGTTTTGAACCTGTTAATGGACAATGGACATGTCATATACATCTTTAGGTATTGTACTATAATAGAGCACACAAAAACGTCTTTATTTTCCGGAGCCTACTACCGGGCACGGTCAGTTCATCCTTATTTTTTAAGTTGAAATTATTATGAATCTAGCTGTTTTTACGGAAATTTTCAAGATTCGATAAAACTATTATTGGTAGCGAGCCTTTATAGTACAGGATCCATTTAAGAACGATCTTCACCGAGCTGGGTAATGAATGAAAAGTATATTTTTAAATCAAATAAAATTGAAAAAATTGAAAGTTGAAAATTGCAAATGGGTTGACTAAAAAAAATCAGTCCAGAATGATTAATTTGCAAGGGATCTTAGACTATTTGGTAAAAATAGTGTTGTTACATTTTTAAAATTACCTAATAAACCTATGTAATTTACCAAAATGAAACCTGTAGAATCCTCCTCTCGTGTACTTTCCCTTACGAAGTCCGAGTACGATCTTGTTGTAGTGGTCACAAGCGATCGTCGTTAGAGGGAAACACTTACTATATACGTTCACCGAAACGTATAATACTTATTTATTTGCTTATCTCTAACGCTAACAATAATATCTACAGGGTGGTTAGAAAGGGTCAGGTTCTAGAACATACGAGAAAATCTTTACGTTTTTTTCAAAATCCCATTTCCCAGAACGCTTTAATGATTTGGTGTGAAGGCATTATTTATTTTGTTTCTATCGATAGATATGGGTCTTAAAGTGCATCACGGCGTTTTTAAGTTAAATAAATAAATATATTGCAGGACAATTAATTACACATCGCCATCTAGCCCCAACCTAAGTAACTTGACTCTTGTTATGGGTGCTAGGCAACGGATATACTACTTATATACTTTTCTTTTGTAAATATATACTTGTGGGGAGATGTTAGCCTAGCTTTATAAATGAAACGTAGCAATTGTAGGTATACAATAGGTATAATAAAAAAGGTAAAAGTATGTACAAATAACTGGTGTAGAGGACCGACAATAATAACGAGAGAGACGTGCGCGGAAGGCGGTCGTAGCGAGAGTGTTCGAGTCTTCCTCTGGCGAAGACAAACGCTGCGCGCTGACGGCTGTAGCAGGTTCCAAGTTCAAAGGCAGCCGTAGACAACACGCGCGAGGTTTTGCTGGCGTGTCTGCACGGAGGTTGTCGTAGTGGCGAGCCGCCACATCACCCCCCTGGGAGTATCAAAGTCCTGCCTGTAAATAATCAGGAAAATGAACGCGACGACCTGAACGTGTTGTTCTAATGAACTCGTCGTTCCTCTGTATGCAAGTGTTTGCCTCCTTATTGTCTGCCATCGTATAAGCTGGCTTAACTCTATCAATAGAAACGGTGATAGGTCCTCTGTGAAACTGTAAAGTAATAGTTTTGTCAGATCTTTTTAACACCTTGTGCGGGCCAGAGTAAGGGGCCTCGAGTGAGCCACGGAGTGCATCTTTGCGTAGGAAAACGAAGTTTGAGTCCTTCAAGTCCTTGTGAATAAAAGTAGACTTAGCTCCGTGTCTAGTAGCTGGTGTGGGTCTGACGAGAGAAATGTGCTGTCTCAGCTCTTGTATAAAGTCAGTAGTAGGTATGTGAGAGTTAGGTTTGGTGTGAAAAAACTCACCAGGGATCCTTAAGGTCTCACCATACACTAGTTCAGCAGCTGAGCTCTGTAGATCTTCCTTCCAGGCTGCTCGCAGGCCGAGCAGAATGCTAGGAAGCGCGTCCGACCAACGCGTAGTGTTGTGCGACATGATGGCAGCTTTCAAGGTGCGATGAAGTCGCTCCACCATGCCGTTTGCCTGAGGATGGTAGGCAGTAGTGTGCTGCAGCTGGGCTCCGCACAAGTTGCTCAGCGCCTTGAAAATCTGGGAAGTAAATTGTCGACCTTGATCAGTAGTTATAGTTTCAGGACAACCGAACCTTGAAATCCAATTTTCATAGAATGCCTTAGCGACAGTTTCTGCAGTAATGTTGCAAATAGGGATGACTTCTGGCCATCTAGTATACCTGTCAATAGCGGTTAAACAATATTTGTACTCTGCTGAAGGCGGTAAAGGTCCTATAAGGTCTATGTGAACATGAGAAAATCTTGTTCCAATGTGCTTGAAAACCCCCAGCGGTGCTGTAGTATGACGCTGTACCTTGCTCTTTTGACAGTCGTTGCAGGTTCGAACCCAGGCACGGCAATCCTTCCGTACTGAGGGCCAAACGAACCTTTCAGAGACCATCTTTGTAGTAGTTGCTGCACCAGGATGACACAGGCCGTGTATCTGGTCAAAAATGTTTCTACGAAATTCTTTCGTGACGAAAGGACGAGGCTTGGGTCCTGAGACATCACAAAAAAGCTGTAATTTCGTACCTGGGATCGGAACCTGGCGAAGATGCAAGGAAGTATTAGAAAAGATGAGTTCCTGTAGCTCTGGATCCTTCCTTTGTGCTTGAGCCAGTGTAGATAGATCGACCGAAGAGACTGTCTCAATTCTGGAGAGGGTATCGGCAGTCAGGTTATCTTGACCTGAGATATGCCGGATATCCGTAGTGAACTGAGAAATGAAATCCAGATGATTAAATTGCCTAGGAGAGCAATTTCGGTCCTTCTGTAGAAAAGCATAAGTAATGGGTTTATGATCAGTGAAAACGACGAAATGACGACCTTCAAGCATGTGCTTGAAATGCTTAATGCTCTCATAGATAGCGAGTAATTCTCTGTCATAAGCGCTATATTTTAACTGAGGCTTTGAAAGTTTCTGTGAGAAAAAGGCGAGTGGTTGCCAGCTTCCGTTAACCTCTTGCTGCAAAACGGCGCCAATCGCTGTGTTCGATGCATCTGTAGTTAGAGATAGTGGCGCGTCGAGAATCGGGTGAGCCAGCTGCGTAGCATGGCAAAGTTGAGCCTTACAATTCTCGAATGCTGCAGCTTGTTCTGTGGACCAAGTCAGGGCTGTTGAACCCTTGATGTTTGAGCCAGAGAGCATGTCGTGGAGAGGTGCTTGAGCTTGAGCAGCGTTAGGTAGGAAACGTCTGTAGAAATTTATTATACCTAAGAAACGACGCAATCCTTTCGCTGTTTTAGGTAGTGGGAAGCTCTGAATCGCAGTGATCTTGTCGTCTAGGGGTCGCGTACCGCTAGCAGAAACGTTGTAACCAAGAAATTTGACTTCATCTTGGCCAAATGTGCACTTACGCTCGTTTAAAAGTATTCCATATTGGCTAAGTCGCTTGAAAAGTTGTTCCAGGTGATCCAGGTGCTCCTCCCTGTTTCTAGAAAACACCAGAATGTCATCTATGTATGAGAAACAGAAGTCTAGTCCTCTAAGCACTTCATCGAGAAATCTCTGGAAGGATTGAGCTGCATTACGTAAACCAAACGACATAAATGGAAATTCGAATAGTCCAAAAGGTGTTGTAATCGCTGTTTTCGAAATATCCTCTTTAAAAACGGGTATTTGGTTATAGGCTTTGACCAAATCTAAAACCGAAAATACTCTACTACCTTCCAAAACCAAAGAATAATCTTCAATGTGTCTAATGGGGTAGCGATCCGGAATAGTGCGGGTATTTAGAGCACGATAGTCGCCGCACGGTCTCCAACCGTCCTTCTTAGGTGCAAGGTGAAGCGCAGATGCCCACGGTGAATCTGATCTGCGAGCGGTTCCGTCTCGCAACATTTCCTCGAACTGTTTTTTAGCTACCTTTAGTCGGTCAGGTGCGAGTCTTCGTGGTCTGCAAAACACAGGAGGGCCTGGCGTTGTGCGAATATAATGGACAGTTGAATGCTTTACCTCTTTTAGTATTCCAGCCGGTTTTGTTAAATTAGGATACCGTGAAAGCAAGGTGTGATACTCGCTGGAGCCAGATATCGCTTTAATACTCTGCTGCGCGGTGAAAATTAGTTCTCCAGGAGATGAGAGGTCAGTCACACCATCTAGCAGTCGCTTGTTTCTGCAATCGACAAGTAAATTGTAAAATGACATAAAATCAGCGCCTATAATCGGTTTGGTAACGTCTGCTACGACAAAATTCCAGCAAAAATCACGCCGCAGGCCAAGGTCTAGGCTCAGTCTCATAAAACCATATGTCCGTATGATAGAACCGTTTGCAGCTACCACACTATAGTCGGTAGGCTTAGTTTGCGTTCTCATAAAAGTTCTTGGTAACACACAAATATCTGAACCAGTATCTATTAAAAATTGTACCTTAGTCTTCCTGTCGGTCACAAATAAGCGGCTTGTAGCTTGTAGACAGTCAGTCGCCGCTTCTAATGACTGTCTCTTGCGTTTCCCTGCTTGAAACTGCAAGGCGGGATGCATTTCAACGCCTTGCCTCTAAATCTGTCATGGTACCAACAAATACCTTCAGTCCGACTCTTAGAAAACGGTCGGCGGCTCCGGGAACGACCTCGAAAATTGTTATTTTGAAGCTGAGGACGTCCTCGAGATTGTTGCTTGGTACTGACATCTAGTTGCGCCATTTGCTTGGAAACGTTATCCAATAAACGCTTTGTTAAACGCTCCTCCATTTTCTGTAACATCTGATCGTTAGTATTTACAATGTAATTATCCCTATTAGTAGTATTTGCTACGTGTGGTTGCGTGTAACCTGACATCACCTCACAAACTTTGTCGGCGAGGTCGGCCGCTTCGTCCAAGTTGATAGTTTTCTGGCTAGCTAGAATTGCCTTTACATTAATAGGAAGACGGCTCGACCACACACTAAATAAAAATTCGTCCTTAATGTCGGGACCGGCGAGTAATCTAAGGGCACGTAAAAATTGTGATGGCTTACGGTCACCGAGTTCTTCTAAATAAAGCGCCTGCTGGATGCTCTGGTCACGGGAAATAGATAATCTTTTAATAAGTTCACCTTTAAGTTTTTCATACTTCCCGGACTCCGGTGGGTGAAGAATTATGTCGCGGACCTCCTTAGCGAAACGGCGGTCCAGGTGCTGCACGACCGTACCGAATTTTGTAGCATCGGTCACGATCCCGCACGACAAAAATTGTTGCTCCACTTGCGAGAACCACAGCTCCGGGTCGTCCTCCCAGAACGGGGGAAGTTTTGCCGAAACCCGGGCGATGGAAGTCGAACAATCTTGAAATTCTTCCATAATAGCACCGAAAAGCTAAAATGAAACAAGCAGACCACACGAAGAGAGCCGGCAATTGTTTTACGCGTTTTTGACGTATTTTTTCGAACGAATTTGGAACGCGATTTGAAATTCTTGTAAATCGCGCACGAAGGAGTTGTAGCTTGTGGAGTTTTTACTCCAACGTCGGGGTCACCAATTGTGGGGAGATGTTAGCCTAGCTTTATAAATGAAACGTAGCAATTGTAGGTATACAATAGGTATAATAAAAAAGGTAAAAGTATGTACAAATAACTGGTGTAGAGGACCGACAATAATAACGAGAGAGACGTGCGCGGAAGGCGGTCGTAGCGAGAGTGTTCGAGTCTTCCTCTGGCGAAGACAAACGCTGCGCGCTGACGGCTGTAGCAGGTTCCAAGTTCAAAGGCAGCCGTAGACAACACGCGCGAGGTTTTGCTGGCGTGTCTGCACGGAGGTTGTCGTAGTGGCGAGCCGCCACATCACCCCCCTGGGAGTATCAAAGTCCTGCCTGTAAATAATCAGGAAAATGAACGCGACGACCTGAACGTGTTGTTCTAATGAACTCGTCGTTCCTCTGTATGCAAGTGTTTGCCTCCTTATTGTCTGCCATCGTATAAGCTGGCTTAACTCTATCAATAGAAACGGTGATAGGTCCTCTGTGAAACTGTAAAGTAATAGTTTTGTCAGATCTTTTTAACACCTTGTGCGGGCCAGAGTAAGGGGCCTCGAGTGAGCCACGGAGTGCATCTTTGCGTAGGAAAACGAAGTTTGAGTCCTTCAAGTCCTTGTGAATAAAAGTAGACTTAGCTCCGTGTCTAGTAGCTGGTGTGGGTCTGACGAGAGAAATGTGCTGTCTCAGCTCTTGTATAAAGTCAGTAGTAGGTATGTGAGAGTTAGGTTTGGTGTGAAAAAACTCACCAGGGATCCTTAAGGTCTCACCATACACTAGTTCAGCAGCTGAGCTCTGTAGATCTTCCTTCCAGGCTGCTCGCATGCAGCTCGATGGCAGCTTTCAAGGTGCGATGAAGTCGCTCCACCATGCCGTTTGCCTGAGGATGGTAGGCAGTAGTGTGCTGCAGCTGGGCTCCGCACAAGTTGCTCAGCGCCTTGAAAATCTGGGAAGTAAATTGTCGACCTTGATCAGTAGTTATAGTTTCAGGACAACCGAACCTTGAAATCCAATTTTCATAGAATGCCTTAGCGACAGTTTCTGCAGTAATGTTGCAAATAGGGATGACTTCTGGCCATCTAGTATACCTGTCAATAGCGGTTAAACAATATTTGTACTCTGCTGAAGGCGGTAAAGGTCCTATAAGGTCTATGTGAACATGAGAAAATCTTGTTCCAATGTGCTTGAAAACCCCCAGCGGTGCTGTAGTATGACGCTGTACCTTGCTCTTTTGACAGTCGTTGCAGGTTCGAACCCAGGCACGGCAATCCTTCCGTACTGAGGGCCAAACGAACCTTTCAGAGACCATCTTTGTAGTAGTTGCTGCACCAGGATGACACAGGCCGTGTATCTGGTCAAAAATGTTTCTACGAAATTCTTTCGTGACGAAAGGACGAGGCTTGGGTCCTGAGACATCACAAAAAAGCTGTAATTTCGTACCTGGGATCGGAACCTGGCGAAGATGCAAGGAAGTATTAGAAAAGATGAGTTCCTGTAGCTCTGGATCCTTCCTTTGTGCTTGAGCCAGTGTAGATAGATCGACCGAAGAGACTGTCTCAATTCTGGAGAGGGTATCGGCAGTCAGGTTATCTTGACCTGAGATATGCCGGATATCCGTAGTGAACTGAGAAATGAAATCCAGATGATTAAATTGCCTAGGAGAGCAATTTCGGTCCTTCTGTAGAAAAGCATAAGTAATGGGTTTATGATCAGTGAAAACGACGAAATGACGACCTTCAAGCATGTGCTTGAAATGCTTAATGCTCTCATAGATAGCGAGTAATTCTCTGTCATAAGCGCTATATTTTAACTGAGGCTTTGAAAGTTTCTGTGAGAAAAAGGCGAGTGGTTGCCAGCTTCCGTTAACCTCTTGCTGCAAAACGGCGCCAATCGCTGTGTTCGATGCATCTGTAGTTAGAGATAGTGGCGCGTCGAGAATCGGGTGAGCCAGCTGCGTAGCATGGCAAAGTTGAGCCTTACAATTCTCGAATGCTGCAGCTTGTTCTGTGGACCAAGTCAGGGCTGTTGAACCCTTGATGTTTGAGCCAGAGAGCATGTCGTGGAGAGGTGCTTGAGCTTGAGCAGCGTTAGGTAGGAAACGTCTGTAGAAATTTATTATACCTAAGAAACGACGCAATCCTTTCGCTGTTTTAGGTAGTGGGAAGCTCTGAATCGCAGTGATCTTGTCGTCTAGGGGTCGCGTACCGCTAGCAGAAACGTTGTAACCAAGAAATTTGACTTCATCTTGGCCAAATGTGCACTTACGCTCGTTTAAAAGTATTCCATATTGGCTAAGTCGCTTGAAAAGTTGTTCCAGGTGATCCAGGTGCTCCTCCCTGTTTCTAGAAAACACCAGAATGTCATCTATGTATGAGAAACAGAAGTCTAGTCCTCTAAGCACTTCATCGAGAAATCTCTGGAAGGATTGAGCTGCATTACGTAAACCAAACGACATAAATGGAAATTCGAATAGTCCAAAAGGTGTTGTAATCGCTGTTTTCGAAATATCCTCTTTAAAAACGGGTATTTGGTTATAGGCTTTGACCAAATCTAAAACCGAAAATACTCTACTACCTTCCAAAACCAAAGAATAATCTTCAATGTGTCTAATGGGGTAGCGATCCGGAATAGTGCGGGTATTTAGAGCACGATAGTCGCCGCACGGTCTCCAACCGTCCTTCTTAGGTGCAAGGTGAAGCGCAGATGCCCACGGTGAATCTGATCTGCGAGCGGTTCCGTCTCGCAACATTTCCTCGAACTGTTTTTTAGCTACCTTTAGTCGGTCAGGTGCGAGTCTTCGTGGTCTGCAAAACACAGGAGGGCCTGGCGTTGTGCGAATATAATGGACAGTTGAATGCTTTACCTCTTTTAGTATTCCAGCCGGTTTTGTTAAATTAGGATACCGTGAAAGCAAGGTGTGATACTCGCTGGAGCCAGATATCGCTTTAATACTCTGCTGCGCGGTGAAAATTAGTTCTCCAGGAGATGAGAGGTCAGTCACACCATCTAGCAGTCGCTTGTTTCTGCAATCGACAAGTAAATTGTAAAATGACATAAAATCAGCGCCTATAATCGGTTTGGTAACGTCTGCTACGACAAAATTCCAGCAAAAATCACGCCGCAGGCCAAGGTCTAGGCTCAGTCTCATAAAACCATATGTCCGTATGATAGAACCGTTTGCAGCTACCACACTATAGTCGGTAGGCTTAGTTTGCGTTCTCATAAAAGTTCTTGGTAACACACAAATATCTGAACCAGTATCTATTAAAAATTGTACCTTAGTCTTCCTGTCGGTCACAAATAAGCGGCTTGTAGCTTGTAGACAGTCAGTCGCCGCTTCTAATGACTGTCTCTTGCGTTTCCCTGCTTGAAACTGCAAGGCGGGATGCATTTCAACGCCTTGCCTCTAAATCTGTCATGGTACCAACAAATACCTTCAGTCCGACTCTTAGAAAACGGTCGGCGGCTCCGGGAACGACCTCGAAAATTGTTATTTTGAAGCTGAGGACGTCCTCGAGATTGTTGCTTGGTACTGACATCTAGTTGCGCCATTTGCTTGGAAACGTTATCCAATAAACGCTTTGTTAAACGCTCCTCCATTTTCTGTAACATCTGATCGTTAGTATTTACAATGTAATTATCCCTATTAGTAGTATTTGCTACGTGTGGTTGCGTGTAACCTGACATCACCTCACAAACTTTGTCGGCGAGGTCGGCCGCTTCGTCCAAGTTGATAGTTTTCTGGCTAGCTAGAATTGCCTTTACATTAATAGGAAGACGGCTCGACCACACACTAAATAAAAATTCGTCCTTAATGTCGGGACCGGCGAGTAATCTAAGGGCACGTAAAAATTGTGATGGCTTACGGTCACCGAGTTCTTCTAAATAAAGCGCCTGCTGGATGCTCTGGTCACGGGAAATAGATAATCTTTTAATAAGTTCACCTTTAAGTTTTTCATACTTCCCGGACTCCGGTGGGTGAAGAATTATGTCGCGGACCTCCTTAGCGAAACGGCGGTCCAGGTGCTGCACGACCGTACCGAATTTTGTAGCATCGGTCACGATCCCGCACGACAAAAATTGTTGCTCCACTTGCGAGAACCACAGCTCCGGGTCGTCCTCCCAGAACGGGGGAAGTTTTGCCGAAACCCGGGCGATGGAAGTCGAACAATCTTGAAATTCTTCCATAATAGCACCGAAAAGCTAAAATGAAACAAGCAGACCACACGAAGAGAGCCGGCAATTGTTTTACGCGTTTTTGACGTATTTTTTCGAACGAATTTGGAACGCGATTTGAAATTCTTGTAAATCGCGCACGAAGGAGTTGTAGCTTGTGGAGTTTTTACTCCAACGTCGGGGTCACCAATTGTGGGGAGATGTTAGCCTAGCTTTATAAATGAAACGTAGCAATTGTAGGTATACAATAGGTATAATAAAAAAGGTAAAAGTATGTACAAATAACTGGTGTAGAGGACCGACAATAATAACGAGAGAGACGTGCGCGGAAGGCGGTCGTAGCGAGAGTGTTCGAGTCTTCCTCTGGCGAAGACAAACGCTGCGCGCTGACGGCTGTAGCAGGTTCCAAGTTCAAAGGCAGCCGTAGACAACACGCGCGAGGTTTTGCTGGCGTGTCTGCACGGAGGTTGTCGTAGTGGCGAGCCGCCACATACTTATAATATATAGAAACAACCAGACCACAGACAAATATCTAAGCATAAATACATGTTTGAGGCGGGAATCGAACCAGCAACCCTGTGTTTGGCAGTCCGGCATGGTGACCATTGTGCCAACTGGGATCTATACTAATATTATAAAGGAGTTAGTATCTAATCGTCGAAAACTCAGGTCGTCTAAGGTAGCAACTCGTCTAAGGTAGCAACTCGTCTAAGGTAGCAACTCGTCTAAGGTAGCAACTCGTTTAAGGTAGCAACTCGTCTAAGGTAGCAACTCGTCTAAGGTAGCAACTCGTCTAAGGTAGCAACTCGTCTAAGGTAGCAACTCGTCTAAGGTAGCAACTCGTCTAAGGTAGCAACTCGTCTAAGGTAGCAACTCGTCTAAGGTAGCAACTCGTCTAAGGTAGCAACTCGTCTAAGGTAGCAACTCGTCTAAAGTAGCAACTCGTCTAAGGTAGCAACTCGTCTAAAGTAGCAACTCGTCTAAGCAGCGGATGGTCTAAAGCTATTGTCGTCATAAATGCAGGTGATCTAAACTTCAATTTCGTCTAAATACTCTAAACAAAGTTTTCGTCATCAATCTCAGGTTGTATACAATTTATTTCGTCTAACCGAAGGCTTAGCCTAAAGTTTCGACTAGGTAAAGTTTGTGAGTTTGTGAAGTTGTGAGGGTCTCCGAAAACAGTGGACAATTTAGATGAATTTTTCATAGACATAGTTTTAGGCTATGTATTTTTTCCTAAAATTATTTTTTTATAATGTAATTAAATCAAACTATTTTCCAGCTGTTCGAAACTTTAAATTAAGAGCTATTGCGGCGTTTATAGATTGCGTTTCATCAAATAGTTCCTGTGTCGTATTACTGGATCCATTGTCTCCCTGAAGTCAAGGTCTGAAAACATCGTTATGAAACCCGCGGATTAGGGGCCCTGTTAACACAACTGTGTTTCAATAGAGTGTCGATGGAATCGTAATAGACATTTAATGTCAAAAATATTATGTCCATTGATGTTCTCGTAATGTTAACTATTCTATCGCAACACCACTGACTCACTTTGGTATTCTGCTCTACAATCGTGGCATAATGGAATCTCGATAGTTGTCAAAACGGTATATTGCTTAGCAACATATCTCATGTTGAAAGGCAACACCAGCGACGTATCTATTACCATTCCACTGAGACTCTATAGCGATTCTTTTGCGATGTTATTAAAACTTTAGCAGAATACCAAACAAAGTCACAATCTCGATATAATATCAATAGTCTTGATAGGTATTATGACAATTAAATGGTAGATCCATTAATGTAAAATAGCAGAATTATGCCCATTGACAAGTTCTATCTTCTGAATACGATGGAATTGGTGAAGATCTAATGAGGACCTTCCGAGTGATGACCAGAATAGTACACCCTGTAGTTAAAGTAGACAAATTTAGAAACAAGAGATTTGTGGCTTATCGTTCTAATATAGATACCGAGGTCAAATGTTCAGGGACAACGGATTGTGTAGTCGCAAACTTCATGTCACATTCTTTATCAAGGGTAGGACTAGAACAATCCCAAATTTTAGCAGTCAGGTAAGACAGACAGTAAGTAAACTTAGTTAAGCCCGTGCGTCTCAATAAGGTTTGTACTGAAAATCAGCGCTGAGGCTTCCAGCTCTAGCATCGTGCTGAGGACAAAACCTTGTTTCTGGGCGCTGTTCTACTTTTTTCTTGTGCTTTTTTTATGTGTCTATTTGTGTTCAGAAAATAAAATGTTATTTCCATCTTTCTTTTTTTCATGTCACGACATTCTTTATCAAGGGTCGGATCTATTTTAGGTTAAGGACTCCACACGTTGTCTGCTGTGCTTTAAGTTAGTACTCACTCCAGCCAACCCAGCTCCGACCAGAAGGCGCAGAATCTTTCTGGGGTCTTCACATGCTTTTCAGAATGTTATATGTTAAATGAAACTGAAAGCATGGCTGTTAGAAAGAATGTTTTATTCTGTTGAAGAGTTGCTAAATCTAAAATGAAATTTGTTTGCGTTATAAATTTAAGTGTAATAAAATAAATTATATCCATGTAATTTGTACCTACCTAAATTTAGCCTAAATTTGCATGTCAATGACTATTGGCTTAAGTTGAGAACCTGATATACCTACATATTTATTTAAGATCCTATGTAACCAACTGTAAAAGCAAATAAATGAATTGAATTATGGAAGTCCTTTTATCCAGGTCTCCAGCGATGCTCCCGTCTCCAAGACGACGGCAAGGGCTATTAAAAACTAGAGGTAAATAAAAATGTATAACCGAAATGTGTGTACACGCATAACTTCCGAACGACTGCATCAAATTGGATATAATTATTACTTTTTTAGGATTCGTACCCAAAATGTAAATACGGGACCCTATTACAAAGACTTCACCATCCGTCTGTCTGTCACCAGGCTGTATGAACCACGATAGCTAGACAGTTGAAATTTTGCCTGATGATGTATTTCTGTTGCCGCTAAAACAACAAATACTAAACAGAATATAATGATACGGAACCCTTTGTGCGCGAGTCCGACTCGCACTTTTTAAGTTTAAGTTAATTGCTGTTGGTATTCTCAATAAATATAAAAAAAAACAGCGCACTCCGGGAGTGCAGGCAGAAGTGAAAACAATAAACTTGTTATTTCTCATAGAATATTTCTTGAAACGATCTGCTACTGCCATCTATTAGCACTCACTTAAACAAATATAGTTTATTTTTTATTCGCTAGATGGCAGTAAAAATTTAAATCAGCGCCATCTACATTCGAATAGCGGTCTTTCTAGAAACTAAGTTTCTCAATTTGTGTAATAGATGGCAGTATAAGTTAAACAAAAAGACTAACACAAATAAAATCTCATCTGTCGCGTCAAAATCTGTAGCGTCAAAATCTGTCGCGTCAAAATCTGTCGCGAGATCGGTTGAAAATGCTCACCCACAAAAGTGCCCAACGCGCCATAAGAAGTTTTCACTTCAAAAATTTGGAACACTCGAGAAACTTCTAATCATAATTTGATTAGGTATAGGTTTATCCCTATATATATAAAATTCTCGTGTCACGGGGTTCGAACTTGAACTCCTCCGAAACGGCTCGACCGATTCTCATGAAATTTTGTGAGCATATTCAGTAGGTCTGAGAATCGGCCAACATCTATTTTTGAAGTGAAAACTTCTTATGGCGCGTTGGGCACTTTTGTGGGTGAGCATTTTCAGCCGTTCTCGCGACAGACGACAGATTTTCTCGCGACAGATGAGATTTTACACAGATATACAGTTTTTTAATTTGGCTGTGAGTGTATTAAGACGTACATATGGTATTTATTAACGGACGACTATTGACGGACGACAAATGTCGGACGACAAATGTCGGACGACAAATGTCGGACGACTATTTGTCGTCCAAATGTCGGACGACAAATAGTCGTCCGACATTTGTCGTCCGACATTTGTCGTCCGTCAATAGTCGTCCGTTAATAAATACCATATGTACGTCTGACTATTTTTTTTTTTCATCTAAAACTCTTTTTGCGTATGTTCTCGCGACAGTTTTTTTTTGTTTGCCGGGACAGCTAGTACATTATATACTAACCAGCGACCCGCTCCGGCTTCGCACTGCTATATTATACGTGTATTATACATTATAAACCTTCCTCTTGAATCACTCTATATGCACTCTATTAAAAAAACCGCATCAAAATCCGTTGCGTAGTTTTAAAGATTTAAGCATACATAGGGATATAGGGACAGAGAAAGCGACTTTGTTTTATACTATGTAGTGAAGTTATATTTGTGTTTATTATCTTCTCAGAACAGCGATGACCTATTGGTACGAGTAGATACCTCGATTTTCATTCCGAAGGTTCAAATCCCGACCGGCTGTGCGTTTACTAATGGAATTTATGAATGTGCGCTAATTGACATTGGGTGCTCGGTAATCTTCCCGCGGCTTAGATGGCTGCAGACGTATTGACAAGTTCTCTCCTCTGGACATGGTCGACTAAGCTGAGGGGTAGTATAGTCTCTGGGGAAGCCTACTCCATTGTATATAATACTAGCGACCCGCCCCGGCTTCGCACGGCTGTTTTATGCATGTATTATATCTAAAAACCTTCCTCTTTAATCACTCGATCTATATCAAAAAACCGCATCAAAATCCGTTGCGTAGTTTTAAAGATCTAAGCATACAAAGGGACATAGGGACGGCGAAAAGTGACTTTATTTTATACTATGTAGTGATGATGCCATTCATCTTATATAGGAGCCCTTAATACATCTGTATAATTCATTAGATGTAGTTATAAGACTATTCTAACCTATGTTAGAATGAACGGGTGAATGAGTAGGAATGCCTACTGTAAGCACTTGGCCTAGTTTTGTTTACCTTTCATAGAATCTGTATCACAAAGACAACATTACTACCATCGGATTTTTAGATCGCGCCATGCCTATACCTTTGTGGCGACGCTTCACAACGCCACCAACAGATGGCGCCACTGATACGATCGTTGATCCTAGATCGCGCAAGCGAAGTTATTCTGAAAATAAGCTCATATACAAGTTCCAACGAAACATATTAAATTAGCTACTTCCTTATAGATATAATGTTACAAATTATGACGTTACAGTGACCGATTTCAAAAACTTGTATGAAATTTAATCTTCGGCGGCCATTTTGAATTATCTATCAAAACCTACTCGATTTAAGTTGATTTAAGTTGGGGATGATAAGGGGCCAATGCGATCAACCTTCGAATTGAAATATAAAACTACAATTAGTAATTTAGATTTAATTTATAATTCTTAGTTTAAACACATGGAAGACTATTCTATACTTTACAATTAAATAGTTGTTCAAAGAAAACCATGTCTCTCAGATACATGTATGATAGCGACTATTGATTTTAATGTTATTTTGTTATTAGAGAAACGTTATTTTAAGTTGCTAGATTGACTATGGCAGCGACTTGTTTACCAAATCAATTCGACTACTTTTCTTTTACGTTTGATTATATTTTAAATGTTTAAAAATTCATAAGTTCCTATCAAAATGATTGAAATAATTTATTATTAATTTTTTAAGTGCATTAATTACTATTTGAGCCCTTAATTAATTATTTTGATTTTAAAGAAAATATTTTTAGGTCAATAATTATGATACTGTTAGCAGAAAAGTGACGTCACGTCTGTCAAACTTATTGTGGACATTGCCGATCCCACCACCGCGCCGCCTATAAAATAAAAGCAAGCGCTGAGGCGATTAAGGGATCTTTCGTTGCGCAGTCATCGGTCGGTAAGTTGGTTGGGTTCGACGATGCTTACAGTAAGACTTTTCCATATTTTTAACCGATTTCAAAAAAAGGAGGAGGTTCTCAATTCGGTTGTATGTATTTTTTTGATACAGTGTAATCTTGTCTTGTTTGTTGAAGTTAATAATTGTTGCTAATTTTGAAATAGTAGTTGATATTGTTATAAAAAATTAAATGTGGTTCACTTCACCGTGCACGTCAGTGGTTCACTTCACCGTGCACGTCAGTGGTTCATGTTGGAACTTTTTATCATGTTATTTACCCGTTATTTGTGTTCCAAACCTATTACCATCACTACTCAACTACTTAGAGATCTAGCTTCTATTTGCAAGAAGCCTTTTCTCCAATATGTATCTAGGTGCTCCAGGAACTGATACAAAATTAGAAGATACAAAACAAAAAAGAGAGGTTTTGGCTAATTAGACTAACCAAATTTTTAGGTAGGTACTTTTTTAAAAATATAACAACATATTTATTTAAGCTGTCAATTAAGGTGTTGCCTCCATTGTTAGTGAGTCCCGATTCCCACTTGACCGGTTTCACATCGTAAAGCTAACTTGTACCTCGACACTATGTCATGTTGTATTCCAATATACATAGTACTGCACAGTGAAGGAGACTGTGTGTGTGTGTGTATGTGTGAGTGACTGGACACTGTACTAGCTGTACTGTAGCAGGTTGTCTAGTCATCGGTGCGGGGTCACCGGGACTAACTGAATGTATTCGGATGGAGGTGTCGGTGGAGACGCAGGCACCACACGCTCCAGCCGGCGCCAGAAGTCGGGTGCGTCGCGCCGCAGCACCATGTGTGGGTAGTCAGTCGCGTACCGACGCAGCGCTGCGTCCTCCAGCTCGCCAGCAGGAGGCAGCACCAGCACAAGCGCGCCGCGCCGCGCCACTGCATGTATCTCATCCAGTTCGAGAGAGCGCTCGCACTCTCGCGAGACTAGCGCGACCGTGCGTCGCGCCGTACGCGCCGACAGAGTGATACACTCGCTGAGCTGCGCTGGCGGCATCCAGTCGCGCTCGGCGAGGCATACACGACGCGGTCTCGGTCCGTGCTCCAGCCGCGCCGTTACCTCCAGCGCCGGACGCTCGTCGCCGCGACCGAACATCACGAACGCGTCTGACCACCACGCCGTCCGCGCCGCGTCATAATCGTCACGAGAACTCCACCCGAGACGCCACAGCAGGGCCCGAGTGTGTCCGAGTACGTAGCGCCACTTCAACCACAAACACAGCGCGAGTGTCGCCGCTGTGGCAGTTGGGATTAAAGCTGTTATAACCATGGTGGTTAACGTCCAGCAGGCATCTATCGTTTCTTTAGACGTCCTTCCGTCCTCACACCGCAGCGCGTCGTACCCGACGAGTACGGCGGCGTGGTCGCGCAGCACGCACAGCGCCGGCGTCGCACGACACGAGCACTCTAGGCGGTTGCCCGCGAGCAGCACGCGCCTCTTGGTGCCGGATACGAGCGCGCGAGCCGTCGTCTCGGTCATGTAGCTGATCGAGTTGTTGCGCAGATCAAGCACCTGAAGCAAGAACGAGGGTCGAGGGTGAGCGGGTGGAGCGAGTGGCAGTGAGGGATGGGGGACAATACTTACACGGAGATGATACGGGAGATCGTTGAGAACCAGCTCGTTGATTGAGTTGTTGACGAGGACCAGATCAAGTATATTAAAGTCATCGGCGAGTGATTGCAATAACAGCACGCGATCCAGCTTGATACTGACGCAAACGACGCGCAGCAGTCCGTCGCTCGCCATGTCGCAGTCGCAGCCAGCTGGCACCGTGGCACATGTCTCTCTGCTGGGACACAATCGGTTTTCGACGCGAACGGTTCTTAGCGACGATGTGTCATCTAACTGCACATCGTATAGCGGCAGCAAGTCGTTGCTTAAGGCTTCCGTTATCCAGTAGAGAGCGCAGTCGTAGTATTTATGCGTATTTAGCATAACGGTAATATCGTTACTGAATGGGGCCACAGCGGCGGCTGCAGCGGCTCTGTCGTAGTCATCTGCACTGAAGTACATCATGCCGGAGAGCTTCACCACGGCGGGTACACTGCGCTTGAACTGCAGGTCCTCGTACTGTGGATAAGCAAACGACGCGTCAGTCGAGGGATTATACACTTCCCTTACCCTCCCCCCTTGCTACTCACCGTCAGGTTTTCGATCTTTGTGTCACTGAGGTCGAGGTACTCGAGGTTAACCATATCCTCGCGCCAGTCGCTGCAGATGATCTAGATGCCAGTGATATACAACTCCAGTCGCTCCAGTTTTGACAGCGAGGCCAACGAAGATTTCAATTTTTGTTCTGTAGCAGGTATACAAGAGGATCACATTTATTTAGTCAGTTAATAATATAACCTAACGTGTCGCAGCATTGTGCGACCCGGAACCATATAAGAATGTAAAGTCACATTACCAATTAGCTGAACCGCACGTGACCTAGAGCTCACTCGCAAATCTGTAAGGTTGTAAAGTAATGTTACCTGATTCTGTTTTTATTAAACAATATACTATACAATACAACATACAATATTAAATAAAAAACAAAATAGGTAAATACTATATTTTTTTCAGATTTGAGAATGAGCTCTGGGTCACGTGGGGTTCAGCTAATTGGTAATGTGACTGAAAGAATGAAAACAGCGAGCACACCGCTCCGTAAAGCTATGGAATACAACCTTCGTTATCTATCCACCTGATGAAGGAGGCGACGTTTAGGAGCATTATCCCTGGATTATGCTCCTAAGCGTCGGCAAAGTGTACCTGTGACTTTACTGTCACTGACAGCGCAGAGATCGCCGAGCTCCGGGTTCGACTCCAGCGAGAGACTCCTTAGTTCGGTGAACGTGGCTAGCTCCGCAACCACATCTGAATTCAACTTATTGGATCCTAAGTCTAACGACAACAGCGGTAACGTCAGCATCGAACTGCAACAACACAATATATGAATGCACGTAAAGTACACTGACTTCAATCACCTCCAATGCCTCCAATGCAAGGCACAAAGTACAGTACTTCAGATTATTAGTTTCACATACTTTGCCAACATTTGGCATGCAAACGTAAATTAGACAAGTTACCTGGGTAGTTCTTTCAATTGATTTCTACTGAGGTGGAGGTGTGTCAAGTGTTGGGTGTCCGCGAATAGATGTTGTGGCAGTTGTATTAGTTGATTGTGACTAAAGTCGAGATGAGTTAAGTGAGGGGTATTCGATAATAGTTGTGCCGGCAAAGAAGTCAGGTAGGTATCTTGAATCCCGAAGCTGGTGAGCTGCGTTGCGTTCTCGAGTAGTCGCGCCGGCAGCTCCGACATGTAGAACGCGTCCCTGATGTGAAGTTTCTCCAGGAGCGGGCAGCGAGCCACCCACCCGGCGGGCAGGTTGTTTACATCCGGACTATACAACGTAAGCTTTACCAGCTTGTCGCAGGCTGGTAGAGGGTTCGGTTTCTTGGCCTGCCAATGCTCCAGGAAGACTTCCTCGAGAGCTGGCGGCGCCCAGTCCGACATTAGCGCGGCGTCTGCGCCATGCACGTATAGCTGTTCTAGTCGCGACGTGTTGCTGCGCTCCATCACCATGTCGTCGGACTATCGACACACGAAAAAAAATCAGATTAAAACGACGTTACTACTCGTTGTATGGAAAATATGTAGGTATGGGCAAAAAGTTGTAAATTGTAATCAAAACCTGAACATCATTACCCAGAATGTCACATGCATCAAACGCAGTTCGGGCAGGTCCAGCACGGCGGCGGGCATACGTGTGAAGTTCACTCCCTCCAGTTGCAGCTCGGTTAGGGTACGGGGTAGTGCTTCAAGTACTGCGTCGTCCTCTAGGGACGTCGTCACCATTGAGAGCCTCCAGTGACCCTCCAGTGAGGCAGGCAGGCCAGTCAGTACGCCTGCGAACCGTAGCGTGAGGTGACGGAGAAGGGGCAGGTCAGTGAAGTGCGTGTCATGAAGTTTTGGATTGCCTTCCATGTCACTTAGTTCAAGGTTGAAGGGCGATGTCGGCGTGACGTTAAGTGCAGCGAGCACGGCCGCATACTGCACGGGTGGACAACGCGACACGGTGAAGTTCCTGGCGTGTAGCGCTGGCGTAAACCGCGGCAACCACCGTATCGTCTCCGCCTCGTCCAGCTGCAGGTTGTCGCAATCCAGGCTTATTATGTTGTTGACCTCGTAAGATAAGCCAACTAATACACCTAAAAATATTCAAAATAAAATTGCATAAAATAGCATTGTCATTATCTTTAACATAAGTACCTACGGGTTAAAAACATAACTCTCCCTTTAAGGGCACCCTTTACACTTAACCTCCCGTTTCTTTCAATATTCTGACGGCTCTAGAGGTTTGGTGTGAAAGTATTTATATTTGTTCGTCACATTGCCCTCTATCGACGGTTATGTGGGTCTTAAATAGCACCGTATAGTGTTCCTTATACTTTTGTAACGCGGGGTAATTTCTGCGAACACTCGCCCGTAAAGAAAGCGTTCCGATGACCGCTCGGCCGCGCCGCGTGCCTTTTTTCGGACACATCTGGACCCCAGATGTGCGTGGGATTTCGCGCGCCCGGGCAGGTATCGACAATACTAACGCTCCTCGCCGGCCAATCAGAGAACTAGGTTGTGAAGTGACGCCAACCGTAAGCCAATAGTGGCCTAGCGCGGGACTTATGCGCTGCGGTCACGAATATTGGCGGGGGTGGTGGCTGATGGACTTTCCGGCCACACTGATACGTACACCCTTGTACCGTACGCCCGCAATAGTTAGGTTCGCTCTAAGCCTATTGTTAAGTGTCTCTATTGTATAGTCATAAGAACCTCATGTGTGTATATTAATGTGTAGCGAGTAGATAAAAGTGATTAAGTATAGAAACTTCGTGTTTGATATTTCCATCACGCCTTCTGCACGTAGAATTAATAGAAGAACGTCCCACCGTGGCGAGTTTTCTTACACTTTTTATATTGATAATAATTAGAATTGGCAATGTATAGGAATCGTACCCTTTGATTTGAAACCCTGTCTCGGGCATATTTGCCTCCAATCGGCCGTTCATCCTGACTTTCGTCCCTCAAAAATATCATTTATTGTATTGGAGTTCTACTAGTCGATCCATAGGTTTTTTGCCTGTTATTATATTATCCTTTTGACTATGGTAATTATTGACCGAACGAGCGAAGCGAGAGAGGTCTAGTGGCGAGACGGTCGGTCGGTTGTACCTATGTATCTATGTATGTTTGTTCGACGATAACTTGAGTACCGTTGCTCTGATCTTAATGAGTTTTGGTAAGCGTGTAGTTGAGGTCCATAAAATTTTTAAGTTCGAACATGAGCAGGATCGGTCAGGGGGTTACGGAGATAGGGGGTGCAAAAGGGGATCTACCTATATGGCAGGCAGACTATGGGGCAAATATACCCGAGTTGGGTATCAAATGAAAGCGCGTAACTTTGGTGGCAATAATATAGTACCATGGAACTGATCTGATGATGGAACTGGACGGAATCCACAGGAATTTATCATCTCAGCGGTCATTTTTATATCAAACTCATTTGTATCAAAAAGGAAAAAAACGCTTAGACCTTCTTTTATGATTCAAAAATGACAATGTCAGGTTTTCTTTCTGTCATTGTCGTAAAACATATGATTTTCAGATTTCCAGTAAATTTCAAAACCATTAGGTACATAAAAACTTAACTTCGTGATATTATGAATAAATGGGTGATCCATATTAGGTACCTACATAATAATATGGTTATCCTAAATTCAGATAATTCGCAAAAGTTTATAGTGCAAAGTCATGCACTCTTGTGTTCGTTCCCGATGGTCTTCGAAGGAGCTGCTTGAACCAGCTATAGATCAGCTAAACGGAAGCCGAGGCGAAATATGGTCAATCCTACTTCTAGTGTTGACGTCGTCTGGGCCACTCAACCTACCTTGGGTGAAGACTGTAGTTTAAAAGCGTCTATTCTACTTTCCCTTAAATCGTCAGACCTCTCTTTGCTTTATATTCATAACTAGCTGCGCCCCGCGGTTTCACCTGCGTAAGTCCTGATCCCGTGGGAATATCAAAATAAAAAGTAGGTAGCCTATAGCTTTCCACGATAAATGAACTATTCAACACAAAAATAGTTTTTCAATTTGAACCAGTAGTTCCTGAGATTAGCGCGTTCAAACAAACAAACAAACTCTTCAGCTTTATAATATTAAGTATAGATTATTCATTTATTTCATAATCAATGGTTGTGTAACAATTGTGGTGAATAAATATTAAAGAGTATAGCTAGCTGATCTAGAGATTCTAATTAATAAACTTGTGACTCATATTTTTATTATTTTTATTTACTAATAGATTAGGGACTCATTAAATTATAGGATATATAGGTCCACATGTCTCAAACTTCTGTAATATATTTGTATCGACGTAGGGGCCTCTCTCCTCTTTCGTTACAATATGATGAGTACAAAGGTACAAAAAAAAATAGTTTTGTCTGATGATAAAGACCCGATGAGAACTTAAAATTATCTTGAGTTTAAAGCACCTTAAGAAATAGGTATTCTAGCTTCTGAAGAATCAGCTGATATCTGGGATCTGGTGATGGAGCTGGAAGAAGGCACTCAACTTCACAGAAATATGAACTCATCTTCTAGACAAGATAAGTCAATTGTTAAAGTTCGTTAAAGTTATCTTGATAACTTTAACGAACTGACAACTGATATCTGGGGTTTGGTAATATAGCCGGCGGAAGAAGGCTATATGAACTCATCTCTAGACAAGTAAGGTCTATCGTAATTCGTGTTCACTTGATGAGTAGGTAGGTACTCTAGGTACTGACGATATGGTGATATAGACGAAAGGAGGCTATAGGAGCTTTTAATTATTCTCACACGATTTACATTCATAGTAGGTACTTATTCTCCCGAGTATCAAGGAAAAGCGAAATAAAAAAATACGTGATTGAGACCAAGCAAATTAGACTATGGAACTCATTTTCTAGACAGAATATGCCTAACGCGATTGAAAAATATCTGTTTTGAAAGTATAATAGAGTCAGCGATGTCCAGGGTCTGACGATAGCGATAGGTACTAGAAACCTATAATTTAAATAAGATAGACCGAAGTATTTGGAGTATTTTGTCGTTATATCATACTTTACGCTAAAAACTATAAATCGGTAAAAAAAACTCGTGAGGTCTCAGTTCGGGGCGAACTACTAGTTTTATTATGTTTAGTAAAAGGAAACCTATTTGCCCATTAGTATGTCTCAGGCAAATAACTCAATGTTTCATAAGAGTGTCTATTTTACAGCAAGAAAAGTGTATAATGCCTTACCGATAGAATTTAAAATTTTAGAAAATATAAACTTGTTTAAGTGTCACCTTAAAAAATAGCTTGTAGATAACACTATTATATAAGTTTTATGAAATAACAAATGATATTTATTGAGTTTCAATATTATCTTAGCTAAACAGTAAGTTTTATTTGTAAAGATGCTCAAATTGCTCAATCTCTACATATAATAAACTAGCTGCCCTCCGCGGTTTCACCCGCGTAACTCCCGATCCCGTGGGAATATCTGGATGTAAGCTATCCTATCTCTCAAGTTGGATCGAACTGCACATGGTGTGCAAATTTTATTATAATCGGTTAAGTGGTTTAGGAGTCCATTGAGGACAAACATTGTGACACGAGATTTATATATATTAAGAAAGATTGCTCAATCTCTACATATAATAAATTGCTCAATCTCTACATATAATAAATTGCTCAATCTCTACATATAATAAATTGCTCAATCTCTACATATAATAAATCTCTACATAATATAATAAATTCGAAGTTTTGGAAGTAAGCGTTCTACGTCCATAATGATCTTAGCACTATAGAATTCGCTAACCTTATATAGCTCCGGTAGAAAAAAATCTTGCATGCGCGATTCAGGTTTTCTTAAATTTAGAAAATCACAAATTAGTTGATTATTCTTTTTGTTCTGCTTAAAAATTTTGTACACTTATGTATTTTAAGAATACATAGCAATATACACATTTTTTAACTAAAAAATAAATAAGATATTTTTTTATTTTCAAGTAACTAGCGCCATCTCTTCGTTTTCGCGGAACTACCATTTTTCAGAAATTTGTTAATTTTCTTTGTTTACCTTTGTTTTGTGCGCTCTAATTTCGGGAACTAGGAACCAGATTTTAACACAATCTTCACGAATGTGTTCAGAAAATATCAGAAGAGGTTTAGATATTTCAGGTAGATTTATGTTACTAAAAAAAATAAAATATTTTTAGGCGTAAAAAAATAAACCATAATATTTTTGCATGAAAACGTACAGAACGTAGGGATGATGTCAAAATTGTCATTTTGACATGCGGAAAGAAGCATCTAGCGCCATCTTATTTTTATTTATAATTTTATTATGGCTTCGCATTATTACTATCGTGCATATAGCCAGTGTCGCGGTCAAAGAATATTAAATCCAATGCAACAGACATACAAACTCTTCGCTAAATCCAATGCAGGAGCGTTTTTGAATTTGGAACATTACAATGCTCCAGCAATATTGTATGAACATGTGTATAAAGCGGCGTGCTGGGGTTATTAAAAACTTAAATACTCTTTGATTGGATCTCTTTTATCAAAGTACTAGCGACCCGTCCCGGCTTTGCACAGCTATATTATGCATGTATTATCTATACATATAAAATCCTTTGTCCTGACTGACTGACTTACTGACTGACTGACTGACGGATCAACGCACAGTCTAAACCGCTGATCGTAGAGACCTGAAACTTGGAGGGTGTGTTCTTTGTATGACTTAGGCATCCGATAAGAAAGGATTTTCCGAAATTCTACTCCTAAAGGGGTGAAAAGGGGGGACAAAGTTTGTATGGGACAACGTGATTCCTTGGTCCAATCTACTTCAAATTTAGCATAAACATTCTTTAACGGAATTGATGGAACATGTGTTTCATATTTTATTGAAATTCATCCCCTAACGGGGTTAAAAAGGGGTAGAAAGTTATTTTGGTAATTTGCTTCGAGGTTGATATCAATACTCTTTGGTGCTTTTGATTAGATTGGTAAGACGTCATCTCAAGCTGACAGCAGCTGATGTTAACGTAAAACAAAAGAGGTTAAAAACTTCGAACTTTGAACTAAAAAAGGCGTCTTGCCATTTAGTACTGGGAACTTGACATAGTATTTTTTTGCACGATATTTTTGAGAAATATACCTAACGATAGAGGATATTTACGGCAAATTAAGTACCTATACTTTTAGACCAAATCTATGTCGTCTCAGAAATGGGGTATTTGACCAAACGTGATGTCTTAAGATTTTTAAAAAGTGCGCGGTGCATTTAGAAACCCATACCTATCATTAAGAGGTTATTGCGGCGCACAAATAATGCTTTCTAACCAAACTTCTAAAACATCTCGGAGACGGGATATTTGTTAAAACATGGAACACTTCTTTCAATATCCCGTTTCCGAGACGCTTTAAAGATTTGGTGTGAAGGCATTATTTATTTGCCTTAGTGCCCTCTATCGATAGATAGGTATGGTTCTTTAAGTGCATCACGGTCTTTTTAAGTTAATTACTATACCTACTCATGTGGTTACTATATCTTTTGTGTCCAAAGGCCTTTTTCCTACTCCATGACGTTCACGGTGTTCGCGGTCTTCTAATTTCTTTTTTTTCGTATTGGCTCCTCGAACTACATACAGCCAATGTCATGTATTTCTTAAGTAATAATAATATTATTATTATTATCTTTTATTACGGTACGCCAAAATTACTCTCTGCGCAACTGCTCAGCCCTACCTAATAATAAAATTCTAATCACCCCGTTGGAACGAAATAAGTTCACGGGAGGATCCCGATCTGTAACAAATTCTCAAAAACAGCCTAAAATAGTCATCGTCGGCGACCAGACATCAAGAAATTTAGCTTCCAAGTTGCAAATGATTCGTGCCAGAGAACGTAATATCAAGAATTACAGAATTTTAAACTACTGTTATCCAGAAGCTCCTGTGTATCATATCCTTCAGAACATTGACTTAAGAGACCTCGAAGAAGACGACTGGCTGGTATTGTCGGTTGGATCTAACGACAGAAACCCTTCTGAACTCTCTTTAGTAAAATCATTCCTTTCGCAAACTATACAGACTGTAAACATAATTATTTTAGGTATATACAAAAATCCATATTTAAATGAGAACAAAGTAAACAATATCCTAAAAATAATTGCTAAAAAAAAAACTAACTGTATTTATATAGATCTACCTCAAAATGTAAATACATCCCTACTCAATGTAAGATCTAACCTAATTAATAAGACTATCAACATATATGACTATGATTCAAGTTTCATTGGGCGAAACATTTCTAAAACTTTTTCAAAATTAGGACCTAAGCCTGGAACTATTCCTTATTATTTTAACAAAATGACTGTAAAGAAGAGTTACCGCCAAAATACAAAAGCGATTAGTGTAAACTCGATCCAAAATTCTTTAGGTACTCCTCTCAATATGTATACACAGCCGGTTTCACCACAGCTTTTTCGAGTCTAATATTAAAATTAACGAATATAAAATAAATATACTACATATGAATATTCAAAGCATAAAAAATAAAATAGAACAACTTGAAATTGCATTAAATGAGTATAAAACTGATATTTGCTGTCTAAGCGAAACTTTTCTAAAAGAATCTGAAGTAGATATTCTCCAAATTGATGGATTTAAAAAGGCTGCACATTTCAGTAGAAAAAAAATATCTAGAGGAGGTGTGTCGATTTATCTGAAAAACAATATGAATTGTAAGAAATTAGATTGGTTATCCGACATGTCCATTGAGCGACATTTTGAGTGTTGCGGTATTACCATTCCAGAATTGAAGTATATAATTATTTGCGTATACAGAACTCCCGCAGGTAGTGTAAATCTGTTCATTCAGTGCCTGGAACATGTACTGCATAAATTATTAATTCGTTTTAATAGTAAAGCTAATAAGATTTTGTTAGTAGGAGACTTTAATATAAATATTTTAGAGGTATGTAAAAAAAGTGAGTTATTCCTAAATACACTAAACAAATTCTCATTACATCCAACAATCACAGAGCCGACTAGAATAACATCACACTCGAAGACATGCATAGACAATATACTAACTAATCTTAAAAACTATGAAACCGAAGTACTAGACTTAGGTATCTCTGACCATACAGCACAAACGATAAACGTAGCTTCTAACCTCAGCTTCTCTGAAAAATTTTGGTACATAAATAAAAGAAACATTGACAAATACTCTGATATTTTTTTAAAATACATATCACAACTTAGCTTCTCACAAGTATATGAACAGACAGATGCTAATGTTGCATATTCTATATTCATAGATTTATTTTCACTTATCTTTAACTTATGCATACCTATAGAAAAGACTAGAATTACTTATCAAAGCAAACCTCACTGGAAGTCCAAAGGTATTAAACTAGCTAGCAAGGTGAAAAGAAATTTATATGTAAAAAGTACAAGAGAAAGTAGTGTAGATAATTTCGCAAAGTATAAGGCATATAACAAAATATATAAAAAAGTCATAAAAGTGTCTAAAAAGTTATCTAACATAGGTTACATAAATAACAGCAAAAATAGGTCTAAGGCTATGTGGAGAATCATAAAGCAAAATACAACTCCAACAAACAATATAAATACTACTATAGAATATATTAAAGAAGATAATAAAACAATATTCGATTCTACAAAAATTGCAGAAAAATTTAATAACTTCTTTCTAAACATTGGCAAAAACAGTACAGTGGGTACCACAGAAAAAAATATTTCTTTAACTACTCAAAATCAACATAGTATATTCATGTTTCCAGCGACAGAAAATGAGGTTTTAAATATAGTAAAAGATCTAAAAAATAAAAAAAGTACAGGGCCGGATAGTATACCAATTAAAATTATTAAAGATGCTATACATTTTATTGTCAAACCTTTACTTTATGTTATAAACCTTTGTCTTGAGACAGGATGTTTTCCAAATGCTTTAAAACTAGCCCTTATAAAACCTATACATAAAAAAGGTCCAAAGCATGACACAAACAACTACAGACCTATAGCTCTACTTTCAAATTTCTCTAAAATTTTTGAAAAAGTAATATATTCTAGGTTAAATTCATTTCTATCAAGTAATAATTTGCTGAATAAAAATCAATTTGGATTTCAAAAAAGAAAAAATACATCAATAGCCATTTTCAATATGTTGAAGGAAGTCTGGGAAGGGATAAATAATAAGAATAAAGGTGTAGCACTATTCATTGATCTATCTAAAGCGTTTGATAGTGTTAATCATAATTTGCTGCTAGGTAAACTCGAACATATGGGGATTAGAGGATTGCCCCTACAACTATTTAAATCCTACTTAAATAATAGATATCAAGCAGTAGTTCTGGAGACTTATGATAAAAGTTCTAAATTAATAAAAAAGACACACTCAGATTTTAGACATAATGTTCTAGGCGTCCCCCAGGGAAGCATATTGGGGCCTATATTATTTTTGATATATATAAATGACCTACCTAAAACATGCGACCATTTAACTGTAATGTTTGCTGATGATGCAACTGTTTACATTCCAAAAAATAATTTAACGGACACTCATCTTGCTATAGAAATAGAAAACACACTCAATAGAATAATAACTTGGCTAAGCAAAGAAGGTTTACTAGTTAACTTGAATAAAACTAAATATACACAATTTCATAGTAATAGAGCAGTCCCATTAAGTCTTAATGTAGTATGCAACAATATACAAATTGAAGAACAAGCAGAATCAAACTTTTTGGGTGTAGTCATAGACTCTTACTTAAGCTGGAAAGCACAAATTCGAAAAGTAAACAGTAAACTATCCCAATATTGTTATGCATTGTCCATACTATCCAGTGTCGCATCAGTAAAGGTTGCAATAAATGCCTACTATGGATACGTATACCCACAGTTATGTTACGGGATCATTTTTTGGGGAAACTCCGTAAACATCTGTTCCACATTTACAATGCAGAAGAAGTGTATAAGATCCATATTTAATTTAAAAAGCACTGACACTTTACGCTTACTATTCAAACAATATAATTTTCTTACAGTAACAGGTATTTACATTTTAGAGTTATGCACTTTTATTAAAAATAATCTTAAATACTTTTTTTCCAATAGATCTTTACGTCATGATAGCCTCAGAAATAAACATAAGCACAATATTTGCATGCCTCAAGTTAACAATACTATGTATCATAGAAGCTCTTATATTACCGCAATAAAGGTTTACAATGCTCTCCCAACAGACCTAAAAGCTCTACATAATAATAATATATTTAAGTCCAAATTAAAAAAATGGCTCATTGAAAAAACCTTTTATAGTCTGTCTGAATTTTATGAAGAAACGAAGGTATATTTTTAAATTGCCTACCTACGTTTAATATTATAAAATTATTCATTTAGTATATAAGTTTAATATATTGCATGCCTGTAATGGGTAAGTTATTGTTACTTAATTTAAGCCTATTTTAAGATCCTTGTGTACATAACTTTGCAATAAATGTCTTGATTTCTTGATTTCTTGATTTCTTGAAACAATTTGCCAAAAAAATATTATTTTACTAAGTAGTTCCCGCTCCGGCTTCGCACGGCTATGTAATGCATGTATTATACATATAAACCTTCCTCTTGAACCACTCTATCTATTAAAAAAACCGCATCAAAATCCGTTGCGTAGTTTTAAAGATCTATAAGCATACAAAGGGACATAGGGACGGCGAAAAGTGACTTTATTTTATACTATGTAGTGATTACCCAAATATTATTTGCATGGTGTCATCATGGCGTCTAATAATAATTGTAAATACTAAAACCTCTTTTGTTATGAATACTAAAATACCTAACATATGAATAGGACTTTCACACCTTTTTAATTATTAAAACAGACAGACAGACAAGAAAGTGATCTTATACGGTACGGAACCCAAAAAAACACAAAAGATGACTATGATAGAAAAGTAATTAGTAAGATATGATTAAAGATTTACTTATGTGGTTTGTGCATTATTGGTCTGTGCTAGAAAGACAGAAACAGAAGAAATAATATTGTTGGTTTAGAACTTTAAGTACGTAAACGTATAGCCCATTTTACATCACATCCAAAGACAATTGGGTGTAGGTACCTACCGGAGGTTTTCGTCTTCCAAGTTAAAATACCTACATGTACCTACTTACTTAATTCAAAATCTATCTTCTATACAAATAAAATGCTTTGTCCTGATTGACTAAAGGATCAACGCACAGCCTAAATCGCTGATCGTAGAGACCTGAAACTTGGAGGGTGTGTTCTTTGTATGACGTAGGCATCCGATAAGAAAGGATTTTCCGAAATTCATTCCCTAACGGGGTTAAAAAGGGGTAGTCAGTTATTTTAGGGGGATTTGCTTCAACTCGAACTCTTTAGTGTATTTGATTTAAATTAGGGAAGTACATTTTATTTTGACACATGTTTGAAACTCAATACAATTTTAAATCAACAAAAAAATCCTATTAGAACTATTTTCGACTCCTGCGCGGACGAAGTCGCGGGCAAAAGCTAGTCTATAAATATTGTATGCCTGTAATGGGTAAGTGATTGTTACCTAACTATTATTTTTAATTATTAAGATCTCAATGTACATCACTTGGACAATAAAAAAACCTTGATTCTTGATTTTGATTTATTTTGTGTTATTTTTTTAAGTAATCATTTTGCGTTTTTGTTTTATGGTGCAATAAAGTGTTTATCTATTCTTGTATTTCCCGCCACCCATCAACATCATGACTCCTCTGTGTATGATTCTCGAACAATCCGGCTGATGGTCTGCACACTTTTCTTTCTTTAGGTATTCATTCAAAGACCATCTATCTTACTTTAAAAAAAATATTCATTCATTATTCTAAAATAAGTAAGATTAGAAGACGTAAACCCAGCTTACCATTCACTCTGAATTGAAAACTCTTGTATTCCTCGCATTGGTCCTTTGTAGTGTTCGTCGGACAGCGCAGCGCGGCCAATGCGGGCACGTCGGTCGCCAGCGCGAGCGCGGCGCTCGCCATCACCAGCGCCAGCGGCACTGGTAGCGGCATGCTCCTTGTTGACACACTCATATCGCTTACAAATATATACGTGGAAGTAATGTCACTTTAAGCATTACTTCCACGTATATATTTGTAACACAAACACGAGTAGATACGAGGTGGCACGTGATCAGCAACACACGCGTCTCACTAACTGCATCAGTCGGTGTCGACTGCGACCAGCTATTCCAACCGAGCGGATACAACCAGCTACTCGAAATACACATGGTTTTCCGATACCTATGTCTAATAATATATACAGGGTTATTGGTAGTTAGAAAAGCGATTGAGAGTTAATTCTGTGCACCGCAACAATAAACTTATTGTTTTAAACATAGGTCAGACTTAGAACAGTCAACTTAAAATAAACTAGTAGTTCGCCCCGAACTGAGACCTCACGAGTTTTTTCAGCGATTATTATATTTCAGCGTAAAGTAGGTACTAAAATGTATAATATAACGACGAAAAACTCAAAATACGACAGGTCTATCTTATTTGAATGATAGGTGCCTAGTATCGCTATTATCTGACATTGGATGATTTAGAGAATCCAAACACGACAGGCATAACTTGTTGTTGTTGTTGTTAACTTGTTGTTGTTGTTAAGTCCTAAAAGCATAGGTCCAGCTCAATCATCACACCCGTTAAATTTGGATTAAGAATATTGTAAATAGTAAGCGTGTTACATTGTGTTGTGATGCTACACCTTCGTTATTTTTCTTTTGCAATCACAATGTAACACGCTTACTATTTACAATATTCTTAATCCAAATTTATTAAATTTTATTTTCTATTTTTTAGTTGGAGTTTTTTATTAAAGCGGGTTTTTTTAGTTTTTCTAAACTATCAATTTATTTTATACTTTTTGGTCTTTGATAACGAAATATGTTAGATCAAACCCATTGGCCCAATGGTTACCATTGAAAGACAAACTACTCGTCAAGACGATTCTAACGAGCCCAAACTCGATGGGGTTTTGTCGTTTCATTGCGAAGTTCCTATGACCACCTTCCAGTTCCATCATCAGACCCTGGTTACCATTGAAAGACAAACTACTCGTCAAGACGATTCTAACGAGCCCAAACTCGATGGGGTTGTGTCGTTTCATTGCGAAGTTCCTATGACCACCTTCCAGTTCCATCATCAGACCCTGGTTACCATTGAAAGACAAAGCAAGTACTCGCCAAGACGATTCTAACGAGCCCAAACTCGATGGGGTTGTGTCGTTTCATTGCGAATTTCCTATGACCACCTTCCAGTTCCATCATCAGACCCTGGTTACCATTGAAAGACAAAGCAAGTACTCGTCAAGAAGATTCTAACGAACCCAACCTCGATGGGGTTGTGTCGTTTCATTGCGAAGTTCCTATGACCACCTTCCAGTTCCATCATCAGACCCTGGTTACCATTGAAAGACAAACTACTCGTCAAGACGATTCTAACAAGCCCAAACTCGATGGGGTTGTGTCGTTTCATTGCGAAGTTCCTATGACCACTTTCCAGTTCCATCATCAGACCCTGGTTACCATTGAAATACAAAGCAAGTACTCGCCAAGACGACTCTTGACGAGTAGTTTGAATGAATGAACTATGAAGTATGGCTAATGAGATAATTCCTGCAGATTCCTTCCAGCTCTATCATCAGATCAGTTCCTATCATCAAACATACGAGCGACCGACCCTTCTCAACACTAGACCTCTCTCGCTTCTCTCGTTCGGTCAATAAGTAAATTATGTACAAAAGAAAATATATCACTACATCACTATCACTACATAGTATAAAACAAAGTCGCTTTTTGTGTCCCTATTTCCCTTTGTATGCTTAGATCTTTAAAACTACGCAACGGATTTTGATACGGTTTTTTTTTATTGGATAGTGATTCAAGAAAAAAGTTTATATTATGTATACTTAATACATGCATTATATAGCCGTGCGAAGCCGGAGCGGGTCGCTAGTATTATTATGTATTAAGTAGTATATCTGTTGTAAGTAGCACTTATAAAACAAGTCCGCTGGAATAAAAAGTAGCCTATATTACTTTAAATGAATGAATGAATGAAGTCTAGTTAGTAAGATTTTGGGCTAGATGGCGATGTGTCGAATATCCTGCTATACTTATTAATTATTATCATTTATTTATATTGGAATTATCGTCTATCTAGATGATTTATTATCATCATATTCAAGGAAGTACATCACTTTCATGAGTGTAGCTAACGGGAGCCCGCTAGATAGGACCACACCACAGAAGAGATTCGATGTAAAAATAGTACATTGTTATCCTAGATGTGAAAGTCACTCATTACAAGTCCCGAGACGGAGTTTGGCGCCCGAGCGTAGCGAGGGCGCTAATAGTTCGAGGGACTTAATGAGTCTTTCACCCGAGGTAAACACTGTGCTTTTCATTACGAATAATACATAAAATTCTTCCTAACAACGAGAGTGAATGAGAGACTTCATACTACCTGATCCTCTTACAAGGTTGGGATCAAAGAGATTGTATACATGTAGTGTTATTCTTTGGTGTTACTTAAAGCAAGGAGGTTAGGTTATGAAGTTCATAATGTATAATGATACTGACTGATACTGGCTATATGCACATTGCACGAGTCGTGCGAAGCCATTATTTGACATGACAGCTGTCAGTGAAAGCGATTTTCCCTAGGGCTGGAAATTTTATTTTCTACACGCTCTTCACGCATCTTTAGACCTACTTTCGGAGTATGAGTAATGAAAAAGTATTTAACAACTAAGCTACATAAAAATAAAAATCCCAATTTAACTTGGTCACAGCATCACGCGTGAATGGCTAGAGCAATTTCGCTAATTCTTTTTTTGTTGTGTTTGTTTTTGTCAAGAGAAGGTTCTTATGAAAGAAAAAAATTAGAAAGTTGCGCAGAAAATTATTACGCGGGTGAAACCGCGGGGCGCAGCTAGTTTTTTAATAAAATGATTGTTTCAAATGAATTTCGTTTTATTTAATACTAGCTGCGCCCCGCGGTTTCACCCGCGTGATAATTTTCTGCTCAATTTTCTTAATTTTTTCTGTCATAAGAACCTTCTCCTGACAATAACAAACACAACAAAAAAAGAATTGTCCAAATTGGTCCAGGCGTTGTTGAGTTATGCGCTTACCAACACATTTTGCGATTCATTTTTATATATAAGATTTTATTACAATCAAAATAGATTTCCAATTGATAAAAAAAAATCCGCATAAAGTCTTCTGTCATAATAATTATGTTTTGGTATGAGGCATTTACTCTAATTCTATGGGTATAGTAGTAGTATTTTAGTATAATGTACAAAAAACAATGCATTGAACTAGTAATTTCAAATTAAATTCTATTTCATTAATCACAAGGTTGTATTAATTAATCAGTTTGACATTTTGACAGTCCGTTAATCATGTTTAAGGTCTAAGCGCTTTTATTTTTATTGTGCAAGTCAACCTTAGACGTGAACTTGATAAAAATAATGGAGAAATAACTCTGGATCGAATCTAACAAACGTCAGCACACACCTCCTTCGTGCCACATAATAATAAGTCGGCGCGAACGGTTTCCAACGATCTTTTCCAATATATCTTCAAGTCATGTAACGGCAGCAACCCACCTTTCATCGCCTTTGCGATCCGGTAGTAATTGCAGTCTTCCGTTATAGACGATAATGTAATCATTATGGTAACTTTGCGACTGGGAGGGGCCACTGCGGCAGCTGCAGCAGCTCTATCGTAGTCGTCTGCAGTGAAGTATAATATACTGCTGGTGACATCCACCTCGGCCGGTACACTGCGCTTGAACTGCATATCCTGGTACTGTGAACAAGCGAACGACGCGTCACTCGAGTGATTGCACTCCTTCCTCACTCCTCCCCCCTCGCTACTCACCGTCAGGTTGCGTATCTTCGTGTGACTGAGGTCGAGATACTCGAGGTTCACCATGTCCTCGCGCCAGTCGCTGCAGATGACCGAGACGTTGGTATCTGACAAGAACAATCGCTCCAGTTTCGACAGCGAGGCCAACGAAGATTTCATTTTATATTCTGTAGGAAGTATACAAGAGGATCGCATTTGTTGATCGAGCGAGTGAAGCGTCTCTGCTTCAAGTCTGGCAATACTTGATTTCCTCTGTCAGTATGTAGGTATCTATACTATTATTATAAAGCTGAAGAGTTTGTTTGTTTGTTTGAACGCGCTTATTTCAGGAATTCAGTTCGAATTGAACAATTCTTTTTGTGTTGGATAGTCCATTTATCGAGGAAGGTTCCAAGCTTTTTTTTATTTTGATATTCCCACGATATTGGGACTTATGTGGGTGAAGCCGTGGAGCGCAGCTAGTGTTTGTTCATTTATAGGTACTCTTCTACAGGTAGTTTACAACCGATCTGAACGAAACTTAATACATAGGTTTATTGATTTCATAAATAAAATATTGACGTCAGCAATTTATGATTTTACCCTGAACACGTCAATTGACTGAAGTAGATTGCCTAGCCGTGAATGCCTAAACATTGGATTGGACATTTTAGGGATGGTTACATATCATAATAACTAAGTTCAATATAACTATGTTCGAAATAACTACGGTCGATTCACATAAGTTCATAATACCTAACGGTCGATTGGGCTACACATTATAATAACTAAGTTCAATATAACTATGTTCGAAATAACTACGGTCATAATACCTACAGTTTAAAATACCTAATGGTCGAAATACCTAATGGACGAAACACCTACGGTTAATTTAAGTACAATTAATTCAACTACGGTTTTTCACCTGCGGTTTAAAAAAATCAATTTTATAAAATACCCTAACCAAGTAAAATGGGTAGAATTCGCTTCTAGCACTCGCCGGCCGCTGCCGCGGCACCGCTCGCTACGCTCGCTCGGCTCGTGCGTTGTGGTCGCAGTTCTAACATAAACCTAACCTATCCATGTCGGTTCTGGGTAGGGGGTGTTCCGGATGGGTCTTTACATGCTGCCTTTATCACGCAACTAGAGACGAATTTTACCTATTTGACTTGATTAGATACTATATATAAAATTGATTTTTTAAAACCGCAGGTGAAAAACCGTAGTTGAATTAATTGTACTTAAATTAACCGTAGGTGTTTCGTCCATTAGGTATTTCGACCATTAGGTATTTTAAACTGTAGGTATTATGACCGTAGTTATTTCGAACATAGTTATAATGAACTTAGGTAAATTAACCGTCGGTATTTCGTCCATTAGGTATGTCGTTCATTAGTTATTATAAAAATATGTGAAACAACCATTAGGTATTTTGAACAGTAGGCATTATGACCGTAGTTATTTCGAACATAGTTATGACGAACTTAGTTATTATGATATGTAACCTTAGGGATTTCGACATTTGGAAACCGTTGTACAATTAAGAATTAAACATTATGAACTGAAGGTGGCTAAAGTTACCTGTGACATTACTGTCGTTGACAGCGCAGAGATCGCCGAGCTCCAGGTTCTCCGCCAGCGAGAGACTCCTCAGCTCAGTTAAGGAGGCTAGCTTCGCAACCTCACTAGTATTTAAGTCGTTGCCTCTTAAGTCTAACGCCAACAGCGGTAACGTCAGAATCGAACTGCAACAACAAAGTATATTATGAATGCACGTAAAGTGCACTGACTCCAACCACATCCAATGGAACAATGAATGATTCGCCGAGACGTTCGTGTCGCCGCCTAAAGTTTTACCAAAATATTTTAAACAAGGTGTTTGATACACCGGGAAAACAGCTAGAAGATGGCGTGCGTTGTATCCAGATCGGCTCCCGCGAAAAATATTTTTTAAAATGATTAAGATTCAGTAAAACCAGTGCTAAATGTTATAAATATTGTCTATAATATGATACATCTCGCGAGTGAAAACGTTTGTAATAGATAGTGATAACAACCAGTGATAAAAAACTACCAAAACGTTTATGTGTTTTACAACCCAAAATAAATAACTAAAAGCACATTACATTAAATAATCACAGCATACTTTAAATTACAATACAAGTGATAGTGTTTTAATACATTTATATTATTATGAAGTGAACTATTTGATATTTTTAAAATAATTTAACGGCCCGGCTTAACAATAATAAATCCGAAATTGGACTTTGACCCGTTGACTGTGTTGATAAACTTACGCAGCTACTCGACACAAGGCGCCACGGTGCAAAAAATGCAAAAAGCTAATACAAAATCGACAACGTCTTACCTGTCATATCTGCACGGGAATCTACCATATAGATTGTACAAATGCTGCGTCGAGAGGACTGCACTAATTATCAACAACGAACCAACCGCGCAACCAGTGAAAACAAGCTTTGAGCCACAACTACTAGATTGCGTAAAACGCAATAACAAAAATAATTATAACGCTCAAGAAAACAAGTACCTACACAAAAATGACTTATTAGTAAACAACAATGATGAATCATTCACAAAAAAGCCTAATAGAAAGCGTCTAACCGTAAGCGTACCTTGAATGTAGAGCAAGTGAACAATTATTTGTCAAGTCCAATAAGACCTGCAAGCCCTTCATGCAGCCGATTGGCAACAAGTGGCACAGAAAAGGGTGCAATGGCGGCTTTTGGTGTCGGAGGCCAAGATCCACTTCGGGTCGCTGAGCCAGCGTAAGTAAGTTAGTAATATACTAACCGGATAAGTTACCTATACTTAAAACACCTAATCGGGATTGTTTATTTATTTTATTCAATTTAAATTACAATACTATTTAGAGAAATAGACATCTTCTACATTTAATCAAAAATAATCGTTGATATGGAGCATATTTTTGATTATAATATGTTTGATCTTCACTGATGTTGATGATGTCGATGTTGACGTCATCAGAGTGCACTCTGATGACGTCAACATCGGCGTTATGACGAAATCGACATAATGTGCCATACCTAATTAAAAAAAATCATATGACAGCCAACTAATAAATATGGACACCCTTTTTTATACAACTTTTAAACAAAAAAAAATTTTTTTTCACCATCGGAAAGTAGAGATTTCAGCAAACAGAAATCATACCAACTTTTTGAAAAAAGCTGATATTTTGACGCGAGAATTTTCGATTGAAAATTAGGGTGCTTTTTTGATATTAAGTTAAAATAAGGCGAAAACCAACAAGTCCAACAAGACCTGCAAGCCCTTCATGCAGCCGATTGGCAACAAGTGGCGCAGAAAAGGGTGCAATGGCGGCTTTTGGTGTCGGAGGCCAAGATCCGCTTCGGGTCGCTGAGCCAGCGTAAGTAAGTAAGGCGAAAAAATAAATATTTTAAATCAAATAAATTACAGTGTATTTGGGACATAATAAGGTAAGTTTTCACCAAATTTCGTAGAAAAAAAAAACATTTTTGAAAAAGATAAAAATAAAAAACCAAAAACTTGGTTAATTGAATTTTTCACCTAAATTTTTTTCAAACACCTAAGAGGGTTACATATCATAATAACTAAGTTCAATATAAATTCGAAATAACTACGCTCAAAATACCTACTGTTTAAAATACCTAATGGTTGTTTCACATATTTTTGTAATAACTAATGAACGAAATACCCAATGTACGAAACAACTACGGTTAATTAACTTTGTTCGAAATAACTACAGTCATAATACCTACTGTTTAAAATACCTAATGGACAAAACACCTACGGTCAATTTAACTACGATCAATTCACCTACGGTTAATTAAACTACAATTAATTCATCTATGGTTTTTCACTTACGGTTTAAAAAAAATCAAAAATATAAAATACATGCTCCCTAACCAAGTAAAATAGGTCGAATTCGTTCCCAGCACTTGCCAGCCACTGCTGCGGCACCGCTCGCTTCGCTCGCTCAGCTCGTGCGTTGTGGCTGGAGTTCTAACATAAACCTAACCTATCCTTGTCGGTTCTGGGTAGGTAGTTCTCCGGGTGGGTTTTTATAATGTTGCTCCGATTTTTACCTATTTGACTTGGTTAGGGCAGCATATAAAGACCCACCCGGAAAACTCCCTACCCAGAACCGACATGGATAGGTTAGGTTTATGTTAGAACTGCGACCACAACGAACGAGCCGAACGAGCGAAGCGAGCGGTGCCGTGGCAGCGGCCGGCGAGTGCTAGAAACGAATTCTACCTATTTCACTTGGTTAGGGAGGATGTATTTTATAAAATTGGATTTGTTTTAAACCGTAGGTGTTTCGTACATTAGATCAATCGTTCGTTAGCTCAATTAATTTTAGTTGAATCTAACTTAGGTATTATTAAAAAGTAGTTGAATCGACCGTTAGGTATTTATGAACATAATAATGTGAATTGACCGTAGTTATTTCGAACATAGTTCATATTGAACTTAGTTATTAAAATTGTGTAGCCGAATCGACCGTTAGGTATTATGAACTTATGTGAATCGACCGTAGTTATTTCGAACATAGTTATAATTAACTTAGTTATTATAATATGTAACTCCTAAGAGGTGGAGGAATATTGTTCCAGCACTTGGTTGACAGGTAGCGGAAACTGCCCTTGAATGTCACAGTTTTGTGACAATATGAGAACATAACATCCCGCACCTCTCTAACCCCATATCTGTCGTCAAATGTGGAGAATTTTAATATAGCGCAGAGATATTCAGGTTTCCTCTTGCTGACGACGTCGAATAGTAAACAGGTCAACTACCTACGAGACTCCATATTTAAATTTAAAATAGATGAGTTGTTTAGGCACAATTTAGGTATGGTGTAATATAACTCCTTGGTGGAATGTCGTAGCAAAAGCGGCAACATGCGTTTTGGATACGTTGAACAGAATCAATGATTCACAAAGCGTGATACGTACAGTCACACAAAGGAGATTCCGAATCCTGTACAATACCTTTAGCCGGTAGAAACACGATCTTACCAAGTCCAAGACATGCCTCTCAAAACGCACCTGCGTTTTGAGAGGCATGTCGTGGACTTGGACCTTGTACTTGACCTTGTATCATGAATTTGGACTTAGCAGGGCTAAGCATCAATACATTTCGACCAGCCCACCCAGAGATTTGTTCCAGATCATCATTTATCTTTTCGACTGTATCACCTACATCAGCAGGACGTCCAGAGATGTACAACTGTACAACATCAGCGTATTAAGTGGTTTTTAGAATGTTCTATATTCTTGACTATATCAGCTCGATATACAATGAATAGTAAGGGACCAAGAATGGACCCTTGCGGTACCCCTCGCAGAACTGGTTTAGGATCAGAAAGGACAGCACTCCCATCGTCTTCCACCAATTTGACATTTGAGACGAGGGTCGATGTATCGTGGTATGTATGTACCTACCTGGGAAGTTGCTTGAAGCGATTCTTACTGAGGTGGAGGTGAGTTAAGTGGGGGGTGTCCGCGAATAGTTGTGCCGGCAACGAAGACAGGGGGGAGCCATAAATCTTGAGACTTGTGAGCTGTGTCGCGTTCTCGAGCAGTCGCGCCGACAGCATATGCAAGTGAATCGCTACCCGGATGTTGAGCTCTTTGAGGCGTGGGCAGCGAGCCACCCACGCGGCGGGTAGGTCGCTTGCTTTCGGCATAAACAACGTGAGCTTCACCAGCTTGTCGCAGGAAGGTATCGGGTTCGGGTTTACAGCGTGCCACCTACTCAGGGTGACCTCCTCGAGAGCTGGCGGCGCCCAGTCTGACATCAGCGCGGCGTCCGCACCCTCCACATATAGCTGCTGTAGACGTGACGTGTTGCTGCGCTCCACCGTCCCGCCATTGATCTATGAATATACGAAAGGAAATTGGACGTTAAGGGTGAATTTCCCAAACGCAAAATGTACGCGGCACGGATGAAATCGGAAGTGTTTTTTTTACAGCTGTTCTTATATTTTTAACATTGAAAATGTTTTTCAAATCAAGGTTAAGGGTGTCCAAATCCATAAAAGTCACAAGAATATTCTCGGTAAACAAATAATAATATTACTTTGTGGTAACACTATAAAAACAGTTATAAACCTAAATATTCAAAGTTTTTGGTGTACGACGGTGATAAATAATAAATTATTTAAATTTAATGATATTAAAATTTATTATAATCGTATAGGTGTCTACCTAGAAAAAAATAAAAGAACTACCGATTTCATCCATGCCGCATAAATTTTACGTTTGGGAAATTCACCCTAATGTTAAATATTTATGGGCAAAAAGTTGAAGATTCTAACCTAAACCTGACACTCATTACCTCGAACTTCACACGCAGCGACCGCAACTCGGGCAGGTCCAGCAGCGCGGCAGGCATGCGGTTGTGTTCCACTCTCTCCAGTCGTAGCTCGGTTAGGGTACGGGGTAGTGCTTCCAGTATGTTGTCCGACAGGTTGGTGTCCTCCACTGTGAGGGTCTCCAGTGAGGCGGGCAGGTCGTGCAACACGCCCGTTCTGATCAGCCTGAGGTGACGGAGAGGCAAGTCGGCGAAGTGCGCGGGTGACTCCGGGCGAAACCTCAAGAACGTCGTGGTCACTTCAAGGTCGAAGGGCGATGTCGTCGTGACGTTGAGTGCAGCGAGCACGGTCGCATAGTGCACGGGTAGACAGTCCGTCACGGTGACGTTCCCGACGTGTAGCGCCGGCGTGAACCGCGGTAACCACCGTAACGTCTCCGCCGCGTCCAGCTGCACGTCGTTGTCGCACTTCAGCGTTAATGTCTTGTTGATCTCGTAGGTAAACTCGATATAATTATTATCTAAAAATATTCGAAAATAAAAATAAATACTTTTTAACATACATTTAACATTTTACATAAATAAATATATACTCTATACTTTTTTGTAAATATCTATATATAAGTACTTAATAAACAATATTTAGACACACAGACCAGAAACACATAATATCTATAGCATTAATACTTGTTTGAGGCGAGAATCGAACCCACAACCTTTTACGTCATAAGCGGGTGTTCTCCCGACGACGTGCCACAGAGGTCGTCAAGTAATGGCTAGCATAAGGACGTCATGGGCTGATAAAACAATCGTACCCCATATTATACATAGCTAGTAACTAATGAGATTGCAAGCAAACCCAGCTTACCATTCACCGTGAATTCAGTACTGTTGTGTGTAGAGCATTGGTTTTCTGTTGCGTCAGTCGGACAGTGCAGCGTGGGCAATGCGGGCACGTCGGTCGCCAGCGCGAGCGCGGCGCCCACCATCACCAGCGCCAGCGGCACCGGTAGCGACATCCTCCTCGGAGACCTACTAATTCCTGTAAAAAATATATCATACGTGGACTCAAGTGTAAACTTCACAAACACACGAGTAGACACAACTAGCGTACCTACAGTTTAATTAAACAGAACAATACAATGACTTAATATTTAAAAAAAAAACAGCGCACTCCGGGAGTGCAGGCAGAAGTGAAAACTGTATATCTGTGTAAAATCTCATATGTCGCGAGAACATACGCAAAAAGAGTTTTAGATGAAAAAAAAAATAGTCGGACGACAAATAGTCGTCCGACATTTGTCGTCCAACAAATAGTCGTCCGACATTTGTCGTCCAACAAATAGTCGTCCGACATTTGTCGTCCAACAAATAGTCGTCCGACATTTGTCGTCCAACAATTTGTCGTCCGTCAATAGTCGTCCGACAAATAGTCGTCCGACATTTGTCGTCCGTCAATAGTCGTCCGACATTTGTCGTCCGTCAATAGTCGTCCGACAAATAGTCGTCCGACATTTGTCGTCCGTCAATAGTCGTCCGTTAAAAAATACCATATGTACGTCTTAATACACTCACAGCCAAATTAAAAACAGTAGGCCCAGGCATACATTTTCGCCGCGCCGTAGAGAGGGGATAGCTGTCTACTCTCCATCCGTCTTACGCTTTTTCGATCAGGTCACGTGTCCTGACGCGAGTTTAAGATTTTATACCCATTACAGAGAAAGTGCTTAACGCCGCTAAAGAAGTTTTCACTTCAAAACTATCGCAAAAAAAAATTCCCTATTACCGAAGGAAAATTCCCCATTGTTGTGTAATCTATACTAATATTATAAAGCTGAAGAGTTTGTTTGTTTGTTTGAACGCGCTAATCTCAGGAACTGCTGAACTATTTTTATGTTGGATAGTCCATTTATCGAGGAAGGTTATAGGCTACTTTTTATCCCGATATTCCCACGGGATCGGGAGTTACGCGGGTGAAACCGCGGAGCGCAGCTAGTTTAAAAATATGGCGACATCTCCGTTCCCATAAAAAAAAACCAATACGAACCAGTCTTAGTCAGACTATACCAAATTCAATAAATCCCACTTAACCCTCGCCATACAATACTCCACTTTATCACAATTGGAACACGGTACAAAGTCGAACAACAAAGGAACCAATCCTCAGGGAATTTAATGAACCACTTCCCAGATCAATTTTCAACTGCAAATTGTTACGTATAAAGTCTTATTTTAATTTAAAAAATTATCTTTAAATTAGCTGCGGCCCGCTACTTTACTTGCGTAAGTATCTCTTTGAAAACATTGATGTCTTTAAGGTGAAAGGGTACCTGTGCGCTCTCCATACAAACATAGTCGACTGTTTCCTCCCTGGATAATGACACTAGCACAAATATTTTTGTGCCATAAAACCTATTACTGCCATGACTATGCCCCTATGTTTTGGTTTTTTTAAATTTCTAATTCACATAAAAATTAAAATTAAAAAAAAACAAAAATAGGGGCATGGTCATGGCAGTTCTACGTATTATGCACCAAAAATATTTGCTGTAGTGTCATTATCCAGGGAGATAACAGTCGACTACGTTTGTAATAGTTTGTATGGAGAAAGCCCCCGGTACCCTTTCCTCTTAAAAACACAGAATACATAATAGTTACTATGTACTACAAACTTTAAGAGGAAAGGGGGTACCTGCGCTCTCTCCATACAAACATAGTCGACTGTTTCCTCCCTGGATAATGAGACTAGAGCAAATATTTTTGGTGCATAAAACTTTGACCATTCCCCTTTTGTTTTTTTAACTCTTACTTTCTATGATAATTAGAAAATGAAAAAAAAACAAAACATAGGGGCATAGTTATGGCAGTATAGGTTTTATGGTACAAAAATATTTGTGCTAGTGTCATTATCCAGGGAGGAAACCGTCGACTACGTTTGTATGGAGAGCGCGCCCGGTACCCTTTCCTCTTAACAGGTTCCCTGTCCACAGACCATATTATGTGGTCTGTAAACGGCGTTTATTTGACGTCGACGTGAGAGGACATATCATATAGAAACCAAAAAGGGTTGGGACGTGAAGAACGGACGTAAATTTTTCGAGATATCGGGTTTTGAATTTTGATGAAACTTGGGCTAAAATAACAACCCTTTGGACCCTAACTAACGGAAAACGACAACCCGGCAGACCACGTCGAAGGTGGCGCGACGACTTGGACAAATTTCTGGCAGATTGGCAATCTGTCGCACAAGATCGCGATCAGTGGAAGGGGAGTAGAGAGGCCTTTGCCCTGCAGTGGGACACTACAGGCTCATAATAATAATTGGTATGAGGATACATTGATTCATTGAGAGTAACTTTGGCTAGTTTTTATCCCGATATTCCCACGGGATCGGGACTTACGCGGGTTATACCACTAACTAGTCTTAAATATTTTGTTTAAAATTTTCTTTCCTTTTCCAGATCACAACCTGCAATCACTCAGGGTCCGGACTTGAAGACACGCCTGATAAAACTTCGTGAAACAGAGATAGATATATTTCTGCAACTTTCGATTTTGGGGAATGAAAATATCTTTCAAATTCAAGTCCGATTGAAGTTCAATTTGAAATAACGGCTTGTGAATGGTGAGTTAAAATTATGTAAACGACGCCTCGCGGTTTTACTTGCGTGAGTCGCGATCCCGTGGGAGTATCGGTATAAAAAGTAGCCTATGTTACTGTCAATGAATCAATGTATTCTCATACCAAGTTTCATAGAAATCGGTTTGGTAGTTTTAGAGCTAACATTACTATAAAAAAGAAACATTCCAGTTCACACCATTCCACAAATTGTCAAAAAAAAACTGTATATCTGTGTAAAATCTCATATGTCGCGAGAACATACGCAAAAAGAGTTTTAGATGAAAAAAAAAAAAAGTCGGACGACAAATAGTCGTCCGACATTTGTCGTCCAACAAATTGTCGTCCGTCAATAGTCGTCCGACAAATAGTCGTCCGACATTTGTCGTCCGTCAATAGTCGTCCGACATTTGTCGTCCGTCAATAGTCGTCCGTTAAAAAATACCATATGTACTAGTCGTCCGACATTTGTCGTCCAACAAATTGTCGTCCGTCAATAGTCGTCCGTTAAAAAATACCATATGTACGTCTTAATACACTTACAGCCAAATTAAAAACAGTAGGCCCAGGCATACATTTTCGCCGCGCCGTAGAGAGGGGATAGCTGTCTACTCTCCATCCGTCTTACGCTTTTTCGATCGGTCACGTGTCCTGACGCGAGTTTAAGATTTTATACCCATTACAGAAAAAGTGCTCAACGCCGCTAAAGAAGTTTTCACTTCAAAATTAAAACAAATACCTTGAAATGTTTCAGTTTAGCAGTAGAATTTCCTCTCGTGTAAGATACCTTTCCCTTACAGAAAGTCCGAGCGCGATCTTGTTGTAGTGGTCACAAGCGATCGTCGTCAGAGGGAAACACTTACTGTAATACGTTAACCGATACTAGGAATATGGTTTGCTTATCACTCGCGGTTCGCGGCGTGACCTCTGAAGATAAATAACATAAAAATATTACCTAAACCCCAGTCGGGTATTGTTATATGATATAACTGCGCCTCGCAGTTTTACCTACGTTAGTGTCTCTTTAAAAGTGATATTGATTCCTTAAAAACACAGAATATTTAAGAGTTAGTATTAACTACAAACTTCAACAGCCCTTTTTAACCGACTTCAAAAAAGGAGGAGGTTCTCAATTCGTCTGTATGTTTTTTTTTTTTTTTTTTTTTTTTTGTGTGTATGTTACGCGATCATTCGAAGACGGCTCAACCGATTGAGATGATTCTTTTTGTGTTCGAAAAGTGATACCTCAGGGGTGGTCCCATAAAAATTTGGTGAGGATCTGATGAGAATCTTCGGAGTGATGAACAGAATTGCACCTCGAGAGTGCAGCAAATTGCTCAGTTTTCGATTTCCACCAGTAGATTTGACCCATAAACGAATAGTTACCGATAAATGGAATATCTGAAACCACCTTCTCATCAGAAAACTCTTCAATCAGTTACGATTACAGGTTACAATTTGAAGATTTTAGTCGAATTTAGTCGCCGGACTGGGTTTGAATGAATGTTGATAGAGAACCCTAACTTAAATGAAGTTCTGATGAGAATCTTCGAAGTGATGAACAGAAATGCACCTCGAGAGTGCAGCAAATTGCTCATTTTTCGATTTCCACCAGTAGAATTGGCCCATAAACTAATAGTTACCGATAAATGGAATATCTGAAACCACCTTCTCATCAGAAAACTCTTCAATCGGTTACGATTACAGGTTACAATTTGAATAAAATATTCGCTTTTCCTCGCCGGACTGGGTTTGAATGAATTTTGATAGAAAACCCTATCCTAAATGAAGATCTGATGAGGATCTTCGGAGTGATGAACAGATCTGCGCAGCGAGATTCAACAAATTGCTCAGGTTTCCATTTCCACTAATAGAAGTGGCCCATAAACAAAAAGGATGAATGGGGCATCCGAAAACACCTTCTTATCACCAAACTCTTCAATGGGTTACGATTAGGTACAGGTTGCAATTTGAAGAAACAGTCGCTTTCGCCTCATGGAGTAGAATTTTCAGTAACAGTGGCACTAAAAATGGTTAAATAAAAAATAAATAAAAATTTAAAAAACCGACTTCAAAAAAACCTGAAAAGAAAAACTAACAAAACCTGAAAAAAAAAACCAAAAAGTGAAAAATAATCCATTTCGGGTCACTAAGACACATAAGTACTTACTTGGAAGTCGGACTGTTTTCTTTATACCTCTCAACATTCAATGTAACCCAGTCCGACTTCCAAGTAAGTACTTATGTGTCTTAGTGACCCGAAATGGATTATTTTTCACTTTTTGGTTTTTTTTTTCAGGTTTTGTTAGTTTTTCTTTTCAGGTTTTTTTGAAGTCGGTTTTTTCACAGCATATTGCTGAGACTGCACCCTCCATTGCACGCACATATATTATATTGTTGTTTAGTTTAATGACTTATGTATTGTAATCTATTTTATGTACCTATATGTGTTGTGTTATGGAAAACAAATGGTATGGTTTTTAGGGTTCCGTAGCCAAATGGCAAAAAACGGAACCCTTATAGATTCGTCATGTCTGTCTGTCTGCCGTATGTCACAGCCACTTTTTTTAGAAACTATAAGAACTATACTGTTGAAACTTGGTAAGTAGATGTATTCTGTGAACCGCATTAAGATTTTCACACAAAAATAGAAAACAAAACAATACATTTTAGGATTCCCCATACTTATTACCCCTTTAGTGTTTGAATCATACTATAGTATAGTATAATCGATAGTAGGTATGGCTAATAGACAACAATTCCTGGAAACAAACATCAAATCGCAACATAATATCGCAAATCAAAGAAATCAAAGCGAATATTTGTAGTTTTCTGCAATGTTTACCTTATCTTCTGTCTCTGGCAAAACAAGTGTAAGTATTTGGCATATAGGGTGAAAGTGATATTTTTCTAAGTATTTCAAAATATGTTCTTAAATCTCTACCTTACATAAAATTTGTAAAAAGGGATAATATACTTTTAGTGCAACAGTATGTTACTTTATTAGCTATACCCTCTTCTTTGCATTCTTCTATGGAGTGTTGGAAAAAAATTATGTTTTCATTACTCATACTCCGAAAGTAGGTCTAAATATGCCTGAAGAGCGTGTAGAAAATAAAATTTCCAGCCCTAGGGCTTTTCACTTTCACTGACAGCTGTCATGTCAAATTATGGCTTCGCACGACTTGTGCAATCTGCATGTAGCCAGTATCAGTATCATTACGCATTAGGAACTTCAAAAACCTAACCTCCTTGCTTTTTTTTTTACACCAAAGAATAATAATTATGGCTTGGCACGGCTCATGCATACTGCCAGAGTTTAGTACTAAGTAACTATTTTTTCTTATTTTATTATGTTTTTGTGTTAAGTTTAATCTGGTTTTTCATTTATGATTATGTATTTTTTGTAAATAACATTTTCTAGACAAACCGTGTTACAAAAACTGTAAGTTAAATCTACGGACTTCGCATCATTTCCCAATGTTGGATTAACTCATTAATATAAACTTCTTCGGTAAGTACCGCCGTATTTAAGTATTGAATACAAATAGCAGAAACCTAAAAAAATACTACATAATGTATAACCTCTTTGGTCCCAACCTTGTAAGAGGATCAGGTAGTATGGACACATGAGTACCTACTCATGTGGTATGGAGTCTCATAGTCTCATTCACTCTCGTTGTTATGAAGAATTTTATGTATTATTCGTAATGAAAAGCACAGTGTTTACCTCGGGTGAAAGACTCATTAAGTCCCTCGAACTATTAGCGCCCTCGCTACGCTCGGGCGCCAAACTCCGTCTCGGGACTTGTAATGAGTGACTTTCACACCTAGGATAACAATGTACTATTTCATTACTCATACTCCGAAAGTAAGTCTAAATATGCCTGAAGAGCGTGTAGAAAATAAAATTACCAGCCCTAGGGCTTTTCACTTTCACTGACAGCTGTCATGTCAAATTATGGCTTCGCACGACTTGTACAATCTGCATGTAGCCAGTATCAGTATCATTACGCATTAGGAACTTCAAAAACCTAACCTCCTTGCCTTTTTTTGACACAAAAGAATAATAATTATGGCTTGGCACGGCTCATGCATACTGCCAGAGTTTAGTACTAAGTGATTTTTTTCTCAGTAATCAAATTCAAGTAGGTACCTATATTTAGTTCAAGATATCTTATTTAATAAAATAAATGTAAAGACGAAAATGGTCAAAGCGACCTATGACCATGCCGCGCCGCCCCGCCCGCGCCCTGTCGTAGTTGCTGATGTCGTACGTTGAGTAAAAAAAAATGCTAGCGCATTTCCCACCAGTTTCCAAATTACCAAATGCAAATTATTTATCCATTTCCAAATTATTTTAAACGTTTTAATTAGTACTATTTTTTCTTATTTTATTATGTTTTTGTGTTAAGTTTAATCTGGTTTTTCAATTATGATTGTGTATTTTGTGTAAATAACATTTTCTAGACAAACCGTGTTACAAAAACTGTAAGTTAAATCTACGGACTTCGCGTCATTTCCCAGTGTTGGATTAACTCATTAATAAAAATGTATTCGGTAAGTACCGCCGTATTTAAGTATTGAATACAAATAGCAGAAACCTAAAAAACACTACATAATGTATAACCTCTTTGGTCCCAACCTTGTAAGAGGATCAGGTAGTATGGACACATGAGTACATAAATGTCTATTCGAGTTTTGGCGGGAACGAGCCAACAACATGTCGTGCTGCAGTTTTATTTACACGAAACTTAGTTGTAAACCGAGTTAAATTGTATAATTCCGGTGGAAAGTTATCTAATTTAGTTCCGTGAAAGTGCACAAGTGTAGTGAAAGTAAAAATCAGTGTCAAACATGGACTTTTCTCGTTGCCTCCAAAATCTCCTACAAGGTTATAGTAAAGTAGCCACCGCTTTACTATGACCCCGGACTTGACAAACTGTGACTTGACGACTTGACCATCTTGAAACACTTTGAGCCCGATTTCTGTAAATCGGGCCATAACTTGATGCAAAATATTACTTGATACTGGCTATATGCACAAACTGTGCGAAGCCATAACTGGAAAAAAAAAAAATGTCTATTCTAGTCTAATTGCCAACTGTCAAATATGCACATTTTTTCATTTAGATTATTTACTCTTCGCGTTAAATATATACCTACCATCCACTTTAAGTGCGCACATAACTTCGACAAATTAACCATAATTTAAGCCTTAGTTATTTAATTCAAAAAATATTTTTTTTCCTGTTTTTGTCAATATTGTGAGTAAGTACCTTATATTGCTAATTACTAATCACTAAGTATCACTACATAGTATAAAACAAAGTCGCTTTCTCTGTCCCTATTTCCCTATTTATGCTTAGATCTTTAAAACCTCGCAACGGATTTTGATGCGGTTTTTTAAAAAGATAGAGTGATTAAAGAGGAAGGTTTATAGGTATGTATAAAACGTGCATAATAAAGCCGTGTGAAGCCGGAGCGGGTCGCTAGTTATAATAATAAGGTACTTACCTACTTGGATAATTGTAGAGGAAATAATTATTAAAATATAAGTACCTACTTACCTACCTACTATTTATTATTTGTTGAATTTTTTTCCGTAAAAGTCATCGATCTATAGTACTACGTATAGATGGGCTAGTTAGAACATTAACCGCGTCCCATTTTATAATGGCGGGAGCATGCGCGGACGGAACGCGCCTTGAACTAACCAAACCATCAGTTACTTCGCAGAAGTGACACTACCTTTTGTACCTACAAAATTTCATTGTTTGGCACTGGAGCTAGTTTAAGGAATAAAAGTAATTAAAATGTTAAATACTGAGCTATTATTACCTATTATATAAGGTTTTTTAGGGTTCCGTACTTCAAGAGGAAAAATGGAACCCTTATGATGTGATCACTCGTTTGTCCGTCTGTCTGTGTTTCTTACACTTGACCGGTTTTTTTATAGGTACCTACTTACATCTATACCTACTTATATTATTAAGAGGTAACATTGATAACATTTATGTTTGTATGTTAGGAGTAAAAGGAAATATTTGATTGTTTGTTTGCATTGAATAGGCTTCGAAACTACTGGACCTATTTTGATGATACTTGGTATGAGGATACATTGATTCAAATGGATTGATTGATTCAAATTAATGAAACTGATATCCATAAAAAAACGGAGTATACCTACTTAATATTATAATAAAAAAACTCATATAATAAAATATTTTTATTTAATTGCCCTTAAATAAGATAAGTTTCGTAAGTTTTTGCCGTTTAGACGAATGGTCAATATTCTTATCGGTTTTGGCCTCATGATGCAATCGAACTGTAGCATATTTATTTATGATAGCCCGTATTAGATGTATTCTGTGGTTAGATGTACTTGGTTGATCAAATGAGTGTTCAGTTAAAACCTATCTTTTAAAACTTAAAAAACACAACGTTATGTACTTACTACCTAAATTATATTTAACATTACACACAAATTTTACCACAACCGTAGAAATTGTTAATAAAAGCCAAATTTCACTATAGAACAGGAAAGTTACCTACAGTCACCTCTGCTAGGTTTATACTCTTTGATAAATGACGCGGAACAAGTCACAACATGGCGGCTAAAAAATGATGTTCGTATTTAATTTTCAATCGATAATATCTAGTTATTTACCTGTGGTAGGTTATTCCTTCCGCTCTAGAAATCTTTCTAGTATTGTTTGTGCAGTATCTAAGTACGCAGTGAGTCATTTTCTGTAATTTTTCCGTATATTTTTAATTAAAAATGCACGAGCGCTTTAACCTCTACGAACTAGCAAGCGACTAAGTAGTCTGGCTGGTGTGATATCATCACAAATGGACGGAATGAGGCAGTGTACGACGCTGACCACTCCAGTAATATCTATCTCAATGGTAAAAGTTCCCTTTATCTTTGTCATAGACCTTCATCGAGCTGTTTAATTGACGTCATAGTACATTGTTACCCTAGGGGTGAAAGTCATTCATTGAGTCCCGAGACGGAGTCTGGCGCCCGAGCGTGCCGAGGTAAAGACTGTGCTTTTCATTACGAATAATACATAAAATTCTTCCTAACAACGAGAGTGAATGAGAGACTCCATATTACCTGATCCTCTTACAAGGTTGGGACCAATGAGGTTATACATTACGTAGTGTTTTTTTTAGGTTTTTGCTATTTGTATTCAATACTAAAATACGTCGGTACTTACAGAAGAGATTTTTATTTATGAGTTAATCCAACACTGAGAAATGACGCGAAGTCTGTAGATTCAAATATCAGTTTTTGTAACACGGTTCGTCGCGAAAATGTTATTTACACAAAATACACAACCATAAATGAAAATCCACATTAAACTTTACACAAAAACATAATAAAATAACAAAAAATAATAGGTTCATACTTGTTATTCTTTGGTGTTACCTAAAGCAAGGAGGTTAGGTTTTTGAAGTTTCTAATGCGTAATGTTACTGATACTGGCTACATGCACATTGCACAAGCCGTGCGAAGCCATAATTTGACATGACAGCTGTCAGTGAAAGCGATTTTCCCAAGGGCTGGAAGTTGTTGTGTTGTTATAATAATATTGTTTTGATTAAATAAACGAATGATTATTAATAAATAGACAATTATTTGTATATTGGGTCAGAGACGGTATACCTGACCTACACGTTTTTACTTATCCCGACGACGACGACGACGACGACGACGTCGGATGACGCACGACGTTGGATTGCTACAGGAATTTAAATCGTTTAAATATAATCGTTAAAATATTATGTTACATTTTTTGAACCACCCAGTTCAGGTTTTCATAAATTTATAAAGTCACAAATTAATTGAATATTCTTTTTGTTAAGCTTAAAAATTTTGTAGACTTATGTATTTTAAGAATACATAGCAATGTTCACAATGGACTCGATTCGAATGTACACAAATACGACTTAACTTAACTAAAATTAGGTTTAGATGTGTAAAATTATGTTTGCTATTCGGAAATACCCAACCTAACCAATTTTGACAGGAGTAAACTAATTTTTAGAAGTCGAACTAAATTAAGTCCAACACACAATTTTGCAATTCGGAATGATCGTCTAACAGTCAAATTTTAGAAATGTCAAACTAAATTACGACTAATTTTAGTCGCGACCTATTTCGTATCGATTAAAATTAATGTTGATTTTTGGGGTGAAAATGGAGGAGTATTATGGTAGTTGCTGTAAATTTTCCGGCCAGATTTGTCAAACTGTTAATACTTGGTTGATTCGCGCTTTGTTTTTCTGAGACTCCGTTCTTTCTTCTAATCCCAACCTAAGAATAAACCGTAAACCATTAGAATAAGGCTGAGGGGCATTCAATTGAATACTTTTGCGCTGCCGGGTGCAAAGGCCTTTAAACACAACATGCCTGTAACTTGAAATGCAGCGGTTCATTTTGAGACTTATTCCTATCGATAGAGGTCATTATGACCAACAAATAATGCCTTGACACCGGATCGCTAAAGTGTTTTGGAAACGTGGTATTAAATAAACCGCGGAAAAAAATCACTATGCCAAGCTCCTACACTAAAAATGTCCGGACTCTTTTAATAAATTTTAGTTGTGTCGAACAATCTGTCAAAAGGCAACCAAATTTAGTTTGACGGCAAAACCGAATTATGTTAAGTTAAGTCGTCGTGTTATACCGAATCGACACCAATATTTAACTAAAAAATAAAGTAATTAATTTAATAAGATATTTTTTTTAATTTCAAGTAACTAGCACCATCTCTTTGGTTTTCGCAGAACTACCATTATGTTGTTTTGTTTGTTTACCTTTTTTGTGCGCTCTATTCTCGGGAACTAGGAAACAGATTCTAACACAATCTACACGAACGTGTTCAGAAAATATCAGAAGAGGTTTAGGTATTTCAGGTAGATTAATGTTACTAATAAAAATATGATATTTATTGGCGTAAAAAATAAACCATAATATTATTGCATGAAAACGTACAGAACTTAGAGATGATGTCAAAATTAAAGCCACCGGGCCATGATGGACTCAGCATTGAGCACCTTCGTCATGCCGGACCCCACTTGGCTAGAGTGTTGGCGATGTTCTACTCCCTGTGTGTGAGCCACTCCTACTTACCTGATGAGTTTATGAGAACGGTGGTAGTACCTGTGGTGAAGAATAAGACCGATGACCTCACCGATAAAAGTAACTACAGGCCTATCTCTCTCGCCACTATCATTGCAAAGGTTTTTGACGGTTTGCTTAATGCACAGTTAAATAATTGCGTACGTCTGCACGATAATCAGTTTGGATTTCGCCCTCGACTGTCTACCGAAAGTGCTATACTGTGTCTTAAGGAAACCGTCAAATACTATACGGATCGTAAAACTCCTGTCTACGCTTGTTTCCTCGACTTGTCTAGGGCTTTCGATTTGGTAAGATATGACCTGCTGTGGGACAAGCTGAAAAGTGTAAATATGCCGCGGGAACTTGTTAGTATGTTCCAATACTGGTATGCACATCAGTCTAATAGCGTTAGATGGACGGGGGCAATGTCAGATTCTTATCAGTTACAGTGTGGAGTGAGGCAGGGGGGCTTGACATCTCCAACCCTGTTCAACTTGTATATAAACGGGTTAATCGAGGCTCTCAGTAGTCAGCATGTCGGCTGCCACATTGACGGTGTCTGTGTCAACAATCTGAGTTACGCGGACGATATGGTGCTGCTGAGCGCCTCGGTATGTGGTCTAAGGAAGCTGATAAGAACCTGCGAGGAATATGCCTGTGGTCATGGTCTGGTCTATAACGTTAAGAAGAGCCAATGTATGGTGTTTGAGACGTCCAGTGCTAAGTGTCCCTCGATCATACCTGCTATAAAATTGAATGGAGTTCCGCTGCAAAGGGTGAAAGAGTTTAAATACCTAGGGCATGTACCTACTGTGGGTCTCAGGGATCATGCGGATATGGACAGGGAGCGGAGAGCGCTGTCGGTAAGAGCGAATATGATTGCTCGCCGGTTTGCGCGATGTTCTAAAAGAGTTAAGGCTACGCTCTTCGGAGCGTACTGTACGTCATTATACTCGTGCAGCCTGTGGGCTGACTACAGTAAAACTAGCTACAGCGCTTTCCGCATCCAGTACAATAACGCGTTCAGGGCGGTGATGGGATTGCCACGTTTTTGTAGCGCGTCGGCTATGTTCGCGGAGGCGCGAACTGATTGTTTCCATGCGACCATGCGCAAGCGTGCCGCGTCGCTGGTGCGTAGAGTGAGGGGCAGCTCCAACTCCGTCCTGACGATGTTTGCGTCGAGATTGGACTGTCATTGTCTAAGTCATTGTGGTGCGAGGCATGTCTCGGTTGCAATGCCAGACCGAATATATTGACTTTGTTGACTTATTTGTGTGTGTGACTGACATTAAATTTATTTGTTGACATTATTCATTTTATTTTTTTAACTTTTAATTATTATTATTCACAATTATTATTATTATTATTTTTAGTGTTTATGTATTTAATTGTTGTGATTATATTGTACTGTGTGGGTTTATAATTACCTGAATAAATGATTTATTATTATTATTTATTAAAATTGACATTTTGACATATAGAAAGAAGCATCTAGCGCCATCTTTTTTTTTTAAATTATGGCTTGGCATTATCATGCATTTAGATATAGCCAGTGTTGAGTTACTATTTTATTGACGGTCAAAGAAAATAAAATCTATTGCAGGAGCGTTTTTTGAATTTAGAACATTACAACGCTCCAGCAATAAAGCGGCGCGCGTGCTGGGAATAGTACTTAAATACTCTTTGATTGGATCTCTTTTATCGAAGTTTAAGTACATGAGAGGCACATGAGTAGGAAATAGGATGGAAATGGGTACCAAAGTCTCTTTGCTTAGTACGAAATGCGTTCTCGTGGCTATATAGCTATAAATGCGTTTGCCTTTCGACACAGATGATTTTATAAATAAGAAAATTACAGCAAAGCTAAAAATTCGCCTTGATTTGCAATGTTGATTTGTTATTTACTGATTTATAAAACTAGCTGCGCCCCACGGTTTCACCCGCGTAAGTCACAATCTCGAGGGAATATCGGGATAAAAGGTAGCTTATATTTTAAATTCCATATAGCAGTTTCTGAGGTCAGAGCGTTCAAACAAACAATGGAAGCCCTTAAAGATGAATAATTTTCCCCGTATTTTTCACATTTCCCACTGATTCTTCGCTCCTATTGGTCGCAGTATGTGCTGTTATATAGCCTAACTAAAGCCTTCCTCGATAAATCCATCACCAAAAGAATATTTAAATTCGAACCAGTACTTTCTAATATTAGCGCGTTCAAACAAACAAACTCTTCAGCTTTATAAAAGAAGAGCACAAAATAAAATAGGTACAATGAAGAAGCATCAGTTGAGTTGAATTTTCCAAAGTCCTTTTTATACTTATATTAATTTATTTCAGACCATAGATACATAATATATACTTGTACTTCTATACGGGCTGTTTTCCGCGATTAGACCCTTTTTAATTGGGTCCTTTTTGCGTGAAGATGGAGTAGGCTTGCCCAGCACCTACTACCCTCTCAGCTTAGTCGACCATATCCAGAGGAGAGAACTTGTCAATACTTCTGGAGCCAACTAAGCCGCGGGTTTCATCACGATGTTTTCCTTCACCGTAAGAGCAATGTCAATAATTAGCGCATATAAATTTTTCTTAAGAAAAATACATTGGTGCACGGCCGGCCTGGATTCGAACTCACGACCTTCAGAATGTAAGTCGAGGTATCTACCACTAGGCCAACACAGTCATATAGATACATATAACAAACATTAAAAACGAATGTTAGTAAACCTATATTATCTAGTCACCGGATAAACTCTACGTCAGGGATGTCAAACTGGATTTTCCATAGGGCCATTTCGAAAATTGTAAATGAGTTAGCGGGCCAGACATAAAATAATTAATCACGTACATTTTTATGAAGTTTATTTGGTGAGGTAGGTACATTTATTGGGCACTTTTTCAATAGGTAGGTAACACTAACAAAAGTAAGTAACATCAGTATGAAATACAGTTCCGTAAAAATAAGACAACTTTACTTAGTAAATGTGTACTTGGTATGATTCCTCGTATATACAATCACCTACCGAAAACTCTGTTACAAGAACAACATATTGATAGTTTCAAAAATAATTTAAAAAGTTTCTTTTGAACAAGTCTTACTATAGCGTTGAAGGATAAATTTGTATAAGTAATGCAACTTTGACATGTATATTGTATAACTCTTATTACCTTTAATATTGTAACTTTTAAACCATTTGACATTCATCATCATCCGAGCGATGTTCCCGGTTGCATCCCTCTCGGGAGCCCGGGGTCCGCTTTCCTACTTTTACGCCTCCACTTCGCACGATCTTCGGCATCCTGGGTTGTAAGTCCATTTGCACGCATATCACCCTTTACGACGTCAAGCCAGCACTTCTTGGGTCTACCCAGTCTGCCACGACCCGGCGGAGGCGCCATGGCAAGACATTTGTTCCCCACGTAACTAGCCGGTTTTCGCAAGACGTGGCCGTACCAGCGTAAGCGACACTCTTGCAATTTATCTGCAATGTCTCGGACATGAAGGCTGCCCCGGATGCGGGAGTTCCTGACGCGATCCTTTCGCGTCACTCCACACATCCAGCGCAACATCTTCATCTCCGTGACACGCAGCTCCTGCTTATGTCGCTCAAGCACCGGCCACGCCTCACTACCATACAAAAGGACAGGTCTAATAATGATTTTATAGACCTGTCCTTTTAGTTTAACCGGCATTTTGGGGTCGCAAATGACACCAGTCACCTCACGCCACTTGGCCCAAGCTGCTGAAATGCGTGACTTGACGTCGCAATCGATGTCGCCGGACGCGTGAAGCACAGATCCCAAGTACTTAAACTGGTCTGTCCGCTCGACCATATGACCGTCTACGCAGACAGGTGTGGGATCTGTGGTATTGCAAGCCAAGTACTCTGTCTTCGCCACATTCAGCCAAACCATTTGACATTGTACCTACTTATTTTAAATTATCATTTCATGACCATATTTTATTTGACATTGAATGTTGGGCCGGGAAAAAGAAGGATGAGAGAAGATTGCATGCAGCGGAGATGAGAATGTTAAGATGGATGTGTGGAGTAACGAGGATGGATAAAATAAGGAATGAGTATATTAGAGGAAGCCTGAAAGTAGCACCGGTTACTGAAAAAGTAAAAGGGAACCGGTTGAGTTGGTATGGACATGTGATGAGAAGAGAAGAGACGCATGTGACTAGAAGAGTGATGAGTATGAATGTAGAGGGATGGAGAGGAAGAGGACGACCAAAGAAAAGACAGATGGACTGCGTAAGACAAGACATGAGAGAGATGAATGTCAGCGATGAGATGACGACTAATAGGAGTGAATGGAAGAAGAAAACATACTGCGCCGAACCGAAACAAATTGGGATAAGGGCAGGAAGATGATGATGATGATTTTATTTGACATTGTTTCTACTTGAATTTATGTTTATATCTCTACATATAATAAATTCGAAGTTTTGGAAGTAAGCGTTCTACGTCCATAATGATCTTAGCACTATAGAATTCGCTAACCTTATATAGCTCCGGTAGAAAAAAATCTTGCATGCGCGATTCAGGTTTTCTTAAATTTAGAAAATCACAAATTAGTTGATTATTCTTTTTGTTCTGCTTAAAAATTTTGTACACTTATGTATTTTAAGAATACATAGCAATATACACATTTTTTAACTAGAAAATAAAGTAATTAATTTAATAAGATATTTTTTTTTAATTTAAAGTAACTAGCGCCATCTCTTCGTTTTCGCGAAATAACCATTTTCTCAGAAAATGTTGATTTTATTTGTTTACCTTTGTTTGTGCAGTCTAATTTCGGGAACTAGGAAACAGATTTTAACATAATCTTCACGAATGTGTTCAGAAAATATCAGAAGAGGTTTAGGTATTTCAAGTAGATTTATGTTACTAATTAAAATTTGATATTTCTTGGCGTAAAAAATAAACCATAATATTTTTGCATGAAAAAGTGCAGAACGTAGGGATGATGTCAAAATTGTCAGTTTGACATACGGAAAGAAGCATCTAGCGCCATCTCTTTTTTATTTATAATTTTATTATGGCTTCGCATTATTACTATCGTGCATATAGCCAGTGTCGCGGTCAAAGAAAATTAAATCCAATGCAGGAGCGTTTTTTGAATTTGGAACATTACAACGCTCCAGCAATTTTGTATGAACATGTGTATGAAGCGGCGTGCTGGGGTTATTAAAAACTTAAATACTCTTTGATTGGATCTCTTTTATCAAAGTAGTAGCGACCCGCCCCGGCTTTGCACGGCTATATTATGCATGTATTATCTTCTTATCTATATCTATACATATAAAATCCTTTGTCCTGACTGACTGACGGATCATCGCACAGCCTAAACCGCTGATCGTAGAGACTTGAAACTTGGAGGGTGTGTTCTTTGTATGACGTAGGCATCCGATAAGAAAGGATTATCCGAAATTCTTCCCCTAAAGGGGTGAAAAAGTGGGCAAAGTTTGTATTGGACAACGTGATTCCTTAGTCCAATCTATTTCAAATTTTGCATAAACATTCTTTAACAGAATTAATGGAACACGTGTTTCGTATTTTATTGAAATTCATCCCCTAACGGGGTTAAAAAGGGGAAGAAAGTTTTTTGGGAGTGATTTGCTTCGAAGTTGATATCAATACTCTTTAGTGCTTTTGATTAGATTGGTAACATACTATGATTGGTAAGACGTCACTTCAAGCTGACAGCGTTAACGTAAAACCAAAGAGGTTGAAAACTTCGAACATTGAACTAAAAAAAGGTGTCTTGCCATTTAGTACTGGGAACTTAACATAGTATTTTTTTTTTGCGCGATACGTTTGCTAATACCTGTCGATAGAGGACATTTTAATTTTAATTCTCATTATGGATCGGTGTTATCTGAAATAAACGCATTTTATTTTTTTTATTTTTTTTTTTATTACGGCAAATATGCCTTTACACCAAATCTCATAGGCGTCTCGGAAATGGGGTATTTGACCAAACGTTATGAATAAGATTTTATCAAAAGTGCGCTGTGCACAAATAATGCTTTCTAACCAAACTTCTAAACCATCTCGGAGACGGGATATTTGTTAAAACATAGAACTGTTATAGGATAGCCACTGAATCACTTAAAACTCTATATTTTTATTAGGATACGCCAAAATTACTCTCTGCGCAACTGTTCAGCCCTACCTAATAATAAAATTTTGAACAATTTGCGAAAAGTCACAGTTCCCAAAGTTAGTAGACACTAATTATTTAGTAATTTAAAAGAAATATCTTTTGTTATGAATACGAAAATACCTAAACAAATGAATAGGACTTTTACACCTTTTTCATTTTTAAAATGGACAGGAAAGTGATCTTATAAGGGTTCCTTTTTTACCTTTTAAGGTACGGAACCCTAAAAAACACAAAAGATGACTATGATAGATAGGTAATTACTAATTAGCACGATATGATTAAAGATTTACTCATGTGGTAATCGTAGAGTTTTGTGCATTATTGGCTCTGTGTTATAAAGACAGAAATAGAAGAATTCATTTTTTTGGTTTAGAACTTTAGGTACTTAGACGTATAGCCCATTTTGGATCACATCCCAAGAGAATTGGGTGCACCCGAGGTTTTCGTGTTCCAAGTTAAAATACATCTCATTCAAAATCTATCTTCTCTATACATATAAAATTCTTTGTCCTGACTGACTGACGGATCAACGCACAGCCTAAATCGTAGAAACCTGAAACTTGTAGGGTGTGTTCTTCGTATGACGTAGGCATCCGATAAGAAAGGATTTTACGCAATTAATTACCTACCGGGTTTAAAAAAGAGTAGAAAGTTAATCGCCTAAAAAGGCGATTTGCTTCGACTCGAACTCCTTAGTGCTTTTGATTAAATTAAGTAAGTACATTTTATTTTGACACACATGTTTCAAACTCAATCTAATTTGAAATCAACAAAAAATAATCCTATTTTAACTATTTTCGACTCCTGCGCGGACGAAGTCGCGGGCAAAAGCTAGTATGTTAATATAATGTTTATTGTATCTATAATATTATTTTTTTTAACTTTTGACATTATAATTTATTACTTTGATTATTGACATTATGTAATTTATATTATTTTTAACATTTGCACGTCTGCTTACGGACCGAATACATGTTCTAATATTTTTTGTAAGACTTTTATGCTATGTATTCCGGCGAATAAATGATCTTATCTTATTTTCGTTTATGGCTAGAGTTTGACGAATAGAGTTTGAATTTTGTGTGACATTTATTTTAGCTATTGTACCTAATAATTAATTGATTTTAATCTAATATTGCATGCCTCATGTATAGGCCGAATAGAGTGTTCTTTATTTCATTAATGTAATACCATACTATGTACCTTTATTCGCAATAAATGAATTGAATTTGAATTTGAAGTTCTGCAATATTATTAAAAAAGGGAAAGTAAATTTATCTGTAGGATCCGGAAACTTGAACTTGACTTCTTTTGATTTTCATAATATTATTTATGTCTGGTCTATTTATTTAAGTCTAATATTATTTATATTAATTCGTGGTAGAATAGACTAAAGAAAAATGTTCATCACTAGTCTTGAGCGATATTTGTTCTTATTCATTTTCATAATAGAAAACATTTGTTCACATAAATACGAACTACGTAAAAGAATACGTAGCTAGTTTTCTAATACTCAAAGTCAAGGGTGCCTTGCAGATTGGTCACTGTAAGTGCCAGAGAAACAAATATGTAAAAAATACCGACGTTAAAAATTTTTTTGATCTAGATTTCGACTGCGGGCCGCATCATTATGATTCGCTGGCCGCATGTTTGACATGACTGTTCTACGTGAATGCGGTCGCACCTCATGCGGGAAATTTATTGATGGCGCATCAAAATATAGAAAAAGATTTCACCAACAAATGGTACACTTAAAAAATACCAATAATTAGGTACTTAATATAGAATGATAGAATAATAATTTATTTCTATACTAGCTGCGCTCCGCGGTTTCACCCGCGTAACTCCCGATCCCGTGGGAATATCGGGATAAATTAAGATGTAAGCTATCGTATCTCTCAAGTTGGATCAAACTGCACACGGTGTGCAAATTTGATTAAAATCGGTTAAGTAGTTTAGGAGTCCATTGCGCACAAACAACGTGACACGTCATTTATATTTATATTTTATTATAAACTAGCTGCGCCCCGCGGTTTCACCCGCGTAATAATTTCTGCGCAATTTTCTATTTTTTTTCTTTCATAAGAACCTTCTCTTGGCAAAAACAAACACAACAAATAAAGAATTAGCGAAATTGCTCCAGCCATTCACGCGTGATGCCGTGATCAATGTTAAATTGGGATTTTTATATATTTAGATACTTTCATGTAGTTTTGTTTTGACTTCGCTGGAAGCAGGTTTTCTATTGCCAATTTGTGATTGTGGTGAAACTCCATTTCATTTTCTGAACCGAAATAATTTTAATAATTAAACGTATCTATACTAATATTATAAAGCTGAAGAGTTTGTTTGTTTGTTTGAACGCGCTAATCTCAGAAAATACTAAAAATTCTTTTGGTGATGGATTTATCGAGGAAGGCTTTAGTTAGGCTATATAACAGCACATACTGCGACCAAAAGGAGCGAAGAATCAGTGGGTTATGTGGAAAATAGAGGAAAATTATTCATCTTTAAGGGCTTCCATTGTTTGTTTGAACGCTCTGATCTCAGGAACTGCTAGATGGAATTGAAAATATAGGCTACCTTTTATCCCGATATTCCCACGAGATTGTGACTTACGCAAGTGAAACCGCGGGGCGCAGCTAGTTTCATAAATCAGTAAATAACAAATCAAGGCGAATTTTCAGCTTTGCCGTAATTTTTTTATTTATATCATCTAAAAAAAAATTATATCTATATAGCCACGAGAACGCATTTCGTACTAAGCAAAGAGACTTTTGGACCTATTTCCATCCATTTCCATGGACCTACAATTCTATTAGTCTATGCCTATTTCCTACTCATGTGCCTATACTTCGATCAAAGAGATCCAATCAAAGAGTATTTAAGTATACAGGGTGAATTTTTTATGTGGGCCTTCAGGGCTATATCCTAAACTATGAGAGATAGCGAAAAATTCTAAAAGGAGTTGCGTACCCGATTTTGACAAAAACTAAAACGGCATCATTAGATTTTTGAAAAAGTCATTACCCTAGCCGGGAATCGAACCTGTTCATTTTCCAAAAAAATAATCATCCTATATTTTTGTACCAATCGATAGTGTTGCTAATAGAGATCAATTCCTGGAAACAAACATAGTCTGGCAAATTAAAAGAAATAGCTCATTTTAGTAATCTTCTGTAAATTTCATACAATCATCCCTGAAAAAAATGCAGTCAGGAGGTAGGTATGGTCAATGACGTAACAAACTGCTGCACTAAAAATATGAACTGTTTTTACAAATTTTATGTAATAGCTATGGCTAGGGTAATGACTTTTACAAAAATCTAATGATGCAGTTTTAGGTTTTGTCAAAATCGGGCACGCAACTCCTTTCAGCATTTTTCGCTATCTCTCATAGTTTAGGATATAGCCCTGAAGGCCCACATAAAAAATTCACCCTGTATAATAATCCCAGCACGCCGCCGCCACTTCATTGCTGGAGCGTTGTAATGTTCTAAATTAAAAAAACGCTCCTGCAATAGATTTAATTTTCTTTGACCCTAAATAAAATAGTAACTCAACACTGGCTATATGCACGATAATGTCAAGCCATAATTTTAAATAAAAAAAAGATGGCGCTAGATGCTTCTTTCTATATATCAAAATGACAATTTTGACATCATCTCTAAGTTCTGTACGTTTTCATGCAATAATATTATGGTATATTTTTTACGCCAACAAATATCATATTTTTATTAGTAACATAAATCTACCTGAAATACCTAAACCTCTTCTGATATTTTCTGAACACATTCGTGAAGATTGTGTTAAAATCTGTTTCCTAGTTCCCGAGAATAGAGTGCACAAAAAGGTAAACAAACAAAATTAACAAAATGGTAGTTCTCCGAAAACCGAAGAGATGGCGTTAGTTACTTGAAATTAAAAAAAAAATTCTTATTAAATTAATTACTTTATTTTTTAGTTAAAAAATGTGAACATTGCTATGTATTCTTAAAATACATAAGTCTACAAAATTTTTAAGCTTAACAAAAAGAACATTCAATTAATTTGTGACTTTATAAATTTAAGAAAACCTGAATCGCGCAATCTAGATTTTTTTCTACCGAAGCTATATAAGGTTAGCGAATTCTAGATTGTTAAGATCATTATGGACGTAGAACGCTCACTTCCAAAACTTCGAATTTATTATATTATTGTAGAGATATAAATCTTCCTCTTGAATCGCTCTATCTAATTAAAAAAACTGCATCGAAATCCGTTGCGTAGTTTTAAAGATTTAAGCATACATAGGGATATAGGGACAGAGAAAGCGACTTTGTTTGTGTCTTTGTACTATGTAGTGATGATGATATTGTAATTACCGCGAATTTTCCATGCAATGACTAATATTTAGGTGTTGGTTCTTAATTTTATTGTGCCTTAACTTTGTAAAAATGTGTATTGTATTTGGTAGGTTTACATATTGGGTTTTTCGCGAGTCATAAGCCAACATTATATATTTCAGTACTTACCGTTTAATACTTAGTTAGTTTTTTCCTCTGTTCGCGATCGCTTGTGACCACTAACACGTATATCGCAGTGGGTAACAGAAGCCCTGTTATCCTTATATACTAATTAATAGGTAAGTACCTACTCCCAGTAAATCAATAAAAAAAATTAAGAATCTCTGCATTAAATTACTAAAACATTTTTTAATTTAAAGTTCGGGAACATTACCCCAGTTTACTGAAACTTTTAAGGAACTTTCGAGACGTGGCAACACTATTATTGAAAACGGGCTTTAAATATTTATAAAAATTCCCCAAACTCTGAGTAAAGAAGGGTAATTGATACAAAAATTAATTATATTTTCATTTTTGTTTGTATATTGTTTAGGCGGGCGTACTAAAGAGATTTCAGAAATTACAGTGTTTCCGTGTCCTTCTGATCACGTGCCAGCTCGTATCTCTACTCGTGTTTGTGAACTTTAAGCATTAGTTCCACGTTTATATTTGTAAGTGATATGTGTCTGTCTGCGAGCAGGATGCCGCTACCGGTGCCGCTGGCGCTGGTGATGGCGGGCGCCGCGCTCGCGCTGGCGACCGACGTGCCCGCATTGCCCGCGCTGCACTGTCCGCTGAACGCTACAAGGGACCAATGCGAGAAACTCAGCAGTATTAGATTCACAGTGGAAGGTAAGCTGTTCCCAGACAAGATTTGCTAAAAGTGGTCCGTCGATGTGGGAACATAACATGTTCGGAATCCCACAACATTTTCAATTTTAAAATGCAGTTGTATTCTGCAAATTTTTGTGGCACAATTTGACCATCCTACTTACTACTATCGTATTATAATATTACTAGCTGCGCCCCGCGGTTTCACTCGCGTAAGTCTGATCTTTCTCACCGTTTAAACCTTCCCTGGACTACGACAAACATTTCAAAACCGAAATCATCTAAATCGGTTCGTGCGTTCTGGAGTTATAGCGTCAGCTGCCTTACTCTTGACTTACAAGCCCAATGTCCAATCCCAATCTCAAGCGAAAATATGTCAAATGGCACTCTTGAAAACAAGACTAGCGCCACATTGGAATTGAATTGCGTGGTAATTAGTGGAACTAAATGCCATTGGGATTGGATTACGGGATTGAGAAACGGTACTCTTTGACGCTTGTTTGACAGCTGAATATTGCATATATTGATTGTGTTTGTATTGCGGATAGTCCCAATAACTAAAGTGTAGGTAACTTTGTTGAAATTGCGAGTTTTAATTTTCAAGTAAAACTGTAGGTACATATAATGGCTCGTTTAATATTGCACAATGTTATCCTCCGTGAAGCCAAAAGGATGGATTTACGAGAAAGACGTAATTTTCATCTGATTGCCCTCTACATCGATAAAGCCTTACCTACTATGAACGAAGACGAATGGCGAACTATGGCATCACCAAGGTAATGTTTCGTGAATTGTACCAAGAATTTGGAGCCCTTGATGCCAGTTACAACAAGTCAAATGATATTAGCTCAAAATACAAGGTTACATAATTAATATTTTTTACGTGTTTTGAACATTGTTACGGTGGTAGGCCACCGTAACAGTCCCTATAGTCCACAGCACATGAGTACAGAAGGACTACAATCTCTATAGTTCCCTATTCAGTCCACCTACCCCATCTCAACACATTACTTGTAGTAAAATTTCCACAAACTGAAGAAGAAAGTAATACGTAATAAAAGACGGTTTGTAAAATTCTTTTGAATCATTTTATTTACTATGAACCTGCCATCGGGCTCAGCATTACACATTATTTGCTTGATAACTTCTGTAGCTGAGTACATTTTTTACATTTTCAGATTTTCTGAAAGATTTGGCATCGCTGTATAGGCTTCATTCACGGGATGCATGTGGCTGTAATACGTCCATCTAAAAACGAAAAAAGGTTTTTAATAGGAAATATTTACATTCAAGGAATGTATAAGGGAGGTCGTGGGCTTGCCATTTTTCTACAATGAAAAGCAGGCATTTCGTATAAATTCACCTTGATAACACTTGATTTATTAACTGTGTGCATTTTTAATTGCATTTGTGCATTTATTAATTGTGTGCATGTTGCACACAATTTAATTTTACATTGTAAAAAAAGATTTTCTTACCTCAATTTCGCAGGGATTTTAATAAAATAATCACAAAATAATTTCAAAACAAACAATATAATTTTTACGACAGGACTTTGACGTGGCTTGTCTCTTTGACGAATTATTTTTTTTCTTGTTGGATGGTCCCCGTACAATTTGCAATAGTGGCATGATTCATTTTTTTATTAAATTCTTGTGTAAATACATTTAAATGTTAAGTATATGGTAGTTTTTATTGTAAAATAGCAATTAAAATAAATAATTCTAATATAATATAGTTTTTTGCTTATTATTTCGTAAGTTTTATTCTTTCATTCCATAGAGGTTAGTTAGATGGTCTGAGTTTCGTTCGTTCGATTTCGGCCTTTGTTAGTCTGTGACTTTGACGTATGTTACTAACTTCATGTCTTATTTACAATCCCGTCACAATCTCAAGGGTAACACAATCCCGGCAAAATTAATTTCAAGAGTACCAAATGACAGCAACATTGGCCTTGTATTAGAATTCAATTGAGCTTGAGCTTGTATTGACATTAAATTCAAGAGTAAAGCAACAGGAAGGAAAACCCGACTTATTTTTATATATTAGATAAATGTGAAAGTTTAGCTTGAGACCTGGACACATAGGCTACTTCTTATCCCCATATTCCACGGGATCGGGACTTACGCGGGGGAAACCGCGGCGCGCACCTAGTATTATATCATTGTATGTATTAATCATCAAGCCCTCAACATGATGATTCAAACAGCGCCAACTATATAATTCGTGTTATTCAGGGCACTGTAGTTCCCAGCATGTATTGGATGGTGTAGAACTACGTCTAGTCCCTATACCACCCTATCAGCTTAGTCGAACGTGTCCAGAAGAGAGAACTCGTCAATGCGTGCAGACAGTAACTAAGCCGCGGGTTTCACGATGTTACCGTGACTTAACTAACCGATTTCATCCATATTTTTAAGAAAGTTGTGCAGAACGGTGAAACCGCCGGGCGCTCGCTGTAGTTGTTAATAACAATCATGGAAGTCTGATATCTAATATTTACATTCTAAAATAACTGAAATTGAATTGAGTAAACATTTCAGATAATTACAATTGTGTACGAGTATGCTCTGAAACGGTTGTGAATATTTTCAGGCAATAATTTATTTGTTGAATACGATGGCGACAACTCATTAAGGCTGGAGTGCTACAGCGACCTGCAGCTGGACTCGGTGCCGGCGTACTTACCGCGGTTCACGTCAGCTCTACGCGTCACGAACATCACCGTGTCGCACTGTCTGCCCGCGCACTATGCGGCCGTGTTCGCTGCACTCAACGTCACCCTGACATCACCATTTAACCTTGAACTGACGCATGATGTGTGGGAGCCGCTGACGGCCGCGCACTTCGCCAACCTGCCACCTCTCCGTCACCTCATGATCGACGGCCTGTACGAGGGCGTGCTGCACAGTCTGCCCGTCACACTGGAAGGCCTCACAACGCTCTCAGTGAAGCGTATGTCGATGCTGGACAACATACTGGAAGCACTACCCCGTACCCTCACCGAGCTACGACTGGAGGAAGTGAACATCACACGCGTGCCCGCCGCCGTGCTGGACCTGCCCGAGTTGCGGTCGCTGCATGTGGAAAACAGATATTTGTCGGTCGGTAAACTGAAAATCTGCAACTTCTTAACCCATAGAAAATCATGAATTTCGTACCCACCATAGAGTTTTAAAATTACTATGGATTATTTTTATTCTAATAATGTTTGTCATCAATAAATCAAAGACTTTATGAACTTCAACTCGAGCAGGATCTTAAAATCTTGAATCTTGTTGTTTTGGAGCCCTACGGTGGGTCTGCAATTTAGTAGCCCCATTTAATTTTTAGGGTTCCGTACCACAGAAGATAAAAAAGGAACCCTTATAAGATCACTTTCTTGTTCGTCTGTCTGTCTGTCTGTCTGTCCATGTGTCACCACCGATTTTCTCAGGAACGGGTGGATCTAGAAAGTTCAAATTCATACAAGATACTGGGGTTTTACATTTTTACTTTTTCATTTTTAGAGAAATTTACATTTTCGCAAAAATTGTAAGTACCAAAATTTTACCATAATTTTCAAATTTTTTCATATTTTGGAATTTTCCCTTTACTTGGGCTATAAGACCTTACTTTCAACCAAAATTGACAATTCCAGGTCAACCGGAAGTACCCTATAAAGGTTTTGGGTTCAAACCTATAATGGTAGTTCCCGTTGACCTTTTTTTTTTTTTTTTTTCGGTGGGAAAATGCATTATTGCATCCTTCCGCCACCCTGAGGGGGAGGGGGCGACAGAGGTATGTGGGGCTGCCTCCAGCCTGAGGATGGTAGGCGGCCGGAGGCTTACCCACTAAAAACCCATCGGTGTTCCGCCAACAGTCGAGGTCCGACGGAGTACAGGTATGCTTGCGCAGGACTTCTGTGACTCCATCGGCGACTTGTCCGTTGGGACCCAACTTCGAGCCAGTCGTGCCTTGCTCTTCCTACAGGAAGACCCGAAAAGCGGGAAAAAATCCGTTGAGAGGCGACGCGGAACACACGCCGCCGTCGTCATCTCTGGATCATTGCTATGAGTGACGGTCTCCCCCAAGATCGCCACTCATTGGTCTTTACGGAGGAAGGCGATCATTGCGGATCCTTCTGCTCCTGTTACGTCTCCTGCGAATCGGGAGGGATGATGTTGCTTCCCTCTCTCTTTCCGCTGTCTCCTTCTGCAACACAATTGATTCGCAGAAGGTTCTGACCGCCATCCACTTTGAGTCATCCTCAGTCATGGCGCCAACAATAGCAGGCAGAGATAAATCACTGCCCACTTCGGCAACCAAGACCCGCCGTTGAGTTTCCCACGCCGGACACTCCTCAACAGTGTGCGCCACCGTATCGCACAGTGACGTGCAATGATGACAGCGCTCATCCGGTTCTCTCCTGGCTATCTTGTGCAGGTACTTTCCGAAACAACCATGTCCGGAAAGTACCTGCGTCAGGCGAAACGACAAGGTGCCGTGAGACCTATTCAGCCACTCGCTTAAGACAGGTCTAACAGCCTCAACGGTGGCCACACCATAACTAGGGTGTTCTAGCTCGAGCCGCCACTCCGACACAGCAACCTGCTCAAGTTCCAGTCGACGCTGCTCCACTTCCCTTAGCGCCGGCCGGTCACCTCTGTTACGCGCCTCCTCCCGCCAGCGATAAAGCGACGCAAGAGCTTTTGCTTCGAGGTGCCAAGGTGGAGAGCCGGCCAGCACCAAAGCTGCCTCCCGTGAGATGGTACTATATCCTCTGATCACTCTGACGGCCATCGCTCTTTGTGGTCTGTGAAGCTTCTTGATGTTATAAGCCGTCAGGTTATCAGCCCAGACAGGGGCCCCATATAGAACCATAGATTTAATGATCCCTAAGTAGAGCCGACGAACAGAATTTTTTGGACCACCTAGATTGGGTAGTAATCGACCTAGAGCCAAAACAGCACCCATTACCTTGGGCACAAGAGCTGTTAAGTGTGCCCGAAAGGTCCAGCGGGCGTCCAAGACCAAACCAAGGTATTTGAGGCTTGGCTGCACGGCAATCTGGGTCTCCCCAACTACTATATGAAAACCTTCTGGAGGGGCATTTCTTGGTTTATGGAACGACATCGCCTGAGATTTGCTTAAGGCGACGTCCAGACCAAGACGACGTATTCTGGCTACGACGCTACTCACACCTTCCGTCGCAATTTGAGCAGCTTCGTGATGCGTACGTCCGCGAGCAATGACCAAAGTGTCGTCGGCGTAGCAAGAGACTTCAACACCACCCGGCAACACACCACGTAGGACCCAATCATAGCCGATGTTCCACAGGAGTGGTCCGAGGACCGATCCCTGTGGAACACCGCACTTCATCTCCCATCTTCGACGGCCCTCCTTACTCTCGTACTCGATCCAGCGCTCAGAGAGGTAGGAAGCAAGAATGCGCTGGAGATACAGGGGTATGTTGTGGTACCGAAGAGCCTCAAATATGCTGGGCCATGGTAAAGAGTTAAACGCGTTGGCTATATCTAAGGATATTGCCAACACCACATCGCCCTGGGATACAGCATTCTCCACCAAGGTTTTAACCCGGAGAATGGCGCTAACTGTAGAGCGCTCTCGTCGGAATCCATGCTGGTTCTCAGAGAGGTCGGGACCCGAGTTGGAAAGGTGACAGTTGATGCGGGCAGCGATGATCCGCTCAAATAGTTTTCCTACATCATCCAATAACACTATGGGCCTGTAGGCAGATGGTGACTCTACAGGTCGTCCCTCCTTTCTTAATAGAACCAGCAGTCCCGTACGCCATTGAATAGGAAATTGACCTGTTTCTAGGCACGCGTTCAAGAGCTTCAACAAACGAGGTCCAAGGTGTTTGAGGGCCAATGCTAGTGCACGTCCCGGAACGCCATCTGGGCCTGGAGCGGTATTCTTAGCTCTTAAACGTGCGACTGCCAGCTTCAACTCGACACGAGTGATCTCAGGCGTTTCCTCCTCTTGGACTGCTTCAATTGCAGAACTTGTAGTCATCGGCGGAGGGGATTGCTCATCCCTGTGCGGAAACAAGTTAGCCACTACTCTTTCGGCTAGCTGCGGCTCAATACACTGAGCGAGCGGTGGAGCCCACGGACGAAGTTTCCCTCTGGCCCTAAGATAAGGCCGTCCCCACGGATCCTCATTCAAGGAATCCAACATTTCCAACCTCGATCTGGCCTTAGCTTCAAAGATAGCAGATTTTAAGGCCTTCTTTGCATCTTTATAGACGTTGTATAGCCGGACCTCTTCCTCATCAGCTTCACCATTTTGTCGGTAACGACGAAGCCTACGGTGACGGGTGTAAGGACGCCTAGCAGTAATGCATGCGGTTCGTAGGCATGCAATCTCATCAGACCACCAGTAGACACTTCGCTTATTTGGCATCGACTTTACGCGCGGCATGGAAGCGTCACAAACTTCAACCATGGCATCCCTAAACCATTCAGTTTCAGTGTGAACGTCCACTGAGTCTGGGACAGAGGGCCACGATTGCACAATAGCCGCCTCCTCTAAAGCTTCGCTGTCCAAAAGCTTAAGCGCCCAACGTTTTTTGCGTTCACGGGGAACCGCTTGGAGTGAGGCGCTTGAAGTCTGGGCAGAGAGTTCAAACCGAATGTATCGGTGATCCGAAAAATTAAATACTTCCTCTAGAACTCTCCAGCCCTGAACACGATGCGCCAAAGCGGGGCTACTAAATGAAACATCGATGACCGACTCACCCTGAGGCCGCACGCACGTGCTTACGGAGCCCCTGTTGAGCACAGTAAGACCCTGGCTAACTACCCAGCTCTCTAGTTCTGTGCCTCTCAGGTTAGTGACAGGCGATCCCCACATCGGAGACTTAGCATTTAGGTCTCCGAGTAGGAGAACTGGGTAAGGGTGACAATTCCGAATATGGACATTGACCTCGGCTAGCAGGGAACGAAAGTCAGCTATGTTGTTATTGTTAGGGGAAAAGTAAACCCCAATCAGAAGAATGCCATCAAAAAGCACAGCCACAGAGCCTCTACCCTTCATGACCTTGGTCGGAATGATACCGCTTCTGAGCACAATTGCCACCACTCCACTCGTATCAGAGAACCAGTTATTCATAATGAAGTACGGCTCCGGAACCACTGCGGCGTGAATAGACCACTCCGTTATGGACTGAAGAAACAGGTCCTGAGCCGCTCTACAATGATTAAGATTCGACTGCAAGAATTTGGTTGGGCCGTAATCCATTTTGGGCATTCGATGTCAACCTCCAACTCCATAACTCCGGTAGATGCCGGAAGCTGTTCCGGTTGCAACTGACATAATGAGTTAGTCGCGTCGGGTGCCTTCTTCTTCTTCGCAGAGGCTAAGGAGCCCGCGCAGACCTTGCCTCCCAGCAGGTGGTCTGCTGGTTTGCCGGCTGCCGCGCAGATACTGCAATGAGGAGAAGATTTGCAATCTTTGATCTTATGGCCAGTGCAGCCGCAGCGATAACATTCGCCGCTTCTATCTGCCTCCGAAGTACATTTAGCTTGTACATGGCCCTCCTCATGACACTTAAAGCAGCGTAGGGGCCTCAACCGAAGGACTTTGACCTTCGCCGCCACCCAACCTACACGAAGGCGACCCGCTTCTGCCAATTTTTTGGCTCCTTCGACTGGACAATGTACGACAGCCGAACCCAATCCAGTATAGTCTACGCGGATCTCACCACACTTGACAGAGTCAGCAAAGCATTCGGTTTCCTTGATTACTGCCGCAATTACCTCATCTGGTGTTATGGAGTCATCTAAACCAGATAGCCTGATGTCTACACATTTCGTAGGTCTCGATAATCTGACATCATCTTCGTTCAAAACCTCTTTTAGCTGACTGACCAGACACTCCGCTTTTTCTGAGGGAACCGCCAAGAGGCGCGCTTCCGTGGCTGTCCTGTGAATTTTGAGCGGAGGTATACCATTCGCATCAAGGTCTATATTGGCCTTGGCGCGAGCAAGAACATCGCCATAAGAGAGTCCCCTGCTCGCTGCCTCGGGCTGCAGTGTGATTACTACCGCTGCCGAACGAGGGGGCCGAAGTGAAGGTGTTCGGTTCCAGCGGCCTCCCTGGTCGTTTTTAGCAGCAGCAGCTGCTCTCCTCTTATTTTTCTTGCTGCGAACAGTCGTCCACTGAGAACTCTCATTCGCAGACTTCTTTTTATTATTATTCTTCTTCTTATTCATCTTCTTTCTGTTGCTATCTCTGACAGGGTTCGCCAAGGGTCCTGCTGAGGTTCTGGCCGACGCCTCTGCAAAATTCTTTGAAGAATCTTTTGCAGAAAGCTGTTTTGCATTTTGTTTTGTTTCCCGTTGACCTAGAATCACGAAATTTGGCAAAAAAGCAAGGTCTTACAGCACAAATAAGGAAAATTTAAAAAAAATAACAAAAGGTTGAATATTACGGGGGTCTCTATACATACATTAGTTGGACCAATTTAACTTGACCGTTACATTGTATGAGCGGACAAACGAAATAGGGGTTAAGATAAATTGGTATCTACCACATACCACTGCAAGGGTAGAGAAAGAGAGTTGAAACTAATGTACGGAACTCTCGGCACACGAGTACGACTCGGACTTGACCGCTTTTTTTCTGTTTTTAGTATTTGTTGTTGTAGCGGCAACAGAAATAGGTAGGTACATCTTCTTAATATATATAAATCTCGTGTCACAATGTTTGTCCTCAATGGACTCCTAAACCACTTAACCGATTATAATAACATTCGCACACCATGTGCAGTTCGATCCAACTTGAGAGATAGGATAGCTTACATCCCGATATTCCCACGGGATCGGGAGTTACGCGGGTGAAACCGCGTAGGGCAGCTAGTAATCTTTAAATATTTCAACTGTCTAGTTATCACGGTTCATGAGATACAGCATTAGACAGACAGACAGACAGCTGAGTCTTACTTAGTCCTACCCTTTAGGTACAAAACACTTAAAAGTAATAGAGTTTATAAACTAAAACCCGGCTTCGAATATATTGCACTCTAAAAGGTATGAAACAAGAAAATATTCCGTGGATTGCCGTGGTGGTCGTATGCCACCTTGTGTTTATAGTACGGGTAAGTAGGTCCATATTTCAAATTCGGAACCAGACTTGCAAATGGCCTAACGATGCGTCAACGATGGCATACGACCACGGCTATCCACCGAATATTTTTCATGGTTCATACTTTTTGCCCGCAACTTTTCTGAAGTCGAGTTTAAGTTTTAACGTTTTTTTAAAACATTGTTGAAAACCTGAAAAGTGCAACAGTACCCATATTTTAAGATACAAGGTCGCGAGAGATGTCAAAATGACCGCATGGGCCTAAAGTGACATAATGGTTTTATAATTTCCAAAATTGGACTGGAACTTTTAAATATTTACGATTTTTTTTAATTTTTTCAATTTTGTTTCTTCAAATTAATTTCTCAGAAACAAAACTATTTTTAATCTGACTTGGTTTTGGTCAAAAGGAAGTGACTGTGGAGCGCAGCAATATATCGCGGCTACAGCAGCTTTACGTGCAGTGCGCGGACGCCTCGCTGATGTCGGACTGGGCGCCGCCAGCGCTCGAGGAGGTCACCTTGGAGTTTTGGCGGGCCGAGAGGCCGAACCCGCTACCTGCCTGCGACAAGCTGGTGAAGCTCGCGTTGTTGTCTCCGCATGTGAGCGAGCTGCCCGCCGGGTGGTTGGCTCGCTGCCCGCAGCTCAAGATGCTCTACATCAAGCACGCAGACTTCCTGTTGGAGCTGCCGGCGAGACTGCTCGAGAACGCGACCCAGCTTACTAGCCTTGATATTATAGGCGACAGGTTCATGACGCCTAAGTTGACGTTGCCACCACAACTATTCGCGGGCACCCCCCACTTGACTCACCTCAACCTCAGCTCCAATTTACTTAAGGAACTTTCGGCACAATTATTCGCGAACACCCCCCACTTGACTCACCTCAACCTCAGCTACAATTTACTCACAGAACTTTCGGCGCAATTATTCGCGTACACCCCTCACTTGACTTATCTCGACCTCAACCACAATCAACTAACACAACTGCCACTACAACTATTCACGACCACCCCCCACTTGACTCACCACAATCAACTAACACAACTGCCACTACAACTATTCACGACCACCCCCCACTTGACTCACCTCAACCTCAACCACAATCAACTTATACAACTGCCCAGGTAAGTTCCTACGTTCTAAGGTGCCACGATTCATCGACGCTCGTTTCGCTGCCGACTGTACCTACTCATTCGTTGTTACATTTTTATTAATTCGTCCAAACAGAGACAAGTAATGTCATTTACCACTAGCCCGTAACCTTAAAGCGAGGTAATACGCAATGCAAAATATGAAATATCACAAACGCTAGTATTAATATCGAAATGAGTACGAATAATACTAACGCGACATAGGGAATAATTAAAGACGCAACCGCAGTGAGTATGTGGAATGACTTATTTTACTTCAAGTCGACACAATTATGATAAAGCAGCTGTCTATTTGACCAACGACGCATCAAACATCTTGTTTATTTTTGGGAGAACTTTAGGCGGCGACACGAACGTCTCGGCGAATCATTCATTGTTGCATTGGAGGTGGTTGGAGTCAGTGCACTTTACGTGCATTCATATTATATTGTGTTGTTACAGTGCGATGCTGACGTTACCGCTGTTGTCGTTAGACTTAGGATACAACAAACTTAAAACTAGTGTGGTTGCGGAGGTAGCCGCCACGTTCACCGAGCTGAGGGATCTCTCGCTGGCGGGGAACCGAGAGATCGGCGATCTCTGCGCGGTCAACGACAGTAATGTCACAGGTAACATTGACGACGTTTTGGAGAATCATCTCTATAGATATAATATAATACAAATTGTGTTTACACTAAAATTACGTACTGACGACATTTCCTGCGGGTTCTAGTAAATATATCTTCGACCTCATAAATAAAGGCGACTTATATTAATCGAACTTCAATCGAGAAGCAGGTTTAATCACCTAGTGTCCTTGATTAACTGTCTCTATTCCCTATAAGGTATATCTTCGTTGGCCTCGCTGTTAAAACTGGAGCGACTGAACTTGCACGGTACCAACATCTCGGTCATCTGCAGCGACTGGCGCGACGATATGGTGAACCTCAAGTACCTCGGCCTCAGTGATACGAAGCTTGGCAACCTGACGGTGAGTAGCGAGGGGGTGGAGGGAGGAAGGAGTGCAATCACTCGAGTGACGCGTCGTTCGCTTGTTCGCAGTATAAAGAAATGCGATACAATCGCAACGTTCCCGCCGTGGTGGAACTCTCCGGCACGATATACTTCACTGCAGACGACTACGACAGAGCCGCTGTGGCCGCCGCTTTGGCCGCACCCAACCGCAATGTTACCTTAATGTTAATAATTGCGAAAACACTCGACGAGGGCTGTAGCCTCTACTGGATAACAAAGGGCATTAACGATGACTTGCTGCCGCTGTATGACGTACAGTTGTACGAAAACAGGAACAAAAACAGACCGTTGTCGCTAAGAATTTTTCGCGCCGAAGACCTGCTGTGTCCCAGCAAAGAGACTTGTGCCGCGGTACCATCCGGCTGCGTCTGCGGCATGGCGGGGGACGGACTGCTGCGCGTCGTCTGCGTCGGCGTCAAGCTAGACCACGTGCTACAACTGCCATCACTCAACAACGACACAAACGTCCATGCAGTTGATCTGGTCCTCGTCAACAACTCAATCACCGAGCTGGTCCTCAACGATCTCCCGCTCCATCTCCGGGTAAGTATCGTCCCCCCTCCCCGCACCTCCACTGCCACCCGCTCCGCTCGCTCACCCTCGACCCTCGTTCCTGCTCCAGGTGCTGGAACTGCGCAACAACTCGATCAGCTACATGACCGAGACGACGGCTCACACGCTCGTGTCCGACACCAAGAGTCGCGTGCTGCTCGCAGGCAACCGACTCATATGCTCGGGTCAAACGACTTCTGCGCTGCGCCTGCTGCGTGACCACTTCGGGTACGACGCGATGCGGTGCGAGGACACGATCAAAGACGGCTGCACGAAGTTTTCAGCTTCACTCGCGACTATCATAGCAGCGTTGTTGCTCGCTCTGTGGTTGGCACGCGACAAACAATAACGGTAGAAATCTTTTACGTCCCTTTACTTGCGCCCATTAGTTACTCGGTCACACTCCATGCAACCCTTGTCCCGTCGACTCGGTTCGATCCTTTATGTCCTGGTTGGACAACTCGGTTCGGTAAGCCTAAGCTGGTGCTCCTTAGCTCGTAGTGGTTCAACTAAAAGATGCTCGTTCGTGGTACGATGTTCCTTTATTGTTCCTAGTTTTTCCTCGGACGTCGCCTGCAGCGTAGGTAGGTACTGCACGCTTGTACCCGAGCCGGCCCGATAGCAGTGCATCCTGCCGGCCGGCACATCTGGCACCTTGTTCCCAATACCTCGTGGTATTTTCTTAATATCTACGTACAAACATCAATTATAATAATAATAATAATAATTCATTTATTTCAGATCATATAAAATTACATAGATCCATAAAATTGTTAGTAAAAGATTAAAAACTTAAAATTAATGTTAGTACTTAAACAAAATCTTAAACCAAAAAAGTACGTGAAACGTTCCGGCAGATGGCACTACCCAATGCGCGAACAGGGAGCTACAGCAGCATGCCGACGCACCCAGTGCTCCCACAACGGAGAGCCCCATCTGTCGGACATTGCCCTCAGGATGCTGTTCGGACTACTGCGCATCCGATTTAGCAGAGATGTTGTTCTTTTGCGTATGATTGCATTGAAATCGTCTACTCGAGCCTCCGCAAACATACGCGAGGCGCTGCAATACCTCGGTAGTCCAAGCAACACCCTGAAGGCATTGTTGTATTGTACTTGCAGGTCTTTGTATGCCCGCTTCGCATAGTTGACCCACAGACTGCACGTGTAGAAAGTTTGACAGTACGCCTTAAACAGGGTGATTTAATTATCTATTTACCTTACAATTATATACAACTTGATTAACATAGTTCAAACATTATTATAGTTTAAACTCAAAATCTCAACACTTTACTTTGTTTTGTCGAATCCAAATAGGTATCCCCGTAAAACAAACAAACGTAGATATAGCAGCTCTAGGCTACAGATATTATATCCGACGTATGTGAAGGAACTTACGAACGAGTTTAAAAAAAAAACCTTTATTTAATTTAACAGTAGGTATTATAATCAAAGTCAAATCGTCGGTTTGGTCCCATCTGGCGAAAAGCATGAAACTTTGCTTGGAGCTAGCTTTTACATCTATATACAACGCTGGTCATATCGCCAGCGACACTCTATGGCTTGACTTGAAAGTAGCATTGATGAATCGGAATAAGACATAAAATTCTCGCGTCGCGGTGTTAGTGAAACAGCTTGACCGATTCTTATGAAATTTATGTTTGACGACCCAGTTGGCACAATGGTTACCATGCCAGACTGCCAAACACAGGGTTGCGGGTTCGATTCCCGCCACAGACAAGTATTTATGCTTAGATATTTGTCTGTGGTTTGGTTGTTTCTATGTATTATAAGTATATATTTACAAAAGAAAAGTATATAAGTAGTATATCCGTTGTCTAGCACCCGTAACACAAGTCAAGTTACTTAGCTTGGGGCTAGATGGCGATGTGTGGAATGTCCTGCAATATTTATAATATACTAGCTGCCCTACGCGGTTTCACCCGCGTAACTCCCGATCCCGTGGGAATATCGGGATGTAAGCTATCCTATCTCTCAAGTTGGATCGAACTGCACATGGTGTGCGAATTTTATTATAATCGGTTAAGTGGTTTAGGAGTCCATTGAGGACATACATTGTGACACGAGAATTATATATATTAAAGAAGAAAGATATGTGTATATTCGTTAGGTCTGAGAATCGATCAACATCTAGTTTTTATATGGCTAGTAATACAAGATATAGAAGTAGTAAGGTGATTGTTTACTCCTTTACCCCCATTTGTGTGACAGATTAGACTTTTTTGATTCTTTATAGAAACGACTAAAGCTACAACAAAACTGTCAATGAACAATGATTAATGTTCATTCAATTCACTACAACATTTTACTTGGAAGTATTTATAAGTATGTATATCGGAGTGTTTTGTATCACCGGTTACAGATTGTCTGTTTTTTTTTATAAAAACGGTTAAACCTACAACAAAGTTGTCAATAACCAATAAGTTCTTCATCAATTCTTTCAAATATTATAAACTAGCGACGCACGGCTATATTATGCATGTATTATACATATAAACCTTCCTCTTGAATCACTCTATCTATTTAAAAAAAACCCCATCAAAATCCGTTGCGTAGTTTTAAAGATTTAAGCAGTCAAAAGGAAATAGGGACAGAAAAAGCGACTTTGTTTTATACTATGTAGTGATATTAGATATTCATGAGTAGAACACAATATTTTTAATATTACCACATGATATTACTACATAGACTTGTTTGTTTTTATTGTTGTATGTATGTTTGTTACTAACAAATTATGGATTTTAAAATTCTGTCAAAAATCATTCCGAAAAAGGCCACATTTATTGTAATATTTTTTTTAATAAAATTTTATTGATTTGATGATTGAATGAATGATTTTTTTTGCATGTTCCGGTTCGACGCCTTCCAAAGTTCCGGGGCTCCATAGCCCCGTGATATTATTATGGGACACAAAACATAAATATCCCAAGTAGCACGTTAGTGAATTTTGGAACTTATTTTGCAACTGTAGGTAGCTTAAAAGTGATGCAAGAGTGTATGGTATTACTTAAAGATGCAAACAGCACTCGAATTTGCAAATGAGTAACTCTTATCACTAACGGTTGCTTTTGAGTGATTTTTGTTTCTGCTTTATTATGCCTATGGTAGCATTAAGCCGAATCTATTACTCATAGGCGCATAAAGGTTTTAATTTTCTCTCTTATAGAACTCAAAGAGGCATATGACATCTTAAAATCCCCCCTAAAGAACTGTGCCCTAATAGGTGGTATTTTTCCCTCATTTGGCACCTTTAGTACTAAATAAGTAGTATATATGAGTTATTTATCACTTGTAGTGGCTCAAGAGTTATTATTGCAGCTCATTTGGAACCTTAGTGTAATTGCCTTTGTAAGGTCTAATATACTCTTATATGCCACTGTAAAGCGTAGATCGGTTCCATTTTTATCTCATTTAGAACCACAAGATCTAATTAAAAATAATAATCGGTCGAGTGCGAGTCGTACTCACGCGCTGAGGGTTCCGTACATTAGTTTCATTCCAGACAGTGACAGACAGTGTCAAACAGTTCCAAACAGTGCCAGACAGTGCCAGACAGGGCCAGACAGTACCAGACGGTGCCAGACGGCACCAAACTGTACCAATCTGTACCAGACTGTACCAGACTGTACCAGACTGTACCAGACTGTACCAGACTGTACCAGACTGTACCAGACTGTACCAGACTGTACCAGACTGTACCAGACTGTACCAGACTGTACCAGACTGTACCAGACTGTACCAGACTGTACCAGACTGTACCAGACTGTACCAGACTGTACCAGACTGTACCAGACTGTACCAGACTGTACCAGACTGTACCAGACTGTACCAGACTGTACCAGACTGTACCAGACTGTACCAGACTGTACCAGACTGTACCAGACTGTACCAGACTGTACCAGACTGTACCAGACTGTACCAGACTGTACCAGACTGTACCAGACTGTACCAGACTGTACCAGACTGTACCAGACTGTACCAGACTGTACCAGACTGTACCAGACTGTACCAGACTGTACCAGACTGTACCAGACTGTACCAGACTGTACCAGACTGTACCAGACTGTACCAGACTGTACCAGACTGTACCAGACTGTACCAGACTGTACCAGACTGTACCAGACTGTACCAGACTGTACCAGACTGTACCAGACTGTACCAGACTGTACCAGACTGTACCAGACTGTACCAGACTGTACCAGACTGTACCAGACTGTACCAGACTGTACCAGACTGTACCAGACTGTACCAGACTGTACCAGACTGTACCAGACTGTACCAGACTGTACCAGACTGTACCAGACTGTACCAGACTGTACCAGACTGTACCAGACTGTACCAGACTGTACCAGACTGTACCAGACTGTACCAGACTGTACCAGACTGTACCAGACTGTACCAGACTGTACCAGACTGTACCAGACTGTACCAGACTGTACCAGACTGTACCAGACTGTACCAGACTGTACCAGACTGTACCAGACTGTACCAGACTGTACCAGACTGTACCAGACTGTACCAGACTGTACCAGACTGTACCAGACTGTACCAGACTGTACCAGACTGTACCAGACTGTACCAGACTGTACCAGACTGTACCAGACTGTACCAGACTGTACCAGACTGTACCAGACTGTACCAGACTGTACCAGACTGTACCAGACTGTACCAGACTGTACCAGACTGTACCAGACTGTACCAGACTGTACCAGACTGTACCAGACTGTACCAGACTGTACCAGACTGTACCAGACTGTACCAGACTGTACCAGACTGTACCAGACTGTACCAGACTGTACCAGACTGTACCAGACTGTACCAGACTGTACCAGACTGTACCAGACTGTACCAGACTGTACCAGACTGTACCAGACTGTACCAGACTGTACCAGACTGTACCAGACTGTACCAGACTGTACCAGACTGTACCAGACTGTACCAGACTGTACCAGACTGTACCAGACTGTACCAGACTGTACCAGACTGTACCAGACTGTACCAGACTGTACCAGACTGTACCAGACTGTACCAGACTGTACCAGACTGTACCAGACTGTACCAGACTGTACCAGACTGTACCAGACTGTACCAGACTGTACCAGACTGTACCAGACTGTACCAGACTGTACCAGACTGTACCAGACTGTACCAGACTGTACCAGACTGTACCAGACTGTACCAGACTGTACCAGACTGTACCAGACTGTACCAGACTGTACCAGACTGTACCAGACTGTACCAGACTGTACCAGACTGTACCAGACTGTACCAGACTGTACCAGACTGTAACAGTACTTTGGTCTGTTTCTTAACTACATTCCTATAAAGGGTTTGCGTACTTCTCTTTGGGGCTGTACTACCCGAAGTGTTTTGCGAACAGTACTTTGGTCTGTTTCTTAACTAACTTCTTGGAATCTATCTATTTTAGATAATTATGCGATTTACTTGATAGGAACTTGTGATTCGAAACCGTGATTTACCTGAACTTACTTCAATGCTAACTCCAAAGCCGTCAGCAATACCAGCTGCTCTGTTGCCGACCCTATTGCCATTTTGGCACCACTAACCCGAGCACCAGCCCGGCGTAAAGGATCAGTCAGATTTTACTGGAGTTATTATTGGTTGGTGAAATAATGGGTAGACCTACTAAGCATAAAGCCTACCAATTCAAATGTACATGAAGAATTTGGCGTTGTGGCTGTAGCATACAGCTTTACAAGAATTATCTAAATAAAACCTTTTGATTCTTTTGAATTGAGTATCTGATTTCAAACTGCAGGCTTATCACTGTCTAGCAGTGAATGCTGAGATGGTCAAAATATGCTATAAGAGAAGATTAGTACCCATCAATAAAGTTATGATGCCTAGGTTGCCATTTACAAGCTTTTTTCGAATAAGAATTGAAATCAACTTTAGTTATGATGCATACGCATCTTATGCGCATCTTATGTGCCTTCCTCCATACAAATTCCGTGACTAGAATTTTTTATTTTATATAACGATAATATTATGTGAGTGACGATATACGGTGGAAAGTCATTTTCTACAACCAAGTATTAACAATGGAGTCTACGGAGTACTCTGTTTGGAAGCCACTGAATCACCCAAAGACAATGCTTAGGATTTTTCTTCGAACAGCAATCGGTAGTCGTACGCATCGAGAACCTCGCAGCAGTATCGGACACACAATCATCATTAAGGCCCTATACATTTTGTAGGCAGATTGTAATATCTTTATTCTACAAACAATACTATGTAACTTTTAATGTTATTTAAAACAGGATATTTATCATGTTTTTTGTAATTGTTTTGTAGATCTTATATTGTGGCACTATTCAAAGCGCCATTTGCTCACGAGACCTGGGTAGTCAAAAGCACATGAGTAACTAAGACCAGAGCCTAAGGTTGTTCTGGGCTGTCAAAGTTAATACGTAATTGTGACGTAATCATGTAGGGTTGGCACAGGTGGATTATATTAAATAAAAAAAAATGTGTATCAGTGTCTTTTATTATGGGCGTTTATTTTGGCGCGGTGACAGTGTAGGTAATCTGAATTTTGATAAAAAAAATGAAAGTGGGTACGAAACGTAATAAATTAGCAGGTAATGAGGAGCATCAAATTAAGTTGAAAGTAGCGGCTTTATAAATCAGTTAAATCATTGCTATGAATTTATCATTCTGGTAACTGAATTTATTGATTTTTTTACTCACCTACAAGCGAAAAGATAAGACAATGAAAAACAGAAAGTGTTTCGAAAATTTAATTTTAGACAATCAGAAATTAAGGTGACCTGAATAATTAAATATCTCAGTTACTATAGGATTTTTAATATAAACGCCATCTAAAGATTTTTAAGCATATTGTTCCATGAAAATAATAGATGGTGAAGTGACACTGAAGCTAAAAATGAAGGTTACATTTGTGCGAACGCACGAAGAAAAATAAAAAAAATAAAAATTGTTTTTAAGGGTTAGCTGCAGAGACATAGCTGTTTCAAGTTTGACAGTTGTCAGTTGGAATGAAGTCCTCGACGAGACTTATCACTTCCCTATAGAACCACCAGCCCAGGACCAACAGCTGCAGAGATATAGCTGTTTTAAGTTTGACAGCTGTCAGTGGTGTCGTTACAACTTTTGGTCTTAATATAATAATAATATTTTCAGGACATATTACACATCGCCATCCAGCCCCAAGCTAAGCAACTTAATGCGTGTGTCACAGCCCTATAGTCGGGCAGTGTTTGGACACTATCCGAGCCAGTATATACCGGTTTCTCTCCGTACGTCACGGGCCGCCAGTGCTCAGGCACACACGCGCGTTAAGCTTGTAGTAGTGTACTTATCAAAGAGCCTTGTGTTGCCGTAAGGCAAAAGTTAAAACACACTGCTTGATTTTAACACCTTTTATTTATTAATCAATCACTCACAGCAATACAATGTCCTAGCCCTTAACGACCTCTGTCCAGACTGACTCGAGAGAACATCATGGCGGCATTTTTCCCCGCCTAGCGGAAGTGCCTTCAATCTAATCCAGTCGAATAAGTCTAGATTCAATCGATACCAAATCAAATAATCATAAAAATGTAATTAAATATTCTTAACTTAGTTAGTTAAATTAACCATAATTTTATAGTTCTGAAGAATGATCGATTCGATAATAAGTTATTGAATCGATTACTTCAAAACATTTCCTTAATCAAAAGAACTACTCGGTATTTATAACAAAATCATTTTAAATTAAGTTTGTAAATTAAATATTATTAATATTAGTAACAACCTAGAAGCTTTTATAAAAATTACCCTTACACTTGTATGACACCTTAGTCTCTGGTCTTAGTTACTCATGTGGTCAAAAGTACATAGTCTATGTATAAATACCAATAACGATATTTAGTTTCTAAAAACCTGTTGGTTTTAATTACTTTTAATTTTTTATTTTTTTATTGAAACTAGTTTTCTTCTCCCGTAACCTATCGTTTAGCAACAGGTCGTTTTCAGTATTGTAAACAACTAAGTACTCGGGAAACGATGACAATTCTTACTTATAAGCTTTTGTCACATGTGAATAAGCTAAGTTATGACCAGTTTTAGTACTTAAGGTACTTATTGGTACCTATACTAAGAGAATAATAATTAGTCATAAACTAGAATAAATACTTAAATACTCTTAAGATAGAGATTAAAAATGATTTATAAATATTCTGAAAATACTTTATTCTTTACCTATCTGGATTTTTAGAACGAACTTGAGTTCACTGTTTAAATGTTTAGTTTGGGTCCGATAACGGACATTTAGAGTACGTTTACTACGTGTAGCTGGACTGGCACTACCACTATTAATGTCTCATGGATTTTTATAATAAATGGAGAAAAGCACTTTAATTTTCAAGAAGAAGAATAATTTCTAGAAGCAATCAAATTTTTAATTTTTATTTATGTTTTAAACTATATTCAAAATTAAATAATTTTGAGATCATGGTATTCAAAGATACCGCGCTGTCTGCGGTACACAAGAAATTGAACAGTCTTCTTGTTCAATGGTAAGATTGGATATTTTACAAAACTATTGCTCAGTTCGAGTTCAGAGGCAGATCGCCTCCTTCGAATTGGTTGAAACCTGTTGGTAAATACTTTTTATCTATATTTGATCGTGTGAGACAATACAAAATTACACCATGATCTAGAAATCTCAGAGATCTCAAATTTGGGGCGAGGGGCTGCTTGTGGAAACGGAGAAACCAGGTGTAGTAACATATGTTTAAAAATGTTTTGTTAAACTTTTAACAGACTACCTTTGCGCCCCGTCGGGTTGATACCACGATTCATTCATATTAGTCGGATAACATACATTCAGGGACATTACAAAACAGTAATTATGGTAATTGATGTGAATATCATAGATTATAGGATTTGATTTAATATAATAATATATAGATCGAACATTTAAAGATCTATCTTAGACGCAAGTACCTATCTAACGACTGGTGCGCAGTCATGTACGTACATCCTAATATTAAGTGGGATTTGGAAGATTGGGCATACCACGATATTGCCCTCAACATTTGGTAGCTGCGGTTAATTTTTCATTTATTTTTTCTTAGCCGAGTAATAAAAATACATTTAATGGCGTCGAGATCCCGATGTACATTAATTGTATCGAAGCATTTACAACTTCTTAGTGTTTTTTTTCTTTTTCTATTCTACGATATTAAAAACGTTAAATAGAAAATGACTAACAGAACGAGCGGTAGGTATTGTGCTAGTCGTACCTACCTACTCATACTTACATTATGTGGTTCAAACCACGTAACAGTAGTTCTCTATTTTAAATTAAATGGCATTTGATACAAATAAAGCTCAGTCATTGCATTCCAGCAATAAATCCACATGACCTTTACCTACCCTACTGGCGATAGTAGTAAATCCACATGTTCGGATCAAGCAACAATTTATTTTAATGACATAATTACTTTTATTGACTTGAAAAATATTATTATAATGTTTACTTTTCTAATGTAAAACCAGAATAGTTATAATTTCTAAATTAATTCCATACATTATTTTAATTTTGAAGACGAATCTCAATGAGATATTGCCATAGTGTTGCTAATGGATAACAATGCTGCAAGATGATGACAGGGTTAAGAGATATTTGGAGGTATTTTTCTATAAAGTATTAATTTATTTTTCCCAAGTACCTCGTTTTCTCAGTTTTTATTAATTTTAATAGAAACACTGACCCAAGATAGGAGTTTTAAAACTTTGGTTACTCTCATACACTAAGTAAGAACCTTGTCAAAGATAAATAATAAATGCAAATAAATATTTTTGTATAGAGACCTCGAGATGCTTCATTGATTAGAGATCAATAAAACATAATATTGTTATATTTTACCAATATCAGTGTGGCCATTTTTGTTTGAAGCAGGGCTTTACAATTACCTATACAGGGAAAATCTAGCCCTTTTAAATAAAACTTTTACTATTTGTAGTAATACTGATCAGATGTTAAGTCGATGGATTAGATGTCCTTTAAATAGAATCAACATCATTCTATTCTCAGCGCATGTTATGTACTAAAGACATGCTGTCCCTTCCGCAATTTATTCGTAAATTAGATGTTAGTCTACTGGATTTATATTAACCTACAATATAAATAAAAAGACGAATCAGTTTGTTGAATATATCTAAAAATCTATATATTCTGTCAATTCAAAAATTTAACTATGCTTAATGTCAAATCACTTACAAGAGTCATTGTCAACGACAATAGTTAATGTTTGTTAAGTTGAAAACTTAGTATACGGGTACATGATAAATACATAATATACTCCTAAGTATAATAATTTCAGTAAAATATTTCACTCTCTAAAAGTCTACAAGTGTAATATTGCTAATTCCGAGGACAAAATATGAAATCTTAATATATATAAATATAACTAGCTGCGCCCCGCGGTTTCACCCGCGTAATAATTTTCTGCGCAATTTTGTAATTTTTTTCTTTCATAAGAACCTTCTCCTGACTAAAACAAATACAACAAAAAAAGAATTGGCCAAATTGGTCCAGGCGTTGTTGAGTTATGCGCTTACCAACACATTTTGCGATTCATTTTTATATTATAGATTATAGATTAAACGAACTTACCTGTATGTGAAGTTCTATCTTAATTATATGAATATTTTGTCCGAAGGAATTAGCAACCCTCCCTCCCTGTTTGTATGTGTGTGCATAATCTAACTAAATACAACAATACAGCCTAAGTAGTTTGTGAAATATTTTATATTTCTTTAAACTAAATGACGCGAGAGAGGTGCTTTGGATGGAACAGTGTTTTTTTTCCATTCTACCCTCAACTAGTGAACGTGATGTAGTCGCTAGGGCATACTACAAGTGTAATATTGCTAATTCCTTCGGACAAAATATTCATATAAATAAGATAGAACTTCACATACAGGTAAGTTCGTTTAATCTATAATTGGACCCGATAACCATCCTATCTCTGACCAAAGACCATGAATACTCAAGGTATCGTCCAACAAACAAACATAGGTACAAAGTACAAAGTACATAAGATCATGCATCAGCTATGGCGCTGTCGCTTGGTGGCCCAGATCGGAACTAACAACTACACAGACTAAACTGACTCGCCTTCAGAGGATGGCTTGCATGGCCATCACCGGCGCTATGCGCACCACACCCACGGCGGCGATGGAAGCCATGCTCAACATCCTTCCTATCCATCTATACGTCCAACAGGAGGCGGCTGCAAGTGCTGCAAGACTGATCTCTTTAGGCCTGTGGAAAGGGGATGTGAAGGCCAAACATACTATGGTCCTGTCCAAGCTTTCAGCAGAACAACCCATGCTGCTAGCGATCAGTGATAGGATTCCCAAAAGACATGAATTTAAAAGACACTACACCATACAAATGACTGAAGGACAACGTGACTATCCGCAACCCAGTGAAACGTGGATATACACAGACGGCTCAAAAACCGACACGGGCACTGGATCCGGGGTCTTTTCGGAGGACCTAAACATAAAACTCAGCGTAACTCTAGGCCCCCACAACTCAATCTTCCAAGCGGAATGTGTGGGTATAATCAGGGCAGCATGGGCCGCGCTGGATCGCGATGTCTCGGGCCATGGCATTAGAATCCTGTCCGATAGCGCGGCGGTGCTACATGCACTGAACAGTAGAACTATAAGTTCTGCCCTGATTTACGAATGTTACGAGACACTCAACAGACTAGGTGAACACAATAGACTGACCTTACAATGGGTTAAGGGACACAGCGGCTCAAGGGGAAACGACGCTGCGGACGAGCTGGCAAAGAGAGGAGCGGAAGCGGTCAGTTACGGGCCTCAGCCCTCCGTCCCGATCCCCTCTAACCAACTCAGAGCCTGGATCCGCAACCACGCCAAAATGCGACACCGTCACCTCTGGGCCACGACGGAAAGCTGTAGGCAAGCTAAACTAGCACTCCCCGATACAAACAGCAGACTCACGAAACGCCTCTTGAACTTAAACCGATCGCAAATGCGCTTGGTTACAATCGCTTTGACCGGTCACGGCGCTTTCAACAAACACTTTCACAACTTGAACATAACGGACAGCCCACTATGCAGAGCGTGCATGGAGGCCGAGGAGACGACCGCGCATGTGCTGCTGGACTGCACGGTACTAACGGAGATTAGACTCAGGACTTTAGGTGACATCAAAAGCCTTCCAAAGATTTTTGAAAAACCACATCTTGTGGCAAAATTTATGGAAGAGCTGGGCTGGTTCTCCCCCTGACAAGTAGAACCTTACGCAAAGGGGACCCAACTAAAGAGGTCTGATTGCGGAAAACAGCCCGTATACAAGTACAAGTACAAGTAGGTACAAAGTTACACGCTTCAGTATCCCAACTTATAACTAGCGTAGAGCAGGTGTCGAGCAGGCGTCTACCGCGTCCTCGAGCGTTCTTCCGTCCGCGCACCGCAGCCCGAGCGCAGCGGCGTGGTCGCGCAGCACGGGCAGCGCCGGCGTCGCACGACACGAGCACAGGATCTGGTTTTCCTCGTACTGTGGACAAGCAAACGACGCGTCATTCGAGTGATTGTACTCCTTCCTCCCTCCTGCCCCTCGCTACTCACCGTCAGGTTGCCTAGCTTCAGGTACTTGAGGTTCACCATGTCCTCGCGCCAGTCGCTGCAGATGACCGAGATGCTGGTGTTATACAACACCAGTCGCTCCAATTTTGACAACGAGGCCAACGGAGATTTACCTATAAGTAGATAGATAGGTATTACTTTATTGCACTACAATATGCACATATCAAGTTTATTATGTATAAACAAAATAACGTTTATTAAATTGTGAGATGGGTTGTGTGCTGAAGTATGGCATACCTACACTCCTACACTGGCCACTTGCTCAGCGCTAACAGCAAAACAATAATTTTCAACAGTAGGTAATTTTTGATAACAAGGCAAACTTAAGAAGATACTTACTCCAAAAAATTGTTAAACTTACCTGGGACACTACTGTCGTTGACGTCACAGACGTCGCCAAGCTCCCTGTTACCGGCCAGCGAGAGGTTCCTCAGCTCGGTGAACGTGGCTACCTCCGCAACCACACTCGCATTCAAACTGTTGTGTCCTAAGTCTAACGACAACAGCGGTAACGTCAGCATCGAACTGCAACAACACACTATTTAAGTACACTGAGTCCAACCACCTCCAATGCAACAATGAATGATTCACCGAGACGTTCATTTCGCTGCCTAAAGTTTCACCAAATCAGTGTGATGATACAAACTGTTGAATGTTGCAGGCTGTTGCTTGTGTATACAACTTGATTCAAAGCTTGAAGCAGGGACTTAAATACCGGTAAAATACAGTAACGTTATCTGTGGAATTGCAAGATAACGTTATTTGTGAGAGAAACGATATAACAAAACGATATTATTCAAAGCTTTGAATATGTATAACGTTATAATAACGTTACGTTATATTGTCAATTTAACGTTATTAAAAATATTGTTATTCATATAATAATGTTATAATTATTGTTTTTATGCTATCTCTTTTACTCAAAGTAATGTTTACTTTTTCTTCGTGTGAATTATCGAACGCAGTGCTCTCTCTGGCTACGTAAGGGTGTAATCTATAGGTACATGTACGTACTATGTAATAGTATAAATGGGAAAGATTAGATTTTTGTTTGTTTGTTTGTATTGAATTTGCTTCAAAACCACTGGACCGATCTGAATAATTCTTCTAGTGTTGGATATCTCAAATATCGAAGAAGGCTAAAGGTTACATAACGTCCTGAAATTTACTATTACTTTGGTGTTAGATATATGTTTAGTAGGAATAGGTAAAATTTCCGAAACACATTTTTTTATCATAGTGAATCTACGATTAAAAGTAAAATAAACCAATCAATAATGTAGCGATAAATTTTCACAGTGCAATTAGTATATACCTAATACCTACCAACCACCTCTTCTGCGGCCAAGCAACGTTGCCGCTGCGTTCGAAACCGTGCGCGAGCGGTAGTACCTACCAGGTACCACCGCTCGCGCGCACACGGCGGCAACGTTGCACGCGCGCGCTGCCGCACAGTGGCTCGAAACGGCAAATGATGGACATAGGGCTGTTTTTGATGCAGATAGTAAGCCGTCAAAATATGAAAAAAATGTATGAAACGTCACATGTTTTGGTCTCTAGGTTACAAACCAGAGCAGCTTACGCACTCTAACTTTTAGGCATGTTAGTTCAACTCATATCTCTCATTTGACACCACAAACAGCTTGCTATATCGATGACTTTGGAAAATAGAAGCCATTGAAAATACTCTATTTTCAATTGAATTTTTTATGACCAAATCTTTAACTATCGTGGTTTTTTTTACTAATCGCTAGAGCTTCTTTATAAAAACATAAAATATTTTATAAAAACATTCAAAACATTAATATTTTCCTAGAAAATCGGCATTATTTAAAAAAGTACTAGAAATTTTGGCCTTTAGCATCAAAACCAAAGTCGATAACTTTCATCACTGAGGCGTGATAGTTCAACTCTTTACCTTTAATAAGGCACCACAAACCACACACAAACAGCTTGATCCATTTGCGACTTGCGGAGCATTTAATTTTTTAGAGTAAAAAATTATGAGCAATCTTTAATATATTTTTTTTATTGCTGCCTATCGCAAGGGCTCTTCGGAGAAACATAAAAGATTCTATAAAAAAATTGAAAACATTCATATTTTCTAAGGAAATCGGCATTATTGTAAAAAAATAAATATTAATAAGCCGATTTTCTTAGAAAATATTAGTTTTTTTTTTAGAAAATACTACACATTACTGAGCTGTGTACCGATACTATTATAACGTTTTTATAACGTTAAACATTCTGTTATGGATAACGTTTTAAGTCCCTGGCTTGAAGGTGGTCTGTAGTTGCTAACCCTCGTCGGAAACCCTCCTGCTCGACTGATTGGTGGAAACCTAGTTCACCATATGTACAATTGAATGCTACACGAATAAATAAATATTGCAGAACATTTCGCACATCGCTATCTAGCTAAGTAACTAGACTTGTGTTATGGGTGCTAGACAACGGATACACTACTTATAATACTTTTCTTTTGTAAATATCTATGTACTTATAATTCATAGAAACAACCAGACCACAGACAAATATCTAAGCATAAATACTTGTCTAAGGCGGGAATCGAACCCGTAACCCTGTGTTTGGCAGTCCAGCATGGTGACCATTGTGACGGCCCACCCGGGTGGGGTAAAAACTTTATTTGTCTATATTTGTCCATATCTGTTTGTTTTATGAAGCATAATAATATTGGAATGGCACATATTATTATATGTATATATATAATTTTATTACTTACTAGCTTTTGCCCGCGACTTCGTCCGCATAGAAGTCGAAAATGGCTTTAACAGGATTTTTAATTGGTTTTATCACTAATATATTTCTGTGGGTTTTAATATTACCAAAATCGGTAGGTTATTTTAAACATTCTTTTGTATTATCATGTATTTTCGTATGTCGTATTTTACATGTTTTCTCTATACGCATAATAAAGAAAGAAAGGACAAAAGTGTGTACTTGGAAGCAAATTAAAAAAATGGGTTGTGGGAAAAAGTAGTAGAACGAAAATATATAGTATTTAAATTTCATGTTACATATACAATTAAAAACGCCTAAATCAATTGAAATCTGGTTTACAATATTAGATAGCTCTATTTTGAGGAAGGTCGTGGTATAGGCACATTTTAGGAACATCAAAATCCAATTAGTAGGTCCTGAGTAAACAACAAAAAACTGCAGCCGCTCGGCCGAACGCGTTCCAGCAAACACGAACGTCACAGAATACTTAATAGTGTAGCATACATTTTATCCCGATATTCCCACGGTAACGGGACTTACGCGGGTTTGTTTAGGGAATAATTCGTAAACATAACCAAAATGTTCTAGCACAGTTCTAGTCCTCACCATTTTAAATTTCGAATACTACGTTCCTATGAGGCCGTGTTCTAAAAGTGCAACCTCTTTTGAATAAAATCGGATTGTGTTTTCAAACATGTGTCAAAATACAATGTAGGTAAGTTAAAAGGAGTATTGATATCAACTTCGGAGGAAATCACCCCCAAAATAACTTCCTACCCCTTTTTAATCCCGTTAGAGGATGAATTTTAATAAAATACGAAACACGTGTTTCATCAATTCTGTTAAAGAATGTTTATGCAAAATTTGAAGTAGATTGGACCAAGGAATCACGTTGTCCCATACAAACTTCGTCCCCCTTTTTCACCCCCTTAGGGGTAGAATTTCGGAAAATCCTTTCTTATCGGCTGCCTACGTCATACAAAGAACACACCCTCCAAGTTTCAGAGCTCTGCGATCAGCGGTTTAGGCTGTGCGTTGATCCGTCAGTCAGTCATTCAGGACAAAGCATTTTATATGTATAAGAGAAGAGATACTGCATAATAGCCGTGCAAAGCCGGGGCGGGTCGCTAGTACTTTGATAAAAGAGATCCAATCAAAGGGTATTTAAGTTTTTAATAACCCCAGCACGCCGCTTCATACACATGTTCATACAAAATTGCTGGAGCGTTGTAATGTTCCAAATTCAAAAAACGCTCCTCCTGCATTAGATTTAATTTTCTTTGACCGCGACACTGGCTATATACACGATAGTGGTAATGCGAAGCCATAATAAAATTATAAATAAAAAGAGATGGCGCTAGATGCTTCTTTCCGTATGTCAAAATGACAATTTTGACATCATCCCTACGTTCTGTACGTTTTCATGCAAAAATATTATGGTTTATTTTTTACGCCAAGAAATATCAAATTTTAATTAGTAACATAAATCTACTTGAAATACCTAAACCTCTTCTGATATTTTCTGAACACATTCGTGAAGATTATGTTAAAATCTGTTTCCTAGTTCCCGAAATTAGACTGCACAAACAAAGGTAAACAAACCAAATCAACATTTTCTGAGATGAATGGTAGTTTCGCGAAAACGAAGAGATGGCGCTAGTTACTTGAAATTAAAAAAAATATCTTATTAAATTAATTACTTTATTTTTTAGTTAAAAAATGTGTATTCTTAAAATACATAAGTGTACAAAATTTTTAAGCAGAACAAAAAGAATAATCAACTAATTTGTGATTTTCTAAATTTAAGAAAACCTGAATCGCGCATGCAAGTTTTTTTTCTACCGGAGCTATATAAGGTTAGCGAATTCTATAGTGCTAAGATCATTATGGACGTAGAACGCTTACTTCCAAAACTTCGAATTTATTATATGTAGAGGTAATAAAATTATATGTGGCAGTAAAATAAAAATTCTATTAATACTCTAAATAATATGAAAATGTATGTGTTAATAAGTGTGTGTGATGTTTGTTCCTCCTTCACGTAAAAACTACTGCACCTTACTCGGTAGTAGATAGCTGAAGACCTGGATTATCATAATATAGGTAGGCTACTTTTATGAATCACTCTGTCGTCGATTAAGTGAGAACGATAGAAGACCATTAGCGTCAGAATGGCAGGTTGCCTGTGGCGTATGGCACTAATTTGCTAGTTTTTAGTAGTTTGTTTTATATTAATTTCTAGCAGCAATCCGCGGTTTCACCCGCGTAACTCCCGATCCCGTGGGAAAATAGAAATATAAAATAGCTTATAGCCTTCCTCGACAAATGGACACAAAAATAATTACTTTGACTTTGTCTTTATATTACGGCTGCAGGGCTCTCTACTCGGGAGCCCTGCAGCCGTACTGCTAATAACTACGCTGCACCTCCTAACCTGGCCGGCTCTAACAGCTGTACATTGTTGACCTAAAATCAGCTAATAACAACGCCAAATATCTGGCCCTGACAGCATATTCGTTGCAGTTGGCGGATCTGACTCAATTATTTCATTCTTATTAATTCCTAGCGACCCGCCCCGGCTTCGCACGGCTATATTATGCATGTATTATACATATAAACCTTCCTCTTGAATCACTCTATCTATTAAAAAAAACCGCATCAAAATCCGTTGCGTAGTTTTAAAGATAAAAGGAGTCAAAAGGAAATAGGGACAGAAAAAGCGACTTTGTTTTATACTATGTAGTGATTTCCCTTTTTGATTTGTGCCATCGATACGAAGAAGAAGTGGGAGTTGTGATTTAAAAAAAAATGGATGATTATGAAGATGGAGGGGCCTCACTTGAATTTAAACCATCACTGGTAGTCCTAGCAAGCGGGCCAACTCATCACTGACGTTTGACATTCATCCTTCGAGCATTTCTACTCTCTTGCTTTCTTGATTGCTTTCTCGTCAGTGTTCACTTTCACCAGCCAACTAAAGCAAGTCGGATGTGAACAACAGTGGCTGGACCACTACCGCGGGATCGCTACTCAGATCTCGCCATAAGGTGCCTTGCGAACTAATGGTATATTATACACTTGCTGTTGCCCCCAACTTCGTACACATTTTTTTTTTTACATATGATAGGTCATCGTTTGACCACTATCACACCTGCCTGATGGTAGGTGACGATGCGGCCTAAGATGTAACACGCCTTCCTAGAAGATACCTATTCACTCGCGACTTGAAGACCCCCAAATTGTACATGTCAGGAAAGACAGACGCAGGCAACCGATTCCATTCCCTTGAAGTACGAATAAGGAATGACGAAGCAAAGCGCTTAGTGCGAACGTCTGGTATGTCCACCATGAATCGGTGCCGCACACCAGTCTGCCTGGTTGTATGACGAAAGAATGGAGATGACAAGATTAGGTCGTGCAGTTCTGTTGCGCACTCCCCGAAATGTATCCGATAAAAGGCCGACAGGCTCGCCACCTTGCGACGATGTTTCAGGCTCTGAAGCCTTTTGTTGGCAAGCCTATCCTGGCTCTCCTCTCAATTGACTCCAATGCCCCCAGCTGATATTTTGCCAAACCGTCCCAGAGGTGAGAACAGTACTCCATGCACGAGCGGACTTGTGCTTGGTACAAGTTGAGCATCTGTCCCGACGTGAAGTACCCTCTCACCTTTGCCAGAACACCGAGCTTTTTTGAAGCTAGTTGGGCTTTGGACTCAATGTATGTGCCAAAGTTTAGAGTTGGTTTTAAAGAGATGCCAAGAAGCTCAAGATGGCCAGCTATCGGCATGGACACATCTCGGAAAGTGGGAGTCAGGTGGAATGGACTCCTCTTAGCGGAGAATAGACACGCCTGGGTCTTAGACGCGTTGAACTTGACTAGATTGGCGTCACCCCAATTAGAGACTGTCATCAAGGCCAAGTTCATGCGCTCGACAATCGCCTCCCTATGACACCGGATCTCCGCCACACTAATCCGTGCACTGGCCGTGTACCTCTCTGCAACTGTGCTGTCGTCTGCGTACCCATATATACCAGGCTTCAACAGATCGTTGATATGCAGCAAAAATAAGGTTGCAGAGAGCACGGATCCCTGAGGAACCCCGGCATTAATAGCCATTTGGTCAGACGCGCAGCCATCAATGACTACTCGCAGTGACCAGTCCCTCAGGAAATCCGAAATCCAGGCACATAGACCAGTTGGCAGACCGTATGATGGAAGCTTGCCTATTAGGCTATCGTGCCAAACCCTATCAAAGGTCTTCGAGATGTCTAGAGAAACGGCAAGGGTTTCTCCGTATCTCTCGATGGCCTCAACCCAGATATATGTGGCATACGCTAGGAGGTCCCCAGTGGACCGATTTTGGCGAAAACTGTATTGTCGGTCACTAAGGAGGTCGTTCTCTTCTAGGTATGCCAGGAGCCTATTGTTCAGAACACGTTCCATAGTCTTACAGAGTATGGAAGTGACTGAAATCGGCCTGTAATTGGTTGGGTCGGCGCGACTGCCTTTTTTGGGCACTGGCTGCACGTTGGCATGCTTCCACGATTTCGGGACCAGACCAGTCGTCATTGAGAGGCGAAAGAGGCGTGTCAGGACAGGAGCGAGCTCAGGCGCGCAGGTCTTAAGCACTATCGCTGGAATCCCATCAGGACCACTGGCTTTGTTCACGTCCCTCAGTCAGGACCTCAGTCTGACGGATGCATATTTCCGGCATATAAATCCCGCATTCCGGTAGACTAGGAAGTGACTCGCCAGCAGAGTCTAGACGCGAAGATTCCGCAAATAGAGAAGCGAATAAATTCGCTTTCTCCGCAGCAGTGTGGGCCAGTGATCCGTCGGACTTCAGCAGAGGAGAAAGTGAGGGGCGGCAGAAGTTCGACTCGACCGCCTTAGCCAGAGACGAAAACGCCTTACTACCTGCAGGGTATGAGGCCAGTTTGTTCCCTATCCGGCTTATGTAGTAGAACCGAGCCTTCTGTAGAGCCTTCTTGCAGGACTTGGCGGCCTTGTTGTAAGCTTTCTTCTTCACGGTAACGTCCATAGCTTTGCGGATACAAGCGTCAACCCAGGCAAGGTATGCCGCGTGCTTTAGTGCTTCAGCACGTCTGCACTCGGCCCCAAACCAAGGCTGAGCTTTGCTAGACAGTGCTACTTCAGAAAAAGGAATGAAGTATTCCATTCCCTGACGCAGCACATCCGTCACAGCGTCCGCGCAACTAGAGGCATCTCCAGAAGAAAAACATACCTGCCGCCAAGGATAAGACGCAAAGAACGAACGCATCCCACCCCAATCTGCCGACTTGTATCGCCATACTCGCCTTGCGCCTTTGGGGCTATTATCCAACGGGGAGTAGACAGACACTGACTTCACCAGACAGTGGTCAGAGCTACCCAGTGGTGATGACACTGACACTGAATAGCGGTCTGGATCAGTCGTCAGCAGAAGGTTCAGGCAATTGGCTGTTTCGCCGACAACATCAGGAACCCGCGTCGCCACTTGGACCAGCTGAGTGAGATCTAACGCTAAAGCAAGGTTTAGCGTCTCTCTCCCAGCGTGGTCAGTACGTTCGTGAGGGAAAAGCCACTCCTTATGATGGGCATTAAAATCCCCCAGAAGCATTAGTTGCGCAGACGGGTATTTCTGTTGAGCGGCATCCGCGGCCTCACTTAAATACTCCATTAGGCTGGTCGTCTCCTGATCTCCACTATGCGACCGGTAGACACCGGCATAAAGAAGTTTCTCAAGGCCAGTGTCCACCAGTATCCACAACACGGAAAAGCGGGGCTCTTCAAACTTACGGAGACGCCGATAGCAGATGTCGTCCCGGGCGTACAAGCACACTCCAGCCTTAGCTTTGAATTTGTGCTCCAGGGTGTAGCCTAGGTAGGTAAGGTACGCCACGTCAGACAGACATTGAATCTGCGTCTCCGTAAGGAACAAGAGTGCAGGCCGCTCAGTCTCGAGATGGTGGTGGACTGGGACGAGATTTGATTGCAGGCCTCGGATGTTTTCAAGGTGCACTTTTAGAGAGAGGGAGTGCTGCCGCTGTGCAACGCTTCTCTTGTTCATTTTTCTCTTGATTTTTGTTGCGAGTGAAGGTAGGAAGATGGCAGTGGAACGAGACGTAATGCTACTAACCTCCAGACACACACTGGGACTCCACACCGATGGGGGACTGACCTGGAGACCGCGGGGACGCCCGAGCCCCCCGGGGATGTCCATGGGGCCCTCTCATCCGGTTGCCGACCGGCACCATGGCGCATCCCGGGATTTTTCGCTAGTTGGCGGGGCAGCCTTTCACGAGTGGCTAGTTCGCTACTTGGGCCCCTACTACCTGCGGTCGGCCAGCGTTGCACCGTGACCAGTCTCCCGATGCAGTGTCGTCAGTGAGCGTTAGACTAGTCTGCGTGCAATAACGTAACTGTTCCGACCCATCCTCCATTATTGGTTACACCGGCCTACGCATCGGAACACAGACGAGAAGTCCGCTTGGCGATACGACTTTGACCGGTGGGTGGTAATAAACCGCGGTCGAAGCCTCCCACCATGTGATTGCTCCTTTAGCACCACCCAGGGGTCACGTGCGGGACAACTAGGGCTAAATCCCACGGACGCGAGCAATTGAACCCCAAAACGTGTTGGTTTTGTTTTATTTAGAATACCTATGATTTTCCAGTATTTATAGGTACTAATTATCGTTCTATTTATTCTATCTATTTATCGATTTTAAGTTATAACAAATCTTCTTCTTCTCGTATAGTGGAGTGGCTCACCTATTGTTATTTTTCAGATCGGTTGCTACCTCTCAGTCGTTAGGTCAAGTTAGAGGCCTTAGAGCGATAACAAATACCTATACATATTTGTATTTGTGGCTTTTTTTAAACTATTATTTTTTGATATTTATGGCGAAGGTACAAAGGTAGGTAGGTACATGGACGAAATATATACCTACTACGGTAGGTAGGTACATACATACATAGGTTTTTTTAAATCGCAGTTCAAAGAACGACCATCCTTTGTCCCTTGGTTTATATTTTTGTATTCAATCATAATAAAAGAGGTTTTAGCATTAAAAACCCCAACATCATGCAAATAAGAATCTTTTTCTGTGCTAATAATATTTTTTTTTTTCAAATATTTCCTTTATTAAATACTAGCTGCGCCCCGCGGTTTCACCCGCGTAAGACCCGATCCCGTGGGAATATCGGGATAAAAAGTAGCCTATGTATTAATTCAGATCTCCAGCTATCTAGATAGTAAGAAACATACATGCACACACACACACGCACACACAAACTTCCACATTTATAATATTAGTAGGATGAAAGGCAGAACAGAAACTTAAAATGACGCGGTGTACTGTACATTGAGACCCTTATCATTAAAAAAATGCCTTCACTCCAAACATCTAAAGCGTCACGGAAACGGGATATTTGAAGGAACGTGAAATCATATGATTTTATAAAACTGCACGGTGCATTTTGAGTCCCATACCTATCGATAGAGGGCATAAAAAAACAAATAATGCTGATGCTAATAATGCAAATAGCACAGAGCTCTAAAACGTCTCGAAAACGGGATATTTGAAAGAACTTCATGTCCTAAGATTTTTGAAAAGTGAACGGTGCACTTTGAGACCCATACCTATTGATAGAGGGCATCGAAAAGAACAAATAATTTCTTTTTACCAGACCTATAAGCCGTCTCGGATACAGGATTTTTGATGGGACGTGATAACCTATGTTTTCTAAAAGTGCGCGGTGCACATTGAGACTTATATATATCGATAGAGAGCATTACGACGAACACATAATGCCCTTATACTGGGTACCCAATTTTTCGTTTAAACTTAAATGTCCTAAACTCACATGGCATCACTTTTTAGCTTAAGGCATAACTACATTAAACATAACTAAATTTGACATAATCTACTTCGGTAGATTAAAGAATGGTATAAAATCTAAAACCATTAATAAATAAAACAAACAAAATTTGGTATAAAAACACTAATTAAAAGAGCTCGATTATACGCTATTTTTAACAGTGTAAATCCAAACGTTCGCTTCGCTCGTGCTTGCTTTGTCACAATATCTAACCTAACCTAACCAAAAATTCTTGCACCCAATTACCTTTCATTACTATTTATAATAATATGCCAAAAGACTAGCTCAATTAATTAATTTAATTAATTAATTGATTAATTAATCACAATTTTTAAGTCTGAACCTAAACACTCGCTTCCTTTGTCACAATATCTATCCATTTATTTAAGTAAATAAATTATGCCAAAAAGCTATCTGTTGGACTAAAATAAATGATGGTAAGTAAAACATTATGCCAAAGACTATTATGCAAAACCAATTATGTCAAAATCGTTATGCCAAACTATATTTTAGGACATTTAAGTTAATGCCAAAAGTAAGGTTCCCCACCTCCAACCTCTAAACCAACCTCCAATCTCTAAAGCGTCTCGGAAAAGGGCTATTTAAAAAACATGTCCTTTGATTTTTTATAAGTGCGCGGTGCACTTCGAGACCCTATCTATCGATAGAGAGCATTGAAAAGAACAAATAATGCCTTCATCCAAATCCTATAAAGCGTAAGGGCATTATTTGTTCATCGGATCTCAAATCACTGTGCAAAAATAAAACACTATGCCGAGCTCCCAAATACTAAATATCCGGACCCCTTTTCGAATTTTCGGAATTATTGACCAATTTCTTTACATTTTCTTTATTAGATTTTTGCAAAAAAAATATCTTAGTATTTTCTAAAGTTTTCGCCACTTGAATTCATAATCAAACTTTGTACCTAATTAAAGATAGAAGAGAAACATCGCGGACAATCACTTACTTTTTAATACTAATGCCACATGAAGGTATTCGGTAAAGGTTTAGTACCTTTAAGCACCAACCTCTTTTTAATTAAACGAAGTAGGTAATATATTGGTTGCAAATAGGTTGCATACCTATGCAACCTTGGTCAGCTGTCATCTTGAACTGAGGTCTGGTGTCAGAACCCCGACTATGAGTTGTTGTGATCGAGTATGTAAAAAACTCGTAGTAGGGCTAGTACTGTTCTCTTCTGAAGTTCGATGACGTTTTATCACGCAAAAATTTTTCGATTTTATATTTTTGAACAAATATACAGACAAACAAACAAACAAACAGACAAAAATTCTAAAAACTACCCTATCGTGTTCAGCTAACGATTCTAAGACGATTTGTGTATTTTTGGTTACATATAATAATAACTAAGTTCAATATAACTATGTTCGAAATAACTACGGTCATAATACCTACTGTTTAAAATACCTAATGGTTGTTTCACATATTTTTGTAATAACTAATGAACGAAATACCTAATGTACGAAACAACTACTACGGTTAATTGAACTATGTTCATTTAAACTATGTTCGAAATAACTACAGTCATAATACCTACTGTTTAAAATACCTAATGGTTGTTTCACATATTTTTGTAATAACTAATGAACAAAATACCTAATGTACGAAACAACTACGGTTAATTGAACTATGTTCATTAAAACTATGTTCGAAATAACTACAGTCATAATACCTACTGTTTAAAATACCTAATGGACGAAACACCTACGGTTAATTTAACTACAATAAATTCACCTACGGTTTATTCAACTGCAATTAATTCATTTATGGTTTTCACCTACGGTTTAAAAAAAAAACAAAAAAAAAACCAAATGAAATAGATAGAATTCGTTTCCATTGTGGTCGCAGTTCTAATATAAACCTAACCTATCCATGTCGGTTCTGGGTAGGGAGTTTTCCGGGTCTTTTATATGTTGCCCCGATTTTTACCTATTAGCTTGGTTAGGGCAGCATATAAAGGTCCACCCGGAAAACTCCCTACCCAGAACCGACATGAATAGGTTAGGTTTAAGTTAGAACTGCGACCAAAACGCACGAGCCGAGCGAGCCAAGCGAGCGGTGCCGCGGCAGCGGCCGGCGAGTGCTAGAAACGAATTCTACCTATTTCACTTGGTTAGGGAGCGTGCATTTTACTGTTTGATTTTTTTTTAAACCAAGATCATGATCAATCGTTCGTTAGCTCAATTAATTTTAGTTGAATCAAACTTAGGTATATTAAACAGTAGTTGAATCGACCGTTAGGTATTATGAACTTATGTGAATTGACCGTAGTTATTTCGAACATACAGTGGACCCCCGGTAATCCGGCAAACATTATGCAGGGCAGTGTCGGACTATCGAATTTGTCGGATTATAGAGCACTGCCTAAGACCTGCTTTCGCTTCTGGGTTTGTGACGACATTACTAGGTACTATACCTAATACACAATGAATAAATAGTAAACAATGAACGCACGCTAGGCCGTACCGCTATCACTAGTAGTCAAATTCAAACTAAGTAAAACAATGCATACGCGTCGAGCACAATAGCGGTGGCGCGTACGAGTTGTGACCTGTTCAAACCTGCGTGATCTATATGTATTAGCAAAGATTGTCAAACATACACGTAATTCTAAGTCATGTCGGATTACAGGGGGCGCCGGATTAGACAGGGGCCGGATTACCGGGGGTCCACTGTAGTTATATTGAACTTAGTTATTATAATGTGTAGCCGAATCGACCGTTAAGTATTATGAACATATGTGAATTGACCGTAGTTATTTCGAACATAGTTATATTGAACTTAGTTATTATAATGTGTAGCCGAATCGACCGTTAGGTATTATGAACTTATGTGAATTGACCGTAGTTATTTAGAACATAGTTATATTGAACTTAGTTATTATAATGTGTAGCCGAATCGACCGTTAGGTATTATGAACTTATGTGAATTGACCGTAGTTATTTCGAACATAGTTATATTGAACTTAGTTATTATAATGTGTAGCCGAATCGACCGTTAGGTATTATGAACATATGTGAATTGACCGTAGTTATTTCGAACATAGTTATATTGAACTTAGTTATTATAATGTGTAGCCGAATCGACCGTTAGGTATTATGAACTTATGTGAATTGACCGTAGTTATTTCGAACATAGTTATATTGAACTTAGTTATTATAATGTGTAGCCGAATCGACCGTTAGGTATTATGAACTTATGTGAATTGACCGTAGTTATTTCGAACATAGTTATATTGAACTTAGTTATTATAATGTGTAGCCGAATCGACCGTTAGGTATTATGAACATATGTGAATTGACCGTAGTTATTTCGAACATAGTTATATTGAACTTAGTTATTATAATGTGTAGCCGAATCGACCGTTAGGTATTATGAACATATGTGAATTGACCGTAGTTATTTCGAACATAGTTATATTGAACTTAGTTATTATAATGTGTAGCCGAATCGACCGTTAGGTATTATGAACTTATGTGAATTGACCGTAGTTATTTCGAACATAGTTATATTGAACTTAGTTATTATAATGTGTAGCCGAATCGACCGTTAGGTATTATGAACATAATGTGAATTGACCGTAGTTATTTCGAACATAGTTATATTGAACTTAGTTATTATAATGTGTTGCCGAATCGACCGTTAGGTATTATGAACTTATGTGAATTGACCGTAGTTATTTCGAACATAGTTATATTGAACTTAGTTATTATAATGTGTAGCCGAATCGACCGTTAGGTATTATGAACTTATGTGAATTGACCGTAGTTATTTCGAACATAGTTATATTGAACTTAGTTATTATAATGTGTAGCCGAATCGACCGTTAGGTATTATGAACATATGTGAATTGACCGTAGTTATTTCGAACATAGTTATATTGAACTTAGTTATTATAATGTGTAGCCGAATCGACCGTTATGTATTATGAACTTATGTGAATTGACCGTAGTTATTTCGAACATAGTTTTAATGAACTTAGTAATTATGATATGTAACCGTATTTTTTTTCTGGATATTTTACAATTACCTACAGATTTTTTATGTCTACAGATTTATTATATGTATAGATTATTTGTGCAGGTAAGTTTGTTTCAACGAATGAATAATAATAAAATAAATAAAGAGCGTCGATGAATGGTGGCACCTACCTACTTACCTTGGCAGTTGTATCAGTCGATTGTTCTGGAGGCCGAGGTGAGTCAAGTGGGGAGTGTTTGCGAATAGTTGTGGCGGCAGTTCATTGAGACGATTATAGCTGAGGTCAAGGTGAGTCAAGTCGTGGGTGCCCGAGAATAATTGTGCCGGGAGTTCTTTGACATGAGTGTATGTGAGGTCGAACTGAGTCAAGTGTGGGGTGTCGGCGAATAGTTGTGCCGGCAACGTAGACATTGTGGTGCCATGAATCCCGACGGTCGTGAGCTGGGTCGCATTCTCGAGCAGTCTCGCCGGCAACCTGAACACTTTGAACGCGCCCATAATGCAGAGCTTCTCGAGGCGCGGGCAGCGAGCCAACCAGCCGCTGGGGAACGTACGCACATCAATGTGCACCAACGTAAGCTTCACCAGCTTGTCGCAGGTAGGTAGCGGGTTCGGCCTCTCGGCCCGCCAATATTCCAGGATGACCTCCTCGAGAGCTGGCGGTGCCCATTCAGACATCAGCGCGGCATCTGCGCCGTCTATGAAAAGCTGCTGTAGCTGCGAGGCGTTGCCACGCTCGACCGTTACCGCGATCTAAAACAAAGTCAGATTAATATTACTGTATACTATTTTCATACAGATACGTTCTTATACAGAGTTATTGGAAATTATACTAGCAAGCCGTTGAGGGCTATAACTTTTGTGCACCATAACAAACAACTTTTGTTCTACGACTTTTGAAAATTCGAACATTTTTTCGAAAATTTCGAGGTTAGACTTACCTGAAAATCAGCTGTTCCTTACACGGAGAGGTCATTCACCTTAAAATTTTACTTTGTTTTTGAGTTTCATTTACTGTTCTTAGTCTGAATGACCATTGTTTTAAAAAATCAGCTGTTTTTCGAATTTACATAACCTCAAAATTTTCATTTTTTTGTTTTCGAATTTCCAAAAGTCGTAGAACAAAAGTTGTTTGTTAAGGTGCACAGAAGTAGCCCTCAACGGCTTGCTAGTATAATTTCCAATAACCCTGTATTGTGTACTACGGTACGAGTACGAGTGAGACTTCTATATATCAAAGATTTAAAGGTTAAACCTCACCCGTCGATAATCGCTCGCCACAAACAGCGACCGCAACTCGGGCAGGTCCATCACGGCGGCGGGCACGCGTGTGATGTTCAATCTCGCTAGTCGTAGTTTGGTAAGGGTACGGGGTAGTGCTTCCAGCATGTTGTTCGGCAGCTCCATATGCTCTACTGTGAGGCCCTCCAGTGAGGCGGGCAGGGCATCCAGCACGCCCTTGTCCTGTGGCGTGAGGTTACGGAGATGGAGCAAGTCAGTGAAGCCTTGCAATTCAAGGTTAAAAGGCGATGTTAGCGTGACGTTGAGTGCAGCGAGCACGGCCGCATAGTGCGCGAGTGGACAATTCGTCACTGTGACGTTCCCGACGTGTAGCGCCGGCGTGAACCGTGGTAAGAACGCCAGTAACGAGCCTAGCTGCAGGCTGCGAGAGCACTCCAACCTTAATAAATTGCCGCCTTCGTATGCAAAATGTAAGTCACCACCTAAAAATATTCAAAACATACACACAATTTAGCAATGGCTTCCAATGTGTTTACCTCTACATGGAAATGATGCGAGCGGAGTGGATGTATCGTTTCATTACCAAGAGCGCGCTCGCCGCCCCGCGCCGCGCCTCTCCCTTAAACGCACTTCACCCCTTCGCACTTCACCCCAAATAGGCTAATGTCGAAAAATCCTCTATCTACCTAGCCAAAATTTTAAAATTTACTTAAGGTTTTAATTGACGTACCTACCTACTTATCATTAAGGGTGATAATAAATGAAAAGTAATACTAGTTCACTATGTTTGTTTCATTTTCCGCCAGAGTGACTGATATCACCGTGGATGGTAGAAACTTGCTGAAAAGGTGCAGGACAACAAGTTAAAGTTCCGTCACAAAAATAACAATTCACAGTGTTCAGATCTCTCCGACCATTCGGGGACACAATTCAGTATTATACTAAATCGGGGTGAAGTGCGTACGGGGTGAACTGCGTTTAAGCCGGTCGCGCGACTGGTTGATCGATGAGTGCGCGGCCGCAAATCGTTACACACATTTCAAAAATCACTCTTAGCGGAGGGGAGTGCTCATATAGGGTTATTGGAAATTCTAGTAGCAAGCCGTGGAGGGCTACTTCTGTGCACAAAAACAAACAACTTAATTTGTTTTACGACTTTTGGAAATTCGAACATTTTTTCGAAAATTTTGAGGTTAGGTTTACCTGAAAATCAGCTGTTCCTTACACGGAGAGGTCAGTAACCTTAAAAAATTACTTATTTTTTAAGTTTCATCAACTGTTCTTGGTCTGAATGACCTTTCTTTTAAAAAATCAGCTGTTTTTCGAATTTACATAACCTCAAAATTTTAAATTTTTTTTCGAATTTCCAAAAGTCGTAGAACAAAAGTGGTTTGTTTAGGTGCACAGAAGTAGCCCTCAACGGCTTGCTAGTATAATTTCCAATAACCCTGTATAATTAATTATGTCTTTGACACATTTTCAGCAAATTTGGGCTTAACTTTGTTACAAATCAATATAAGGTATTAAAAAGTGCTCCACAAGCCACGTCCAGCTTACCTTCCAGACTGAATCTAGTACTGTTGTATTCCTTGCATTGGTCCTCTGTTGCGTCAGTCGGACAGCGCAGCGCGGGCAATGCGGGCACGTCGTCGGTCGCCAGCGCGAGCGCTGTTCCCGCCATTACCAGCGCCAGCGGCAACGCCATTGGCATCCTGTTCGCAGTCATTCCTGTAACATAATATACATGTGCTTCATATAGAATTTTTACATGGGTTTCATATATCCTTAACTATCTAAGAGATAGCGAAAGATGGAGAAAGGAGTTACGTGCTCGATTTTGACAAAAACTAAAACTGCATCATTTCATTTTTGAAAAACTCACTACCAGGAATCGAACATGTTGTTTTGGCAAAAAAAATATCAACCTTTATTTTCATACCAATCGATAGTATTGCTGATAGAGCTGATAAATTCTTGGAAACAAACATAGTAAAAAAATCAAAGGAAATAGCTTATTTTAGATAGTCTTTTGTAATTTTCATACTATTTTCCCTGAAAAAAGGGTAAGTTGTAAGGAAGTATGGCTAATGACGTAACAAACTGTTTTCGATTTTTTTTTATAATGTAGAGGAATTTAGATATAATATTATTTAAAACATTTAGAAAAATATTGTTTACCCTCTATGTTTTTACGTGTGTACCTACAGTTTAAACAGAACAATAATACCAAATAACCTAAGATCCCTTCAAGGACGACCTTCATCGAGCTGTTTAATGGATGAAATAGTACATTGTTATCCTAGGTGTGAAAGTCACTCATTACAAGTCCCGAGACGGAGTTTGGCGCCCGAGCGTAGCGAGGGCGTTACGCTAATAGTTCGAGGGACTTAATGAGTCTTTCACCCGAGGTAAACACTGTGCTTTTCATTACGAATAATACATAAAATTCTTCCTAACAACGAGAGTGAATGAGACTATGAGAATCCATACCACATGAGTAGGTAGGTACTCATGTGTCCATACTACCTGATCCTCTTACAAGGTTGGGACCAAAGAGGTTATACATTATGTAGTGTTTTTTTAGGTTTCTGCTATTTGTATTCAATACTTAAATGCGGCGATACTTACCGAATAAATTTTTATTAATGAGTTAATCCAACACTGGGAAATGACGCGAAGTCCGTAGATTTAACTTACAGTTTTTGTAACACGGTGTGTCTAGAAAATGTTATTTACACAAAATACACAATCATAATTGAAAAAAAAAAACAGATTAAAGTTAACACAAAAACATAATAAAATAACAAAAAATAGTACCTACTAATTAAAACGTTTAAAATAATTTGGAAATGCTAGCATTTCCACCAGTTTTTTCTTTTACAACACTGACCATACCATAAAGCCACATCAGCAACATCGACAGGGCGCGGGCGGCGCGGCATGGTGGTCACTTTGAGTCTTTGACCATTTTCGTCTTTACATTTATTTTATTAAATAAGATATCTTGAACTAAATATACCTACTTGAATTTGATTACTGAGAAAAAAGTTACTAAGTACTAAACTCTGGCAGTATGCATGAGCTGTGCCAAGCCATAATTATTATTCTTTGGTGTAAAAAAAAAAGCAATGAGGTTAGGTTTTTGAAGTTCCTAATGCGTAATGATACTGATACTGGCTACATGCAGATTGCACAAGTCGTGCGAAGCCATAATTTGATATGACAGCTGCTGTCAGTGAAAGCAAAAATTCCTAGGGCTGGAAATTTTATTTTCAATACGCTTCTCAGGTACCTTCAGACCTACTTTCCGAGTTTGAGTAATGAAAAGTAGTTTATATCAAATTAAATAGGTCAATAAATATATTGCAAATAGGTTGTCTAAAAAATTTCAGTCCAAATATGAATTATTACAATATTTTTTATTTTTTATTAAACCTTTTACTAATTTGTTTATGAGACAAATTCCATACCAATCGAAAGTATGAAGCCTATAGAATATGCAACCATTAGTTGACTATTTTTTCCCGTCACAACTCTTGGGTAGGCAGTTACCTAAATCGATACTAATAATTTGCACTGGTCTGGTTAATGAATTAATCATAAAGTTAAGTTAAAGTAAAGATAATGTATTTCATTGGTATGGAATTTGTCTATTAACCAAACCAGCGAAAAGACTAAAAACAAAAAAAGAATAAAAAAATAAACATTCTGGACTAAATTTTTTTAGGCAACCCATTTGCAATAAATTTATTGACCTATTTAATTTGATATAAAAAACTTTTTATCCATTAAACAGATCGATGAAGGGATCCCGGACTAAAACTTAATGATTTTAAATATTAAAAATAATACCTTGATATGTTGTAGAATCTCCTCTCGTGTAAGATACCTTTCCCTTACAGAAAGTCCGAGTGCGATCTTGTTGTAGTGGTCACAAGCGATCGTCGTCAGAGGGAAACACTCACTCTAAACATTAACCAAACTTTGTTAGTATTTATATTGTTTGCTTATCACTCGTGGGTTCGCGGCGTAACCTCTGAAGGTAAATAACACAATGTGTTTCAACGAAGGGGTTTTAATACGAAAGGGGGTTGTTCTACGACTTTTGGAAATTCGAACATTTCGTTCGAAGTTTTTGTATGAAACAACTGATTTTCAAGTAAAAATTCCCTCAGAGTTATCTGAAAAAAAAGTTCGAAATTCCAAAAGTCGTAGAACAAAAGTTGTTCGCCTAGACGTCTAGAACAACCCCCTTTCGTATTGAAACCCCTTTGCTGCAACACATTGTATAAAAATATTACCCAAACCACAGAATATACAGGGTGTCCCGTAATGAATGGATAAGCGGGCACCTACCTACGGATAGAGGATACTGTGCCGGTTCAGAGAAATATAAGTTATGCTATATGAAAGTCTCTTGGTTTCCAAGATATCCGCCATTTTTAAAATATCACTCCCCTATCTATGTTTTTTATGCCAAAACTGCAAATAAAAGAATTATTCCAATCTGTTTTTTGAATAGTAAGTATTTCAGGATATAAGCATTTAAAAGTCACGTGTATTTAATTTTTTGCCGCCATTACGCGTATAGAACTTCAAGAACCTAACCCTGAAGGTCCATGTAAAATACTCAGTGGTTTTAATCACTAGGTACATAGTATAAAACAAAGTCGCTTTCTCTGTCCCTATATCCCTTTGTATACTTAAATCTTTAAAACTACGCAACGGATTTTGATGCGGTTTTTTTTAATAGTGGTTCAAAAGGAAGGTTTATATGTATATTACATGCATAATATAGCCGTGCGAAGCCGGAGCGGGTCGCTAGTTTATTATAAAGCTGAAGAGTTTGTATGTTTGCTTTTTTGAACGCGTTAATCTCAGGAACTACTGGTTCCAGTTGAAAAATATTTTTCTGTTGGATAGTTCATTTATCGAGGAATTCTATAGGTTATTTTATATTTCGATATTCCCACGGGATCGGGAGTTACGCGGGTGAAACCGCGGAGCGCAGCTAGTATCAGGTATAAAGACCAATATCTATAATATTAGTACGTAGGTACCTACACAAGCTCTTGTTCGGCCTCTGATTAGCACATTGATTAAGTTGTTTGTTTACATTACATTGCAATGAGTTGTTTCGGACTTTTTTAAAGGAAAAAAGATAACAGGTTTTTATCTCATACCTAGGTCATCATTTTATGAGCTGGGAACACATTATTGGAAGCGTCCGACAGCCGCGACCGACAGCCGCGACTTAGGAGTTGTCCATTAATCACGTGAGGCTGGAAAGGGGGGGAAGGGGTCCATAAAAAGTCACGAAATATCACATGGGGGAGGGGGGTGTAGTAATAGTATATCAAGTGTAATTTATTTTTCATTACTCATACTCCGAAAGTAGGTCTAAATATGCCTGAAGAGCGTGTAGAAAATAAAACTTCCAGCCCTAGGGCTTTTCACTTTCACTGACAGCTGTCATGTCAAATTATGGCTTCGCACGACTTGTGCAATGTGCATATAGCCAGTATCAGTATCATTATACATTAGGAACTTCAAAACCTAACCTCCTTGCTTTAGGTAGCACCAAAGAATAACACTACATGTATATAACCTCTTTGGTCCCAACCTTGTAAGAGGATCAGGTAGTATGGAGTCTCTCATTCAATCTCATTGTTAGGAAGAATTTTATGTATTATTCGTAATAAAAAGCACAGTGTTTACCTCGGGTGAAAGACTCATTAAGTCCCTCGAACTATTAGCGCAACTCCGTCTCGGGACACTCCGTCTCGGGACTTGTAATGAGTGACTTACACACCTAGGATAACAATGTACTATTTTATCACAGTTGCTCATAAAGTGGATCACGCGTGCGATATAAAAATATCCAACTAGTGCTAAAATAAATGTGATCCCGATAAGTTAAACGTATCTTACTGCTAATTACATGTTAAGTAGATGAAACATTCTTAATTTATCTGGGTTATACTGTTTTGATGTATAGAAAAAAGGTACCAACAAAGAGTTTTTAAGCCTTGCCGGCTTAAAACTCTTTGTTGGTACCTTTTTTCTTTTTTTTCAAAAGGTTGTCTCTAAAGTCTGTTAGCGAACGATAATTTTACGTGATAACGTCTTTGAATACAATTAAAATTTGAGATTTGTTTTTATTTTGTTTTTTCTTTACATAGGTAAATATATTTTTTCCTTACCATTATATTCTGTTTTTAACCCCCGACGCAAAAAACAAATGGAAAAAACCCTAAAAAAATATTGTATGTCAGACGAGGCTGTATAGGTTAAAAGTATTTTGCCTGGCCGTTCGGGAGTGTAATTAACAAAAAATTATTGCTTAAAAAAATAGCAAACAACCTGAAATTCTTGAAAACTTTTTATTATTTTAACAAGTCATTTTTTTATTCGCAACTGTGATAAAAAACGTCGTACGATACACGTGTGGATTGATCATTCCATCTCGGCTTTTTCCACACTCGCGTTCCACTCGCGCGTCATAAACCGCCTCTATGGAATGATCAACTTTCCACACTTGTATCGCAATGTACTATTTTTTATTTAATGTTTAGGGTTCCGAACCCAAAGTGCCCAAAGGGTAAAAACGGGACCCTATTACCTAAGACGTCACTGTCTGTCCGTGTGTCTGTCACTAGGCTGTATCTCATGAACTGTGATAGCTAGGCAGTTGAAATTTACACAGATTAAGTATTTCTGTTGATTCAAAAAATATAACAACAAATAGGTACCTACTAAACATTGAAAAAGAAATTGGGGTTCCCTTACAACATGGTACCTACCCTTCGTGCGCGAGTCCAACTCGCACTTGTCTAGATTTTTTTTTAAATAATTAACCTTTTGCTTGTTTTAATTACCTACAGAAATATCTGGTAGGTATTTATATTTGATAACCTATTATCCCCCGACGCAAAAAGAGAGGTGTTATGTGAGCGTTTCTTATTTTTTTTGCCACACTTGAAAACAATGTTTAAAAATATGAATAAATAGCTATTTTGGCTACCAAATCAGAAAGATTTTGGAAACGTTTTGGAAAATCAGAAAGATATTGAAATATCAATATCTTTCTGATTTTCCAAAAGGTTTTCTATTTAATTCCGATTTTTCATGATAAATTCAATAAAAACTAAATAGACGTAGGAAATGCGTTCCGTATGGTAACTCCTTATTTGCTAAAAAAAAGTCTTTAAAATCGCTTTTTAGATTTAGAAGAAAACATTACTTGAATTTTAACAAATAATTTCTTAACGTTATTGCAAAGAAAGCCCAAGAAAAGTCAAAAATCATTTTGAAATTAGAAGTTTTTTATTTCTTTTGTTACCTTGAAGCGAAAGGGAGTGTAAAGTTGTGATTGTTGGAAAATAAACAAAGTTATATGACTTTCACCTACGTTTTATTAAACATTTTGGCATTCTTGAGTTTCGGTACGAATTATATTGCTCTAGAGTTTATAGAAATGTTATAAAGTACAAAATAAGAATGGAAAATTTCGGGACAGTAACCAAAAAGGAACTATTGGTATCAAAATAAATACTATAAAGTTTATTCTACAATGCCCACAGACCCCTATAACGTAATGGGTACCTACTTACCGAGTTATAATTCAGTACAGATTTGCATTAAGTTTGTATTTAATTCTATTTAAATTCAATTATTTTTATATAATTATAAATATATGCTCTTCTAGAATTCTTGAACAGGAAATTATTAATAAGTAACTAGGGAAAACTAAAATAAAAATACAGCAGATTATCGCCTCATCGACATTTATTCTTTTTGATTTATTATTAGTGCTTAACCAACAATATTAATGAACTTACTATAACGTTTCATCTTTTCTGCTATACTCAGTCATTCTCTTACCTTGTTAAATGCAAACGTACCTTTATAATTCATTTTTTGTTACTAGCAATTTCCCACTTATACGTTACTATACGAAAGTAACAAAATAAATGGTAACGAATAATCTATGATATTAATAAAGGGTTATAACTGTTAACTTACCTTGAAAAAGCAGTAACAAAGAGTGGACTGCGGTTCAGTGAAAACTGTCAACACATCCAAAACAATGAACGTTTTAAAGCAACTGACATAATTTGAATACGGTTTTAATGAAATCGTGAGCTTTAATGTTGCTAAATTCGTAAAAAGTTACCTAAGTGGTAGTTTTTATATGTAAGCACGTCTAAAGTGGGTAACAAAAAATGAAATTTTTTTTGGAACTTTTTCTGGGACAGGGATTATATTTTAATTGTTTAATAGGTAAAATTTAACTATATGGCTAAAAAGATAACGTAATTTGAATCTTTCTACCTCGTAAAACTACTTAAAATAGAAATTCCGGTACCGTTTCCTTAGACCTTATCAAAATAATTGAGTTGGAAGTGCCGGCTTGGAGACTTGGACATTCGAATTTTCATACATTGCAATATTTGGCGGTTTGTATTTTATAGAATTTTTTAGCGATTTTATGTGTATTTAACAATTATAATTATTTTAATATTTTTTTGTTAAATAAAAAACTAATAATGATCTGAAGCTTAAATGTATCATAAATTTATTCAGTGAAAAAAAGTTATTCATATTAAGATTTCCGGACGTCACAAAAATCTCTTGTGGCAAAAAAAAAACAGCGCACTCCGGGAGTGCAGGCAGAAGTGAAAACAATAAACTTGTTATTTCTCATAGAATATTTCTTGAAACGATCTGCTACTGCCATCTATTAGCACTCACTTAAACAAATATAGTTTATTTTTTGTTCGCTAGATGGCAGTAAAAAATTTAAATTAGCGCCATGTACATTCGAATAGCGGTCTTTCTAGAAACTAAGTTTCTCAATTTGTGTAATAGATGGCAGTATAAGTTAAACAAAAAGACTAACACAAAGAAAATCTCATCTGTCGCGTCAAAATCTGTCGCGAGAACGGCTGAAAATGCTCACCCACAAAAGTGCCCAACGCGCCATAAGAAGTTTTCACTTCAAAAATAAGAAACGCTCTTAAGTATGACGTGTCTGCCTGTGTGTGCGTCAGTCTGCTGCTGCCGTTCAAAAGTTATAATAATATGCAATTTAATTTTTCTTATCAGTCGGGGTTTTTTTATTTGTCTGACAAATATTTTTAAGTAAATAAAAACAAAAAAACCAGAACTCAATTTTTTATCGTTTTCTAAAGCGATATCACGTAAAAATAACCTATAGCCTTCCTCGATAAATGGACTATCCAACACAAAAATAATTTTTCAATTGGAACCAGTAGTTAATGAGATTAGCGCGTTCAAACAAACAAACCCCTCAGCTTTATCATAACATTAGCTGCGCCCCGCGGTTTCACCCGCGTATATCCCGATCCCGTGGAAATATCGGGATAAAAAGTAGCCTATATTTTTAATTCGATCTAGCAGTTCCTGGAGATCAGCGCGTTCAAACGTCTCTGTAGCAGGTATCCCGGAATAGCAGAAGGACAGATTAGCATATAGGCAGCAAACAAAAAACGGAAGCCCTCAAAGATGAATAATTTTCCCCGTTTTTTTCCACATTTCCCACTGATTCTTCGCTCCTATTGGTCGCAGCGTGTTGTTATAATAGCCTATAGCCTTCCTCGATATATGAATTATCGGGTTATTCCACTTTTCCCCCCTGAGCCAATCCCCCTTAGGGGGGAAAAGCGGAATTTGATTTAAAAACCGTCCATAAATCCCCCTCAACCTTTTTAGTAGTTCCAAAAATCCCCCTTGGGGTAAGTAGGTAGTGTATTAATGTACAACGATTAGTTTTGAATATGAAGTAATATTTTTAGTAGGTACAGTACGTGGTCACTAACGCTTTACCATCTTTTGGCTCATTTTCCTTTGCAAATATATTTAAATAACATGTTTTGAAAGTTTAACAGTGGTTGAAAACACTTTACACCACTTAACCAAACAATCAGATCACAAGGGTGGAGTTGTTGCTGACTTTATTCTTCAGTAGAATTCTTGCAAAAAGAACTAAACAAATGTGAACTTGATTGTCCTTATATGGAGGGTACCAAAACTGATAGGTGCCGAAACGTCCCTAAATCCTAAATCATATCAGATCATAATCATTATCAATATAACTAGTTATGTGATTGTACACCGATTTACAAGTTTCGAACATACGGAAAAAAAGATATAATAAAATCGTTAAGTTGCCGAAAGAAGGAAATAAAATCAAACATTAATATCACATCTATGTACAACAATTGAATAGTTTGGATATAACAACATTAAAAATAGTACATGTCATTTAGTCGCTGAGTACCTAAAACGCAGTATGCCAATTTCGCGTTATGCCAAACAGTAATTTAAAATAAGCGTTTGGTCTAAGTGTTGTTATGCCTATGACGCAATAGATCCACTTCTCGTATTACCTATTTAGCGACATGAATATGTTGCGATAGGTCTACTCCTCGTATTGCCTATTTAGCGACATGACTATGTTGCGATAGGTCTACTCCTCGTATTGCCTATTTAGCGACATGACTATGTTGCGATAGGTCTACTCCTCGTATTGCCTATTTAGCGACATGACTATGTTGCGATAGGTCTACTCCTCGTATTGCCTATTTAGCGACATGACTATGTTGCGATAGGTCTACTCCTCGTATTGCCTATTTAGCGACATGACTATGTTGCGATAGGTCTACTCCTCGTATTGCCTATTTAGCGACATGACTATGTTGCGATAGGTCTACTCCTCGTATTGCCTATTTAGCGACATGACTATGTTGCGATAGGTCTACTCCTCGTATTGCCTATTTAGCGACATGACTATGTTGCGATAGGTCTACTCCTCGTATTGCCTATTTAGCGACATGACTATGTTGCGATAGGTCTACTCCTCGTATTGCCTATTTAGCGACATGACTATGTTGCGATAGGTCTACTCCTCGTATTGCCTATTTAGCGACATGACTATGTTGCGATAGGTCTACTCCTCGTATTGCCTATTTAGCGACATGACTATGTTGCGATAGGTCTACTCCTCGTATTGCCTATTTAGCGACATGACTATGTTGCGATAGGTCTACTCCTCGTATTGCCTATTTAGCGAAATGACTAAGTAGCAAAAAAACTAATTCTCATAATAGGCATTTAGCGATATGACTATGTCGCAATATGTCAACTCCTCATAGTGCCTATTTAGCGAATGTTCAATACAAACTCCTTTGTCATAGTAATATCTCTTTTACATACTCACTGGCCACTTGAAACTGAAGAGATCATAATATTATAACATTCTATTTTTATTATTTATGCCAACTACCTGTAAGCAAGAGATATTTGAAGGTAATGCAAGAAGAAAGATTGATATTGTCTTTAATTCGAGGTATAAAAAAGAACTTAAAAAGTTGGAAGGGGGCGACATTTCAGCTTTTTATTTTTTAAGAAGCATTATCAAAATCAAGAAAGAACTCTTATGTGTCTATAATGATTAAGAATAATGAAGCAATGAGTTTTAATTTCTTGTTAGATACTTACATATTGTTGTGTTGAAGTACTAAATATACATAAACTATTAATACTATTAGATTTCGTTTTTTTAATGGTTATTATTGTAATTTTGAACTCCGTCATTTGTGAGGGATCATTACTCCTCTGAGTAGGTACCTATCACGATTCATGATTCAAGTGTGAGAATCCTGAACGACTCGAGTGATTCATGGCCCTCAAAGTAAATCCGTACTTTATTCAAGAGTTGCAAACTATACTTTATACCATGACTACGAGAAAAAGAAAGAAATAAAGCGTAATGTAACACTTAACTTTGTATTCGTTGTGGCATCTATAATGCCACCCCTTGATCTTATCATCTCATGAACTCATTCTTTTATAAAGTTATCCTTATTTTTATATTGTTTAGAACCTTTTTTTTTACTGTCGAAAGAAAAATTTTGAATTTTGAGTTTTGAATGTCGACATTGTCATTCAAGAAAATTTTGGAAAACTGGCACATTACTTTTAAAAATTAATTACAAAATAATAAAAAAATCTATTGGTTTCTGTTGGAGATTTATCTGTTTTTGTACTAACTAAGTCGGTTCTGGCTGTGGTGCGGAGTTTTACGAAAGAATTTTAGCTGAGTGCATTGGATGCGATTGTATAGTGTGTGTTTATACACCGACGACGACGAGATTAACGCACTTTCTTGCTAATCCTACGTTATTACGGACGAATCTGTACAACAACGCGTTGATTTGGCGTGTATAAACTTGATGACCAAGGAGCAAGAAAGGGGTGGAGTTGGTTATGACCATAATTTAAACAGACAATAAAGGAGAACGCAGTATACCTACACAGCTATCGAATACCTCTGTTACTGACCTAGCTAAGTGTTCTTTTTTATTTTTTAATGTATTTATTTATCTTTTTTTAATTATAATTGTTAATCTCTTTTTTTTTCTTGTATTTTATTGTTGAGGGTATTGAGCCGTTAGGTCTTTAGGTAGGACTGGACTGACGGACCGACCCTCTCCGGAATGGTGACCATTGTGCAAACTTGGTCGTCATATACATTATATACTATGATATTTTTTCTTTTAAGCATATTCTCAGGGGGGATTTCTGGACTCGTTTTTATTTTTATCCCACTTTTCCCCCTTAAGGGGGATCTGAAGGGGGATTTCTGGACTCGTAAATTTTCAATTCCACTTTTCCCCTCTGATGGGGATTTTGGGGTGGATTTGTGGAATAACCAACACAAAAATATTTTTTCAATTCGAACCAGTAGTTCCTGAGATAGTACCTATAAAACAAAGTCACTTTCCGCTGTCTGTCCCTATGTATGCTTAGATCTTTAAAACTACGCAACGGATTTTGATGCGGTTTTTTTAATAGATAGAGAGATTCAAGAGGAATGTTTATATGTATAACTAGCTGAGCCCCGCGGTTTCACCCGCGTAATAATTTTCTACGAAATTTCCTTAATTTTTTCTTTCATAAGAACCTTCTCCTGATAATAACAAACACAACAAAAAAAGAATTGGCCAAATTGGTCCAGGCGTTGTTGAGTTATGCGCTTACCAACACATTTTGCGATTCATTTTTATATTATAGACTAGCGACCCGCTCCGGCTTCGCACGGCTATATTATGCATGTATTATACATATAAACCTTCCTCTTGAATCACTCTATCTATTAAAAAAACCGCAGCAAAATACGTTACGTAGTTTTAAAGATTTAAGCATACAAAGGGATATAGGGACATAGGGACAGAGAAAGCGACTTTATTTTATACTATGTAGTGATTCTACTGTACGTGTGTATGTCACTGAACTCCTTCTAAACGGCTGGACCGATTTGAATGATTTTTTTTTGGGTAGCGCCTTGGATGGTTTAGATTCACAATTTTTTTTTCATATATGTATATTATGGCAAAACAAAGTTTGCCGGGACAGCTAGTTAGTTATATGATTTTGAACTACTATTGCTATTTTTACTATTAAAGTTGTTTTAAACGGTTTTATAACCCATGTTTATTGTTGTTATTTTGTGAAACTCGATATTTCGATGTGACAAACATAATATTCAACGAGACTTGAGTTTGCGGGTAGATCTTTAAAGTTAGAGGCAACAATCGTAATATTTTATGTGTAAGAATGGCTAAAACAAATTTTTATTTTAAACCTACTTTAAAACACTAAGTTAATAATAGTTGTATGTGCACATGTAGTAAACTAGGCATTTCATCTAACGAGGCAATGCAGCCACTCTTTTGGGCACCCTTCAATTCGAACTTTTAATTTTATTTATTACTAGCTGCGCCCCGCGGTTTCACCCGCGTAATAATTTTCTACGCAATTTTCTTAATTTTTCTCGCCGTAAAAACCATCTTTGAACTTCAACGAACATTTAATAAAAAAGAATTGGCCAAATTGGTCCAGGCGTTGTTGAGTTATGCGCTTACCAACACATTTTGCGATTCATCTTAATATATATAAATCTCGTGTCACAATGTTTGTCCTCAATGGACTCCTAAACCCCTTAACCGATTATAATAAAATTCGCACACCATGTGCAGTTCGATCCAACTTGAGAGATAGGATAGCTTACATCCCGATATTCCCACGGGATCGGGAGTTACGCGGGTGAAACCGCGGAGGGCAGCTAGTCTTATATATAAAAACTAGCTGCCCTACGCGGTTTCACCCGCGTAACTCCCGATCCCGTGGGAATATCGGGATGTAAGCTATCCTATCTCTCAAGTTGGATCGAACTGCACATGGTGTGCGAATTTTATTATAATCGGTTAAGTGGTTTAGGAGTCCATTGAGGACAAACATTGTGACACGAGATTTATATATATTAAGACTAGCTGTCCCGGCAAACGTTGTTTTGCCATATAAAAAAAAACTTAATCAAAATCGGTTCAGCCGTTCGGGAGCTACGATGCCACTGACAGACACACACACACACACAGACACGTCAAACTTATAACACCCCGTCGTTTTTGCGTCGGGGGTTAAAAATCATACAAATCGGTTTAGCCGTTTAGTTTGGCAACTAACACCGCGACACGATTGACATCAATATTTATACGTCACTCAATTGTTTTGCCTTCCCGGAACCTCTCCATTAAAACTTGAACTTTATGTTATGGTACTAAAGTTCTTATTGACTTGTATTATTACGAATCGTTTGTATGGTATGGAGTATAGAAAAGTGTTGTTTTTAGACATTTTCAGGCAATTTTTTAAATTTTTCTCTCCGTAAGAACCATCCTCGTACCTTATGGAATATTCTAAAAAATAATTGGCCAAATTGGTCCAGGCGTTGTTGAGTTATGCGCTTACCAACACATTTTGCGATTCATTTTTATATATAAGAAGAAGAAGAAGATTATACATGCATAATATAGCCGTGCTAAGCCGGGGCGGGTCGCTAGTAATATTATATATATAGGTACTAAACTATAATATACTAAACTATAAACATGGGCCTTGAGGGTTAGTTTCTTGAAGTTTCTATATTATGCGTAATGGCGGCATGAAATAGGGTAATAATAATAATAAATCATTTATTTCTCAACACAATACATACAATACATATATCAAATAAAAAAAAAGAGATGGAAGAGTGCGCAGGAGATAAGAGTACGCATCTAACAATAAAACAGTTTAGTGCGACATTCGTAGCCAACGTCAGTTATATTTTGTTTCAAAAGTGAACAAGTTCGCGCTGCCGTAAAAATAGAAATGGATTTGAAAACTTGGATTCCACGTAAGTAAATAAATTTTTGATCATTTTGATGTAATTTTCTTGCATTTTGCATTGATTGCTGTCCTAAAACCCTTCGGTTAACACAAATTTTAATATATTATTCTCGCAACAAATGTTTTACGCTAACCGAAGTGGTTGAGAAACTTTTCAAAATATTTCAATAGATGGCGCAAGAGTGCGCGCGCACTCCTACATGACATTTGTTTTTTAATAATGTGATTAGAAAAATAAAATTTTAATTATTTACTTTTTTTTGTCATATTAACAGAATGTTGGGAAGAAAACGAACAACTGGGCAAAAAAATTGTAAATAGAATTACATGAGTGCAATCTGCACCTTCAATAATGCGCGTACTCTTGTGCAACTTGCTGCGCACTCTTATACCATAGGGTGGAAAAGAGTGCGCAATTTTCATTTTTTATAGAACTTAAATTTCCACGAAAACTATTGATATTAAGTTAATGTTTGGTTTGGTGATTTTGTAGGGGATTGATTAAAGATTTCTAATAAATAGTGTTGATTTTCATACCTGCAGCACTTTAATCACGGATTAAAGCCCTATTTACCTCAACTTAAAGCAAGACATTATTCCCAAGGGAGATAATGTTGTATGAAACTCTCACGGGAATAAAGTGATTTGAATTTGGAACATTGAAATTTGTGTAAAAACTCTTGGTTTTAATTTTAAAGGTCTCAGCAAATAGGTTTTATTTATAACTAGCTGTCCCGGCAAACGTTGTTTTGCCATTTTTATAAAAATGTGATAAATGAAGAACCGCTCGACCGATTTTGTGCAAACTTCACATAAACCATCTACTAAATAGTCCGAACAAAGCTTAAACATTTGGTCTTGATAGGTGAGCCCGTTCTTGAGTTATAAAATTACAACGAAAAGTGGCATTGATTTCTATATAATACAGCAAATAAAAAAAGGGCCTGTTGGACTTCGAAAAAGTAATAGAACAAAAATATATCTGTCTGTCTGTTTGTTTGTTACATAATCTACAATTAAAAACGAATAAACAAAGTGAAATCTGAGGAAAGTCGTGGTATACTTTACATCAAAATCCAATAAGAAAACCCCCCGGTCGAACGCCTTACAACAAAGACGAACGTCACGGAATACATAATAGTGTATATCCCGATATTCCTACGGGATCGGGACTTATGCGGGTTTGAATATGGAATAATTCGTATATTTAATTTCACCCGCGTAAGTCCCGATCTTGTTTGAATATCGAAAAAAAAAGAATATTTCGTACGTATATTTAATTTCACCCGCACAAACCCCGATCTAGTTTGAATATCGAGAAAAAAAAAAAAAAAAAAAAAAAACCTCCATCAATTTTCAGCCAAATCGGTTCAGCCGTTCTCGAGTTATAAATAGTGTAACTAACACAACTTTCTTTTATATATATATATAGAGATATAGATATAGAATAAGTCATTTGATTGGTCTACAAAAATCTAGCAGGCCACGATTTATGTTTTTTATTTTGATTGTTATGTTAGGTCTAAGCAAATAGGTTTTGCCTATAATACCTACCAAATATTTACCATCATGCTACCATCTCATTGCAATTGCCGTTTTTTTTTTAAGTGGATTTTTTCAAATAGGGAATTACTGGCCACCACAAGAATAAAAAAAAATTGGACTGACGGTATGAAAGGTAGAGTATGCACCTCGACATAAGGCATGTCTTCGTCTTGGGCGGCTTCAACCCCTCGCTTCACTCACACCACATTTATCTTGGAATACTTAATTACTATCCAAAAAATAGATTTGAATAATTCTTTCATTTGCAGTTTTGGCATAAAAAATAATATAGATAAGGGAGTGACATTTTTTAAATTTTGAAAATGGCGGATATCTCGGAAACCGAGAGACTTTCATTTCATGAGACTTTCATGATCATAACTTTTATTTTGAACCGGCACAGTACCCTTTATCCGTAGGTGCCCGCTTATCCATTCATTACGGGACACCCTGTATATTCTGTGGTTTGGGTAATATTTTTATACAATGTGTTGCAGCAAAGGGGTTTCAATACGAAAGGGGGTTGTTCTAGACGTCTAGGCGAACAACTTTTGTTCTACGACTTTTGGAATTTCGAACTTTTTTTCCGATAATTCTGAGGGAATTTTTACTTGAAAATCAGTTGTTTCATACAAAAACTTCGAACGAAATGTTCGAATTTCCAAAAGTCGTAGAACAACCCCCTTTCGTATTAAAACCCCTTCGTAGAAACACATTGTGTTATTTACCTTCAGAGGTCACGCCGCGAACCCACGAGTGATAAGCAAACATTATAAATACTAACAAAGTTTGGTTAATGTTTAGAGTGAGTGTTTCCCTCTGACGACGATCGCTTGTGACCACTACAACAAGATCGCACTCAGACTTTCTGTAAGGGAAAGGTATCTTACACGAGAGGAGATTCTACTGGTGAAACATTTTCAGGTATTTTTTTGATTTTTAAAATAATTAAGTTACGACCCGCTCCGGTTTCGTACTGCTATATTTATGCATCTATTATTAGTACATTACGAGAGGCGGTTTAATCCGGGCGAGCGGAACGGCGGCGAGTTAAAAAGCCGAAATGCAAAATAATTGTTAAAATAATAAAAAGTTAACAAAATGTTTGTGTTTTTAGGGTTCCGTAGCCAAAGGCAAAAAACGGAACCCAAAGAGGTTGGTGCATAGAGGTACTACACCTTTACCTTCATTAGTATTAGGAAGTTAGTGACTGACCGCGCTCTTATGAAAAATAATAGGAAATCATGTTTCTTTAAATATCCCGTTTCCGAGACGCTTTATAGATTGGAGGTTGGTTTAAAGGTTGAAGGTGGGGAACCCCACTTTTGGCATTCACTGAAATGTCCTAATATACTTAGTTTGGCGTAACGGTTTTGGCATAATTGATTTTGGCATAATAGTCTTTTAGCATAATGTTTTATCATATTTTTTTCAAATCAAATCAAATCATTTATTGTTTATAAGTCTAGGATAATTTAATAACATAGTTCTTATAGTTGTTGGAAGCGCTAGACCTCGCCTTAATAAGCACACAAACATTTCCATATAATATAGTGTAAATTACGAATAGTCAAAAAAAAAAAATCTTATAGGTACCTACATTAAAAAATCTTTGTCTGTAGATGTCAACTTGATTATAAAGTAGATAAGTAACAGTAATAAGTCAAATCAAATAATATACATCTTAACAATAATAATGTGTCAATAATCAATACCACAGAATACATATTTCTTTTGATATATAAAATTTAAGTTAAGCTATAAATTTTTATCGTTTAAAAATTCATCAATGCTATAATAAGCCTTTTCGCCTAATAGTTTTCTCACTGCATTTTTAAATTCATCAAAATTATCGATAGCTCTAATTGATAAGGGTACTTTATTATAAATTTTGGGTGCCATACAGAACACACTATTCAGCATTAGCCGCGAACTACTCGAGTGAGCCTTCAGATCAGCTTCCCGTCGACTCCCTGGGGCATAATATTTCAATAATTGCGAATTCATTTTTACAAAAATAACTATCTCACTGATATACAATGAGGGAAAAGTGAGGATGTTAAGTTCCCTAAAATGAGGTTTACAAGTTTGCCTTCTCCGCAGTCCACATATAGCACGGATGCAGCGCTTTTGTGCTATTAAAACTTTATTTTTATCGGTGGAGTTACCCCAAAATATAACACCATACCTTAGAATAGATAATACACATCCATGATATGCCATTAGTACCTAAAGCATCAATTCCGGTTACTTTTCTTAGCCTGAAGAGAGCAAGCGAGAGTTGACTCAGTCGCTTACATACTTTTTCAATATGATTTTTCCAATCTTATTTTTTAGTCTAATAGATAGATTTTTTGGCTTAATTTATTTACTTATATAAAAAATGGTTAGATATTAACAAAGTAAGCGAGCGTTTAAGTTCAGAGTTTTTAAATGTGAACAAATGTGCTCTTATTTGTGTTTTAATGCCAAGTTTAGTAGCTTAATTAATGTGAAATTGGTATATCTTAATATATATAAATCTCGTGTCACAATGTTTGTCCTCAATGGACTCCTAAACCACTTAACCGATTATAATAAAATTCGCACACCATGTGCAGTTCGATCCAACTTGAGAGATAGGATAGCTTACATCCCGATATTCCCACGGGATCGGGAGTTACGCGGGTGAAACCGCGTAGGGCAGCTAGTTTTATTATAAATTGTAATAAAAAGTAAGCCGTAAGTTGGGTGCCAGAATGTTAGGTTAGGTGAGGTCAGATATTGTGGCAAAGTACGCGCGAGGAAAGTGAGCATTTAGATTCACACTGTTAAAAATAGCGTTTAATCGAGCTCCTAATTTGTGTTTTTTATCAAAAGTTTGTACTTTATTTGTTTATGCTTTTTTATTTTATGCCATTCGCTATTATAACGAAGTAGATTATGTCAAAAATAGTTATGTTTAATGCAGTTTTGATGCCTTATGAAATTTAAATTATTTGTTCGTCGTTTTGCTCTCTTTTGGTAGATGAGTATCAATGTGCTCCGCGTACTTTTGGAAAATCATAGGACATCAAGTCCCATTAAAAATCCTGTATCCGAGACGCTTTGGAAGTTTAGTGTGAGTGAAGTCATTATTTATTCTTTTCGATGCCCTTTATCAATAGGTATGGGTATCAAACTGCACTGTGCACTTTCGAATATCATAGTATATGACGTTCCTTCAAATATTTCGTTTCCGAGACGCTTTAGTTAGAGGTTTTAAGTGAAGGCATTATTTGCTCCTTTTGATGCCCTATATCGATAGGTATGGGTCCCAAAGTGTACCGTGTACTTTTGTAAAATCTTTTGTAAAAAAAAAATAGGATTTCATGTTCCATCAAATATCCCGTTTCCAAAACTCTCTAAATGTTTGGTGTGAAGGCATTTTTTGTTTATCGTATGCCCTCTATCGATTGGTAAGGCCTCTACCGTCATCGTATGACCTCTACCGTCATTTTAAGTGTAAGTATCGGTTCTCTCGAGTTTACTTTAATATTTAATAAAGGAAAAATTTGAAAAATAAACAATAAAATCGAGGGACAAAGGATGTTCGTTTATTGCGAGTTCGATTTATAAAAAAAAAACAAATAAGTAATAAATAAAAAGACTAAGCATGTTGTAAGCCTTGTGAAAATTGGAATTGAAATTAATTTTAGCTTATAAGGGTGTGTGTGTAGGTAATAATACCTAGATAGATAGATAAACACTTTATTGTACCATAAAAACAAAACACAAAATTAATTCTAACAAAGTACTTACATGATATTAAAACAAAAAAAATTAGTTAAATAAAAATTAGAAAATTATAATGTCCTAATGACCTAATGTCCTATTTGTGTAAAGTCAATAAATAAATACAAATATTTAAATACTCATCCACTTATATACATTTGCCAAATCTATAAAGAAATATAGTGTAAAAACAATGTAAAAAATAAATAGTATTTATGCGGGAAAATGCTAGGTATTTTAACACTGGAATTCATAGTCGGGGGATGAACAGTCCCCCAAAAACCATCATTCAGCATTCACCTAGAGGCTGAATGTTGAATCAATCTTCTTTGTCTTTCATAAACAAATAAAGAAGGGGCCCCCCGCTGAACAGAGTTTCACGCGTGTTGTCTATGAACATTCAAACATTCTCTCAAAAAGGTTTCCTTATCAAGGTGCGTACGGATAGCGCGTTCCTGTGTTACGCGTAGCTGGGAAACACTGTCCACGCGTACATTGGATACGCGTACAGCTCCTGTACGGACCGCCGCGAACCTGTACGCGAGGTCAATCGATCCATATCCCACAAGACCTGGTGCAATTCATAAAGTTGAATCAATCTTATCATATTTTCATTATTGAAACTCCAAGAACACGCGTGTCTATCCATTTTGCCGTCCAAATATAGCGTACCCGGTCGTGTGCGTCCTCTTTGACGCGCGACCAAAAACCGACTGACGGCGGCTCGCGTTGCGACTAGCTCGCGCGGTACGCGTTCCCCAAGAGTGTACGCGTAGCTGCAGGTATGGATATGACGTTCCGGACACGCGTAAACTGACTACGCGTACCAGTGTACGTGCTATCCGGTTGTATTATTTACTCATGTGCTATCCGTACGCACCTTCAGAGGTCACATTACGTGACTAGACACATTTTTGACACTTGTTTTGTGAGGATATCTGTGTGTAAGTTTATCCGCCGAATATTATTGCGTCGATTATTGTGAATCACGTGTGAATTGATCAAATCTTATGATAATGAATTCGTTGACAAAACCAAAAGTTACCTTCTCAGCAGAAGAAAAAAGAGCTGCTCGTGTATTTGCTTAAACACGAAAAAATCATAGAAAATAAGAAGACCAACAAGGCGACAAATTATCTAAAGGCACAGGCTTGGGACAGAATCACCCAAAAATTCAATACGAATGCTTTTGTCACAAAGGTATGTACCTACTTTACGTGTTATTTTATATTAGCATAGTTACCTACGTACAGACTAGTAGCATCTAGGCAAAAGTACCTACTGTAAATTCCACCTAAATTGCCTTAACACACAATCGAATATGCATTCTTCGGGCGGTCTATAGTGTGGTAAAAATATACCTAAATAATAACTTACAAAAAATGTTATTCAACAGCGTGAAACAATGCAACTGAGAAGATGCTGGGAGAAGATAAAAAGATGTGCAAAGGATGGTCGGTCCAAATAAATCTGGAACAGATTGGCAACAGGTGGAGGCAGCCCGCCCTTTGTTGACTCAGTTCCAGGAGTAGATGAAGTGGTACCACATCTTATGTATGAAATCCCTTCCGCAGTGGATAAAGAAATTAATAATAATAAAGAAAACTTAAATTTTTTATTTTATTTCAAACCTTGTACATGAAACCCTTTTAACAAACAATTTAGCTCTGAACTGGATGACACTGCTGTAAAGACCATAGCACTGCATTGTTCTCGATAGAATCAACATATAAATGCATTATCATCCTTATTTCTGATATAATTCGCATATCTTCCAGTGCTTCATCATTTATTAGATCATTTTGAAGCCTCAAATCATTTTCCACATCCATTTTATAAGAAGACTGTTTATTTATTATGTTTTGTAGTGATTTTTATAGCACAATAATATTTACGACTAGCTTTTGCCCGCGACTTCGTCCGCGCAGGAGTCGAAAATAGTTAAAATAGGATTATTTTTTGTTGATTTCAAATTAGATTGAGTTTGAAACATGTGTGTCAAAATGAAATGTACTTACTTAATTTAATCAAAAGCAACTAAAGAGTTCGAGTCGAAGCAAATCGCCTAAAATAACTTTCTACTCTTTTTTAAACCCGGTAGGTAATTAATTTCTTATCGGATGCCTACGTCATACGAAGAACACACCCTATAAGTTTCAGGTTTCTACGATTTAGGCTGTGCGTTGATCCGTCAGTCAGTCAGGACAAAGAATTTTATATGTATAGAGAAGATAGATTTTGAATGAGATGTATTTTAACTTGGAACACGAAAACCTCGGGTGCACCCAATTCTCTTGGGATGGGATCCAAAATGGGCTATACGTCTAAGTACCTAAAGTTCTAAACAAAAAAAATGAATTCTTCTATTTCTGTCTTTCTAACACAGAGCCAATAATGCACAAAACTCTACGATTACCACATGAGTAAATCTTTAATCATATCGTGCTAATTAGTAATTACCTATCTATCATAGTCATCTTTTGTGTTTTTAGGGTTCCGTACCTTAAAAGGTAAAAAAGGAACCCTTATAAGATCACTTTCCTGTCCATTTTAAAAATGAAAAAGGTGTAAAAGTCCTATTCATTTGTTTAGGTATTTTCGTATTCATAACAAAAGATATTTCTTTTAAATTACTTAATAATTAGTATCTACTAACTTTGGGAACTGTGACTTTTGGCAAATTGTTCAAAATTTTATTATTAGGTAGGGCTGAACAGTTGCGCAGAGAGTAATTTTGGCGTATCCTAATAAAAATATAGAGTTTTGAGTGATTCAGTGGCTATCCTATAACAGTTCTATGTTTTAACAAATATCCCGTCTCCGAGATGGTTTAGAAGTTTGGTTAGAAAGCATTATTTGTGCACAGCGCACTTTTGATAAAATCTTAGTCATAACGTTTGGTCAAATACCCCATTTCCGAGACACCTATGAGATTTGGTGTAAAGGCATATTTCATTTGCCGTAATGTCCTCTATCGACAGGTAGCATTAGCAAACGTATCGCGCAAAAAAAAAAATACTATGTCAAGTTCCCAGTACTAAATGGCAAGACACCTTTTTTCAGTTCAATGTTCGAAGTTTTCAACCTCTTAGGTTTTACGTTAACGCTGTCAGCTTGAAGTGACGTCTTACCAATCATAGAATTAGGGTACACTATTAGTATACAACTTTGTATCAAATAAAAAATGTCTACGTTGCCGTTTTTTGTTTATGTTATTTGATCTTTAGTTATCAGCAAATATAAATTACATCAGCCTATAGGTAAATTATTAAGTGAGCTATTGCTGTTTTTAGAATTGCGATAGGTGTTTTAGGTATTTTTTTATAGGTATTTAATTGAAGTGTAACCTGAAACCGCGAATAAAATTGATTCGCGAATAAATATATCGCGAATCGAGTGCCCTTGAAAATTTTTTGTATCGAAAGGAGAGGTTAATGAGTATGTTACCAATCTAATCAAAAGCACTAAAGAGTATTGATATCAACTTCGAAGCAAATCACTCCCAAAATAACTTTCTTCCCCTTTTTAACCCCGTTAGGGCATGAATTTCAATAAAATACGAAACACGTGTTCCATTAATTCTGTTAAAGAATGTTTATGCAAAATTTGAAATAGATTGGACTAAGCAATCACGTTGTCCAATACAAACTTTGCCCCCCTTTTTCACCCCTTTAGGGTTAGAATTTCGGAAAATTCTTTCTTATCGAATGCTTACGTCATACAAAGAACACACCCTCCAAGTTTAAAGTCTCTACGATCAGCGGTTTAGGCTGTGCGATGATTCGTCAGTCAGTCAGGACAAAGGATTTTATATCCTTTGTCCTGACTGACGTACGTACAATGGTAGGCACACTAACCGGACACATGCATCCATCTTAACCTCTGCTTGTCCTCTTCCATCATCTTCCACAGCCAACGGTCTAGTTAGAGCTATCCAATCATGGCTATCGTCTATCCACCTCACTGGTGGTCCACCTCACTGGTGGTATGTCCTCTCGGGCACCACTCTGGTAACCTTCAACTCTACCTCTCGTTGCTCAGTCGTGCAATAAGCCCCGCCCATTTCCACTTACGCTCAGCAATCACTTCAACTACGTCCCTAACTTTGGTCTTTGATCTAATCCATGTATTCCTAACCGGGCTTCTCACTAAATAAACACTTTTATGTTTTGGTATAACCGACAGCTCGCTCTGCAGAGCTTGTTTGGCTAACGGAGAAACCATCGCTAACGCAATCCTGGAGTGTGAAAGCCTGGCTCATATCGGGCCGAAACTTGGCAACCCTACAACACTCTAGGAAACGTGCGAGGATCCCAGGAAGACTCTGCCCGTCTGGTCGGAACTGGCTTAGCTGACGTTAAATAGATTCTCCCCTTTAAGACTTTCGTGGCATGTCTGAACATTTGACCTCGTTATCTAAATCGGAATAACAAGACGTGTCATCTCTGTTGCTTTTATGCATCCATCTTCTCTAATTTATTTTTCCGGGTCCTAATCAAGTATCTATTATTATCTTTACTTCGGTTGCCTCGACGTTTCAAATATGTTACAATAGTCATGCTCGCGAGGAGGGAGAATAATTACTATGAATGTCAATCGTTTGAGTTTACCTATTCTACATAGATAGATAGAACGGTTTATTTACACACACAAGTTACAGAAAAAGTAAATACAATTAATACAGGGTGTACACCGTGAGAACGGATGCACTTCAGGAGGTCCATATTCAGAATTATAAGTATTTCCAAAACGTTAGAAATATACTTTTTTTTTAATCTCCATAAATACAATCACATCACTAATTACGTATCATTTTATTAATGCAGTAATGGTTCTTTAGTTATTTTGTAAGAAATCTCAAACATTTCGTAAGCCATAAAAAGTTTACAAAATTATAAACTGTTGTAATCTATGTAAAATATGGGGACCAGCGTTTTCACGCGACTATAACCTTTATTTCTATGAGAATAGAGTCTTTAATCCTATGAACAATGTATTACCGGAAATAGCACATTGAAATTCTCTATGGCTTACAATTATACTCAAAGGACTTGACGTCGAAACAAAAAACTGACAAAAATGAGTAATAAATTACAGGTCGCCATTTTTTATAAGTGATTTTTTTATGGCTGATTGTTTATGTTTGTGGAAGTGTAAAATTGTGAAATTATAGGTAATTTTATTGTTTTATCATAAGACTAGCTGTTGCCCGCGACTTCGTTCGCGATGTGGTTTTGGTTTATATAGAATGCCTAGCATTTTTCCGCATAGATACTATTTAACGTTCGGTGTAAGTTATGATAACAAAATAGATAAGTACATCGTTTTTAAGCTATATTTTTTGATTGATTAGGTGCTTATGTAGGTAAGTAATATTTTTATTTATTTGTTTCACTCAAATAGAATATAATACACAACAATATAATAAGCTAAAACTAAGTCCGATTCGTATTCGCACAAAACTTTCAACATTCTTTGTCATCCTAGTGATCTTTGGTTTTTTGTAAATTAAAGTAAAAATAATTATTAACTACCTTTGTCCCTCTATCCATATTTTTGTATCAATAATATTAGAGGTTATAGTATTTATATAACACCAACATCATGCAAATAATAATCTATTTTGGTGCAAATAAAAGTTTGTTTTTTATTTTGAAATATTATTAATGATTAAATATGAAAGGCCATTGGACAGAACAGATACTTATACATAAAATAACGCGATGCACAGTGATCCTTACCTATCGATAGAGGGCATTACGTTGAACAAAAAATGCTTTCACACGAAACATCTAACTAAAGCGTCTCGGAAACGGCGTATTTGAATTATCGTGATGTCCTATGATTTTACAAAAGAGCACGGTGCCCGTAGATACCTATACCTATCGATAGAGGACATCGAAGAAAACAAATAATACCTTCACACCAAACTTCTAAAGCGTATTGGATACAGGGTTTTTGAAGAAAAGTGATGTTCCATGATTTTCCGAATGTGCGCGATGGTTATGGCTAGAATTATTATGCCAAAACCTTTATGCCAAACTACAAAAGAACATTTTAGTTTATGCCCTCAGAATACAAAACAAAACCAGAAGCCGCGTTACGCTTTTTTTTCATGCACTGCAGTGTGTCCAAAAACAAAGCGTACACCCCGCGCCCACCCTTCTTCCCACCCGCGTAATGTTGCTACCTGGGGAGTAACTCCCCACTTTTTGGGTAAAATAAGATATTTGTTAAATATACAACAGTAATATATAATATATCAATAAATACAGTTAAAGATTTTTTTAATTTTTATTATTATTAATTAATTAATTATAAGTACTGAGTAGAAATCTATAATATAAAAATGAATCGCTGAAGTGTTCCTAAGCGCAAATCTCGAGAACGGCCGAACCGATTTCGCTAATTCTTTTTTTTAGAATATTCCATAAGTTACAAGGATGGTTCTTATGGAGCACTTCTTTATTTGTAAGAATATATTATTACTATAGACCCGCTCCGGCTTCGCACGGCTATATTATGCATGTATTATACATATAAACCTTCCTCTTGAATCACTCTATCTATTCAAAAAACCGCATCAAAATCAGTTGCGTAGTTTTAAAGATTTAAGCATACAAAGGGATATAGGGACAGAGAAAGCGACTTTATTTTATACTATGTAGTGATTATACTATAGCGCATGTACGCATGTTCCGATTCGTCGTGCGTAAAAAATGTGGGGGAAAAAAAAGTGGCAACACACCAAAAATAGACTCGTCTATTTAGAAATGGACGAGTCCATTTTTGGGGAAGGTAAATAAATTCAATTATCAAAGGAAATGAAATTTAAACGGATTACTTCCACATGAAATGTGATCCCCTCTTGCTTTTTTGTAGAACCACTGGGTTTTTTACACGTGGGAATAACTCAACAAGGCAAAATTAGCTGAAAAACTGCACTTGTCACAACGTATCTTGACGCCTCTGCGACTCATAGAGTACTGACAACTTCTACACCAATTTGGAGTAGATAATGTTGCTTCAGTTTCTAAAGCGTGCGCGGTTTCTGTCTTTTTCTCTATTCTGAGTTTATGCCATAGTGTGGTTCCCACCTAAAACCTCTAAGCCAACCTCCAACTACTAAAGCGTCTCGGAAATGGAATATTTAAAGAAAAATAATGTCCTATGATTTTTCAAAAGTGTGCGGTTCACTTTGAGACCCATACCCACCTAAATGAACAAATAATGCCCTCATACAAAACCTATAAAGCGTAAGGGCATTATTTATCCATCGGGTCTAAAATCACAGCGCAAAAAACATAACACTGTCATGCTCCCATACTGAATGTGTGTGAAATGAACGGACCCCTTTTGTAATTTTCTGAATCCTAGATCAAATTGCCCAGATTTTCTTTATTGGATGTGGTAGGGCTACGTAATTTTAAGGAAAACAAAAGAAAAAAATGATTTTTACAAACATACCTTATCTATTTTTAACTTCAAAAACTTGAAAAAAGGTGGAGGTTCTCGATTCGTCGCGTATATTTTTTTATGTATTTTCGCCGATTACTTACTCGAAAACGCTTGAACCGATTTGGAAAATTCCGGGGTTCCGTACCTCAAAAGGTAAAAAAGGAACCCTTATAATATCACTTTCTTGTCTGTCTGTCTGTCCGTGTGTCACCACCGATTATCTCAGGAACGGGTGGACCTAGCAAGTTGAAATTACTGAGGTCTATGTTCCCTATGAGGTGTATAAAAATCAAGGTCCTCAGTCAACTTGTTAAAAAGATATGGGCAAATTTATATTTTCGCAAAAACTTGTAAAAAAAACCCTCGGCGCGCGAGTACGACTCGCACTTGGCCGGTTTGGTGAGCGCGATAGAAGCATAAAAGTGTAACTTCGAGGAGGTCTTCCGTAAAGGAGATCTGTAATTTTATGTAGTATAAACAAACATTTGTCATTACGACATGACAGTGACAGATAACCTTACAAAAATCAATAATTATCTTCCTGTCATTGTCAAATTTTACGTTTTGTTAAGTAAAGTTAAATTTGGGGTTGCATTTGTCAGAGGACGCAATTTTATTTTTTAGATATCAAGAGGGGGTTAGTCTTAGCTTAAATCCAAGTTTGAGGGATCGTAGCTCTTGTCCCACGGCCGCCATCTTGGAAAAAGGGATTTAAATGGTTTTTATGGTTTATCTGACAAACTATAGGTCTCACAAAAAATATTACTGTATATTTTTTGTTGCAAATAAGATTATCTACAACTTTTATAAAGTAACTTTTAGTCGTAAACCAAAAATAAAAAAGTTACAAGCGAAAATCCATTACTCAGATTCCTTAGCTCTTTTTTCAGTTCCATCTGGCTGAAAGCATGAAACTTGGCATGCAGGTAGCTTTTACATAGATAATAAGATATAGAGGTAGAAACAAGTCATTTGGCGATTGGTTCCCCACCTTTCCCCCCCTTTTGTTTGCCAAATTAGAGTTTTTTGCATTTTCTATGAAAACGGTTAAAGCTATAACCAAATTGCTAACGGGCAAAATGATCTTCATTAAATTCACTACAACATTTACCTCAGAAGTATGTAGATCGGACTTATAGTTTAAAAGCTGTAAAGTGATTTTTATACCCTGTCGACCCTGTTTTGTTTAAGCCTTACAGTTATTTTTTATTGTATTATAAAAACAGTTAAAGCTTTAACAAAACTGTTAATGACCGCTATGTTCTTCATTAAATTGTCTACAATAATTGTCCTGAAAATATGTTGATAGGACTTATAATTTTCAAAATATGCTTACTTTTCTTCTTCTGAAAATTAACACAAAAAGGTAAACATCGAAAAAGAGCATGTAATCATTTTTATACGATTTTACTTGGCACTACTTAAACAACTACTTGGCAACACTTTGTATTTCCAAACTCCAAGTTGTATGCCGCATGACAATTTTAACGCCATGCACTTAATTCAATTTTACCCAAATTGTGGGTTAGTTCCCGTGTGCATAAATATGTCCAAATATAAGAATAAATTTTCATGCAAAAAAATACCTACAATTTTATTAACTACGGTATTTAGTAAAAGATTAGGATTAGGTTACAAAAATTGTTACAAAAAATAGAAGGTGCAAATAAATAAATGTTTATTTAATTAATAACGTTTTCGGAATATATAGGCAATATTCTATTTACTTTATCGCCGAGATATTAATCATAATTTTTATTGAAACTTCTAAAAACACTTGTGTGGCTATACAATACCTACACCGAGAATCGTTTTTTAGAATTGATTTTTTCTTATTTCTATATTTTAAACAGATTCATGTGGCCTGGATTGGTAGAGTTCTGAAGTGGAAAGTTCTTGAGAATTGAGTTAAAATGATTCAAGGTAATTGGACCATTTCAGCAGAATGATTTATGTAAATATTCCACAATGTATAAAACGCGAAACTGTTGCAAATGCCTTGGATCATTATAGCAAATCAAAAATGGTTACATGTCAGTGCAACCAACAAAATACAAAAATGATTCTAATAGCATGAAACATTTATGCATTACAAAAAATAGTCTTCAACATAACAGCTGTGGGTTGGACCATACGGTTTTTCCTCATTTGTAAAGATAGGATTATGAGTCTTTGATATGTTAAAATATACCTTATTCCCAGTACATAAGTCACAATAACTCGAAATTGGCGAGGTTGTGGATTGGATCATTTTTGCTTAAATTGGTCCAATTGCGTGTTTGAGGCTGTCAGGGAAAATACCCGTTCTGAAACACTGATTAAATATGTTTGTTAAGATTGGAGTTAATATGTGTTTTGATTGCTTTAAAAGAGCGGTTGGAATACCGTCCCATCCAATACTGGAGTCTGTTTTTAGACTTAGTATTAGCGTTTCGACCTCTGCATTGTCAGCTTCAAGTAAAACAAACGAATTTAAATGGGGAAGGCTTTTGATTTTGCATGAAATTTGAGTGATATCAGTTTTGTCGTTGATTTCGTTTGCAAGTTTAGACCCAATCTTGGCAAAATACTCATTTATTTCGTCCACTGACGTTTGAACTCCATTGCTACTTAGGTTCAGCAGTTCTTCTGCTGAGTTTTTGCTTTTATTCATATTTGTAACTCTGCGAATCGCTTTCCACATCAAGTGAGTAACTGGGAACTCGGTGTCCCAGTTACTCACTTTGATGCCTGCATGTCTACAAATATATGGCCGGTAAATTCACGTATAAAGATATGGATTCAACGTAGACGCCCAATCAACACTTCTGAGGGTGCTGCGCTCAGTTCACATAATTTTCCTCATTCAGTGTTACCTAATAAGGATCGGCCCTTTCGTGGCGCATCAAAGTCAAAGTAGGCTAATTGCTAACATTAATATTTTCTATCAAAATGTGAGAGGACTCAAGACTAAAACTCTTACGTGGCGCAATAATTTAGCGCTAGCCGAACATGTGATCTTAGCCATCACTGAGACAAATCTTGACGACTCAGTCGAGGACTCTGCGCTTGAACCAGGTGATTGGCGCGTCCTGCGCCGTGATCGACCTACACTCTGTGGGGGTGTTCTCCTTGCTTCACGACCTCCAATTGAATTACACAGACGTCGAGATTTAGAGACAGATAGTGGCGAGGATCTTTGGACTACTTTCCAGTGGCATGGACGTTCTATCTTTATATGTGTAGTCTATATTAGGCCTACATCACCAGATAGTGAGTATATGCAGTGGTTTTGTAAGGTTGAGAACGTAATAAATGAATTATTATTAAAATCGCCGGTACTAATAGTAGGAGATCTTAACTTGAATAGTGCTTCAGTGAATATCAATAACTATTATTGTTACTTTATGTCATTTTGTAATCTTAGTGATAGTAATATTATAAAAAATGTTTACGGTGGTATGTTGGATGTTGTATTGGTAAAGGAGAGCACTGAAGTGAGTGTTGTTGGAGTCTTGGAGACGGATGGGCTAGTTCGCTTGGATCGTTATCATCCACCTTTGGACATCGAGGTAAGAATCTTTATGGACATACACAACGACACCGTCATTTTGATTACGACATATACGAGAATAATACAGTGAGTAGTTTTTTAATTCAGGTGGTTTCTTGTGATCGGCTAACCGACATTCGGTGAAAATGAGTATATCACAGTCAATGGCTAAATATTTTAAAAATACAGCAAAATCGTCTAGATTACGATAAATGCTTCGTATGTTTTGTTTGATTATTTTTAGGTTTTTGTCATGATTTCTGATCAGTTATAGGCAATCCCCAGGTTCCAAGAGTGCCGATTCTGAGACTGACACTTGGTCAAGCTGCGTTTGTAAATCTCCAATGTCATTAGCCATTACAAATGTTGTGATAGAGTGCAGGTATAACTAAGTGAGACGGAGGTTTTACAGCTGTTAAGTAGTGACGAAAGCCAATTGGGTTGGTGAATGAGATAGTATCCATTTGTTGTGTTTTATATGTAAAGTTAAGTGAGAGAATGCATATAATTATGAAAGAGTGACTACATTTTATGTGTAGACCTTATTATAAGAAAATATATATATAAAAGTTAAAAAATAAGTATAAAAAATTATTCAACAAAATGTAAATAATAAAATAAAAGAAACAGTGCATGCGAACCTGTGTACAGCCCACGATCAGTCATTTTGTCTTTATTCTATTTAGATCCTCTTCGTACCGCATTCGAGCCGTCTTCTTTGCGTAGATACACGATGCCGTGATTTGTCCAGCAGTACCTGTAGTTTATTCGAGCCGTCTTCTTTGCGTAGATACACGATGCCGTGATTTGTCCAGCAGTACCTGTAGTTTATTCGAGCCGTCTTCTTTGCGTAGATACACGATGCCGTGATTTGTCCAGCAGTACCTGTAGTTTATTCGAGCCGTCTTCTTTGCGTAGATACACGATGCCGTGATTTGTCCAGCAGTACCTGTAGTTTATTCGAGCCGTCTTCTTTGCGTAGATACACGATGCCGTGATTTGTCCAGCAGTACCTGTAGTTTATTCGAGCCGTCTTCTTTGCGTAGATACACGATGCCGTGATTTGTCCAGCAGTACCTGTAGTTTATTCGAGCCGTCTTCTTTGCGTAGATACACGATGCCGTGATTTGTCCAGCAGTACCTGTAGTTTATTCGAGCCGTCTTCTTTGCGTAGATACACGATGCCGTGATTTGTCCAGCAGTACCTGTAGTTTATTCGAGCCGTCTTCTTTGCGTAGATACACGATGCCGTGATTTGTCCAGCAGTACCTGTAGTTTATTCGAGCCGTCTTCTTTGCGTAGATACACGATGCCGTGATTTGTCCAGCAGTACCTGTAGTTTATTCGAGCCGTCTTCTTTGCGTAGATACACGATGCCGTGATTTGTCCAGCAGTACCTGTAGTTTATTCGAGCCGTCTTCTTTGCGTAGATACACGATGCCGTGATTTGTCCAGCAGTACCTGTAGTTTATTCGAGCCGTCTTCTTTGCGTAGATACACGATGCCGTGATTTGTCCAGCAGTACCTGTAGTTTATTCGAGCCGTCTTCTTTGCGTAGATACACGATGCCGTGATTTGTCCAGCAGTACCTGTAGTTTATTCGAGCCGTCTTCTTTGCGTAGATACACGATGCCGTGATTTGTCCAGCAGTACCTGTAGTTTATTCGAGCCGTCTTCTTTGCGTAGATACACGATGCCGTGATTTGTCCAGCAGTACCTGTAGTTTATTCGAGCCGTCTTCTTTGCGTAGATACACGATGCCGTGATTTGTCCAGCAGTACCTGTAGTTTATTCGAGCCGTCTTCTTTGCGTAGATACACGATGCCGTGATTTGTCCAGCAGTACCTGTAGTTTAATTCCTTTGCCGTCTTACGAGCTAGTGCGAATACCTTTTTTGTGTAGGATGTAAGGCTTTCCGATATAAAAAGATTTTTAGTATTCCCTTTGATCTTGGCGTGAACCGTAGTAAGGTTGCAATTTTTCTCTTTTCTGAATTTTACGACAGCATATAGGATCTCGTCTTTTTTTAATACCGTGGTTAATTCCAACACATTTATCATTTTAGATGTTGAAGACGTCTTAGAATGGTATCTAAATATGTCTTTCACGCAACTGGAGTCTATGTCAGTCTTGATGCAGGAACCGATGTTTTTGACAATACTGATTAGGTTGTCTTTGCTTTTTTTGGCACATTCCTTATTTCTATACTATTAAAATAATAGATGTTCAACCCTAGTTTCTAATGTGCGTATACGAGTATATTCTAATTGTTTTGAAAGTTTTTTCTCGCTATTTTCAAGTTGAGATCTTCATCATGTCAGCTCATACACGTCCACTGCTGGACATAGGCCTCCCCCATACGACGCCACAAACAGCGGTCCTGAGCCGCCTCCATCCACCGACTACCCGCGACACCCACAATGTCGTCGGTCCACCGGGCAGCTGGTCTCCCAACACTCCGTTTCGCATTGCATCGCGGCCGCCACTCGAGAACCTTTACTCCCCAGCGGTTGTCAGTTCTGCGAGCTATATGACCTGCCCATTGCCACTTCAGCTTACCAATCCTGAGAGCTATGTCGGTGACTTTGGTTCTTCTACGAATTTCCATATTTCGGATTCTATCACGTAGAGAAACTCCGAGCATAGCTCTCTCCATAGCCCGCTGAGCGACTCTGAGCTTATGAACGAGGCCTATAGTCAGCGACCACGTTTCGGATCCGTATGTCATCACTGGTAACACACATTGGTTGAGTTGAGATCTTATTTCCTCATATTTTGAGGCCATGAATCCATAGCCTTCGATATATCAATGTTTTGTTGTTTTATTTCTCCTATTGTTGAGTGCAACAATTCAAGTTTTCGGTTTTGTAACTCAGTTGTTAGAGAAATTGTTTTCTTTATATCCTCCGTGAAGGTCTTAAGCTCATCTTCCATCAAATCAACTCGCTTCCTCTTTGAAGATTGTGACATCATTGAGATATCTGGCGCAGAGCCACTTTTATTTCCTTGGGTTGGAGCGACATTATAACGTTTGTTTACTTATGCGCTGCGAGTCGTGGTTAGGTGTCTTCTTATAGTGACCGTGATCGAGAGTTCGATACGATAACTGGTTCCGTCCAATGTAACTTGAGCTCCGGCCGCTACAAGCGCGTAGTAAATGGTAGTGTGAGATACGTCCGAACGCCTCGGAGGTCCGCGGAAGAGAGTGTTTAGGTGCACAGAAGTTGCTCTCAACGGCTTGCTAGTACCAATAACCCTGTATAGTTGTCATAAGTATAGAAGCTAGCTTTTGCCCTTGACTTCGTCTGCGTAGAAGTCGAAATAATGTTTATGCATTTGAAGTAGGTAGATTGAACCAAGGAATCACGTTGTCCCATACAAACTTTGCCCCCCATTTTCACCCCCTTAGGGTTAGAATTTCGGAAACTCTTTCTTATCGGATGCCTATTTTATTTAAAGGAAAGTCTACAGCTAAGTTTAACATAATAAAACAGAAAAAATAGAAACAGAAAGCCAATTACAGACAATCACAAATAGCTATACAAAGAACATACTCTCCAAGTTTCAGGTCTCTACGATCAGCGGTGTAGGCTGTGCGTTGATCCGTCAGTCAGTCAGTCAGTCAGTCGTTCAGGAAAAAGCATTTTATATGTATAGATGTAAAAATAGAGATATAGATATAAGACAATTGTCTTACCGGAGATGCAACAACACGCACCAATAGGACAAGGGACAAGGGTAGGTAAGTCGACCTCTGGCGTTGTTTACATGTTTGGCAGCATGTTTTCTAGGCATTCCGGTATACAGTTCATATTTTTTATTCAAAATATGTCAAAATATTCCTTATGTTACTGAAGGTGCAATGTGTATTGTGTGACGTGTGTCTGCTCGTATCTACTCGTGTGTTTGTGAAGTTTACACTTGAGTTCTACGTATAATAATATTTGTTACAGGAATGTGTCGATCTGCGAGTTGGATGCCGCTGGCGCTGGTGATGGCGCGCGTTACGCTCGCGCTGGCGACTGATGTGCCTGCATTGCCCGCGCTGCACTGCCCGACTGACGCAACAGAGGACCAATGCTCGGAACACAGCAGTACTAAATTCAGTGTGAATGGTAAGCTAGGTTTGCTTACAATTTCTTAGTTTACTAGCTATGTCTAATATGGGGTAGCTATGGGGTATAATTATCTTATCATCCCATGATGTCCTTATGCTAGGGGAAGTCCTTCTCTAATTCTCTTCTCACCTTCAGTAATTGTATGTTCAGTAACTAATTTGTAAGACGTCTGCAAGTGGTCAATCGTAGAATTACTCGACTACGGCGGAGCCAAAAGGGAGGGTTATATTTTAACCTGTATGTTAGATATTAACAATACGCAATACTTTTGCAATTATATTTTGAATTTTATATATTTTTAGGCTTTATAGTGGACTTTATCTACGAGGTCAGCAACCATTTAATATCGATGGAGTGCAACAACGACCTGCAGCTGGACTCGGAGCAGACGTCACGATGGTTGCCGCGGTTCACGCCGTCGCTACATGTCGGGAACGTCACCGTGGCGAACTGTCTACCCGCGCACTATGCGACCGTGCTCGCTGCACTCAACGTCACGACGACATCACCATTCAACCTTGAACTGTCTAACGTGAGGCAGGATGAGCCGCTGACGGCCGCACACTTCACCGACCTGCCTCCTCTCCATCACCTCACGCTCCGTGACGCGGGCGTGCTGCACGGCCTGCCCGCCTCAATGGAGGGTTTCGCAATGGAGGACACGTCGCTGGTGAACGACACAATACCGGAAGCACTACCCCGTACCCTTACCGAGCTACGACTAGAGGGAGTCAACATCACACGCGTGCCCGCCGCCCTGCTGGATCTGCCCGAGTTGCGGTCGCTGCATGTGAAGACCCAGGTAATGGGTATAACGGTAACTATTTCACTATTTAGCAATCAAAAACTTGAGTAGACGACCAACTATTTATTTTACTGAATTATTGACACACGTACAATGAGAATTAACAGAAAACAGCAACTACGACCCCTTCCACCGCCCGACGATCGAGCCGTTTCTTGTTCGTTGTTTCGTCGGGCGGTAGGACTGCCAGTAGAATAATTGACTACTACCTTTGAATTGAATGATACGATTTAATTATGTAACGTTACAATCGGCCATCCGACCCAAAACGAGTCCTCTCGTTTTAGCATGTGTATATAATTTGATAAGAAATAAAATAAAACATAAAAGAATAAAATAACAAAGCTAAAAATATAACATAGAACTTGTGAAGAAATAGTACATTCCGATACAAGTGTGGACTATTTTTTGTTAATTACACTCCCGAAAGGCTAGGCAAAACACTTTTAACCTATACAGCCTCGTCTGACATACAATATTTTTTTAGGGTTTTTTTCATTTGTTTTTGCGTCGGCGGTTAAAAACAATATAATGGTAAGGAAAAAATATTTATGTACCTAAAGAAAAAACAAAATAAAACAAAATAAAAACAAAACTCAAGTTTTAATTGTTTTCAAAGACGTATAACGTAAAATTATCGTTCGTTATCAGACTTTAGAGACAACCTTTTGAAAAGAAGAAAAAAGGTACCAACAAAGAGTTTTAAGCCAGCAAGGCTTAAAAACTCTTTGATGGTACCTTTTTTCTATACATCAAAACAGTATAACCCAGATAAACTAAGAATGTTTTATCTACCTAATATGTAATTAGCAGTAAGATACGTATTTAACTTATCGGGTTAACGTATTATTTTAGCACTAGTTGGATTTTTATTATCGCACACGTGTATAATACGTTGCAATAAGAGCCTAAAAGCGGTTTAATAAGATCCACTTTATGAGCAACTGTGATAAAAATAATTAAATCACATTAACAATTAATACCCAATAGGAAGAATAAAAATAAAAACAGCGCACTCCGGGAGTGCAGGCAGAAGTGAAAACTGTATATCTGTGTAAAATCTCATATGTCGCGAGAACATACGCAAAAAGAGTTTTAGATGAAAAAAAAAAATAGTCTATTGACGGACGACATTTGTCGTCCGTCAATAGTCGTCCGACAAATAGTCGTCCGACATTTGTCGTCCGTCAATAGTCGTCCGACATTTGTCGTCCGTCAATAGTCGTCCGACATTTGTCGTCCGTCAATAGTCGTCCGACAAATAGTCGTCCGACATTTGTCGTCCGACATTTGTCGTCCGACATTTGTCGTCCGACATTTGTCGTCCGACATTTGTCGTCCGACATTTGTCGTCCGACATTTGTCGTCCGACATTTGTCGTCCGTCAGTAGTCGTCCGTTAAAAAATACCATATGTACGTCTTAATACACTCACAGCCAAATTAAAAACAGTAGGCCCAGGCATACATTTTCGCCGCGCCGTAGAGAGGGGATAGCTGTCTACTCTCCATCCGTCTTACGCTTTTTCGATCAGGTCACGTGTCCTGACGCGAGTTTAAGATTTTATACCCATTACAGAAAAAGTGCTTAACGCCGCTAAAGAAGTTTTCACTTCAATAAAAGTTCACTATACTTAATTAATTCATTAAAATAATTACATTTTTCTTCAAATAAAAAAATAAATTTAAGCAACAAGAAAACAACGTATTTACTGCATTTTGAGGTGATACGCCAGGGTATGGAGTATTTTATTCCGTTCTCTGACGTACCTCTGTCTGGCAAAGCTCGGCCTTGGTTTGGACCCGAATGTGGACGTGCTGATGCACTGAAACAGGAGGCATTCCGAGCTTGGGCCGATGCTCGACACCGTAAAGCAAGCGATATTCGCGAAAAAAAGAGAGCTTATAACATCGCCGCCAAATCTTGCAAGAAGGTGTTAAGAAGAGCTCGATTCGACCACATTGGCAGCATTGGAAACAAATTAGCTTCATATCCTGCGGGGAGTAAAGCTTTTTGGTCCCTAGCCAAAGCAGTCGAGGCTAACTTCTGTCGTCCCTCACTTCCCCCACTGCTAAAACCTGATGGTTCACTGGCTCACACCGCTAAGGACAAAGCAAATGTTTTTGCATCCCTTTTTGCGGAATCCTCGCGTAGATGCTGGAAACAAAATACCTCCCAAGCTGCCTGACTGTGGTTTTATTTTGTCGGATAGTCCTATTCGGCAGACAGAGGTACGCAAAGTACTTTCCAATCTAGACGTAAACAAAGCCAGTGGTCCAGATGGCATACCAGCTTTGGTCCTTAAATCCTGCGCGCCTGAGTTAACGCCTGTCCTGACTCGTCTTTTTCGCCTATCCCTACTGGTGGGGAGAGTGCCGAGGGCTTGGAAGTCTGCAAATGTCCAACCGGTGCCTAAAAGAGGTAGTCGTGCTGATCCGGCAACCTATAGGCCCATCTCTCTAGAGGAACTCTCTACCCGCGTCGCTGTTCCCACATAACTACAACCTTGGAGTCTTCAAGTCTAGAGTGAATAGGTACCTTCTAGGCGAGCATGCTACATCTTCGACCTCATTTTCGCTTCCCATCAGGTGAGATGAGGTCAAATGCAAGCCTATATTGTTTAAAAAAATATATATATATATATTTTATAAGTAATTAGGTATCTAAGTAGTGTGATTAATCGTATACTTTGCGGTGAATCAACATCTCATTCAATCGAACAATCTTCTATTAGTGTCTGAACAATGCTTTAACCTTCTGAAGAATCGTTATCGCTAGAAGTTTCACCCGTGGGATCATTATCAAAGCTAAGCCATGGGAATATTTTGTCTATAGATACTGTGCCCTCATAACGTCTGCCTTTTCTCGTTAACGGAGTATCCTCAATAATAAAGCGGTCATTAGGTAATACCTTTTTAATCCTATAAGGTCCTTAACATTTCGGTTCAAGTTTCTTAGACTGCCCCGTTCCTCCTACTATAGTTCTTATTAACCTAACTAGATCACCTTCTCTATACTGTGTACTACTTTTCCTATACTTTTCAAACCTTTCTTTATTTCGCGCTTGATCTTTGTCTATTAACACTTTTGCCTGATGTTTGACGTCATCTAGACTTTCTTCTGTAGCCCCACTACCTAACTCATCAATAATATCATTAAATACACCCTGTGACGGATTAGTAACCTTCTTACCAAACAGAAGTTCGGTTGGGCATTTTTTTGTTACTTCGTGTATAACAGTAGAGTTGATGCCTATTTGCACGTCTGGCACAAAATCGTCCCATTTATCGGGACATTTCCCATGAGACATTGTACCTAAAGCAGAAAGAATCGTACGATTGTGTCGCTCGACCTTTAGCACGAGGTGTGGCTACTGAATTTTAAAATATGTATTACACCGGATGTTTGTAAAAACTTTTTGAATTTCTTACTAGTGAAGCTAGTTCCTCTATCGGTTACCAATCTACTAGGAGTACCGAAATAACTGAAAAAATTCTTGAAAACTTTGATGCTTGCCTTTGATTTAGTGCTACGGACTGGCGTTAGATTAACAAACTTTGTGAAAGAGTCTACTATTACTAATAAATAAGTATTTCTCCGTTTGCTGCGAATAAATGGCCCTATGGCGCTGTAGAGTCAAATTACTACGCGTTCAGCGTAAGATGGCCATAAGGATAGCACGAGGATACCGCACAATATCCTACGAGGCGGCTACTGTTCTGGCGCGGTTTCCTCCCCTAGACATCTTGGCGGAAATGGACAAAGAAGTTTACTCTCGCCTCCATCAAGGTAGTGTAACTGAGACTCTTTCGACATCCGAGATACGAACTCAGGAATTTGGACGGGCTATAAAACTATGGCAAGAACAACTAGAGCAGCCGCAAAACGCCCGACAACGCGTCGTGAGCGCAATCTTGCCCAATTTCGAGACTTGACTCCAACGAACTGGCATGTCACCTTCCGCTTGTCTCAGGTGCTGACCGGACACGGAAGTTTCGGTGAATACCTACATTGAATCGGCAGAGAGAGGACGGCAACTTGCCATCATTGTGGAGGGACACTGGACTCCGCCCAACACACGCTCCTTATCACACATTTCACACCGGTATCCTTCTGTGAAAGCGTAATGCTTCAAAAGGAGACAGCAGAGCGGACGGACGAGACATCCCCTCTAGTAGGACCCTGTAGTTCTGGGTGAAATAGAAATAGAAATATTATTTATTTGCATGAAGTAGGTTACAAAAGATCTTATAAAATATTTCAGGTCCTTACTTCGTCGTAAATTCGACATACAAATATATATTAAAAGAAAATTCATAATTAAGTAAAGTAACTGTTGTCACAATAGCAATAACAATACCACATTTAATAATATTAACTTATATAGCCATAGGCCAAAACGTGTCAATAAAGATAAATTAGATTTTAAAGTCAAATATTCGAATCTACTACATTATAAATATGAACAATAAAATAAATAAATATACCTATCTGATTCAATTCAAAGTCAATATTAATAATAAAATAAAATAAAAACAATTCAGTTGTTTATAGGAAATCATTAATTTGATAAAAACATTTTTCTAGTAACCATGCCCTGAGTTTTCTAATGAATTGCAAATACGGGAGCTCTTTAATATTAGTAGGTATTTTATTATAGACTAGCTTTTGCCCGCGACTTCGTCCGCGCAGGAGCCGAAAATAGTTAAAATAGGATTATTTTTTGTTGATTTCAAATTAGATTGAGTTTGAAACGTGTGTGTCAAAATAATATGTACTTACTTAATTTAATCAAAAGCACTAAGGAGTTCGAGTCGAAGCAAATCGCCTAAAATAACTTTCTACTCTTTTTTAAACCCGGTAGGTAATTAATTTCTTATCGGATGCCTACGTCATACGAAGAACACACCCTATAAGTTTCAGGTTTCTACGATTTAGGCTGTGCGTTGATCCGTCAGTCAGTCAAGACAAAGAATTTTATATGTATAGAGAAGATAGATTTTGAATGAGATGTATTTTAACTTGGAACACGAAAACCTCGGGTGCACCCAATTCTCTTGGGATGGGATCCAAAATGGGTATACGTCTAAGTACCTAAAGTTCTAAACAAAAAAAATGAATTCTTCTATTTCTGTCTTTCTAACACAGAGCCAATAATGCACAAAACTCTACGATTACCACATGAGTAAATCTTTAATCATATCGTGCTAATTAGTAATTACCTATCTATCATAGTCATCTTTTGTGTTTTTAGGGTTCCGTACCTTAAAAGGTAAAAAAGGAACCCTTATAAGATCACTTTCCTGTCCATTTTAAAAATGAAAAAGGTGTAAAAGTCCTATTCATTTGTTTAGGTATTTTCGTATTCATAACAAAAGATATTTCTTTTAAATTACTTAAGGGTTTTAGGGTTAATAATTAGTATCTACTAACTTTGGGAACTGTGACTTTTGGCAAATTGTTCAAAATTTTATTATTAGGTAGGGCTGAACAGTTGCGCAGAGAGTAATTTTGGCGTATCCTAATAAAAATATAGAGTTTTAAGTGATTCAGTGGCTATCCTATAACAGTTCTATGTTTTAACAAATATCCCGTCTCCGAGATGGTTTAGAAGTTTGGTTAGAAAGCATTATTTGTGTACAGCGCACTTTTGATAAAATCTTAGTCATAACGTTTGGTCAAATACCCCATTTCCGAGACACCTATGAGATTTGGTGTAAAGGCATATTTCATTTGCCGTAATGTCCTCTATCGACAGGTATTAGCAAACGTATCGCGCAAAAAAAAAATACTATGTCAAGTTCCCAGTACTAAATGGCAAGACACCTTTTTTCAGTTCAATGTTCGAAGTTTTCAACCTCTTAGGTTTTGCGTTAACGCTGCCAGCTTGAAGTGACGTCTTACCAATCATAGATTAATGAGTATGTTACCAATCTAATCAAAAGCTCTAAAGAGTATTGATATCAACTTCGAAGCAAATCACTCCCAAAATAACTTTCTTCCCCTTTTTAACCCCGTTAGGGGATGAATTTCAATAAAATACGAAACACGTGTTCCATTAATTCTGTTAAAGAATGTTTATGCAAAATTTGAAATAGATTGGACTAAGGAATCACGTTGTCCAATACAAACTTTGCCCCCCCTTTTCACCCCTTTAGGGGTAGAATTTCGGAAAATTCTTTCTTATCGGATGCCTACGTCATACAAAGAACACACCCTCCAAGTTTCAAGTCTCTACGATCAGCGGTTTAGGCTGTGCGATGATCCGTCAGTCAGTCAGGACAAAGCATTTTATATGTATAGATATAGATAAGAAGATAATACATGCATAATATAGCCGTGCAAAGCCGGGGCGGGTCGCTAGTACTTTGATAAAAGAGATCCAATCAAAGAGTATTTAAGTTTTTAATAACCCCAGCACGCCGCTTCATACACATGTTCATACAAAATTGCTGGAGCGTTGTAATGTTCCAAATTCAAAAAACGCTCCTGCATTGGATTTAATTTTCTTTGACCGCGACACTGGCTATATGCACGATAGTAATAATGCGAAGCCATAATAAAATTATAAATAAAAAAGAGATGGCGTTAGATGCTTCTTTCCGTATGTCAAACTGACAATTTTGACATCATCCCTACGTTCTGTACGTTTTCATGCAAAAATATTATGGTTTATTTTTTACGCCAAGAAATATCAAATTTTAATTAGTAACATAAATCTACTTGAAATACCTAAACCTCTTCTGATATTTTCTGAACACATTCGTGAAGATTATGTTAAAATCTGTTTCCTAGTTCCCGAAATTAGACTGCACAAACAAAGGTAAACAAATAAAATCAACATTTTCTGAGATGAATGGTAGTTTCGCGAAAACGAAGAGATGGCGCTAGTTACTTGAAATTAAAAAAAATATCTTATTAAATTAATTACTTTATTTTCTAGTTAAAAAATGTGTATATTGCTATGTATTCTTAAAATACATAAGTGTACAAAATTTTTAAGCAGAACAAAAAGAATAATCAACTAATTTGTGATATTCTAAATTTGAGAAAACCTGAATCGCGCATGCAAGATTTTTTTCTACCGGAGCTATATAAGGTTAGCGAATTCTATAGTGCTAAGATCATTATGGACGTAGAACGCTTACTTCCAAAACTTCGAATTTATTATATGTAGAGATGACACCGCACATTGTGATACAATTTTTGTGGTACATTTTAATTCTAGGTCTTACAGGCAATACGAATCTATTCACGTTTCTCGTGCTTCTAGGAAATATTTCTTTAGCAGTTGTAAATAAATGAGGTTGGAGTTTCACAAACTTGGCTGATTCCAATATGTACATACATATTAAAGTAAGAATATTATATTTCTTAAACAATGGTCGGCATGATTCCCATGGTGGGATACCAGCAATAGCCCGAATACATTTTTTCTGTATTCGAAAAGCTTTATCGATGTCTGTGGAGTTACCCCACAAGATTATACCATAATTTAGAACTGATGACACATGTGCATGGTACGCCGACAATAACGTTACTAGTGCAGAAGTTTTCCTAAGCTGATATAATACATACACAAAACTATTCAATCTATTGCATAATTTAGCAATGTGACCTTTCCAATTAAGATTTTGATCCAGTGTAAACCCTAGAAACGTAGTCTGCTGGACTTTATGTATATCTTCACCTCTACACTTTATTTCTAGTACATTGTTATTTTTTCCATATTTTGCTGTAAATTGCATGTAATTCGTTTTGCTAGTATTTACTCGTAGGTTATTTTTTTCCAGCCAGGTCACTACATTTTCAATATTATTATTAATGTCAAGAGAATAATTTTGATTGTCAGATTTTTTATTTGCAGTCAGTATAATAGAAATGTCATCTGCGAAAAGAGTACATTCACTTTTTATGATATTAGGAAGGTCATTGATATATAATAAAAACAATATAGGCCCTAGAATGCTTCCTTGCGGTACACCTGATTTAATTACTTTCAACTGTGACCTGTAAGGTATAACTGTATTATTTTCATCTAAGTTTTGTATTTCTACACACTGCTGTCGATCTTCGAGATATGACTTAAACCAATCCAACGTTGTGCTTCTTATTCCATATCTTTCGAGCTTTGTTAGTAGTTGCTGATGTGACACAAAGTCAAAGGCTTTTGTCATGTCGAAGTAAACAACAGTGGTTTGTCTACCAGAATTTAAGTTCTCTATAATAGCTTTGACTAAATTGAAACAAGCTAGAGTGGTTGATTTTCGTCTTTGAAAGCCATACTGACTGTTACAAATTATATTATATTTTTCAATGTAATCTTGCAATCTTTTTTGCATAGCGGTTTCAAATACTTTGGCGATAATGGATATTAACGTTATTGGTCTGTAGTTGTCTAACTTTGTTTTGTCGCCTTTTTTATGTAAAGGTTTGACTATTGATATTTTTAACAAGTCGGGAAATATACCTTGGGTGAAAGAAAGATTTATCAAGTGAGTCAATACAGGTGATATTTCCTTTGCTATTTCTTTAAGTATTTTTGTTGTGATATTATCAAAACCAACAGATAGTGTGTTTTTTAAACCTAAAATAGTTTTTTGTACTTCGTCACAATTTTGTGGAGCCATGGCATGTACCATGTATCTAGACATGGTATTACAAATATTACTTTGCAAAGTATTTACTACTGTGTGATACAATATTATAATGTTTAACAATTTCTAAAAATATATAAAACTACAAATAAAATACATCCTCAAGCGCGTCTCCCCGAGGCATCGTTCCGAGAAGGCTGGCAACATTTCCCCTCTGGATGGCCAGACTGACCCTTTGAGCGAAAAAGCCACCAGCCCTCCGATCACCAGACACCTCGACAAGACTACTACTTACTACTTGAGCATTCGTGCTGTAATTATCTATCCAGTAACTATTAAACATTTCTGATATTTCATTTGGGTTTTTTATAGTAGTGTCATCTTTGTTTATACACGATATAAAGTCTTTAGGTTTGTTTGGTTCAGATATGCCTTTTATAATCTGCCAAGAGGCTTTGCATTTGTTTTTTGCCGACTTCATAATTTTATCATTGCTTAATTTAATTGAATAATCTATACTATGTCTGAGAATACGTGAAAAACGTTTATAAGTATTTTTAGTCAAAGCCGTTTTATCTGTATAATATTTATAACGTAACGTTCTTTTCGCCTTACAACTAATTTTTAGGCCCTTAGTCAACCACCTTGGTCTAGATCGATTCATTACAATTTTATATTTAATACTAGCTGCGCCCCGCGGTTTCACCCGCGTAAGTCCGATCTTTAAATTCTCACCGTTTAAACCTTCCCTGGACTACAACAAACACAACAAAAAAAGAATTGGCCAAATCGGTTCAGCCGTTCTCGAGTTTTAGCCAGACTAACGAACAGCAATTGATTTTTATATTATAGACTAGCTGCGCCCCGCGGTTTCACCCGCGTAAGTCCGATCTTTAAATTCTCACCGTTTAAACCTTCCCTGGACTATAACAAACACAACAAAAAAAGAATTGGCCAAATCGGTCCATCCGTTCTCGAGTTTTAGCCAGACTAACGAACAGCAATTGATTTTTATATTATAGAAGAAGACTAGTTGCGCCCCGCGGTTTCACCCGCGTAAGTCCGATCTTTAAATTCTCACCGTTTAAACCTTCCCTGGACTACAACAAACACAACAAAAAAAGAATTGGCCAAATCGGTCCAGCCGTTCTCGAGTTTTAGCCAGACTAACGAACAGCAATTGATTTTTATATTATAGAGAAGACTAGCTGCGCCCCGCGGTTTCACCCGCGTAAGTCCGACGTTTAAACCTTCCCTGGACTACGACAAACACAACAAAAAAAGAATTGGCCAAATCGGTTCAGCCATTCTCGAGTTTTAGCCAGACTAACGAACAGCAATTGATTTTTATATTATAGACTAGCTGCGCCCCGCGGTTTCACCCGCGTAAGTACTCACCGTTTAAACCTTCCCTGGACTACGACAAACACAACAAAAAAAGAATTGGCCAAATCGGTTCAGCCATTCTCGAGTTTTAGCCAGACTAACGAACAGCAATTGATTTTTATATTATAGACTAGCTCCGCCCCGCGGTTTCACCCGCGTAAGTCCGAACCGTTTAAACCTTCCCTGGACTACAACAAACACAACAAAAAAAGAATTGGCCAAATCGGTCCAGCCGTTCTCGAGTTTTAGCCAGACTAACGAACAGCAATTGATTTTTATATTATAGATTAGGAAAACATAGATTATAGAATAATGTCAGTAAATCATGAAACTCTTTATATGCGTCATTTACATTATTATTAGTAAATACCTCAACAAATGATAAATTTGTGATACACTCCTTAAATTTTGTAATATTTTCCTCGCTTAGATCTCTTTTATAAATATAGTATTGAGTCATAGGTGTAAACTTATTATAATTGGGAACTGTTAGCAATTGTGCTGTGTTGTGGTCAGAAATATGCAAGTCTAGCAATTCAGGTTTGGCGGAATCTATATTGCTTATTATGTGATCTAAGCACGAGTTTTGTCGCGTAGGCTCATTAAAATGTAATTTTAGGTTATAACTTTTTATAATAGCTTTTAGTTTAATAGTATGGTTATTCGATACCAACGTATTTATGTTTATATCACCAGCTATTACTATTTTTTTATTTTTGTATTTGTTTGTTATGATGTGTAGGATATTAGAGAGATTTTTAAGAAACACTTTTATGGATTTAACATTTCCTTTTTTTAATGAGGTTCTATAAACACATATTACAAGTAGGTTATAACAAGTAAGATCTATACCACAACATTCGAAATCAATGTCTACCGCATGGTCATTGAGAAAATCTAAGTTTTTAAAAGGAATGCCACCCTTAACAAGAATGCATGAACCTCCTCTCTTTTCCTTTTTAGATCTACAATAGTAAGATGCCAATTGATAGTTATGTATTTTGATTAATTCATGACAGCCTATCTCTACAAATGTCTCCGTAAAACACAAAATATCTGGTAGTTTATCCTGCTCTAGTAGCTCCTGCATGTTAGCTTCAATCAAATTTAATTTACTAAGCAAACCTTGCGCATTTTGGTGAAATATTCTTAAATTAGCGGCGAAAAAAACGTCTATTTCTTTTTGTAAAACTAGCATCAGTTTGCGTACCTTGATTTTTTAAAGAAACATTAGCTTTAGGAATTTCATTTTCTATGTTAACAACAACAGAAGTATTGATAGTGGAATCGCCAAGATTATGCAAACAAGCCTGCTCCAGGTTACCAATAATACAGTGAATAGTACGACACAAGTAGCTAAAACTAAGGTAGGAATCATCGCCACCAATATACATGCAATTTTTATATTGTGATGCTATCCATTTCAACATATTATTTAATTTCAATTCACTTAAATACAAATTTTTCCTTATTTCCAATAGTAATACTTTAGTGTTTATTGATTTGATGAAAGTGCATAAGTTGTCCTGGACAGAGAAGGAGTTTTTATCGTTTTCACCCACACAAATTACAACTATATCATTAGAGTTTATGTCAAATAGTTTTGCACTAACAAGTATATCTTCTGTTCTCGCACCAGGCTTAACGAAGGCAAAAAACTTATGATTTATGCCAGCATTCCTGGAGAGTCGTGAAGCCATTCCTGAGCACCGTTGACTACCAAAGATAAATATTCTTTTTATTGGTAGCTTCGTTTCAGAAATCAGTATGGCTTCTTTATTATTTATCTGTTCAGTAGCTTGGTTTGTAGTCAAATTTTGTTCTATGCTCATTGAGTTTTGTTCTGTTGTCAAGTTATTGTTTTTAAGCGACGACGCTGACGTGTCAATAATATTATCCAAATTTTGCCGCCCGTCTGGCGTATTTGTACAATCTTTTAGTGGTGAAATATTGCTTATTTCGTGTTGAGGCCGAAGTTCAATGCGTTCTGTCAGTCGTTTTTGATCAGTGGTCACGAAGTTGTCAGATATACGACGGCGTTTAAATCGTTTCCCATCACTTGAGCATGAGCTTTTCCTATGAGAACTTACAGGACTAGAACATAGTTGTTTAAGAAGAGTCACTTCCTGGTTTAGCTGCGAAACTTGCTTCTTTAGTTCCATGTTTTCTAATATTACATTTTCAAGTTCATGTTCTGTCGATTGAAGTTGAGTTTTAAGATCCTTTAGTTCTGCTTTCATGTCACTTATACAACCCGCATGGATATTTGTAGATAGATCTAAACTTCTCCCCAGAAAATCTTCTGATTGGGTACTATCTAAGGAAGTTTGTTTAAGTGATTCCATTGAAACTGCTCGGGTTAGTTTTCTTCGTAGTGTTACGTTTTCCATGTTGGTCTGATTTTGAAATACCAATTTGGAAAAAAAAGAAAAAAAAAACCAGCAAAAAGACTTTTTTATCCTGTTATCGAAAGAAATAGAATAAGACTACGGTAGCCCCTGCCCGTCGTAAAAGGCGACCAAAAGGGGATCTGGTCCGTTGAGCGATCAGAGCGGGGGCTTTGATCGTTCGAAGAAGCGGACCTGGGACTGGCTGCGGTGTGGCCCCGTGCCACCGTATTGTAAACGGGGGGAATTTTTTCCCGGGATGAACGCGGTGCATGGAGGTTCCGGATAGTTCAAATGAGACCCCGGGCCTCCAAGCTGCACTGAGGAGGGTCACCGGAGAGTTTTAAGTCGGTTTGACTCCGACATAACCCGTCGTCACCCCCGGGATGGCGGGTATCCGTGAGGAATTTCTCTCCGGAAAAAAAAAGGGTATTCTATCATACTTTACCCATTACTTTAATGGAGAATTCAACTAATGACAGTTGAAAATGGAGCATATTGCTATACACGGCGGGCGTTGCAATGCAAGTTTATAGATTATATTTCATCACCCCACCACTAAAACCATGCTGAATTTTAGGATAAAAAGTTGGTATGATATTACATCAGTATAAGGACTATGTTAAAATACCAATTTTCAATTCAATCCATTTATTAGTTTCGACGTGATACGCGGCCAAGATATTTAACTTTCATCACCCCCACCATTGAAACGGTTAGGGTAATTATTGACCGAAAAAACATTGACAGACAAAGATTGACCGAAAAAAAACGTGTGGCACTCGGGGACTGCCGCGGTAAAGCTATTGCTATATCGAGAATAATTTCTTGTCTTAGTAAATGTTCTTATAAAATAATAAAAAATAAAATAAAAAATATACTTATATAAAAAATAAAAAAAATAGTCATCCGACATTTGTCGTCCGCCATTTGTCGTCCGACATGTATTCTCTATTAAGTGACATGTACTTGTCTTTTTTTGAGAATAAATTCTTTAAACCTTAGGTTTTTTTCGTTACGGAATTTCTTGATTCGCCCCCCAAGGCCCGCGATAAAATCTATGCAATAGCGTAAAAAAAAAAAACAGCGCACTCCGGGAGTGCAGGCAGAAGTGAAAACAATAAACTTGTTATTTCTCATAGAATATTTCTTGAAACGATCTGCTACTGCCATCTATTAGCACTCACTTAAACAAATATAGTTTATTTTTTATTCGCTAGATGGCAGTAAAAAATTTAAATCAGCGCCATCTACATTCGAATAGCGGTCTTTCTAGAAACTAAGTTTCTCAATTTGTGTAATAGATGGCAGTATAGGTTAAACAAAAAGACTAACACAAATAAAATCTCATCTGTCGCGTCAAAATCTGTCGCGAGAACGGCTGAAAATGCTCACCCACAAAAGTGCCCAACGCGCCATAAGAAGTTTTCACTTCAAAAATAATAGTCGTCCGACATTTGTCGTCCGCCATTTGTCGTCCGACATGTATTCTTTTTTAAGTGACATGTACTTTTGAGAATAAATTCTTTAAACCTTAGGTTTTTTTCGTTACGGAATTTCTTGATTCGCCCCCCAAGGCCCGCGATAAAATCTATGCAATAGCTTAAAACATTGACCGACAAAACATTGACCGAAAAAAAGATTGACCGAAAAAAACATTGACTGACAAAACATTGACCGACGAAACATTGACCGACAAAACATTCACCGACAAAACTTTGACCGACAAAACATTCACCGACAAAACATTGACCGACAAAACTTTCACCGACAAAACATTCACCGACTAACGCCGTTTGTCCACCGCCGCCGTCACCGTCACGTCAACGAGAACGAGATTATTTGGGGCCGAGTTTAAGATGACGTGACGGCGATCGTTTGTCCACCGCGCCGATATATTGGTGGCTCAGTCCTATATACAACTTTGTCGTGGGTGGTAGTCGGCAGTGTTGCCACTTTGCCCAAAGAGTAAGTTGCTAAACATACCGTAAAAAGTTGCTACTTCCGAAAATAAATACTCTGGTAAAAGTTGCCAAAAGTGGCTAAACATAAAAAGGCAATATGACAACAATTTAAATAATAAACGTCGATTTCGAAGACATTTAGATTCCCAGGCGATAATGAAATCATAAGTATCGAACAAGACTAGGCAGCCTAGGTAGTCTTGTTCGATACTTTTGAATTTTGTGAATTTATTATTTGTTTGTAAACGCAGTATAGACTAGGCTGCGTTCACAAACAAATAATAAATTCAAGTGACAAGACTCTGTCTCTTTTACACTTTGAAGATTCTCAATAAACTATCCTGTTGTCAGGGTAGTTTATTGAGAATATCTAACGGAAGTGGTTTGGAACGCAACCTTAGTACATACATAGACATATTTGGGGTTACCACTTCATAATTCAAAAACTTACCAGAACATTGGTTGCATTCTGAATGCATTTAATCATGTACCTACTTATTCGTCTTCCTTTAATAACACAAATTGAAATTGATTGAGACGATGGTAACTTACTTAAGTAGTGTAGCTAATAAATTTAGCAACTAAACTTTTTTGTCTTTAACTAACTATTTTGTAAATGTGGAAAATTGGCTAAAGTAGCAACACTGATTGCCGGCACACGTCACGCCGCCGATCTACTCGAATCTCGGCGGCCGGGATGACGGTTCTCGGGTGACGGACTTGCGGTGGACACGCGGCTATAGTAGTCTATGTATCAGTACTTCGGCGCCGTCATCTCGTTCTCGTTGACGTGACGGTGACGGCGGCGGTGGACAAACGGCGAAAAGCATTGAGATGGTGGTCGAATATTTGGTGTGTTCTAAATTCAAACTCCAAAATACTGGACGCAGCTGCAGCTGAAAACTCTACGGTGGGTCTGCACTTTTTTGCACTGCACTCGAGACTTGCGAGACTTGCAAGCCTTCCGAGACTTGCGAGACTTGCGAGACTTGCGAGACTTGCGAGACTTGCGAGACTTGCGAGACTTGCGAGACTTGCGAGACTTGCGAGACTTGCGAGAGACTTTAGGCTCAAATCACACTGGCGCAGAGTCGAAGCGACGCTACACGTCATGTTTTGCCGCCTGAAGCATATTCATATCTATCTACTTCTATCTATCTATCTATCTTCTACTAATATATAAAATTCTCGTGTCACGGGGTTCGAACTGAACTCCTCCGAAACAGCTCGACCGATTCTCATGAAATTTTGTGAACATATTCAGTAGGTCTGAGAATCGGCCAACACCTATGTTTTTTTTGTAAATAGCAAAACAACGTTTGCCGGGACAGCTAGTTGTTCTATAATAAAGTACAGATATATGGAAACGCGCGTCGACGCACGTTGTTGCGCGCATTCGCGCTTCGACGCTCGGGTAGAGTCGAGTGGATTCGCGGGTCGCGTCTCGTCGCGTCGCGTCGCTTCTACTCTGCGCCAGTGTGAGTTGAGCCTAAGGTTGTCCGGAGCTGTCAAAATTGATACTTTCTTATTAGGGTTGGCATGGCACAGGTGGATTATATTAAATAAAACATGTGTAATTAGTGTATTTACTTAAAAGCGTTTATTTTGACGCGGTGACAATGTAATCCGAATTTTGATGAATAATAAATAAATGAATGATGAACGAGTGCGTGAGTGCCCCAACCTAAGCAGCTAGGCTTGTGCTACAGTGACCAGATCACGGAGAATTTGGTCTGTACCTACCTTATATACCTACTGTTATTGAATCATTAGAACAGTATTATGTCTGATATTTACTTAGATATTCAATAAAGAAATTTGGCTAAAAAATAATTAGGTCAAAAAAACGTTACATAAAAAGATCATTATACGAATTGAATATGAACGTTATGACATGAACGTTATAATAAACGTTTTTAGAGCAAATGAAGGTTATATGAAGTGTAACATTAGATCACAAGAAATTATGTTATTTGTTTTTATATTTAGTTAAAATTATATCAAGGGAACGTTATATCTGGTGATATTATACTATCCGTTAATATGCCATATATTACACACCCCACTCAGTAAGGGTATATAATTATAACTATTCTAACCGTCGCGTCTAGTCACTATAACACAAGCCTTGTTGCTTAGACTGGAGCACTCGCTCACTCACTCAATCGTTTCCACCCTTCCTTCGAAATAATGGAAATAATATGTCTTCTATTCGACATTCGTCACCATTATCACAAGCCTAGCTCACACTCGCTCCCTCCCTTCTTAAGATCAAATTAGTAACACTATATTATTATTATTATTAAACAATATAAAACAAACACGAGACGTGTGACGATTACCGCTCGCATGCGAGTGTGACGGTTAGGGTATTATTGACCGAAAAAACATTGACCGACAAAGATTGACCGACTAAACATTGACCGAAAAAAAAATTGACCGACAAAACATTGACCGAAAAAAAATTGACCGAAAGAAACATTGACCGACGAAACATTGACCGACAAAACATTGACCGACGAAACATTGACCGACAAAACATTGACCGACGAAACATTGACCGACAAAACATTCACCGACAAAACATTGACCGACAACCCAAGTAACACATTTGGTAACAAATAGCTTGCATATAGTATTTTTTTGGAACCTTTAGTAATAAAATCCACCTTGATTAAGTTCTATATAGGTGGTTAGAACTTATATGCAACCTATATATTACTAAAGGGAGAAAAATTGCAACTCATTTATAGTTGCAGAAGCGTTGCATAAGAGTTCGAATTGTTACCCTGAGTGGCACTTGGAACTAACGGTGCGAATTGCGCGCTGTGAATGAATGATTGAACGATAAAGCGATACCGTTCATTCGTTGAGTGACAATTTGTCATAACTAGTCTTATTTTCGGCGGAGATAAACGAAAAACGGTGTGCTTTGTTCTATTGTGTTAATTGTGACAGCCATATTGCATCTATTTGGCAAGTATTAAAAATGTACGTGTAAACCGCAGCATAATATCACGGAGCCCTTGCAAATGGTTTTTTATCGTGAAACCATGGTATATTTACTTAGTAAATTTTGATGCGCCTTCAATTTAATCAAAAAATATTAACAAATATGTGCTGATCAAATAAATAAGATAATACTTTACAACAATTTGGTTGTTAAAAACCTAACATTATAGTTTCACAAAAAGTATAATGTCAACAATAGTTATCAAAACTTATTTTGTTTTATGTTATTGTAATAAAATATCATTAAACAAATAATGCTTTTCAAGGTTATTATTTTTAAACATGGCGATTTAAAGTAGACCTTGTAGTTCTTATTTTCACTAAAATGTTACCTTATTGGAACTCTTAAGCCCAAAAATCACTCATTAGTACCTAGTAGTGATATTTTTCACTTCACAGGTCTTGCTGTCTCTACTTTGAATTGGGGATCCTCAAAACGGGTACAAAACCCATTGTGAAGGATAATAAATTTAAAAAAGTAAAATTTACTTAACTGTAAAATCGAGGACTGTCTGTACAACTGTCTGTGCAATTGTCTGTGCAACTGTCTGTCACTGACTGGAACTGTCTGAAACTGTCTGGTACTGTCTGGTACCGTCTGGTACCGTCTGGTACCGTCTGGTACCGTCTGCTACAGTCTGGTACAGTCTGGTACAGTCTGGTACAGTCTGGTACAGTCTGGTACAGTCTGGTACAGTCTGGTACAGTCTGGTACAGTTTGGTACAGTTTGGTGCCGTCTGGCACCGTCTGGCACCGTCTGGCACTGTCTGGCACTGTCTGGCACTGTCTGGCACTGTCTGGCACTGTCTGGCACTGTCTGGCACTGTCTGGCACTGTCTGGCACTGTCTGGCACTGTCTGGCACTGTCTGGCACTGTCTGGCACTGTCTGGCACTGTCTGGCACTGTCTGGCACTGTCTGGCACTGTCTGGCACTGTCTGGCACTGTCTGGCACTGTTTGGAACTGTTTGACACTGTCTGTAACTGTTTGGAATAAAACTACCCAAGTAACACATTTGGTAACAAATAGCTTGCATATAGTATTTTTTTGGAACCTTTAGTAATAAAATCCACCTTGATTAAGTTCTATATAGGTGGTTAGAACTTATATGCAACCTATATATTACTAAAGGGAGAAAAATTGCAACTCATTTATAGTTGCAGAAGCGTTGCATAAGAGTTCGAATTGTTACCCTGAGTGGCACTTGGAACTAACGGTGCGAATTGCGCGCTGTGAATGAATGATTGAACGATAAAGCGATACCGTTCATTCGTTGAGTGACAATTTGTCATAACTAGTCTTATTTTCGGCGGAGATAAACGAAAAACGGTGTGCTTTGTTCTATTGTGTTAATTGTGACAGCCATATTGCATCTATTTGGCGAGTATTAAAAATGTACGTGTAAACCGCAGCATAATATCACGGAGCCCTTGCAAATGGTTTTTTATCGTGAAACCATGGTATATTTACTTAGTAAATTTTGATGCGCCTTCAATTTAATCAAAAAATATTAACAAATATGTGCTGATCAAATAAATAAGATAATACTTTACAACAATTTGGTTGTTAAAAACCTAACATTATAGTTTCACAAAAAGTATAATGTCAACAATAGTTATCAAAACTTATTTTGTTTTATGGTATTGTAATAAAATATCATTAAACAAATAATGCTTTTCAAGGTTATTATTTTTAAACATGGCGATTTAAAGTAGACCTTGTAATTCTTATTTTCACTAATTTGTTACCTTATTGGAACTCTTAAGCCCAAAAATCACTCATTAGTACCTAGTAGTGATATTTTTCACTTCACAGGTCTTGCTGTCTCTACTTTGAATTGGGGATCCTCAAGACGGGTACAAAACCCATTGTGAAGGATAATAAAGTAAAAAAAGTAAAATTTACTTAACTGTAAAGTCGAGGACTGTCTGTACAACTGTCTGTGCAATTGTCTGTGCAACTGTCTGTGCAACTGTCTGTGCAACTGTCTGTACAACTGTCTGTCACTGACTGGAACTGTCTGAAACTGTCTGGTACTGTCTGGTACCGTCTGGTACCGTCTGGTACCGTCTGCTACAGTCTGGTACAGTCTGGTACAGTCTGGTACAGCCTGGTACAGTGTGGTACAGTTTGGTACAGTTTGGTGCCGTCTGGCACCGTCTGGCACCGTCTGGCACCGTCTGGCACCGTCTGGCACTGTCTGGCACTGTCTGGCACTGTCTGGCACTGTCTGGCACTGTCTGGCACTGTTTGGAACTGTTTGACACTGTCTGTAACTGTTTGGAATAAAACTAATGTACGGAACCCTCAGCGCGTGAGTACGACTCGCACTCGACCCGTTATTATTTTAATTAGATCTTGTGGTTCTAAATGAGATAAAAATGGAACCGATCTACGCTTTACAGTGGCATATAAGAGTATATTAGACCTTACAAAGGCAATTATACTAAGGTTCCAAATGAGCTGCAATAATAACTCTTGAGCCACTACAAGTGATAAATAACTCATATATACTACTTATTTACTACTAAAGGTGCCAAATGAGGGAAAAATACCACCTATTAGGGCACAGTTCTTTAGGGGGGATTTTAAGATGTCATATGCCTCTTTGAGTTCTATAAGAGAGAAAATTAAAACCTTTATGCGCCTATGAGTAATAGATTCGGCTTAATGCTACCATAGGTAATAAAGCAGAAACAAAAATCACTCAAAAGCAACCGTTAGTGATAAGAGTTACTCATTTGCAAATTCGAGTGCTGTTTGCATCTTTAAGTAATACCATACACTCTTGCATCACTTATATGCTACCTACAGTTGCAAAATAAGTTCCAAAATTCACTAACGTGCTACTTGGGTAATGTACGGAACCCTCAGCGCGTGAGTACGACTCGCACTCGACCCGTTATTATTTTAATTAGATCTTGTGGTTCTAAATGAGATAAAAATGGAACCGATCTACGCTTTACAGTGGCATATAAGAGTATATTAGACCTTACAAAGGCAATTACACTAAGGTTCCAAATGAGCTGCAATAATAACTCTTGAGCCACTACAAGTGATAAATAACTCATATATACTACTTATTTAGTACTAAAGGTGCCAAATGAGGGAAAAATACCACCTATTAGGGCACAGTTCTTTAGGGGGGATTTTAAGATGTCATATGCCTCTTTGAGTTCTATAAGAGAGAAAATTAAAACCTTTATGCGCCTATGAGTAATAGATTCGGCTTAATGCTACCATAGGTAATAAAGCAGAAACAAAAATCACTCAAAAGCAACCGTTAGTGATAAGAGTTACTCATTTGCAAATTCGAGTGCTGTTTGCATCTTTAAGTAATACCATACACTCTTGCATCACTTATATGCTACCTATAGTTGCAAAATAAGTTCCAAAATTCACTAACGTGCTACTTGGGAAAACTTTCCCCGACAAATCATTCACCGACAAACATTCACCGACAAAATTTTCACCGACAAAACATTATGACTGTGATTAAACGAACTCCAAAGTGAAGTTCTATCAATATTATACGAATCGCTTTATTCGAAGATAATAGTATAAAACCAGGTAGTCCCTTTATCCTACAGGCAACATTCGCACGTTTTTATTTAGAGAAATCACTCGATTAAAAGTACCTAGTGTTAATCGATATAAGTACCATACTACCTTCCCTAGCATTCTAGCTCATTCTTTTTAGAGATTTGGAAACAATACTTCCCAAGTTTTCAGGGATCATATTAATTATGATTTATTGATATGATATTAGGGTGGGTTTTGGGTAACCATTATTATCTTCGAATAAAGCGATTCGTATAATATTGATAGAACTTCACTTTGGAGTTCGTTTAATCACATATTATACTTCATCGCTTTATTCTTCAGATAATAGTATAAAACCAGGTAGATATTTAGAGATGGAAGTTTTGTTTCTTTGCTACTTAATATTAAATTAGTACTTGTGTGAATAAATGAAATAAAGGAGAATGACAAAAAATGTATAGAGCTTGGGCCTGAAGGCCTCATGAAACGAGTCATATATCAAAAGAATGGTGGTTTCAAGAGGAACATTTTATTGTATGACCACTTTTTCAAATTAGCTGTGAGATCGGAGATATAGGTCATTAAAGGTAGGCGGTCGTTTCACTTGCGAGTTTTCTTCGTACACCGCTAGGGAATATTAACGCCTGAATAGAATCAGATGTGGCCATCGTATAGCAATGAATTATATATCAAATGATAGGTCGTTTCAATAGGAATAATTCAGTATATGACGACTTTTAAAAATTATTTTTATTTTTAGAGTTATAGGCCGTTTATGCTAAGTAGTAGGTATAGGTTACTAAGGTGATTCCTTGTGCAATGCAAACGCTTGGTTAGAACCAGATGTTGCTCTCCTCATGAAACGAGTCATATATCAAATGAAAGGTGGTTTCAAAAGAAACATTTTATTGTATGATCATTTTTTCAAAATAATTGTGGGTTCGGAGTTATAGGTCATTAACGGTAGGTGGTCGTTTCACTTGAGAGTTTTCTCCGTACACCGCTAGGGAGTATTAAAGCCTGAATAGAATCAGATGTACCCATCGTATAGCAATGAGTCAAAAATCAAATGATAAGTTATTTCAAAAGTAATAATTCGATGTATGATGACTTTTAAGAATATTTTTATTTTTAGAGTTATAGGCCATTTATGTTAATTAGTAGATGTCGGTGACTAATGTCTTCCCTTGTGCAATGCAGATGCTTGGTTAGAAGCAGATGTTGCCCTCCTCATGAAACGAGTCATATATTAAATGAAAGGTGGTTTTAAGAGAAACATTTTATTGTATGACCACTTTATCAAAATAGTTGTGAATTCGGAGTTGTAGGTCAATAATGGTAGGTGGTCGTTTATGCTAAGTAGTAGATGTTGGTGACTAATGTCTTCTCTTGTGCAATGCAGATGCTTGGTTAGAAGCAGATGTTGCCCTCCTCATGAAACGAGTCGCATATTAAATGAAAGGTGGTTTTAAGAGAAACATTTTATTGTATGACCACTTTTTCAAAATAGTTGTGAATTCGGAGTTGTAGGTCAATAATGGTAGGTGGTCGTTTATGCTAAGTAGTAGATGTTGGTGACTAATGTCTTCCCTTGTGCAATGCAGATGCTTGGTTAGAAGCAGATGTTACCCTCCTCATGAAACGAGTCGCATATTAAATGAAAGGTGGTTTTAAGCGTAACATTTTATTGTATGACCACTTTTTCAAAATAGTTGTGAATTCGGAGTTATAGGTCAATAATGGTAGGTGGTCGTTTATGCTAAGTAGTAGATGTTGGTGACTAATGTCTTCTCTTGTGCAATGCAGATGCTTGGTTAGAAGCAGATGTTGCCCTCCTCATGAAACGAGTCATAATATATTAAATGAAAGGTGGTTTTAAGAAAAACATTTTATTGCATGACTACATTCAAATTCTATTTAAAATAGTAGTGGTTTCGGAGTTAAAGATCGTTAAATGTTCTTAAGTAAGTGTTCGGTTGTTTTAGAAATTGTTGACTATGTCTGTCGTGATTTAGTCATCACCATTTAACACTATTTAGTGACACAACAGGCTGATAGAAAGCATGAAGCTTATTGTAACCGACGTATAGGGTATGATACCTAGGTTAGATTATAAATAGGCTCAATATGGTCTCCCGATACACAACCGACAAAGCATAACCGTCAATGTCTTGCAAACAAATAAAAAAAGAATGCTCACGTCTCGTGACGGGTCTTGTGCAATAGGTAATAATGCTACCACATGCTCCGCCTTCCTACGAGTACATATCGTGCGTTTTTATTGTAACTGCAATAATATCTATTCCGATTATCCTGTTTGGGAACTATCTATCTTTAAAAAAATATATACTTTTCATTACTCATACTCCAAAAGTACTAAAGGTGCCTGACGAGCGTGTTGAAAGTAAAACTTTCAACCCTAGGGAAAATCGCTTTCACTGACAGCTGTCATGTCAAATTATGGCTTCGCACGGCTTAGCCAGTATCAGTATCATTACACATTGGGAACTTCAAAAACCTAACCTCTTTGCTTTAGGTAACACCAAAAAACAACCATTATGACTTCGCATGACTCATGCATACTGCCAGAGTTTATTACTTAGTAGGTTTTTTCTCAGTAATACAATTCAAGTAGATATATTTAGTTCAAGATATCTTGTAAAAAATAAATATTATAAAGACGATAATGGTCAAAGCGACGTATGACCATGCTGCGACGCCTGCGCCCTGTTGTGATGTTGCTGCTGCTGGCTTTTTGCGACCGTCCGGTTAGTGTCGTTCCTTGAGTAAAAAAAACTGGCAGGAAATGCTTGCATTTTTAACTATTTTAAACGTTTTAATTAGTATTAGTTTTCGTTATTTTATTATCTTTTTGTGTTAAGTTTAATGTGGTTTTTTAATTTATGATTGCGTATTTTGTGTATTAGTACATTGTTACCCTAGGTGTGAAAGTCACTCTTTGAGTCCCGAGACGGAGTTTGGCGCCCGAGCGTAGCGAGGGCGCTAATAGTTCGAGGGACTTAATGAGTCTTTCACCCGAGGTAAACATTGTGCTTTTCATTACGAATAATACATAAAATTCTTCCTAACAACGAGAGTGAATTAGAGATTCCATACTACCTGATCCTCTTACAAGGTTGAAAAGAAAGAGGTTATACATTAAGCAGTGTTTCTTTTAGGATTTTGTTGTATTCAATACTCAAATACGTCGGTACCGAAGAGATTTTTATTAATGAGTTAATCCAACACTGGGAAATGACGCAAAATCCGTAGATTTAAATTACAGTTTTTTAACACGGTTTGTCTAGAAAATGTTCTTTACACAAAATACACAATCATAAATGTAAAACCAAATTAAACTTAACACAAAAACATAATGAAATAACAACAGATAATACTAATTAAAACGTTTAAAATAGTTTGAAAATGCTAGCATATCCCGCTAGTTTTTTTTTACTCAAGGAACGACACTGACGACACGGTCGCATAAAGCCACATCAACAACATCTCGACAGGGCGCGGGCGGCGGCGCGGCATGGTCATACGTCGCTTTGACCATTTTCGTCTACATTTATTTTATTAAATAAGATATTATTATCTTGAACTAAATATACGTACTTGAATTCGATTACTGAGAAAAAACCTACTAAGTACTAAACTCTGGCAGTATGCATAAGCTGTGCGAAGCCATAATTGTTATTCTTTGGTGTTACCTAAAGCAAGGAGGTTAGGTTTTTGAAGTTCCTAATGCGTAATGATACTAATACTGGCTACATGCACATTGCACAAGCCGGATGAAGCCATAATTTTATATGACAGCTGTCAGTGTAAGCGATTTTCCCTAGGGCTGGAAGTTTTTTTTTTCTACACGCTCTTCAGGTACATTTGGACCTACTTTCGGAGTATGAGTAATGAAAATTATATTTTCTCGACAAACCGTGTTACAAAAATTGTAATTTAAATCTACGGACTTCGCGTCATTTCCTAGTGTTGGATTAACGAATTAATAAAAATCTTTTCGGTAAGTACCGAGTTACCGACGTATTTGAGTATTGAAAATAAATAGCAAAAACCTAAAAAACACTATAATGTAAAACCTCTTTGGTCCTAACCTTGAAAGAGGATCAGGTAGTATGGAATCTCTCATTCACTCTCGCTTTTAGGAAGAATTTGATATATTATTCGTTATGAAAAGCACAGTGTTTACCTCGGGTAAAATACTCATTTAGTCCCTCGAACTATTAGCCAAACTCCGTCTCGGGACTAAATGAGTCACTTTTACCCCTAGGTTAACAATGTAATATTTTAACTCGATATTCCCATGGATCGGTACTTACGTTGCTGCAACCATGAATCGTCGTTATCAATTTTATTGAGAGGAATTACAATTCTCAACGGTTTTTCCTTTCGACTCCCGCTTCAGGGGGCGCTTAAGGGTCCAACCATGGGGTCCATTAAGCGGGAGTCGAATATAATAATCCTCTATTTCATTAATTCTGTATCAACGCTCCGCGTTGAATTACCGCACGAAATTAACGCAAAAGTATATTTTGTGTTAATCTAGGTCTCCAGCAATTTCCATACCGAGTTTCATCGCAATCGGTTTAGTCGATTAGGGCCCAAGCCTAGTCCCCGAACAGGAAATCGGAATAGATATTATTGCAGTAACAATAGAAACGCACGATAGGTACTCGTAGGAAGGTAGAGCGTGTGGTAGCATTATTACCTATTGTACAAGACCCGTCACGAGACGTGAAGATTCTTTTTTTATTTGTTTGCAGGACATTGACGGTTATGCTTTGTCGGTTGTGTATCGGGAGACCATATTGAGCCTATTTATAATCTTACCTAGGTATCATAACCTATACGTCGGTTACGATAAGCTTCATGCTTTTAATCAGCCTGCTGTGTCACTAAATAGTGTTAAATGGTGATGACTAAATCACGACAGACATAGTTAACAATTTCTAAAACAACCGAACACTTACTTAAGAACATTTAACGATCTTTAACTCCGAAACCACTACTATTTTAAAAAGAATTTGAATGTAGTCATGCAATAAAATGTTTTTCTTAAAACCACCTTTCATTTAATATATGACTCGTTTCATGAGGAGGGCAACATCTGCTTTTAACCAAGCATCTGCATTGCACAAGAGAAGACATTAGTCACCAACATCTACTACTTAGCATAAACGACCACCTACCATTATTGACCTATAACTCCGAATTCACACTATTTTGAAAAAGTGGTCATACAATAAAATGTTACTCTTAAAACCACCTTTCATTTAATATGCGACTCGTTTCATGAGGAGGGTAACATCTGCTTCTAACCAAGCATCTGCATTGCACAAGGGAAGACGTTAGTCACCAACATCTACTACTTAGCATAAACGACCACCTACCATTATTGACCTACAACTCCGAATTCACAACTATTTTGAAAAAGTGGTCATACAATAAAATGTTTCTCTTAAAACCACCTTTCATTTAATATGCGACTCGTTTCATGAGGAGGGCAACATCTGCTTCTAACCAAGCATCTGCATTGCACAAGAGAAGACATTAGTCACCAACATCTACTACTTAGCATAAACGACCACCTACCATTATTGACCTACAACTCCGAATTCACAACTATTTTGATAAAGTGGTCATACAATAAAATGTTTCTCTTAAAACCACCTTTCATTTAATATATGACTCGTTTCATGAGGAGGGCAACATCTGCTTCTAACCAAGCGTTTGCATTGCACAAGGAATCACCTTAGTAACCTATACCTACTACTTAGCATAAACGGCCTATAACTCTAAAAATAAAAATAATTTTTAAAAGTCGTCATATACTGAATTATTCCTCTTGAAACGACCTATCATTTGATATATAATTCATTGCTATACGATGGCCACATCTGATTCTATTCAGGCGTTAATATTCCCTAGCGGTGTACGGAGAAAACTCGCAAGTGAAACGACCGCCTACCTTTAATGACCTATATCTCCGATCTCACAGCTAATTTGAAAAAGTGGTCATACAATAAAATGTTCCTCTTGAAACCACCATTCTTTTGATATATGACTCGTTTCATGAGGCCTTCAGGCCCAGAAAAAACATTCTCCTTTCATCACGTTATTTCTTATATTAGAGAAAAACAAAAAATAACAAAATTTAACATATTACTAGAAATGTTAATCAATCTTAACAATTAGGTAAGAGCCACGGCTCTGGCGAAATCCCCATCGGATTCGGCAATGATTGGCCGGTTATAAAATCTGGCAAACACTGAAGATGTACCGGTCCAGCCGGCAGTCCTCCTTATTACATCTATACTGAGTCCTGCGGATCTAGCTGCGGACGTGCTCGCGTGGCGCGTACTGTGCGCGCTAAAGGTGTTTGTGTTAACACCGCTCTCTGACAATATTTGTTTGATCCAGCGGCTAATGGACTGGGCAGTGGCTGCTCTATGTGGTTGTTTTATGGTCAACAATAGTATACCCACGTTCGAGGTCCTCAAATTTTGTGTTAGCAAAATATAATCACTGAGAACGGAAACGGGACAAATTTTTAAATTTTCACGGAAATATGGTAAGAAAAGCAACGGTTGGTCCCGACCGGGTGCCGATGTTTTTATTATGTCCGTTATGGCTATCCTAATACCATTCTGTTCTATTGTGATATTTTCTAGACGTATCATGGAGAGTGTTTGAACTCGATGTCCTGTACATAGTGCTAATAGTATAACTATTTTTTTTGTTATTTGTTCTAAAGTAAGTGATGAATTAGGGTACCAATTAGAGATAAAGTTAAGTACAATTTGTGGGTCCCAAGTTGAAGTATACTTGGGAAGATTAGGTCTAATTTTGTAAGCTCCTTTAAGTAGACGTTTTATATGTGCGTCAGTACCTATTCTGTCGCCTAGTAACAATGACAGTGCAGAACGGTGGCTATTAAGGGAGCCATACGAACATCCTTTGTTAAATTGTTCCGATAGAAAAGTTAAAACGAGAGGAATTGAATCATTCGATACATTACTATTGTTGTCCTTACAAAACTGCCACCAGAGCTTTAAGGTAACCCCGTATTGCTTGAGAGTATTGTCAGACAGCGATGCCAACATTAGGTCGAGCGCCTGAGGTGGGGAACCACGTCGCGCGAACGCCGCCCGCAGAGTTTCGATACATTACTATTGTTGTCCTTACAAAACTGCCACCAGAGCTTTAAGGTAACCCCGTATTGCTTGAGAGTATTGTCAGACAGCGATGCCAACATTAGGTCGAGCGCCTGAGGTGGGGAACCACGTCGCGCGAACGCCGCCCGCAGAGTTTCGCGGCACCCAGGGTAAGGTTCGCATGAAGGGGGTGATGCGCTCTGAAATGTAATTGTACTAAACAATAAACATTTACTAGGGTCTAAGAAATATATCTCGGATAGGTACACGTAGTCTCTCTAACAGAGGAAACCATGGCTGCGACGGCCAATATGGAAAAATCAATATACCAGAGGCTCCGTCGTCTATGATTTTTCCTAAGCACTTTAAAATAATAGGAAATGGTGGAAAAGCATAAAAAAAATGAGGTTTCCAACTTATTGTAAATGCGTCTACGGCGAAAGCATCTGGTTCCTGTTTCCAAGAAGTAAAAATCTCACATTTAGCATTGCTTCGAGAAGCAAATAAGTCGATCTCTGGTTGACCAAATAGTTGGGATATGGTATGAAAGGTATCGTTAGTTAATTCCCATTCAGTATCTGGATTAATTTTTCTAGATTCTGCGTCAGCACAGTTATCTTTAGTATTTACATAAGAGGCAAATAGCCAAATATTACGGTTTTCACACCATTGCCAAATATTTCGCGTTAAATTATTTAAGTGTGGGAATTGGATACCTCCCATCCTATTGATGTAACTTATAGCCGTTGTATTATCGACTCGTAACAATATTGCGCAATCACGTTCACTGCTTATAAAACTTTTTAAGCCTAAAAATACCGCCAGTAGTTCAAGGTAATTAATGTGATATTGTTTTTCACTAGATGACCATCTGCCATTTACTCTGGCTCCGTTGCAAACGGCGCCCCAACCACTTCTAGATGCATCACTATATATTTCATATTTGTAAACAGGTTGTTTAAAGTTCAAACATGTTGTAAAAATATTAGCTTTCCACCAGTTCAAATCATCTAAAATAATGTTCGAAAGTTTTATTTTAGCCTCATAGTTATTATTATGTTCTTGTAAGGCTAAGTATTTAGATCGTTCTAGGGTTTTTGTATATAAATAACCATACTTCACAGCGGGACATGCTGAGATGAGTACACCTATTAGTTTAGCTAGGTCTCTTATTTTACATGTAGGTAATTGTGAAAACTTCTGAATCAACTGAGCAATATTGTTACGTTTGTCCATAGGTAATGACATTGACATATTATTAGTGTCGTACATAAATCCTAGAAACTTAATAACTTTCTTAGGACACAGTGAACTTTTATCATAGTTTAAGACAAAACCTAAACATTTCAATAATTGTAAAGTTGAGTTTAGATTGTAAGCACATTCCTCATAACTGTCCCCAATACATAATATATCGTCAAGGTATATCACTGACCTATGCCCTTGTTTTCGAAGGTAGGTAATAACCTCCTTCATGATTTTTGTGAAGACTCGTGGAGCTACAGACAAACCATACGGCATAGCATTAAATTCATATATTGTATGTTTTTTAAGGTTAGGATTTTGAAATTCGAATCTTAAGTACTTTCTATCCGTAGGGGCGATAGGTACTAAAAGATAGGCTTCTTTTAAATCAATGGTAGCCAAAAATCCATCCTGTGGAATTAATTTCGCTGCTGTTCTGTGGTCTTCCATTTTAAAATGTGTAGTTGAAATAAATTTATTTAATGGTTTCAAGTTCAGAATGAATCTCTTGCTACCATTTGGCTTAGGTGCTAAAAATATACTGGATATGAACTGTTCATTACTAGGATTACAAAGTGATACAGCTCCTAATTGTTTTAGGTTTTGTATAGCTACCAACATATCTTGACTATCCTCTTGAGATAGTTTTGAACGCGGTACTACAGACTGTGTTACTTTCCTACAAAATGGTATCGTATAGCCTTGTTGGATCCACGATAAAATTACATTATTTTTGGTTATGTGTAACCAACAGTTATATGAATAGGTAAGCCTACCTGCGTGTACCTGATTTAATGGTGAGCGTCGGCACGGGATTTGTTCTGTCCCTGGCCCTTCGATGCCGGTTGTGGCGTCGAAGTCGCGTTGTACGGACGGCGCGCGGGGAGCGCAGCCGGCTTCCGTAGACCTCCCCCCCCCCCCCCCCCCCTGTTCGACGGGTAACGAGGAGGTCCCGACCAGTTTCCCTGATAGGTAGAACGGACGGCCGGTGCCTGGGAAGTGGAGGCCTGTTTTTGATTCATCGGTTTCCTAATTTGTTGGCCTTGCTTTTCAATGGCTTTGCTAGCTTTTATTTTTTCGCCAAGTGAGGTGCCGAAGAGAGTCTCGTCTCGTTCTGTGTCTTGTATGACATGTAGAAATTTCTTTTCAAGGCTTGGCATAATTAGTCTTTTTCTGTCAGCTGACAATGAAGAATGCAGGTCAGATAGTAGGCGGCAGCCGTCGCTGAGCGCCTTCAGTGCGTTGATCTTGTTATCTGATGTTAAAAGCGTGTCCATGGCGCGGTTTACGGCGGAAGTACCGGCACCGAGGGTCTGCTGGAAGCCTTCTATCTTTTTGTCTCGGTTACGGACGACCTCAGCCACTGCGGCCGATATTTCAGCATTGAGTTTGGGAGCTTGTAACAACTTACAGTTTGCCGGTATTAGGTATTCCTTTAGGAGGTTTGTTTTTTCCTCCTTTGGTAATCCCTTCCGCAACAACGGCAGCTATAATTCAGCTAGGCTGCTATGAATTGGGTCTCCAAAGTCTGGAGTATCGGAAGTGGAGGCACCCAATGCCGACAGTAAGTCTGGATCCAAAGTGACCTCTGGGGTGTCCATCTTCCATTGGTTCCGATTCTATCGTCGTGGGCGGTGGCCGTTCGGGCTCATCCGGTCTTGTTTGTTCGTCATTTATTGTATCTAAAAATGAATACAATAATTGTCATAATTACTTTGCAGTTAAAAATTTTCAAAATTTGATGTGGGTAGTTCGGAATTTCGTGAAGAAAAGAAGTTGTCTCGCAGACAATAATGGCAGGTTTGCATGAAAATCACTGAGATTTCACGTATTTTCTGCATATTACGTTCGTGGATAACTCGCAGTTAACCACGTTATCGCAATTGACTCGCAGTCAATCCCGATCTTCGAACAACTGAACGCACAAAGTAAGTATGTAAGTACGTACCTGGACGATTTTCTTCGTCTTCCAACGAATCGATAATTTGTCGTATACGACGTCGTTGTGGTTCAGACTTTCTTTCTATTCTTCTTATTTTTCGAAGGTACTTTTTTAATTTTTCGTCGGCGCTGCGTTTAGGCATGTTGAATTTAGCAGCGCGTGCGTCGTCGTTGCCGCACGAAAAGGAATGAGCTAGAATGCTAGGGAAGGTAGTATGGTACTTATATCGATTAACACTCGATACTTTTAATCGAGTGATTTCTCTAAATAAAAACGTGCGAATGTTGCCTGTAGGATAAAGGGACTACCTGGTTTTATACTATTATCTGAAGAATAAAGCGATGAAGTATAATCAAAGTCAAAGTCAAAGTCAAATTTCTTTATTTCTTTCGATACTTATGTTTAAAATTACAATGATCACTTGAAATCGTCTTAAAAACTAAGTTAGGATGTGTGCCTTCGGAACGCGCCCACCAATGAGAAGAAGGCACAAGAAACTCATGGGGTTTTTGAAGTAAAAACTTCTTATGGCGCGTTGGGCACTTTTGTGGGTGAGCATTTTCAACCGCTCTCGCGACAGATTCGTAGCGACAGATTCGTAGCAATGAGATTTCGTAGCAAGGTCTACGGGCTGTAGTACCTCTACGAAATTGTTATTTTTAACGGACGACTATTGACGGACGACAATTGTCGGACGACTATTTGTCGGACGACAAATAGTCGTCCGACTATTTTTTTTTTTAATTTTTGATTAGTTTTCACTTCTGTCGGCACTCCCGGAGAACAACCGTTTTTATTTTTTTTATGTGATCACGCTCACAAAGGTCAATTTTACAAATTTATTTATTTATTTATTTATTTATTTACAACTTATAACTATCATTACAGGTAATACCCAATGCGATAGTGAAGCACAAAAAATTACAACAATAACTTACAAATATTCAATTACAATATACCTTAGCCATAACCTAATTATTCCTAACCTAGTTGTTTCTAACTAACTACTTTTCTTACTAACTAACTTGTTCATAACTAACAATGAACAGGGCAATTTTTGTGAATTCACTCAGAGAACATACAAACAAGTCTAAATCTCTCGCTATGAGGTTGAGAGTGCGAAGTGCCCGGGTCAGCGGAGCCTCCTTTAGCAGTTTAGTCCGAGCATGCGGTATGGACAACAGGTCTGGCAATATGCGTCTCCACACATACTTGTCTGGTACACACAAACCTACTTTTGATAGGATATCAGAGTTGTAACACTTTCCTCTAATCACTTTAAAAATGTATGAGACAAGTGCTACCTCCCTTCTGACTCTCAGCTCACTATAACCTACCATACCAAGGACAAACAGAGTTGGGTAGTTAAGTGGATAGAATGGGTAGACACCATACAGCTTCAAATATAAAAATCTTATAAATTTGTTTTGAATTTTTTCCAACATTGTGATGTACTTTTCTTCACGTGGAGACCATATCACTGCACTATATACTCCAAGTGACTCCTAACTAATGCATTATAAAGAGCTGCTATGGCTTGAATATTTGTAAAATCATGAACTGTTCTCATAACAAATCCTAATGTCCTATATGCTTTTTTACATATGTTTGTAATATACTTGGAAAACTTTAGGTCTGATGTTAGTTTAACACCCAGGTCCTTCACCTCTACAACCCTAGCCAACTCTGTACCACATGAGTAAATAATACAACCAGAGACTAATGTGTCATACAAGGCTCTATGACAAGTCCACTACTACAAGCTTGACGCGCGTGTGTGCGTGAGCACTGGCGGCACATCATGTACGGAGAGAAACCGGTCTATACTGGCTCGGCCAGTGCCCAAGTTCAGGGCTGTCACACTCGCATGCGAGCGGTAAACATCACGCGTCGCATGTTTGTTTCATATTGTTTAATAAAATATAGTGTTATTAATTTGGTCTTAAGTAGGGAGGGAGTGAGTGTGGACCATTCTTGTGTTATGGTGACGAGTGACGAAATAGAAGACTTAAATAATTTTCTTTCTTTCGAAGGAAGGGTGGGAACGATTGAGTGAGTGAGTGAGCGTGTGCTCCAGTCTAAGCAACTAGGCTTGTGTTATAGTGACTAGACGCGACAGATATAATAGTTATAAATATTAAATATGTACCTTTACTGAGTGGGAATTGAGTGTGTGAGTGCCCAAACCTAAGCAGCTAGGCTTGTGCTATCGTGACTAGACCACGGATAGAAGATTTTCTTTTATAGAGAGGGAGGAAGGAAGAATGGAAACGATTTAGTGAGTGAGCGCTCCAGCCTAAGCAACTAGGCTTGTGTTATAGTGACTAGACACGACGGAAAGCATAGTTATATGTAGGTATGTATAGCATACTACTTGTGAATTCTAGTATGTCAATGTTTATCTATTTAACGTTCAATTCTGTGACATCAAAGTTTCCCGGTAAGCCATAAAAATTTCTGATTTAGGTATTATGATCATCATTCATTTATTTATTTACTAGCTGCATCCCGCGGTTCGCGTAAGTCTCGATCCCGTGGAAATATCAAAATAAAAAGTAGCCTTCTAGAAAAATGGACTGACCAACACAAAAATATTTTTTCAATTCGAACCAGTAGTTCCTTAGTTCAAACAAACAAACTCTTCAGCTTTATAATATTAGTAAGTATAGATTAATCATCAATTCAGATTACATTGTTACCGCGTTAAAATAAACGCCCATAATAAAAGACACTGATACTTAGTTTACACATTTTTTTTGGAGCGAAGTTCCTTATCTTGCGTTGCGAAAAAAGAGACGGAAAAAGTTAAGACCAAAAGATGTAACGACACGTTTTGCATAGAAAGAAAGCCAGTTATTTTCGTTTCATCTTTCTATTTCGCATTGAACAGTGTGGTGTCGCGACGATTATTTACAAAAAAAGTAGATATAAAAAAATATAAAAAACGAAAAACATTAATTTATTACAACTCCTTAACTAATTCATCGAAAGGAACTTCGTTCTATCCGGGTGTGCCTTGACACCTCTCAAGTTTTTTTTATTTAATATAATCCACCTGTGCCAACCCTACATGATTACGTCACAATTACGTATTCATTTTGACAGCTCCGAACAACCTTAGCCTCTGGTCATCTCTACTCATGTGTCTGTACCGCTGACATTGTACCCAAATTGAATCGGAGTGTGTGCCCGAGTAAAACTGATAGCTATACATTTAAAAAATATAATACAAAAATATTTGAAGGTATTATTTGAAATGGAGCAATTAAAGTCACATCCATGGATTCTTATCATTAAGGTACGAAGAGGTATCATAGTATGCCTTACCGCACAATTTATGCTTTATAAAAGTTTTGAATTTGTTAATGGACATGTCATATACATCTTTAGGTAATTTATTATAATAGAGCACACATGTACTATTAAACGACCTGCTTATTTTCCGGAGCCTACTACCGGGCAAGGTCAGCTCATCCCTATTTCTCGTTGAAATTATGAATATCGCTATTTTTGCGAAAAATATCAGGATTTTTGTGAACGTAGAGCAAGTTTTCGTAAATATATTGTGAATAGAGCGTTAATATATTTATCTCTTTAAATTTTTCTCTAAGTGATTACCCATCTTATAGATAGCTCGGACAGCTCTTTTTTGTAATATAAAAATAGCATCGATATCTGCAGCACACCCCCACAGCAGGAATCCATACGACATGACACTGTGGAAGTAGCTGAAATAGACTAGACGAGCAGTCTCAATGTCCGTGTATTCGCGAATTTTCTTAACGGCGTAAGCGGCAGAACTAAGTCTATTGGACAATGCTTCCACATGCGGGCCCCACTGAAGCTTAGCATCTAAAGTTATACCTAGAAAGACAGCCTCACTGACTAATTCAACTTTCTCATCATTAATCTTTCTTCTTCTTAAGGTGCCTCTCCGACTAACGAAGGTTGGCAGTCAATTTGGAATATTCTTCTCTATTTCTAGCGAGGCGAAAGAGTTCGGCTGCACTCGCTATCCCCGTCCACTCCCGGATGTTACGCAGCCAAGATTTTTTCCTCCGACCGACACGTCTTTTGCCCGCGACTTTTCCCATCATAATTAGTTGCAGTAACTCGTACCTATCATGTCTCAATACATGTCCTAGGTAGGCAACTTTTCTTTGCTTGACGGTCTGCAAAAGTTCGCGTTTCTGCTTTACGCGGCGGAGGACCTCAGCATTGGTTACTTTTTGAGTCCAGCTAATAGCAAGCATCCGCCTGTATGCCCACATTTCAAACGCTTCTACACGTTTTCTGAGATCTTCTTTGATTGTCCAAGTCTCACATCCGTATAGAACAATGGGCCAGATGTAACAACGAAGCATTCTAATGCGCAAACACAGTCCGAGGCTACGGCTGCAGAGAACACGCTTCATCTTATTGAAGGAACTTCGAGCTATTTCGATACGGGTTCTTATTTCCTGATCACTTTCCCAAGATTCATTTAACCACGTACCGAGGTATTTGTACTTTTTTACTTGTTCAAGTGTGTGTCCCTCAACAGATATACACACGTTACCATGCTGCCTGGTTGAAACGACCATAATTTTCGTTTTAGCCTTGTTCAAGCTAAGACCTCCTTTCTCACTGCACACGTTCACTTTGTCGACTATTGTCTGAAGCTCTTGCTCTGAGGATGCTATGAGCACTGTGTCATCCGCGTATCTGAGATTATTAATTAGTCTCCCATTAACTTTGACACCACAGTCTAGATCTTCTAATGCTTCAGCCATAACAGCCTCTGAGTAGACATTGAAGAGTGTAGGTGATAGTATGCAACCTTGACGTACTCCCCTTTTGATTTCAACCTCTTCAGATTCCTCACCATCTATACGGACAGTAGCTCGCTGATTCCAATACAAGTTCTGAATAATTCTGACGTCCCTGTCGTCCAAACCGATGTCTACTAATAGCGCGATGAGTCGATCGTGTAGTACTCTGTCAAACGCCTTCTCATAATCAATGAAGCACAGGTAGACATCTTGTTGCATGTCTTTACATTTTTGCACCAGAACTTGTAAAGCAAAGAGGGCCTCTCTCGTGCCGACTCCAGATCTGAATCCAAATTGATTGTCGGAAAGCTGTTCATCGCATTTGACTTTAATACGTTCATGTATAATGCTAAGAAATAGTTTGAGTACTTGGCTCATTAGGCTTATAGTTCTAAATTCCTCGCATTTCTTAGCATTTTTCTTTTTCGGCAGGGTAACGAAAGCTGACACTAACCAGTCTTTTGGTAACTCTCCTGTTTCGTAAATGAGATTCATCAACTCAACCAGGGCGTCTATGTTATCTTCCACTAGTAACTTCAGTACTTCAATGTGGATGCCGTCCGGTCCAGCAGATTTCCCAACTTTAGCTCTTCGCAAAGCACTCCAAACTTCTTCCTTTAATATTGAGTATCCCTCACAGATGTTACGAGTACTAGGTGTTATGGAGGTTCGGGAATCGTCTGCAAAAATAGTCTTGATGTATTGCTCCCACACAAGCTTTTTCTTCTGAACATCCAGTATTGGAAGACCCATCTCATCCACGAGTCTATTTATCAGACCAGTTGTGCCGATCATAGACCTTATTTCCCTATGCAAGTTGAATGCGTCGTGTTTATCGAACAGCCTTTCCACATATTTGCACTTATCCAAATACCATTGATTACGAGCGTAACGAACCTCTCTTCTTATCAGTTTATCAATGTTATTATATTTTAAGACATCAACATTCTTGTAGAGCCGCCGTTCTTCCATCAGATTAGATATTTTGTCTGTCATCCATACTTGCTTTGGGAAAAAGGTTGGTTTAAGGTACTTGTTACTTACATGAGATAAGACATTTTTTAGATCAGACCAATTTTCCTCAATTGACTTTGATGATTGTTCCTTTGTGGCAAGCGCCCATTCGTTTATCTCGCTTAAAACCTTGGGTCTAATGTCTTTATCAGTGAGTTTTCTAATATTCAACTTAGCCGAACAAGACTTCCTTTTAATTGACTTCAACTGACAAGACAGGACACCGACCACTGGATTATGATCCGTTCTTACATCAGCACCAGGGTAAGTTTTGACACTCTTAAAGGAGTTTTTGAATCGGTTATTGATCATAATAAAATCGATTTGATTTCGGATAATATGTTCAGGTGTATGCTTAGGAGATGTCCAAGTATATAGTCTCCGTGGAGGTAGTTGAAAAAGAGTGTTCATGATCACCATTTCATTATCCTGGCAAAATTGCACTAGTAGATCACCTCTATCATTTCTTTCTCCCAAGCCATGCCTACCTACTACCCCCGGAACATCACCCTCTCCCACTTTAGCATTTAGATCTCCCATTAAAATATTTATGTCATGCTTTTTTGTGATCATAAGGAGCTGTTCTATCTCTTCGTAAAATTGATCAATGTCTTCCTGAGATGAGTCCCTGATAGGAGCGTACACCTGAATTAAGTTGATGTTCCTCGGTTTAGCTTGTACTTGAAGCATCATGGTCCGATTGGACTTAGGGATGAACTCCACGGAGGCATTGAGAGTTTTAGTATCAATTACTATACCTACACCATATAAATTCGAAGACTCATCTGAGCCCGAGTAATATAATACATGCTCATCATTGATGTTATGACGGCCTCGCCCCTTCCACCTCACGTCGCTCAAGCCCATCACCCCGATCCCAAGCCTGTTCATTTCCTTACTTACATTGTGGACTTTGCCTGGACTCAAACTCCTTACGTTCCACGTTCCAATCTTTACTTCACGCAGTTTATTCCTACTTTTCCGCCCGGGGATTCTTCGCACCCCTGTTCCATTTAAGGTACGCCGGGCACTCGGGGCCATTTTCTTTTGAACTTTATCCATGTTTTTTTTTTTGTGTCCAAATTGACAACTAGGGAAATTTAGTGCAGTGGTTTCCCGTGGCCTTCTGCACCAGACATTTTTGAGGTTATTTAATCCTCAAGGCTCGCTGTAGCCTCTTCCGAGTGGTCGGGAGTATGGTTATAACCGCCATTGCTCGGTCGCCAGAGCCTCGACTGTTGTCTAGCAGGGAGCACCCGGTACCCGCTTGGGTACCGCCGCCGAAGCGCGTGCAGGTGAGGTTGACACTTGGGTCGGAGAAGATGGTAGTTCCGTTCCCCCTTACTCCCCACTAATCCCCATTAATCTTTACAACAGTTTTTACTTGTTTTACATTTGGAAGTGTGAATCGAATTAATTTAGTTTTGGATCCATTATGTAATAAATTATTGGAATTGAACCAATCAACTATTCTAGAGAGAGCATTGTTCACATCGTCAACGTTGGACTGACGCCTTTTAACCTTCAACACCAAGGAGGTGTCATCTGCAAACAACACTATCCCATGGTTGTCCCTTACAAGGTAAGGTAAGTCATTTATATAAACGAAGAACAAGAAAGGTCCTAATATGGATCCTTGAGGAACCCCCATTACTATCGCAGATCCGGGGGATCGTTTTCCGTTAACATCGACACACTGGACCCTACCACTCAGATAAGAAGAGATAAGATCCAGGGCGCCGTTCCTAATACCGTAGTGGTGTAGTTTCATGATCAATGTCTTATGTTGAACGCAATCAAATGCTTTGGATAAGTCACAGAACATGCCATACGCATCATGCGACTCCTCCCAAGCATCAAATATATTTTTAATTAACGCTATCCCCGCATCAGTGGTCGAGCGCCCCTTACTAAAACCGAACTGTTTACTATGTAAAATATTATTATCATGAAAATGTTTAAGTAGTTGATTTAAAATAAGTTTTTCAAAAATTTTACTTAACGTGGGTAGCACTGATATTGGTCTAAAATTATGGCGTAGGGGAGTGTCGTTATTGAGATCAATAATGTCTGTGTGCATAGGCCTTGGAGCAGCAACCAACTGCGGGGACCTCCCTACGAGCTCGTCAAATAATGATTGATTTTGTTGTGTGGTAATTTCCTGGGTGGCTGCTTCAAGGTGTGAGATATGTCGATGGGCCTCACAGAGCTCCTGTTCCAGGTCAGATATGCGTCGTAAAGCCTGCTCGTACTCTGCACTACAACTATCAAACCTATCTAACAATAGTTGGAGGTTATCCCGCTCTGTAGTCACATCTTCCAACTTAACATTAATTTGTGACAATTGGTTTTTTAATTTCCCGTTTTGTTCTATTGTACTAATAAGTTCTCTTTCGTTATCGTCCCGTTCGCTGTTTAATTGAACAACCTGCTCATTTGCGGTCTTTAATGGTTGCAAAGTCATTTGCAGTTTCGTCGCTTCCTGACGAGAAGCGACAGCGAAACCCTTCCTAGTCTGCATTTTGAAGAAATAACAGGTAAAATACGTCTGGAAAAACGAGCAGGAAGTTCCCTAAGCAAGTGGGTAGATAGGTTACCGGTATGTCAAACTATTGTACTTACATGGAATTTGTATTAATTACCTGGCTGTTATCAGCGTAGGATATACTATAACATAATATATCCAGGAGAACAAACGGTAAACAAATCCACCAACCACTAAATCACTTTGAATATCTCCACAAAATATTCAAAAGAACACAAGTAAACAATGTTGACAATCCGTTAACTGATCGACATAAGTTTCACGTATTATTTACGTATTTTCACACTATTTAACAATTAGATATTGATTTAACTATAATTATTATAGTTGCGATGAAATTGTAATTTTTAAGGCTTTAAATACACAAAATAACCAATAAAAAAAAACTGGTTGCCTGTAAAGTCGGTATACGGGCGAAAGTTTTACGTGACAACAACTGTGCTCGAGTGGAAGGGACGCGTGCCTTTCACTTTTTATGTCTGTCTCTCTCGCTCTTAGGCGGGCTAACCATGCCCGTGTGCCTCTCACTCGCTCTCATTGTGAGCGCATAACGTCAGCGGAGCGTAACGCAGTTTCTTGAAGTGTCACCCGGCAAACCAATTTATAAGACGTTGTCACGTCAATAATAAAATATTTTGGGACAAATTCAATTCAGCTGTTCGCTCTAGTGTTGCGCGCGGAAAAAAACCGATTGACCGACAAATCTTTCACCGACAAAACATTGACCGACAAAAGCATTGAGATGGTGGTCGAATATTTGGTGTGTTCTAAATTCAAACCCACGTTTTATTTTACTTCCATCATCGAATCATAGCTCCACTGCAGCTGCGTCCACTATTTTGGAGTTTGAATTTAGAACACACCAAATATTCCATCTCAATGCTTTTGTCGGTCAATGTTTTGTCGGTGAATGTTTTGTCGGTGAAAGATTTGTCGGTGAATGTTTTGTCGGTGAAAGTTTTGTCGGTTAATGTTTTGTCGGTGAAAGATTTGTCGGTAAATGTTTGTCGGTGAATGTTTTGTCGAAGAAAGTATTGTCGGTTAATGTTTTGTCGGTGAATGTTTTGTCGGTCAAAGTTTTGTCGGTGAATGTTTTGTCGGTCAATGTTTTGTCGGTCAATGATGTGTCGGTCAATGTTTTGTCGGTCAATGTTTTTTTCGGTCAATGTTTTGTCGGTCAATGTTTTTTTCGGTCAAAATTTTTCGGCCAATCTTTGTCGGTCAATGTTTTTTCGGTGAAAGCCAGTGATACGGAGTGTGACAGCCCTGAACTGGCCGAGCCAGTATAAACCGGTTTCTTTCCATTAGAGGCGGGTCGCCAGTGCAAGCTCATCAGGGACGACAAACGTATTTACCCGCTTTGCGGGCCAATGTGCTTGTTCTGCAAAGCCTTTGTCGTCCCTGCAAATGCAAGCTCATCAGGGACGACAAACGTATTTACCCGCTTTGCGGGCCAATGTGCTTGTTCCGCAAAGCCTTTGTCGTCCCTGCAAATGCAAGCTCATCAGGGACGACAAACGTATTTACCCGCTTTGCGGGCCAATGTGTTTGTTCCGCAAAGCGGTTGTCGTCCCTGCAAATGTAAGTTCATCAGGGACGACATACTTACACATTTACTCACACATAACAAAAGTGCAGACCCACCGTAGAGTTCTAAAAAACAAGGACAAAGTTTTAGTAGGTACAGTCGGCAACAAAAGTGCCGACCCACCGTAGAGTTCTAAAAAACAAGGACAAAATTTTAGCAGGTACAGTCGGCAACAAAAGTGCAGACCCACCGTAGAGTTCTAAAAAACAAGGACAAAATTTTAGCAGGTACAGTCGGCAACAAAAGTGCAGACCCACCGTAGAGTTCTAAAAAACAAGGACAAAGTTTTAGTAGGTACAGTCGGCAACAAAAGTGCCGACCCACCGTAGAGTTCTAAAAAACAAGGACAAAGTGTTGCAGGTAAGTACTACAGTCGGCAACAAAAGTGCAGACCCACCGTCGAGTTCTAAAAAACAAGGACAAAATTTTAGCAGGTACAGTCGGCAACAAAAGTGCAGACCCACCGTAGAGTTCTAAAAAACAAGGACAAAATTTTAGCAGGTACAGTCGGCAACAAAAGTGCAGACCCACCGTAGAGTTCTAAAAAACAAGGACAAAGTTTTAGTAGGTACAGTCGGCAACAAAAGTGCCGACCCACCGTAGAGTTCTAAAAAACAAGGACAAAGTGTTGCAGGTAAGTACTACAGTCGGCAACAAAAGTGCAGACCCACCGTCGAGTTCTAAAAAACAAGGACAAAGTGTTGCAGGTAAGTACTACAGTCGGCAACAAAAGTGCAGACCCACCGTCGAGTTCTAAAAAACAAGGACAAAGTTTTAGTAGGTACAGTCGGCAACAAATGTTGAGGCCCACCGTAAAGTTTTAAGAAACAAGAATCATCGCCTTCGCCACATCTCACACACTACTATGTCGGATATTCCCACGGGATCGGGAGTTACGCGGGTGAAACCGCGGAGCGCTGCTAGTACCCACGTTTTATTTTACCTCCATCATTGAATCTTAACTCCACTGCAGCTGCGTCCTACATACCCACGGCTCAGCATAACTCAATTTTAGAATCTTAACTCCACTGCAGCTGCGTCCCACATACCCACCCGCGACTCATCATAACTAAATTTTCGAACCTTAACTCCACTGCGGCTGCGTCCTTCATACCCACGTTTTATTTTACTGCCATCATCGAATCATAGCTCCACTGCAGCTGCGTCCACTATTTTTACCCGACTACGGCGAAGCCAAAAGGGAGGGTTATGTATTTGACCTGTATGTATGTATGTAAGTATGTATGTATGTAAGTATGTATGTATGTATGTATGTTCATCTGTTCCCACCTAACTTCAAAACTACTTACAACAAATGATTCAACAAATGAGGTATTGTTAGAAGCGTCTCAATGGTCCGCTGGTTATAGACTATGTGACGTCACAATAAATTGAATGTGGCGCCCTCTAGAGGACATAGAGTCATGAATTAAAAAATAAAAATAATTAAAATGTACCGTGTGGGATATCAAATGAAAGGGCTTAATTAGCACATTTCAAAAATATAAATATTGCACTAGCTGTTGCTTACTGATTTGCTTGCATTCACTCGATAATGGTGTTAGTGCGTGTGTTTGTTACTTCTTCATGCAAAAACTACTGACCGGATAACAATAAAACTCGGTATGTTAGTAACTGAGAACCTGGATTAGTACATAAACTATGTTTTATCCCGATATTCCCACGGGATCGGGACTTCCCTTGTTCCGGGTTCGGGTCTTCAAGGTGAAACAACTCAGCCGATAGAAAATTTTTAATGGGTAGTACCTATGGGTATCCGAGGGCTTAAAAAGTAACATTGGCTACCTGAAGTGATCGTGTGGGTTAAGCAACGCGTACTAGCGCGGTCCTTGCCACCAACTTCAGCCGATTTAAATGAAAGCTTGTCCTATAGAGATAGTTTTTTAAAGCGTAAAGATTCAAAATGTCCCTTCCCCGAAGTGTCCCTTGGTTATTAGGTACCTACCTACTAAAAATAATTTAAATAAAAAAATAAGTTAAGAAACTAAAACCCGACTACGTAAAAAAATGTAGTTAAAAAAAACAAACTAGGTATCTACATAAAAATCGCACTCTAAAAAGTATCAAACAAGAAAAATACAGAGAGCTAATTCTGTAGGCAATCTCAATCAAAGTGTCGTGTCTCGTGTCGTTCAGTGGATAGCCGTCGTCGGATGCCCTACAAGAATCCCTTAGTACTGTTGCATTGCAAGGTGGCATCCGACGACGGCTATCCACTGAACGACACGAGACACGACACTTTGATTGAGATTGCCTACAGAATTAGCTCTCTGTATTTTTCTTGTTTGATACTTTTTAGAGTGCGATTTTTGGAGTTTGAATTTAGAACACACCAAATATTCTGTCGGTCAATGTTTTGTCGGTGAAAGTTTTGTCGGTCAATGTTTTGTCGGTGAATGTTTTGTCGGTCAAAGCTTTGTCGGTGAATGTTTTGTCGGTCAATGTTTCGTCGGTCAATGTTTTGTCGGTCAATGTTTTTTTCGGTCAATGTTTTGTGGGTCAATGAATAATTGTCGGTCAATGTTTTTTTCGGTCAAAATTTTTCGGTCAATCTTTGTCGGTCAATGTTTTTTCGGTGAAAGCTAGTGATACGCGGAGCTATAATACGGTTAGCGAATTCTATATTGCCAAGATCATTATGAACGTAGAACGCTCACTTCCAAAATTTCGAAATTATTATATGTATAGATAGAAGATTAAATAAGATAATATCTTGAACTAAATATATCTACTTGAATTCGATTACTGAGAAAAAACCTACTAAGTAAGTACTAAACTCTGGCAGTATGCATGAGCCGTACGAAGCCATAATTGTTATTCTTTGGTGTTACCTAAAGCAAGGAGGTTAGGTTTTTGAAGTTTCTAATGCGTAATGATACTGATACTGGCTACATGCACATTGCACAAGCCGTGCGAAGCCATAATTTGACATGACAGCTGTCAGTGAAAGCGATTCTTCCTAGGGCTGAAAGTTTTTCTTTCTACGCGCTCTTCAGGCACCTTTAGACCTACTTTCGGAGTACCTATGAGTAATGAAAAAAAATAAACAACCCTTTAGGAAGGTTTCCGATACCTTTCATAAGCCCACGACGACGCTTTCTGTTGTGCGACCCATATTCCTTAGTCTTCCTCAATCCTATTAATTGATCTGATTCTGTTTTTCGTGTGTCCTTAGACCAATGTGGTGGTGGAGCGCAGCAACACGTCGCGGCTACTGCAGCTATACGTGTCTGGCGCAGATGCCGCGCTGATGTCGGACTGGGCGCCGCCAGCTCTCGAGGAGGTCACCCTATGGATTTGGCAGGCCGTGAGCCCGAACCCGGTACCTGCCTGCGACAACCTGGTGAAGCTCACGGTGGTTGCCCCGTTTGTGAGCGACCTGCCCGCCGCGTGGGTGGCTCACTGCTCGCGCCTAGTGGAGCTCAACATCAATGACATGTACAACGTGAAAACGCTGCCGGCAAGACTGCTCGAGAACGCGACAAAGCTCACCAACTTAAGGATTATCAGAACCAGCCTGTCTTCGTTGCCGGCACAACTATTCACATACACCCCCTACTTGACTCACCTCAACCTCTATGCCAATAAATTTAAAGAACTACCCAGGTAGGTACCTACATACAATACATACATGCCACCAGTGATCATTTCATTTCATTTAATTGCATTCATAATACGGTAGGTACAATAGTTACCTAAATATTCATAATCTTATTCCAAACTGTTAGTACAGGATCCCTCTAAGAACGGCCTTCACCGAGCTGGTTAATAGATGAAAAGTATTTTATATCAAATTAAATAGGTCAATAAATATAATTGCAAATAGGTAGACTAAAAAATTCGGTCCAGAATGATAAAATAATCAAATTTGTACTAAGCAAAGAAACTTACTTTGGTATACTTTGATTTTGATAAAAGAGATCCAATCAATGGATTTGATTTCGTAAAACCGATTCCTCGTGTGTTCTTTTATCGAAAATATTTCCATGCATGTTTGAGAAAAAATATTTGGGTTGGGTGAATGAAACTTTAAGCGGCGACACGAACGTCTCGGCGAATCATTCATTGTTGCATTGGAGGTGGTTGGAGTCAGTGCAGTTTACGTGCATTCATATAGTGTGTTGTTACAGTTCGATGCTGACGTTACCGCTGCGATCGCTGCAATTAGGACACAACAACTTTAATGCGAGTGTGGTTGCGGAGCTAGCCTCGCTAACCGAGCTGAGGAGTCTCTCGCTGGTGCGGAACTGGAAGCTCGGCGATCTCTGCGCGGTCAACGACAGTAATGTCACAGGTAACTTTAGTGACGTTTTGAAGTATCATCGCTGATAGATGGATGGTATTTATTTCTATATCTATGATGGTTACATACACAGCCTTCTCTAGTTACGAAGGTTGTGCCATGAGGCAACCTTCGTAACATGGGGCGACCTTCGTAACGTAACAAGGACACGCTACACAACACAAGCTGGGACAAGCTATGGAGCTTGTACCTACCATAGTATTAGGGAGCTGGGTGTTCGCTACCATAACACAAGCCTAATGTTATAAGCTTGCGGCTAGATGGCGCTATATAAAATGTCCAATAATAGTATTAACTTTACCGTCCCGCTCGTATGTATTGTTGAAACACCTACTGTAACTTTTTTTCTCTGTAAAATTTTCGTTCACAAACCGACTTTAGAGACAACTATTTTTGCTAGGTTAAAAACTCTTTGTTGGTATCTACCTTTTTTATACATCAAAACAGTATGTATAACCCAGATAAATTAAGACTGTTTCATGTACCTAACATGTAATAGCAGTAAGATACGTATTTAACTTATCGGGATAACATTTTAGCACTAGTTGGATACATAATAACTCACGCGTGCATAATACGTTGCATTATGAGCCTAAAAGCGGTTTAATAAGATCCACTTTATGAGCAACTGTGATAAAATAGTACATTACGATATAAGTGTGGTAAATTGATTATTACACTCTCGGCTATGATCAATATCCACACGTGTATCGTACGACGTTTTTTATCACAGTTGCGAATAAAAGAAAAGACTTGAAAAGAAAAGAAAATAATCATTAACAAAATATTTGTGATAAGTCTATGTTTACTATTTTTTAGGCAATTTTTTTTGTTAAGTATATTTCCGAAAGGCCAGGCAAAAGACTTTTAACCTATACAGCCTCGTCTGACATACAATATTTTTTAGGTCTTTTTCCATTTGTTTTTGCGTCGAGGGTTAAAAATAGTCCAGGTCCTTAACGTAAAATACGGTCCCATCGTGAAGAAAGCATGAAACTGGGCATGAACGTAGGTGTCATATATGTGCTTCAATTTCGATATGGAAGCACGTCGAGAAATTATTGTTTCCCCCCTTTCCCCCCTTTTTTGTGACAAATTAGAGTTTTTTGCATTTTGTATGAAAACGGTTCAAACTACAACCAAACTGTTAATGAGCAATATGATCCTCATTAAATTCACTACAATAATTACCATAAAAATATGTAGATCGGACTTATAGTTTAGAAGCTGTAAAGTGATTTTAACGCCCTCTCGACCCTGTTTTGAACGTGAAAACTTATTGACACGCTAGGCTTTTAGGGAGACCTAACTAAGTCTAAGAAATTATAGAGGGTATAATGCTTACAAATTTATTAACAAAAAATGAAGTTATATAAAACAAAGGCTAACAAAAGAAAATAGTTACGTTAAGTTATATAATTAAAGTGTGAAGTTAAATTAAATAGTGAAGTTAAATTTAAATTACTAAAGAATCTACAAAATGATTTTAAGAAAACGTGAAGAAAGAAATCTACAGGGGAGGGAACGAAGTACGTTGGTTTCTCGCAGTCGCGGACAGAAAAGAAAACTTAGCTTCGCGACGGGAGCGACGGCGCGCGGCGCGGACTTCGCTAGCCTGGGTGGGAGGAACGCAGCTTCAACCGCTGGTTACTCGCCCTGGATCGCGTTGCGCCGGCGGCGTGAGGTCAGCTACCCGTAGGAAGGCGTGCGGTAAAAACCCTGAAATTTAGAAAAAGAAAAAGCTAAGCGACTAGAAAAATAAATAAGTGAGGGTAGGTATGAGAGTAGATGAGTTGGCGTTGCTATAGCGTGGAAAATAAACCGTTACGATGAATTCGTGGCAAAGAAAAAGATGAAAAGATATTCAGCGCTGCAATCGATGGTATAATAAAGGCACAATCGTACTTCCCCTTAATCAAATAATAAAAAAATATAGAAACAGAAATAAGTTAGGTATATAAGACCATCGGCAGTCGTTGAATATGAATATATAAAAAATATGCCACGCATCACAAAATGATTTAGATGAAATTTGATAAATAATGGTTTAGCAATTATAGATTATGATTTAATGTTGAAATCATTGACAAAAGAAAAGGATTAACTGGAGAAACTAATAAAATATAAAAATGCTCACGTGTCGAACGGCGGCATTAGATAATGTCAGCTTCTAGCTAGTAAATTAAGAAAAATACACGGAAAAAAACAGAATGAAAAGCAGCGAGACTAATTTGAATGATTTGGAGAAAAACTTACCAGAGATCTGGGTTTTATTTGAGCACTAAGACGACGTAATTCGCAGAACTTATTTTTCCGAAATTTGGAAATGAAAGAGATCAGTTCGGACGATGACACGGCTTTTATTTGCAACGTTTAGTTAGGTATTAAAGAGAAAAAAAAAGACACTCATTCAGTCCATCAAAACACAAACCGCGCGACTGAACAAGTTAGAACGAATTCTTTAATTTCTTATTAGAAAACAATTAATTTTAAAACCTGACGACTAGGTTATTTACAAAACAAACCCCCGTGGCTATTACAACATCCTGTCCTTCTTTAAGGTATTATAATTACTGTTTTAATTAATTAAAACGATCACTTCTCACAACTATGCGCGAGAGCGTCGTGAAAAAATCTCGGAATGCGGGTCCAAGGAATGTTGCAAGTAAAAAAACATTAAAAGGGTAACAACCAAGTTCTTATATTTCAAAGAAAAATAGGTAGGTAGTTTTTTAATTAAAATTTAGTGCTTACTAGTTAAGAAGAATATTTATCTGTTCTTATATTAAATAATTAATATTTATAAATCAACACGAAGATTTTACATTCCTACGAGTAAAGTTGCCAGTATTGACACTGACAGCCACAACAATTGTTCGGAAGAACCGTCAAAGTCAGAACGAGATAAACAAGAATGTTTATTGTAAAACAGTCATGATTGTTATTTTCCAGTTTTTATTCCAGAGTTTATATATAACAGTGAGTTAAAACAATTGTTGTGACATTATCGATAGTGTCATTTTCCTAGACCTGTACCGGCTGAAGTAATAGTTCTATAGGAAAATATATTAGAAATACATTTGTAGATACTAAAATTACCTTTAATTTGATTCCAAAGTGGTGCTGCTAGGATTGACAGTTTTCTCAGAAACAAAGAAATAGTTTACTGTTTTTTATAGTTGAATTTTGTTTAATGATGAAAACATTATTCTGAATAGTTATTTTTTAAATTTCTTTTAAAAAACGTGCTAGAGTATGAAATTGATAATTAATAAACAAACTTATAAAACAAAAATACCTGGAAAACGCTTTCAAGGGGTAGTTTTTCCTAAAAAACTAAAACACGTGCCAGAATTACGTAGCACCATAGGAGAAGCCCAGGGTTTTCAAGGATGAAAACTCAGGTATAGACTACTCTCGGAGGGTCTAATAACATATTAGAAAAATATATTTCATGCGCTTTTTCGATGTATAGCGTTTTTGTGTCCAATTTTACTGGCCGAATTGAAAGAAAAGTACTTAAGCATATTTCGAAAATTATAAGTCCTATCAACATACTTCCAAGACAATTATTATAGAGAATTTAATGAAGAACAAATTGACAGTTTTGGTGTAGCTTTAATCGTTTTTATAATAAAATCAAATAACTCATAAGGGTTGATACAAAACAGGGACGAGGGGGCGTTAAAATCACTTTACAGCTTCTAAACTATAAGTCCGATCTACATACTTTCAAGGTGAATATTGTAGTGAATTTAATGAGGATCATATTGCTCATTGACAGTTTGGTTGTAGTTTGAACCGTTTTCATACAAAATGCAAAAAACTCTAATTTGGCACAAAAAAGGGGGGGGAAAGGGGGGAAACAATAATTTCTCGACGTGCTTCCATATCGAAATTGAAGCACATATATGACAGCTACGTTCATGCCAAGTTTCATGCTTTCTTCACGATGGGACCATAAAACTGATTTTTGTTAGGACTGGGAGCTGTACTATAATATGTGATCCTCTTGTATACCTACTACAGAATATAAAATGAAATCTTCGTTGGCCTCGCTGTCAAAATTGGAGCGACTGGAGTTGTTTAGCACCGGCATCTCGGTCATCTGCAGCGACTGGCGCGAGGACATGGTGAACCTCAAGTACCTCGACCTCCGTTACACGAAGATACGCGACCTGACGGTAAGTACCGAGGAGGAAGGGGTAAGGCAGGAGTGCAATCAGTCGAATGACGCATCGTATGTCCACAGTACAATGACCTGCAGTATAGACGCAGTGTACCCGCCGTGGTGAAGCTCGGATATGGCAGGATATACTTCACTGCCGACGACTACGACAGAGCCGCTGCGGCCGCCGCTGTAGCATTGCCCAGTCGCAATGTTACCGTAGTGTCATCTATGAAAATATTGGACAACTGCAGTCTCTACTGGATAACGGAGGCGCTTAACGGTGACTTGCTGCCGCTGTACGACGTGCAGTTAGACGACTCCGACGGCAAACTGTCGCTTAGAACCGTTCGCGCCGAAGACCTGTTGTGTCCCAGCAGAGAGACGTGTGTCACGATGCCATCTGTTTGCTACTGCGGCATGACGGGCGGCGGACTGCTGCGCATCGTCTGCGTCGGCGTCAAGCTAGACCGCGTGCCACAACTGCCATCACTCAACAACGACTCAGACATCCATGCAGTTGATCTGGTGCTCTCCAACAACTCAATCACCGAGCTGGTCCTCGACGATCTCCCGCCCCATCTCCGGGTAAGTATCGTCCCCCCTCCCCGCACCTCCACCGCCGCCCGCTCCGCCCGCTCACCCTCGACTCTCGTTCCTGCTCCAGGTGCTGGAACTGCGCAACAACTCGATCAGCTACATGACCGAGACGACGGCCCGCACGCTCGTGTCCGGCACCATGAGGCGCGTGCTGCTCGCGGGCAACCGCCTAGAGTGCTCGTGTCGTGCGACACCGGCGCTGCGCGTGCTGCACGACCACGCCGCCGTGCTCGTCGGGCACGACACGCTGCGGTGCGAGGACGGCGGTACGCTCGCGCATGCGATAGCCGCCTGCTCTGCGCTAGTAACAACAGCTTAAGGTGAAACGGTACTTGCGCTCACTCCATACAAACGTAGTCGACTGTTTCCTCCCTGGATAATGACACTAGCACAAATATTTTTGTTGCATAAAACCTATAATTGCCATGACTATGCCCCTATGTTTTGGTATTTTTCATTTTCTAATTATAATAGAAATCTATAATATAAAAATGAATCGCAAAATGTGTTGGTAAGCGCATAACTCAACAACGCCTGGACCGATTTCGATAATTCTTTTTTTGTTGTGTTCGTTGTTGTCAAGAGAAGGATCTTACGAAAGAAAAAATTAAGAAAGTCACGCAGAAAATTATTACGCGGGTGAAACCGCGGGGCGCAGCTAGTTAAATATAAAAACAAAAAATTAAACATGGTCATGGCAGTTATAAGTATAAGTTTTATGCACCAAAAATATTTGCTCTAGTGTCATTATCCAGGGAGGAAACAGTCGACTACGTTTGTAATAGTTTGTATGGAGAAAGCCCCCGGTACCCTTTCTTCTTAACTCGCGTCTGTCACAGCGACGGAGACGCTCACGCTGTGCTTGTGGTAGAAGCGACGATCGAGCCATGCGACTCGCGTCTGTCACAGCGACGGAGACGCTCACGCTGTGCTTGTGGTAGAAGCGACGATCGAGCCATGCGACTCGCGTCTGTCACAGCGACGGAGACGCTCACGCTGTGCTTGTGGTAGAAGCAACGATCGAGCCATGCGACTCGCGTCTGTCACAGCGACGGAGACGCTCACGCTGTGCTTGTGGTAGAAGCGACGATCGAGCCATGCGACTAATAATAACGGTAGAAATCTGTAATCTCCTTTTACTTGCTCCATCGATATGATCGATGACTTGCTCCCATTCACAGGTCATGTTGAGGATGTGAGAATAGATGGATATAGGTAGGTTAATGTAAGCATTTAGATTTTGTGGAGGTCAAGGTTATTGTATCTTGCATAGGAGTAGGTGCAACGATGTGATGTGAGTCAGTCGCCAGTGCACTGCACTGCACCCTGTGACGCGTATGTTTGAATTACACGTACAGATAATCAGTCTTATTATTTACTTTTATAGTAGGCTAGGAAGAACCCTACAATTTCACTTTTTAATTTTGTTTTTAATTCTTGAGTTTAATATTAGTTTAAGATCGATTAATATTTTTAACATTACTAACATTAGATACCTATTATGTTTGTAGTATTAATTAAAAAATTATGGATTTTAATAATCTGCAAAAATATAATATAATTATCATTCGGAATCAGGCTACCTTTATTGTAAAATTTTGAGAAATATAATTTTATCTTACTATTTTGCGTTTTTTTGCATCCTCACCTAGCAATGTCATAGCTGATTTTTTAATTAAAATAAGCTCAAAAATGTTTGAATTTCCAAAAATCGTAGAACAAAGTTTGATTGTTAAAAAGTGCACAGAAGTTTTCCTGTGTACCCTGTAGGTTTAAGTATTGTATCCGTAATTTGGTCACAATAACACAAGCCTAGTTGCTGACAGAGATATATCAACGCACAGCTCCGTCCAAGGGACGGATTGGGCTACAACTGGATATACCTACCGATAATTCTTGAATAGTAAACCCCTACGTAGCATTGTCGAGGGACTCGCGGGCAATGGCTACTTTAGTTATATTTTAATACTAGTCTAAATAATTTAAATAAACAATAAGTTTGAAAACTAAAACACGAAACAAGAAAAATATTCTATGATAATAGTAATATAGAATATGGCGCCCTCTATAGGACACAGCTAGAACATGACGTCACACAACACGATCACGACGCTTCTTATGATACCTCATTTGTCAAATTATAATTAAGAGCAGTTTAGGTTCTAAACTTGAGAAGATATGCGGGAAGAGATAGCCGCGGTCGTATGCCACCTTGCTTACAACATAATAGAAGGCAGGTAGGTATATAGTAAGCTTGCGATCCTTAGGGCAAGGTGGCATACGACCACGGCTGTCCGCGGCATATTTTCTTGTTTCAAACTTCTTAGAGCGCGTCTTTGCCGTAGTCGGGTTTTAGTTTTGAAACTTTTGTCATTAACATTATTTATATTATAATACTTGTAAGCCATTACTCGGTAGTGAACATTTGTCGCTGTAATCGTGCGCAGCACGCTTGCACGGCGGAGAGCACGTTCCACGTACTCCACTGCGGCTGTGTGTCTGTAATAATGCCAACACGATTTTTATTACTCATTTTACAAAAGTTTACGTTAGAAACCTAGTACTTACGGAAAATGTTCAACAAAATAAATGGTAGGTACCTACTAATGTTTTAAATTTGTTTTCCTCTACTGTTAACTTAGTAGTTAAGTACCTTAATAATTAGCAATATTAGGTAGGTACTCACAATTTTGTCCAAAAACAGGAAAAATATAATTATTTTATTAAATTAATTAAGGCTAAATTTATGGTTAACTTGTCAAAGTTACCTATGTGCGTATTTAAAATGGATGGTAGCTAAGGACCTATATTAATTTATCTAAATTAGGGATTTAATAAATGAAAGTGCATAATTTGAAGTTAAGAGTTGGCCATTAGAATAGAATAGAAGTTCACAAAATAAAATAGGTAAGTACTACCTAATAATAAATAAATAATAAATATTGCAGGACATTCCACACATCGCCATCTAGCCCCAAGCTAAGTAACTAGACTTGTGTTATGAGTGCAAGACAACTCATATACTTTTCTTTTAATAATCATCATCTTCCTGTTATCCCAATTTATTTGGGGTCGGCGCAGTATGTTTTTTTCTTCCATTTACTCCTATTAGTCGTCATCTCATCGCTGACATTCATCTCTCTCATGTCTTGTCTTACGCAGTCCATCCATCTTTTCTTCGGTCGTCCTCTTCCTCTCCATCCCTCTACCTTCATACTCATCACTCTTCTAGTCACATGCGTCTCTTCTCTTCTCATTACTTGCCCATACCAACTCAACCGGTTCCCTTTTACTTTTTCAGTAACCGGTGCTACTTTCAGGCTTCCTCTAATACACTCATTCCTTATTTTATTCATCCTTGTTACTCCACACATCCATCTTAACATTCTCATCTCCGCTGCATGCAATCTTCTCTCCCGTTTTTTCCGCGCTGGCAACACTCAAGCGAGCAGCTGTTTTGAATTTGTCCCAAATATTTAATTATTTTATTAGTTATTTTGTGTATAATTAGCCCAATTACAATTTCATCGCACCTCTAACCATAGTATTATCAATATCTGATTGTTAATTAGTGAAAATTAAGTAAATAAGTCGTGAAATTTGTGACGGTCAGTCTAACGGCTTGTCAATTATTGTTCTGTGTTCTTTTGAATATTTTTGAAAGATATTCAAAGTGATTTAGTGTTTGTGGGTTTGTTTACCGATTGTTCTCGTGAATATATGTTACAGTATATCCTACGCTGATAACAGCCAGGTACTTAATTTCTACAAATTCCATGTAAGGACAATAAATTGACATAGGTACCGGTATAACCTACCTACTTAGTTGCTTGAGGATCTGCCTGCTCATTTTCCCAGTCGTTTTTACCTATCATTCTTTTAAAAATGCAGACTAGAAAGGCTTTCGCTGTCGCTTCTCGTCAGGAAACGACCACACTGCAACTTACTTTACAACAACTAAAGACCGCAAATGAGCAGGTTGTTCTATTGAACAGCGAACGGGACGATAATGAAAAGGAACTAATAAGTACAATAGAACAAAACGGGAAATTAAAAAATAAATTGTCTCAATTAAATTTAAAATTAGAAGATATTACTGCGGAGCGGGATAACCTCAAAATATTAATAGATAGGTTTGATAGTTGTAGTGCAGAGTACGAGCAGGCTTTACGGCGCATATCCGACCTTGAGCAGGAGCTCCGTGAGGCCCATCGGCATATCACACACCTCGAAGCAGCCTCACAGGAAATCACTACTCAACAAAACCAATCTTTGTTCGACGAGCTTGTAGGGAGGTCCCCGCAGTTGGTTGCTGCTCCAAGATCCAGACACACAGACATTATAGATCTTACTAATGACACTCCTAAACACCATTCAGTGTCGACTAAGATGTGTATGGATTATTGCAGCAGCAAGAAACTAAAAAAATACATAAAAATTAGTAAATTTATTAGAAAAAATAAAAATTTAATTAAAAATCATAAAAAGTTCTCTAAAAATATTAATAACGGCAAAAATAGATTAGAATTTGTAGGCAACGCGCAACTTGAAGTTGGCCGCGGTGTGCGGTGTGTGGTGTGCGGGGGGCGAAGCGTCGCTCGCGCCTTTTTGTTGGCAGTGGTCGTCTGAGATTCGGTGCGTGCGCTCGTGCCCCGCTCACCCCGTTTGCCGCCATTCTAGCACTTAACTAACTGCTTGTGCCTTGTGTTAAAAACTAACTAACCATTATATTAACTAAACTAACTAACTATTGTGTTTTGTGTGTGCTTATATAACAATAAAGCTTACTTATTATTAAAACGTAGTAATTTCTTTCATCACACCGAATAATCCGAGCATCGTGATCGAATCTGTGTGCGCCTGTTACATTTGGTCCTAGTCGAGCCGGATCATGAATGTTTCGGAAGGTGTGGTGACAAGAAGTAAGGCGCGTTCGCTAGCCGGAGCGGGTGGTGATGTCGAGACCATGACTGCAAGGTCGAGCCACTGCTCTAGCCGCGAAACCCTGAAGCAGCGCCTCCGCGTCGAATACGAAGCCGAAAAAGAACTTGCCACGGTGAAAGAGGGTTTAATAAGAAAAAAGCTACAATTGGATCTATTAGAGCTAGAAGAAGAAGAAGAAGTGTTTCGTGGTGGTAGTTTGCATGAGTGGGCCGATAACGCCGCGTCAAGTCACGTGATCGAAGGTTCCAGAGAAGAGCGCGGGCGTCCCGTCGTGTTGCCAAGCGAGGCGCCCCGCGACCCCGCGTTACCGCGCGCGTCCGAGATCGTCCTGCCGCCCGCCCCGCTACCCGCCACCGCGCCCCGCGCCGCGCCTCCCGCGCACGAGTTGCTACGCACGGAGCGAGCCCCCGCCGCAGTTCGCGCGGCCCCGACCCCGCCCGCTCCCGCTGCACCTGCACGCGTCGCACATCATCCGCCCGTTCCGCCACCGAGTGCCCCCGTCGCCGCACTCCCCGTTGTCAACCCCGTACCCCAGTCGGATATACTTCGTTTGGCTGACGTCATTTTATCGAAGCAAAGGGCCGAGTTACCTACGTTCGACGGTAACCCAGTGGAATGGTTGTCCTATAAAGCTGCATACGAACAGACCGCGCCTCGATACAGCGAGTATGACAACATACTGCGTCTTCGTTCGTCCCTACGAGGTGAAGCCGCTCACGCCGTAGGAGACCTGTTACGCACCGGATCGGACCCCCGGGAAGTTATTAGTGCATTAGAAGAAGACTTCGGACATCCGAACTTACTACTAGAAAGCGCGCTTCGCAAGATCAGAAGTTTGCCGCGAGTGTCAGAGAGCGGAAGAGAATTACGCACTTTCACCGCGGGAGTACGTAACTGTGTTTATATTTTAAGAAACATAAGAGCAGATGGGTATATAAACAACCCCCAGATAACAACAGAAATACTAAATAAACTCACACCCGTGCAGCGATCTAAGTACGGTGAGTACGTGATGAGATCGAGCTCATTCTACGAAAGAGATCTACGAGTTTCACCCGATTTGAACATGGTACTGGAGTTTCTGAACTACATCACACGAGTGACCTCCTATTACCAACCGTTGTGTGTTGAAAGTGATACACCCGCGTACCGGTCTCAGAGTGCCGGCGGTACGCGCGCGACTTTCGACGGCGGCAGAGAAGGAGAGACGTCGCGCTTTCGTCGGGGAGGAGCTACGAGTCATCGGGTTCATGCTAGCGTCGACGTCACCGAGGGAACTGCGTCGTGTTCGTCACCCGCGTCGAGTTCGTCACCGCGGCCCGGTTCGTCATCCGATTTCGTTGGTTGTGCGTTGTGTAAACGAAATCACCTGTTAACGGAGTGTGTTGAGTTCGCGCGTAAAAATGAAAAAGACAAGTGGGACTTCGTAAAGTCCAATAAATTATGTTTTAAGTGTATAGTGAAAACTCACTCGCGTTATCGTTGTACGGCTAGAAGGTGCGACAAGTGTCGGTCGCCGCACCATACGTTGCTGCATTACGAGCGCAACACCGACTCCGTCAGCGCTGTCGTCAGCGCTGACCGGGCGGTTGCCGCTACTACGGCGCCGCCCCCCGCGGATACTTCCGTCTCGACGATCGTGAGTACCGAATCGGTAACGAGCACTGGTGAGCGATTTAATAAGACTTTACTCAAGATTTTACCCGTTTCTATTATTGTTGATAATGTTGAATATTCGTGTTATGCATTACTCGATGATGGGGCCACAGTTTCTTTGTTAAACAGTAGCGTATGTTCTAATCTGAGTGGTCCCACATCCCCGTTGAAAATTGTTAGTGCTAGTGGACACATTGTAATTGATAACGAGTCACGTAGGGTGAATGCGCTTATCCGCGGACCGAACGGCGATACTCATAGTATTTCGTTACGTACTATTAATAATATTGACTTACCGCCCCAAGACGTGCCCGCCAAGGTTTTTGATAATGTGCATTTACGGGATTTAGAGTTTTGTAAGATGTCTAATGCCAAACCTATGTTATTAATAGGTCAGGATAATTGGGATTTAATTGTTAATGTGGAAATACGGCAGGGAAAATCCGGTCAACCCGTAGCGTCGCGTACTAAGTTAGGGTGGGTTATACACGGGCCGTTAGGTACTGATTCCGATTATAACCGTCAGTCAATTAATTTATTACGTGATTTTGAGTTGCATGATATTGTCAAGGAACAGTTCGAGTTGGAGTCTATAGGTATAAATGAGGTGACACGTAAGAACCGAGCGAGCGTGTAGGATACTCGATAGTACCAGCCGCCGCATTAGTGGCGGGTGGGAAGTAGGCTTACTGTGGTCACGTGACGACGTGGACCTACCCAATAATTATGATTATGCGTTAAAGAGGTTACGTGGGGTAGAAAATAAATTGAAAGATGAGTACGCCGAGTTGTATACTAAACAGATAGATAAATTAATAAACGAAAGATATGCTAGCCGTGTTACTGAAACGATTCCTTCGAAACCGAAGTGGTACTTGCCACATTTTGGAGTATCTAACCCTAATAAGCCCGGTAAACTTAGGTTAGTTTATGATGCTGCGGCAAAGTACAAAGGTGTTTGTTTGAATGATGTCCTACTGACAGGGCCGGACTTGTTGAATTCGTTATTAGGTGTGTTGTTCAAGTTCCGCACTGGTCCCGTTGCGTATACAGGGGACATATCTGATATGTTTTTGCGGATAAAAATTAGAAAAGAAGATCAGGGCGCTCAGATGTTTCTATGGAGGGGGCAGGATCGTGACTGCGAACCCGACACCTACGTCATGGATTCTATGTTGTTTGGGGCCAAGTCTTCGCCGACTTCGGCAATTTATATTTTAAATAAAAATGCTCGTGAGTTCGAAGAGTCTCACCCTGAGGCTGTCAAGGCCATCCGTGACAATCATTATATGGATGACTATTTAGATTCAGTGGATACGGTGGACGTGGCGCGCCAACGGATTGAACACGTGTCGATGATTCACGCCGCCGGAGGTTTCACGATTAGGGGGTGGGTGACAAACTCACCCGAGCTCCGCCGTGAATTACCCGAGGTTGTCCCGGGCACCGTCGCCCTCGATACGTCACCATATAGTAGTGAACGCACACTGGGTATGATCTGGGTACCGGAACCGGATGAACTTGGTTTTGATCTATCGTTTAAAAGACTATCCCCGGATATAGTTGAGGGTACGGTAGTGCCCAGTAAGCGAGAGTTTTTAAAGGTAATTATGTCGGTTTTTGACCCATTGGGAATTTTGTGTCCGTTTACTATAAAAGCTAGGATGTTATTACAAAAGGTATGGAAGTCGAACATTGAGTGGGATGAATGTTTAAAAGATGAAGAGAGAGGTGAATGGATGAGGTGGCTGAGAGATATAAAGAGAGTTTCGGAGATGCGTGTCCCACGTTGGTATCATCTGACATCTGGGTACGAGCTGCACGTGTTTGGGGATGCCAGTGAGTCAGCCTATGCTGCGGTAGCGTTTTTAGTAGGACAGGACGGATCTGGGAAACCCGCGGTAGCAATGGTTGTAGGTAAAGCTCGTGTTGCGCCGCTGAAGGTCATTTCCGTGCCGAGGTTGGAGTTGCAAGCTGCTGTTTTGGTGTGTCGGTTAGCAGCCACGGTAGAGAAGGAGCAAGGTGTCGCGATTAGTGGAAGGTACCTGTGGACCGATCAAAACGGTCTTAAAATGGATTAGGTCGGATCCACGCGACTTTCAGAAGTTTGTTTCACATCGGTTGGCAGAGGTGGACCAGAAGTCACGTGTGGGCGAGTGGCGCTGGGTGCCATCCGCTGAGAATCCGGCAGACGAAGCTACCAAGCTAAACTGGCCTACTAATTGTAATTTGTGGCTGAACGGGCCGGCTTTCTTGCGCGAATCGAAAGACCGGTGGCCGGTTAATGAGTACGATAAGCCAGGTGACGTCGATTTAGAGCGTATTGAAAAGGTACATGTAGTGAGACCATACGAGCCCTTGGTAGATATTAATAGGTTTTCTTCTTGGGTGCGAGCCGTGAGGGCTACAGCGCGTGTGTTAGCCTTCATAGTTATATGTAGGAAAAAACAGACAGAGTTGTTGACAGCGGAGAATATTCGTGAAGCTGAGTTGTTTCTCTTTAAGCAGTCGCAGGCAGAGTGCTTTGCTGAAGAGATCCGCTCGTTGAGTTCTGGTTGTGTGTCACCTACCAGTAAGATTCGTAGTTTAGATCCCATTTTGTATGATGGTCTGCTTAGAGTGAGAGGGCGCTTGAGTGCCGCGCCTGACCTCACATTTGAGGAAAAACACTATATTATTTTAGATGGTCGGAGTTATACTGCACAGCTTCTCGTGTTCGACTATCATAGACGTGCGCATCACGGAAACCACGAGACTGTGATGAATTGTGTTAGGGAAAGGTTCTGGATAACAGGATTGAGGCGTATCGTCAAAGCTGTGGTACATAACTGTCAATATTGTCGAATTCAACGTGCAGTTCCGTCCCCGCCTAAGATGGCGGATTTACCCGCCGCTAGACTTGAAAACACCCGTAGAGCCTTCGTAAACTGCGGAATAGATTATTTTGGTCCGATGGAGGTAGCTATTGGTAGACGTCGAGAAAAGCGTTGGGGCGTACTTTTTACGTGTCTTGTGACACGCGCTATACACCTTGAACTTGCTTCGTCCCTGTCAGCTGATTCCGCCATCATGGCGATACGTCGGTTTATAGCTCGCCGAGGTCAACCGTCCGTAATGTTCAGTGACAGAGGAACGAATTTCGTAGGAGCCGACGCTGAAATGAGAGCCTCGTTGCGGACATTAGAGCACAGCAAAATTAGTGATTTTGTTATCACCAAAGGTATTTCGTGGCAGTTTAACCCTCCTGCTGCTCCGCATATGGGTGGGTGCTGGGAGCGGCTTGTTCGATCGGTAAAAACCGCGCTTAAGACCGTTTTGAAGGAGCGTGCACCTAGTGAGGAGGTGCTTTTAACTTTACTCGCGGAAGTTGAAATGACAATCAACAGTAGGCCGTTGACTGATGTCAGTACTGAACCTGACAGTTCGATAGCCTTAACACCAAATCATTTGTTGTTAGGAACGGCTTCAGGTGCGTCTGGATTAGGCGTTTTCGACGCAACCGATATGAATAGACGGAAAGCCTGGCGAAAGGCTCAATCTTTGGCGGACATGTTTTGGAGGCGGTGGTTGCGGGAATATGTTCCCACTCTACAAAAACGGCAAAAGTGGCTCACCGAGAAGCCACCGGTCAAAGTCGGCGATCCCGTTTTAATTTTTGAACCGAACCAACCGCGTAACACTTGGCCTAGGGGCGTGATAAGCGCAGTACACCCAGGCCGCGATGGGCAAGTCCGTGTTGTGACTGTCAAAACTTGTAAAGGTCTGGTGCAGCGACCTGTGGTGAGGGTAGTGGTGTTGCCTACTGACGAGTGTGTGTAGACACAAGGGGGTGGAAATGTAGGCAACGCACTAACGAGTATTTGAGTGAAAAAATCGGACAAAAATATTTAATTTATTTATATAATTTTATGTGCAATTAAATTAAATAAAACACAAAGTTTGACCAATATAATAATTATATATTTAAAATTTTACATCTTTTTACATTTTTAGGATTCTTCAACTTCTTCTTCGTCGGAACTTTCGTCTTCGCTTTGTCTATTTTTAAATACCGTGCTGGCAGACATCATTTCTATTGCCTCCTTTGAGAAAGGCTGTCTTTTTTTATTTTGCGTCTTTCTGCTGCAGCTGATAAATGGATCTGAACTTAAAAGAAGTCTGTTTATTATATCTATGTTGCAGTCTCTGCGCGAAAATTTGCGGGAAAAATGTAATCTGTATTGCCTAAAATGTTTGTTTCGGGCTTCAGCTGCCTCTTCCGATAACTGGCCAATAGGTAGGAGTGCATGAGCTATTACTTCACCTCCATGTATCAAAATTTTGTGTATGGTTGGTGACATGGGATGCCAACCATACAGATCGACATATATTTTTGCAGTTTCATTTGCGTATGCTTCAAATTTTTCTACATCAATGTTATTGCCACTTGATATTACTTCTAATATAATTTTAAACCTTTTTATTAAATCGACATTGATGCCAGTTATTCTTGAGGAGCATTCCGGATCTGCAAAAAATCTCCTTGACGTGTTCCCGTCATTAGTGTTCCCAAACCCTGCTTTGGGAACATCTACGAGTAATCCCATTTCCTCTTTAAAGGCTTTTTGTAGTTTTTCTTTAGTCTCTTTTACAATTATTTTTTCTTCTGTAGACCGTGCTTGCCATTTTTGTAAAGGCAATTTATAGGCTAAATGTAAAATAGATTCGAAAAATCGAATTCTTGCGTGAAGAATTGATAATCCAAACTTCAACGTTTCTACTTTACTTTCTTTTTTAATTAATTTATTAAAATCCTTCGAAGTCTGTCCGCAAATGTAGCATCTCATTGTAGATGAGGTGTCTGTAGCAGCATTACATACCTTGCCATCAATCATGGTAAAAACAGTTTATGTTTTATTTTGCTGCCATCAATTTCTGTCTCCTGAAGCTGTTCGGCTTGGTTTTCAATGTATTGTATTTCTTGTTTTGTGATATCTTTTGTTTCATTTATAAATCTTATACGTATGGGTCTGCAGAATCTGACTGAAGACGGAACCGGATTTTGCCAAATGATTTTTTTTCTCCTCTTCTTCAATGATAACAGATAGTCTTAGAGGCACTAGTGAGCTTTGAAAAATATTTGCATCACTATCTCCGTGATTTTCGAATTTTTGCTTGTATTGTGTCTGCTGAGATCCGTCACATCCCCATTTCGAAATTAACACCATATTTTGTTTTTCTTCTTCAGTGCATGACGTATTGACAACCTCCGCTATATATTTGTACAAGCGCAATGCAGTGTGATTTAGTAATGCTTGAAGTTTAACTTCTGCGCTTGTCTCAGTGACATGTATTGATTCTTCCTCGGGATAACATTCAATCTTAGCCATTTGTATGACAGAATAGCATGGGTAAATAGCTTTACCAGATCTGTGGATTATTTCCCATTGTCTTCTAGTGAAATCACCTTCAACAAAGATAGCCAGTGCTTCTGCTGGCGTATATTTTTTTTACAGTTGTTTGCTTCTTGGTACTAGAAATAACTTTTCTAAGTTTAGTAGCTCTGGTGGGTGAAGCCATTAATTCTTTAATTATTTTTGATGCATCTTTATTTCCTGAAGTGCCCTGACTCACGCCAGCAGCATAAGTCAACTCCTCGACAGATACTTGTTCACGCAGATCTTTTGTTTTTCTCCGTTTGCTACGGTCACACACATCTTCAAATGATTTTTTTGGACGTCCAGGTTTTGGTAAGGTCATTTCAGGCCAGTTAGGTAATTCCATCGAAGAAGTAAGCCACACTTCATTACTTTTTAAAAACCGTTCTTCTTTGTATGAAGCTCCTCTCCACTTCTTTTTGAATTCACTTTTAAAGTGCTTCAAACCATTTACCATTTTATGTTTCTCATGTTCCGGACAATTTGTCAATTGGACAAGTCTATCTTCAAACAATGAAAACTTTTCTTCTATTTTGTGGCCCTTGAATTCATTCAAGATCTCCCACAATGCTCTTCTAGTAAATATCTTGATAGTTCTCGAATTATCTGTACGACAAATAAATAAATATATTAACTTAAAATAATTGTGTAATTTTTACGTACGATTTAAAAGTCATATAAAACAAAATGGCGGACGTAGGCGGATGGTTTTATTATGATTTACAATAGCCAACAAATCAATTATTATATTGTTATAAAAGTTGTAGCCCGACAAGACACGACATATACATAAAAACACGATTGTTTGAAAAAGTAAAGCAAAAAAATGTACCTAAATTGTAACTGTTTTCATATCACATAAAAATATAAATTTTATACGACAAAGTAATCATGTAATATTTTAAAATGTAGTACATACCTTCTTCTGCCATATCCAATAAAAGTTTTTTCTAAATTGAACCACACAAACACACAACTGTGAAGCGAAGTTATAGTGCGAACAAAAGTGCCGAAAACAAAGACATGCGACTCCACGAACGGCTGAGTTTCGACTGATTTGTTAAAACAGGTCTAGAGCGGGGGGATTTTTAATGGCCGCCGTCTAAAAGGTCGGTTACCTGGCTATAGGAACAATAGCTTACATGACACTTTTGACTAAGTTGCACATTTTTACTTATGTCCGATTTTATTGATCTAATAATCGTTAGTGCAACGCGCAACTTGAAGTTGGCCGCGGTGTGCGGTGTGTGGTGTGCGGGGGGCGAAGCGTCGCTCGCGCCTTTTTGTTGGCAGTGGTCGTCTGAGATTCGGTGCGTGCGCTCGTGCCCCGCTCACCCCGTTTGCCGCCATTCTAGCACTTAACTAACTGCTTGTGCCTTGTGTTAAAAACTAACTAACCATTATATTAACTAAACTAACTAACTATTGTGTTTTGTGTGTGCTTATATAACAATAAAGCTTACTTATTATTAAAACGTAGTAATTTCTTTCATCACACCGAATAATCCGAGCATCGTGATCGAATCTGTGTGCGCCTGTTACAGAATTATTAGATAAATTAAGTCTATGCACCTTAGAGTTAGAAAATAATCAAAGGCAACTCTGCCCTGCTTATTGAGAGTGTTAAAGTTTTTTAGAATATTTTTTGATATTGCTCCTAAAATATTAATGCTATTGAAACATGATATACACCAAAAGAAAGAGAAAAATGTAGAGATAGTGTTAAAATTAAAATTAATAATATATATTAATATACTTTAAAATAAAATCGAAAAATTTACATATGCTTAGTAATTATTATCAGTGTAAAATGGTCAACCTAAGAATAAGTGCAGCAAGTACCATAGTTGCTGCACTTTTGGTTAGTTTTTTAGAAGCATTAAAGTAAGTTAAATAAAATGTAAGGGAACTTTTTACTAGTATTTACTAATTAAAGGTAATGTTATCAAACTCGGTGTAACAATTATTTGTGGAAATATTTTATATTTCACCAAATCTTTATGTACTTATTTTTACGTTGTAGTCTTTGCATGCATGTCTTTATGTTTGTAAAATCAATCTAAGAATTATTGAATATCTAATAAAAAACTAACGAATTAAAGTAAGTAGCTAGTCCTAAAAGTCTTTCAGTTACTTTGAGGTACAATATATTGAGCATATCTATTTGACTTAAACTTTTTAAAACCAATTTGTATAAAATAGAAAAGAAAAAAACTTAACCCAGAACGTCCCGACTGCTAATAAATAAATCACAAGTTTTACTTACACCTATTTACTTACTTTAAAAGTATTAGTAATTCCTCTGTATCTTCATAGGACATATTTTGAAGTGCTTTCTCGAAGGCTTTTTTACAATTTATGTAGTTAAGTGGAAAAATATTTGTTATAGCATTTAGGTTATTATATAGTAACGGCCCTAGGAACATGTTGAATTTATGAGTGAAAGCTAAGTTAGTTCTTATTTGTAGACGGCAAACTATATCACTCCTTCTTATATTAGCAAAATCAGTGGTGTAGGGAAGGGCTGCATGCTGCTTTAGTACAATGCTCGCTACAAATAACTGTCGAACTGTTAGTACTTTACATGATTTGTACAGGAGGTCAGTAGGGAAAAGGAATGGACGGAAGGTAGACACCTTGAGAATTGCTCTCTGAGCTCTCTCAATTGTTAGTAGCAATGTTTTGCCCACACCACCCCATGAGCTAATACAGTAGGTTAGTATTGATTGACATAGAGCAAAATAAACTTGCTTGATTACTTTTGTGTCTGCAATATGCCGTATTTTTTAAATTCATATTAGCTTACGAGTTCTTTTACATGAAGCTTCAATATGAGATTTAAACAAAAGAGTTTCGTCTATTATAATACCCAGGTATTTTATATTGCTACCAATTTTGATAGCCGAACACGCACATTGGTTATCGCTGTGAGGACTACAAATAATGAGCATATAATGTTGGATTATTTTGCGTTGACGATAGTTTGCGCATTGAAAACTCAATATAATTTGTCTTGTCTGCAATAAGTGTTAGTAAGTTGTGCTGAAGCCAATCTATAAAAACATTGAACCCCTGTTGAGCATATTGATAGACTTCGCTTTTTGAATTAGCCGAAAAGAGAAGAGCAGTGTCGTCAGCATACAATATTATAGTGCCATGATCTAGCACTAGATTACATAGGTCGTTTATGTAAGTAGATCAATTATAGGGTAGGTCATAAAATACTTCCTTGGGGAACTCCAAACGAAGTGTTATTTTTATCAGCACTGACAATATTGTCTAGGTATCCTAACGCATTGGGTACGTTCTTCTAGATAACTTTTAAATAGTTTCAACTGAGTACCTCTTATACCTATACATTCAAGCTTTCGCAACCGAATAGGGATAGAAACTGAGTCAAAAGCTTTGGCTTTGGCTTTTTTTGGTGTGGTGTACCTCATTTGAAAGGTCGTAATGAGTACTTCATTTAATTCTATAGAACAATAAGATCCCACTCAGTGGAGCGGAGATATTTTGGTGTCAATCATACTTAGTTTCATAGTAAGAAATAATGAACCTCAAATAGTCATAACTACTTTATAAAACGCTGCACACGTTTATGCGGTACTTCGGATGAAAGGTCTTAATTAGCATAACATTTTTGTACTACATCATAAAAAATCCTTCCCGGCGGAACTGAAATATTTCGTCTTCAATGCAATATTCGTACTAAGTAATTAAACTTCCAGTGTCATAACTACTTTATAAAACGCTGCACACGTTCATGCGGTACCTCAAACGAAAGGTCTTAACTAGGGCCACAATTTTGTACTACATCACAAAAAAATTCTACCCTGAGGAACCGAGATATTTCATCATCAATACTACGTCTCATACTTGGTAACAAAGCTCCCATAGTTATAACTACTTGATAAATTGTTTTGATCCCTTATGTGGTTTTAAATGAAAGATCTTAACGAGTACCATTGATTAATATGGAAATTTGTGATTACTATAGATTTTTTTCAGGTAATTTTTTTTTATTTTAGATCCAAAAATGAATTCCACATCCCCAATTTATACAAATATAATACCAAACTTGGCAGCTACCAAGATTTGGTCTTTGTTGTTGTAATTGTTGTAATTTGTTTGAAATTCGCTCAGCTCACACGCTTTTTAATACATATTTTTAACATACTTACTACAAGAATGTTGTCAAAGTTGATGTATATCTAAACTAGGTAAGTGCTACTCCCTGAAAACATTTTTTATCCACTAAAATTATAGAAAAAGGAAGTTACAGATAGTAAAAAGTGCAAAATATTTGAAATGTATACCACAATTTTTTTAATTTCGCTTGTTTTTACTATGTACTGCCCCAAATATTATTCCAGAATTGAAATCCAGACATTCGATTTATACGAAAATGATACCTAACTTGACTTAGTACCTAAACTTACGCAGTTATTTACCAAGAACTTCGTTAAAGCTAAATCCCCCCTCTCCCCACCCACATCAAAAATTCAGGTGGCTCCCCTTCGAAAATCCATCTTAAGAACACAAAGAACAATCCTGCCGAAGGAAATCGTTGGTTCAGCAATACCTAGCCGTATTTGACTCTTTTTAACAAGCTTTTATTAGTTTCACCTGTATGTTTGTTTGCTTGCTTGCTTGTTTTTGTCTTGTAGCGACGCAACTAATAGGATATAATAATACTTAACAATACTGCAGTATCTATTAGATACTGCACATAAGATTAGTAGAGTTCTGATAGTAGGTTTCTTAATGCGTAGCTGAAGTGTAGTACCTAATTATAGTTGCTGCATTTATGTTAAGGAAAAAGTATTTTGATTATGTTGTTTACATTATAATAAGTGCAGTATGTAGGAGTTACTGCAGTTATGACTAGAAATAATATTATATGAGCTAATTAAATATATAGTAACTTAAGTTACTACTCTTATTGTAGGGATTTTTTTTTAATTAGTTAAGTTACTGCGTTCTTACTTAATGATATTTCAGGTTTCTTATGGAATTTCGACACATGAGTCAGTTTACAAAGAAGGATTTTTTCTGCTGATTCCGATTCTGTATATAACTCAATTTTGGCAAAAACACGAGTTACTGCACTCTCAATAAGCAGGGCAGAACATGCAGCCGACACTCAAAAATTCCAAATTAGGCTTAAACAATTACAAGATTCGCTTGAATCAGTGAATATCATGTACGATAAATCGAAACAAATTATTGAGGAATATTCGATGGCAATCGGGAAACTTATAAACTCAACATCTCACTACGCTGACCGTTTTGATTCATTATCGGACAAAACAACTTTTGTTTGTGACCCCTGCAGCAAGCCAGACCCAACGGATACACCTGCCTTGTCGAGTGAACGGCTGTGTGATGTCTCACAGCCATTATATTCCTCACCTTATTTAAGTTCTCAAATAAATAAAAAATTGAAAAATAAAATAATTATGTTCAGCGATGAAATTGGAATCGATATGGGCTCAAAATTAAATTATTGCTCAAAGGGACAGTCCTTTATAAATTATTGCATGCCTTCTGCATCTTATCTTCAAATTATGAAAAGAATAAGTAGTTATATATTTAACAAAAATGATAGTTTCGTTATATTTATTGGAAATAGGGGAAGTGTTTACAAACAAGACTTGTTAAAATATTGTAATACTTTGTGCTCTCTAAACATAGAAAAAATTGTAATGTTTACACTACCCTACTGTAAAAACTTGCCAGCTGCGGAAAATAAACTTAGATATAATTTAAATTTAACATTGAACACTATATCAATGTTATAATAAGAAGTTCAATGTGATTGACTCTAACCCTATTGTTAGTAATGTATGTAATGTAGTAAATTATTATTTGACGAAGGGAAAGCACAAGCTTCCGGATTCCATCAAAAGACAGATAGCATCTTCGCTATGTTATTTTTTTAACTTTACAGCCAAGAACTTGGCTACATACACTGCGCCTTTTGCGCAGTTAAATGACATACATAATATTCAGACTACGGATAGTCATCTTTATCCGATTAATTTAAATTAATTATTAAGACAAAAGAGGGACGCTCGCACGCAGTAGTTTTGAGACAATAGAGACCTCTAGCACTTTACAAAGTAATAATAATAAAAAAATAAATTTAGATAACAATATTAGTCAATTATTAATCTCATTATCAAACAAGTCAAATAATAACGATTGCTGGAATAAATGCCCCAAAATAAATAAAGTACAGAAAAATTATGTAAAAAAATATAAACCTTGTGCATCAAAATATCAGAGGGATGACAGAGGCCAAAATACTAACACTGGAATTGTACATGAACGCTGAGGATATTGACATTGTATGCATAACCGAACACCATCTCCGGGCTCACCAGCTCATGTTCAATTTCAGCAACCACCGGGTTGGCAGCGCATTCTGCAGGGTAAACACGGCAAAAGGGGGGTCTCTTATAATACTGAACAAGAAATTAAACTTTAAAGAAAGAAAAGATGTCGTGTCTATGTCTGTGGAATGTGTAACGGAAATATCTTGTGTAGAACTGGAGCAATTAATAGTAGTATGTGTATATAGACGACCTGTTTTTGAAAATTTTAAAGAATTTATTGAGATATTGGATGAAATGCTGACAAAATTAACTTAATCAAAAAAACAATTACTTGTATGTGGTGATTTTAACGTAGATTTACTGAAAATAAGCACCTTTTCCACGAAACTTCTAAATTTGTATAAATCACACAATTTATCTAACGTGTTTCTGGAGCCTACTAGAACCACTGACACTACTGTGATATGTATTGATAATGTTTATGTTACTGATAATATATCCACAATTAGCAAATCTATCATTAATAAATTAGAATCAGACCATAGTGGTCAGTTTGTCAAATTTGCTATTGTCATAAAATCGATACCAAAAAGGAAAATAAAGTACGTACCGGTGACTGCTGCTCGTCTGGAGGAACTTAGATTGAATTTAGCTAACGTTTTACCGTTTCTACCTTGTGATACGGATCCAAATGTATTATACAATAACTTTTTTTCGGTTCTAAATAACCAATTTCAGTCTATATTTACGTCCAGATCTATGGTAGTCTCAGACAAACGCGAGTTTAGTGACTGGGCAACGGTCGGTATTCACCGCAGTAGACATAAACTATATGAGTTATACGCGGAAAGACAGAGTAATACATCAGGGGAGTTTGGAGCCTACGTTAAAAACTATTCAAGGATATTTAAAAGAGTATGTATTTTGGCAATATCTCTCTTCATTAAATCTGTGATTAAATCTAGTGATAATAAAATAAAAGCTACATGGAAAGTAATTAACGCTGAAACAGGGAGAGTCGCAGCCAAAAACACCGAGTTTAAATTGAGTATTAATGGAAATATAACTAATAATGATCAAGATATCGCAAACGAATTTGAGATTTTTTTCAGTAATGTAGCTATTACTTTGACGAAGGCTTTAAATTCTTCTACCCCCATTGCAGAAGCATTGCTAAAAACGAATGTACCAAATTGTAATAAAACATTTAAATTCCAATATGTTAAAAATCATGACATTATTGTAGTGCTTAAGCAAATAAATCTCAAGAAAACTAAAGATCTATGGGGGATGTCTTTCCCGATTGTTAAATCAATTATTGAACTGATTATACCAGAACTAGTCATTATATTTAATCGATGTATAGATTGTGGTGTGTTTCCTGATTTAATGAAATTGAGTAAAGTAGTTCCACTGTTTAAATCTGGTAGTACCTCAGACCCCTCCAATTTTAGACCAATATCAGTACTACCCACGTTAAGTAAAATTTTTGAAAAACTTATTTTAAAGCAACTACTGAAACATTTCCATGATAATAATATCTTACATAATAAACAGTTCGGTTTTAGTAAGGGGCGCTCGACTACTGATGCGGGTATAGCGTTAATTAAAAACATATTTGATGCTTGGGAGGAGTCACATGATGCGTATGGCATATTCTGTGACTTATCCAAGGCATTTGATTGCGTTCAACATAATACATTGATCATGAAACTACACCACTACGGTATTAGGGACGGCGCCCTGGATCTTATCTCTTCTTATTTGAGCGGTAGGGTCCAGAGTGTTGATGTTAACGGGAAACGATCCCCCGGATCTGCGATAGCAATGGGGGTTCCTCAAGGATCCATATTAGGACCTTTCCTGTTTTTAGTTTATATAAATGACTTACCTTACCTTGTAAGGGACAACCATGGGATAGTGTTGTTCGCAGATGACACCTCCTTGGTGTTCAAGGTTAAAAGGCGTCAGTCCAACGTTGACGATGTGAACAATGCTCTCTCTAGAATAGTTGATTGGTTCAATTCCAATAATTTATTACTGAATGGATCCAAAACTAAATTAATTCGGTTCACACTTCCAAATGTAAAACAAGTAAAAACTGTTGTAAAAATTATGATGAGGAAGTTGAATTAGTCAGTAAGGCTGTCTTTCTAGGTATAACTTTAGATCCTAAGCTTCAGTGGGGCCCGCATGTGGAAGCATTGTCCAATAGACTTAGTTCTGCCGCTTACGCCGTTAAGAAAATTCGCGAATACACGGACATTGAGACTGCTCGCCTAGTCTATTTCGGCTACTTCCACAGTGTCATGTCGTACGGCATCCTACTGTGGGGGTGTGCTGCAGATATTGATGCTATTTTCATATTGCAAAAGAGAGCTGTCCGAGCTATCTACAAAATGGGCCCCAGGGAATCACTTAGAGAAAAATTTAAAGAGATAAATATATTAACGCTCTATTCACAATATATCTACGAAAACTTGCTCTACGTTCACAAAAATCCTGATATTTTCCGTAAAAACAGCGATATTCATAATTTCAATTTAAGAAATAAGGGTGAACTTACCGTGCCCTATTATAGTACATGTGTGCTCTATTATAATAAATTACCTAAAGATGTATATGACATGTCCATTAACAGGTTCAAAACTTTTATAAAGCATAGATTGTGCAGTAAGGCATACTATGATACTTCGTCTTATCTTAATGATAAGAACCCATGGACATGACTTTAGTTGCTCCATTTCAAATAATACTTTCAAATATTTGTAATATTGACCATTGTGAGCGTAATCACATGAAAAAAAAAAAAACCTCATGAGTTTCTTCTCATTGGTGGGCGCGTTCCGAAGGCACACATCCTAACTTAGTTTTTAAGACGTTTTCAAGTGGTCTATTATACTTTTAAGGTATTATACATCCAAAGAAATAAAAAAATTTGATTTGATTTGATTTGATTCTCATCCTTCTTCTTCACGGCCCAGCATTCCGATCCATACATGACGACAGGTCTTATCCCGATTTTATAGATTTAACCCTTCAGTTTAAGGGGCATCCGTGGATCACAGATGGTTGCTGTGACCTGTCGCCATTTCAATCATCCAAAGTTAATCCCGATCAATATCACCATCGCCTTGCACGAATGACCCGAGATACCGAAAGTCGGAGCAGACCGGTAATGGCACTCCCGTAAGGGTTACAGGCATAGGACTGGAGAGACCGCCGAAGTCATAAAAAAGATATTCTGTTTTATTTCTACTGACTTTCAGGCCAACATTCTCCAGTCGTTGCCGCCATACCTCCAATCTACTCTGGACCTCTAGGCCACTCTCCGCGGTCAGCACAATGTCATCGGCGAACAGCATGCACCAGGGTGCCTCCTCCTGAATGTCCGACGTAAGAGCGTCAAATATCATTAGGAAGAGGTACGGGCTGAGAGCCGACCCTTGGTGCAAGCCTACAGCCACATTGAAGCTGGCCGTGGTACCAACTGCGGATCGGATTTGGGTACTGCATCTGTTGTACATCGCTCGGATCAACCTCACATACTTCTCTGGCATACCTTTCGCTCTTTTTTCTTTTAATAATATATACTTATAATATTTATATAAACAACCAGACGACAGACAAATATCTAAACTTATATACATGTCTGAGGCGGGAATCGAAACCGCAACCCTATGTTTATTAGCAGTCCGGCATGCATGGTGCCCATTGTGTCAACTGGGTCGACAATATCATAGGTACAATGAAGAAGCATCAGTTAGGTTGAATTTTCCAAAGTCATATCTTAGCGGACGGATACCTGCGTTACAGTAGCTGCTATCTATGTCAAACTTTAGCGCCATCTATCTATTGGTTTCAGCTGTGTGTTGATATATTAGTCAGTCAGGACATAGTATTAATTAATAATTTATAAACAAAAATAAATAAATACTTATAATGTTTATTTCAGACCATAGATCCATAACAAACATTAAAAACGAGTGTTAGTAAACCTATATTATCTAGTCACCGTATATACTCTACGTGATTGCGGTCGCACCTCAAGCGGGAAATTTATTGTTGGCGCATCAAAATATAGAAAAAGATTTCACCAACAAATGGTACCCATTAAAAATATACCTATAGGTACTTACTTATTATAAAATGATAAAACAATTTGTTTCTATTTAAAGTAATTAACGCGAATTTTCCAGGCAATGACTAATATTTAGTTTTTGGTTCCTATATTTGCGCCCTAACTTGGTTTTTCGCGAGTGATAAGCCAACATATTTATTTCAGTTATTTCCGTTAAATATTCAGTTAGTTATTTCCTCTGATCGCGATCGCTTGTGATCACTAACACGTATATCGCAGTGGGTAACAAAAGCTCTGTTATCCTTATATACTTATTAATAGGTCATCATCATCATCCGAGCGATGTTCCCGGTTGCATCCCTCTCAGGAGCCCGGGGTCCGCTTTCCTACTTTTACGCCTCCACTTCGCACGATCTTCGGCATCCTGGTTAGTAAGGCCATTTGCACGCATATCACCCTTTACGACGTCAAGCCAGCACTTCTTGGGTCTACCCAGTCTGCCACGGCCCGGCGGAGGCGCCATGGCAAGACATTTGTTCCCCACGTAACTAGCCGGTTTTCGCAAGACGTGACCGTACCAGCGTAGGCGACATTCTTGCAATTTATCTGCAATGTCTCGGACATGAAGGCTGCCCCGGATGCGGGAGTTCCTGACGCGATCCTTCCGCGTCACTCCACACATCCAGCGCAACATCTTCATCTCCGTGACACGCAGTTCCTGCTTATGTCGCTCAAGTACCGGCCACGCCTCACTACCATACAAAAGGACAGGTCTAATGATGGTTTTATAGACCTGTCCCTTTAGTTTAACCGGCATTTTGGGGTCGCAAATGACACCAGTCACCTCACGCCACTTGGCCCAAGCCGCTGAAATGCGTGACTTGACGTCGCAATCGATGTCGCCGGACGCGTGAAGCACAGATCCCAAGTACTTAAACTGGTCTGTCCGCTCGACCATATGACCGTCTCCGCAGACAGGTGTGGGATCTGTGGTATTGCAAGCCAAGTACTCTGTCTTCGCCACATTCAGTTGCAAACCGCCGTTCTCAAGCGACTCCTTCCACGTGTGTACACGTTGGACCAGCCGCCCCTTATCCGAATCCGCCAGCGCAATATCGTCAGCGTACATGAGCAGCCATGGAGGCTGCTCGTGTGCATCCCTGATGGCAACGGACAGTGCATCCAATATTACGCTGAACAGGAACGGGCTTAGGACGGAACCCTGGTGAACTCCAACGGTAACAGGGAAGGGCTTAGTGTCGCCAACAGCAGTTCGCACCACAGAATCAGAATTTCGGTACATGTCTCTGATGATTTTAACATAAGCTTCCGGAACCCCTTTGGACCGCAGCGCCCTCCAGATCATCATGCGAGGAACACCGTCGAAGGCCTTCTGCAAATCTAGGAATAGAAAATGCAGAGGCGTATTCTTCGTCCTGTATTTCTCCATAACGATTCTGAGGGCGAAAACAGGGTCCATGGTGCCATGTCCGGGGCGGAAACCATATTGACACCCAGAGACAGTGCACTCCTGTCGGATCCGAGAGTCTACTATCCGCTCGTAGAGCTTCATGGTGTGGGACATGACCTTTATACCTCGATAACTGCCACACTCCTGCACCGATCCCTTGCCCTTGAAAACTGGGGTAATAACACTCAATCTCCATTGGGCAGGGATCTCGCCGGTCTCGAGTATGCGGTTAAAGAGGTTGGTCAAGATGCCCACACCACGAGAACCCATCGCCTTCCACACTTCGATAGGGACTCCATCGGCTCCGACAGCTTTCCGATTCTTCATGCGGCGAAGAGCCTTGAGGACTTCGTCATGCGTAATCGGTGGCACAAGTCCTTGATTCGGAGGGAGTTCCGGCGGCTGCACCTCTTTGTACTGCTTATTCAGCAGGTCGTGGAAATAAGAGCGCCATCTCTCCTTCACCGCGAGATCCTCGCAAAGCAGGTTACCATCGGGGTCTTTTACACAGCGGCACTTGGATATATCCTGCGCCGCTTTTACCCTCGAACGTGCCAACTTATAAATAAGCTTCTGCCCCTCAGACGTTTCCAACTTATCGTACAGTGACTGTAAGTGGTTCTGTCTGGCTCTGGCTACTGCTCTTTTTGTGGCACGTTTGGCGGCTTTATACGAGTCGCGATCTTCAGGAGATAGGTGATCAAGTGTACACTCTTGTAGGTGATCAAGTGGTCGGGTTTCTTTTTGAAGTAAGTGTTCACGAGGGCCAGGTCGGCAGTGGCACACGTACGTAGGATTTCTTCCCCTTCCGCATTCCGACTGCCGTATCCGTAGCCTCCGTGAACACGCTCAAATTCCACCCCCATCTCGCCAACATGACCGTTAAGATCACCACCCAAAACGATCCCCTGTGACAACGGGATGGCTCCAAGGACCTCACCGAGTTTGTTCCAAAACAGTATCTTATCAGCGTCGCTACAACCGACCTGCGGCGCATAGGCACTTATTAAGTGGGTTACAACCCCCTCAATAAGCACCTTCACGGCCATAAGTCGGTCGCTAAAGCGTTTTACCTCCAAGATACAATCATGAAACCCCTCAGCGAGTACCACAGCCACCCCGTTCTCTCCACCAGGTGCACCCGTGTAGATCAGCTTGTAGCCGTTCCCAATGTGCCGGGATCTGCTGCCTTTCCATCGAGTCTCCTGCAGGAACGCCACGGCCACTTTTCGCCTGGAAAGTACGTCGGCTAGCTCCCTCGCGCGTCCGGTTAGCGTGCCAATGTTCAAGTCATGTCAATATACTTATTAATAGGTAAGTACTCTTAAAGGAATCAATAAAAATTTAAAGAATTCGTTGCATGCTTGTGCGCATGAAATTAATAGTAGATTATGCATCAAGGGCACAAAGCAATGTCTTATGTCGTGGGTGGCATATTGAACCCCGAGTGTAACGAGGGACTCTCGGGTTAACTCCCGAGCGATCATAAAGTTAACTCTTGAGCGAAGCGAGGGAGTTAAGTAGAGTCCTGAGTGAAGCGAGGGGTTGAAGCCGCCCAAGACGAAGACATGCTTTATCCCGAGGTGCATACTCTACTTTTCATAACGTCAGTCCAATTTTTTTTAATTCTTGTGGTGGCCAGTTCCCTGGCCACTTTAAAAAAAATGGGGCAATTGCAATGATATGGTACCATGATGGTTAATATTTGGTTGGTGGTATTATAGGCAAAACTCTATTTGCTTAGATAGACCTAACGTAACAATCAAAATTAAAAACATAAATCGTGGCATTCTAGATTTTTGTAGACCAATTAAATTACTTATCATCACTAGGTACATAGTATAAAACAAAGTCGCTTTTTCTGTCCCTATTTCTCTATGTATGCTTAAATCTTTAAAACTACGCAACGGATTTCGATGCGGTTTTTTTTAAATAGATAGAGTAATTCAAGAGGAAGGTTTATAAGTATAATACATGCATAATATAGCCGTGCGAAGCCGGGGCGGGTCGTTATAAATAAAACCTATTTGCTTCAAAATTAAAACCAAGAATTTTCACACGTATTTCAACTTTCCAAATTCAAATCACTTTATTCTCTTGGGAGTTTCATACAACATTATCTCCCTTGGGAATAAAGTCTTGCTTTAAGTTGAGATTAATAGGGCTTTCATCAAAACATTTGTCAAACATTTCGATAATTCGTAAAGGACATTTAGTATGGGAGCTTGGCATAGTGTTTTTTTTTTTGCACAGTGGTGATGAACAAATAATGCCTTTACGCTTTATAATTTTGTGTGAAAGCATTATTTGTTCTTCTCAATGCCCTCTATCGATAGGTATGGGTCTCAAAGTTAAAACCGCGCACTTATGAAAAATAAGAGTAGGTGGTCGTTTCGCACGCAAGAAGTTCGCACGAAAGTGCGAAACGACCCTTTTTATTAAAAGATAAATTATTGATGGTCGTTTCGCACGAATTTATTTTATACCTGCTGATCGGTGGTTTCAAGTACAGTTAGCAACAACATGGTTTAACAACTTGAATCATAATCATAAGCTATGAAAGAATGATACACCTGTTTCCCAAATAAACGAAAATAAATAAACAATTAATTTAAAAAAATCGTAACATACGTAACAGTAGTCGAAACTTGTGTCAAAAACCAGATAATTTATATGATTTGTGAGCACATGGTCACTTTCGCAATTCGTCACATGAGATGTTTGCTACATTATACTTAGGTCACTTTCATAATTTGACACATTATCTCCTAGCCGCATAATACATAGCAACCACTTTTCATTATTTAGTAAACTAGAATAGAATTTCCAAGGAAAACAAAAGACGATCGAAAATAATAAACAAAAGACGGTCGTAACGGAAACAAACGACGATCGAAAAAATAAACAAATGAAGATCAGAAAACAAATGAATTTGGATAACGGCGACAAATGGCAAGTAACTGTCAAAATGACAGACGTCAAAGTGACAGCTGTCAAACTTATAACTGCTATATCTCAGAAACTATTGATCCTAGATTGACGGTCTGTTTGCTGAAATGATAGATCTCATCGAGATCTTCATTTCAGATGACAGCTGTCAAACTTAAAACTGCTATATCTATGTCTATATCTATTATGGTTTCCTAAAATTAAAAAAATAATGTTACTTTGCTTTTCTCTCTGGACTAGTAAAGTACTCTCTTCGATTTTATTGCGATCACCTTATTTTGTGACATTTGGCTTGAATTTGGATTACTGTGACGTGTGATATTATGTGACTTGTGGACTTTGAATTTGCTTACGACTGGCTTTTCGTCACTTCTTGGATTTCATTTTCCCCATCACAACAATCACTGGTAAGTTGATATATTTTTATAATTTAAATGTTTTTGTTTTATGCTATTATTGGCAAAATTCTAATGAGCAATTGCAATTTGGCAATTGCTAATTGCTGGAAATTTGTAAGAATTAATACGTTTTTAAGCCTAGTAAGTGTGATATTATTGATTTTTGTAAGTAAGTTATAATCACTAAGTACCTCCAGTATTCAAATATTATGTAACTTATTTAATATTCATATTACTATAAAACCTTTAAGTACAATGGAGATTTTTGTTGATTTGTAATAAATACAAAAAATTGTAAGTTTTTTAAACGTTTATCTAGTATATACTTGTAAATCCTAGGCAGAGTAATTTATAGTATTGATTTTTAGTAAGTTAATAAAAATGTTACCTATTTTTTAATTAAGACTGATTATAAAAGTTGATTTTTAGTAAGTTTATCAAAGTGTTACCTATATATTATTAATGTATGTGATATTTATATATTGGGTTAATTTTAGAACGTAACATTAACAATTAACATAAGTGATCCTTTTGTTTGTATCTGTGTGATTCTTATGTAGGTACTCAAATTTTAATTATTTGATTATATCTTATATTTTAAACTTACCTTTTTTTATTTCATCTAAAACAATTTTGGTGCTAACAGTACTTTCATTGAAAAGTAGGTATAAAATGAATTCGTGCGAAACGACCATCAATAATTTAATTTTTAATAAAGAGTGGCGTTTCGCACGTTCGTGCGAACTTCTTGCGGGCGAAACGACCACCTACTCAAAAATAATAGGACATTATGTTTCTTTAAATATCCCGTTTCCGAGACGCTTTATAGATTGGAGGTTGGTCACCCCCACTTTTGGCATTAACTGAAATGTCCTAATTCACTTGGTTTGGCATAATTGATTTTGGCTTAATAGTAATTGGCATAATGTTTTATCATTTTTTTTTAATCTAATTGATAGATTTTTTGGCATAATTTATTTACTTATATAAAAAATGGTTAGATATTGTAACAAAGTAAGCGATCGTTTAAGTTCAAACTTTTAAGAAGTGATTAAATGAACTCTTATTTGTGTTTTAATGCCAAATTTAGTAGCTTAATTAAGTGAAATTGGTATATTTTATTATAAAAAGTAATTGGGTGCCAGAATGTTAGGTTAGGTGAGGTCAGATATTGTGGCAAAGTACGTGCGAGGAAAGCGAGCATTTAGATTTAGATTCACACTGTTAAAAATAGCGTTTAATCCAGCTCCTAATTTGTGTTTGTACTTACCTATGTACAAACTTTTGTTACTGTTCTTTTGTTACTTAGGTTGTTTATGCTTTTTTATTTTATGCCATTCGTTATTGTACCGAAGTAGATTTTGTCAAAAATAGTTATGTTTAATGTAGTTTTGATGCCTTATGAAATTTAAATTATTTGTTCGTCGTTTTTCTCTCTTTTAATTGATGAATATCAATGTGCTCTGCGTACTTTTGGAAAATCATAGGACATAACGTCCCATCAAAAATCCTATATCAGAGACGCTTTGGAAGTTTAGTGTGAAGACATTATTTGTTCTTTTTGATGCCCTTTATCAATAGGTATGGGTATCAAACTGCACTGTGCACTTTCGAATATCATAGTATATGACGTTCCTTCAAATATTCCATTTCCGAGACGCTTTAGAGGTTTTAAGTGATGGCGCTATTTTATCTCTATCGATAGGTATGGGTCTCAAAGTGTACCGTGTACTTATGTAAAATCATAGGATTTCATGTTCCATCAAATATCTCGTTTCCGAAACGCTCTAAATGTTTGGTGTGAAGGCATTTTTTGTTTATCGTATGCCCTCTATCGATTGGTAAGGCCTCTACCTTCTCCTTCATTTTAAGTGTAAGTATCGGTTCTGTCGAAATTCCTTTCATCACTACATAGTATAAAACAAAGTCGCTTTTTCTGTCCCTATTTCCCTTTGATTGCTTAAATCTTTAAAACTACGCAACGAATTTTGATGGGGTTTTTTAATAGATAGAGCGATTCAAGAGGAAGGTTTATATGTAAAATACATGCATAATATAGCCGTGCGAAGCCGGGGCGGGTCGCTAGTATTTAATAAAGCAAATATTTGAAAAAATAAATAAATAATTTGCTTTTATTATGATTATTATGTACAAAAATATAAATCGAGGGACAAAGGATGTTCGTTTAATTGCCAGTTCGATTTATAAAAAAAAAAAAACAAAAAAAACAAATAAGTAAAAAATAAAAAGACTAAGCATGTTGTAAGCTTTGTGAAAATTGGAATTGGAATTAGTTTTGGCTTATACTAGCGACCCGCCCCGGCTTCACACGGCTATATTATGCATGTATTATACATATAAACCTTCCTCTTGAATCACTCTATCTAATAAAAAAAACCCATCAAAATCCGGTGCGTAGTTTTAAAGATTTAAGCAGTCAAAGGGAAATAGGGACAGCAAAAGCGACTTTGTTTTATACTATGTAGTGAAGGGTGTGTGTGTAGGTAAAATACCTATGTCCAATTTGTGTAAAGTCAATAAATAAATACAAATATTTAAATACCCATCCACTTATATACATTTGCCAAATCTATAAAGAAATATAGTTTTAAAACAATGTAGGTAGGTAGCTATTTTGTACTATAACTTACACCGTAATATAAATAGTATTTATGCGGGAAAATGCTAGGTATTCTAAATAAAACAAAACCACAACGCGAACGAAGTCGCGGGCAACCAGCTAGTCTGTCTGTCCGTGTGTCACCACCGATTTGCTTAAGAACGGGTGGAGCTAGCAAGTTGAAATTCATACCAGATACTGAGGTCTCTAAAGGTCCTGTTAGGTGTGTAAAAATCAAGGTCCTGAGTCAACACGATGAGTACGACCCGCACTTGACCGGTTTTTTTTATAAGGTCCGGACATACCTACTGCATGTATCTTAAGTGGCGGATAAATTAATATTTAAGTGACATGTTTAAATAGGATAGGAGCCTCTTAAATATTTAGGGGACTCCTAAACGTTTAAGTATTCGGGCATAAGAGAGATATCAGTGTTTTCTATATGTGTTTTCCCCACTGTGTAGTAACATGCGTGTCCTACTCATCACGTGCCAGCTCGTATCTACTCGTGTTCGTTAACTTTAAGCATTACCTCCACGTATATATTATATTTGTAAATAATATAAGTCGGTCTGTGAGCAGCATGCCGCTACCGGTGCCGCTGGCGCTGGTGATGGCGAGCGCCGCGCTCGCGCTGGCGACTGACGTGCCCGCATTGCCCGCGCTGCACTGTCCGACTGACGCAACAACTTACCAATGCACGGAATACAACGATAAAAAATTCAAAGTGGAAGGTAAGCTGTTGCCAGACAAGTGGTCTGTCGATCTGAGTACATAACATACTGGGATTTGGAATCCTACACCATTTTCAAATTTTAAATGCACTTTTTTTTTCTGCGAATTTTTTTGGCACAATTCGAGCATAAGAGGTACTTATTATAATATTATCCAGTGTTAAGAAAGTTCGCATCATCAAGCTCTCAACATGATGATCTATACCACCCTCTCAACTTAGCCAACTTTAGTTCAAAGGAAAGAACTCGTCAATACGCCTAGAGCTCACCAAGCCGCGGGTTTCACGATGTTTTCCGCGCACCGAATGATATTTTTACATGGGCCTTCAGGGCTAAACTATTAGAGATAGCGAAAAATGCTGAAAGAAGTTGCGTGCCCGATTTGATGCACAGTTTTAGTTTTTGTCGGGCCCGTCGTTGCCCGACAAAAACTAAAAGTGCGCATCTTTAGATATTTGAGAAAGATATTATTACCCTAGCCAGGAATCAAACCTGTTGATATTGCAGTTTTTGTTTTTGTCAAAATCGGGCACGCAAGTTCTTTCAGAATTTCTCGCTATCTCTTAAAGTTTAGGATATAGCCGTGGAGGCCCATGTAAAAAAATCATCCAGTCTAGTCATGGGGCACGGCCGAACGCTAGGCCAACATCACTTACCGGCTTTCCCATGTCACTCTGGTGGTGGTGCAGTGCCTCAGATGTTTGCGGATGCTGGAGTGGACAGTCTTCACGTGATATTGCCTAAACAGAACTCAGACGGCTTAACGTTTTAGCTAATATAGGTATATCAGCCCATGTGTCAAAGTGGATTTGACAATTAACATAGAGTAGGTAGATAGATGAATTTTGTGTATAATATGTCGCAGCCAACTTGTTTAATCCTTTCAATCAACAGCCTAGGCTCTTTACTAAACAGCGCCGTTCAACTAGCGACCTGAATGATATTCAGCTATTTGATCAAACAGCTAGGCAAATGACTTGGATCGATGACGTGTCATTACTTGCCTAACCTGTTCATTTCAATTTATTTCCACTTTATATCGTACGAATGGCCTAGCCAGCCAGTTTATGTTGTAACAAACGCTACGGCTGAATACCATTCAGGCCGCTAGTTAAACGGCGCTGTTTCATCCACATTTTGTTTAAGTTTTCTAATACTTTGTAGAAGTTTCTTAATAAAAAAATAAAAAACAGCGCACTCCGGGAGTGCAGGCAGAAGTGAAAACTGTATATCTCTGTAAAATCTCATCTGTCGCGAGAACATACGCAAAAAGAGTTTTAGATGAAAAAAAAAAATAGTCGGACGACTATTTGTCGTCCGTCAATAGTCGCCCGACAAATAGTCGTCCGACATTTGTCGTCCGTCAATAGTCGTCCGACAAATAGTCGTCCGACATTTGTCGTCCGACATTTTGTCGTCCGTCAATTAAATAGTCGTCCGTTAAAAAATACCGTCGTCCGTCAATAGTCGCCCGACAAATAGTCGTCCGACATTTGTCGTCCGTCAATAGTCGTCCGTTAAAAAATACCATATGTACGTCTTAATACACTCACAGCCAAATTAAAAAACTGTATATCTGTGTAAAATCTCATCTGTCGCGAGAAAATCTGTCGTCTGTCGCGAGAACGGCTGAAAATGCTCACCCACAAAAGTGCCCAACGCGCCATAAGAAGTTTTCACTTCAAAATTTAAGAAAGCTGCTCGGAAATGTCTACGCTTGTGAAACCGCAGTAGTTGTTAATAACAATAACGGAAGTCTGACGTCTAAAATTTACATAATATAACTGAAATTGAATTGAGTATAACATTTCAGTAAGTAGTAAATTACAATTATTGTGTACGAGTATGTTCTAAAATGGTTCTGAATATTTTCAGGCAATGATTTACGTTTTGATTACGATGTCGACAACTCATTAAGGCTGCAGTGCAGCATCGGCCTGCAGCTGGACTCGATGCGGGCGTACTTACCGCGGTTCACGCCGGCGCTACACGTCGAGAACGTCACCGTGGTGAACTGTGCACCCGCGCACTATGCGACCGTGCTCGCTGCACTCAACGTCAAGCCAACATCACCCTTCAACCTTGAACTTAGTAATTGGAGGCAGACAGGGAGGCAGACCCAGCCGCTGACGGCCGCGCACTTCACCGACCTGCCTCCTCTCCATCACCTCACGGTACGGGACGTGGGCGGACTGCACGGCCTGCCCGCCTCAATGGAGACCCTCACAGTAGAACATGTGTGGGTGCAGGACGACGTACTGGAAGCACTACCCCGTACCCTTACCGAGCTACGACTGGAGGAAATGGACATGACACGCGTGCCCGCCGCCGTGCTGGACCTGCCCCAGTTGCGGTCGCTGTATGTGGAAAACAGTTATTTCACGGTCGGTAAATTGAAAATCTGTAACTTCTTATTAATAGAAAATCATGAATTTCGTACCAACCCTAGGGTTTTAAAATTACTATGGATTTTTTTCATTCTAATAATGTTTGTCATCAATAAATCAAAGACTTTAAGAACTTCAACTAGAGCAGGACCTTAAAATCTTGACTGAAATGAAAACATTTTTTTTTATCACAGTTGCTCATAAAGTGGATCTTATTAAACCGCTTTTAGGCTCATAATGCAACGTAATACACGCGTGCGATAAAAAAAAATCCAACTAGTGTTGGAAAATAATACGTCATCCCGATATGTCAAATACGTATCTTACTGCTAATGACATATAGTAGATGAAACATTCTTAAGGACATCGTTCAAATCGTACCCAAAAATTAACGTGCCGGCCACAAAAAAAAATGTTTCTATCTTGTAGAGAATAACATTTTAAATAATGTTTAATAAGGCAACAAAGAGCTACGATGAACCATCGTTAAGTTATTTTACATTGAAAACCCAAAAAAATGCATTTTGTAGAGATCCGTTTGACCACTTCTAAGATATTACTACAGAAAAAATATAAAAATAAGTAGTAAATGGATAAGTTTTGTCTGTTTTTATTATATTTATATACATAGGTATATCCAATAACCCTTTCAGAAGTTATAGTGGGATCTTAAAAGTGGTCAAACGGATCCCTATAAAATGCATTTTTTGGGTTTTCAATGTAAAATAACTCAACGATTTTTGATCGTAGCTCTTTGTTGCCTTAGTAAACATTGTTTAAAATGTTATTCTCTACAAGATACAAATAATTTTTATTACTGGCCGGCATTTTTTTTTGTGGGTATTTTTTGTTAGAAACATGAATGATCTCCTTTATCTGGGTTATACTGTTTTGATGTATAGAAAAAGGTACCATCCAAAGAGTTTTTAAGCCTTGCTGGCTTAAAACCCTTTGTTGGTACCTTTTTTCTTCTTTTCAAAAGGTTGTCTCTAAAGTCTGCGAACGATAATATTACGTGATGATGTCTTTGAAAATAATTAAAAATTGAGTTTTGTTTTTATTTTGTTTTTTCTTTAGGTACATAAATATATTTTTTTTATATATTCTGTTTTTAATGAAACCCGGAACTAATATATTCTGTTTTTAACCGCCGACGCAAAAACAAATGAAAAAAACCCTAAAAAAATATTGTATGTCAGACGCTGTATAGGTTAAAAGTCTTTTGCCTAGCCTTTCGGGAGTGTAATTAACAAATAATAGTAAACATAACCTAAAATTCTTAAAAACTTTTTATTATTAAAATTTTAACAAGTCTTTTTTTTTATTCGCAACTGTGATAAAAAACGTCGTACGATACACGTGTGAATTGATCATTCCATCTCGGCTTTTGCCACGCTCGCGTTCCGCTCGCGCGTCATAAACCGCCTCTATGGAATGATCAACTTTCCACACTTGTATCGCAATGTACTATTGAGTTTTGCCGTTTTGGAGCCCTACGCTGGGTCTGCAATTTAGTTGCCTTATGCCCGAATACTTAAACTACTCTCAAATAAATAAATAAATATAAATAAATAAATATTTCAGGACATATTACACATCGCCATCCAGCCCCAAGCTAAGCAACTTAATGCTTGTGTTATGGGTGCCAGATAACGGATAAACTACTTATATACTTCTTTTTTTTTGTAAATATATACATATTATACATATAGGAAACACCCAGAACCAGAAACAAGAATTTATGGTCAGCATAAATACTTGTTCCCGGCGGGAATCGAACCCGCAACCTTCTGCGTCGCAGTCGGGTGTTCGCCCGACGCGCCACAGAGGTCGTCAAATATTTAGGGGTCCCCTAAATATTGAAGACGCTTCTATCATATTATTAAATCATTTATTTCAACCAATTATAAGTCATATAAAATTTGTTAGTACACAACTTAACCTAGTGTTAGTAACCATCAAATTCATTATAAATTATAAACATAATTCAATTCATATTAAAAATGTCAAATAATACAATAAATGTCAGTAAACAATAACAAAACAGCAATAACCTACATGTCCCTATTTCTAAGAGCCTGCACCATACAACAGTGGTTCAGATAGTGGCAGTCAAACCTCAACGCAAATACGCTCAGGACACTGCTGGAGCCGCCCCGTACCCTACGCACCAGAGATGCACACCGCTTCCGCATTGTAGTGAAAAAACAGTCTACTCGCAGTTCGGCAAACATCTCCGATGCACTACAGAAACGCGGCAGACCCATCAGCATCCTGAACGCATTATTGTACTGAATCCTCAGCGCATTGAAGGCTCGCTTCGTGTAACTGGCCCACAGGCTGCTCGTGCAACAACATATTGCATATTGAACAATACACTTAAATGTCAATTTAATCGCCATTTAAGATAAGAAGCCTTTCAGTATTCGGGCATTATTGTAACAATTATATTGCTAGTGGGTAGCCATGGTCGTGGTCGTATGCCACCTTGTTTTTATACTAATAATAGTACGAGTAAGTAGGTCCATAAGGCAAGGTAATCATATTTCAAATTCGCAACTTGCCAGACTTGCAAATGACCCGACCATGCGCAAACGATGGCATACGACCACGGCCATCCACGGAATATTTTTCTTGTTTCATACTTTTTAGACCGTGACTTTTCTGAAGTCGGGTTTACGTTTTAACCTTTTTTTTAACATTGTTTTTCAAATGAGGGCCAAAAACCTGAAAAGTGCAACAGTATCCATATTTATAAAATCTTAAAGATACGAGGTCGAGAGAGGTGTCAAAATGAGCCTAAAGTAGTATAATAATATGGTTTAATAATTTCGAAAATTGGACTGGAACCTTGGAAAAAATCGTCAATTATAAAAAAAACAACTTTTTTATAATTGACGATTTTTTTTATTCGCGTTTTGTGACTAATATCTTTTTTAAAATATCTTTTTTCATAAACGACTTATTTGAAAACGGAATAATTTACCACGAGAGGGTGAATTCCTCTAAAGTTTAAGTCCCAGTCGGGTGAACGGTGTGTTCGGGGGGGTGCATGTCATCAGCTTTTTTGATACCCGGAAAAACGTACTATGAATTCAAGTCGCGTGGGATTAAAAAGATCCTATTAATAGTTCTTCATTCGGTTATGGACAGATTCTGATTCTTTATAAGGCAGATAAATAATCCAAAGAATTATAATTCTTTGGGTTCGTTATACAAAATCCTTGATATCGTAGGTAGGTTTATAAAAATGACATCAACACAATACAATGACTAATTTTCGACATCAAGACAATGATGAAAATGCTTTATATATATTTATTGTTTTTCTTTATTTACTTTACATATTACAGTTTTAATACCCTTCGATAGTTGCGCGCAGTGTGAGATCTGTAGATATTTCATAATGGTATTAACTTAGTTTTACTAAATAATAGGTACCTATAGATTAAACTATTTTAAATCTGACTTCTTTGTTTTGGTTCAAAGGAAGTGACTGTGGAGCGCAGCAATACATCGCGGGTACAACAGCTTTACGTGCAGTGCGCGGACGCCGCGCTTTTGTCGGACTGGGCGCCGCCTGCTCTCGAGGAGGTCACCCTGGAGTATTGGCGGGCCGAGAGCCCGAACCCGCTACCTGCCTGCGACAAGCTGGTGAAGCTGACGTTGTATGAACCATTTGCGAGGGGGCTGCCCGACGGATGGGTGGCTCGCTGCCCGCGCCTCGAGAAGCTTCACATCAAGCAAGCTTTCCGGGTTTTAAAGTTGCCGGCGAGACTGCTCAAGAACGCGACCCAGCTTACCAGCCTTGATATTACAGGCTACAAGTCCATGTCGACAAAGTTGACGTTGCCGCCACAACTATTGACAGACACCCCACACTTGACTCACATCAGCCTCAGCTACAATTTACTCACCGAACTTCCGGCGCAATTATTCGACAACACCCCCCACTTGACTCACCTCGACCTCAGCTACAATCAACTAACACAACTGCCACCACAACTATTCACGAACACCCACCACTTGACTCAACTCGACCTCAGCTACAATCAACTAACACAACTGCCACCACAACTATTCACGAACACCCACCACTTGATTCAACTCGACCTCAGCTACAATCAACTAACACAACTGCCCAGGTAAGTTCCTACGTTCGAAGGTGCCACGATTCATCGACGCTCGTTTCGCTGCCGACGGTACCTACTCATTGGTTGTTAGATTTTTTTTAATTCGTCCCAATAGAGACAAGTAATGTCATTTACCACTAGCCCGTAGGGCACCTTAAAGCGAGGCAATACGCAATGCAAAATGTGAAATATCACGAACGCTAGTATGGTAATATTAAAATGAGTAGGTACGAGTAATACTAACGCGACATAGAGACGCAGCCGCAGTAAGTATGTCGAATTACTTATTTTCCTTCAAGTCGACACAATTATGATAAAGTCTATTTGACCAACGACGTATTAAACACCTTGTTTAATATTATTTGGGTGAAACTTTAGGCGGCGACACGAACGTCTCGGCGAATCATTCACTATTGCATTGGAGGTGGTTGGAGTCAGTGCACTTTACGTGTATTCATATAGTGTGTTGTTGCAGTGCGTTGCTGACTCTACCGCTGTTGTCGTTAGACTTAGGATACAACAAACTTAATACGAGTATGGTTGCGGAGGTAGCCGCCGCATTCCCCGAGCTAAGGAATCTCTCGCTGGCGGGGAACCGGGAGATCGGCGATCTCTGCGCGGTCAACGACAGTAATGTCACAGGTAACTTTGACGACGTTTTGAAGAGTTATCTTTTTTGATAGCGTACCGACTTTTTATTGACCGAACGAGCGAAGCGAGAGAGGTCTAGTGTTGAGAAGGGTCGGTCGCTCGTATGTTTGTATGTTTGTATGTTTGTATGTTTGTTCGACGATAACTTGAGTACCGTTGCTCTGATCTTCATGATTTTTGGTATACAAGTAGTTGAGGTCCATAGAATTTTTAAGTTCGAACATGAGCAGGATCGGTCAGGGGGTTACGGAGATAGGGGTCCAAAAGGGGATCTACCTATATGGCACACAAACTATACTGCAAATATACCCGAGTGGGGTATCAAATGAAAGGGCGTAACTTCGGTGACAATAATATGGTACCATGGAACTGATCTGATGATAGAGCTGGAGGGAATCTGCAGGAATTATCTCATTATCCATACTTCATAGTTCATTCATTCAAACTACTCGTCAAGAATCGCCTTGACGAGTAGTTTGTCTTTCAATGGTAACCAGGGTCTGATGATGGAACTGGAAGGTGGTCATAGGAACTTCGCAATGAAACGACACAACCCCATCGAGTTTGGGCTCGTTAGAATCGTCTTGACAAGAAGTTTGTCTTTCAATGGTGACCAGGGTCTGATGATGGAACTGGAAGGTTGTCATAGGAACTTCGCAATGAAACGACACAACCTCATCGAGTTTGGGCTCGTTAGAATCGTGTTGACGAGTAGTTTGTCTTTCAATGGTGACCAGGGTCTGATGATGGAACTGGAAGGTGGTCATAGGAACTTCGCAATGAAACGACAGAACCCCATCGAGTTTGGGCTCGTTAGAATCGTCTTGACGAGTAGTTTGTCTTTCAATGGTGACCAGGGTCTGATGATGGAACTGAAAGGTGGTCATAGGAACTTCGCAATAAAACGACAGAACCCCATCGAGTTTGGGCTCGTTAGAATCGCCTTGACGGGTAGTTTGTCTTTCAATGGTAACCAGGGTCTGATGATGGAACTGGAAGGTGGTCATAGGAACTTCGCAATGAAACGACACAACCTCATCGAGTTTGGGCTCGTTAGAATCGTCTTGGCGAGTAGTTTGTCTTTCAATGGTGACTAGGGTCTGATGATGGAACTGGAAGGTTGTCATAGGAACTTCGCAATGAAACGACACAATCCCATCGAGTTTGGGCTCGTTAGAATCGTCTTGACGAGTAGTTTGTCTTTCAATGGTGACCAGGGTCTGATGTTGGAACTGGAAGGTGGTCATAGGAACTTCGCAATGAAACGACATAACCCCATCGAGTTTGGGCTCGTTAGAATCGCCTTGACGGGTAGTTTGTCTTTCAATGGTAACCAGGGTCTGATGATGGAACTGGAAGGTGGTCATAGGAACTTCGCAATGAAACGACACAATCTCATCGATTTTAGGCTCGTTAGAATCGTCTTGACGAGTAGTTTGTCTTTCAATAGTAACCAGGGTCCGTTCTAACATATTAAGTTATCAAAGACCAAAAAGTATAAAATAAATTAATAGAATAAAAAACTAAAAAAAACACGCTTTAATAAAAAAAGTCAAACTAAAAAATAGAAAATAAAATCTAATAAATTTGGATTAAGAATATTGTACTTAAATAGTAAGCGTGTTACATTGTGATTGCAAAAGAAAAATAACGAAGGTGTAACATCACAAATTCACAATGTAACACGCTTACTATTTACAATATTCTTAATCCAAATTTATTTAAATTTTATAGAAATTTATTACTTTGCCCCAAATCGTCCGAACTCTCTTTGCTTCATTTCCTATAATTATTTATTTCATAATCATGGGCTGTTTTACAATAATAGTGGTGGATAGTATTAAATAGTAGGAATGTTCGGTTCTAGCCGATCTAGAGACTCTGATAATTATTTTTGTGACTAATTTTTTTATAATTTTTATTGACTTGTTATATTTTAGTTTAGGGACTTATTACAGGACATATTGGTCTCAAACTTCTCTAATATATTCTCGTTCTCGAGCTTGTCTTCTCGTTTCCTCTTACGTAACATTATGATAAGTAGATACATAAGGAAGGAAGGAAAGGAATTACTATCTTCTGGATATTATGTTGGACACATTAAAAATGTCTTGAGTAAAAATAAAGAGTCAACGGATGTCCAGGGTGTGATGATTGACCTATGCTAATTAGAACTTAACAACAACAAATTAACAACAACAACAAGTTATGCCTATCGTGTTTGGATTCTCTAAATCATCCAATGTCAGATAATAGCGATACTAGGCACCTATCATTCAAATAAGATAGACCTGTCGTATTTGGAGTCTTTCGTCGTTATATTATACATTTTAGTACTTTACGCTGAAATATAATAAACGCTGAAAAAAACTCGTGAGGTCTCAGTTCGGGGCGAACTACTAGTTATATTATAGGTATCTATTATTATTTGTCTGTTATACGTCCTGTATCACGGGTCTATGGAGCTCCAAACCTTTGGAAGGCGTGCGTGAAGTCGAAGCCAACACGTAGAGGCCATTTACAATAACAAATATAGCAAACAATAGGGTGGATTCTAAACCGGCGATTATCCCTGTCTACACTATAAAGTGTAACCAAGGACAAGGTTTGGATAAAACTATTGATAATTTACAGGAGAAAACTACTTGAGCTATTGTGATGGGATGGTAGTGGACTAGATACTGGGGAACTATGGATACTATGGTGCCTGCCGTAACAATGTCCAATAAACACGTAAAAATGACAGGCGGAGATTCGCCAACTCTCAGACTGGGCCACCCTAATTAGCCGAGTAAATTACAGCAAGGGGGCAACAGGAACGTGAGTGGCTGAAGGATGGAGAGGCCTCACTGGATTTTAAGTGATCGCTGGTAGTCCGAGCGAGCCGGCCAACTTATTACTAACGTTCGGCATCCATCCTTCGAGTATTTCTACTCTCGCGACTCCACTCTGGAGGGCCGGTGAAGGCAAGTTAGAGGCGGGGGACCGCTTCCTCGTCAATATTCACTCCGACCAGCCAACTAAGGCTCCAGGGAAAGTCACCATTCCTCATCTCCGGCTTGGAGATGAGGAATGGTGACTTTCCCCTGGAGAACTCGAGACCGCGGGGTCGTTACTCTCCGTCACCTCGCCTCAAGGTGCCCTGCTGGCCTATTATTATTATTAAAATTAATTAATGCATAATATGTCAATAATCCATGTTGTTAGTAACAATCTTCTTAAGTCCTATAATAACATTAGGTATAGTAAGTAAGTATATCAAAATGTCATAAAGCTACCAGAGTTGTGTGGGGCCTCAACCTAGACAGCCAGAACCTAGTAATCTTCCCAGTACATTCACTAAAAAGAAAGGAATAAAATTTTATTTTCTGTACACAAAAAAAATTGACACAAAATAAGCACAAGAAAAAAGTAGTACAGCGCCCAGAAAAAAAGTTCGTCCTCAGCACGATGCTAGAGCTAGAAGCCCCAGCGCTGATTTTCAGTAAGAGTCTTATTGAGACGCACGGGCTTAACTAGTATTCTAATTGTGAAGTTTGTGGAGAACAGTACAACATCTCTACATATAATAAATTCGAAGTTTTGGAAGTAAGCGTTCTACGTCCATAATGATCTTAGCACTATAGAATTCGCTAACCTTATATAGCTCCGGTAGAAAAAAATCTTGCATGCGCGATTCAGGTTTTCTTAAATTTAGAAAATCACAAATTAGTTGATTATTCTTTTTGTTCTGCTTAAAAATTTTGTACACTTATGTATTTTAAGAATACATAGCAATATACACATTTTTTAACTAGAAAATAGAGTAATTAATTTAATAAGATATTTTTTTTAATTTCAAGTAACTAGCGCCATCTCTTCGTTTTCGCGAAACTACCATTCATCTCAGAAAATGTTGATTTTATTTGTTTACCTTTGTTTGTGCAGTCTAATTTCGGGAACTAGGAAACAGATTTTAACATAATCTTCACGAATGTGTTCAGAAAATATCAGAAGAGGTTTAGGTATTTCAAGTAGATTTATGTTACTAATTAAAATTTGATATTTCTTGGCGTAAAAAATAAACCATAATATTTTTGCATGAAAACGTACAGAACGTAGGGATGATGTCAAAATTGACAGTTTGACATACGGAAAGAAGCATCTAGCGCCATCTCTTTTTTATTTATAATTTTACTATGGCTTCGCATTATTACTATCGTGCATATAGCCAGTGTCGCGGTCAAAGAAAATTAAATCCAATGCAGGAGCGTTTTTTGAATTTGGAACATTACAACGCTCCAGCAATTTTGTATGAACATGTGTATGAAGCGGCGTGCTGGGGTTATTAAAAACTTAAATACTCTTTGATTGGATCTCTTTTATCAAAGTACTAGCGACCCGCCCCGGCTTTGCACGGCTATATTATGCATGTATTATCTTCTTATCTATATCTATCTATATCTATACATATAAAATCCTTTGTCCTGACTGACTGACTGACTGACGGATCAACGCACAGCCTAAACCGCTGATCGTAGAGACTTGAAACTTGGAGGGTGTGTTTTTTGTATGACGTAGGTATCCGATAAGAAAGGATTTTCCAAAATTCTACCCCTAAAGGGGTGAAAAAGGGGAGCAAAGTTTGTATGGGACAACGTGATTCCTTGGTCTAATCTACTTCAAATTTTGCATAAACTTTTTGACAGAATTAATGGAACACGTGTTTCATATTTTATTGAAATTCATCCTCTAACGGGGTTAAAAAGGGGTAGAAAGTTATTTTGGGGGTGATTTCCTCCGAAGTTGATATCAATACTCCTTTTAAATCACCTACATTTGACACCCATTTCGATTTTATTCAAAAAAGGTTGCACTTTTAGGAGACGGCTTCATGGGGACGTAGAATTCGAAATTTGAAATGGTAGAACATTGTCTCTACATAGTATGAAATATACGAATCATTCTATATTCAAAAGTAGCTGCACCTCGCGGTTTCAGCAGCATGTCCCGATCCCGTGGAAATATGGAATAAAATGGGATATCCGACGAAATGTGACGACCTCTGTGGCGCGTCGGGCGAACACCCGACTGCGACGCAGAAGGTTGCGGGTTCGATTCCCGCTGGGAACAAGTATTTATGCTGGCCATAAATTCTTGTTTCTGGTTCTGGGTGTTTCCTATATGTATAATATGTATATATTTACAAAAAAAAAAAATTATATAAGTAGTTTATCCGTTATCTGGCACCCATAACACAAGCATTAAGTTGCTTAGCTTAGGGCTGGATGGCGATGTGTAATATGTCCTGAAATATTTATTTATTTATTTTTTTATTTTATTTATATGCGTGGGATAAAAAGTATGCTACACTATTATGTATTCTGTGACGTTCGTGTTTAGTGGGACGCGTTCGTGTCGTCACGGGCGGCCGGGGTTTCTCGAGCGGCTGCAGTTTTTTGTTGATTACTCAGGTTCTACTTATTGGATTTAGATGTAAAGTATAACACGACCTTCCTATCCTAGCTATCTTAAAGTGAAAACCAGATTTCAATTGGTTTAGGCGTTTTTTATTGTATAAGTAACAAACAGACAGACAAATAGACTTGAACTTTAAAAACTACATGTTTTTGTTTCAATATTTTCAAAGTCCTTCAGAACCATTTTTTTTATTTGCTTCCAAGTAAATACAGAATTTTCGTCCTCTCTGCCTTTATAATGAGTATCAAAGAAAACATGTGAAATATAAATATAAAAGAATATAAACTAACCTACCGACTTCGGTAATTTTAAAACCCAAAGAAATTTATTAGAGTTAAAACCAATAAAAAATCCTATTAGAACCATTTTGGACTTATACGCGGACGAAGTCGCGGGCAAAAGCTAGTACATAATAAGATAACAAAACAGTAATACTATTAAAAACATCAAACTACTAACACAAAACCAAATAAAATACTACTAGGAGAATAAAACTATGATAAGAGAACCAAATTAATAATAATCAATATAGCACTCAATATAGCAACATTACAAAAGTAAAATAGGCATCGCATAAAATACGTTATAAACAAAATCAATAAAACAAGATTATGAAAACAAAAAACTTCAATTCACAAAAAAGACTACAAATCAGACAATTAACTTAATAAGAACTTTCTATAGTTAATTTTAAAGGGCATTATAAGCAACAACGGCCAGCAGGCTATTTGAGCTCCCCTGAACCCGAGCCAACAGGGATGCACTTCTTTTACGTAAAATGGCGTGGAAATCATCCACATGTGCATCGGCAAACATGTTTGACGCGTTACATCTATGATGTAGATCATGATCATCATCATATTTACTTATATTTATTCAACTTCAATTGAAAAGTTCATTTGATCCCATAGTATCCTTGATTAACTGTCCCTATTCCCTTTAAGGTATATCTTCGTTGGCCTCGCTGTTAAAACTGGAGCGATTGGACTTGCAAGGTACCAACATCTCGGTCATCTGCAGCGACTGGCGCCAGGACATGGTGAACCTGAAGTACCTCAACCTTAAGGACACGGAGATTGGCATCCTGACGGTGAGTAACGAGAGGGAGTAGTAAGGGAGGAGTGCAATCCCTCGAGTGACGCAATGTTTGCTTATCCACAGTACGAATACTTACAATACAAGCGCAACGTACCCGCCGTGGTGAAGTTCGCTGGCACAATATATTTCACTGCAGACGACTACGACAGAGCCGCTGTTACTGCTGCTGTAGCACCGCCGAGCCGTAATGTTACCTTAGAGTATATTGGGCGAAACTTGAACGACTGTGGTCTCTACTGGCTAACAAAGGCGCTTAACGGGAACTTGCTGCCGCTATATGACGTACAGTTATACGACTTCTACGGACGGTCACTAAGAACCGTTCGCGCAGAAGACCGGTTGTGTCCTAGCAAAGCGACGTGTGCCGCGGTACCACCCGGCTGCAACTGCGGCATGGCGGGAGACGGACTGCTGCGCATCGTCTGCGTTGGCGTCAAGCTAGACCGCGTGCCACAACTGTCATCACTCAACAACGACACAGACGTCCATGCAGTTGATCTGGTCCTCGTCAACAACTCAATCACCGAGCTGGTCCTCAACGATCTCTCGCCCCATCTCCGGGTAAGTATCGTCCCCCCCTCTTCTATATCCACCGCCACCCACTCCGCTCGCTCACCCTCGACCCTCGTTCCTGCTCCAGGTGCTGGAACTGCGCAACAACTCGATCAGCTACATGACCGAGACGATGGCTCGCGCGCTCGTGTCTGACACCAAGAGGCGCGTGCTGCTCGCGGGCAACCGACTCGAGTGCTCGGGTCAAACGACTTCTGCGCTGCGCGTGCTGCGCGACCACTTCGGGGACGATGCGATGCGGTGCGAGGCCACGATCAAAGACGGTTGCTCAAAATTTTCAGCTTCACTCGCGACTATCATAGCACCGTTGATGCTCGCTCTGTGGTTGGCACGCGACAGACAATAACGGTAGAAATATATTACGTCCTTTACTTTTCAACAAGTCTTTAATTAAATCCCAGAATTAATGCTACACCTTCATTATTTTTCTTTTGCAATCACAATGTAACACGCTTATTATTTACAATATTCTTAATCACATTTTTTTAAAATCTTATTTTCTATTTTTTAGTTTCGCGTGTTTTTTTTAGTTTTTATAAACTATTAATTTATTTTTTACTTTTTGGTCTTTGATAACGAAATATGTTAGATCCTGGTTACCATATAAAGACAAACTACTCGTCAATACGATTCTAATGAGCCCAAACTCGATAGGGTTGTGTCGTTTCATTGCGAAGTTCCTATGACCACCTTGCAGTTCCATCATCAGACCCTGGTTACCATTAAAAGACAAACTACTCGTCAGGACGATTCTAACGAACCCAAACTCCATGAGCTTGTGTCGTTTCATTGCGAAGTTTCTATGACCACCTTCCAGTTCCATCATCAGACCCTGGTTACCATTGAAAGACAAACTACTCGTCAAGACGATTCTAACAAACTTGATGGGGTTGGGTCGTTTCATTACAGAGTTCCTATCAGCACCATGTTATCATAATATTGCATTGTCACGCGATTTACACATGTAGGTATGCAAAATTTCAGCTCAATCGATAAACGGGAAGTGGATCAAATTTAACTTGCAAGATTTGATTACATAGTTAGTTTCATACATGTCGACCTAATAAAAGCGTGTTAAAAAGGAATAGAAGAAATTCCACTTCTATTGATTTATGATACCTAACGTAAATGCCGGATGAAGTTTGGGCTAAATCAACAACTTCTTTGGACCCCAACCAACGGAAGACGACTACTCGGCATACCACGTCGAAGATGGCGAGATGACTTGGACAAATTTCTGGCAGATTGGCAATTCGTCGCACAAGATCGCGATCAGTGGAAGGGGAGTACAGAGCCCATTGCCCTGCAGTGGGACACTACAGGCTCTCAATAACTCATTTTGCTATCTTCATTCATTCGTTGTACAATCGGAAAACTAATATCGTCCCCATAGAGCGAAAATTAACTAAGTGGGAAAATACTGAGTTGAGATATCGGCTTTCAAAGATTTTTAAAACGAAAATCGCCGTAACTTTCGATGTATATAACATATTTTTATAAACATAACTTTATTTAAAAGATAATACGCTTATGTTCACCATGAAATAATAATATTTAAATAAAGTAAAAAATTATATGAAATACTAATAAATAAACAAATTAATTATTTTTGCTCTACAAATGTGATGACTTTTCGGCGAGTTAGTTAATTTTAGCATGAAGTTAGTGACTTTTTACTCAGTATTAAGTAGCATATTTGGACTTAGTTAAAATGGAACTAGTCATTTCATATAAAAATCGAATAGGATAATAACTTAGTTTTTGTGTTCTAAACTATAAAGTAAGTTAAATGAAAAAAAGTAAATTAATTTAAATAATAAGTTGTATTTGTATTTCAAGTATTCTTTTTTGTTGTCGGGATGTTTACCGCAACTCGACGTCTGAGAGCCTATTTTGCCCACCCGATCTTTTTACTTCATTGCATGCACGCACACATCATGATAATTCGGGTCGTCCAGAGAATTTGCAAGAAGAGTATGATTAGCATGTAGCGCGAATAAAAACGCTGCACAAGCAGCTGAAAAAATTGCGCTCAATAGTTGACCAAGATTACTCAGTTATTACGGCCGACATGCAATCTACGTTGCATAGATCTGTACTGAGTACTGTTGGCATTCTTTACTATACAAGAAAATTGAATGTGCAAAATTATACCATCCACTCGGCAAAACCGCCTCATGAGGCTTTTTGCATTACATTATGTGAAATTCATGCAAAATGAAATCACAGACGAAACGCGTGCGCATCAATCAATGCAAACGCCGCGACTGAGACTGATAGGTCAAAAGTCACTAAGTCACTAAGTCTCTCGCAACTCCCACCCCACTAATAATAAAACTAACCAAGTCGCCTAGGATTCCGTACGTAATGTACCTAACTCACAATGTAGCGCATATAAATTGTACGAATAATAATTAAACCATATTAATAAACTTACGCTTTAAAGGTTATGTTATACTTTCACTAGAAAAGAAAACCCTAAATCAATTTAATGACTTGTCGCTTTTAGAACGATTGTTTATATCGAATAAAAACAGAGATCGAAAAGTTACGGACTCGAGATAGTTAATTTTCGCTTTTATGTAACGTATCAAACTACTGATTTTAAAATTAACTAATCTATTTTAGTTAGTTATAGAGGTTGCAAAATTCTCAATCACTCATTCCTTAATAGACGAAAAAATAACTAAATCGTGTTAGTTTTGTGTTCGATTAATAAAATCAAATAATAAAATAATTAAGTAAACTAAGTTACTTTTCAATTTATTTTTTAAATCGGTATCCAAATTTGGTGACTTTTCGTATTTCATAACTTAATAACTACAATACATATAAAAATATCATAAAGACAAAAATGTAGAAAATAAAATGGAGATTCCAGTGACATTCTAATGTCAAATAGCCACTTTTTTGAGTTGGTTAATTTTCGCTCTATGGGGACGATATACTATACGGCACTGATTCATGGCGGAAATACCAGACGTCCGCACTAAGCGTTGTTTCGTCATCCTTTATTCGTACCGCAAGTTGCCCCAGTCTGTATTTCCTGACGTGTACAAAATATGCGAAAAAAACATAAATGTTATCCCAAAATTACCTTTTCTTCCTAGATTTGTTAAGCAGTATAGGCTGTTATAGGAATGTTTTCAACTCAAGCAAGATTCTAAGCACCTGCTTTAGTCGAAGTTTAAAGTCTAACTCATCAATTTTCGAACAAAAATATTAGAATGAAAACATGCCAATAATAGTATTTTTTTAACTCTACGGGGGTTGCAATTATGCAGCCGACTGTACATGTATAGGTACGTTTAGTGTTATTTTTATCTAGAGCTTTTTTTTATAATTTTTTTTTTGATCGTCGGGTACCACGCGCTGCGGTACGAGAAAGGTGACGCTTCTTATGATACCTCATTTGTCAATAATATAATATGTAGTTAGCTTCTAAACTTGAGAAGATATGCGGGAAGCTGGGAAGAGAGAGCGTGGTCGTATGCCACCTTGGTTACAATAATAGAAGGCAGGTAGGTAGATAGTAAGCTTGCGATCCTTAGGGCAAGGTGGCATACGACCACGGCTGTCCGCGGCATACTTTCTTGTTTCATACTTTGTAGAGCGCGTCTTTTCCATAGTCGGGTTTTAGTTTTTTTAAATTTTAAATTAACATTATTTCGATGATAGTCGAAACACCACTGACGCTCCACGACTCACTTTGGTATTCTGCTCTAGAGTCGTGGCTCAATGGAATCTCGATAGTTGTCACAAAGGTATATAGCTTACAGAGATAATATGTCAACCAGAGGTAGATACGTCTTTGCAAAATAAAGTTGGCTACATGAACGGAAGGTAATTGACAAGCGTTGATTCATTCGGGTTCCCGACTCCTTTATGATCACCCACAAGACGTCATTCAAATAATTTTCACAGTTTTCGCGAGATAACATGCCTTTGTGCGTATTCAGGAGATGTACAAATTATACTGGAAACACAAGAGGCAAAAACATAATCATTTCATTTGTAATTAACTGTGTAATTTAATTTAAAATTATTTTTCAACAACAAAATTTTCAACATGTATTTTAGTTGTTTGCTAGGGGAGAAAGGGGTAAAAAAATCTACAAAATTTATTTATAAATAAAAATTGCAGGACAATCCACACATCGCCATCTAGCCCCAAGCTAAGTAACTAGACTTGTGTTATGGGTACCTACTTAGACAACGGATATACTACTTAAATACTTTTCTTTTGTAAATACATACTTATAAAACATAGAAACAACCAGACCACAGACAAATATCTAAGCATAAATACTTGTCTGAAGCGGGAATCGAACCTGCAACCCTGTGTTTGGCAGTCCGGATGACCAATGAGCCAACTGGGTCGGTTTTTGTTTGTACTTAATTATTTGTTTCATTATTATTATTATTTATTAATGCAAAGGTTTGTATGTGAGTAGGTATGTAAGTGTATGTGTATCTAAGTACGTATATTATTCCTACACGCATAAACTACTAAACCGATTGCGATGAAACTTGGTATGTAAGTACTTATTGGTTGTAGATGTTGGTTGAAGTAGATAAGCTACTATTCATCCCGATATACTCGCGGAATAGGGCATGACTACGCGGATAAAATGAGGTAGATACACCTAGGAATTAATATTGTTCATATTCGATTACATTTTACCTAGTGACGGTTTAATGAAACAAAAATGGGTTAAAATAATCAGGACTCAAAGATACGAGGATGATTGGATGCCGAATAGATATTCAAGAACGTGCTCGATGTAATTAAAAATAAATTAGTTTCATTTTAAAATAAGGTATTTGAGTAAAAAATTTATTTGTTAAATTATTTTATTAAAAATGAATGCTAAGAATAAAAGAAAATGACTTTTGAATTCCATTTAACTAATTATTTATTTTTATTATTCCTAATACAATTAATTTACACAATCAATTTGGTTTATGTCGAACTTCTGCCTCCCCAAATCTGAAAAATGTTCAGATTAATTGAAAAAATAAACCACTGGTCCACTGATTGCCCCATATCCCCTCAGGTACTTTCTGACATGCACGATGACACGCATTCTAATTATAGTGACATCTCTTTCTAACATTGCTCAAGTCCCATTGTCGTGGACATTATAGAAAGAGATAACCTTCTTTTCGTTCAATTTTTTCTAGCATAAATGTAGATTAATACATAGATCTATAGTACTACGTATAGATGGGCCAGTTAGAACATTAACCGCGTTCTATTTAATAATGGCGGGAGCATGCGCGGGCGGAACGCGCCGTGAACTGACTAAGTCATCAGTTACTTCTCAGAAGTGACACTAGCTTTTGTACCTACAAAATTTCATTAGAATTCAACACGTAGACGTAGAGGCTTTTTACAATAACAAGTTTATCAGTAAGGTATAATAATGTACTTATTTATTATAAATACGAAAGTTTGTGTGTGTCTAGTATGTTTGTTTGTTACTTCTTTACGTACAACATTTGAACCCATTGCGATGTTTGGCATTGTTTGGCACTGGAGCTAGTTTAAGGAATAAAAGTAATTAAAATGTTAAATACTGAGCTATTATTACCTATTATTTAAGGTTTTTTAGGGTTCCGTACTTCAAGAGGAAAAATGGAACCCTTATGGGATCACTCAATTTGTCCGTCTGTGTGTTTCTTACACTTGACCGACTTACATCTATACCTACTAATATTATTAAGAGGTAACGTTGATAACATTTATGTTTGTATGTTGGGAGTAATCTCCCAAAGGGAAATATTTGATTTTGTTTTTGAACAAATTTTATTTATTTTTCCCTACCTTTGATGTGGAAACCTTAAACAGAATAAACACAAACCTATAACTTATACTAGGGTTCCGTAATATCTACAATACCTACTATATAATTATAAGTGTACGGAACCCTCACTCGGTGCGTGAATCCGCCTCGCACTTGATCGGTTTTTTTGCTTGCCACACGTCTATCAGTTATCTAAGGCAAATTCAGTCATATTAAATACCTATCTTTTAAAACTTAAAAAACACAACGTTATGTAAGTACTACCTAAATTATATTTAACATTACACACAAATATTACGACAACCGTAGAAATTATTAATAAAAGTCAAATTCCACTATTGAACAGGAAAGTTACCTACAGTCACCTCTGCTAGGTTTATACTCTTTGATAAATGACGCGGAACAAGTCACAACATGGCGGCAAAAAAATGGTGTTCGTATTTAATTTTCAATCGAAAATATCTAGTTATTTACCTGTGGTAGGGTATTCCTTCCGCTCTAGAAATCTTACTACTATTGTTTGTGCAGTATCTGTGCTGTAATTTTTCCGTATATTTTTTATTAAAAATGCACGAGCGCTTTAACCTCTACGAACTAGCAAGCGACTAAGTCGTCTGGTGTGATATCATCACAAATGGACGGAATGAGGCAATGTACGGGGATGTCCTCTCTAGGTATGTATCTCAATGGATTAATATATGTCATAGTTTGTGTCACATTGTAGTACTGCCACATGAGTATTTACTCATGTGGTACTGCGAAGTTCGAACATAACCACTCTATAACTGTTACATTCTCTCTGATAGCTTAGCAACATATACCATGTTGCTAGGTAAAACCAGCGACGTATCTACTAGTAGTTCGCCCCGAACTGAGACCTCACGAGTTTGAGTTTAAGAATGCTCGAAGACGGTCTATCTTATTTCAATGATAGGTGACCAGTTTCGCTATCATCAGACCCTGGATATCGCTGACTCTATTATACTTATAACCATGGACATTAATCTATGCTTATAACACAAGATACTATATACATATACTAATCTAAAAGAGAAAATACGAAGTCAAACGCGTTAGGCATTTTCTAGGTCCATGGTTAGGTCATAGACTTTTCTAGGTTCATGATTAGGCATTTCTTGTCTATAAAAATGAGTTCCATAGCCTAATTTTCTTGGTTAAATCAGGTATTTTTTCATTTCGCATTTTCTTGATACTCGGAAGAATAAGTACCTATTATGAATGTAAATAGTGTGAGATTAAAAAGCTCCTATAGCCTCCTTCCGTCTATATCACCCTATCGTCTGTATCTAGAGTACCTACTCATCAAGTAACTAACTTGTCTAGAGATGAGTTCATATAGCCTTCTTCCGGCTATATTACCAAACCCTAGATATCAGTTGCTTATATAACACCTAGAGTGCCTTCTGATCAAGACAACTTTAACGAACTTTAGCGATAGACTTATCTGGTCTAGAAGAGAGTTCTAAGAATTCTAGAGAGATATTTTTTTTAAGTTGAGTTCTTCCAACTCTATCACCAGATCCCATATATCAGTTGATTTTTCAGAAGCTATAGAATACCTACTTGGTACCTCAAGGTGCTTTGAACGAATCCAAACATGATATTATGACTTTTTTGCTTTTAAGATAATTTAAGTTCTTATTGTCACTTTTCTCGTCTGGTCTATATCATCAGACTAAACATTAAATTTTAGTAGGTACCTATGTACTCATCATAATGTAACGAAAGAGGAAAAGAGGAGAAAGGCTCTTCCCTCGATTCAAATATAGTATTACAGAAGTTTGAGACCTTTAATATCGGTGGACCTATATGTCCTATAATTAGTCTCTAGCCTATTAGTAAATAAAAATAATAAAAAGATTAGTCACAAGTTTTTAATTAGAATCTCTAGATTGGCAAGCAATACGATTTAATATTATCTACCACAATAATTGTTAACCAACCCATGATTATGAAATAAATGAATAATTTTATTATAAATATGAAGCAAAGAGAGGTTCGACAATTTAAGGGAAAGTAGAATAGACACTGTTAAACTACAGTCTTCACTCTGGTCCGAGGTCTTCACTCAAGGTCAAACATAGAAGGATTGACCAATTTTCGCCTCGGCTTCTGCTCGGCTTCCGTTTAGCTGATCAATAGCTGGTTCGAGCAGCTCCTTCGAAGTCCATCGGGAACGAACACAGGAGTGCATGACTTTGTAGTAGGTACTTACTATAAACTTCTTTAATTTAATTCAGTATGACCATAATATTATTGACCGAACGAGCGAAGCGAGAGAGGTCTAGTGTTGAGAAGGGTCGGTCGCTCGTATGTTTGTATGTTTGTATGTTTGTATGTTTGTATGTTTGTTCGACGATAACTTGAGTACCGTTGCTCTGATCTTCATGATTTTTGGTATACAAGTAGTTGAGGTCCATAGAATTTTTAAGTTCGAACATGAGCAGGATCGGTCAGGGGGTTACGGAGATAGGGGTCCAAAAGGGGATCTACCTATATGGCACACAAACTATACTGCAAATATACCCGAGTGGGGTATCAAATGAAAGGGCGTAACTTCGGTGACAATAATATGGTACCATGGAACTGATCTGATGATAGAGCTGGAGGGAATCTGCAGGAATTATCTCATTATCCATACTTCATAGTTCATTCATTCAAACTTCTCGTCAAGAATCGCCTTGACGAGTAGTTTGTCTTTCAATGGTAACCAGGGTCTGATGATGGAACTGGAAGGTGGTCATAGGAACTTCGCAATGAAACGACACAACCCCATCGAGTTTGGGCTCGTTAGAATCGTCTTCACAAGAAGTTTGTCTTTCAATGGTGACCAGGGTCTGATGATGGAACTGGAAGGTTGTCATAGGAACTTCGCAATGAAACGACACAACCTCATCGAGTTTGGGCTCGTTAGAATCGTCTTGACGAGTAGTTTGTCTTTCAATGGTGACCAGGGTCTGATGATGGAACTGGAAGGTGGTCATAGGAACTTCGCAATGAAACGACAGAACCCCATCGAGTTTGGGCTCGTTAAAATCGTCTTGACGAGTAGTTTGTCTTTCAATGGTGACCAGGGTCTGATGATGGAACTGGAAGGTGGTCATAGGAACTTCGCAATAAAACGACAGAACCCCATCGAGTTTGGGCTCGTTAGAATCGCCTTGACGGGTAGTTTGTCTTTCAATGGTAACCAGGGTCTGATGATGGAACTGGAAGGTGGTCATAGGAACTTCGCAATGAAACGACACAACCTCATCGAGTTTGGGCTCGTTAGAATCGTCTTGACGAGTAGTTTGTCTTTCAATGGTGACTAGGGTCTGATGATGGAACTGGAAGGTTGTCATAGGAACTTCGCAATGAAACGACACAACCCCATCGAGTTTGGGCTCGTTAGAATCGTCTTGACGAGTAGTTTGTCTTTCAATGGTGACCAGGGTCTGATGATGGAACTGGAAGGTGGTCATAGGAACTTCGCAATGAAACGACACAACCCCATCGAGTTTGGGCTCGTTAGAATCGCCTTGACGGGTAGTTTGTCTTTCAATGGTAACCAGGGTCTGATGATGGAACTGGAAGGTGGTCATAGGAACTTCGCAATGAAACGACACAACCTCATCGAGTTTAGGCTCGTTAGAATCGTCTTGACGAGTAGTTTGTCTTTCAATAGTAACCAGGGTCCGATCTAACATATTAAGTTATCAAAGACCAAAAAGTATAAAATAAATTAATAGAATAAAAAACTAAAAAAAACACGCTTTAATAAAAAAAGTCCAACTAAAAAATAGAAAATAAAATCTAAAAAATTTGGATTAAGAATATTGTACTTAAATAGTAAGCGTGTTACATTGTGATTGCAAAAGAAAAATAACGAAGGTGTAGCATCACAAATTCACAATGTAACACGCTTACTATTTACAATATTCTTAATCGAAATTTATTTAAATTTTAAATTTATAGAAATTTATTACTTTGCCCCAAATCGTCCGAACTCTCTTTGCTTCATTTCCTATAATTATTTATTTCATAATCATGGGCTGTTTTACAATAATAGTGGTGGATAGTATCAAATAGTATATAGGAATGTTCGGTTCCAGCCGATCTAGAGACTGATAATGATTAAATTTGTGACTAATTTTTTTATAATTTTTATTGACTTGTTATATTTTAGTTTAGGGACTTATTACAGGACATATTGGCCTCAAACTTCTCTAATATATTCTCGTTCTCGAGCTTGTCTTCTCGTTTCCTCTTACGTAACATTATGATAAGTAGATACATAAGGAAGGAAGGAAAGGAATTACTATCTTCTGGATATTATGTTGGACACATTCAAAATGTCTTGAGTAAAAATAAAGAGTCAACGGATGTCCAGGGTGTGATGATTGAGCTGGCCTATGCTTTTAGAACTTAACAACAACAACAAGTTATGCCTATCGTGTTTGGATTCTTTAAATCATCCAATGTCAGATAATAGCGATACTAGGCACCTATCATTCAAATAAGATAGACCTGTCGTATTTGGAGTCTTTCGTCGTTATATTATACATTTTAGTACTTTACGCTGAAATATAATAAACGCTGAAAAGAACTCGTGAGGTCTCAGTTCGGGGCGAACTACTAGTTATATGGTACCTAATATGGATCTTCCATTTTAATTAATCATAATATCACGAAGTTTTACGTAACAGTTTTGAAATTTTCTGAAAACCATATTTTTACAACAGTGACAGTAAGAAAACCTGACATTGTCATTTTTTAATCATAAAAGAAGGTCTAAGCGTTTTTTCTTTTTGATACAAATGAGTTTAATATAAAAAATGACCACTGAGCTGATATTTTCCTGGAGATTCCTTCCAGCTCCATCATCACATCAGTTCCATGGTACCATTTTATTGACACCGAAGTTACGCCCTTTCATTTGATACCCCACTCGGGTATATTTGCTCTATAGTTTGCCTGCTATATAGGTAGATCCCATTTTGCACCCCCTATCTCCGTAACCCCTCGACCGATCCTGCTCATATTCGAACTTAAGAATTTTATGGACCTCAACTACTCGTATACCAAAAATCATTAAGATCAAAGCAACGGTACTCAAGTTATCGTCGAACAAACACACATAGATACATACATACAAGCGACCGACCGTCTCAATCTCAACACTAGACCTCACTCGCTACGCTCGTTCGGTCAACTAATATCACTAGTAGTTCGCCCCGAACTGAGACCTCACGAGTTTTTTTACTGATTTTTAGTTTTCAGCGTAAAGTATGATATAACGACGAAAGACTCCAAATACTTCGGTGTATCTTATTTAAATGATAGGTGTCTTGTCTAGTATCGCTATCATCAGATCCTGGACATCGCTGACTCTATTATACTTTCAAAACATATTTTTCACGAATCTAATCGCGTTAGGCATATCCTGTCTAAAAAATGAGTTCCATAGCCTAATTTGCTTGGTCTCAATCACGTATTTTTTATTTCGCGTTTTATTGATACTCGGGGGAATAAGCACCTACTATGAATGTAAATCGCGTGAGATTAAAAAGCTCCTAAAGCCTCCTTCCGTCTATATCACCATATCGTCAGTATCTGGAGTACCTACCTACTCATCAAGTGAACACGATAGACCTTAATTTTCGAAAGATAAGTTCCTATAGCCTTCTTCCGCCGGCTATAGTACCAAACCCCAGATATCAGTTGCTTCTTTAACACCTAGAGTGCCTACTTATCAAGACAACTTTAACGAACTTTAACGATAGACTTATCTTGTCTAGAAGATGAGTTCATATTTCTTTGAAGTTGAGTGCCTTCTTCCAGCTCCATCACCTGATCCCAGATATCAGCTGATTCTTCAGAAGCTAGAATACCTACTTATTAAGGTGCTTTAAACGAGTCCAAATGATATGACTATCTTGCTATCAAGATAATTTTGAGTTCTTATTGTCAAATTTTTTGTACCTATGTACCATCATAACGTAACGAACGAAGAAAAGAGGAGAGAGGCTCCTACCTCGATACAAATATATTACAGAAGTTTGAGACCTATATTACCGGTGGAACTATTATGTCCTATAATTTAATAAGTCCCTATCTATTAGTAAATAAAAATAATAAAAAGAGTCACAAGTCACAAGTTTTTTAATTAGAATCTCTAGATCGGCTAGCTATACTACGAGTATTTAATATTATCCACAACAATTGTTAAGCAACCCTTGATTATGAAATAAATGAATAATCTATACCTACTAATATTATAAAGCTGAAGAGTTTGTTTGTTTGTTTGAACGCGCTAATCTCAGGAACTACTGGTTCGAATTGAAAAATTATTTGTGTGTTGAATAGTCCATTTATGGAGAAAAGCCATAGGCTACTTTTTATTTTGATATTCTCACGGGATCAGGACTTACGCGGGTGAAGCCGCGGGGCGCAGCTGGTTATGAAGCAAAAAGAGGTCTGACGATTTAAGGGAAAGTAGAATAGACGCTTTTAAAGTACCTATAGCACATGAGTAAATAATACAACCTATAGTCTTCACCCAAGGTAGGTTGAGTGGCCCAGACAACGTCAACCATAGAAGTTACGACCAATTTTCGCCTCGGTTTCAGTTTTGCTGATTAATAGCTGGGTTCAAGCATCTCCTTCAAAGACCATCGGGAACGAACCCAAGAGTGCATGACTTTGCACTACCTATAAACTTTTGCGAATTATTTGAATTTAGGATAACCATAATATTATTATGTAGGTACCTAATATGGATCATCCATTTTAATCATATAATATCACGAAGTTAAGTTATCATGTAATGGTTTTGAAAATTGGAAATCATAATAATATGTTTTACGACAATGACAGAAAGAAAACCTGACATTGTCATTTTTGAATCATAAAAGAAGGTCTAAGCGTTTTTTTCCTTTTTGATACAAATGAGTTTGATATAAACATGACCGCTGAGATGATAAATTCCTGTGGATTCCTTCCAGCTCCATCATCATATCAGTTCCATAGTACCATAATATTGTCACCGAAGTTACGCCCTTTCATTTGATACCCCACTCGGGTATATTTGCCCCATAGTCTGCCTGCCATATATGTAGATCCCCTTTTGCACCCCCTATCTCCGTAATCCCCCGACCGATCCTGCTCATGTTCGAACTTAAAAATTTTATGGACCTCAACTACACGTATACCAAAAATCATTAAGATCAGACCAACGGTACTCAAGTTATCGTCGAACAAACATACATAGATACATAGATATATAGATACATAGGTACAACCGACCGACCGTCTCGCCACTAGACCTCACTCGCTTCGCTCGTTCGGTCAATTATTCTTTGGTGTAAAAAAAAAAGCAAGGAGGTTAGGTTTTTGAAGTTCCTAATGCGTATGATACTGATACTGGCTACATGCAGATTGCACAAGTCGTGCGAAGCCATAATTTGACATGACAGCTGTCAGTGAAAGTGAAAAGCCCTAGGGCTGGAAATTTTATTTTCTACACGCTCTTCAGGCATATTTAGACCTACTTTCGGAGTATGAGTAATGAAAAATATATTTATGTAAAGGAACCCAAAATAAAAAGAAAACTCAATTTTTAATTATTTTCTGACGTTTATCACGTAAAATTTTCGTTCATAAACCGACTTTATAGACAACTACTTTTGCTAGCTTAAAACCTCTTTGTTGGTACCTACCTTTTTTATACATCAAAACAGTATAACCCAGATAAATTAAGAATGATTCATCTACCTAACATGTAATTAGCAGTAAAATACGTATTAAACTTATCGGGATAACATTTTAGCACTAGTTGGTTATATACTTTACTAGCGACCCAAAATCGATCTGTCAAATTATACCAAGATGTTACACCCCCTTTTAGTAAATCAAAGTAATTTTCATTACTCATACTCCGAAAGTAGGTCTAAAGATGCGTGAAGAGCGTGTAGAAAATCCAGCCCTAGGGAAAATCGCTTTCACTGACAGCTGTCATGTCAAATAATGGCTTCGCATGACTCGTGCAATGTGCATATAGCCAGTATCAGTATCATTATACATTATGAACTTCATAACCTAACCTCCTTGCTTTAAGTAACACCAAAGAATAACACTAAATGTATACAATCTCTTTGATCCCAACCTTGTAAGAGGATCAGGTAGTATGAAGTCTCTCATTCACTCTCGTTGTTAGGAAGAATTTTATGTATTATTCGTAATGAAAAGCACAGTGTTTACCTCGGGTGAAAGACTCATTAAGTCCCTCGAACTATTAGCGCCCTCGCTACGCTCGGGCGCCAAACTCCGTCTCGGGACTTGTAATGAGTGACTTTCACACCTAGGATAACAATGTACTATTTTATCTTTACTTATAACTTAATTTTATTTTAGATTTTGTAACAATTAAATACAAAATATATAGGTACTCATACCCACATCACTACACTACAAAAAGTTTTTTTTTATTGTTAGTAAATTAATTTTTAAGTACGTTTCTTTTATGCAGAAATATTTTCCCATAAAAGGTTTTTAGTAATGTCCTGGGGGTGCCTACAAGTAGGTACCTCAGACGGATTAGGTACAGTTATAATACACACAATTGTAACGGAGTTACGGCACTTTACATTATAAAGACGAAATTAAACTGAAATTAAGATGCCTCGAACATCCTCATCATCATGTTGATATTTATTGAATCGTATGATATTTGTATCGGTAAATGTTTGAGTTCATTTAGCAGCAGTCAGTGGACACGTGCAGGGTTGTGGTTGGTAACTGCTGCGGCCGCGAGCTGTGGTCTACTCTCCAATACTACTGCAGTGAAGGAGACGTTGTGTGTGTGACTAGATACAGCACTAGCCACTGTAGCAGGTTGTCTAGTGATAGCGGAGATATACAGCGGCGCAGTGTCATCGGTGCGGGGTCAACGGGACAAGCTGGATGTGATCGGACGGAGGCGTCGGTGGAGACGCGGGTGTCGGCGGCACTACGCGCTCCAGCCGGCGCCAGAAGTCGGGAGCGTCGCGGCGCAGCACCATGTGCGGGTAGTCGGTCGCGTACCGACGCAGCGCCGCGTCTTCCAGCTCGCCAGCAGGGGGCAGCACCAGCACCAGTGCGCCGCGCCGCGCCACCGCGTGTATCTCGTCCAACTCGAGCGAGCGCTCGCACTCTCGCGAGATAAGCGCGACCGTGAACCGCGCCGTACGCGCCGACAGCGTGATACAATCGCTCAGCAGCGCCGGCGGCAGCCAGTCCCGCTCGGCGAGGCACACGCGACGCGGTCTCGGTCCGTGCTCCAGCCGCGCCGTCACCTCCAGCGCCGGACGCTCGTCGCCGCGACTAAACATCACGAACGCCTCCGACCACCACGCTGCGGGGTCTCGAGATCTCCACCCGAGTCGCCACAGCAACGCCCGAGTGTGTCCGAGTACGTAGCGCCACTTCCACCACAAACACAGCCCGAGTGTCGCCGCTGTGACAGTCGGGAGTAAAGCTGTTATAACTATGGTGGTTAACGTCCAGCAGCCGTCTATCACATCGTCGAACGTCCTTCCGTCCTCGCACCGCAGCGCGTCATGCCCGGCGAGCACGGTGGCGTAGTCGCGCAGCACGCGCAGCGCCGGCGTCGCACGACACGAGCACTCGAGCCGGTTGCCCGCGAGCACGGGCCTCTTGGTGGCGGACACGAGCGCGCGGGCCGTCGTCTCGGTCATGTAGCCGAGCGAGTTGTTGCGCAGTTCCAGCACCTGGAGCAGGAACGAGGGTCGAGGGTGAGCGGGCGGAGCGGGTGGCGGTGGAGGTGCGGGGAGGGGGGACGATACTTACCCGGAAAGGATACGGGAGATCGTTAACAACCAGCTCGGTGATTGAGTAGTTGACGAGGACCAGATCGACTGCATTGAAGTCAGCGGTGAGTGATGGAAGAGACAGCATGCGATCCAGCTTGAAATTGACGCAGACGATGCGCAGTAGTCCACTGCCTGCCATGCCGCAGTAACAGTTTTGTGGTACCGTGGCACATGTCTCGCTGCTGGGACACAACGGATTTGCGACGCTAACGGCTCTTAGCGACCATCCGAAACTTAACTGCACGTCCCGCAGCGGCAGCAAATAGTTTCTAAGGGCCTCTCTTATCCAGTACAGAGTGCAGTCGTAGGATTCATGCTCACTTAGCAGAACGGTAACATTGTGACTGGGTGCTACCACAGCGGCGGCTGCAGCGGTTTTGTCGTAGTCGTCTGCAGTAAAGTATATCCAGCCAGCGAGCTCCACCTTGGCGGGCACGATACGCTTGAACTGCAGGTCCTTGTACTGCGAACAGGCAAACGACGCGTCAAGAAATTGTGCACACTCCTCTCTCACTCCTCACCCTCGCTACTCACCGTCAGGTTGTCTATCCCCGTGTATCTGAGGTCGAAGTACTCGAGGTTCACCATGTCCTCGCGCCAGTCGCTGCAGATGACCGAGATGTTGGTACCTTGCAAGTTCAGTCGCTCCAGTTTCGACAGCGAGGCCAACGAAGATTTCATATATTCTGTAGTGTGTATAGGTACAAGAGAATCACATAATAAGCACAGTGTAAGATGCCACTGTTGCAATAATACCTACACGTCGGAGTAGACCCGACTATCTAACTAACCGTCATTGCCAATATTTTTAACCGACTTCAAAAAGGAGGTTATCAATTCGTCTGTATGTTGTTGTTTTTTTTTGTGTGTATGTTACGCGATCATTCAAAGACGGCTCAACCGATTGAGATGATTCTTATTGTGTTCGAAAGGTGATACCTCAGGGGTGGTCCCATAAAAATTTGGTGAGGATCTGATAAGAATCTTCGGAGTGATAAACAGAATTGCACCTCGAGAGAGCAGCAAATTGCTCAGTTTTCGATTTCCACCAGTAGAATTGGCCCATAAACGAATAGTTACCGATAAATGGAATATCTGAAACCACCTTCTCATCAGAAAACTCTTCAATCGGTTACGATTACAGGTTACAATTTGAAGAATTTCGTCAAATTTAGTCGCCGGACTGGGTTTGAATGAATGTTGATAGAGAACCCTATCTTTAATGAATTTCTGATGAGGATCTTCGAAGTGATGAACAGAATTGCACCTCGAGAGTGCAGCAAATTGCTCATTTTTCGATTTCCACCAGTAGAATTGGCCCATAAACGAATAGTTACCGATAAATGGAATATCTGAAACCACCTTTTCATCAGAAAACTCTTCAATCGGTTACGATTACAGGTTACAATTTGAATATCCGTTTTTGCCTCGCCGGACTGGGTTTAAATGAATTTTGATAGAGAACTCTATCCTAAATAAAGATCTGATGAGGATCTTCGGAGTGATGAACAGATCTGCACAGCGAGATTCAACAAATCGCTCAGTTTTACATTTCCACTAATAGAAGTGACAGACATAGACACTATACAAATAGATACCGATGAATGGGGCATCTGAAAACACCTTCTTATCACCAAACTCTTCAATGGGTTACAATTAGGTACAGGTTGCAATTTGAAGAAACAGTCGCTTTCGCCTAATGGAGTAGTCAGTGACAGTGGCACTAAAAATGGTTAAATAAAAAAATAAATTAAAATTAAAAAACCGACTTCAAAAAAACCTGAAAACAAAAATTAAAAACACCTAAAAAAAACAAAAAGTGAAAAATAATCCATTTTGCGTCACTAAGACAGCAGATAACTTAAACATAAGTACTTACTTGGAAGTCGGACTGGGTGACACCATGTTTTCTTTATACCTCTCAACATTCAATCTAACCCAGTCCGACTTCCAAGTAAGTACTTATGTTTAAGTTATCTGCTGTCTTAGTGACCCAAAATGGATTATTTTTCACTTTTTGTTGTTTTTAGGTGTTTTTAATTTTAGTTTTCAGGTTTTTTTGAAGTCGGTTTTTTTAATTTTAATTTATTTTTTTATAGTTATCCATACCTAGTTGATTCGACGACCTCTGTGCACATACTTGCGGTTGTGGGTTCACTTCCCGCCTCCAACAAATATTGTATACGGTAGGTATTTGTTTCTGGTCTGGGTATTTCTATATGTCTTTCAAGTACACCTGGTTGTTTCACCTATAGGTGTATTGAGTATACTTACCACTTAATATACATCATTCATCCAGGTAATTTCCAGGTGAATTAGGTATATAACGTAGTAGACTTTATTCTCTCAGGTGATTCCTTAGGTGTGTAAAGTACACAACATGGTGGATTTCATATATACATAACACTTATTATGAGTTTTACCAAATGATCGTGTTATGCAATCTCCTTCGCCACTTGTTTTTTTTTTTACAAAAATAGTATAAAAGTATTCTATCCGTTGTAGTTGCTTAGCTTGGGGCTAGATGGCGATGTGTGGATTGTCCTGCAATATATCTATAATTCACTACATAGTATAAAACAAAGTCGCTTTCTCTGTCCCTATTTCCCTTTGTATGCTTAGATCTTTAAAACTACGCAACGGATTTTGATGCGGTTTTTTTAATAGATACAGTGATTCAAGAGGAAGGTTTATAAGTATAATACATGCATAATATAGCCGTACGAAGCCGGGGCGGGTCGCTTGTCACTACATAGTATAAAACAAAGTCGCTTTTTCTGTCCCTATTTCCCTTTGACCGCTTAGATCTTTAAAACTACGCAACGGATTTTGATGCGGTTTTTTTAATAGATACAGTGATTCAAGAGGAAGGTTTATAAGTATAATACATGCATAATATAGCCGTGCGAAGCCGGAGCGGGTCGCTAGTTATATTATAAAGCAAGAGTTTGTTTGTTTATTTGAACGCGCTAAACTCAGGAACTACTGGTTCGAATTGAAAAAATATTTTTGTATTGGATAGTCCATTTATCAAGGAAGGCTATAGGCTACATTTCATTTAGATATTCCCACGGGATCGGGACTTAAGCGGGTGAAAACGCGGGGCGCAGTTAGTAATATAATATTACAGTTACAGTAGGTAGTGTATCAAGTATACATACGCGCGGGACGGTAAAGTTAATACTATTGTAGGACATTATATACAGCGCCATCTAGCCGCAAGCTAAGCAATTATGCTTGTGTTATGGTTGCCAGGCAGCGGACACCCAGCTCCGTAATACGTAATATGGTACAAGCTATGGAGCACAACATCCATTTATTCATCTATCAGAGATGGTGCTTCAAAACGTCGTCGTCAAAGTTACCTGAGACATTACTGTCGTTGACCGAGCAGAGATCGCCGAGCTCCTGGTTATCCACCAGCGAGAGATCCCTCAGCTCGGTTAACGTGGCGGCTACCTCCGCAACCACACTGGTACTAAGTTTGTTATGTCCTAAGTCTAACGACAACAGCGGTAGAGTCAGCATCGAACTGCAAAAATACAATATATTATGAATGCACGTATAATAATAGGTCGTGCAATGAATCATGGCCCCCAGCGGAAATAGGTGGGGATGGTTTGCGCATGTACTATCGCGGACAGAATTAGTACAGCCAAATCTTCATACTTTACCGCCGTTTAATATTTTGCCCAACCCGAAAAAAATCCTTTAAATTAGAAAATTAGGCAATGTATTGCACCGAAACTAAAATGACATTGAATTTTAATGCATTCGGTTATTCAATTTTTTTATTTAGACTTAGGCAAAGTTAGATGTGTGGGTTTTATGTGCGCGACAGTTATTATGACGTTTGACTGGGCACTTCAATATCTGAGCAGTATGATCCGACAAAGCAAACTCAATGACGCCCCTTTACATCCGCGGATATTATATAGAATGTTATCGATCGCGATGCATGAACCGCTACATGATCTGCCGCCCAATTGCCGTACTTATGGCGCATTAGTAAAGTGCACGTCCAGTTGACGCAAACGTTACGTTGACGCAAACAATAATCGGTATTGCTGTAAAATAAAACTACGCGTAATCGTCACTTTAACTGCACGTATGCAGCCGCCCAATTGTCGTATTCCTATGCAGCGCGTCTTGACTGCGTTTTCCTGATAGCTATAGATTTCGTATTGCACTAATTTCTTAAGAAGCACACTTCACGCACACGTTACGCAAACCTAAAGGTCGCGCGCTCGCCATTTCGCGCTAATGAGCTTCGCGTCATTTGTATCGCACAAAAACATTTCGCTTCAATTCGCATTTCGCATTTTCAAAAACTTTACTAATGTGTCATAAGTAACGGCAATTGGGCGGCAGCTTGTTTCACGCGTAGGACGCGCGTAGGTGAAGTAGACGTACAGTTAAAGTAACGGTTATGGGTAGCTTCATTTTACGGCAATACCGATTATTGTTGCGAACGATAAATAGAATCTATGCGGGAAAATGCTAGGTAGGTATTCTAAATAAACCAAAACCACGTCGCGAACGAAGTCGTGGGCAACAACTAGTTAATTTAATAAATTTATAATTCTGGACTGAATGTTTTTAGTTTACCTACCTATGTGCAATATATTTATTTTATCCATTAACCAGCTCGGTGAAGGTCGTTCTTAAGAGGAAAGGGTACCGGGGGCTTTTTCCATACAAACTATTACAAACGTAGTCGACTGTTTTCTCCCTAGATAATGACACTAGAGCAAATATTTTTGGTGCATAAAACTTATAACTGCCATGACCATGCCCCTAGTTTTTGTTTTTTTTTAATTTTTTAAATTTTAATTTCTATGATAAGTAATTAAAATATGAAAAAAACCAAAACATAGGGGCATAGTCATGGCAGTTATAGGTTTTATGGCACAGAAATATTTGTGCTAGTGTCATTATCCAGGGAGGAAACAGTCGACTACGTTTATATGGAGAGAACGCAGGTACCCTTTCACCTTAAGGCTGCTGATACTGCCAAACGCAACGCGCCAGAAATACCCGTCGCTTACAACTAACATTGTTAATTGTAACGAATGTGTTTTGTTTTCCTCAAAAGTGCTGAGATGGAATTGTAGGTGAAATTTCACCGATATTTTGGGGTAATTTTGAGGCGAAAATTTCTTGTCATTTCAAAGCTAGACTAGTTTTAATTTTTATCTTTAGGATAGCTTCAAAACTATAGGAAATTTTTGGCTCAAAATCACACCAAAATGTCGGTAAAAATCTCACCTACAGTTCCATCTCAGCATTTTATAGAAAAACAAAACACATTCGTAACAATCAACAATTTTCATCAACGAAGGCGACCGGTGCCAGTAGTAACTATTTAGTAGGCTGTGTACCAAAGTCGTTGGCGTATGAACCCCCCATAAAGGGATCCCGTAACTAACCTACTGACAGTTTGGAATGAGAATACCACAAAATTATGAATATTTAAGTAACTATTGTAAAATCTATTGTACCTACCGTATGAATGCAAGTAAATGGAAATGATCACTGGTGACATGTGTGTACAATCAAAGTTCAAAAGTCCACCGCCACCGTAACGTTTACAATCCCGTGCAGCACTATTTGAACATTATAACAACGTAACCTGTGGATCGAACCCACGTCGGTTGGTGTAGCGGGTGTCCCCTTATACCACTCACACAACTAAACACATCGCTAACATGTTGACAAATAATAATAATCACACTGAGTACTTTTAATTCAAGTATTTATATGTTTGTGTGTGACGTCCACAGGTAACGTCTATTAGAAGAAGGTCGTAAGTTCAATTCGTCTTGTTGATAGTATTATTGTAGCAAACTGATAGTGTACTTATGACGCTTACTGTACCTACCTGGGAAGCTCTTTCAAGGTATTGTGATAGAGGTAGAGGTGAGTCAAGTGGGGGGTGTAAGCGAATAGTTGTGCCGGTAACGTAGACAGGGGGGTGAATTGAATCCCGAGAGTGGTGAGCTGCGTCGCGTTCTCGAGCAGTCTCGGTGGTAGCTCCGATAGGCTGTCTGCGAACGTGATGTCGAGCTCTTTGAGGTGCGGGCAGCGAGCCACCCATCCGTCGGGCAGGTTTCTCACATCCGGATACTCCAACGTGAGCTTCACCAGCTTGTCGCAGGCAGGTAGCGGGTTCGGGCTCACGGCCCGCCAACCCCCCAGGGTGACCACCTCGAGAGCTGGCGGCGCCCAGTCCGACATCAGCGCGGCGTCTGAGCGGGCCACGTATAGCTGCCGTAGCCGCGACGTGTTGCTGCTCTCCAACACCACCGCATTGATCTATGGACACACGAAAAATCACGCCAGATAGCGTCGTTTATGTTTGTTTCCAAGAATTGATCTCTATCAGCAAGACTATGTATTGGTATAAAAATATAGGTGATTATTTTTTTGCAAAATCAACAGGTTCGATTTCTGGCTAGGATGATGATTTTTTCAAAAATCTAATGATGCAGTTTAGGTTTTTGCTAAAATCGGGCATGCAACTCCTTTCACCATTTTTCGCTATCTTTTATAGTTTAGGATATAGCCCTGAAGGCCCACATAAAAAATTCACCCTGTATAGATAGATAGATTAGGTAAGCGAACCCTTCTGCTGAGTCATAGACCGGTTGTTCGTCCACCCACCGCACCATATTGGCATAAAATGAAATATCATAAATCCTGACACCCATTACCCAGAACGTCAAATGCAGCGACCGCAACTCGGGCAGGTCCAGCACGGCGGCAGGCACACGTGTGATGTTCACTTCCTTCAGTCGTAGCTCGGTAAGGGTACGAGGTAGTGTTTTCAGTATTGCGTTGTCCACCAGTGATGTGTGCTCTATTGTGAGCGTTGTGATACCCTCCAGTGAGGCGGGCAGGCTGTGCAGCACGCCCGCTTTCCGTAGCGTGAGGTGACTGAGAGGAGGCAGGACGACGAAGTGCGCGAACGTCAGCGGCTCGTTCTTTCTCACATTATTCACTTCAAGGTTGAAGGGTGATGTCGTCGTAACGTTAAGTGCAGCGAGCACGGTCGCATAGTGCGCGGGTCGACAGCCCGTCACGGTGACGTTCCCGACGTGTAGCGCCGGCTTGAACTGCGGTAAGTACACCCGCACCGAGTCCAGCTGCAGGTCGTTGTTGCACTCCAGCCTTATTAAGCTGTCGTCAACCTCGTAGATAAAGTCGACTTCAAAGCCTAAAATTATTTCAAATTTTAAATAAAATTGCAAAAATATTGCGTATTGTTAATATCTAACATAAATACATACAGAAGGCCAATTCTCGTAAATAATATTGCTTAAATTACATTTCAATATCATCTCGATTGCATTTCGATTGCAAAAGATACCTTCAAAGTCAGTTTTTTTTTACAAAAAGCTAACTTTGAGGCGTGTTTTGAGCTACTTTGAGGGCATTATTTGTGATCAAAATGCAATCGAAATGATATTGAAATGTAATTTGAACAATGTTATTTACGAGAATTGGCCTTCAGGTCAAAACATAACCCTCTCTTTTGACTCCGCCGGAATCTAGTAATTATACGATTGACCACTTGTAGACGTCTTAAACATTAGTTACTGATCATGCAATTACTGATAGGTGAGAGAAGAGGTTAGGTGAGGCCTTCCGCTAGCAACCCCAGGGGGAAGTAGTTGTATGTGCAAACAGTTCCTACTTCCTCCTGGATTACGGTGAAGAGAGGGACACCGTGGAGTTTTAGTGGGTAAACCTCTGGCCGCCCACCATCTCAGGCCAGCAGGGAGCCCCACATATGAGACGGTGCATAAGACGCAAAAAAGGCTTTCCCCTAGCATAAGGACATCATGGACAGATAAGACAATTATACCCCATAGCTACTCCATATTATACATAGCTAGTAACTAATGAGATTGCAAGGAAATCCAGCTTACCGTTCACCCTGAACCTAGTACTGTTGTGTTCTGAGCATTGGTCCTTTGTTGCGTCAGTCGGGCAGTGCAGCGCGGGCAATGCAGGCACGTCGGTCGCCAGCGCGAGCGCGGAGAATGCCATCACCAGCGCCAGCGGCACCAGTAGCGACATCCTGCTCGCTGACCGACTCATATCACTTACAAATATAACACGTGGTAGTAATGTTGAAAGTTCACAAACACGAGTAGACACGAGGTGGCACGTGATCAGCAATACACGCGTCTCACTAACTGCATCAGTCGGTGTCGACTGCTGCCAGCTATTCCAACCGAGCGGATACACCCTACCACTTGATATACACATGGTTTTCCGATACCTACGTCTGATAAGAACAGAGGATATTATACAGGGTGTCCCGTAATGAATGGCCAAGCGGGCACCTACGGATAGAGGACACTGTGCCGGATCAGAAAAACGAATGTTATGTTCTATGAAAGTCTTTTAGTTTCCGAGATATCCACCATTTTAATTTTTTTTTAATTTCACGCCTTTCTTCATGTTTTGTTATGCCAAAACTGAAAATGAAGGAATTATCCCAATCTGTTTTTTGGATAGTGTTCCGGGATAAATGTGCTATCGAATGCAAATAATATTTATTACGACACATTGAAAGTTTTTTTTTAAACTAAGGTTTAACTCAAACTTCATAGTTTTTTAATTTTTTTAACCTGATCTTTAACCTTTCCTGGTGTAAAAAAAATGTATGGTCATCTGGTGCCAAATTTAAAAAAAGTTGCCTATTTCATTGAGATTCTAAAATGATATAATACGTGGTATTGCCAGCATTCAATACAAAATTAATTCCTATTAAAGTGAGCCAGAGCTGTCTTTTTTCCTTTTTTTCCCATAGTGAATTCGAGGAATTTCAGAATTAAAATTTTCTTGAATTATTTTAGGTACAATAAAGTAAATTTTAGTAATACTTTTACTTCACAAAAAGCATGCTCTTGCTCATTTTATTAGAAATTTATTCAGTATTAAATGCTGGCAATACCACATATTATACCTTTTCAGAAACTCAATGAAATAGGCAACTTATTTTTTAATTTGGCACCAGGGTGACCATACATTTTTTTTACACCAGGAAAGGTTAAAGATCAGGTTAAAAAATCAAAAAACCATGAAGTTTGAGTTAAACCTTAGTTTAAAAAAAAACTTTCAATGTGTCGTAAAAAATATTGTTTGCATTTGATAGCACATGTATCCTGGAATATTATCCAAAAAACAGATTGGGGATAAATCCTTCATTTGCAGTTTTGGCATAACAAAACATGGAGAAAGGCGTGAAATTAAAAAAAAAATTATAATGGCGGATATCTCGAAAACTAAGAGACTTTCATAGAACATAACTTTCGTTTTTCTGATCCGGCACATTGTCCTCTATCTGTAGGGGCCCGCTTGGCCATTCATTACGGGACACCCTGTATAGTGTGTAAAGAAGTTAATTATTTTAATTTAAGGATCGGAAAATTACCCTAATTTACTGAAACTAGCGGCACCTCAAGGTTTCACCCGCGTATTAGTCCCTATCGCGCGGCAAACCCTCTTCATCCCCTAAACTATGTCGATTTTCATCCAAATTGGTCAAGGGTTGACCCTTGACCAATTTGGATGAATTTGGATTTGGTTGATACAGGGTGAATTTTTTATGTGGGCCTTCAGGGCTATATCCTAAACTATGAGAGATAGCGAAAAATGCTGAAAGGAGTTGCGTGCCCGATTTCGACAAAAACTAAAACTGCATCATTAGATTTTTGAAAAAGTCATTACCCTAGCCGGCAATCGAACCTGTTGATTTTGCAAAAAAATAATCATCCTATATTTTTATACCAATCGATAGTGTTGCTGATAGAGATCAATTCCTGGAAACAAACATAGTCTGGCAAATTAAAGGAAATAGCTCATTTTAGTAATCTTCTGTAATTTTCATACAAACATCCCAGAAAAAAATGCAGTGAGGAGGTATGGCCAATTGGCCAATGACGCAACAAACTGCTGTACTAAAAATATGAACTGTTTTTACAAATTTTATGTAAAGAACTTCATTTAGAACTTATTTTGTAATATTTAGAATAATATCACTTGTCCTCTATGTCTCACACTATTGTTTTGCCAGAGACAGAAAGGTGAAAATTACAGAAAACTACAAAATTTGGCTGAATTTTGTAGTTTTTTTTTTGCCAGACTATGTTTGTTTCCAGTAATTGATCTCTATCAGCAACACTATCGATTGGTATAAAAAATATAGGATGATTATTTTCCATAAAATAACATAGTTTTTGGGCACCTACATGTAGGTAACAGGGTTTTTGTAACACATTGTTTAATTTAGTGATAAAAATAACTTACATTAATTAAGAGGTAAGTAAGTAAATAATTAGGCACATAATATTTTATACATTTTAAAATATTTAACAAAATAATATCGATTTTCCTGTTTTTGTCAAATATGTACCTATTATTGCCAATTAATATTATAATTATTTATTTGTTAATTATTTTAAGGTAAAAACAACTCTATTGAGATAAGAACGTTTACCTACTGTATTTGACGGAAAATCCCTTTTCTATATTTGTTTAAAACTAAAAAAGAAAACCGACGAAGTGCGAGTCGGACCCGAACACGGAGGGTTCCGTACCACAATGTTCTGTTTTTAATATTTGTTGCAGTGATAATATAAAATGTCAACCAGAGATATACAGGGTTATTGGTAATTATACTAGCAAGCCGTTGAGGGCTACTTCTGTGCACCTTAACAAACAACTTTTGTTCTACGACTTTTGGAAATTCGAACTAGGTTTTATTTATGTTGAACTAGCAAACCCGGCGAACTCCGTATCGCCAATTTTCCCGCTTTTCTGTTGAAATTTTTCCTGAATTTTCTTTGCTATAAACCTCACAGAGCCCGAGACCTTTCCAACGAATGCAAAACCGTGGAAATCGGTTCCTGTGTTCTGGAGTTATAGCGTCAGGAAGGAAAACCCGACTTATTTTTATATAGTAGAAGATTAGGTTTACCTGAAAATCAGCTGTTCCCTGCACGGAGAGGTCATTAACCTTAAAATTTTACTTATTTTTTAAGTTTTATCTACTGTTCTTAGTGTGAATGACCTTTGTTATAAAAATCTGCTGTTTTTCGAAAATACATAATTATCATTAAAATTTTCATTTTTTTTTAATTTCCAAAAGTCTGTGAACAAAAGTTGTATGTTAAGGTGCACAGAAGTACCAACGGCTTGCTAGTATAATTACCAATAACCCTGTATACGTGTCTTTGCTGTATAAACTTGACCACACGAAAGTTAGGCAATTAACTCGTAATCCCACGGGAGGGTGATATCGCATATTGCATGAAGGCACGTCAAATTATTGTGTCACAATAAAGGAATGCGAAGTGCGGAGATAAACACTCTGTAACTGTTCTCTCATCTCACTGACAGGTATTGCCGTAAAATGAAGCTACCCGTAACCGTTACTTTAACTGCACGTCTACTTCACCTACGTGCATTCTACGCGTGAAACAAGCTGTTGCCGTACGAAATTTTGTTGAAATTTCGTTTGCGTGACGAGTACCTACGTCTTAAGAAATTAGAGGAATACGAAATCTATAGTTATGACGCAAACGCAGTCAAGACGCGCTCGATAAGAATACGGCGATCGACCCGCAGATTGTTTCACGCGTAGGTGAAGTAGACGTGCAGTTAAAGTAACGGTTACACGTAGCTTCATTTTACGGCAATACCGATTATTGTTTGCGTGCACGTGACGTATGCGTCAACTGGACGTGCACTCGACTAATGCGTCATAAGTTATGGCGATCGGGGGGCTGTTTTTATCCGACTGTAAGATACGAGTAAAAATGAATACCTAATGTTTCCCTACTTTCCTTTATTATCACATCACGTGTGAACGGCTGGACCAATTTTGTTGATTCTTTTTTTGTTGTTTGTTATTGTCAAAAGGTTCTTGTCAAAGAAAAAATACTTACAAGTTTTCGCGAAACTCAGGACCTTGATTTTTATACACCTTAGGGACTACAGACCTCAGTAACTGGTATGAATTTCAGCTTGCTAGGTCCACCCGTTCTTGAGAACGATGGTGACACACGGACAGACAGACAGACGGACAAGAGAGTGATCTTATAAGGGTTCCTTTTTTAGGGTGTATGTTAAAATGTATAAACTCAAAATACATAACGTTATAATTCATAAAGTTAACCGAAAATCAAAATACATAATGATCAAAATACATAAAATTGTTTCAAATAATATGAAGGGTCCAAGGAAATTAGATTCTAAGGTTCAAAGCCTCACGGTACCTCTTTGACACTAACCTTACACTTAGTTCTAGGTTTTTAGGTCTATGTTTATTGTAATGGTTGGAATAAAAGTTAAAAATATATGAGCATTAAATTTATTAAAAAAAACATGTTTAAAATTTAACCAAATATTCCAAGGGAAAAAAAAAATAATAAAAAAAAACTAAAAAAAAAATAAAATAAAAAATAATAATAATAAAATATTTACGAATTGCAAATTAGTAAATAGCTTTGACAGATCACATTGATCTGTCAAAGCCTATTACAACCCCTCCATACCATAGACACCTACATCATTTTTTTACTGACATTCATCATTTTTCGCTAGTAACACAAAACATCCATCGTTTTTAGCCAGTACCTCAATTTTTAACTGTTAATTAGTTAGTGGAAAAAAGCGTTTTTTGCGTGCATTCTGATAGGTAACGAAAGTATTTTCGATGGACTTTCAAATGTTGCCATAAAAAAAATTATAAAAAAAACTGACATCCATCATTATTCCCTTGGACCCTTCATATACGAAATACATAATGCCAAAACGTATAAATTTAAAATACATTAATTCAAATAACATATATCTAAAGCAAATAAAGATTTAAATGAATAATTGACTTTACTTATAAAAAAAACCCTACGAACGAAGCAAACTATTACAGACAAAAAGTTCAAAATATCGATAGTCATAATACCTACGTTCAAATTGTTAACATTTATTACACATATGAATGAACTTTAAGTATTTTGAATCATTATGTATTTTGACTTTCGGTATTTTAACTTTATGAATTATAACGTTATACAGTGGTGGTCATATAATTAAGAACGCTGATATAAAAGGAAGATTTTTTCAAAATAGGACGCAAAACTAATTGCATGTATTTTTTTTATTTCTCTCGGTATCGTAAAACTTTTCCATAATACCACTGTATTTATTGATACACATGATTAGCTTAAAAATAAATAGACAAACTTTTTACACTACTTCTAAACATAGTATTCCTATTTACTGGCTGGTCACGTAATTAAGAACGCTAAATAGTGTATACTCGTACCTTTGTTCAAATTTAAATAGAGAACACTCAGTCGATTTGTTACTGTTTGTATAATTTTGGCGCCATGTAGGGCTGGAAAGATTAAAAGCAGTGAACGGAAATAAAACATGGAAGCATTCCTAGCGCGCAAAAATGACCCCACGCAGATTGAGCCGCAGTGGGCGGGGCTTGTCAATTGTGCCGCGAAGCAGTTTAGTTCGACTGTGGCAGTCCATGTCAACGTTCGTATTTGGACAATTAATAATATTGTGTAAATTATGCCTTCTTGCGCGGTGAAATGGTGTACCAACAGATCTGATCTGCATAATAAACATGCTTGAATTAGTTATCACATGTAAGTAGCCCCGTTAAGTACTAAATTTATTTTTATAAATTAATTACATGGATCAATTTTTTTTCTATGGGGATGGTGTTATGCCCGATGAACTAAGTAAATTCATGTTGAATATTTATAGTTTAAAATGTGTTTGTTGTGTATTCTGTATATTCCTGATGTGTATTCCTTTCATAGATTTCCAAAAGATCCGAGTCAGAGAGAAGAATGGACTAGAGCAGTTCGCTTGGAAAGGCAGGAACATCAATGGGCCCCAAGCAAAACAACAAGAATTTGTTCAGTCCATTTCCAAGATGACGATTTTTATACGTCTAAAAAAGGATACCAGAAGCTCAAAAAAACGCTATTGTACGGTGAGAATAAATAATCTTCAATCAGTGTGTGTTTGATAATTTGATATTGAAAATAATTTTTTATTTAAAATTATTTCAAGTACCTACCTACATATTAAATATCGCTTTAAATAATTTATTTTACTTACCTATTTATAAAAAGTTTCATGTTTTATATTCAGATGGTATTGTCAAGTTCGACACTCAAAAAATCAAACCCTAAGGAGGGACAACACAAAGATGTACTTTTTATGAGTCCGTTACAAAAAATGCAGATAAATTCTGACAAAGAAAATGTTTCTGTGAAACTTAATCCTCGTTTGGTAAGTTATTAAAGTAATTGACTGAAATATGAATCAGAATCATTCTTCCGTGGCATTTTTTAAATTCCTATTTTAATTTTTTAGGTGTCTTGTCCAAGCTGTGGGCATGACTTTGGTATAGCAGCTCATTTAATTGAGGGAGATTCAAATCTGACACGCGATCATCGACAATTAACTTCTCCAATGACAAGAGCTGACTGCAATACGCCTTTGAACATATTATCTTCTGATATTGATTCGGCTTTCAATACACCAAAAACTAAATCAGGAAGTAAGAAAAAAGACAATACTCTCTGAAAAGCGGTTGTCGAAGATAAAGAGCTTAAGACGGAGAAATAAAAGGCTAATAAAAAATAATGTTTCATTAAAAGACTTAACTAAAGAACTGAGAAAAAGAAACAATAAAATTGATGTAGATGTCCAAAAAAATTTATCAAATATTGCTAGTGAAATAATTCGGGGAATTTCAGAACTAAAATTTCTTGAATTATTTTAAGTACAACAATAGTACATTGCGATACAAGTGTGGAAAGTTGATCATTCCATAGAGGCGGTTTATGACGCGCGAGCGGAACGCGAGCGTGGCAAAAGCCGAGATAAAAAATATTTATTTATTTTACTTTGACTTTGACATCTGATTTTATTTGCTTGTAAAATAGGTAATATTTGATTTATGTTAAACTGATAATTCTTCTATTATTTTAAATAAAACCTAAATACCTACATTATTAAAATGTTTTATTCCAAGTACCTAATACCTATCCTTTGCCATTATAAAATATCGCATTTAATTAAATTACTTTTTTAAGCTTTTTTTTATTTTACTCCATTTAGTTACTTATATACATAGTATAGGTTGGTATAGGTAGGTATTATGTATTAAATTACAGAAACATGTTACAGTTTTAAATACATTTATTTAAATAATAGGTAATGATTAATAGTTTTAAACAATAAACTAGCTTTAATATATAGCTATATTAAGTTAGTGCAAAAAACAATATTTTTTTAATGTGACTGGTCACATCATACGTAGTGCATAATACCATCCACGCATCTGACGCACAGAGTCCATATATTGTACAGCCACGTATTGTACGACCCGATAATTGGAAGCCATGATGGCTCCCAAATATCTGGCTGTACAATCCATGGTTTCGAATTACTGGTCGCGAAATACGTGACTGTCCTTTATCTGTACTCCATGATAATTCAGCGACAGTATTGTACGACCAGATAATTGGCGACCCCGTTTTACGAAACCGGCGGCTTCGAATTAACTGGTTGTGCAATATCGGTACGGTCACGTATTTCGTGTACATGGCTTTGCTGCTATTGGTCGAATTATTTGACTCCCATTGGTCGACTATTTTTGACGTGACAACGTTTTATAAATTGGTTTGCCGGGTGACACTTCAAGAAACTGCGTTACGCTCCGCTGACGTTATGCGCTCACAATGAGAGCGAGTGAGAGGCACGCGGGCATGGTTAGCCCGCCTAAGAGCGAGAGAGACAGACATAAAAAGTGAAAGGCACGCGTCCCTTCCACTCGAGCACAGTTGTTGTCACGTAAAACTTTCGCCCGTATACCGACTTTACAGGCAACCAGTTTTTGTTACTTGTTTTGGAGCCTCGTTTACTACTTCCTCCAGACCATAGACATCGGACCAATTTCATACTCCATTTTTTTTTGTACAACGGATGCATGTGGCCAGTGTTGAATATTTCTTGGCCAAGACTTGCACATTGGCCAAGTTCTTACCTCTTTCAAAATATTTGACATGACATTGACGTTAAGCGTTTGTTTGACATTGACTTAAAAATTCGTCTTGATTTGTTTTATCCCTACTTGATATTATCTATGCGAAAGTCACAATCTGTCTGTCTGCCTGTTACACTGTGGTTATTTGCAATTTAAAAAAAAATCTGAATAATTTTTCGTCAAAAATTTAGTTAAAAAGGTGACAATAACCTACATGACACAATCATAGTTTATTATCTTATCTTAATATATATAAATCTCGTGTCACAATGTTTGTCCTCAATGGACTCCTAAACCACTTAACCGATTATAATAAAATTCGCACACCATATGCAGTTCGATCCAACTTGAGAGATAGGATAGCTTACATCCCGATATTCCCACGGGATCGGGAGTTACGCGGGTGAAACCGCGTAGGGCAGCTAGTTTTTTATAAAATTACAGTATTTGTTCATATTTCTTTAAAAAAAGTTTAATTTTTGTAAGCAATGGTCTAAAAATGTTCTAATAAGTAACCGAATAAAATTAGCTGAAAATAAAAACTCGTCAAATATTCCAATCCTTTATAATATATTTTTAGATTAACAAATTAAAATATAGATTAAGAGCGCAAAATATTAATTAAAAGATCAATACTTTAGATTTTGTCCTTTTCGTTACCTTTGGAACAACTCCTTGGTAAAAATATTAAATTATTAAGTTTACATGGGGAATCTCAGCCTTTTTTGAATTAAAATCACTAAATATATCAACAATCAATACTTTGACATTTTTAATTATTATAATAAATTGTTAAATTTTAAATAATAAAAGAAAAAGTCAATCATCTCCATTAGGACAGTTATATAGTAGGAACTTTGGTTACTTAATAAGAATTTATAAGGCTGAGGTTTGAATGATCCTCAAAACTAAAATGTTAGGATTGAATATTAATTTTAATTTTTAGTTAAAGTTAATTAGCAACCTTGAAATTACTTTGGTTAGGGCACGTCCAAAATATGTGTTTGCACGCTCGCCACGCCAACAATCAGGTTTACCCTCCTCTATAAAAATCATGCAAAATAAGAAAGCCCTAGATCCCGATTGAAGCGCCACCTACCGAGTCTAATTGTTAATCTAAGTCATCTACACACACAAAAAAATATTTGTTCAAAATCGGTCCAGCTATTTAGGAAGAGTTCGTTGACAAACGCTTGTATGTTCAACAGAAGAATTAAATACCAATAGTAATAAAGATAAAAATAACACTCCTTTTGATTTTGCCGTAGTTGGGTAAAAATGCAATGTGGATTCTGCCTTACGATTTTCAATTACAAAAGTTACTTAAGAGGAAGTAACGAACATGAGAACGAAAGTTTAATTTCATCTTTCTACAATAAATCTGATAAAATCGACTGTTTTGTGATGAGATATCGAAAACTTAATATACAATTATCAATTCATATTACTATAAACGTAAAAGACATTAACTTACTGTTGTTTTTCCGTAACTTAAGAAGAATTTTTTTTTGAATCCGGCGAGCCCCACACAATAAAACAATGTTTTTAAATTAATTTGATAGATTACAGCAAAATAACTTTGCGCTACGTTCTTCTCAAATGTTTTCATTGCACAGGAAATCTTAATCTACCTAACTTTATTTAAATATTTTCGATTAATCACGTAACTTAATAGGAAAACGCAAAAGGACCTTTTTATGAATGTTAAAAAACATTAATTATTTAAAAATGATGCATTGTTTTTCGCAGAATTGTTTATTCAAGTGATAAATGACTATAATCAGTGTAAGATAGTACCAAAAAGTTAAATGCAAACTAAATTTTTTCTTAAATATTCTTAAAGAAAGTCAAACACTGCTTAATGGGACACATCACTCTCCATACATTTGCACACTCAAAGTTCTAACTTTTAATATTTTTCCTAAATGATCTAACTTTTACAAGAATTAGAGCAGGAATATAAACAATAATTCAGTGCATTTATTGTTATCTTGAACAAAATATGTTTATATTACGTAAAAAACAAAAGTCGATTTATGGGACACATCAAAATCAGAATTCAGAATTTCCACATTTACTTTGTTGGATTGTGACGAATCTCGTCGGTGATCCTGTCTTGTCTGGTTCCACCCCTCGCATGTTTAGGGGGACATGACTTGTTCACAATGGCTTTGCTTGTTATTGGGTCCCAAAATTTGCTAGTTTGATTTATCTTGAACACAAATCAAGACATTATTTTAATTTTCCGGCTGCCGAGTATGTGGAACGAACAAACTGGAAGGGGAATCCAGGCGCCTCCGCCGCTAGGTATTATTTAAATTCGTCTCCCTTTCAATAAATGTAACTAGTTATGTAAATCCATTTGCATCACAAAAACAATATGGCGCAAAAAAAAATAGCCACACACTGACAGCACAGTTCATGGAGAAGTTTGATACACTCTGTGGTTTGATAAGTCTATGACAAGCAAGTTGGAAGCAAGAACAACTAAAGGAAGCACACACACTGTGATTGGTCATAATCTTTCATTGTCATACCGCCATGTTGTACACGAAGTACGGGGTTGTACAATATCTGTACGATAAGATATTGCACAGCCTGATAATACACGACCCGATATTGTACGACCACATTTTTCGATGCCGGCTTCGAAATACGTGGTCGCCGAGTATAGGGTCGTACAATATTTGCACGGACCGTTAATACGGGACCTGTACACGAATTATCAGGTCGTACATTACCGGGTCGCCAATTAACAGGCTGTCCATTATCATGGATGGGCATTATTGGTTCCCTGACGCACACTTGACAGTGCAACGACGAGTAACCAATGCGCCGTGATCGGGTCATACCAAGAACCAATCACGCTGGAGAACTGCGCATTGCCGCCGGGCCGACCTCGTTGTCAAACACGATTGGTGAAAATAATGAACTGTTAGACAAAGGTCCAATTGCTTAGCTAGTAGCGTAGTGTGTGTTTTGAGTGTGCATACTTCGTATTTGTGTGAGTTTTGGAGCTGTTATTTTACGTGAATTAGTATGGAAAGGCTTATTCCATGTTTTATTTCCGTTCACTGATTAAAAGTCTTTCTTCTTATGAAAAAACCTTGCTTCTTATGAAAAAACAATGGGAAAAAATAAAAGTTGTGATAAATCTACAAGGGAAGTAATAATAAAACTTCGCCGGAAGAATTGGTCTTATAAAAAGATAGCCGACCATTTGCAATGTTCAAAAACGATGGTTTTCCACGCTGTAAAGCATTATGCTACGTATCAAACTACTTCGAATGTTCCACGTGTACCTAAACAGAGAAAAACGACTCCTCGAGATGACCGAAACATCGTTCGTATGGCAAAACAAAATCCTTTTAAAGGGTCTAATGAGCTGAGAAAAGAATATTTTGGTGAAAACAACCCTTCAGCAATCTCAGCACGCACTATTCGAAGACGTTTGGTAGAAGAAAAATGGCACGGTAGGATAGCAAGAAAGGTACCCATGTTGAAACTTTGCCACAGGCAAGCCCTGCTTGCATTTGCGAGAAAGTATGAAAACTGGACTGTGCGACAGTGGAAAAATGTACTTTTTTCTGACGATACGAAAATAAATAGAGTATGTTCTGATGGATAACGATATATACGACGTCCCCCGAATACAGCATTTGACCCTAAGTACACGAAAATTACATTAAAGCACGGTGGTGGAAATGTGAAAATTTGGGGGTGCTTTTCTGGACATGGTGTGGGACCTGTAAAGTTGATAGAAGGTAACATGGATCAGTTCCAATACAAAAATATACTGGAAGAAACAATGTTACCTTATGCTGAAGACGTTCTACCGGTTATTTGGACATTACAGCATGACAATGATCCAAAGCACACTGCACGCACCGTTAAGGAATTCCTCACAGCGCAATCAGTTTCTGTCTTAGACTGGCCAGCTAACAGCCCAGATCTAAACCCAATAGAGAATCTGTGGTTCGAAGTAAAGAAAAAGGTTTCAAATACAAAGTGTGGAAATTTAAGAGAGCTGTACGACGTTTTTTTAGAAGAATGGAACTCTATTTCTCTTGCGAAATGTCAAAAATTAATAGAGTCAATGCCTCGCCGGTGTAAAGCAGTAATTAAAAGCCGTGGATATGCTATTGACTATTAATTTTAGTTAAAAATGTATTAAATTTCTTTTAAAATTTTCCTCACTACATATTATTGTGATTTTTTAAATGTAAGTGTCATACTAAACAATTTCCGGGCAGTTTAATAAATCGTTCTTAATTATTTGTCCAGCTTCAGTACTATTTGAATGTGTTACTTTAGTCAAATATATAAAATGTGTAAAAAATAGTTAGCGATTTTATTCTTTATTCATAAGCTACGTTGCTCTATTCATGTGGCTATTTTATAACATAACTAGTTGCTTCTCAGAAGGTACAGATTTCTGTGTATGAGACGATTTAAATAAAAAACTTCTAGAACTTCAAATCGTTCTTAATTATATGACCACCACTGTATATTTTGAGTTTATACATTTTAACATACACCCCACCCCTTTTTTACCTTTTGTAAGTACGGAACCCTAGAAATTAAGAAAGTTGCGCAGACAATTATTACGTGGGGTGCAACTAAATGAAACAATGAATAAGTTATTAAAAATATATTTCTTATAAGTACTATGTAGGTAAGACAGTTATAGTAAGTCCACGAGCGGTAACAGTGTGAGGTAGAGTCGGCGGATTGCGCGGCTCTTCCGAATCTGATTCACTATCAGAGTTGCAGAGATTTGATAGAACTGATACGGAGGATGACAATTTGATAGCTTCGTCTTCTGTTATCAGTACCTAGAAAAAAAGATTGGTTTAAATAAATTAAACAATAGTACATCATCACTACATAGTATAAAACAAAGAAGCTTTCTCTGTCCCTATTTCCCTTTAGACCAGGGTCGATAATTTTTGAAACCAAAAAAAATCACAGTAGGATGAAACCCATTAGAAAAGGAGGGGAATATGATAAAAATGAAAGGAAAAATAAATTACGGTCGATCAGAGTTCGGGAAGTGGGAGGGGGGGGTTTTTAAGGGTAAAAAATGGTTTATCTTGATTTCCGGCAAAACTACAAGTCCTATGGAAAAAAGTTGAATGGCAAAGTTGTAGGTAATAAAAAGATCTACAACTTTTGTATATACAATTTTTTCACATAACCTCAAAATTTAGGTGAAAAATTCAAATAACCCAGTTTTTGGTTTTTTATTTTTATCTTTTTCAAAAATGTTTTTTTTTTTTTTACGAAATTTGGTGAAAACTTACCCTATTATGTCCCAAATACACTGTAATTTATTTGATTTAAAATATTTATTTTTTCGCCTTATTTTAACTTAATATCAAAAAAACACCCTAATTTTCAATCGAAAATTCTCACGTCAAAATATCAGCTTTTTTCAAAAAGTTGGTGGTGGTCAAAAAAAGTTCTGTTCGTTGAAATCTCTACTTTCCGATGGTGTAAAAAAAATATACATTGCCATAGTAAATGTTCTCAGAAAATGCAAAAAACCGATCGAGAAAATCGATTTTTATTAGAGATTTCAACGAACAGAAAGCATACCAACTTTTTGAAAAAAGCTGATATTTTGACGTGAGAATTTTCGATTGAAAATTAGGGTGTTTTTTTGATATTAAGTTAAAATAAGGCGAAAAAATAAATATTTTAAATCAAATAAATTACAGTGTATTTGGGACATAATAAGGTAAGTTTTCACCAAATTTCGTAGAAAAAAAACATTTTTGAAAAAGATAAAAATAAAAAACCAAAAACTGGGTTATTTGAATTTTTCACCTAAATTTTGAGGTTATGTGAAAAAATTGTATTTACAAAAGTTGTAGATCTTTTTATTACCTACAACTTTTCCATTCAACTTTTTTCCATAGGACTTGTAGTTTTGCCGGAAATCAAGATAAACCATTTTTTACCCTTAAAACCCCCCCCCCTCCCACTTCCCGAACTTGGATCGACCGTAATTTATTTTTCCTTTCATTTTTATCATATTCCCCTCCTTTTCTAATGGGTTTCCTTTTCTACTGTGATATTTTTTCATTTTTTATCATTTTTGAAGGCTTCGGCCCTGGTCTATTTGTACGCTGAGATCTTTAAAACTACGCAACGGATTTTGATGCGGTTTTTTTAATAGATAGAGTGATTCAAGAGGAAGGTTTATATGTATAATACATGCATAATATAGTCGTGCGAAGCCGGGACGGGTCGCTAGTTACGATATAAGTGTGGTAAATTGATATTTGCATAGAGGCGGTTTATGACGCGCGAGCGGAACGCGAGCGTGTTTGAAGCCGAGATGCAAAGATCAATTCCAAACGCGTATCGTACGACGTTTTTTATCACAGTTGCGAATAAAAGAAAAGACTTGTTAAAATAAAAATTAACAAAATATTTGTGATAAGTCTATGTTTACTATTTTTTTAGGCAATATTTTTTTGTTAATTATACTCCCGAAAGGCCAGGCAGAAGACTTTTAACCTATACAGTCTCGTCTGATTTACAATATTTTTTAGGGTTTTTTTCATTTGTTTTTGCGTCACATTTTTAAGAATATTTATTTAACCAGAGCATTTTTGCTCATTATGTGTGAAGAAAAGATAAAGTGCATTAAAATATCTTTCAAATGACACCTTTCACGTATAAATTGGTTGAATAGAACTTGAGAAATCAGCAAATATCTAAAGTACAGAGCCGCCATCTTGATGACGTCATAAATACTACTTCTTCCCGGCTTTTGAGCTAAAACAGGCTAATTCATCGTCTAGAGATCTCAAGGAACCCAACGATACCTGTTTAAGGTATACAAACTCAAGAAATACAGGACTTTTGGCTGAATTGCCACTAAACTAATTAGTGAAAGAACCATCAAGTACAATGCAGTAGTTTCGGTGATTACGGCGCATTCAGACCCGCGCCACGTGAAGTGAGAACCATTTAGTACTGTACCACTCTCCTGAGCAGCGCCACCTATCGAGCTAGGTACCTATATGGAACTAGTGAGTGTCTCACCTGTAACCAGCTGTCAGTGGCAGCTATACGTCGCTCCTTGGTAGGCAATGTCCCGCCGACAGTTGCCGCGGTCAGTGTGACGGCGCATTCAGACCCGCGCCACGTGAAGTGAGAACCGTTTAGTACTGTACCACTCTCCTGAGCAGCGCCACCTATCGAGCTAGGTACCTATATGGAACTAGTGAGTGTCTCACCTGTAACCAGCTGTCAGTGGCAGCTATACGTCGCTCCTTGGTAGGCAATGTCCCGCCGACAGTTGCCGCGGTCAGTGTGACGGCGCATTCAGACCCGCGCCACGTGAAGTGAGAACCGTTTAGTACTGTACCACTCTCCTGAGCAGCGCCACCTATCGAGCTAGGTACCTATATGGAACTAGTGAGTGTCTCACCTGTAACCAGCTGTCAGTGGCAGCTATACGTCGCTCCTTGGTAGGCAATGTCCCGCCGACAGTTGCCGCGGTCAGTGTGACGGCGCATTCAGACCCGCGCCACGTGAAGTGAGAACCGTTTAGTACTGTACCACTCTCCTGAGCAGCGCCACCTATCGAGCTAGGTACCTATATGGAACTAGTGAGTGTCTCACCTGTAACCAGCTGTCAGTGGCAGCTATACGTCGCTCCTTGGTAGGCAATGTCCCGCCGACAGTTGCCGCGGTCAGTGTGACGGCGCATTCAGACCCGCGCCACGTGAAGTGAGAACCGTTTAGTACTGTACCACTCTCCTGAGCAGCGCCACCTATCGAGCTAGGTACCTATATGGAACTAGTGAGTGTCTCACCTGTAACCAGCTGTCAGTGGCAGCTATACGTCGCTCCTTGGTAGGCAATGTCCCGCCGACAGTTGCCGCGGTCAGTGTGACGGCGCATTCAGACCCGCGCCACGTGAAGTGAGAACCGTTTAGTACTGTACCACTCTCCTGAGCAGCGCCACCTATCGAGCTAGGTACCTATATGGAACTAGTGAGTGTCTCACCTGTAACCAGCTGTCAGTGGCAGCTATACGTCGCTCCTTGGTAGGCAATGTCCCGCCGACAGTTGCCGCGGTCAGTGTGACGGCGCATTCAGACCCGCGCCACGTGAAGTGAGAACCGTTTAGTACTGTACCACTCTCCTGAGCAGCGCCACCTATCGAGCTAGGTACCTATATGGAACTAGTGAGTGTCTCACCTGTAACCAGCTGTCAGTGGCAGCTATACGTCGCTCCTTGGTAGGCAATGTCCCGCCGACAGTTGCCGCGGTCAGTGTGACGGCGCATTCAGACCCGCGCCACGTGAAGTGAGAACCGTTTAGTACTGTACCACTCTCCTGAGCAGCGCCACCTATCGAGCTAGGTACCTATATGGAACTAGTGAGTGTCTCACCTGTAACCAGCTGTCAGTGGCAGCTATACGTCGCTCCTTGGTAGGCAATGTCCCGCCGACAGTTGCCGCGGTCAGTGTGACGGCGCATTCAGACCCGCGCCACGTGAAGTGAGAACCGTTTAGTACTGTACCACTCTCCTGAGCAGCGCCACCTATCGAGCTAGGTACCTATATGGAACTAGTGAGTGTCTCACCTGTAACCAGCTGTCAGTGGCAGCTATACGTCGCTCCTTGGTAGGCAATGTCCCGCCGACAGTTGCCGCGGTCAGTGTGACGGCGCATTCAGACCCGCGCCACGTGAAGTGAGAACCGTTTAGTACTCTACCACTAAAACGGAAAAAAACGCGTAAAGTCAAACACGTACTAAGTCAAAATTTAAACACGTATAAAGACAAACACAAATAGAATCAAAAGTCACACACGCATAAAGTCAAACACTTACAAGTCAAACACGTATAGAATCAAAAGTCAAACACGCATAAAGTTCAACACGTATCAAGTCAAACACGTACAAAGTCAAACACGTAAGTACATAGTCAAACACGCATAAAGTCAAACACGTATAGAATCAAAAGTCAAACACGCATAAAGTTCAACAAGTATCAAGTCAAACACGTAAGTACATAGTCAAACACGCATAAAGTCAAACACGTATGGAATCAAAAGTCAAACACGCATGAAGTCAAACACGCATAAAGTCAAACACGCATAAAGTCAAACACGTACAAGTCAAACACGTACCAAGTCAAACACGAATAGAATCAAAAGTCACACACGCATAAAGTCACACAAGCATAAAGTCAAACACGCATATAGTCAAACACCTATAAAGTCAATAGTCAAACACGTACCAAGTCAAACACGCATAAAGTCAAACACGTACTAAGTCAAAAGTTAAACACGCATAAAGTCAAATACGTACTAAGTCAAAAATCTTATTGAATACAAGCTTATCCCACTGGATCGACCCGTTGATAACTTACTCCAAAGCTAACGGTAGTAGACTGGCGCCCTCTGCATTCATAAACACGTGAACCGCATCGAAGTAATGGACGCTGCTCTCGCCGCGCCATGAATCCTACAACAATTACATTGTATTGGTGATTGTGACTGGATATTAGTCATGGCAAAAATAGGATGTCACTCGATATTTCAGAGTGCTTCCTGTTTGCCCCACCAAGCTGCCCCACAGTGGGGCAAAGTGGAATCGTTAAAATTTTGTAGTCTCGTATGCCCCACTAATATGATTCTGCCCATCAGGGTTGGCACCTTCTTGAGAATTTTCGTGTCATCTCCAAAGTTACGAACCATCACGGTATGTTACAAATTACACTAAAACATGCAGACTTAAGTAACGTGTGGTGCCATAATCTCGAAATAGCTATGTACATTGTACAGTATTGTACAGACCATTAAATAATATTGACAAAATCTCCATTTCAAATGTCAGTTGTGATATATGTAACTGGGTTACCAACCCAGTTACATATGGAGTGTGTTTAAATAAAAGTACAAAATGAAAGAAAGAAAAGAAATAAAGAATTTTTTTATTTGAAACGTTAACTTCTAAAAGAATCTGGTTATAAATCAAAAAATAAATTACAGGACTCGTTACAAATAAAATCTTAGCCAATCTCAACACACAATAATTAGTCACTACTAACTGTAAAATAAAAAAATCTCAGATTGATTAACATTTGACTAAGTTAAATACAGTTTTACTGATTAAATAATAAAAAAACATCATGCAGAACATACAAATATTCACGCAAAATATGAAAATTCTTAGAAAGACCAAACCAGTTTTATTTGGTAGGCATATTCGTAGGTAACGGTCTCGCCGGTTTTGTTGTTATGTGACGGTACGTTTTTAAAGTTGCCCACATACGTTTTTGCAGGTGTATGGTGATTTAGGTAGCTTTCAAGAAACAACAAATATTAGTGTACGCTATTATGAGTAAAATGTCAACCAAAGCTTACATAGCTCGCTGTCTTCAAATATGATTGAAACAAGTTAAATAAATGTTTTTAAAATACGTGGTTCCCATTCCGGAATCTGTCATTTTACTACAGAGAAAAGAGCGATGTAAGCTTTGGTAGCAGTAAAACTGTAGTTAGCTGAGTCAAATGTTAATCAATCTCCAAATATGCTGCTATGAGCTCATATACATAATTGAAATATGATTCAAATATGATTGAAAAATACGTGGTTCCCATTCCGGTAGCAGTAAAAACATTTGATTACGCTAAATACAGTTAGCGTAGTCAAATGTCAATTAATCAGAGATTTTATTTTTCACAGTTAGTAGTAAAAGTGACTAATTATTGTGTGTTGAGTTTGGCAAAGATTTTATTAGTAATGAGTCATGTAATTTATTTTGTGATTTATAACCAGATTCCTTCAGAAGTAAACCTTTCAAATAATAATTTTGTACTTTTATTTAAACACACTCCATAGGTTACCAACCCAGTTACATTTATCACAACTGAAATTTGAAATGGAGATCTTGTCCATATTATTTAATGGTCTGTACTGTACATAGCTATTTCGAGATTATGGCACCACAAGTAACTTATGTCTGCATGTTTAAGTGTAATTTGTAACATACCGTGATGGTTCATAACTTTGGAGATGACACGAAAATTCTAAACAAGGTGCCAACCCTGATGGGCAGAATCATATTAGTGGGGCAAACGACACTACAAAATTTTAACGATTCCACTTTGCCCCACTGTGGGGCAGCTTGGTGGGGCAAACAGGAAGCACTCATATTTCACACTGTGAAAAAAAAATCGCAATTAGGAGATGCTAAAAAATCACTTGGACTGCTAATGCTATTTTTTTCGCAATCACCATCTTGGGTAGCTCGAGCATGTGGCTCGAGTACTGTTAAAGTACCGCGGGCGCGGGATGTCAAATTAAATTGAATCTTATTGTCAACGCGTTTAAGATGTGATTTGCTTGATTTGAAAGTGTTTAAGTGAAATTGAATCGTATTTTTAACCATGTTATGCTTTTGTTTGCTTGTTGCTTGACTCAACATGAGACTAGCGATTTAGAGCGAAAAGACATTGACAGTCCCAACCCTGTTAAAGTATGAGGGAAAGTTCATTGAAATCGCTAATAATTACAAAGTGAAAAATCATTTACAATAGCACAATTAGCAGACCATGTCAAATTGCGAAAAATAATTGTTACCCGTGTGAAAGCTATTTTTCACTCAGATGTGAAAAATAATTGAAATAGCATTAGCAATAGCATTAGCATTCACACTGTGAAACATAAAATCATTTGTCACATTAGCAATGATTTAAAAATAGCATTCATATCCATGCCTACTGGATATTAAGCCTAGTTCGCATTAAGCTAGTATTTGAGTCGAGTAGCGAGTAATTTAGTAGCTAATCGTGTCCGAACACCAAAAATTTAGTCGAGTAGGTTAGTAAGTAATTTAGTCGAGTCGATCCATTTTATTCTATACTAGCAGCGCTCCGCGGTTTCACCCGCGTAACTCCCGATCCGTGGGAATATCGGGATAAAAAGTAGCCTATAGCCTTCCTCGATGAATGGACTATCCAACACAATAATATATTTTCAATTCGAACCAGTAGTTCCTAAGATTAGCGCGTTCAAACAAACAAACTCTTCAGCTTTATAATATAAGTATAGATTTATTAGGCAAGTGGCGAGTAGCCCCCCCCCCCCCCCCCACGCGTCCCTTCTCACTGGCTCACCGGCTAAACAAGTCCAAACCTCTCGAATAAGTCGAGTTGATTAGTTGCCGCCTCATCGTTGCTTTGTTTTGTAGGATGTTCATCTTGCAATACACCACTCACTCACATGTTGCTAAGCGATATACCGTTTTGACAACTATCGAGATTCCATTGAGCCACGATTTTAGAGCAGAATACCAAAGTGAGTCAGTGGTGTTCCGATAGAATAGTTAACATTAGGAGAATACCAATTTGACATGTAATGTCATATTTTTGACATTAAATTTCAATTACGATTCTATCGACACACTATTGAAACACAATAATTGTGTTAGCAGAATAAGGCCCCTGGTTGTATGATAGAAGAATGGTGACGGCAGAATGACTTACTTGCATATTGTCCGTAATATCTGGTAAAGCCCTTCCTATACTTGACATTTCGAAACTGTCCGTTGACATTTTACCTGCTGACAAATAAAACAAAAACAGATTAAAGGTCGTAGCACACATATCAACTCGTAAACGGAACGTAAATGTATCAACTCGAGCAGTTCAGTATTCTTTGTATGAAACTCCGTACTGCAACGCACACTAATCGGAATAGGTTTAAAGAAATAATTTATTTACTCACTAGCGACCCGCCCCGGCTTCGCACGGCTATATTATGCATGTATTATACATATAAACCTTCCTCTTGAAACACTCTATCTATTAAAAAAACCGCATCGAAATCCGTTGCGTAGTTTTAAAGATCTAAGCATACAAAGGGACATAGGGACGGAGAAAAGTGACTTTATTATACAGTGACTACATAGTATATATAGTGATAGTTATTACCTGTTGGAATAGATTCAGCACTCATGGCCGTGAGACCTCGCTGCAGGGTGTCCTTGATCTGCTGTTCCACGACCGCGGGAAGGTTGGCAGGTGAAGCCGGCCCATCAACACTACTCTACATTTGGAAATTCACATTTTTTAATTAATATAATAATTTTGAAGAATATTTTACACATCGCCATCTAGCCCCAAGCTAAGTAACTAGACTTGTGTTATGGGTGCTAGACAACGGATATACTACTTATATACTTTTTCTTTTGTAAATATATACTTATAATACATAGAAACAACCAGACCACAGACAAATATCTAAGCATAAATACATGTCTGTGGCGACAATGGAACCCGCAACCCTGTGTTTGGCAGTCCGGCATGGTGACCATTGTGCCAACTGGGTCGTCAATACCTGTACATACCTGTGTGTTCTCGATGGGTACCCACCAGACGGGGTGACTGACCCCGGCCAAGGTAGGCATCCCCCGCGGCGTCGCTCGCACCGACCGCCGGCGGGACATGCGCGTCACTAGCCACGGACCTATACTGAATAACCACATTTCCTACATAAAGTGGACACCAAACAGTAGGTTATCCCTGTCTGCACTGTAAAATGCAGCCAAGGACAACCTCCGGCTTGGATATATTGATAAACTACAGGAGACTACTTGGGCTACTGTGATGGGATGCAAGTGGACTGGATACTGGGAAATAAGAACAAAAAACGGTTCACAAAAAAAAAACGTGTTGCACTCGGGGACTGCCGCGGTAAAGCTGCATCGTGCGAGCTTACAGTCGTACCATATACATACACCCGAGCTACATGGTAGGCGGAGTGTTAGGTTTTATTTTCGTTACGGAATTTCTTGATTCGGTCGCCGCGCTTAAATCCGCGATAAAAGCTATGCAATAGCTTAAAAACTTATTCCTAGATGGCGCCACTGATGCTTACACAGTTTATATGCCTTTACATGTAGATGGCGCCACCGTTATTATTACCCGACTACCGTACGGCGAAGCCAAAAGGGGGGAACCCCCCCCTTAACCATACATAACATAACCATGTTTTTGACCTGTATGAACATAACCATATTTTTGACCTGTATGTATGTTCATCTGTTCCTACGTAAGTTCAAAACTGCTTATTATCAATTGAGGTATCGTTAGAAGCGTCTCAATGGTCTGCTGGTTATAGGTTATGTGATGTCTCAATAAATTAAATGTGGCGCCATCTGGAGGACATTGAGTCATCAATTAAAAAATCTATTCTTACTTATATTATAAAGCTGAAGAGTTTGCCTTCCTCGATAAATGGACTATCCAACACAAAAAAAAAGTGTGTGCGTGTAACCTTTACGCGCGATTGAAGAAAAACTTCTTTTCAAAGCGTAATTTTGAAGGAAACAAAATAAATAATAGATTTTTGCAAAAATATCTAGTATTTTCAAAGGTTTCCGCTACTCTAACTTATAATCAAACTATCTCAGAGATAGAAGAATAACATCGCGGACAGTCACTAACTTCCTAATACTAATAAAGGTCTTTGGTACAGGTGTAGTACCTCTATGCACCAACCTATTTTTTAATTTCACAAAGTAGATAATATAGGTATGCAACCATGAAGCAAGAAAAAATTTCCGCGCTCAGATGGAGTAGTAATCAAAACGTATTATGGGTGCCGGCTGAGATACAATTTTGTAGCTCACACACACATTCACACTTTTCCTTCAAATAGTCGTTCACAGCGTGTGACATGGACATCATCTCTGTCATAAAATATCACAAATAAAATATTACATTAACAAACTGGTTAATTGTGCAGTGAAATTAAGCAGAAACCATGCCGCAAGCAAAAGTAAAAAGCTTTCTGGTATCACATTTTTTGGTAAGTAATAAACCGCTTGGTTTTTTAAATTTTCGTGGTAAATTTTTTAGTAGAAAATATTGTTGTTGATTTTTAGTGATGTGAAGTAGTCGATAAAAAATAATATAGAGTCGAATCGTCAGCTTATTATTATTTCATTTCATTTATTTATGGCAGTTTTCCACAAGATTCTAAAAACTGTAAGATTTTTGTGCTTCGTTTAATAGTGAGTATACTACTTCAGACTATACTGAAGGAAGTATTGGTGTTTTATTAATTTCAGCATCAGCTCTTTATCTAAAAAATATATTTTCATTGTTACAGGTTCATGAACAAAAAGTGCTTTCCTCAGATTACGAACTCAACTAATTATATAAATAAACTATTAACTCAACTAAATATTATGTCAATATTAATGATGATTTACGAGAAAAAACAGCTGGTTAAAAGCTATTCTAAACGTAATGTAAATAGTTAAAAATATAAATTAAAAATATTGTTTTAAAATTTGTGATGTATTTTTATTTGTATAAGTTCTCTACTAGCTGTGCCTGCGACTTCTTTCACGTGGACTGCAGGATATTTCATCATCAACACTATCGACATTTATCGTCCATTGCTGGATATAGGTTTCTCCAATAAATAGCACGCCACTGAACTTGGTCCCCCGCTCTGCACCTCCAACAGCTACTAGCCACTTTTTACATGGTCCTTGCAATTTTATATTCAATTCCGATAAGTGATAGATTTCATCCTCACCACCTGGATGTCTGATCTTGAACTATAATAAAATAAATATCCCTGGACCATAAAATGTAAGTAAATAATCGATAAATATACGTTACGCTTCGTACCACATCACATCACTATTTTCAAATTCAGCAACCATAAAGTTCCTTGTTTTTTACATGCCAATAAAGACAAATAAATGTCATACTTTATTGATATTTTGTTTTTAATTGGTCATGTCATAACATGAATGTCTCTGTCTTTTTCTAACCTAACGTATATGAAGATGTGTGATAGAGGTAAAAGAAAAACCCTGTCTCCCGCTTCCACCTACCCTCCCACCCCTCTGAGCGGCCGCATAGGTTTCGATACAAAATAGGCATGATTATAACTCCATCTGAGCGGGATTTGTTTTTATTCCTCCATGTATGCAACCTATTAAGTCAGCTGTCATTTTGAGGTTAGATCAGCACATGTCAATATAACCGGAAACTACGTAAGCGTTACTTCCGTCTGAAAAAAAATCTGAGTAACTCCCTAGTCGCGCCCTAAGAAGTTTTACTTCAATATTTTTTCAATTCGAACCAGTAGTTCCTGAGATTAGCGCGTTCAAACAAACTCTTCAGTTTTATAATAGTAAAATAATCAAACACCTACCTGGGATCTTCCCCCATTTTCTTCAACACTTCGAATCCAGACCCTCGCTGCGCCGCTTTCAACTCTCTGCTCGTACAACCCACTATCTAAAAATAAATAAAATAAATATTCCTTTTCTCAAGATTCCTTTTATCTTCCCCCCTCCCCTCCATCCCGCTTTCGACTTGTATTAACCTGAACTACGGACGATTATTTAACTTGACAAAATTGAGATTTGGATAGTGTAGAAGCCAAGTGATCCAACTGACAATTTGGTCAAAATTGAGTGAAGTTTTAAAAAATACATTAATACTGTAAGTATTCGTTTTAATGAATCACTACATAGTATATAAAGAAAAAGTTAAAAAACTAAAACCCGACTACGTAAAAAAAATTGTAGTTAAAAAAAAAACTAGTTACCTACATAAAAATCGCACTCTAAAAAGTATGAAACAAGAAAAATACGGAGAGCTAATTCTGTAGGCAAATCGTGTCACGTGTCGTTCAGTGGATAGCCGTCGTCGGATGCCACCTAGCAATGCAACAGTAGGTACTAAGGGATTCTTATCGGGCAAGGTGGCATCCGACGACGGCTATCCACTGAACTACACGTGACACGATTTGCCTACAGAATTAGCTCTCCGTATTTTTCTTGTTTCATACTTTTTAGAGTGCGATTTTTATGTAGGTAACTAGTTTTTTTTTTAACTACAATTTTTTTACGTAGTCGGGTTTTAGTTTTTTAACTTTTTTTTATTTAAATTATTTTGGAGTTTTATCTATTAGTCTGATTTAAATTATAGAAGAATTTTACTACTTGATCCCGTGGGAATATCGGGACAAAACGTAGTTTACGTACTTATCCATCAGTAGGTAGTATTGCATGAAGAAGTATAAAACAAACATACTAACACCATTATCGAGTGATTGCAAGCAAAGCAGTGAGCAACAGCTAGTACAATATATATATTTTAATAATAACTAAGGGACACTTTGGGGAAGGGACATTTTTGAACCTTTACGCTTTAATTATATACTATCCTTAAAGTACAAGGTTTCTTTTAAGTCGGCTGGAGTTGAAGGCGAGCGACCGCACTAATAAGCGTTGCTTAACCCACACGATCACTATAAGAAGCCAATGTAACTTTTTAAGCCCTGAAAAACTCATAGGTACTTACTACCTACTACCCATTAAAATTCGTCTATCGGCTGAGTTGTTTCACCTTGAAGACCCGAACCCGGAACAAGGGAAGTCCCGATCCCGTGGGAATATCGGGATAAAACGTAGTTTATGTACTAATCCAGGTTCTCAGTTACTAACATACCGAGTTTTATTGTTATCCGGTCAGTAGTTTTTGCATGAAGAAGTAACAAACAAACGTACTAACACCATTATCGAGTGAATGCAAGCAAATCAGTGAGCAACAGCTAGTGCAATATATATATTTTTGAAATGTGCTAATTAAGCCCTTTCATTTGATACCCCACACGGTACATGTTAATTATTTTTATTTTTTAATCCATGACTCTATGTCCTCTAGAGGGCGCCACATTCAATTTATTGTGACGTCATATAGCCTATAACCAGCGGACCATTGAGACGCTTCTAACGATACCTCATTTGTTAAATTATAATAAGTAGTTTTGAAGTTAGGTGGGAACAGATGAACATACATACATACAGGTCAAAAACATAACCCTCCCTTTTGGCTTCGCCGTAGTCGGGTAAAAATAAAGTCACTTTTCGCCGTCTCTATATTCCTATGTCCCTTTGTATGCTTAGATATTATTATTAAATACTCTGTTTCCTAAGTTACCATGACGCATCCGGTCATATTACCATGACGCATGACGTCACACAATATCACCGTGACACTTTTGTTTGTGTGAATGCAGGTGTTAGATTAATTTTTAGACGTTTTCAGGTAAAAATTCACCCTGTATGTTAAAATAAAAATAAATATTGCCGGACATTCTACACATCGCCATCTAGCCCCAAGCTAAGTAACTACACTTGTGTTATAGGTGCTAGACAACTCTTAAACTACTTATATACTTTTCTTTTGTAAATATATACATATGACACATAGAAATGTGGCGACGCTTCACATCGTCACCAACAGATGGCGCCACTCAGCCAATCGTTGATCCTAGATCGCGCAAGCGAAGTTTGTCTGAAGATAAGCTCATATACAAGTTCCAACGAAACAACACTGGTGGGCGGCCTACCGGGTACAACACCTTCCCGGTGGAAGATCTTCCCTTTGGAGGTACTACATACCACCCCGTACCTCCAAAGAAATAACCAGAGCACAGACAAATATCTAAGCATAAATATATGTCTGAGACGTGGAATCCCTGTGTCTGACAGTCCGGCATGGAGACCATTGTGCCAACTGGGTCGTCAAATGTCATCAATATTACCTGTAACAAGTGTAGTTCCCCGTGCGGCGAGTGTATATGCTTGAGTTGTGCGTCGCGAGCGACGAGCAGGTGACGCATGCGACACTTGCTGCCGTCCAACGCGCGGTGCCACGATATGTGATCACCGGGACATAGCTTGTTACCTGTTATAATAAATTAGAAAAAATAAGCAAAAAAATAAGTGCATCGGTAATTTTTTAATAAAATACTTGAGAGGTGCGATTTATTTTTTGTATATAATCGTCGCGACACGACACTGTTCAATGCGAAATAGAAAGACGAAACGAAAATAGCTGGCTTGCTTTCTATGCAAAAAGTGTCGTTACAACTTTTAGTCTTAATTTTTGGAGTTTACTCCTTAAGAATCGATTTTCATATATAAGGCGCCCGGTATGAGAAAAATCCGAGGGGTAAAACCTACTAACAAGTAACGAAAAAATCGTGTCACGTTTTTGGTGCGCAGCGAACGGACGACTATTGACGGACGACAAATGTCGGACGACTATTTGTCGGACGACTATTGACGGACGACAAATGTCGGACGACTATTTTTTTTTTTCATCTAATACTCTTTTTGCGTATGGTTAGATACTCGTACTTAAGGAGTAAACTCCAGTCGTGCGTCGGAGCTGACACACACACTTTTTTTTTTCCGTCTCGCAACGAGTGATACGGAACTTTCGTTCCAATAACTCACCAGTGGTAAATACATATTTGGCCAACGCCTGGCAGAGTGCGGAAGGCCACAAAGGAGGGGCCTTCTCCTCGGTGGCGAGACGGAAGCTCAGCTCGAACCCGAACCCGGAGACAGGTCCCCGGGTGTGGACGCGACCGTCGCCATGCAGGTCGGACAGACCGAAACTGGAACGGAGATTATAATATTAACACGCTTTTATTAGTTTCACCTGTATGTTTGCTTGCTTGCTTGTCCCTTTGGGCACGATTTTGCCCTACTTAGAACGATCCGATTTAATTCAAACTTTGCACACTTGTCAAAGACCGACGACAATGCAATATTATGATAACATGGTGCTGATCTGATGATGGAGCTGGAAGGTGGGCATAGGAACTCTGTAATGAAACGACACAACCCCATCGAGTTTGGGCTCGTTAGAATCGTCTTGATGAGTAGTTTGTCTTTCAATGGTAACCAGGGTCTGATCTAACATATTTCGTTATCAAAGACCAAAAAGTATAAAATAAATTAATAATTAAAAAAAACTAAAAAAACACGCTTCAATTAAAAATACAACTAAAAAATAAAAAATTAAATTAAATAAATTTGGATTAAGAATATTGTAGATCCTAAGCGTGTTACATTGTGATGCATTTACAATATTATTAATCCAAATTCATAAAATTTTATTTTCTATTTTTTTGTTTTTTATTATTTTTTTCTTTTTTTATTATAAAGCTGAAGAGTTTTTGTTCAAACAAACAAATAAACAAAGCAAAGCAATGCGTTCCGAAGGCACACATCCTAACTTTAGTTTTAAAGACGATTTTATGTGGTCTTTATACAAATTTTAATGTATTAAGCATCCAAAGAAATAAAAAAAATTGACTTTTGACTTTTTTGACTTTTGAACGCTTTAATCTCAGGAACTACTGGTTCGAATTGAAAAATTATTTTTATGTTGGATAGTCCATTTATCGAGGAAGGCTATAGGCTACTTTTTATTTTGATATTCGGGACTTATGCGGGTGAAACCGCGGGGCGCAGCTAATAAATAATATTTACGTAATATAATGCCAGTGTGGCGGTATCTTCTCTTCAGTGTTGCCAGGGTTCCAGTACATGCTGATGTAGTCCAGGGGATCTTCACCACCTAGCCTGGGAACAAACGAACATTTCGATAAAATACCGGTAAAGTGCGAGTCGGACTAGAGCACGAAGGGTTCAACGAAGTTTGTAGAGAGCTTTCAGAGATGGCGCTACTATTTATATTTAAAAAATCATTATAATGAATAATGTAGTTAATGAGTTAGACTGCATTGCGTATGATCTTTGGCTGTTACTCCAGCCAGCCCAGCTCCGACCAGAAGACCAGAAGCGCAGAACCCTGGAGTCCTCGCACTCTTCTTGGAGTGTTTTTGGGCTGCTAAATGTATCAGCACGGTATGAAGCCAGGCTCTCGCACTCCAGGAAGGATATCTCTTGACGTGAGCGTAAGAGATGGTTTCTTTATCAGACAGAAATCGGGTGTGCAAACAGCCCGACTACGAATTAATTAATAATAATAATTACTAGCGACCCGCTCCGGCTTCGCACGGCTATATTATGCATGTATTGAACATATAAACCTTCCTCTTGAATCACTCTATCTATTGAACAAACCGCATCAAAATCCGTTGCGTAGTTTTAAAGATTTAAGCATACATAGGGATATAGGGACAGAGAAAGCGACTTTGTTATACTATGTAGTGATGATGTGCATGTATTTTTTGCATCCCTGCTCGATAGTTTAAAACATTATGTTCAGTTTAGGGGTTCCCGATTTTCCGCACTTAAGCCACTAGGCTTAATGCGAACTATCGCATTAAGCTAGTATTTTAGTTACTCCACTAATAAGTATGCGCGAGTAATTTAGTAGCTAAGATACTCGCTACTGCCCAAAAACCGTTCGCACACTATCTATCTGGCTTGAAAAAACGGGTAAATTAAATACGTATGCACGTGCATGTGATAAGTTTTTTTTATTTTTTTTTTATAATAGTTTTATTTGCAATCAGTTGCATTAACACTTTAAGCAAATTTGTTGTGTGGGGTCGTGACATTGCGAGTGTGCCTTCCAGTGAAGGCAGCTACCCTTTTGTAGTTGGAGCTTTTCTAGCCCAGGATGTCTTTTCTTTTCAGTCTCTTCTTGTAGGTTCGATTAATGAGATACGCCGCCAGCTCATTGGGATGTCTTTCTAGTTTGTTTTGGTAAGTTTGTGCAGCAAGTTGGATTTCCTCCTTGACTGTGCTCATTTGCAGGTGTTGGTGAATCTCATTGTTGGTGGTGAACCATGGTGGATTGCACATTGCTCTTAGAATGCCATTTTGCATTCGTTGCAAGATAGAAATGCTGGTGTTGCAGGCTGATCCCCAGAGCTGTATGCCATACATCCAGATAGGTTTTAGGATCGACTTGTATATGAGGAGTTTGTTGTCAGTCGACAGTTTGCTGTTTCGGCCCATTAGCCAGTACAAGTTTTTATGTCGAATGTTGAGCTCTGCTCTCTTAGCTTTGATGTGTTGGCTCCACGTCAGACGTCGATGAAGATGCATGCCTAGATACCGCACGCAGTTGGTATGTGGAAGTGTCGTATTTTCCAGTTGTACCGGAGGGCAATCTTCTTTTCGTAGTGTAAATGTTACATGTACCGATTTAGTGGAGCTTGCTTTAATTTTCCACTTTTTCAGCCAGTTTGTTGTCAAGTCCAGACTTTTTTGTAAATTTAGAGAGGCAGTTGTTCGATCTTTGTGGCTCGCCAATATTGCCGTGTCATCTGCAAAAGTAGCGGTAGTAACCCCGTCAGATTGGGGTAAATCGGCTGTATATAGAGTGTACAACACAGGACCCAATACGGAACCTTGTGGCACTCCAGCTTGTATTTCTAGGAAGTCTGACGTAGCATCACCTTCCTTTACTTGGAAAATCCTTTCTGATAAGTAGGATTTCATAAGTATGAAGCAGTGCATGTGATAAGATTTGGACACACGATCGGAGCGCAACGAGCGGAGTGTGCCAGATTATTGGACGTGTCGGTTTATTTAAGTGTTGGATTAATGAGATTTACTGTAATTATAATTACGTCCAACTACTCTACAGACGCTAATTGGTTTGATTTGGTTGGGCACCCGACCAAATGGTTGGCTGGTTGTCAGACCCAACCAAATTGGATGTCAGACCCAACCAAATTGGATGTCAGACCCAACCAAATTGGATGTCAGAACCAACCAAATTGGATGTCAGACCCAACCAAATTGGATGTCACACCCAACCAAATTGGATGTCAGACCCAACCAAATTGGATGTCAGACCCAACCTAATTGGATGTCAGACCCAACCAAATTGGATGTCAGACCCAACCAAATTGGATGTCAGACCCAACCAAATTGGATGTCAGACCCAACCAAATTGGATGTCAGACCCAACCAAATTGGATGTCAGACCCAACCAAATTGGATGTCGGATCAGACCAAATCAGACATGTGTGACTACACACTATAGAATAGTATTCATCAAAATGAGTTACTTACCAATATTTGAGCCTAGTAGTGACCTGCAACGGGTTGGGTTGATCGGGGTAAATCTTGGTGCAGGCATCGCATATTGCCTTTATGCCTGCCGGGACTCTCTCTGTAATGTTTACATTTTACAATATATTATAGGTAAGTACTTGTACTTGTATACAGGCTGTTTTCCGCGATTAGACCCTTTTTAATTGGGTCCTTTTTGCTTGACGATGGAGTAGGCTTGCCTAGCACTAAGGCTTCCAGTCTCGGTATATTTTCGAGTCCCGGGACAAAAATATCGAAAACGAGACTTTCGAGACTTTTTAAAAATTGATTTGTGTAGGTAGTCTTGGTAAGGATTAGATATTTCGTTAGTGAATACAAGGTATTTCAATAAGGTCATTTATTTTTCAAAATGTTACAGTGAATTGAAAATAAACAAAATGAAAGGAATATAAAAAAAAAAACAGGTTTTCTCATTTTTGAAGTGGGCTCGTAAAAAAACAAGCGCATTCAATGTATTTTCTGATAGAGAGGACATTGTTTTGTTACAAAAATAACCTGCAGTGGAAAAGGCCCTCTCTGCTTCCACGCTCGTGGGATAGGGATAGATATAAGGTAACTGTGGCACTTGTTTATGAATTTCCCCTTATCTCCACCATTTTCAAACATTGCTCTATCAACATGCATAGTTGTTTTTAAGTCGTGGACAGAAGTACCCTTATTTTTGGGGTTTGTCAAATTACTTAATTCGTATTCAAGCTGGTCTTTTGTTGTGAGTTCCGAAAGCGTAATATCATTGGAATTGGAATCACTATTAGTGTCTGTTGTGTGGTTTGTTGCAACTGCATTTAAATTATCATTTGTAGACTTATACAGGATGACCCTCTCAGCTTAGTCGACCATGTCCAGAGGAGAGAACTTGTCAATACTTCTGGAGCCAACTAAGCTGCAGGTTTCATCACAATGTTTTCCTTCACTGTAAGAGCAATGTCAATTAGAGCACATAAATTTTTCATAAGAAAAATACGGACGGATTGGATTCAAACCCACGACCTTCAGAATGAAAGTCGAAGTATCTGCCAACACTGCTCCTTTATAGGTAAGTATAGCAGCCCTCTAAATTAAGATAAATTCGGGGAAACCTGGACGGAATGCAGCACTGTTATAAGTTAGTACAGAAAGTGATTGTGACAAAATAGCAGATAACATAATTGTTTGATATGCTCCCAGCGGTTTCACCCGCGTAACTCCCGATCCCGTGGGAATATCGGGATAAAAAGTAGCCTATAGCCTTCCTCGATAAATGGACTATCCAACATAACCAGTAGTTCCTGAGATTAAATATTTTTTCAATTGGAACCTGAGATTAGTGCGCTCAAATAAACAAACAAACTCTTCAGCTTTAAATTATTCTTACCTATAGATAAACATATTTGGCTCAGATATTTGGCCCCGTTTTTTTTTTAACCTTGTGGCATAATATTGCCCCGTGATATTGCCCAGTTGAACAATTGCCTTCTTCATTAACTTACATTCCTTGTGGACTTTAATTACCTAGAAAAGGCTAAAGTTTTATAGGATCTTGGTATGAAATGTAACATCAAAAAGTAACTTCACTAAAGATTTTCTTTGAGATTTCATAATTGTTTTTAGCATTATCCTTGTTTTTCCAAGGACTGTAAGTTGCTTTTTAGTGTCAATAATTATTATCTTTTATACATATATTTTATAGGCTTACTTATAAAGCTCATGTCCTTTATGAAACAAAACTATCACATTGATATCTTGGTAGGAATTCCTTACCGTTTTGAGAACCTTCTCCACTTTCTACTCGATTAGCAGCCTCCTCAGCCTGCATCGTTGGCTGCGCAGCCGCAACGAACGACAGAACACTGTTACACACAACCCCAGGCGGGGGCGGAGCACCCGCACCCGATGCGCTCGACATTCTCACGCTATTTCATCGAATATTATACAGATTAGAGCGTGAAATCATGTTAAATTCAAGGTAGGTGCACTACAGCTGGCGTTGTTGATGATAGGACGCCATTTTTTAAATTATTGTTTCAGAACGAAAAGGAATTTATGACTTTAGGCATTAGTTATGGATGCTTCATCTCTTTCCTTTCTCTAAAAACAAGAGTGAAATGGGAAGTGTTTTCAATTTTTATACGAAATTACAACTGTCAGCTCAAAAATATCTGTCATTGTCAAAAAATGATGTTCATTTCAGTCAAACCGTAATCGCAGGGGCGGCTTCGCGTTTTATTAATTTTTTTCTTGTTTTCCTCTATTTATAAACATAAATTACTCACCATCGAACTAAAAATAACATTCTTAAACACCTCTCGTTCAGTCAGCATCAGTTAATTCAGTGCAACCAGTCACAAAGCATCAAAAAATGCTGTACTTATATTTGGTTACTATTTTTAGCGTTGTGTACGCTTACGAGAAGGATATGACTTTTACTGTGGAAGCTGGGAAGACGGACTGCTTCTACCACGCCGTGTTACCTAACGAAGTTATTGATATTGAGTACCAGGTACGAAAAAATACAAGAATTTATGAACCTAAATTATAACCTCTGAACCCTTTCGGCTCTGAAACTTCGCAATAAAATGGTATAAAAAATTAATTATTCGTTAGATTCAGCATCGTTACAGGAAGCAACAGCGGTAGGTTGAAATCCAGTACAAATTTTTATGAACAAAATACTTTGTAGGAAATGATAAATCATTTTCAAAATGTTTATGGGCCCGGTTGAGTTGTAAAATACATGTTTCCCAAAAAATAATGATTGTATGTGTGTTATCTTAATTTTAGGTGTTGAAACTAAAGTGGTTCGTTTATTAATTGCCTTTTAAAGTAGGTTTATTGTTTTTTCTTATCAATTGAAAAGAATTTTACACCTGTTAGGTGCTAACAGCATATAATTCCAAATGTAAACAGGTTTAGAATGAAAAGAAGAAAAATAAAATTATAATTTATTATGTTTATAAAACATAGGTATGCAAACAGTATACATAAATAGGGCTCCCGATCAGAAAGAATACAATAAAGTAACAATATGGCTGTCATACAAAATGGATAAATCTCAATCTCGTAAATATCACATTTTTGATATAATATCGGATATATATAAAAAAAATCCGATATTTTTACATTATAAATACCGGATATTTTCGAACCCTGTCTATGATAATTGTTGATCTTCCCAAGAAATAATATACCAAATTATCTGCTTATAGGTAATAGACGCGTCGCACGGCGAACTGGACATATCGTTTCAACTGGCAGACCCAGTCGGCCGCATCATCGTTGCCGACTATAAGAAGCCGGAGAACTCTCACCGACACACGGCCACCTTGCATGGAGACTACAGGATCTGCTTCGATAATACATTCAGCACGTTTAGTACAAAGACGGTAAGTAATTCGAAGTATTATGACACACCCAGGCATATCAGCGCAAATGACACCCAGGCACATCAGCGCATATGACACACCCAGGCATATAGCGCATATGACACACCCAGGCATATAGCGCATATGACACACCCAGGCATATCAGCGCATATGACACACCCAGGCATATCAGCGCATATGACTCACCCAGGCATATCAGCGCATATGACACACCCAGGCATATCAGCGCATATGACACACCCAGGCATATCAGCGCATATGACACATCCAGGCATATCAGCGCATATGACACACCCAAGCAGTAGACTAGCCAAAGGATCGGCTAAATGTCGAAACAAATTGCCGAGCTAAGCAAAACATTGACTTCTACAGCGATCGGTTTCAAAAAGACTTTCGATCGGGACTTCGTTTTTATCTTCTCACACTGCAATCTGTCTCAATCTTTAGCACATTGAGCTGTAGGTGTGGCATCTGCGAATGAAACCGCAGGACAGAGCAATGCATAAATTAAGTTAATCACTACATAGTATAAAAACAAAGTCGCTTACTCTGTCCCTATGTCCCTTTGTATGCTTAGATCTTTAAAACTACACAACGGATTTTGATGCGATTTTTTTTATTAGATAGAGTGATTCAAGAGGAAGTTTTATATGAATAATACATGCATAATATAGCCGTGCAAAGCCGGAGCGGGTCACTAGTAGATAGATAAATACCTTATTTGTTGAGAGAGCTTATTAACAACGAAATTGCACAAACAAGCGACCTAATAGCTAAAAGCAATTTTATGAAAGGAAATCAACCATATAAACATTATCGAATTCAAGACTTTAATATCTTTGAAAATTATCTTAAACAAGTTTTATTTACTAGCCTCATGGTCCTCCCAAGGATTTAATGGGTGAATTTTTTACGTGGGCCTTCAGGGCTATATCCTAAACTATAGGAGATACCGAAAAACGACAGGACCAATTAAAATCGGCGTCTTGGTAGTTTAGGATACTTTTGGTCCCGAAATTCGCTTTGGGATCGGGACTAACGCAGGTTTTTGAAAAAAGGTGTTTAAAAAAAGTTAGATTATTTATACAAGTACATTTTTTCAGGTATTCTTCGATATGCTGATACAGAACGAGGAAGCAGAAGATAAAGATTACGACGACGACAAAGAAATGGAAATGGGTGAGCATACAATGGCTATATCACCAGCTGTTATTCAGTATTTCAGTTCAACTACAGATTGTGGTAGTTTTTTGTGGCAAGAGATCAACTTCCTTATTCCAAAACAAGGTTTAAGGATAGTCCGAGATGTGGATTTGAACCTTAGATTTAAATACAGATTTACTCGTGAACTATAGTCTAAACACTATCTTTAAATAATGTTTATGTATAGTGTTTAGTTAGACTATAGTTCCCTATATATAGTTCCCTATATAATCCATAGGGATATTGTTTAGACTATAGTTCACGAGTAAATCTGTGTCTAAATCTCACCACATCTCGGACTATCCTTAAACCTCGTTTTGGAATAAGGGTTTTAGTTATTTTCTGCATATTGTTCCAGGTAATTCAGTAGAAACGTACATGATGCGTGTTCGGGATATATCGGACTCCATCAACCGGGTGAGGGACAACATGAGCACCGCCAAGAGGCTGCAGGACCTGCTCTCGGCTCACGAGGCTAGGGACAGGAACCTTGCTGAAGGGATATGTTCCAGGTAATTCAGTTGAAACGTACATGATGCGTGTGAGGGATATATCAAATAATACCTTCAAATATATGTAACTAGCGACCCGCCCCGGCTTCGCACGGCTATATTATGCATGTATTATAATCTAAAAACCTTCCTCTTGAATCACTCTATCTATTAAAACAACCGCATCAAAATCCGTTGCGTAGTTTTAAAGATTTAAGCATACAAAGGGACATAGGGACGGCGAAAAGTTACTTTATTTTATACTAGCGACCCGCCCCGGCTTCGCACGGCTATATTATGCATGTATTATACATATAAACCTTCGTCTTGAATCACTCTATCTATTAAAAAAACCGCATCAAAATCCGTTGCGTAGTTTTAAAAGATTTAAGCATAGAAAGGGATATACGGACAGAGAAAGCCACTTTGTTTTATACTATGTAGTGATAGTGATGACTATGTAGTGATATTGACTATGTAGTGTTATTGTCTTGTGCCTTCTTCTTATTGGTGGGCGCTTTCCGAAGGCCTACATCCTGACATAGTTTGAAGACATTACTATCAAACGAATAAATAAAAAATTGACTTTATTGAAGTGTAAACTTCTTTAGTGCGGTACGCATATTTTTAGATAAAATCTCTGAACTGGCGACACCGTTACGAGACTCAGCTACAGTGTGTGCATATAGCAGACCGCGGAAATTTATCTAAGGATGTATATCGTCAAACTTCTTCATACAAAAGTAGACCGTAACCACTAGTATTTAAGCTCGAAGTCAAGTGGAGAGAGTGCGGTGACCGGGCATCGCTCGGGGTTTGACGGTTTTGTGTCTATAAATAGGAATAAAATGACGAAACGTGGTTCATTCTGTCGCAGTAGCTTCACGATGCCTGAACCTTTTCATGGTCGCACAATTTATTTGAGTTAATTCGTTTAATACCTTTTAGTGAGCGGATAAGGCGTTGTAGTAAAATAACGCTGGTGGGTATGTAATTTTTTTTAATTAAAAGATGATAAGTGCCTTTATATTTACGTAATCTACACTCAGGTTTAGTTAAAATACACTAGGTATTTTATAATAATGATAATGATGACTAATAGAATCTTCTGGTTTTGTTTACAGTGTGCTGAGTTGGTCCATGTGGCAGATTATTTTAATGGTCACAGTTGGAATTACGCAGGTATGTGCTTTGTCTATTTACTAGCTACGTCCCGATCCCGCGGGGATTTCGGGATCAAAAGTATCCTTTGTCCTTCTACATTTCTTAAACTACCACAATGCCTTTTTTTAAATCTAAATCTGTTCAGTCGTTTGACCTTGAAGACTTTTCGCATTTTTATTATTAGTTAGAAGTTAAAAAAGAGCGATGTTGGCTTAGTGGTAGATACCTCGACTTTCATTCTGAAGGTCGTGGGTTCAAATCCCGGCCGGCCGTGCACCGATGTATTTTTCTTAAGAAAAATTTATGTGCGCTAATTGAAATTGCTCTTACGGTGAAGGAAAACATCGTGATGAAACCCGTGGCTTAGTTGGCTCCAGAAGTATTGACAAGTTCTCTCCTATGGACATGGTCGACTAAGCTGAGAGGGTAGTAGGTGCTGGGCATTGTCTACTTTATCTTCACGCAAAAAGGACCCAATTAAAAAGGGTCTAATCGCGGAAAACAGCCCGTATACAAGTACAAGTAGAAGTTAAAAAATAATTTATTTTAAGGGTTCCGTAGGTAACTAAAAACGGAACCCTATTACAAATATTTCACTGTCCATCTGTCAGTCACCAGGCTGTATCTCATGCACTGTGATAGGTAGACAGTTGACATTTTCACAGATGATGTATTTCTGTTGCCGCTATAACAACAAATACTGAAAACATAATAGAATGGTATGGAATCTTTCATGCATGAACCCGACTCGCACTTGACCGGTTTTTATTTTAATTTTTTAAAAATTATATTTTCTTTTTCAGGTATTTTTCGTAAGAAGTTTATTCGAAGACGCACAAACAAGTAAATTAAATAAATTAATAAGTAAATTGTCACGATGATAGCTAATATTAGGCACAACTTGCTCTAACACTGTATATACTTACGTCCCGCGGGATCACTCGCGTAGGTCCCGATCCCGCGGGATAATGTCGCCGAACTATAGATAGTTTTACTATTGATAGCATGGCGCGTAGTCAAACTATCGATATAATTCACCCGCGGGATCCCTCGCGTCACACGGGGTCCTGATCCCGCGGGATAATGTCGCCGAACTATAGATAGTTTCACTACCGAAAGCATAGCGTGTAGTAATATTATCAATATCGTGCAATATTGATTGTATTGAAAAAAATAACCTTAAAAGTTATTTAACATTTAAAGTAACTAAACTATAAATATTTATTTCCATCAAAGTTACTAAACTATAAATATTTATACACATTGAAAATAACTAAACTATTTATAGTTTAGTTACTTTAATTGATCGTACAATACTATCGATAGACTGGCGATATTATTGTTTTTTAATGAACTATCGCTTGGATATCGATCGGCAATCCTGCGGGATCGACCGCGTAATTCCCGATCCCGCGGGATCATCGGGATCTATATCTTATAAAACGCTTCGTCACAATTCGTTTACATTAATTTTATACATGGGCCTTCAGGGCTATATCCTAAACTATAAGAGATAGCGAAAAATGCTGAAAGGAGTTGCGTGCCCGATTTTGACAAAAACTAAAACTGCATCATTAGAATTTTGAAATTCTTCTTTCTGTTTTTTTTGTTTCTGGTTCTGGATGTTTCCTATATGTATATATTTACAAAAAAAAAAAGTATATAAGTAGTTTATCCGTTATCTGGCACCCATAACACAAGCATTAAGTTGCTTAGCTTGGGGCTGGATGGCGATGTGTAATATGTCCTGAAATATTTATTTATTATTATTATTTATTTAATTCAGAACATATTTAAAAAAATCAGAAAAATATTACTTCCCCTCTATGCTTCTCATACGCTATTATTTTGCCAGAGACTAAAAGCTGAAAATTGTAGAAAACTAAAAAAATCTGCTTTTTTTTTTTTATATGCAATACTATGTTTATTTCCAGGAATTGATCTCTATCAGCAACACTATCGATTGGTATAAAATATATGAGATGATAATTTTTTGCAAAATCAACAGGTTCGATTCCCGGCTAGGGTAATGACTTTTTCAAAAATCTAATGATGCAGTTTTAGTTTTTGTCAAAATCGGGCACGCAACTCCTTTCAGCATTTATCGCTATCTATCATAGTTTAGGATATAGCCCTGAAGGTTCATGTAAAAAATTCACCCTGTGTTAAGGTGAATTTCACTTTTTTTTATTTATTTTTTATTCACGAGTGTTTGGTATGTACAGTCGGCTGCATAATTGCAGCCACCGGTAGAGTTAAAAATTACTATTATTGGCATGTTTTCATTCTAATTTTTTTGTTTGATAAATTGATTCATTTAAATGTCAATTTTATACAAAAAAAAACTGCCGATTAGCGATATAGCTAATAGAAAGCAATCTTGTCTAAGAAGACTGTATGTATAGCTATTTATCATACAGGGTTAAGGTGAAAGGGTACCGACGCTCTCTCCATACAAACTTAGTCGACTGTTTCCTCCCTGGAAAATGACACTAGCACAAATATTTTTGTGCCATAAAACCTATAACTTCCATGACTATGCCCTATGTTTTGGTTTTTTTCATTTTCTAATTATCATAGAATAGAAAAATAATATTTAAAAAAAACAAAAAATAGGGGCATGGTCATGGCAGTTATAAGTTTTATGCACCAAAAATATTTTCTCTAGTATCATTATCCAGGGAGAAAACAGTCGACTACGTTTGTAATAGTTTGTATGGAGAGAGCCCCCGGTACCCTTTCATCTTAAGGGATTCCAATCCAAAACCGTGCAGGGGGTAATTCTCCATATCAAAACGAAAAACTTTGTTCTACGACCTTTATTAAAACACTAGCAACACTCCGCGGTTTCACCCGCGTAACTCCCGATCCCGTGGGAATATCAAAATGAAAAGTAGCCTATAGCCTTCCTCAATAAATGGATTATCCAATACAAAAAGATTTTTTAAATTTGAACCAGCAGTTCCTGAGATTAGATCGTTCAAACAAACAAACTCTTCAGCTTTATAATATTACGACCCGCCCCGGCTTCGCACGGCTATAATTATGCATGTATTATACATATAAACCTTCCTCTTGAATCACTCTATCTATTTAAAAAAAACCGCATCAAAATTGCGCCGTTGCGTAGTTTTAAAGATCTAAGCGGTCAAAGGGAAATAGGGACAGAAAAAGCGACTTTGTTTTATACTATGTAGCGATGTAAGATATCCACGGTTTTAGTTTGGAATCTAATTACCTATGTAAATATTAAAGACAGGGTTATTGGTAATTATACTAAGAAGCCGTTGAGGGCTACTTCTGTGCACCTTAACAAACAACTTTAGTTCTACGACTTTTGGAAATTGGAACTTTTTTGGAATTTATTTAGGTTAAATTAATTTAAAAAACAGTTGTTTTTTTTTTTAAATTAAGTTGGTGCAGACTTAGAACAGTTGATAATATTAAAAAAATAAGTAGAATTTTAAGGTTAATGACCTCTCCGTGTAACAGCTGATTTTCAGGTAAAAATAACCTCAACATTTTCAAACAAATTATTCAATTTCCAAAAATTGTAGAACATATGTTTTTGTAATTTTACTGGGTTGTTTTCCGCAATTAGACCCTTTTTAATTGGGTCCTTTTTACGTGAGGATGGAGTAGGCTTGCCCACCACCTACTACCCTCTCAGCTTAGTCGACCATAGGAGAGAACTTGTCAATACTTTTGGAGCCAATTAAGGTGAAAGGGTACCTGCGCTTTCTCCATACAAACGTAGTCGACTGTTTCCTCCCTGGATAATGACACTAGCCCAAATATGTTTGTGCCATAAAACCTCTAACTGCCATGACTATGCCCATAGATTTTGTATTTTTTTTTAATTTTCTAATTATCATTGAAATTAAGATTTTAAAAATTTAAAATTTAAAAAAAATTAATAGGCATGGTCATGGCAGTTATAAGTTTTATGCACCAAAAATATTTACTCTAGTATCATTATCCAGGGAGAAAACAGTCGACTACGTTTGTAATAGTTTGTATGGAAAGAGCCCCCGGTACCCTTTCCTCTTAAGCCGCGGGTTTCATCACGATGTTTTCCTTCACCGTAAGAGCAATGTCAATTAGCGCACATACATTTTTCTTAACAAAAATTCGTCGGTACCCGGCCGGGATTTGAACCCTTAAAAGTTGTTTGTGCACAGGAGCCCTATTTTTGAATCGTTCGCCCTACGTCGAACGCTCGATTTCTACTGTAATTCGTTCGACATTGGAAATTCGCAATTTTTGAATCGCTCGATCGTAACGAGTAGTCTCCACCACTCGTCGCTGACAGGCGAGTGGTAGAATAAACGTTGAACAATCATTGGTCAAACATTCGGAAACGATATTGGAAAATATTTATATTTTTTGGGATTACTTCGAATGTTCATCGGTAATTACCGGTTGTTCAATTTACTACATAAAACGAATAAAAATTGTTGTTTTATATTTCGCCGACGAACGATTCAAAATACAGAAAAATGGTGTCATGCGACTTGGAAGTCGAGCGTGACTTGTAGGCGTATACGACGAAGATATGTCACACGAGCGATTCAAAAATAGAGCCCCATAAGTGGCCCTCAACCGCTCTCTAATATAATTACCGATGACCCTGTATAAATAAAGTAAATAAAACCAAAGTTAGGTTAATTTGTATAATTTAAGGAAGAAATGAACTGTTATTTTTTACCAAATATTGTTATACGTATTCTGTCCGTTGTCTGGCCACCATAACACAAGCCTAGTTTGCTTAGTTCGAGAACAATTCCGGAAAACAAACATAGTAGGTACTTATGTCAAATCAAAGGAAATAGTAATTTTTGGTAATCTTCTGTAATTTTCATACTATTGCCCCTGAAAAATGTGCAGTGCAAAAATGACCAATGACGTAACAAACAAAATTTCACGTAAATTACAGAATTTAGAACATTATGTATTTTAAAACATTTAGAAAATATTACTTGCCTATATTATAAAAAATTTAGAACATTATTATGAATAATAATATTACTTGCCTATCACCCTATATTTTTATTTATACCAATCGATAGTGTTGCTGATAGATCAACAATGTTCACCAACGAAGGTGACCGGTGCCGGTAGTAACTATTTAGTATGCTGTGTACCAAGCTCGTTGGTGTATAGACCCCCCTTAAGCCTAGCCAGGAATCGAACCTGTTAATTTTGAAAAAAAAAATATCATACATTTTTACACCAATCGATAGTGTTGCTGATAGAAATCAATTCCTGGAAACAAACATAGTATAGCAAATCAAAGGAAATAGCTCATTTTTGTAGTTTTCTTCAATTTTTAACAAAATAATATCTTTTGAGGCCTCTATGTCACATTTCCTTTGTTTTGCCATACTATGTTTGTTTCCAGGAATTGATCTCTATCAGCAACACTATCGATTGGTATTAAAAAAGATTAAGATTATTTTTTCAGAAAATAAACATGCTCCTGACTTGACCTAATGATTTTTTCAAAAATCTAATGATGCGCTTTTAATTTTAGTCAAAATCAGGCACGCAACTCCTTTTAGCATTTTTCGCTATCTCTTATAGTTTAGGATATAGCCCTGAAGGCTAAAAAATGTAAAAAAAATTCACCCTGTATATAATATTAAAGGCACATATTATGTTTTCTATTATGTAAGTTGTTGCACCCCGCGGTTTCACCCGCGTAAATCCCGATCCCGTTAGAATATCGGGATAAAAAGTAGCCTATTTGTTAATCCATGCCTCCAGCTATCTAGATACCGAGTTTCATCGCAATCGGTCCAGTAGTTTATGCATGAAGGAGTAACAAACATACATACAATTTTTTAAATTATTAGTAGAAATGATGATATTACAAAGTATGGTTAAAATCTTGTAAATAAAAATAGCCGATGATACCGTAGTGCGAGTTTCTTCGTATAGCAAACGTTACAATTAAGTTACAGGCCTTGATATACGTAGGTACGCATTTATTTTCTCCTTCTAATAACTATCCTTAGGTCCTAAGGATCAATAATTTCTACCGAGGGAAATCTTTGGTTCACAAAAAGCCGTATTTTTTGAGGTAGACACCCGACTATTAGCGTTTGCTATACGTAAAAACTTGCACTCAATCTAATATCAAAATAATCTTATGAATAACTAGCAGCGTTTCGCGGTTTCACCCGTGTAACTCCCGATCCCGTGGGAATATCGAGATAAAAAGTAGCCTATGTTACTGTCAATGAATCAATGTATCCTCATACCAAGTTTCATCTAAATCGGTCGTTCAGTAGTTTCGGAGCCTGTTCAATGCAAACATACAAATCTTTCTTCTCTATCTATGCTTCGCTATCACTACATAGTATGAAACAAAGTCGCTTTATCTGTCCCTATATCCCTAAGTATGCTTAAATCTTTAAAACTACGCAACGGATTTTGATGAGGAAGGTTTATATGTAATTACATGACATGCATAATATAGCTGGGCGGGTCGCTAGTCACTACATAGTATAAAATAAAGTCACTTTCTCTGTCCCTATGTATACTTAGATCTTTAAACGCAACGGATTTTGATGCGGTTGTTTTAATAGATAGAGTGATTCAAGAGGAAGGTTTATATGTATAACTAGCGACCCGCTCCGGCTTCGCACGGCTATATTAAGCATGTATTATACATAAACCTTCCTCTTGAATCACTCTATCTATTTAAAAAAAACCGCATCAAAATCCGTTGCGTAGTTTTAAAGATCTAAGCATACAAAGGGAAATAGGGACAGATAAAGTGACTTTTTTTATACTATGTAGTGATGATACATGCATAATATAGCCGTGCGAAGCCGGGGCGGGTCGCTAGTAATATTATAAAGAGAAAATATTTTTTATTTCTAACGAATAGGTTTCGAAACTACTGGACCGATGTAGATGAAACTTGGTATGAGGATACATTTATTCATTGACAGTAACATAGGGTACTTTATATCCCGACATTCCCACGGGATCGGGAGTTACACGGGTGAAACCGCGGAGCGCAGCTAGTAATATCAGTGATAGTAATTGTTGCCCCCTTGCTGTGGTCGTGCTCTGCGGTGGCCCAGTCTGAGAGTTGGCGAGTCTCCGCCTGCCATTTTGACGTGTTTATTGGACATTGTTACGGGAGGTGCCATAGTATCTATAGTTCCCCAGTATCTAGTCCACTACCATCCCATCACAATAGCCCAAGTAGTTCTCCATTTTATGAACAGTTCTATCCAAACCGGAGGTTGTCCTTGGCTGCATTTTATGGTGCAGACAGGGATAATCTCCGGTTTGATGTCCACATCATACGTTTGCCGTTAAACGTTGTTATTGTAAAGGGCCTCTACGTGTTGGCTTCGGCTCCACGCACGCCTTCCAAAGGTCCGGGGCTCCATAGCCCTGTGATATGGGACTTTTTATGAATAAAATATACGTATTTGTAATTGTTTAATGTTTTATTTTATAGTCTAGCAACACTGATCTTACAACTGGAGATGCCGAAGTAACGGCCTTCAATATTTTTATTTTTAGACTAGCGACCCGCCCCGGCTTCGCACGGCTATATTATGCATGTATTATACATATAAACCTTCCTCTTGAATCACTCTATCTATTAAAAAAAACCGCATCAAAATCCGTTGCGTAGTTTTAAAGATTTAAGCATACATAGGGAAATAGGGACAGAAAAAGCTACTTTGTTTTATACTATGTAGTGATAGTGATGACTAGCTGCGCTCCGCGGTTCCACCCGCGTATGTCCCGATCCCGAATATCAAAATGAAAAGTAGCCTATAGCCTTCCCCGATAAATGGACTATTCAACATAAAAATAATTTTTCAATTCGAACCAGTAGTTCCTGAGATTAGCGCGTTCAAACAAACAAACTTCAGCATTTTAGGGTTTCGTAGCCAAATGGAAAAAAACGAAACCCTTATAGTTTCGTCATGTCTGTCTGTCTGCCGTATGTCACAGCCACTTTTTTAATATTAGTACCTATAGATTTTCGTAATCACAAAATAAAAGCAGCCAAGTGCGAGTAGGAGTCGCGCACGATTGGTTCTGTACCATTCTATTATGTTTTTAGTATTTGTTGTTATAGCGGTAACAGAAATACCTACATCATCTGTGAAACTTTCAACTGTCTAGCTATCACGGTACATGAGATACAGCCTGGTGACAGACAGACGGACAGTGGAGTCTTAGCAATAGGGTCCCGTTTTTACCCTTTGTGTACGGAACCCTCAAGAAAGTGGAGAAAATAACCCCACCAAACATCATCTAAAGTCGGTATGTTTTACGTTCCATTTTGTGCCAAATCACAGATTTTTTATGTGTGGAAAATTAGACTAGAGTAAGTAATAAGTTTTCCAAAAATCTAATGATAACGTTTTGGTTGTTGACAATATCGGGCATCCAGCTCCTTTCAGTATTATTATAGGTAGGGTAGGGTGGGCATCAATGAACCACCCAAAGTTTAAAGAGGTGTAACTCACTTTTTTCAAGACTTTTCCTAATATTATTATATAAAGATTGTAAGAAATATATCTAGAAATCATTTGGCTTTAAAGAATTTAACGTCAATTTATTAGTTTTCCAGATATACATCATTTAAAAAAAATGGGAAATGGTTCATTGTGTACCACCCGGGGTACTATGTGAACCTAGGGGTGGTACTGTTTAAACCGTAGGTATGGTACTAAATGAATAATAGTTATTTTTTATTTGATTAGTACTATAATTGAATGAAAGAATGGAAATAAATAAAAGAACGAAAATGTACTCAAGTAATTTTTTAGTGAAAATAATAATCAGAAACTAAATACCACTTACCTACACGAATAATAATCAACAAAACCCAAGGAACATTATAATAAAATCCCCAATCAACAGCAACATTCAGTATCACAAACAACCAACTTACCTAATGTTGACAACCAAATATCTCAAATTACACAAATATTAATCAACAAAAGTCTAGGAACATTATAATAAAACCTCTAATCAACAGCAACATTCAGTATCACAAGCAACCAACTGTGGTATCCTTAGAACCGCGGTTCATTGAGTACCACATCGGAATGGTTCAAATTGTACTACCCTTACCCTATAAGTTTTCAGGTTATGTAAAAAAATGTTGTAACAAGTATCGTTAATGATAATGTATCTATAAAATGGCAATAAAACGTTTCATGAGACTTCATAAATCATATTTTAATATATACAGGGTTATTGGAAATTAATTGACACGGCGTTAAGGGCTTCTTCTGTGCACCTTAACGATCAACTTTTGTTCTACGACTTTTGGAAATTCATTACAAAAATATTCCATACAAAAATAAAAAATTAAATCCAACAGTTCAAATAATACTCAACTCTACGTCTACGTCACAGAATCAATCATAGTAGGTATGGTACAACCCGATCGGGCCGATCGCGCGTGCCGACCGATCGTGCCGATCGCGCGCGCGCACTTGCCGCATAGACATAGAAAATTACCAGACAGTACGAGAAACACTTAAATATTTTTTTTGGGATATGTATTAAGTTTCGACAAAAGTCGTAGAACAAAAGTTGTTTGTTAAGGTGCACAGAAGGAGCCCTTAACGCCGTGTCAATTAATTTCCAATAACCCTGTATAACAGTAAATGACAGAGAAAAGAAAGAACATATCTGTTTTTTTTCACTTTTTAGCATTAAAAACACAAACATTTCGACATTGTATCCGTCTTCGGCAACAGTTCGGCGGTGTCTAGTCTGGGTGGGGGCGCCACCTAAGACGTACCTTTTTGTCTTTGTCGCACACCGCTGCAACTTTGCGTTGCTGAATTAGAAGACTGATTCATTTAGTACCGTTGGCTCAATGAGTACCAACACACCCTACCTATCTAATCCCTCTCCCATTCCAAAAAATGTTTCCTTTTTAACACGCTTTTATTAATTTCACCTGTATGTTTGCTTGTTGTTACCCATTTTACAGTTAAAAAACTGCTTTATATAAAACTGTTTACGAACTTGGCAACACTGGACATTAATTGAACTGTCATTTTTAAGGTTATGTCAGTTGCCCTTCCGACCGACGTTCATTGATTTGGACGTGTTGACAGTTCATAGTGAATCGTAGTCGCGTTTGTATTTGTTGCTACTGCTTTTTCAAGGTAATTACGCTATTTATTCATATTATTTTATTATTTATTTATTTACTATTATCATAAACCTATCTCGTTACTTACCATTTTGTTGTTACATTGGAATAGTAACGGAGTGGAAATTTGAAGTAACAAAAAGGAATTATAAAGTTACGTTTGCACTTTCCGTTCAACAGGGCAAGAAAATGCCACTGACTACGCGAGAAAAGATGAAACGATACAGAGAAAGGTTAAAACAAAATCCATTGAAGTTGGAAGAATACAGAATGAAAGATTTACAAAGAGTAAAGTTGAAATATTACATAAATGAAAACAATATCGGACATGACAGAAGCGGAAAAAAATATGCAAAGAAAAAAATGGAGGAGACAAAAACAAAAGCAAAAGGACAAAATAAAATCTAAAAAAGAAGCCAGTTCTTCAACAAGAATTAAATCTGTTTTAGTGGACACTGCTTCGAGTATATCAATGGGAACATCAAGGTACCTACTTATTCTGTTCATCACTCTGAAGATCCTCACCAGATCCTCGCCAAATTTTTATGAGATCATCCATAAGGTATTCCCTTTTTAACAAAATAAAAATCTATTCAATCGGTTAAGCCGTCTATAAGTAATCGGTGAACGTTAAAAAAAATGCGACGAATTGAGAACCTCCTCCTTTTTTGAAGTCATGTATTTTGCGACTGCATGTCCCGATGACGTAGTTAGGTAAATACTTAGGTACATAAAAAAAAATTGTGACTAAAAAGAGTGTCGAATTATTGAAACTGCGTTGAACCTCAGAATAAGGAAAGATACGTTGAACACAGTTTTTGGCAATGAAATTTAAAAAGACTAAAATAAAAAAAATTGTCTGTGGTTTTGGAGGCCGACTAGTCGGTTGCAAACATGTTGCAAAATGACCGTAGTAGGCGAAGCCGATCATTACAGTTCGGGTGATATCGGCATTCGGCATTGTTCGTGTGGCTTCGTTTACAAATTCGCCCGCAATAGCCTTGTTATTCATAGAACGGGAGTTTGTGTACTTTTTTCCTTGTATTTTACGTACGTGCTAGCATTCCTAAGTGTTTTATTGAGACAAAAAATCTTTGAATTATAATTTTAATCATGTCGAAAAAGAAATCGCGCGTTTGGACTTTCTTTGACGAATTAGAGAATGACGGCCGTAAAGTTAAGTGTAATCAATGCCAAGCAGTTTTATCTCGTGGTGGACAGGGAAGGAAGGCAAATACTACGAGTATGATTAATCATATCAAATATAAACATTCCCAATTGATTCCTCAGTTGGAATCTGTTGTTAAAAGTCCTTCAGGTGATGTGTTTCAGAGAAGGTGGGTTATAGAAAGTAATTTCCAAGCTTTTTCCCAATGTCTTTGTTTTGGTTTCAATAAATACTCTATAATCTAAGTCAAAGATTGTCGCCGAATAGTCGGTGACTAGTCGGCGCTGTTAAGCCGACAGCAAATACCTACTTACCTAAAATCCGCTGTCTTTTGCCGACTAGTCGGGGAAAATTAGCGTCCCTAAACTCGAGAACGGCCGAACCGATTGCGATGAAACTCGGTACGTAGGTAAATAGCTGGAGATCTATGTAAACATATACTTACCTACGCTACTTAGTATCTCGATATTTCCACGGGATAGAGATTTACGCGGCAACCTATACTATACAGGGTTATTGGAAATTATACTAACAAGCCGTTGAGGCCTGGAAGAGATCGCTTTCAGGCCGCCCATTTGTGCAACTAATTACTTTCTAGCTATTAGGTAGGTACTTTACTTTGTATAATAGCTATATCGTGTTCTATGTTACTTCTTCTGTTGTACAGTCGGCAACAGAATTGCAGACCAACTGGAGAGTTCTAAAATTAACTATTATTGGAATCTTTTCATACTAGTATTGTTTGTCTAATAAATTCATGAGTTGAAGACCTTAGAATCTTGCATTAGTTAAAAAAAAATAAGGTCTTTAGAGTCGGTTTACTGACGATATTTTTACGTGCCGTAACGTCAATATTACTATTTTTTTCCTCTATATAAGTCTTCTATTCGTCACTCGTCACCATAACACAAGCCCAGATAAGCGATATTATTATTAACAAACACGAGACGCGTGACTTTTACCATGACGCGTCATGGTACCGGAACATGACGCGTCATGATACCGGAACGTGACACTTTTTTGTGAATGCAGGTGTTCATCAATTTATTAACCGTTATCATGTCAAAAAAATTCTCACACTAGCAGTTTTGACGCTCTACCGTGGGTCTGCCTGCACTTATGTTGACTGATTGTACAAATAAAGTTATCTATCTATCTATAGTCAGAGGAAACGTGAAGAGAAAGCAGTCGAAGTGAAGGTCGAGCCATTTCCAGCTGTTATCGATGACGTCATTGATGGAGAGGATACCGCGAGCCAAGCAGATGTTCAAGGGAACAAAATTAATGATCCATTGAAATTTTATTCACAAAGGTACGTAATGATAATAATATTTATAATCTAGATTTTATAAACAGCGCTAGTAGTTTTAATCTTTGCTAGTCAGGACCAAGGACGTTCGCTGTAGTGTCTGAGACATTAATTAAAAAGGCAGGCAGGCACCTAGGTATTTCCAAATAAAAACAGCCGTGACGTTTTCGATTCTGGTAGAGGCAGTCTAGTACAGTCATAAAATTTGGTATTTTTACTTGGAAAGTTTTCCGGGAGTTTTGAAAATTGGTAATTGTATACCTAGATTTTGACGTGCTCTTACCGAATTTTAACTTTGCCACCTCGTATCTCGCGCCGCCATATTGCAAAAATGGCGCCTAAAAGCAGTTTTTTGATAATAACTCCTTTCCTACGCATTTTACAAGAAAAATATATCTATACAGAATAATAGAAGAGAAAATTTCCTACAATTTATGTCATAACCTTTTTTTTCCTAAAACCAATAGTTTCGGCGTACGAGCGCCGTAAAGTGTAGTTCAACACACGTTTCGGCAGAAATACTCATTTCCACACCACCATGAGGTAGAGAAAGCGGCGCGTTTTTTTTATCGTGGTATCCCCAGTAGGCCTAATCCACATCTGACTCACTATTTCAAAATTTATTTTTGCTTTAATTTGCTTTAATCGTTCAATGTTTTGGTCGGAAGCAATAGCACTTTTAGGTGTTATACAATGAATGCCACCCATAGCATGAAAAGTATTATGCCCATCTAATGTTTACGTGTTGAAATCGGCGTTGTCGAAAACAAACTGTGAAAACGACTGATCAAAGATATTCAATGGTGAGCGCATTATAGCTGAAACTTCGAACAGCATTGCTTCGGTGTACGAAGAGAAAAACCCGAGAGATGATAAAAAAAACCACGATAAAAAAAAACGCGCCGCTTTCTCTACCTCATGGTGGTGTGGAAATGGGTATTTCTGCCGAAATGTGTGTTGAACTACACTTTACGGCGCTCGTACGCCGAAACTATTGGTTTTAGGGAAAAAAAGGTTATGACATAAATTGTAGGAAATTTTCTCTACTATTATTTTGTATAGATATGTTTTTCTTGTAAAATGCGTCGGAAAGAAATTATTATCAAAAAACTGCTTTTAGGCGCCATTTTTGCAATATGGCGGCGCGAGCGGCAAAGATACGAGGTGGCAAAGTTAAAATTCGGAAAGAGCACGTCAAAATCTATAAAATTACCAATTTTCAAAACTCCCGGAAAACTTTCCAGGTAACCTCTATTTTTTCGACCAAATGACTGTACTAGTCTAAAAGTAAATAAAAATAATTATTATTACTGTTCTAATTTTCTCAAAAAAAGTATAAATCGTTTGACATTGGCTATATGCATATGTCGTGCAGAGCCAAACTTGGTAAAAAAAAAAGATGTAGTGCTGTCAACGTCACTTTGGCATTATCTATAGGTGATTTTTGTTAAGCGTGACCATTCATGTGCCGACTAGACTAACATGGATTTCTATGACTAGACTGAAATAGCTACTCGACATAATATCTATATAGAAATTCCTTGTGTGTAGTCGTAGAGAAGACAGAAAATAAATTTGAAGTATAGCCTGTGCAACGAATGGTGATCGCTGGCGGAAATTGGTGGGGATGGTTTGCGCATGTACAATCGCGCACAGAATTATTACAGCCAAACCGTCATACTTTGTTTACATACCGTATATGATTTTGCCCAACCAGAAAAACATTCATTTAAATAGGTACTATTACTATTATACAGTATATTTATTCACTGTAATTTACACTATTAAACTATAGATAGACTACTATAAGGAACTCAAATTAAATAAACATATTTTTTGGTATCTTTTAATGTAATTACCTTTTATTAAAACAACTACCTATTGACTACTGATCTTCTATTGATCGATAATCTGTCACTGTCACTTTAAACTGTCAGATTGCTGTCAAATCTATATTTTCTATTGTTTTTGGCGCGAATTTCAAACCACGGAACTAATTCTGTCCTGTACATTTACTGAACAAAGGTACGAACATGGATTTCTATGCCTGCACCAATGATTAGCAGTTTTTCTGTATAAAGTTGAATTTTCGATCTGGGTAAAGTTAGCTACACGGCTGCAATGTTAACCAAGTGATGTTAAATTTTTATGTGCGCGACAGTACTTAGACGTGTGGGAGCGGGACAGAGCGCGGCTAAAGACGTGTGTGCGGAACAGAGAGCGATGACTGACCGGGAGGGTCCGCTCCTGTCCCCCCGCCAAACAGACCTAAAAATTGACTTCTGCGCATACCCCTTCCACTTTCCGCCGGCAGTCACCATTCGTTGCACAGGCTGTAGTTTGTTTTGCTTCCAGTACGAGCACTACGAGTAGCTTAATTTTATTTTTTTGCGCTTCTTCATGACTAACACAGAGTATTCTAAAGAGGAATCATAGATTCTAATACAAATAAAAACAACCAAGCGTGGTTAACGTTCTATACATTCGGCCCCTAGTGACGTTACATTGTCTGAACTGTCAAAAAAACGAAATCTAGTTATTCTTGCGTTACGTCGCGCGGTCAAAAACGCTTAAAAACGTCTATAAACCGTTATTTAAAACGTATTAAAATGCCAAAAAGTACAAATCCAATTTGGGAATTTTTCGACGAAGATAGCGAAAAGAAACGTGCTGATTGCAAGTTATGTGGCGCTTCTTACTCGTACGTGAGCACAACAAATAACCTAAAAGCTCACTTGAAGAGAAAACACGGTTTCGACGATAGCGATTTCACAAAAGATTTCGAATACGTTATAGCGAAACTACAAATAGCCAACGCGGAAAACGATACCGATAATAACGAAACTAGTTTTATATCGAAAAAACGGAGGAATGCATCGTATTTGTGGAAGGTGTTTCAAAAAATTGAGAAATATACGGCTAAATGTCGTCTGTGTGATCAGAATGTTAGGTTCGTATCATTTCATTTTAGTTCTATTACATTACTAGCTGCGCTCCGCGGTTTCACCCGCGTAACTCCCGATCCCGTGGGAATATCGGGATAAAAAGTAGCCTATAACCTTCCTCGATAAATGGACTATCCAACACAAAAATAATTTTTCAATTCGAACCAGCAGTTCCTGAGATTAGCGCGTTCAAACAAACAAACAAACAAACACACTCTTCAGCTTTATAATACTAATAATATAGATTTAGCTTGAGTAATAATGAATAAGTACTTAAGTAGGGAGGTTCTGCACATAGATCATTACTGGTACAGATATTATATCAAAGTTAACATGTCAAAAAAAAACAATATATTAGGTATTTTAGAAATTGCTACAAAATGTTTGATAAGTAGGTAGGTACATAATTATTTATACCTACTTAATTGAATAAAGTCGGTGAGGAAGTCGTTTATTATAATACCTAAGCACCAATTTTAAAATCAAAGTAAAATCTATTAATGGCTTCGAATAATGGGCAATAATTTAATAGGACTCTACGTAAATCATTAAATAAAACTAAACCTCAAAAATATAAATTCTCCTACATTAAAGAACGAATTGTGTGATAGCGTGATTAGGGTTGTAAGAAAATAATTAACTGTGATTTATATTCGCGTTTTATTTATCACAAATCGCACGAGAAATGCATAAAATCCTACCGAAATGAAATTTGGCTACACTAATGGATATTCGTCTGTCATTGTCAAATCTAATTGAAAAGTCATTGTCAAACGGAAGAACATTTTCCGAGGATTTTTAAAATTAGACATTTTTTTTTATCCAACCTTGTTGAAAGTGTTCACCAGATTATTTGTGAGAATACTCAGAGATATTTATAAACATCATTGTACTACGAGACACGACCACGACGAACTACGAGTGCGAAAGAGAAAAACCAATAGCAGTTAGCAGCGGGTGTCACAGTGATTACCCGTCTCATTCAGCTAGAGACCAAATTTAAAGTAAAATGTATCTTATTTTCGAAACATTAAGGATTTTATTTGCTTAAATTTAACATAACACTTGTAAAATAACGGATTTGTTTTAGGTTAACGATTTTTTCACTACCAGTGCAACTCACGCAGCGCGCGCGTTTTCATGTGTTATTTTTCCGAATTCAGTACAAATATTACTGTTATGCTAAATAGCAGTTGCTAATATTGTAGTTGGATTTTTTTTACTGAAGTACAATAAAAATGTCTTTAGTATGGAATTATTTTCAAAAAAACTCAAACAGACCACATTGTGCGACGTGTAACATTTGTGATAAAGAATATTCATTGAAAACGACTTCAACTAATTTGAAAAAGCATTTAATGCGCAAACATTCGGACACTTACACCGATTTAATAAAAGCTGAAAGGAACAAAAATCCGAATACTACCGTAAATGAAAATAAGCCTAAAAAATATGAACAACATCGGTCGCCAATATGGGATATATTTAAAAGATTACCTGATAATCCACAATATGCATTATGTAAACTATGTAATGAAGAATATTCTTGTAAAACAAGTACTACTAATTTAAAAACACATTTAATGCACAAACATGAGATTGCGTACCAAAATTTATTTAATCGTGAGAGTTCTGAACAGGAAGATGGACCAAATAGCAGGTAATAAAAAAAACAGCGCACTCCGCACAGTGCAGGCAGAAGTGAAAACTGTATATCTGTGGAAAATCTCATCTGTCGCGAGAACGGCTGAAAATGCTCACCCACAAAAGTGCCCAACGCGCCATAAGAAGTTTTCACTTCAAAAAAACTTCGTGCACGAAGGGTTCCGTAGCATTTTATTCTGTTTTTAGTATTTGTTGTTATATAGTTATAGCGGCAACAGAAATAGGTACATTATATGTGAAAATTTCAACTGTCTAGCTATCACGGTTCATGCGATACAGCCTGGTAACAGACAGACAGTGGAGTCTTAGTAATAGGGTCCCGTTTTAACCCTTTGGGTACGGAACCCAAAAAATATAGCATGTGAAAAAAAATAGCCTTTAAAATGAAAAATAACTGCCAGTTAAATTCACAGTGACAACAAAAAAATCACGAGTAGGTATTTAATGAAATTATAATAACTATTTCCCATGCCTAGTGGAAAGCGAACTTTATCTAACCTCAAAATTTGTTTAGAATTTCGGCGGGAATAACGAATAAGAACGACGAAATAATGTCTTTCCAAGTTTTACGCTAAGTATAATATTATTAATTTTGGTTGGAACTTTATTGAATTTAAGTTAAATTAGTGAAGGTGGATGAATATGGGGCAGTTTTGATTATTCTTTCAAGATTCTTTCTTTTCAAAAAACTTCAATGGTTTTATTTTGAGTTTTTTATATAGACTCTGATTGGTGTAGGGGTACAAAAGGTCCACTATTAAACTTGTTTCACAAAAAAAAGCAGAATCGCAGATCTGATAGTTTGGCTGTAATTGCGAAGTTCAGGGTAAAATCTGATTTTGACTAAAATTTCACTAAGTCCAAATAACTTTTGAACCATTAAATATTGCAGAACATACAGGGGGGTTAAATCGATAAGTACTGAGGTCTCCTACCCCCCAGCAACTGATAATCCACCCCCCTTGTTACACCGTGTATATTTGTTAGGTCTGAGAAACAAGCAACATCTATCACTACATAGTATAAAACAAAGTCGCTTTTTCTGTCCCTATTTCTCTATGTATGCTTAAATTTTTAAAACTACGCAACGGATTTTGATGCGGTTTTTTTAATAGATAGAGTGATTCAAGAGGAAGGTTTATATGTATAATACATGCATAGTAATATAGTTGTGCGAAGCCGGGGCGGGTCGATTATTTTTCACTTTTTTCCTGCTTGTAACCCTATATATTGATTGTCTTAGGTTCAAAGGCACAACCGGAAACCTATCGGTCCACCTGAAGAGATACCACGATGATGCACTCGAGAAGATCAGGGAGGCTGCAGCTTCCAACGACGAGGTCATCTTGGAAAGTATGTATGAAATTAAATGAAATAGTTTATTTTCCAGACTACTGTCCACACAAATTACAAACTTATTTTTAAAAACCAATCTAACACACACACACAAAAATATTTTTTACAAAATGAAACAACTCTGAATTATTAGAAACTAGCGACCCGCCCCGGCTTCGCATGGCTATATTCCAGACTACTGTCCACACAAATTACAAACTTATTTTTAAAAACCAATCTAACACACACACACAAAAATATTTTTTACAAAATGAAACAACTTTGAATTATTATATTATACTAGCTGCGCCCCGCGGTTTCACCCGCGTAAGTACGATCTTTAAATTCTCACCGTTTAAACCTTCCCTGGACTACAACAAACATTTCAAAACCGAAATCATCTAAATCGGTTCAGCCGTTCTCGAGTTTTAGCGAGACTAACGAACAGCAATTGATTTTTATTTATATAGATTATGCATGTATATGTATTCAAGAGGAAGGTTTATATGTATAATAAACCTTCCTCTTGAATCACTCTATCTATTAAACAAAACCGCATCCGCAATCCGTTGCGTAGTTTTAAAGATTTAAGCATACATAGGGATATAGGGACAGAGAAAGCGACTTTGTTTTATACCATGTAGTGATATAGAAATTAAAAAAATGGGTGCGTGTACTTATGTACGCGCGTGAGAAGTTATACTTCTTTGGCATTATTAAAAAAAAAAACTCGTCCGACAAAAAACTCGTCCGGCAAAAAACTCGTCCGACAAAAAACTCGTCCGACGAAAAGTTCGTCCGACAAAATACTCGTCCGACAAAAAACTCGTCCGACAAAAAACTCGTCCGACAAAAAACTCGTCCGACAAAAAACTCGTCCGGCAAAAAACTCGTCCGACAAAAAACTCGTCCGACGAAAAACTCGTCCGACAAAAAACTCGTCCGACAAAATACTCGTCCGACAAAAAACTCGTCCGACAAAAAACTCTGGACTGGAAAAGGATTGTCAACACAATCAATAAAGTTCAATTTAGATTTAAACAACTTCTCCCGTGAGAATTTTGTGTGACGCTTTTGTAAAATTTCACTCTCATCATTTTTTCATAACGCGCCTAAAGAAGTATAACTTCAAAAATAAACAAAATAAATTAATTAAAATTACTATTACAATTTCGCCGGCCCTGTATAAGTGCAGTGTTGGCAGGCCCCTCTTTGCCAGTGGGCCCGGACAAATATATTACTTTACTCTTTGGCCCGGACCCAGGGCCCCGTGATCGACCATTATCCGCGCGCGATGAGAAGGGGATGGAACCTTGTCAAAGTAAATCGAAAATGACAGTTTTCAAGTAGCGTTAGGATAAAAGTTCTGAATAATACATACTTAGTTTTGATTTTTTGACGTGACAACGTTTTATAAATTGGTTTGCCGGGTGACACTTCAAGAAACTGCGTTACGCTCCGCTGACGTTATGCGCTCACAATGAGAGCGAGTGAGAGGCACGCGGGCATGGTTAGCCCGCCTAAGAGCGAGAGAGACAGACATAAAAAGTGAAAGGCACGCGTCCCTTCCACTCGAGCACAGTTGTTGTCACGTAAAACTTTCGCCCGTATACCGACTTTACAGGCAACCAGTTTTTTATTTATTTAATAATTAATAAAAAAAATTATATAATCTGGTAATTTCTGAACATATTCGTGTGGACCTCGTTGAAATCTATTAGGTAGTGAGATAAGCTGGTTCAAACAAACAAACAGACAAAAATTCTATACCTACTCTATACTATCGTGTTCAGCTAACGATTTTAAAACGACCTGTGTATTTTTTTTCTGTATATTTTACAATTACAGTTTATTTTTATTTCTACAGATTTATTAAATTAGATATAGATTATTATTCAGAACTTTTTTGCTAACGCTACTTTTCTGTCATTTTAGATTTACTTTGACAAGGTTCCATCCCATTCTCATTGCGCGCGGATTATACACATAATAAGTTCCTTTCAAGATTTTTTTTATTTCATTGATAATTTGTCTTTGTTTTAAAAAAAACCTTTTTATGTGGCCTGATTGCCTCTTTACCTTTTCGGAAAATGTCTATCCCAAAATGAATGTCTATCCCAAAATGTCCCTTACGTAAAAGCTTTCCCTATTTATTATTATTTAGGCATGAAAGAGCTTCGGTTCATTCCATTTATAGAAAAAATCGATTCATAACAAGCGAGGTTGCCATACTTCACTTCAAAACACAAACAACTCTTTCCTAACAAGATTACCAGACGAAAAGCAACTCTATTTTAATAGTTTCAAAAATCAACATCCCTTAAATATCTTTTTAAAAACATATCAACCTAAAATCGGCTGTATCTCAACACATTAAAAAACAAATTGGTCTATCTGTATAAAAGGCGTTCCAGAAATAACTTTACTAGTTTTTGTTCATAACGTTAGATTTTTAGGTCGTTGTATTTTATATCTTATGCCTTTGATTATAAGGTTTATTTTTCTTTGAGTTGCCGTGGAGTTGGGTTGTTTCTAGAATGTACGGGATTTGTAAACAGTCAGAGAGAAGAGGATGGGATAACCGTATAGCCGTGAAATTTACAACTATTAATTGAAACACTTTTTAATCATATTTAATATAAATAAATAATTATATTAAATTGAAATAAGTAATAAATACACTGGACCATCCAATTGGATGGTCCAGTGTATTACTTATGTTCAAAACCTAAATAAAATAGTGCTGTTGATTCTGTAAGAAACAAATAAATAAATAAAAATAATAATAAATTTTGAATATAATAAATTCAATAATTGGGAAACAGTCGACTTCCTTTGTATGGAGAGAGAGCCGGGTTCCTTTCCTCTTGAGTATAAAAAAGTTTTAAGCTATTGCATAGCTTTTATCGCGGGCTTTGAGCGCGGCGACCGAATCAAGAAATTCCGTAACGAAAATAAAACCTAACACCCCCCACTCCGCCTACCATGTAGCTCGGCCGAGCGTTCGCTTAACGTGTATGGACTGTACGAAGCTCGCACGATGCAACAGCTATAATTGTATAAAATCTGGACAGAGAACGTAGACAGAGAATAACTATTTATTCTCTGTCTACGATTATGAATAGTCCAGATTTTATACAATTATAGCTGTTCTCATACAGATTTTACACAGATTTTTTCACTTATCGATACAGATTTGTCGAATTGAAATGTGGCAGCACTGACTGATGTCGGACCCGACCAAATCGGGACGTGTGTATAAGCCCTTAGGTCGCCCGCCGTGTAAATTCCACGGACCACGGCACGCATCGCTAAGTGAATCGAGAGAGAAAGGCGACCGACGACGCGATGTTGCCGCTCCGTGCACCAAGCCGAGCTTGTAAACAAGTTGAAGGCTGGTCATATTATTATGTATTTCAATTCGACTCGATAACGGGAGATGATTTTATTTAACCGACTTCGTATAAACATACCGACAGACAGACAGACGGACAAGAAGTTATAAGGGTCCCACTGGATTTTGCCCATTTCAAGTCTAGAAAGGTTCCTCTTCAATCAACATAGATTGTTCTTAGGTACTGTCGGCTACATAGGTAATTGCAGCAGACCCACCGTAGAGCTCCAAAACGGCTGTTATAAGAATGTTGAGATTCTAGGCACCTGCTCTAAGTGCAGTTTAAAGTCTGCTCATGAATTTATCAAACAAAAATATTAGAATGAAAACATTCCAATAATATCCAGTCCAGTCCAGTCGGCTGCAATTATGCAGCCGACTGTACCTGTGAATGCTAAAAGAGTAACTTTTGTTCTGTCAAAGTCAGTGCCTCCAATAGATTAAAGAGGGCCCTGTCCGTCCGTACCTCAAGAGGACCCAGAGGAGAGGACCCGGACCCGGAGGAGGAGGAGGGGGGTTTTTTTTTTTACTAAAAATAAAATAAATAAAATAAAATAGATTTATTGCAGGCACATAATATGACCCATTACACAAAACATACAAAAAAAATTTAAAAGATAAAAACTTATAAACCCCGCGCAGCGAATGATGAGCTCTGACGGAATGTAGAAGGGGTATGCGCAGAACACAATTTTCATATAATTATCGAGTTCTGCGCATACCCCTTCCACTTACCCCATAGCTCATCATTCGCTGCGCGGGGTTATACATGCCTATTAAATATTAATACACGTCTGTCTATATCTAGGTCTTTTTAAAGTCAAATATGAGGTCATTATTATTTTTACTTTTTTTTTTTATTCTTCTCCACGTGAACCGATATCCAGTGCTTATACATAGGGCTCTGGAGATAGTCTCCGACCGCCCTAACAATTTTATTACCTGAGGTACTAAACGAAGTATTCCGATCTTGTCCCTAAAGCATTTAAAAACATTTGTACATAGGTTTTTCTTATTCGTTTTGTTATGTACTTATCTTTAAATAATTAATTAGTGTAATTGGTTACAACCGTTCTAATCACTACATAGTACCTATAAAACAAAGTCGCTTTCTCTGTCCCTATATCCCTATGTATGCTTAGATCTTTTAAACTACGCAACGGATTTTGATGTTGTTTTTTTAATAGATAGAGTGATTCAAGAGGAAGGTTTATATGTATAATACATGCATAATATAGTCGTGCGAAGCCGGGGCGGGTCGCTAGTTAAATAAATAAATAAATAAATTTGTCTGTAAAGTCGATTTACGGACGATAATTTTACGTGATAATGTCATAAGAAAACGATGAAAATACGTTGCTATGGTTACGTAAATGTCAACAAAACGTGACACTTTCTTGTGAGTGCATACGGTGTTCATGAATTTATAAGACGTTATCTCGTTCAAAAACTTAAATTTAAAAGTGGAGCTCTCATAAAACATGGTACCCATCAAGTCCGACACGCACTTGGCCGGATTAAAAAAAATATATTTTTTTACTAGCAGCGCTCCGCGGTTTCACCCGCGTAACTCCCGATCCCGTTTGAAATTCGAAAAAATCGCCTATAGCCTTCCTCGAGAAATGAACTATCCAACACAAAAAAAAAACAATTCGAACCAGTAGTCCCTGAGATAAGCGCGTTCAAACAAACAAACAAACTCTTCAGCTTTATTATCTAATATTTAAATTACGTGTCACGTTGTTTGTGCGCGATGGACTCCTAAACTACTTAACCGATTTTAATCCAAGCACACTGTGTGCAGTTTGATCCAACTTGAAAGATAGGATAGCTTACATCTTAATTTATCCCGATATTCCCACGGGATCGGGAGTTACGCGGGTGAAACCGCGGAGCGCAGCTAGTATTAGTATAGATTTTTTTATTGTATACGACGAAGCACACTGTATACGACGAACCTGCGCATGCGCATTGCGCAAGCGCCTTCATCGTGCTCATTTTTCACGCTGCTTACGATATTAACAACGTCAGATAGACGTCAGAAACTTGTTATTTACCAAATTTGAGTCACGATCCAAAATATACATATAATATACACAATTATCCTATATTTACAACATTTCGGTATTTTTAAACTACATAGCTTTGACTAGCCTGCGCGCGGTTTCATTCGCGTACGTCCCGATCCCGTGGGAATCACTACATAGTCTTATATATAAAAATGAATCGCAAAATGTGTTGGTAAGCGCATAACTCAACAACGCCTGGACCAATTTGGCCAATTCTTTTTTTGTTGTGTTTGTTTTTATCAGGAGAAGGTTCTTATGAAAGAAAAAAATAGAAAGTTGCGCAGAAAATTTTACGCGAGTGAAACCGCGGGGCGCAGCTAGTTTATAATAAAGTCACTTTTCGCCGTCCCTATTTCCCTTTGACTGCTTAAATCTTTAAAACTACGCAACGGATTTTGATGCGGTTTTTTTGATAGATAGAGTAATTCAAGAGGAAGGTTTATATGTATAATACATGCAAAATATAGCCGTGCGAAGCCGGGGCGGGTCGCTAGTATCAGGATAAAAAGTACCCTATGTTACTGTCAATGAATCAATATGAGGGTCATACCAAGTTTCATCTAAATCGGTCCAGTAGTTTCGGAGTCTATTCAATGCAAACAAACAAAGAATCAAAGGACATCATTCAAATCGTAGGTTAAAAATTAAGCTGCCGGCGGGTAAAAAAAAATGTTTTTATCTTGCAGAGAATAACATTTTAAACAATGTTTCCTAAGGCAACAAAGAGCTACGATCAACCATATCGTTGAGTTATTTTACATTGAAAACCCAAAAAAAAATGCATTTTATAGAGATCCGTTTGACCACTTTTAAGATAGGTATTAATACAGAAAAAATATAAAAATAAGTAGTAAATGGATAAGCTTTGTCTGTTTTTATTATATTTATATACATAGGTATATGTACAGTCACATTACCAATTAGCTGAACCCCACGTGACCCAGAACTCACTCGCATATCTGTAAAAAATATAGTATTTACCTATTTTGTTAATTTGTTTATATTGTATCGTATAGAATATTGTTTAAAAAAAACAGAATCAGATAACATTACTATACAACCTTACAGATTACTATACAACCTTACCGAGTGAGCTAGAGGTCACGTGGGGTTCAGCTAATTGGTAATGTGACTGTACATAGGTATACATAGTATAAGTACATTGATGACTTATAAATAGTTACAATACAGGAAACCCCGTTGTATTTATACAGAGTATTTCCTGTTTTATACGTCACTTAGACGTCAGCAGTTTGTGTTATAAGGTGATTTTGAAGTAATAACTTCTTTTAACGCGGTACGCATATTTTTAGATGAGATAAAATCTCTGAACTCGCGACACCGTTACGAGACGCAGCTACAGTGTGTGCATATATGACGTTTGACGACCCAGTTGGCATAATTGTTGCCATGCCGGACTGCCAAACACAGGGTTGCGGGTTCGATTCCCGCCACAGACAAGTATTTATGCTTAGATATTTGTCTGTGGTCTGGTTGTTTCTATGTATTATAAGTATATATTTACAAAAGAAAAGTATATAAGTAGTATATCCGTTGTCTAGCACCCATAACACAAGTCTAGTTACATAGCTTGGGGCTAGATAGCGACGTGTGGAATGTCCTGCAATATTTATTTATTATTATTTATTTATTATATATGCACGTACAGTCACATTACCAATTAGCTGAACCCCACGTGACCTAGAGCTCAGTCGCAAATCTGTTAGGTTGTAAAGTAATGTAACCTGATTAACCTGACCTGATTGTTTTTTTTTAAACAATATACTAAGTATACAATCTCTATATATATAAAATTCTCGTGTCACGGGGTTCGAACTTGAACTCCTCCGAAACGGCTCGACCGATTCTCATGAAATTTTGTGAGCATATTCAGTAGGTCTGAGAATCGGCCAACATCAAATTTTTTTTTTTTTGTAAATAGCAAAACAACGTTTGCCGGGACAGCTAGTAAAAAAATAACAAAATAGGTAAATACTAACTTTTTTACAAATGCGAGTGAGCTCTGGGTCACGTGGGGTTCAGCTAATTGGTAACGTGACTGTACATATATTTTGTAGTTGCTAAAAAATAAGTTTTTTTTTTTAGTTTTTTCTGTCGGCACTACCGGAGTACAACCGTTTTTTTTAGTTGTTCATATTATGCTCATGTATTGAAAAAAAATGTACTAAAGACTTTATTTACTAAATTAACCTTATCAGTAATATTCCCTTAATCCTCCTATCACACAAGAATAATTAGACAAAAGGAGAGGCGCCAGCTTTATTGCGTTGCCATTATAAATAAATAAAAAATAAAAATAAATATTGCAAGACATTTCACACATCGCCATCTAGCCCCAAGCTAAGTAACTAGACTTGTGTTATGGGTGCTAGACAACGGATATACTTACTACTTATATACTTTTCTTTTGTAAATATATACTTATAATACATAGAAACAACCAGACCACAGACAAATATCTAAGCATAAATACTTGTCTGAGGCGGGAATCGAACCCGCGACCCTGTGTTTAACAGTCCGGCATGGTGACCATTGTGCCAACTGGGTCGTCAAATAATATTATATATAACTAGCGACCCGCCCCGGCTTCGTACAGCTATATTATGCATGTATTATACATAATATAAACCTTCCTCTTGAATCACTCTATCTATTAAAAAAACCGCATCAAAATCCGTTGCGTAGTTTTAAAGATCTAAGCATACAAAGGGATATAGGGACAGATTAACAGACTTTGTTTTATAATATGTAGTGATAACGGCCCAGTTGGCACAATGGTCACCATGCCGGACTGCCAAACACAGGGTTGCGGGTTCGATTCCCGCCACAGACAAGTATTTATGCTTAGATATTTGTCTGTGGTCTGCTTGTTTCTATGTATTATAAGTAAGTATATATTTACAAAAGTAAAGTATATAAGTAGTATTTGAGTTGTCTAGCACCCATAACACAAGCCTAGTTACTTAGCTTGGGGCTAGATGGCGATGTGTGGAATGTCCTGTTATATTTATTTATTTATTACTATTTATCCTTCACCAGGTGACGAAGAAACTGACTCCCTACACGGCCAAGACATATACTTCGAAGAGGAAGACGATGGCGTGAAATGTACCGTCTGCGGGAAGAACATCTCTGATGCTGGAGAGGATCCGAGGGAACATCTAGAGGAACACCATCCGGCTTTGCTCGCTAAGATCATCAAGAACGAGGTATGTCACCATAATTTACCATAACTGTCAGTTGTTACAGACATTTTAAGCTTTGAGCGCGGCGACTGAATCAAGAAATTCCGTAACGATAATAAAACCTAACACCCTCCAGTGCGCCTACCATGTAGCTCGGCCGAGCGTTCGCTTAACGTGTATGTATATGGTACGACTGTACGAAGCTCGCACGATGCAATAGCTTTACCGCGGCAGTCCCCGAGTGCCACACGTTTTTTTTTTCACATTATGTGCGCTAATTGACATTTCCCTATACGGTGAAGGAAAACATCGTGATGAAACCCGCGGCTCAGTTGGCTCCAGAAGTATTGACAAGTTCTCTCCTCTGGACATGGTCGACTAAGCTGAGCACGCCTACTTCATCCTCACGCAAAAAGGACCAAAAAGGTCTTATTGCGTTAAAAACAAGCCCGTATACAAGCAGTATTTGTTGTTATAACGACTTTAGAAAAACCTACATCATCAGTGATTTCAACTGTCTAGCTATCACGTTTCATGAGATACAGCCTGGTGACAGACAGACAGACGGCCAGTGGGGTCTTAGTAATAGGGTCCAGTTTTAACCCTTTGGATACGGAACACAAAAAAATGAAGAAAAAAAAACAGCGCACTCCGGGAGTGCAGGCAGAAGTGAAAACTGTATATCTGTGTAAAATCTCATATGTCGCGAGAACATACGCAAAAAGAGTTTTAGATGAAAAAAAAAAAAATAGTCGGACGACAAACAGTCGTCCGACATTTGTCGTCCAACAAATAGTCGTCCGACATTTGTCGTCCAACAAATTGTCGTCCGACATTTGTCGTCCGTCAATAGTCGTCCGTTAAAAAATACCATATGTACGTCTTAATACACTCACAGCCAAATTAAAAACAGTAGGCCCAGGCATACATTTTCGCCGCGCCGTAGAGAGGGGATAGCTGTCTACTCTCCATCCGTCTTACGCTTTTTCGATCAGGTCACGTGTCCTGACGCGAGTTTAAGATTTTATACCCATTACAGAAAAAATGCTCAACGCCGCTAAAGAAGTTTTCACTTCAAAAATTGTAATTGTTTCCAGGACAGAGCAGAAGAAGAAGAAGAAGAAGCTAAAAACGATAAGGACATATTCACAGAAGTAGTCTACTTAGACCAAGTTTCGCCGCCACAGATAAAAAAACGACAGCCACAGACTAAAAAACCTACCATAGACAATCAAAAAAAACGTAAACTATCCACAAATTCTGACGAACCATTAGTAAAGTGTAAAAAAACATCGGAAATAGAAAGTTTTACAAATTATATTAAAGTTCTGTTGGAGAAATTGCCACAAGACGTCTGCTCCAGGTTGCAATTGGAGATTATTGGTATAATAATGGCTGCTAAATTAAACTTGCCATCTAATTCCGCATCTGTGTCTACGCCTGTATCTGGCAACATTGATAATACTTATGTTCAGGAAGGAAATTAAAATAAATTATTTGTGTACTTATTTATTTTCTTTTAAGCGAATACTTAGCAGCGTGCTAAATTGTAAGGTGAAAGGGTACCTGCGCGCTCTCCACACAAACGTAGTCGACTGTTTCCTCCCTGGATAATAACACTAGCGCAAATATTTTTGTGCCATAAAACCTATAACTGCCATGACTATGCCCTATGTTTTGGTTTTTTCATTTTCTAATTATAATAGAAATTAAAATTAGTAAAAATTAAAAAAACACAAAATAGGGTCATGGTCATGGCAGTTATAAGTTTTATGCACCAAAAATATTTGCTCTAGTATCATTATCCAGGGAGAAAACAGTCGACTACGTTTGTAATAGTTTGTATGGAGAGAGCCCCCGGTACCCTTTCCTCTTAAGACCGCATCATCACCTACCATCAGGCAGGTGTGATAGTGGTAGATACCTACAATGATCCCGAAATTCCCACGGGATCGGGAGCTACGCGGGTGAAACCGCTCGGCGCAGATAGTGATAAGCGTAGACGCGTAGATAAAAAAAATATAAACATGTTATGACCTACTTACGCATAGCGGTTATACATATAAGCTTATCAAATGATTTGTGTTTTTCCATTCCATGATAAAATATACAACTGCGCCCTGCGGCTTCCTTCACCCTCGATATTCGCATTTTCCATCACTATCACTACATAGTATAAAACAAAGTCGCTTTCTCTGTCCCTATATCCCTTTGTATGCTTAAATCTGGGTTAGTTCACTTTTCCCCATTATACTCGAAATCAGCAAGTAATGGGGAAAAGTGAACTAACCCTTAAATCTTACTACGCAACGGATTTTGATGCGGTTTTTTTAATAGATAGAGTGATTCAAGAGGAAGGTTTATATAATAGTAGGTTAGTATAATACATTCATAATATAGCCGTGCGAAGCCGGAGCGGGTCGCTAGTCTATACTAATATTATAAAGCTGAAGAGTTTGTTTGTTTATTTGAACGCGCTAATCTCAGGAACTACTGGTTCGAATTGAAAAATTATTTTTGTGTTGGATAGTCCATTTATCGAGGAAGGCTATAGGCTACTTTTTATTTTGATATTCGGGACTTATGCGGGTGATCCGCGGGGCCCAGCTAGTAATATTATAAAGAGAAATTTTAATTGTTTGAACTTGGATTGAATGAACTCCGGAACAACTCAGCCGATTTAGATGAAACTTGATATGAGGATACATTGATTCATTGACAGTAACATAGGGTACTTTTTATCCCGATATTCCCACGGGATCGGGAGTTACACGGGTGAAACTGGTGTACTTAATTACTAGGTGTTTTATTATAAAAATATTTAGTTCTACGCATCAAATGTAAGATTTGTTTAAAAAAACCAGTGTAAGGTCGAGCCGAGGTCAACGTAGACGATACGCGATATCAGAATGTACCAAGGAGATCGTAAAACCAAAGCCGGTCAGGTGCGAGTCGGACTCGAGCAAGATGGGTTCCGTACCATTATGTATTTTAGCCGTACCACAAAGGTTTTTAAAGAACCTTGGAATTATATTAATAGGTATCCAAGGTTTATATTAATATTAAATAGTATTAGCTTTATTGTAAATTAATTTCGAGATAAGAAATATTATTCTTTTACCGAAACCAGTTTCGAAACAAGAAAAAAAATTCTTAGTTCAAAACCGGTTTCGAACTTTGGTTTCGGAAGTGGCCGAAGCGAAATTTTTGTCACTAATTCCAAAAAAAATGACAATTTTTGTCACTAATTCCAAGGTTCTTTAAAAACCTTTGTGGTACGGCTAAAAATATAATGACCTGGGGCCTAAGAGTCTGCTAACACAATTTTTTTTGACATTCCACACATCGCCATCTAGCCCCAAGTTAAGTAACTAGACTTGAGTTATGGGTGCTAGACAACTCATGTACTACTTATATTACATTTCTTTTGTATAAATATATACTTATAATACATAGAAACAACCAGACCACAGACAAATATCTAAGCATAAATACTTGTCTGTGGCGGGAATCGAACCCGCGACCTGTGTTTGACAGTCCGGCATGGTGACCATTGTGCCAACTGGGTCGTCAATTGTGTTTCAATAGTGTGTCGATAGAATCGTAATAGACATTCAATGTCAAAAATATGACGTGTCATGTCAAGTTGGTATTCTCCTAATGTTAACTATTCTATCGGAACACCACTGACTCACTTTGGTATTCTGCTAGCTCTAGCTCAATGAAATCTCGATAGGTGTCAAAACGGTATATCACCATGTTGCTAGGCAACACCAGCGACGTACCATCAGCCAGAGCTGCGCGGTCCCACCTTAAGGTTGATTATCCTGTGCAGGGCCCTATTGTTTCTCCAGCTTCTTAATTTTTGTTGACCAATATGGGAAAGGCGCATTGTTTTTTTTTCAAACGTCTACATTCCTTAAAGCGTTTTTTGTATGCTTTTTATGCCAAATGTGTTGTTTGAAACAATAGACTTTGACAATAAAAAAGGGTACTGGACCCTAATTGGCAAACAAAAAAAAGGGCGGGATTTCGTAGGTTGCACTACTCCCGAAGGAAAGTGTTCATGGATTGGGACCGCACAGCTCTGGAGCCCAACCGCCATCTAAGCATAGGTTTCAAACCCACGTTGGTTTCGGAAGACAATGCCCGTTGCCATCGTGTTTAAATTTGGTACCGCGCTGTTAAAAGAACGTCGTAATTGAACCCGTCGTAATCAGAGTGAATGAAATATTGCCGTCGTTTTCCGGTTCGATTTACGCAACAAACCTTACAAAATAAAACATTTCGACCAAAACAAATTGTTTTTTTTTATTAAAATTAAAAGGTTTAAAAAAGATAATTGTTAGTATTGTTTGATAAGAAATGTAAATTACTTGCAACTTGACGTGTTTAGAATCATTTTAGAATATATTTCATTAGATTGATGAAATATGCGTGTCTGTAACGGAACGTAAAATTGTATGTTGACATTTCAAGTTTCGTTGTTGAAAGAAAATAAATTCTTTTTACTTTCTTTTCGAAAAGATAATATTAGTAAACACAGTAAGTGAGTGTGTCGCGAAGGTATACTTTACAATACATTGTATTGACTTCATTCCTATGTTTTATGTTGATGCCAGTAGCTAGAAAAATAAGCGACCAGCAAAGTACGCTAGCTACTTACATTATTACCTATTATTGTCAGCAAATGACGATTAAGGTCGGATTTATGGAAGCCAAGCCATCGCTACGTCCAAGCTAGAGCCGCTGTGAGAGTAGCTGGCAGTCTTACTCAATGGCGAAGGAACGGGAACGTCTAACACGGGCGCTCAGTGGCGCGAGGTAAGTTTATCCTAATTAACTATGTATTAGATGTATCCCTGTTGTATTTTTTTAAAACATTATTAACTATAATAACATGTCATTTAACCATCAATATCAGCCTATCAACGTCCACTGCTGGCCATTCTTAATGCACGCCACTGAGCTCAAGCGATAAGTAACTAAGCACTAACTTAACTAATCTATCAACAGAGTAAGAAACATACAACTAACTTAAGAGTTTAAATATCAAGTTGTTTCCAACATAGAGTAGGTACCATTGTTATCAGCATTTGCTGTTTGTTAGTAGGTGTTGAGCTATAGGTGCTCGCTCGCTGATTGATAATGGATTTTGGAAAATAAAGGCAGGATGTGCCCGCCTTCACTGCACTCATTTACTAGTATTGTCTATCATGAGATTTATTTATGAAAAAATATGAAATGTATATTTCCCATCTATTTATAGCTTGACGAAGTCCCACAACCTACCCTGGCCAATGTGGATAGTCAGACTGAGGTGGAACTCCACACTCTCCCCTCCGACCCCAGCCATCTACGAGCAGAGGTCCAGTCCAAGGTATGTTTCAATCACATTTTTTTATTATTGCTGGGTTAAAAGTAAGTAAAGACTGTAAGTAACTAAAGTTTCCAGAGTAAACATTTATTATTATTATAAACTTTTCATTTATGGCATCCGATAAGAAAGGATTTTGGAAAATTCAAACCCTATGCAGACGAAGTCGCGGACAACAGCTAGTAGTAATACACAATGATATGAAGTAACGAAAAGCCATCCTCTTTTCTTGGTAGGACATTTAGAAGCGCATGTTAATTTAAAATTTAACAAATTAATAAATAGAAAATTTTTATGTTTTTAGAATCTCCAACTGCGGCCTTACCTGCGCCGGCGCCGGCGGTGAAATGGCGAAAGGCCAGTTGAAAATCAAGTGAGGCTTATTTTAATTACATGTATTAATAATTTAATTACATAATACATATATCCCTCTGTCAGAGAGGAGGCCAGTGTCCCTGCAGTGGGAATGTATATATTTTCACTCTTCTTTTGTCAAATAAACAAAGTGGACAAATAATTTATAAATATGTGGGTAGATACTCTAGGTACTATAGTATAAGGCAGTTATTGCATTTCATAAATTCTTCATTGCATAACCAACTATGTACAATCCACGGTCAAAAGTCTCTGCCCACCGTAACGTTTACAAGCAGCACTATTTGAATATTATAACAACGTAACCTGTAAATCGAACCCACGTCGGTTGGTGTAGCGGGTGCCGGCTTATACCTCTCGGCCAACTAAAGACTCTCGGCCAACTAAAGACATAACTAACATGTTGAAAATAATAATCACACTGAGTACTTTTAATTCAAGTAAGTATGTATTTAAGTTTGTGTGTAACGTCTATTAAAAGAAGGTCGTAACTACAATACTTGTTGATAGTATTATTGTAGCAAACTGATCATTTACTTATGACCCATACTGTACATACTTAGTATACATTAAAAGATCTTTGTGACAGGGCAACATTCATCAAGTGTAGACAATAATAATTGCTGTGAACAACTTCATCCAAACCCTTTGCACAGTAATGCATGTAGACAGACTTTTGTGTAATGATTGCTTTTTTTAGGGTTCCGTACCCAAAGGGTAAAAACAGGACGCTATTTATTGTTTACACTACGTATATTTTGTTCTAGCCCCAGTAGAAATATCGCAATAGGCAGCGAAGCAGCATCGCCTCGCCTTCGACGAGCGGCGATGGAAGCGATGGGCGTGCAATAGCGCATATAGCGGCAGCGCTCGAAATTGTCGCCTTCGAACTGGCGGCCATCAAGGCGGTTACAGCTGCCTTTCGCCAAAGAGTGGAGAGTTGGCCAAACATGTTACTCTGATAAAAGATCTTACAAATTGAACATAGTCAAATAAGGAAAAACATTGTGATATTTAATTTTAATATTATTTGTATCGACATTGCAATTTACATTTATTTTCACTTATTTATTGCAATTTCTAATTAATGTAGTACAAACAAATGTTAAAATAAACAAAATATGTTAAAAATGTGTTTTATCTAAGACGGTTTCAAAATAGGTAGTAGCCTATGTTATTTCCAATTAATCAATGTATCCTCATACAAAGTTTTATCAAAATCGATCCAGTAGTTTTGGAGCCTATTCGTTAAAAAAAATCTTTAATGGTTATTTTATTTAACAAATACATCTTCTATGCATGGTAGGTATTTATTATTTTAGATTACATATTTGCTTATTTATTCTAACTCAAACAAAAAAATCTTTACTCTTTATACTTAATAAAATTAAAATTTAAAAAAATTGGTGTAGAATAATCGTGTAGTGCACACATGGACTCTCTACTATGTCCCTCTGGTGAATTTGGCTCACAATGGAGAATGGAAATCATCAATCCATGGACACTGAGCACAGCCCGAGTCACCTGTAATTTAATTGTTGTAATTACTTACACATCTTTTCACACCATAACAAACATAGCTATAGAATAGTTATAATTATCACTGTATGCTACCTAAAACAAATACCTATCTTAAAAGACTAACATACTTAAAATAATAAACTAGTTTTTGATTTTCGGTCTTCCCATTCCCATGAGAATCTTTTGAAAACCCTTTTGTTACCCATCTTCTTCAACAAATTTTTAGATACAGTGGTTTACCTTGAATATTAGTTTTCCCGGGACAAACAAATGTTGAGGATGCTAATATTAATTTGAATAAATAATGTAAGTAATATCTTACCACAGGTACCTACCTACATTAAGGGAATGATATCCTTTTCTGTTGTAGAAGGCCTCCTCACATCTCTTGGCTTTACAATAGACATGTGAATCCACATGTGTCCCGTCAATGCAACCAAGCACACCGTCTGTCATTGGATCTAAGTAAAAGTAATTTAGTATTAGAATAGTAACTATAAGTACCTACCTAGTGTTTTAGTAATCACCCAACAAAACTAAGAATCAAATTACCTTCTTGCTACAGAAACTTGTTGGCTTTGGGAACGTGGAAACTTGTTTCCTCAAAATTGCAGGATTGTTCAGTGCCTCCGTCACATCCTGCAAGCATTCGAAGGTTGCCTGCTGGCTGAGGTGAATCACATCATTAGCTCCTAGACCTCTCTGTAGCTACTAGTGCGTAAAAGTTTAATGCAGTAGGTAGGTATCTGTAAATAAGGAGTGTGAGGTTAAAAAAATATCCCACTATGAAAAACACAGCTGATTAGCTAATTAAATTCATCATTCGTGTTATACACGTACCTTGATTTCGGGTTTAATCCCATTGCTTCTCTCATTAGCGGGCAAAAGCGGAATTAAGTATATCCGCACACAAACTAACAAAATTCGCCGTTGTGAGTCGAAAATGATGCACAAATTTTGTGTGTGGTAGCAAGAACCTTAAGCTAACGATCGCACAATCCCCCGGCGTTCGATATTCACTATTTTATTATATTTAAGGAAAATAAAACAAAGTCGACGCATGAAAACGACGCCTCAATCACCGTCGTTTTCATTTGACAGATAATCAACAAAACGATGCCAACGCCGTCGGCTTAAAACTCGACTGCGGTAGCTTTTACATGGCTTTTACTGTCAAAAATCTCGTATCATTCATTCCCGTAGGCATCGTTATCGTCCGTCGTAATCGATGCGTCGGTATGGCATTAGCGCGGTACGAAATGATCAGCTGTTCGCCGTTGGCTGTCAAAATGAAAACGATGCCGATGCCGACGCATGAATCGCGGTTGATCTACTGGCCGATAGTACCTATCTATAACCATTCCATTGAGACTCCATAGCGATTCTATTGCGATGTTATTAAAACTTTAGCAGAATACCAAATAAAGTCACAATCTCGATATAATATCAATAGAGTCTCGATATAATGACAATGGTAAATCCATTAATGCAAAATAGCAGAATAATGCCCCTGGTTTATTTATACGAAATACTTAGTTATTAATTAAAAGGGTCTTGTTTTTATCCTTTGTTTGCGGAACTCTAAAAAGATAATTTGAATAATTAAATTTTTAAAGCTAGTTTACATTATACTGGGTCATTAAAGATCTTTTCTTAATATCATATTACAGTATTAATTTTGGGATATAAATTAGCCTATAATGATTGGAAATTAATCAATGTATCCACATACAAAGTTTCATCAAAATAGGTCCAGTATTTTCGGGGAATATTCGTTACAAGCCAAAAGAAAAAAGTCACCTGATTTTTTAAAATAAGTAGGTAGCATTCATTACCCACTGCACTACCAGTCGACACCCTTGGTAGTGTCGTAGGGATGTTTTTCCTACTACACTACTCGCTAGTAGTGTTAACATCTTAGATATTTGTCTGTGGTCTGGTTGATTCTATGTATAATAAGTATGTCGCAGAGAGGCCGAACGTTGGCGAATGATTCCGAGCCTGACTCTACGTCACTCATCGTAAACTCGTAAAATAAGAATTCAGATACTCTGCTGCTGCTGCTAACTCTGCGGCGCGCTAACAGATGGCGTTGCTAAATCTGCGACAAGTATATATTTACAAAAGAAAAGTATACCTATAAGTAGTATATCCGTTGTCTAGCACCCATAACACAAGTCTAGTTAGTTAGTTTGGGGTTAGATGGCAATGTGTGAAATGTCCTGCAATATTTATTTATTTATTTATCTCCGTGCATAATATCGTCACTAAATCAAATCAAATCAATTTTTTTTATTTCTTTGGATGCATAATACTTTAAAAGTATAATAGACCACTTAAAAACGTCTTAAAAACTAAGTTAGGATGTGTACATACTACTACTACCCGTATAGAAGTTAAAATATAACGGTGTGAGTAATACTAATAATAAATTACGGTAGGTAAGTACCTACTAATAATAATATAAATAATTTTACGTCTTTATTGGCCATTGTTACTGCAGGTGCCATAGCACTCGGTGAGTAAACTCATGTGGCCATAGTATCCATAGTTCCCCAGTATCTAGTCCACTACCATCCTATCACAATAGCTCAAGTAGTTTTCTCCTGTAGATTATCAATAGTTTTATCCAAACCGGAGGTTTTGTCGTTATGGTATGTATGATTCCCACAAATATCACAATGATATTATTTTGTAGATATTTGTCTCAAAATCTAACCAAGTCCCAACAGTTAAGCAGTAAGTTTTTTATCTAAATTCTGCCACATCTCTAAATTTTTAACCTCAACTTGTTTTTTAAAACGCCAATATCTATAGCTGACGGGCTAAAATATAGGTAAAACCAAAAACCATGATTAATTCAATGAATCAGCGACATTCAACATTGCCTAACAAAGAATATTACATTGAGCATACACAGAAACATTGAGAAACTGTGACGACATAACGAAACCCAAGCGGGCACGTAGCATTTAGAATAACTTACAATAGGTACAGTATGCGTCATAAGTCCACTATCAGTTTTCTAACATAAATTAGGTATCAACAAGTATTGGACTTACGACCTTCTTCTAATAGACGACACAAGCATAAATACTTGAATTAAAAGTACTCAGTGTGATTATTATTTTCAACATGAGCTATATATCTAATTGTGTGAGTGGTTTAAGGGGCCACCCGCTACACCAACCGACGGGTTCGATCCACAGGTTACGTTACGGTGGGCAGAGACTTCTGAACGTTGATTGTACGTTTATTTGAAGGGTAGAGCCAGCAGAGCTACAATATTTCACTCTATACCTCCAAAATCAGAGTTACTTCTTATTTGGCAGTTATCAATTTTCGATAGTAGGTATTTTGTTTTTTTTTTCGATCACCTTTTGTTGATTTTTCGATCGCTGTTTGGTATTATTCGATGGTCTTTTGTTTTTTTTTCGATCGGCTTCTGTTTTCGTTTCGCTCGTCTTTTGTTTTTGTTCCAACAGGATGCCAATGAGAATAGTAGAGTCACGGGAAAGAAAGAAATATCCCATGGGAATACTAGTAGTGCCATGTAGTTGGGTCAAGGGAAACTAACGTATGTATTTATATGTAGGTAAGTAAGGAAGTAAAATCATTATAATAATGGGATGAAGTTATAGTTCATGTGGTTATGGTATGACTACAAGGACATTTATTATATCATCATAGTCATACTGGTATGACAAACTAGTATGAGGAAGCAGGTTGTATAGTTGGCAACAGAATTATAGACCTATGACTTCTAAAATTACTGTGATTGAAATATTATTCATTCTAATAATTTGGAATCAAATTCAATAGTTTGTCTAATAATGAGTTGGGGACTTTCTTGCTTGAGTTGAAAACCTTCTTAATACAGTCCTGGAGGTTCAATGTTTTAAATCTTTCCAGTTATTCCAGAATTATTAACCTACTAGCGACCCATCCCGGCTTCGCACGGCTATATTATGCATTTATCACTTCACTATCACTACATAGTATAAAAAAAAGTCGCTTTCTTTGTCCCTATATCCCTATGTATGCTTAAATCTTTGAAACGACGCAACCGACTTTGATGCGGTTTTTTTAATGGATAGAGTGGTTCAAGAGGAAGGTTTATATGTATAATACATGCATAATATAGCCGTGCGAAGCCGGGGCGGGTCGCTAGTTATTATACATATAAACCTTCCTCTTGAATCACTCTATGTATTAAAAAAAACCGCATCAAAATCCGTTGCGTAGTTTTAAAGATCTAAGCATACATAGGGACATAGGGACGGCGAAAAGTGACTTTATTTTATACTTAGATGTAGTGATTGTTAATTTAGTCTAGTTTTCGTACACAAAGGGTGAAAATGGGACTCTATAACTGAAACTCCACTGTCCGTCTGTCTGTCTGTCACCAGGCTGTATCTCATGAACCGTGGTAGCTAGACAGTTGACATCTTCACAGATAATGTATTTTTGTTGCCGCTATAACAAAAAATACAACATTGCTGGTTTTTTTTTCGAATTTGGCTAAAGCTTATTAGAATAATTTCTAAGTTAAGACTTTTAGTAATAAACTTACCATTTTTCTTTGTTGATTTGTCATGTTGGTATCAATGGAGGTGCTTCTCTGAAGATCCATCCTTCTTATTGGAATCTTCTTGTGAAATAATCTTCTTGTCTTCATATCTTCCATCAGTTGTACTTGTTGTATATCGAAGGTAAGCTCCACTCGTGAAGAGTGAAGAGCTTGTGTACGTTACGACCAGTTGCCAGAAACATGGAGACATTTGGCGGGTTCCGGAGAACCCTGGGATTACACGGGATATAAGGATAAGGATGGGGGAACATTATAGACTCTAAGCCTTGGAGTTAGGTAGGATAAAGGATGGGAACGGTGGGAAGGGGAAACCGTGGACCGCCTCCACTCATCTTCACTTAAAAGTATATGTTTTACAAACTAATTATAAAAATCTTGTAAATTCCAAATATAGTAATTTCGTTTTGTACATCACAGAAGGTCTAACAGAGAGGCGGCCACGGCTGAGATCAATATACTATCTGTACAAACATATAACATGACCATCGTATCAGTGAGACTTCAATTTACATCTAGAGTTACACATTATATAGAGGCGCGGGGCGACACTAGTGTCGTTAAAGCTGTGGAGCTCGGAGAGAAGACTCCGGGCTCCGTGTCCCAGCGTGGCCCCGCGCACTCGCAGGCAGACACGTCTCCAGATAAATAAAACATATACAGTCGATACTCGACTAGCGATAGCAAGTGCCGGCGCGCAGCGCGACGCCGTCCCCATCTCATCTCATACACAACTAATGCAGCACTCAGCTCGGCGTGGCCGTCAGCCCTCAACAATAAACTGGGGCTCTGAGCGGCCGCGGGGCGGAGCGCGGGACTTGGCGACGCGAGCGCGCGGCCTCGAGGGCGCTCCGCACCGCCCGGCAGCCCGCACTCTACTCCTTTTATTTTTTTTACGTTTTTATCGTGTTTTGTTCAGGAGAGCGAGTTCGGGCGGCGGCGGGGCGGAGCACCCGCGGCTATTTTATCTTATCTACTAAAATTTTCATAAAATAATACCAAATGCCGGAATTTGGTCGAGACGGCGGCGGAGCGCTAGCCCCTAGAACCGGCTCACGCGCTTCGCGTAATTACAAAATAAAGACTTAGCAGAGACAGCGGCTCGGGCTGAAGGAGAGTCTGTTACAGTCGCAGCCAGCTCGAGCCGCGCTAACACTACACGTACTATAGTCCTCTAGGCCACGTTGAGCAGCAGCTTGAGCGGCGCGGCGAGATCCGTCTCGGGCCGACAGCGGCCGTCGCGGCGCCAATGCGTGGGCGGCGGTGGTAGGGCGGAGCCCGGCGGTGCGTCGCCCCACTTGCTGGCCGCGTAGCGCTCCTCTCGACTCGAGCTGCCCGCACTGCCGGGGCTCCGCACCGAGCGGCGCCGCGCGCGACTCGCTGCATTCATCATGACTGACACTACACACACCACACTCTCCGCTCAACGCTCTTGCTCTATGATGGGATATCAGCTTATTGCACGGTTCTTCCGTTCGATATATTGTAAATCAGACTGCAAATCAACTTTCAACTTATCGTGCGCGCTGTGCGTTGATCACAAAATGGTCGCCTTGCACTGGGAGCGATGTCTTGATCGTCGCGATCCGCCGTCTTTAGCCTCGGACACACTGCTATCAAACAAGATGACACGTCGAAACACTCCACTTTCACGATAATATCGTCGGCGGTCGCTGCTAGCTCCTACTATGGTGATCGATTGTTAGCACAAAATATGAACGACACCTCTCCATTATTCGCACCTTCACCTCTCGATTTCGACTACGTGACGTTGGTGGCGCTCCACGGTTTTATATGGCAATGGCGGCTGCGTGACGTGACTTGCGCAGTGGGGAATTAAAGCTATCTATCCACGACACCTCAATTTAATAATATAATTTCTTTAAAATATTAATTAGTGATTTAATAACTTTTAAGTTAACCACTAAGTGCAAAGCTAATGGGATGCAAGATAAAGAATATGTTTTGACTAAATAACACTCATTAACTTAATGACCGAAATCGTTAAGGTATGAATCAATCATTCATTACCTAATTGGGTCAATGACTGCAACCCACTTTAAACTTTCTTTTATATTTATTACCTGCACGAATTTATTAATATTTTACCTAGAGGAACCTATATTATAGGTAGGTATATTAATATCCATTTATCCATAGGGACAGATAGCGGGAAGCGACTTTGTTCTAAACTACCTAGGTATGTATAGTGATTTTACAGTACCTAGGAATCTAGCAATTAGATTGAGAAGTTAAAATATAACGGTGTGTGTAATATTAAACTACCTAGGTACCTAAATCAAATATCCTACCGCATTTTTGCGCACGTTTTAGTTTCGTCGTCAAATTTTTATTATGTTTCTACAAGTTCTAAAGTAGGTAATAGTAGCTGCTGCAGTATGCAGTTAAAAATGGAAAGAACAAGTCAAGTGACAGTGAAAGATCTTTATGTGATTCTGACTAGAATATTCTAATCAGAAATAGCTTAATAAAACAGATCAAAACAACGTCTATAGCTATCTTTAAACCGAACGTGGTGTGTATGGTACGAGTACCAATCGGATAGCAACGCGGAGGAAAAAAAACATCGCGAGCAAAACAAGACCTACTTTATAACCCAGGCGAGTTGAATACGTTGCCAAAACAAAGAATAAGCTTAAGTTGCTATGGTTACGCAATTTGGTCGCTGAATCAAAATGGCTGACTTTATTTTCGTCGTGCGATAAGGAATGTTTGTTTTGCAGTTTTATCGTTTAAATGGCGACATTGTTATTGTATTTATTTCGTAATTGATAATTTTGCCTAATCATGCGTTTGCGATTGAGGTTTAACCTTGAGTCTAGATTAATCTAGATTTTCTTAGTCCCTATTCTATTTCGACCATTTTAGGACTCTGGGTCAAAATAATTAGAAGAATTAACATTTTTATTGAGCTACTATTAAACTAAATAATTATAGTTTCTGACTTACTTTTATCATATTATTTATAGGTAGTCTTGTAGAGCGTTTTCATAACTGTAAACCAGCTAGATGGACTTACTAGTATTTCATTAATTTCTACAGAGTTAGGTATTATACCTGTGGTTACTTGTCCAAGTATTCAAATAAATAAATAGGACCTTCAATGTTTTTTACAGAAAAAAACGTGTTAAAAACATGTTTAAAATAAATGAAATAAGATACACTATCCCTCCCTCCACGCCAAATAAATTGACTTATATGTGACGATGCATTCAAATGAATAGTTCATTGACCGTTCCTTACGCGTATGTAAATAGAGTTGTTGTATTTATTTACATTATGTGCAATTAGCTGGGCTATTAGTTATTTACTTAGTATAAAATTAGAATAAAGTTGATTTGATATTCTTAAGGACTTCGTGAATGGCAAGCTTTTAAATCATTTTTATTATTTTTTTGACAGAAATGAAGTGGGGCCAACTTTAAAAAAAATAATTCGTTCAAAAAATAATTAGGAATGCAATTCTAGTGCAATGAGAAATCAAAAAAGTATCGTTTTAAATTTAGGCTCGCCCCACACGAGACTTCATTATTTAATTTTATTGTAGTTTTTATTGATTTACACTAACAATTTGAAATAGAACGTAGGTATAATTTTTACAAGAATTTATCGAATGGAACATCATGAGGGGTTATAAAATTGTAATGTTCTAGGGGACATTCTAAAATTATTATACACAGCTGCATGTCCCCTATATAGCTGCATACCCGCATATCACTTATGGTAAAAGTACCTATCATTAAACAAAGCTGATAGTTTGGTAATTTTATGATAATGTTATAGGTGTACCAAGCTACTTTTAACAAAAAATATTTAAATACTAGCAGCGCTCCGCGGTTTCACCCGCGTAACTCCCGATCCCGTGGGAATATCAGGATAAAAAGTATCCTATAACCTTCCTCGATAAATGGACTATGCAACACAAAAAGAATTTTCCAATTCGAACCAGCAGTTCCTGAGATTAGCGCGTTCATACAAACAAACTCTTCAGCTTTATAATATTACTAGCTGACCCGTGCCCACTTCGTTGGGCATTTATTTTATTAATATTAAAAAAAAAGCCTACCCAGGAAAGACACGGTCAGCAAAATGATTCCCAGGTCAATTCACAGACACCGACAGTAACCGGCGGGTACCTTACTCATAGATCTAAACTCCCCTCCCGCACGCGCACCCCCCCCTTGATGACGCCCACTTCGCAACGGGCCGTGCAGCAGAAATCGTAATATTTTAATTTCGCCATAACTTCAAAACCAAACGTCCAATTTTAATCATTCAAAGACCAAATATTATCTCCATAAACTGTTCTTAGTGATGAAATCATTTATTTTGATAAGGATTAATAGCATGAGTAAAATAAACGCGTTTAAATGTAGTCCAAAAAAAATTCAAGATTTTTAAATAAAAAAATGGTTGCTGTGCCTCACTCGACATAGATGGGTATAGTGTGTCGCGGACATTTTGTAGATATTTATAAGATCTACAATTAATTAGAACATTTTATGGTTCTATCTTTTATAGTTTAGGCAGCGTACGCAAAATAAGTAACTTTTCTGGTTGATTTTTTACACCTTGTGTCCGAAAAACCCAAATATCTTACGGAACCCTATTTTTTTCCAAAATAAAATATAGCCTATGTTACTCGTGGATAATGTAGCTTTCGAATGGTGAAAGAATTTTTAAAATCGGTCCAGTAGTTTTTGAGCCTATTCAGTACAAACAAACAAACATACAAACAAAGTTTTCCTCTTTATAATATTAGTGTAGATGTAGATATTAGTTTAAATAGTATAGATATATTATAAAAATAAGTCGGGTTTTCCTTCCTGACGCTATAACTCCAGAACGCACGAACCAATTTCCACGGTTTTGCATTCGTTGGAAAGGTCTCGGGCTCCGTGAGGTTTATAGCAAAGAAAATTCAAGAAAAATTCTGATGGCGAAACGGAGTTCACCAGGTTTGCTAGTTATGATTAAAATATTATATTTGATTCATGCTAATGAACTCTTGTATCTACCATTAGTTGTGCTTGTGATAGTCTATCAGGTTTATTGGTAATCTTAAGAACGGTTGACTGTTAATAATTCTGTGCACCTTAACAAAAGTAACAATTAACTTTTGTTCTACGACGTTTGGATACACAAACATTTTCTTGAAAATGTTAAAGGGTTAATCCAGAAATCAGCAGAATATGTTAAATATAATAAGATCATTAAGATCTAGAATTCAGTCGATGAAACTTTAAAAGTAATTTTAGGTACCTAACCCTAAACACATAAAATTATAAAAAACGAAAATATTTTTTGTGTGTGTAAGAAAGTTAGTAAGACGATGAATATTAACGATGGCCCAAAATAACAACAGAATGGTCCCCCATAGGGATACGACCACGCGGCGGCAGACCAAGGCGACGACGAGACGCGGCGAGATGATTTTGACTCATAAAGGAATGATTGGTGTGCAAGTGTGATTTGATTTGATTTGATTTGATTTAAAGGGATAGAGACTTGCGGTAAGAAACCTTGCTAGTTGTAAAAAAAATGGTTGTCTGTAAAGATAATTTTACGTGATAACGTCATAAGAAAACATTGATGGTAACCATGGCAACGATAAAACGTTGCTATAGTTACCTTGTCAATAACATGAGGCGTTCCAGTAACGACGCGTGACGTCACACTTTTTTGAGATTGCAGGTGTTCACCAATTTATAAAACGTTATCACGTCAAAAACATAGTAATACCAAGGAGCATAGACATGATTCTGTGGTAATAATTCCATAATATATCACGTAAACTTATATACGTGCTTCTCAACACGTAATTGAATTTACGTAAATATCTTATATCCATTTAAATAATAAATATGAAACAACGGTAGGCCCTATATTCTGTAAAAGAAGAAAAATATTTGAAGTAACTGTGGGCCACGGTTTTAAGTCTTTCTTTGGGCTCCTACAATTGTTTAAAAATTAGCCAAATCGGTACAAACGTTTTCAAGTTATGGCATAACTAAGGAAAAATAGGGATTCATTTATATCTAAAACGAGTATCATTGATATAAAAATGTGCTTACGTATATTATGTTATGTATGTAGGTAGGTATGCGTGGCTGTGCCCGCCACCATAACACAAAACAGCTGTCGAAACAAAAACCTGTTCGAAAAAGGTAGAATTTCAAAATAAAAACTACAGCTGACCTTTTTCTCTCTTTCTATTCTACATGATAAAGCGAGAGATCAGAGGGAATAGCGGAGCGTGGGAGAGCGTCCTGTTAAAAAATACAAGAACTTGCTTTTTGTAGACGATAATTGTGAAGTAATTATACTAAAATATGACAACCTCATAAGATTGCAGGTTTGATTCTCGCCATAGTAGAATAGAATTTGTACGATCTATACTCAATCGATCTTTTAAATAATAAATATTTCCGGACTTAGAACATATCTTACCCAAACCTAAGCTGAGGAACTAGGCTTGTGTTATGGTGGCTAGATAGCGAATAGTATATTTATTACTTACTCCGCGGTTTCACCCGCGTAACTCCCGATCCCGTGGGAATATCGGGATAAAAAGTAGCCTATAACCTTCCTCGATAAATGGACTATCCAATACAAAAAGTTTTTCAAAATTTTTCAATTCGAACCATCAGTTCCTGAGATTAGCGCGTTCAAACAAACAAACAAACTCTTCAGCTTTATAATATTAGTATAGATTATTTTTAGATACTTACGTAATATACTAACAGAACCACTAATACCGGAAACAAAGGAAATCGAACCCACACCCTTCTGCGTCCCAGGCGGGTGTTTGCCAGCCGCGCCCATGGGCCATCAACAATTTTTGTTTTTTACGTTACGATTTCTAAAATTCTAATTTTTGCTACTATTACATACTACTTATTACTAATCACCCTATTTCATATTTTTATTGCTTTATCTAGTTTATTTAGTTTTCGTCATTTGGTACGTCAATAATGATATGACTTTACAAAGGAAATGATTAGATTATTTATCATTTTTATAGTTAGTTATCAGTCAACATTAGGTGAATCATAAGATTATTAAAATTGCTGTTCATTCTACAGGAAAAAATATGTTACGTAGGTAGGTATCAGCACACAGAATAATATTTGTTTGGAATAATCTTATATATAAAAATGAATCGCAAAATGTGTTGGTAAGCGCATAACTCAACAACGCCTGGACCGATTTGGCCAATTCTTTTTTTAGAATATTCCATAAGGTACGAGGATGGTTCTTACGGAGAGAAAAAATTAAAAAATTGCCTGAAAATGTCTAAAAACAACACTTTTCTATACTCCATACCATACAAACGATTCGTAATAATACAAGTCAATAAGAACTTTAATACCATAACATAAAGTTCAAGTTTTAATGGAGAGGTGCCGGGAAGGCAAAACAATTGAGTGACGTATAAATATTGATGTCAATCGTGTCGCGGTGTTAGTTGCTAAAACGGCTGAACCGATTTGTATGATTTTTAACCCCCAACGCAAAAACGACGGGGTGTTACAAGTTTGACGTGTCTGTCTGTGGCATCGTAGCTCCCGAACGGCTGAACCGATTTTAATTTAGTTTTTTTTTATATGGCAAAACAACGTTTGCCGGGACAGCTAGTAATATATACAGACAATACAAGTAGAAAAAAAAACAAAAAAAAACAAGAGTGATAACTTTTTTATGGGTCCTGGACCATTTCTTATACTACGTATAAAGTAAGGCAAACTACTCATCAAGACAATTCAAACGAGCCCAAACTTGAAGAGGTTGTGTCGTTTCATCGCAAAGTTTCTATGGCCACCATCCAGCTCTATCATCAGATCAGCAACTTGTCATCATATTGTCACGCGATTTACACATGTATGCCAAATTTCAGCTCAATTGGTTGAAGATTCAATTCATTCATCTTCAAAATTAAGTTGTAGAATTAGAACTGAACAAACATTACATTGCAAGGTAATATAAAAAAAATGGGTGCGTGTACTTATGTACGCGCGTGAGAAGTTATACTTCTTTGGCACTATTAAAAAAAAAAAAAAAAAAAACTCGTCCGACAAAAAACTCGTCCGACAAAAAACTCGTCCGACAAAAAACTCGTCCGGCAAAAAACTCGTCCGACAAAAAACTCGTCCGACAAAAAACTCGTCCGACAAAAAACTCGTCCGGCAAAAAACTCGTCCGACAAAAAACTCGTCCGACAAAAAACTCGTCCGACAAAAAACTCGTCCGACAAAAAACTCGTCCGACAAAAAACTCGTCCGGCAAAAAACTCGTCCGACAAAAAACTCGTCCGACAAAAAACTCGTCCGACAAAAAACTCGTCCGACAAAAAACTCGTCCGACAAAAAACTCGTCCGACAAAATACTCGTCCGACAAAAAACTCGTCCGACAAAAAACTCGTCCGGCAAAAAACTCGTCCGACGTGAGAATTTTGTGTGACGTGAGAATTTTGTGTGACGCTTTTGTAAAATTTCACTCTCATCATTTTTTCATAACGCGCCTAAAGAAGTATAACTTCAATAAAGTTCAATTTAGATTTAAACAACTTCTCCCGTGAGAATTTTGTGTGACGTGAGAATTTTGTGTGACGCTTTTGTAAAATTTCACTCTCATCATTTTTTCATAACGCGCCTAAAGAAGTATAACTTCAAAAATATCATCTAAGCATTTAACTTTAAAAAAAATGGTGCTGAGGGCCCATAAAAAAATCACCTTGTATTAAACCGAAAAATAAAATATAACGCCAACTTATTTTGAATTTATACCCGAAGAGTTAGTTTGTATTTGTTTGTATTAGTATCTGATAAGTTGTTGTATTTTGGAAAAAAATAAAATACCTAGAAAAAAATTCGTTTTGATAAAGTCCTTACATTATTTATGTGGGTCTAAAATGCTAAGAATAAAGGCTTTTACACACGTCCCAATAAGTTACCAAAACGGGTAGGTAGGTACATGTATACATAGTACCTACCAAAAGTCATACCTTGTGGTCATAGTTAATAGGAATTAACGGCCCGTTACCGTGAAAATCTAAAATAACTGTAAAATACCAATCAAAACAAAAAAAACGTTGCGACGACGAGAGTGTGTCGTCGGTTGTCAGCTATTGATGATTGCTAATCGATTGCTATGAATGATTTACTGCACACTCCACAGCCCATCCCTATTTTTGACATAATTGTGGTAGGGCCAACATTATAAAACCAAACAACCAAGCAACGCCCAAACATTTCATTTCTTTCTTTGTTGTCATCAGCGTCACGCGTCAGTTTCAATTTCCAATCAATTTCATTTGTTTTCCTTCATTTTCCGTCAATTTTCTGTCAAACTAAAGTAAATTCTGTAATGGCTTGCGCATTTTTCTTACTCACGTTTAAGACTAAAGCAACTATTGATGAAATTGTCCGAGTACAGCGACTCCAAGGCATAGTACATAGAGAACCGCCACCACCAACTTTTGATTGCATTATTGGCGATGCTGTGCTTAACTGGTACATGAACTTCTGTGTGTTCCTTGATAAATACGTTATGAGGAAGGAATTCATCCTTATTCTTCTCGGGATCATTTGTGTATCGACGCTTTCGTCCTTGCTATCTGGATTCGTTCCAATAGAGACGGAAAAAGTGCTGTTAGACACCGTTGCCGGTAAAGTAGGCGCGGGAAACTTTACCTACTGGCAGTTAGGACATAGTGGTCCCTTACTTGTGGAATTGACTTCTCTGAAAGGCGATGCAGACCTCTACGTTGCTGATAATATCAGGTTAGTGTATTTAATCACTCATTTTAGGGTTCCGTACCCAATCGGTAAAAACGTCTTTCTGTCACCAGGCTGTATCTCATGAGCTGTGATAGCCAGACATTTGAAATTTTTACAGATGTATTTCTTTTGCCACTATAACAACAAATAGGTACTTAGAAAAATATATTTGAGTGTGGGGCTGCCATACATCGTGGTACAGACAGACAGATGGATGAACAGTAAAGTCTTAATAAAAGGGTCCCTTTTTTACCCTTTGTGTACGGAACCATAAAAAGTGCATAATTTCAAAATGCTTACAAAGGTATTCAGTTTTACCTGTGTAAGTTCAGATTGTTTCAGTGTAAATAATTCAATTATGATTCGTCTATTGCAGACCAAGTTTCGAAGTGGATCGGAACAACTTCAGCTCGGTGACATGCGGTTCCGACCTGGTCTCCATCCCCGAGGATTTCCCGCGTCCTGTCGGTACGTTATATACAATCATCTCAGTCTTCCAGGTCTTTGATGTTTCCGAGGGAATTAATAGCCTATTCAAGGTATTTAAAACTACCAGTGTTCTACGATTTCAACCGTGTAACTCCCAATCCCAAGGGAATATCGGGATAAAATAGAAGCCTTTGTGACAGTCAATGAATCAATGTATCCTCATATCAAATTTCATCGTGTAATTTCAGAGCTTATATAATTAAGGTTCCGCTGGTCGATCGTGTTTTCCATACAAATGAATTTAGAGTGTTATCCATTTATTATTTATGGAATTTGAAAAATATAAGTTAAATAAATTAAATAGAATTTGTCAATTTTGTCGCCTACATGGGCTAGATATAGACTTGTTATGTAGATTTAACTTTTGTTTTTTCTAATTCCATCCTACTAATATTATAAATGTGAAAGTTTGTGTGTGTGTGTGTGTGTGTATGTATGTTTGTTACTCCTTCACGCAAAAACTACTGGACCGATTTTCAATTTCAATTTCAATTTATTTATTGTTTGTCACAGGTAATAGGTTCTTAAAAATAGCAACATAACATAGTTCCTTTGTAACAATACCACTAGGTGTACAATAATTTTAGTATTAAGCCACATTTTAGTTTTTCAAGAATCACATGTCATTTGAATTAAACACAGCAAATAATAATAATGTTAAGTAATAATATAAATGTCAATGAGATAATGAAATGATTAATATAATGTCAAAGAACAAAACACAACACAAAATTATTAGTTACATATCTAGTCAAGTTTAGTTATAAAATGGATTTGTCATCAAGGAATTCATTAATTGAGTAATATGTCTTATTTATTAAAAATTTCTTTAACGAGGCCCTAAAAACGCTTACAGATTTAGCCTCTTTTATATAAGTGGGTACTTTATTATAAATTTTTATAGCCATGCAGTAAACACTCTTGCCAAACTTTACCGTTCTACTCCTCTGTAATTGTAGTTTACCCTTAGATCGCGCACTATGCATTGTTTGATAGTCTTCAACGTTTTTATATATTAACACTGCTGCTTCTAATATATAGAGGGATGGAAGAGTCAGAATGGCAAATTTATTAAAATATGGTTTGCATGAGTCAGTCTGATCGATTCCACTAATAGCGCGGATACATTTCTTTTGTGCCTTAAATGCCTTTTCTTTGTCCGTTGCATTCCCCCAAAAAAGAACTCCAAATCTTAAAACCGAGCCCACATAGGCATGATAAGCACTTAACACCGCAGATATATTTGCGATTTTCTTCAACCTGAATAAGGCGTAGGAAAATCTCTTAAGCTTCGTGCACATGTTGTCAATTTGAGATTCCCAAGTTATCTCAGAGTCTATATGTATACCTAAAAACTTTGTACATTCTACCTTCATAATTTTATGTCCGTTATAATTTATATCTAATTCATATGTCCGATTATTCTTATTTCTAAATGTCATATAGTTGGTTTTATCTAAATTAATTTTAAGGTTATTGGCCTTTAGCCAGTCAACAATTGCTTTAAATGAACTATTTATATCAGATTCAAAAACATTACAGTCATCTTCTTTAAATATAATTGTACTATCATCAGCAAACAGTATTACTGGTTCCTTCACAACGTTAGGCAAGTCATTAATATATATTATAAATAAAAGGGGCCCTAATATAGATCCTTGTGGTACACCAAACTTCACAGTTTTTTTATCTGAGCAAAAAATTTCTTGAATTTGAGTGTTTTTTGCAATACGAGTTATTTCTGTGTATTGTACTCTATCACTTAGATACGATTTTATCAGGTCTAACGTGTTCCCTCTTATTCCGTACTTTTCTAGTTTATAAATTAGAATTTTGTGATCCACGTGATCAAAGGCTTTTTTGAGGTCCATAAACATGGCAATAACCCTCTTTTTATCCTCTAATCCTGTTTGAATTATTTTAAAAAACTCATATAACGCCATATCAATAGATTTTTTATTACGAAACCCAAATTGAGAGTGAGTTAATATATTTTTGGTTTCAAAATAGTCATTAAATCTACTGTAAATTACTTTTTCAAATATTTTTGCCATGATGGGTATTAAAGCTATGGGTCTATAAAAATTCATATCTGTTTTATCCTCTTTTTTAAATATGGGTTTTATAACTGATATTTTTAATTTAGATGGAAAAATACCCTTTTCTATGCTAATATTAATAATGTGTGTAATTACAGATATAATATATTGAGATACTTCCTTAATTATTTTAGTATTTATGTCGTCATATGTCGCCAGTGCTTTGAGTATTTTTAAGAGACTTAATAATCCTATAGACTTCTTGTTCTGTTGTGGGAGTCATAAAAAAAGAGTGAGGTGAATTGTGAGTCAAAGTTTTAGAGGAATGACATGTTTCGGTCACGGTTGTCTTTATTTCATCTATAAAGTAATTGGTAAATGTATGAGCTATTTCTACTGGATCTGTTATAGGGCGATTTCCTACATTGATTTGGCTTATTTCTTCGCGAGGTGGTACTGGCTTTAGATTATTGATTACTTTCCAGGTGGCTTTTGCCTTATTTTTAGCTGAATTGATAAAAAAATTGTTTTGAGCTCTTTGAGTGTAATTAATAATTCTCCGTAATCTCTTCGTGTACATTTTATATGAATTTTTATTTTCTTCGGTTTTTTGAAGTCTATATTTCCAAAGTAGTTGTCGTTTACGTTTTGAGCATAATACTAAACCTTTACTAATCCATTTAGGTCGCTTACACAAGGGTACACGTATCTTTTTAATTGGGAAACACAAGTCATATATTAATTTAAATAACTCATAAAAATGGTTGTAAGATTCTTCAGGGTCGTTTGTGCATAAGGATTCATTGAATGTTAGCGATCTAATATAATTACAGAATTTTGTTACATTTTCATTACAGTAATCCCTTACATATTTATACCAGTGTGTTATTAGGTAGGTTTTCTTCACTGGGCATTTTAAGATTTGCGCCGTATGATCAGAGACCGAGAGCTCTATCACGGTGCTCTGGGCACCTCTAATATTATGTGCAATATTATCAAGACAAGTCTTACTAATGGGGCGTGTAGGTTTGTCAATGCTTAATTTTAAGTTAAAACCTATTAGTGTTTCTTTAAATTTTTGTGTGTTTACGTTCTTTTTTAGCAGGTTGATGTTAAAGTCTCCACACACTATTATCTTTTTATGTTTCGTAAAGCAAACCTCGTTTAGTAATTCAGTCAATTTCGACAAAAATAATTCAAGTTCCGCAACCAACTTTTTCGGCGGCCTATATACACATAGTACGATAACGTCATGGTCAATCAACTCTATGCCACTACATTCTATAATATTACAAATACTTAAGTGTTTTGCAGCCGTAAGTGCTTTGTATTTATGATGTTTTTTTACCAATATACACGATCCTCCCTTCCTATTGGAGCGCGTAAAGTATGATGCCAGCACAAAATTCGGGACTGATAGAGCTTCAGTGTCTTCAGCCACCATATTGTGTTCTGTAATACACAGTATATCTAGCACGTCTGGTTTATAGTCAGTGGTGCTTAAGTGTAAAATTAGTTCATTTGATTTGTTTACTAATCCCGCAATATTTTGATGCAGAATGAAAAGGTGATTATAGACGAAAAAACGTACCAGAACTTTCAGGATTGTTTTCTGGATCATACACTGGGGAGGAGGTATCAATGGTAGCTTGATTACTTACTGGAGCATCGGTGTTCATTTTTAAGGGAAAGCATTCAAAATCGACTTCAAAATTGTTCATTAGGACTTGATAAACTGCACGCAAACCATACTTAGTCACTTTTCCAGTTACACCTGAAAACATTTCAGGTGTCAGGCATGCATTGCTATCAAAGAAGTAGGCGTACTTATTGTTTTGTAGCTCTAGAAACAATAAACTATTGAACATTTCTACTCTATAGTTATAAATTAGTGCTCCTTGAATGTATGTGGGAACGCATATTATTACATTGGTATGTCGAAGTTTCGTGATAGACTCTCTAATATAATTTATTAAATCTATATTATTGTTACTATTAGTTTTGAAATCTGTTTCTCCTATCAAAATTATACAGTAATCATTTTTATCAAATCCTAGTGTCTTATTCTCTAAACCGTTCACAAATTGTTTGATATTACTATTTGGGCAGGAGTAGCGGCACAAATCAAAATATTCACAGAACATATCTTCAGCAAAGTGTAGCGGTTCGTTATAGGTTCTATTACTTAGAATACAAAGCTTTCTTTTTATGATGTTTTGTTTAGAAGATGTTGTAGCATTTAACTTCGATGCTCTCGTTAATTTTGAGTTTTCTGACCCGTATTTTATATCTGATGTGATCGAGCTGGAAGGCTTAGAATTTTCAGGTTCAGCAGATAAGCTCAGTGTGGGATTATTTGTTTGACGAGTAGGAAACAATATGCGAGCGTTAGAAATAGTTTTGTGGCTTAGCTTTTTCTGTTTATTTTTATAAGATTTCGTCGATAGGGGTGAGTTTATCGTTCCCAAACGTTTGTAGGCATCTATCGCTTTATGTGTCTTATCTAAATCTGATTTTAATTTGCAATTCTCTGTATTCAGCTTGTCTATTTCATTGTGAGCTGTTTGTAGTTCTTCCTTCAACTTTTGTATTTGAATTGTAAGTTCACTGTTGCTGTCGTTCAGAGAGGTGTTTGGGAAGCTTTTCATGCTAAGGTCAAACATAGATGCGTCTGCTTCTTGCCGATTGCGATGGAACTCGGTATCTAGATAGCTGGAGACCTGGATTAACACATAGGCTACTTTTTATCCCACGGGATCGGGACTTACACGGGTGAAACCGTGGGGCACAGCTAGTAAAGAATAAATGGATAACACTCTAAATTCATTTGTATGGAAAACCTGATCGACCAGCGGAACCTTAAAACCTGATCGACCAGCGGAACCTTAAAACCTGATCGACCAGCGGAACCTTAAAACCTGATCGACCAGCGGAACCTTAAAACAAATCACAAATCTTTCCTCTTTATTCTAATATATATAAATTACGTGTCACGTTGTTTGTGCGCGATGGAATCCTAAACTACTTAACCGATTTTAATCAAATTTGCACACCGTGTGCAGTTTGATCCAACAGAGATGAGAGATATGATAGCTTACATCTTAATTTATCTCGATATTCCCACGGGATCGAGAGTTACGCGGGTGAAACCGCGGAGTAATAATGTATATTTGAAGAGGTTAAGTGTGGAAACAAGCCCGTAAAACTAAACTAATATGTAATATTGTATCAAACAGGTATTGGTGTGTTTGGGTACTGGTCCCACCAGGTCTCGGAGTACAGTATCCAGGTGTTCATGGACACCAGCTCCATCGACAGGGCACAGTTGCAGGCTATCGTTCACAGAGCTGCCGAGAGGAACGGTCAGTTTATTTCATGCTTAGACTAGCGACCCGCTCCGGCTTCGCACGGCTGTATTATCCATGTATTATATCTAAAAACATTCCTCTTTAATCACTCTATCTATTTAAAAAAACCGCATCAAAATCCGCTGCGTAGTTTTAAACATTTAAGCATACATAGGGACATAGAGACGGCGAAAAGTGACTTTATTTTATACTAGCGACCCGCCCCGGCTTCGCACGGCTATATTATGCATGTATTATACATATAAACCTTCCTCTTGAATCACTCTATCTATTAAAAAAAACCGCATCAAAATCCGTTGCGTTGTTTTAAAGATCTAAGCAGACAAAGGGAATAGGGATATAGGGACAGAGAAAGCGACTTTGTTTTATACTATGTAGTGAAGCAAACGTAAATTTTATTTAAAAAATTAAATTTTTCATAATAATAATTCTTAAGGATTGGTTTATAAACAACAAGCAGTGCTCCGCAGTTTCACCAGTGTAACTCCCGATCCCGTGGGAATATCGGGATAAAAAGTACCCTATGTTACTGTCAATGAATCAATGTATCCTCATACCAAGTTTCATCTAAATCGATCCAGTAGTTTCGGAGCCTGTTCAATACAAACAAACAAATATTTTCTCTTTATATATCTTAATATATATAAATTTCGTGTCACAATGTTTGTCCTCAATGGACTCCTAAACCACTTAACCGATTATAATAAAATTCGCACACCATGTGCAGTTCGATCCAACTTGAGAGATAGGATAGCTTACATCCCGATATTCCCACGGGATCGGGAGTTATATTAGTATAGAAATAGACGAAACATGGACAGACAGACAGACGGACAAGAGAGTGATTTTATAAGGGTTCCTTGATAGAGCGGTGTTGGCTTAGTGGTAGATACCTCGGCTTTCATTCTGAACGTCGTGGGTTCGAATCCCGGCCGGCCGTGCACCATGTATTTTTCTTAAGAAAAATTTATGTGCGCTAATTGACATTGCTCTTACGGTGAAGGTAAACATCGTGATGAAACCCGCGGCTTAGTTGGCTCCAGTAGTATTGACAAGTTCTCCCCTCTGGACGTGGTCGACTAAGCTAAGAGGGTAGTAGGTGCTGGGCAAGCCTACTCCATCCTCACGCAAAAAGGGCCCAATTAAAAAGGGTCTAATGGCGGAAAACAACCCGTATACACGTACAAGTAAGGGTTCTTTATTTAGCTTTGAGATGGAACCCTAAAAATATACACAATTGAATTGAACCTCCTCCTTTTTTTTAAGTTGATTAAAAATGCAATAAACATTTGACACAGTATCTTATCGTAAAAAAAAAGGTTAGAAGCCGATTAGGGACAAAAAATGTAGGGTCGGGGCGATAAGCACCCCTTATCCTGTCCCTTTGAGGACAAAAAATATTATCTTTTTACATTCCGGCATTTTTCAAATAGAATTTTTCAATACGCTCAGCCCATAACTGAATATTTACGTATTTATGTACTAGCTGTTGCCCGCGACTACGTACGCGTGGTAGTTTTATGTACCAAAATCTTCCTCTTGAATAACTCTATCCAATTAAAAAAAACCGCATCAAAATCCGTTGCGTAGTTTTAAAGATCTAAGCATACAAAGTGCCAGGCTGCTGGAACGACTTTGTTTTTTTATATTACTAGCGACCCGCCCCGGCTTCGCACGGCTATATTATGTATGTATTATACATATAAACTGTTAATTATTTAGATTAAATACACCATTGTTTACGAATAACTGTAGTTTTATTCACTGTTTCTATTAATCAGTACAAAATTAGCACACGCCATTAGTAAGCATTTTTACAAGAGAGGGAGACCACAGAGTATGCATTAGAAACTAGAGATTCCGCTATTCATAGAGTATGGAATATAGATGTACTATAACTAACATAAACCTTCCTCTTGAATCACTCTATCTATTAAAAAAAACCGCATCAAAATCCGTTGCGTAGTTTTAAAAGATTTAAGCATACAAAGGGATATAGGGATAGAAAAAGCGACTTTGTTTTATACTATGTAGTGATGATAGTGATAGTAATGAAAGCGGGACATTTCTTCCCTTGCCGGGGACAGCGGGACACACAGATTGAAAGCGGGACTGTCCCTCCCACAGCGGGACGTATGGTCACGTTAAGTATATCGGAAAACTAACATTTCCTTCATGTTTCCTTCCAGAAATGGACAAGAAGAAAGACTCACCCATACAACGTAAGGCAGATGACGACAAACCGAGGTTCATGAAGATCTTAAACGTCATAGACATGGTTTTTGAGATGTTTGTCCTTTGATAGGATTTACTCAACAGGGTGTGATTTGTTTCCCAATACAAAACCGTGCAGGGCACACTAAAAACGAATAAGTAACTTTTTCTACAACTTTTGTCATAACCTACACGTTTTCAACACAAATAAGATTCTAGGCCAGGTGCCTAGAATCTTATTTGTGTTGAAAACATTCTTATAACAGCCATTTTGGAACTCTACGGTGGGTCTACAATTATGCAGTCAACCGTACGTATCTCAAAAAATATTTAAGTGATTAGTGTTTGGCAATTGACGACCCAGTTGGCACAATGGTCACCATGCCGGACTGCCAAACATAGGGTTGCGGGTTCGATTCCCGCCACAGACAAGTATTTATGCTTAGATATTTGTCTGTGGTCTGGGTGTCTGTATGTATATTAAGTATATATTTACAAAAGAAAAGTATATAAGTAGTATATCCGTTGTCTAGCACCCATAACACAAGTGTAGTTACTTAGCTTGGGGGATGGCGATGTGTGGAATGTCCTGCAATATTTATTTATTTATTTAATTTTCTACGTCTATGCGGCAAGAAACGTGCGCGGGCGCACTGCAAGCGTCATATTTACTACAGATCTTAAAATATTGATAGAAAAGATTTTTTTTGTATGAGATTTTTTTTTAAGAATAGCCAAAATTCGTAAAACTAAAGTTATTCGTTTTGATGTGGAGAAATACCCCCTGCACGGTTTTGGATTGAATATCAATCACCCTGTATATTAGTTCCATTTTTTTTAAATAATAGTGAGTTAACCACCAGTAGGCATTTCTGGATTTTTTTCATAAAATGCATCTCCAAAAGGACTGTGTCCACTTCCATAGAAGATATGGCTTGCATTCAAACATAATACTTATGTGTTAGTGCAACTACAGTTGCGAAACTATTATTGCCAATTTATTTTTAAAAGCATACCAGTGGGTAATTTAATATTTAGATTTAATAACTAGTACAGCAAAGATGGTAGCAGCAAAATATTGTAGTGCCAGTATACTGCCATTGGCTTTAGTCTAAAGTCCTACTTGTATTAACTACTAGCTGCGCTCCGCGGTTTTCACCCGCGTGATAATTTTCTACGCAACTTTTTTTTTTTTTGCGAAATCGGTTCAGCTGTTCTCGAGATTTGCGCTCAGCAACACTTTCAGCGATTCATTTTTATATTAAAGATGAATCGATATCGTTTCAATTGCGTTTTAATTCATTCGTTCGTAGTAGTTACTTGGAATCGATATAGCCATAGAAGTTATGACAATTCAACTAGTACAAAGTGATCAAATAAAATATACGTAGATTGTTGGATTAGAGTTTCCTGTGATCATAAAGAACAATTATTATAGTAATGCATTTTTATTAATTAATTACCCTAAAACATAGCAGTATTAAAGCAATAAACCACATTTATGTTTCTTTAAGATGAATAAGCCAATTATGGGTTTTGTTCTTTTGCAATGTGTTTTGAATTGGGTGAATTGGGAGTATAAAGCCAACAATGGGTTGCTTTCTTTAAAAAAATGTTTTCAGCATTATTTTTTCTTGTGTTTTTTTTCTATTTGTGTGTGTTTTTTTCTACTTGTGTGTTATTTTTAAGTCTGTGTAGTACCAGTGCTAAGTATTTAGCCTAAAAAATATTATAAATGCTGATGTTTGTATGTTTCTTTACGTTGAAACGGCTCGACTGATTTTAATAAAAAATAATATAAAGATAGTCCATAATGTGAAAAAGGACTTGGGCTACTTTTTATCCCGATATTCCCACGGGATCGGAACCTACGCGGGTTCAAAAATGTACATGTTTTATGATATATCCTGCGGTTTCTGTGTAATATTGATTTAAAAAGTAGCCCATGCTCTTTTCCAAGGTTCCTATCTATCTCTTTACACCAAAATTCATCGAAATCCGTTCAGCTGTTTTGGCATACAAACCCAAACAAAAACTTACTTTTCATTTATAATATTAAGACTGTATGTTAGGTAGTAAAATGTAATCCCATATTTTGCCGGCAGATGGCGTTCTAATATAAGTTAACTTTGTGTCAATATCAAAACCTTTTGCCATAGGAAGGAACCAAACTCAAAACCAATCTGCAACTTAGAATAGAGCGCCATCTGTTGGAATTTAAAAACTTCTCATTAGATTTTAGTATGAAAAGTTTATTTCTATGAATTTGCATGGTTTTTTTAGTGAAAATAAATGAATTTTCTTATTCTTTTAAAAGTTTTTTCCTGTTGATCTAGAATCGTGTCCTTTCACCTGACATTGCTCTTACGGTGAAGGAAAACATCGTGATGAAACCCGCGGCTTAGTTGGCTCCAGAAGTATTGACAAGTTATCTCCTCTGGACATGGTCGACTAAGCTGAGAGGGTAGTAGGTGCTGTGCTGGGCATAGTCTACTCCATCCTCACGCAAAAAGGGCCCAATTAAAAAGGGTCTAACCGCGGAAAACAGCCTGTATACAAGTACAAATATAAAAACTTTCTGATTTATAATATTACAGGATAAGGACATAACGATCCCGTGGGAATATCAAAACAATAAGTAGCCTATAGCATTCCTCGATAAATGGACTATCCAACACAAAAATATTTTTTCAATTCGAACCAGTAGTTCCTGAGATAAGCGCGTTCAAACTAGTCATGGCAAAAATAGCATGTCACTCGATATTTCACACTGAAAAAAAATCGCAAGTAGCAGATGCTACAAAAAATCAATCTGACTGCTACTAATGACAAATTGCGAAAAATAATTGTCACCCGTGTGAAAGCTATTTTTCCCTCAGATGTGAAAAGTAGCAGTAGCATTCACACTGTGAAAAATAAAATTATTTGTCACATTAGCAATGATTTAAAAATAGCATTCATTTCCATGCCTAGTTCAAACAAATTAGCTTTAAATTACTAATAGATTATATAAAAGTAAAATAAAAGATTTACATAAAAAGATTGATTTATTTAAAAAAACAACAATTATGGCGCGTCAAATATGTACCTACTAATGACTTAAACCTACATTTTTAACAAAAAGCGTGAGATTCACTTTAAAATAAACATTGTGCTTTGGTATAGGTACAGTCGGCAACATAAATGCAGACCCACCCGTAGAGTTATAAAAATAGGTCTCTGCCAATGGGCACACTGAAATAACAACTTCTATACATACAGGGTTATTGGAAATTAATTGACACGGCGTTAAGGGCTTCTTCTGTGCACCTTAACGATCAACTTTTGTTCTACGACTTTTGGAAATTCATTATAAAAGTATTCCATACAAAAATAAAAAATTAAATCCAACAGTTCAAATAATACTCAACTCTACGTTTACGTCACAGAATCAATCATAGTAGGTATGGTACAACCCGATCGGGTCGCACGCAGTGCGCCCCGTGCCGATCGCGCGCGCGCACTTGCCGCATAGACATAGAAAATTACCAGACAGTACGAGAAACACTTAAATATGTTGTTTGGGATATGTATTAAGTTTCGACAAAAGTCGTAGAACAAAAGTTGTTTGTTATGGTGCACAGAAGAAGCCCTTAACGCCGTGTCAATTAATTTCCAATAACCCTGTATAAAATGCTTTGTCCTGACTGACTGACGGATCAATGCACAGCCTAAACAGTTGATCGTAGAGACCTGAAACTTGGAAGGTGTGTTCTTTGTATGACGTAGGCATCCGATAAGAAAGGATTTTCCGAAATTCTACCCCTTAGGGGGTGAAAAAGGGGGGCAAAGTTTGTATGAGATCGTGATTCCTTGGCTGACGAAGTCGCGGGCAAAAGCTATGAATTTATAGTAAGACAATAATAAGTATTTGTGAAACAAATTTTTCAGTTTAAAGGCATTATTATAGAACTTTAAATTTAAACTAAATCATGGTCCTAAAGTCTGAGTTAAAACATTATATTAAAAACAATTTTAAAACTCTACAGTGGGTATGCACTTTTGCACCCTGCTTGTACATTACAATCATTTTTTGTCCACTTTAAGGCTTGTATTTTGAACTCAGCGCAAACACTTTGCAACGCGCGATGACCGTTTTTTAACAAAATTGATAATAAATAATGAATGAATGTCTGTTCTTTTTGTATGACGTAGGCATCAGATAAGAAAAGTCCGATTTATACCCTTTAGGGGGGTGAAAAAGGAGGGCAAAATTTTATGGGACGTGATTTCTTGTTCTAAATTAAAAATATTATTGTACCTATAGTGGAAGTTGCTGAATTTTTAATTTGAAAAGGATCTTTTCAGGTCATACGGGGTTTTAATTTGTTTTTGACAACAAGCCTCGAAGCCAACTCAACGTGATTTAACTACACAACTATATAAAACACGTTGCTCCACTCGTAATTATTGGTTTTAATCTGTCTTTTTATTGGTCTTCTTGGACGTAGCCAATTTGTCTTTGGACTCTTGGTACAGAGAATCTAGATCGAACGCTGCCTTCACGTTGTCTTTGGAAAACAGAAACCTGAAACATACAGAAATAATCTATATAAATAAATATTGTAGGACATTCCACACATCAACAATATTACAAGTGTCTATAAATAGAAAAAAAATGACGAAACATGGTTCATTCTGTAGCAGTGGATTCATGATACTGGAACTATCTAATGGTCTCCCAATTTATTTGTGTTTATTCGTTTACTGTAATATTTCACGTGTCTATAAATAGAAAAAAAATGACGGAACATGGTTCATTCTGTAGCAGTGGCTTCATGATACTTGAACTTTCTAATGGTCCCCAATTTATTTGTGTTCATTCGCTTACTAATATTTCACGTGTCTATAAATAGAAGAAAAAAAAATGTCGAAATGTGGTTCATTCTGTAGCAGTTGCTTCATGATACTTGAACTTTCTAATGGTCCCCAATTTATTTGTGTTTATTCGTTTACTAATATTTCATGTGTCTATAAATAAATAAAAAATGACGGAACGTTGTTCATTCTGTCGCAGTGGCTTCATGATACTTGAACTTTCTAATGGTCTCCCAATTTATTTGTGTTTATTCATCATCATCCGAGCGATGTTCCCGGTTGCATCCCTCTCGGGAGCCCAGGGTCCGCTTTCCTACTTTTACGCCTCCACTTCGCACGATCTTCGGCATCCTGGGTTGTAAGGCCATTTGCACGCATATCACCCTTTACGACGTCAAGCCAGCACTTCTTGGGTCTACCCAGTCTGCCACGACCCGGCGGAGGCGCCGGGTCGTGGCAGCAATTTATTTGTGTTCATTCGTTTACTGTAATATTTTATGTGATGTAAACAGAAAAAAATGACGAAACGTGGTTCATGCTGTCACAGTGGCTTTATGATACTTGAACTTTCTAATGGTCTCCCAATTTATTTGTGTTCATTCGTTTACTGTAATATTTCATGTGTCTATATATAGAAAAAATAATGGAACGTGGTTCATTCTGCCGCAGTGGCTTCATGATACTTGAACTTTCTAATGGTGTCCCAATTTAATTGTGTTCATTAGCTTAAGAATATAACGTGTAGATTAAAGTGCATGTAAAATAATTCTGATGAGTATGTAATTTAAATTATTCTAAGATGTGCTGATACTAAGTGCCTTCGCTCATTTTTGGCTAGAAATAATGATCGTTGTCAATTACTTGTTAAGTTTCCCCTTGGAGTCAGCATCAGGCCTCCGCAGTAGCACCTCTCCACCCTTAAGGAGCAGCACGGTAGGCAGTTGTCGGCTTGTCGGTCCGTCCATCACTTTATATATATTTGATACTTCAGGATATCTATAAATATTAATAGTTTTTTTTACACAGAACAGGCTTCGTTTCAACCTCACCTCACCAAAAGGTCAATTCTCGTAAATAACATAGTTTAAATTACATTTCAATATCATTTCGATCACAAATAATACCCTCAAAGTACAGTCACATTACCAATTAGCTGAACCCCACGTGTCCCAGAGCTCACTCTCAAATCTGTAAAAAATATATTATTTACCTATTTATTTTGTTATTTTTTTACATTGTATTTTGTATTGTATAGTATATAGTTTAATAAAAACAGAATCATGTAACATTACTTTACAACCTTACAAATACGCGAGTAAGGTCTAGGTCACGTGGGGTTCAGCTAATTGGTAATGTGACTGTACCTTAAAATACCCTCAAAGTCAGGTTTTTGTAATAAAAACTGAGTTTGACGGTATCTTTTGTAATCGAAGTGAAATTGAAATGTAATTTGAACAATGTTATTTACGACAATTGGCCTTCAGATGGTGTCGCGACGATGAGGTAGAAGATGTAGCATGCGCGCCCTTAAGTTACTCATACCACATGATGGAACTTTATACTAGCGACCCGCTCTGACTTCGCACGGCTATATTATGCATGTATTATACACATAAACCTTCCTCTTGAATCAATCTATCTATTAAAAAAAACCGCATCAAAATCCGTTGCGTTGTTTTAAAGATCTAAGCATACAAAGGGATATAGGGACGGTGAAAAGTGACTTTATTTTATACTATGTAGTGATGTAGTGACTATGTAGTGATAACTTGTAATTTTATAGCAATAATAGTTTTTTTTTAAATCTTCTAGACACCGCGTGCGAAATCGATGCGGTCTAACATAGTCACATACCATCAGGCGGTTGGTCAAACAACAAAGTTTGTCAAATTATACACTACAACTATCAAACATAATTACCTGCCAATATCCAGCTTGCCGAACTTGAGGTTATCGAGGCTGTAGTTGGCTGAGAGATCGGCGAAGACCGGGGCGAAGTTGACGCAGGCCGGGTGCCAGGCGGCGTATATACATAGCAGCCAGGTCACATCCTTGGGAGACAATCAAGAGTTAAATATTGAGGGACATTCCACACATCGCCATTTAGCCCCAAGCTAAGTAACTACACTTGTGTTATGGGTGTTAGACAACTCATATACTACTTATATACTTTACTTTTGTAAATATATACTTACTAACGACCCGCCCCGGCTTCGCACGGCTATATTATGCATGTATCCTAGTTTATCCAACTATAATATCACTATCACTACAAAATCACTATCACTAAATCACTCACTAAAGAAAAGTATATAAGTAGTATATCCATTGTCTAGCACCCATAACACAAGTGTAGTTACTTAGCTTGGGGCTAGATGGCGATGTGCGGATTGTCTTGCAATATTTATTTATTTATTTTTTATGTATGTATGGTCGGCTGCATAGTTGCAGTCCCACCGTAGAGCTCCAAAACGGCTGTTATAAGAATGTACACAAGCAAGATTCTAGGCACCTGCTTTAGTTGAAGTTTAAAGTCTTCTAACTCATGAATTATTATTACAGGCTTAAGAATTGTACTTATTATTTGTCAAATGAATGTTGTGCACTCTTATTGGAGCATGAATTTAATTATTGATATGTATGCTATTTGTGTACTTATCTGTGTTTAGATTTGTGTTCTGTTGTTGTGCCTTTTCACTACATAGTATAAAACAAAGTCGCTTTTTAAGTCCCTATTTCCCTTTGACCGCTTAGATCTTTAAAACTAAGCAACGGATTTTGATGCGGTTTTTTTTAATAGATAGAGTGATTCAAGAGGAAGGTTTATATGTATAATACATGCATAATATAGCCGTGCGAAGCCGGAGCGGGTCGCTATAGTAAATAAACTAGCGACCCGCTCAAGTCTATCCATATTTACCTAGCGACCCGCTTAGTCAAAGGGAAATATGGACAGAAAAAGCGACTTTGTTTTATACTATGTAGTGATAAATAAACCTTTGGAATTAAAGTCGAGATATCTACCACTAGGCCCTCCCTCAAGTTGCAACTTGACTCACTTTATGCTTCTTCAGTTCCTCATCCAAGGTCTGTGGTCCTCGGAAGTAGGTCACATGTTCAGGTCCGGAGTACGTTGGCTCGGGTAGCAGCAAGGATAGCAGGATCACCATCGCTCCGTACGGGAGGCCATATCTGAAAGCATGAAAGAAATTCAGTACCATAAAATGTTGCACTTAAAGGCTTCCGTAACATTATATTCTGTTTTTAGTATATTCAATTGAACAAGACCTACAACAGGCGAGTTAAGCGCAAAGATATTCTATGAGCAGAGAACCTCGATGGAGGACTCACTCTCATGCCAGACGGACGCTCGGAACACATTATTATTATTACTACTTTTACACATTATTATCATTATGAGCGCTTGTAGACGTCCGTGTTCTGACCGGTGTCCATCGCGCCGAGGGGAAGCGGTGGTGCATCCGGCGTAAATTGTTCGCCGGACCGATGTCCGGTGCATGTACACACATTCATTATAATTCATACACCACCGCAAATCCGGCAAAAAACACGGTCTGTTAAAAAACGGACGTCTACAAGCGCTCTATTACTTTTTGATTTATTGATTTGTTTATTTGTTGGGTGGGTATATATTCTACTATGATATTCGTATGCATTTTTTCTTCTCATAATATTTTTAATGTATTAATTTAAAAGTTATTTCGAGCGCTTATGAATTCTCTTGAAACTTATACAGGGTTATTGGAAATTAATTGACACGGCGTTAAGGGCTTATTCTGTGCACCTTAACAAACAACTTTTGTTCTACGACTTTTGTCGAAACTTAATACATATCCCAAAAAAAATATTTAAGTGTTTCTCGTACTGTCTGGTAATTTTCTATGTCTATGCGGCAAGTGCGCGCGCGCGATCGGCACGGGGCGCACTGCGTGCGACCTGATCGGGTTGTACCATACCTACTATGATTGATTCTGTGACGTAGACGTAGAGTTGAGTATTATTTGAACTGTTGGATTTAATTTTTTATTTTTGTTTGGAATATTTTTATAATGAATTTCCAAAAGTCGTAGAACAAAAGTTGATCGTTAAGGTGCACAGAAGAAGCCCTTACCACCGTGTCAATTAATTTCCAATAACCCTGTATATATAATGGTGTAGCGTCGATTGTACCTAGATGCCAAGACAAACCTAGTTAGATTTCCTGGCATTTGTTTAACTAATTCATTGTAAGAAATTGTATATGTCCTTTTTAATAAATAAAATAAAAATAAAAACATCCGCTCATAGAATAGAATAGAAAAACATTTATTTGGACAAGCACACAACAAATACATATCCTAGGGCTGATTGCAGATGCTCCCAAAAAAAAAGTGTGTTCAATTTTGATTGTTGTTATAGCGACAACAGTAGTAAGTACATCATCTGTGAAAATATCAACAGTCTAGCTATCACGGTTCATGAGATACAGCCTGGTGACAGACAGATGGACGGACAGTGGAGTCCTATTCCTATGCGTAATTCAGACTGTCTTAATAAGACTAGCGTAGTGTATTGGTAATGGCATAAATAAAAAACGTTTTTCGGTGAAATGGCAAAGTTGAGTAATTAGGTAGTCTCCTAGTTCAGGGCTTCAGAAATTCACAATCCGCCCCTGATGATAGGGCTTCAAATACCTATATATCCTGCAGATATAATCCAGCACTGACACTACACTAGCATTCTTATCTGAATTTAGTTAGCAAATTAGCAGAAGGCAGTTAATGACAAATATTAGCATTAATTTTAAATGAAAATAAAGCTGTTACTTGAGTTGTGGTTAAGAAATATGTGCCTTTCAAATCCTAGGGTACGAAAACTACTAAATATAGCTTAGACAGCTGCCGAAAGGTAATTTACGATTGAGGAATGTACAGTAGTTTTAGTACTAACCTTACATCGGCGTATAGCCAAAGAATTAAGTTGGCGATTTTAGTGTAAACGAATGAAGACGATAGATAATTCACCATAGTAACACTTCCAGCCTTCCTCGTCCTCAACATTATTACAATAATTAGGAAAAATAGGATTTCCGTTTCACGAGTGTCGAGTTCGCAGTCAGACTCCGGGAACAAATAACGACAAATTATACCAGTTCGCTTGCACGTAACGTAAGAAAGGCTCATTAGGATGTTGACCCAATAATATGGCTTTAATAATTGCACTAAATCCGCTTTAAAAGTCATGATTTTCTTTTATTTTTTAATATTTTTCTATAGGAAATGAATCGCGATACTGTCGGCCTAAATTGGATAATGTTCCAGTGTTATTGCGAAAGAGATGAAAATAGCAATTAACTTTGTATTAGAAAGAGATAACTTATTGACACAACTTGAGCATAAGTTTGACAGTAATGTTACCCAAAATGATTGTATATTTTAGGCATGCATTTAAAGCAGCCCATACACACTCCGACACTAAAAATTACTATGAAGCTAGCTGCGATTAGGCTGCATTCGATGTCCTACTGTCATCGACAGTTATCATCGTCAATGTCAATGAACTGCCAAAGTCATTCTAATTGCGTCTTACTTCGGTTTAGTCGGTTTTGTTTGCGAAAAAATACGAAATGGTAAATTAATTTGAATTTTCTAGTGTAATCTTTATTTATTAGGCTGTTTTCACAGCATTTCTCAAAACTATGACCAATAAAGTAAATTATGGATCTCATATTTTGTGTGTGTCAAGTGTAATTTCGCTAGACAAAGTGATCGAAAATCTGTGAAAAGATTTCGGAAAATCCTCCGGTTTTTGGATAAAATTCTTTGAAAGTATTCGTAATTCGGTAAAATGAGCATGAACACTTATTTCCTTGGTACTTTAGAGTACTGTGTCTAAGTTATTTACCCGGCTCTACTTCTATTTTAGTCACAAATCCGTTTATAAGTTTCGATGTTCATCTGTCTATTATAAAAATAAAAACAGGTGATCATGAAATCATGACCCAACTGCTCACATGATGTCGAAAAGTTGTGATAAAAAGTAAACATTTTTATTCAAATTGTGCTATTTTGAGTCTATTTTGATGAAAACTTTGACTGCAAAATGGTATGTTTACTTGCTAATTTCAATAATTTTATATGATTCATTTTTCATCACCTAGAATCAAATACCTATCTACAAATGTTAGTTTCCTGCCTGCTTGGTAAGAGTAAGATTTGTTTGGTTTACAATGTAACATAATTTTAGGGTTCTCTACCTCAAAAAGTAAAAAATGGAACCCTTGATCACTTTCTTGTTTATTATTCCAGCAACCTCAAATCTTAGTCCTAAAGGAGGGCACAGATCAGACTCAGGGCAAGCCCCAGCTGATCTCCAACATCAATGCCTGCCAGCTGGTCGTAGATGCTGTAAGTATTTATTAATTCATTAAAACACATTGTTATAACCTCTGGCTAATAAAACAGGTCTCCCCAAGTTAGTTATGTACTTACTAGTAGTCTGGGATCAGAATAACGCACGAAAGGTTCCATACCAGTATATTCTGTTTTTAGTATAAAATTTTTTATAGTGGCAACAGACTCTACATCTGTGGAAAATTTCAACTATCTAGCTATTACGGTTCATGAGATACAGCCTGGTGACAGACAGACAGTGGTGTCTACGTAAAGGGGCCCGTATTTAGACCCTTAAAATTTACCTATATTCTTTAGGGTCCCATAAATCTCGATACCAAAATCACTACATAGTATAAAACAAAGTCACTTTTCGCCGTCCCTATGTCCCTATGTATGCTTAGATCTTTAAAATTATGCAACGGATTTTGATGTGGTTTTTTTAATAGATAGAGTGATTTAAGAGGAAGGTTTTTAGATATAATACATGCATAATACAGCCGTGCGAAGCCAGGGCGGGTTGCTATTTTAAGATATAATTGTTTTTATATTTCACCAGGTCCGCACAACCCTGGGCCCTCGGGGCATGGACAAGCTGATCGTAGACCACAATGGGAAGGCTGTCATTTCCAATGATGGTGCCACAATCATGAAGGTAAGATGATCAGCTTCACACTTACATGGTTGAAACTACAAGAAGAGGAGAAGTGTTGGCTTAGTGGTAGATACTTCGACATTCTGAAGCTCATGTGTTTGAATCCCAACTGTGCATCAAGGGATTTTCCTTAGGAAAATACAGTTCTTGCATTCACAAGCGAGCAACAGATATTATGTAGAGTGGTCACTCACACAAACAAAGGCTGAGCGCACTTGTCAGTTGCAAGAACTGTATACCTATATTAATAATATGGGAATGGGATACAGAATCATGTTAAGTCAGCAATAAAAAAATAAACGTCATCAATAAATACATTGATGTGGACTTGAAAATCAACACCATAGCCCAAGACATTGCTAACTATAGTAAAAAAATACCAAGTCAGTCTGTCAAACCATGTCAACTAACTGGGGGCTCACCTTGAAAAGACAGCATCCCTACTCTCCTGGATAGATTTCTGGCCAGCCAATGAATGAAGAGAGTCTCTGGACTCTTCCTCTGAATTTTAAAACAAACTCTACCAGATACAGCTAAGTATGTAACAGATAACAGCAAAGTTTGTATGCTTTGTAAAAAAAACCATTAAAAATCCTATTAAAAATCCTATTAAAAACATAACCAATGATTAAAAACAACGGATCCAATTCCTGAACTAAATGTTGAATAACACTAAAATGAGGTTTCTTATATTAAAAAAAAAAGTTTAGACATTTTGAATTACTTCGAACAATGACTAAATTTAGATTTTTTTTTCAGTTGTTAGATATCATACATCCGGCTGCCAAGACGTTGGTGGACATCGCCAAGTCTCAAGATGCAGAGGTAAAACACATATACAGCGCCATCTAGCCCCAACCTAAGCAACTAGCCTTGTAAATAATCTATACATAAAAAATACTTTGTCTCTGACTGACTGATGGATCAACGCATAGCCTGAACCTAGAGACCTGAAACTTGGAGGGTGTGTTCTATGTATGACGTAGGCATCTGATAAGAAAGGATTTTCTGAAATTCTACCCTAAAGGAGATGAAAAATGGGGGCAAAGTTTGTATGGGACAACGTGATTTTTTAGTCCAATTCTATTAGAACCATTTACGATTTCTAAGCGGGCGAAGTCGCAGGCAAAAGCTAGTAATAGATAAACTTTTCATTTTACCCTATTATAACTTATATCTATACTAAAGCTTATTTATAAATAAATAAATAAATATTGCAGGACATTCCACACATCGCCATCTAGCCTCAAGCTAAGTAACTAGACTTGTGTTATGGGTGCTAGACAACGGATATACTACTTATATATACTTTTCTTTTGTAAATATATACTTATAATACATAGAAACAACCAGACCACAGACAAATATCTAAGCATAAATACATGTCTGAGGCGACAATGGAACCCGCAACCCTATGTTTGGCAGTCCGGCATGGTGACCATTGTGCCAACTGGGTCGTCATATTTATAAAGATTGTTTGTTTGAACGCACTAATCTCAGAACTACATCTATTTATCGAGAAAGGCTATAGGCTACTTTTTATTTGGTTTTGATATTCCCACGGGATCGGGTGAAACCACTAAGCGCAGTTAATACTAAATAAAGCGAAAGAGTTTGTTTGTTTGAGAAGAATATTTTTTGTGTTGGATAGTCCATTTATCGAGAAAGGCTACTTTTTATCCAGATATTTCCACGGGATCGGGACTTGCACGGGTGAAACCGCGGACAGCAGCTAGTTCTATCATAAGTTTCTGCAAAAAAATAACATAAACCAAACAATATCATACTAATGATGTGAAAGTTTGTATGTTAGTAAATTATGTGTGTGTTTGTGTTTATGTTTGTTCCTCTTTCACGTAAAAAATACTGAACGGATTGCAATAAAACAGGCATGTTAGCGGTACGATAGTTGGAGACCTGGCTTAAGGCTGCTTATGCTGCCAAACGCAACGCGCCAGAAATACCTGTCGCTTACAACTAATATTGTTGATTGTAACGAATGTGTTTTGTTTTTCTCAAAAGTGCTGAGATGGAATTGTAGGTGATATTTTTACCGATATTTTGGGGTAATTTCGAGGCGAAAATTCTTTGTCATTTCACAGCTAGACTAGTTTTAATTCTTAATTTTAGGATAGTTTCAAAACTATAAGAAATTTTTGGCTCAAAATTACACCAAAATGTCGGTAAAAATCTCACCTACAATTCCATCTCAGCACTTTTGAGAAAAACAAAACACATTCGTAACAATCAACAATTTTGACCAACGAAGGCGACCGGTGCCAGTAGAAACTATTTAGTAGGCTGTGTACCAAGGTCGTTGGCGTATGGACCCACCTTAACATATAGTCTTCTTTTTATCCCGATATTCTCACTGGATTTAGACTGACGCGGGTGAAACCGCGGGGCATAGCTAGTTATACATACAGAAACACCTAAACCAACAAAAAACAAAGTGTGGCACTCGGGGACTGCCGCGGAAAGCTATTGCATAGCGAACGCTCGGCCAAGCTACATGGTAGGCGGAGTGAGGGTGTTAGGTTTTATTTTCGTTACGGAATTTCTTGATTCGGTCGCCGCGCTCAAAGCCCGCGATAAAAGCTATGCATTAGCTTAAAAATATCTACAGACGATACAAAATATTTGTTCCACAGTGAGAATCGAATCTGCAACTAGTTCTTTTTCTTTTAAATAAATTTCCAATTGACTTTTGTCTGTTAGGTGGGTGACGGGACAACCTCAGTTGTGATTCTAGCCGGTGAAATATTGAAGAGATTGAAGCCTTTTGTTGAAGAAGGTAAGCTATATACAAATATGATACGAACTTACCTGTTGTGAAGTTCTATATTAAACAAACTTTGTGTTTGTGAAGTTTATATTCATCAAACCTTCTGTGAAGTACTATACTCAACAAACTTACCTGCTGTGAAATTCTATATTAAACGAACTTACTTTTTGTGATGTTCTATACTAAACAAACTTACCTGTTATGACATTTATATTCATCAAACTTACCTTTTGTAAATACTAAACGAACTTACCTGTAGTGAAGTTCTGTATTAGACGAACTTACCTTTTAAGTTCTATATTAAACAAACTTACCTGTTGTGAAGTTCTATACTAAACGAACTCACCTTTTGTCAAAGTTATATATCAAACAAAGTTACCTGTTGTGAAGTTCTATATTAAACGAACTTACTCAATATATTTTTCCTTCAGGTGTGCACCCACGTATAATAGTCCGAGCGGTCCGCACGGCTGCCAAGCTCGCAGTCGAACGGGTCAAGGAACTAGCCGTTAAAATCGACAATAAATCACCCGAGGAGAGGAGGTAAGTTTCAACCCCTTAGACACGATTACTTTCTTTTTTTTGTATGAAATTGATAGAAGCAAAGTTCTCTCCTCTGGACAGTGTCGACTGAGCTGAGAGGGTAGTAGGTGGTGGGCAATGTCTACTCCATCCTCACGCAAAAAGGACCAAAAAGGTCTTATTGCGGAAAACAGCCCGTATACAAGTACAAGTATTATATGAAATTGACATAAGATGAAACTTTTCTACCATTTTTTTTAGGGTTTTTATGTACCCAAAGGGTTAGGGTGCTTTTCCACCAGGGATGTGCTATGCAGCTATGCTGGGAAGATCTGAAATCTACGTTACGCCACCAGTGCTAAGCTATGTGCACCAATGAATATGATTGGTTGACGACCCCGTTGGCACAATGGTCACCATGCCGGACTTCCAAACACAGGGTTGCGGGTTCGATTCCCACCTCAGACAAGTATTTATGCTTGGACATTTGACTGTTTGGTTGTTTCTATGTATTATAAGTACTTGTACATTTACAAAAGAGGCCTAGCACCCATAACACAATTGTAGTTACTTAGCTTGAGGCTAGATGGCGATGTGTGTAATGTCCTGCTATATTTATTTATTATATCAAACGCATCCATAGCATCGTAGCATAGCAAATCTCTGGTGGAAAAGCACCCTAAAAATGGGGTTAGTAACCCACTGTCTGTCTGTCACCAGGCTGTATCTCATGAACTACTAGCGACCCGCCCCGGCTTCGCACGGCTATATTATGCATGTATTATACATATAAACCTTCCTCTTGATATATACGTATATACATAGCAGCCAGGTGACATCCTGGGGGAGAATCAAGAATAAAATATTGAGGGACATTCCACACAACGCCATTTAGCCCCAAGCTAAGTAACTACACTTGTGTTATGGGTGCTACACAACTCATATACTACTATAGGTATACTTTTCTTTTGTAAATATATACTTACTAGCGACCCGCCCCGGCTTCGCACGTCTATATTATGCATGTATATACATATAAACCTTCCTCTTGAATCACTCTATCTATTAAAAAAACCGCATTAAAATCCATTGCGTAGTTTTAAAGATTTAAGCATACATAGGGATATAGGGACAGAGAAAGCGACTTTGTTTTATACTATGTAGTGATCACGGACGCGAGATGCAGGTAGTAGCAAAGTGTAGAATGACCAATGATTATAAACACGGATCCAATTACCGAATTACGTATGTGGACAAGACGTTTATGAGGTCGATTAATGCTAAAGACGAGAGAAATTACATTGGGTTCCGTACCCAAAGGGTGAAAACGGGACCCTATTACTGAGACTCCACTGTTCGTCTGTCTGTCACCAAGGGCCTAAGTCTGCTAACACAATTGTGTTTCAATAGAGTGTCGATAGAATCGTAATAGACATTTAATGTAAAAAATATGACATTACATGTCAAATTGGTATTTTCCTAATGTTAACTATTCTATTGGAACACCACTAACACACCACTGACTCACCTTGTTATCTGCTCTAGAATCGTGGCTCGATGGAGCCTTTATAGTTGTCAAAACGATATATCGCTTAGCAACATATACCACGTTGCTAGGCAACACTAGCGACGTATCTATTACCATACCATTGAGACTCCATTGCGATTCTATTGCGATGTTATTAAAACTTTAGCAGAATACCAAATAAAGTCACAATCTCGATATAATATCAATAGAGTCTCGATATAATGACAATGATAAATAAATAAATAAATATTTCAGAACATATTACACATCGCCATCCAGCCCCAAGCTAAGCAACTTAATGCTTGTGTTATGGGTGCCAGATAACGGATAAACTACCTATATACTTTTTTTTTTTTTTTTGTAAATATATACATATAGGAAACACCCAGAACCAGAAACAAGAATTTATGGTCAGCATAAATACTTGTTCCCGGCGGGAATCGAACCCGCAACCTTCTGCGTCGCAGTCGGGTGTTCGCCCGACGCGCCACAATGGTTAATCCATTAATGTAAAATAGCAGAATAAGGCCCCAGGGGCCTTATTCTGCTATTTGGCCAACCATTGTCATTATATCGAGACTCTATTGATATTATATCGAGATTGTGACTCTATTTAGTATTCTGCTAAAGTTTTAATAACACCGCAATATAATCACTATGGAGTCTCAATGGTATGGTAATATTTACCTTGCAGGTGTTGCCTAGCAACATGGTATATGTTGCTAAGCAATATACCGTTTTGACAACTATCGAGATTCCATTAAGCCACGATTGTAGAGCAGAATACAAAAGTGAGTCAGTGGTGTGTCAGTGGTGTTTCGATAGAATAGTTAACGTTAGGAGAATACGAATTTGACATGTAATGTCATATTTTTGACATTAAATGTCTATTACGATTATATCGACACACTATTGAAACACAATTGTGTTAGCAGACTTAGGCCCCAGGTTGTATGTCATGAACCGTGATAGCTAGACAGTTGACATTTTCACAGATTATGTATTTCTGTTGCCGCTATAACAACAAATACTAAAAAACAATATAATGGTACGGAAAAAGGCATCTGGAACTTTAGTATCCTTAATTTTCTATTGAAAGTTATTTAGTTTTATTTTTAACTAACGACCCGTCCCGGCTTCGCACGGCTATATTATGCATGTATTATACATATAAATCTTCCTCTTGAATCACTCTATCTATTAAAAAAAACTGCATCAAAATCCGTTGCGTAGTTTTAATGATTTAAGCATACATAGGGATATAGGGATAGAAAAAGCGACTTTGTTTTATACTATGTAGTGATAGTGACTAGCTACGCTCCGCGGTTTCACCCGCGTAAGTCCGATCCCGTGGGAATATCTAGTATATATGTAGATATACGGTTATCGCTCGATGCATCAGCTGTGTAACGACTATACCTACCTATATCATAGAGGTACCTACGCGTACCAAGTTCAAGCTTCGCTAGTAATAAACGACTCGTCATTCTATGCGTTCGTTTCATTGCCACCTATATAAACATCTCAATATCACAATGAATAGTAACCTATAGCCTTCCTTGATAAATGGACTATCCAACACGAAAACAATTTTTCAATTCGAACCAGTAGTTCCTAAGATTAGCGCGTTCAAACAAACAAACTCTTCAGCTTTATAATAGAACAAGATTTAAGCATACATAGGGATATAGGGACAGAAAAACCGACTTTGTTTTATACAATGTAGTGATTTTTAGAAAGGCACTTTATTTTAATACTAATGCATCCTCAAACTTCTTTCCTCAGAGAACTGCTGACAAAATGCGCTGCGACCGCCATGTCTTCGAAGCTGATTCATCAACAGAAGGATCACTTCTCCAAGATGGTGGTTGATGCTGTACTGTCTCTGGACGCTCCACTCTTGCCCCTGGATATGATTGGTGAGTTATTCGTAAAAATAGCGATATTCATAATTTCAACTTAAGAAATAAGGATGAACTGACCGTGCCCGGTAGTAGGCTCCAGTAAATAAACAGGTCGTTTAATAGTACATGTGTGCTCTATTATAATAAACTAGCTTTTGCCCGCGACTTCGTCCGCGTTGAAGTCGAAAATGGACCAAGGAATCACGTTGTCCCATACAAACTTTGCCCCCCCCTTAGGTATAGAATTTCGGAAAATACTTTTTATCGGATGCCTACGTCATACAAAGATCACACCCTCCAAGTTTCAGGTCTCGACGATCAGCTGTTTAGGCTGTGCGTTGATCCGTCAGTCAGTCAGTCATTCAGGACAAAGCATTTTATATGTATAGATTACCAAATTTATATTATATATAATTTATTAATAAATTCAAAACTTTTATAAAGCATAAATTGTGCAGTTGCTACTAATCCGTATTTGGATAAGTAGCAACTCGTCATAAACGCAAACTCGTCACTCATGCGCAACTCGTCATTTTCGTAACTCATCACACGAACCTCATGATGTTCTTATAGATCAGCAATAGTCAGCATATCATGTCCAGGATATTTTCTACCAATCTTTGTTATTGTTGCTTCAAATATTGTTTGAATTAAACGAAAATACAGGGTTGAAATTACAATTCTTTCACTAATTAATCGAAAGGAACTTCGTTCCATCCGGGTGTCCCTTGACACCTCTCAAGTTATTTTAAGTGACATCTTTGCACCATATTTCTCGCAAATAAATGCCGTGAATTGATTCAGGTATAAAGAAAGTGTCAGGCGGAGCACTAGAAGACTCATTCCTGGTCGATGGAGTAGCCTTCAAGAAGACATTCTCGTACGCCGGCTTCGAGATGCAACCGAAGACGTACGACAGCTGCAAGATTGCCCTGCTCAATATAGAGCTCGAGTTGAAAGCTGAGAGGGATAACGCTGAGGTGAGATGATTAGGGGGGATTTCTGTTGACATTAGAGGGGGTAATGTTCATAATAGGTGGAGGGGGAATGTAAAGTATAAGTTTCTTTAGAGTACATGGGGTTTTAGAGAGGTGGAGGAGGAGGAGAGATATGAGACTTTTCTTTAGAGTAATAGGGCTTTAGAGAGGTGGGACCTTTCTTTAGAGTATATGGGGTTTTTGAGAGGTGGTACCTTTAGAGTACATGGGGTTTTAGAGAGGTGGTACCTTTAGAGTACATGGGGTTTTAGAGAGGTGGTACCTTTAGAGTACATGGGGTTTTAGAGAGGTTGTACCTTTAGAGTACATGGGGTTTTAGAGAGGTGGTACCTTTAGAGTACATGGGGTTTTAGAGAGGTGGTACCTTTAGAGTACATGGGGTTTTAGAGAGGTGGTACCTTTAGAGTACACGGGGTTTTAGAGAGGTGGGACCTTTCTTGACAGTATGTGGCATTAGGGAGATAAAGTCCATATTAGAGGGGAGGAGGAAAATATATACTTGGGAGCAATGGGGATCTAGATATTAGGGTAATTTTCTCTAATATCTCGTCTTTGCTATAAGAGTATATTATTCTCGTAGGTCCGTGTGAGCAATGTAACAGAATACCAGAAGGTAGTGGACGCTGAGTGGCAACTACTGTACGAGAAGCTTGCAGCGTTGCACGCTAGCGGAGCTAACGTTGTACTCTCCAAGCTGCCTATCGGTGATGTTGCCACGCAGTACTTCGCTGATCGGTTAGTATTACTTGCAGTTTCACCCGCGTTACTCGCGATCCCGTGGGGATATCGGGATTAAAAGTAGCCTATGTTACTGTCAATGAATCAATGTATCTGCATACCGAGTTTCATCAGATCTAAGCATACATAGGGTCAGACAGACACACACTTTTATAGAGACTATCGTGGGTAAAACCGCGAGGTGCAGGTAGAAAGTAGGAAAGTGTAGAATTACCAATGATTATAAACACGGATCCAATTACTGAATTACGTATGTGGACAAGACGTTTATGAGGTCGATTATTGCTAAAGGCAAGAGAAATGACATTGGGTTCCGTACACAAAGGGTGAAAACGGGACCCTATTACTAAGACTCCACTGTCCGTCTGTCTGTCACCAGGCTGTATCTCATGAACCGTGATAGATAGACAGTTGAAATTTTCACAGATGTATTTCTGTTGCCGCTTTAACAACAAATACTAAGAAAAATACGGGTTGCGGTGTAAGTCGAACCTGCTTCGAAGCCGAAAAATTTACCGCGCCAGGTGTCGCTTACCCCGCACGACCGTTAACGATCAGCGAGCGTCGCTTAGCTGTGAGGAGTTTGAGGCAAATGAATATCACTATTATAATAAACGTTGTGTTCTAGTGATATGTTCTGCGCGGGTCGTGTGCCCGAGGAGGACATGCGCCGTACGCAGCGCGCGTGCGGCGGCGCCGTGCTTTCCTCCACGCGGGACCTGAAGTCTGACTCGCTCGGCCACTGCAAGCACTTCACCGAGAGGCAGGTCGGCGGGGAGCGGTACAACCTCTTCACTGGTCAGTATGCAACTGGTTTTAGAGAGGTGGGGACTAGTTTTAGAGAGGTGGGGACTAGTTTCAGAGAGGTGGAACCAGTTTTTAGAGAGGTAGGAGCTACTTTTAGAGAGGTTGAGTTTCTTTTAGAGAGGTGGGAGCTACTTTTAGAGAGGTTGAGTTACTTTAGAGAGGTTGAGTTACTTTTAGAGAGGTGGGAGCTACTTTTAGAGAGGTTGAGTTTCTTTTAGAGAGGTGGGAGCTACTTTTAGAGAGGTTGAGTTTCTTTTAGAGAGGTGGGAGCTACTTTTAGAGAGGTTGAGTTTCTTTTAGAGAGGTGGGAGCTACTTTTAGAGAGGTTGAGTTTCTTTTAGAGAGGTGGGAGCTACTTTTAGAGAGGTTGAGTTTCTTTTAGAGAGGTGGGAGCTACTTTTAGAGAGGTTGAGTTTCTTTTAGAGAGGTGGGAGCTACTTTTAGAGAGGTTGAGTTTCTTTTAGAGAGGTGGGAGCTACTTTTAAAGAGGTGGGAGCTACTTTTAGAGAGGTGGGAGCTACTTTTAGAGAGGTTGAGTTACTTTTAGAGAGGTGGGATCAGTTTTAGAGAGGTGGAACCACAGACCTCCCACCACAAAAGTAGCTCCTACCTCGGAGCTACTTTTGTAGAAGTGGAAACCTTTTTTAGATCTCTTTAAAAGATACCTTTTAAAGATAAGTGGCCTTTCTTTAGATGACATGGGGTTTTAGTGAGGTGCAATGTGGATTTAGAGAGGTGGTATCTTTCTTTAGAGTACATGGGGTTTTAGAGAGGTGGTATCTTTCTTTAGAGTACATAGGGTTTAAGAGAGGTGGTATCTTTCTTTAGACTACATGGGGTTTTAGAGAGGTGGTATCTTTCTTTAGAGTACATAGGGTTTTAGAGAGGTGGTATCTTTCTTTAGAGTACATGGGGTTTTAGAGAGGTGGTATCTTTCTTTAGAGTACATGGGGTTTTAGAGAGGTGGTATCTTTCTTTAGAGTACATGGGGTTTTAGAGAGGTTGTATCTTTCTTTAAAGTACATGGGGTTTTAGAGAGGTGGTATCTTTCTTTAGAGTACATGGGGTTTTAGAGAGGTGGTATCTTTCTTTAGAGTACATGGGGTTTTAGAGAGGTTGTATCTTTCTTTAAAGTACATGGGGTTTTAGAGAGGTGGTATCTTTCTTTAGAGTACATGGGGTTTTAGACAGGTTGTATCTTTCTTTAGAGTACATGGGGTTTAAGAGAGGTTGTATCTTTCTTTAAAGTACATGGGGTTTTAGAGAGGTGGTATCTTTCTTTAGAGTACATGGGGTTTTAGAGAGGTGGTATCTTTCTTTAGAGTACATGGGGTTTTAGAGAGGTTGTATCTTTCTTTAAAGTACATGGGGTTTTAGAGAGGTGGTATCTTTCTTTAGAGTACATGGGGTTTTAGAGAGGTGATATCTTTCTTTAGACTACATGGGGTTTTAGAGAGGTGGTATCTTTCTTTAGAGTACATAGGGTTTTAGAGAGGTGGTATCTTTCTTTAGAGTACATGGGGTTTTAGAGAGGTGGTATCTTTCTTTAGAGTACATGGGGTTTTAGAGAGGTGGTATCTTTCTTTAGAGTACATGGGGTTTTAGAGAGGTGGTATCTTTCTTTAGAGTACATGGGGTTTTAGAGAGGTTGTATCTTTCTTTAAAGTACATGGGGTTTTAGAGAGGTGGTATCTTTCTTTAGAGTACATGGGGTTTTAGAGAGGTGGTATCTTTCTTTAGAGTACATGGGGTTTTAGAGAGGTTGTATCTTTCTTTAAAGTACATGGGGTTTTAGAGAGGTGGTATCTTTCTTTAGAGTACATGGGGTTTTAGACAGGTGGTATCTTTCTTTAGAGTACATGGGGTTTAAGAGAGGTTGTATCTTTCTTTAAAGTACATGGGGTTTTAGAGAGGTGGTATCTTTCTTTAGAGTACATGGGGTTTTAGAGAGGTGGTATCTTTCTTTAGAGTACATGGGGTTTTAGAGAGGTTGTATCTTTCTTTAAAGTACATGGGGTTTTAGAGAGGTGGTATCTTTCTTTAGAGTACATGGGGTTTTAGAGAGGTTGTATCTTTCTTTAAAGTACATGAGGTTTTAGAGAGGTGGTATCTTTCTTTAGAGTACATGGGGTTTTAGAGAGGTTGTATCTTTCTTTAAAGTCATCATCATCCGAGCGATGTTCCCGGTTGCATCCCTCTCAGGAGCCCGGGGTCCGCTTTCCTACTTTTACGCCTCCACTTCGCACGATCTTCGGCATCCTGGTTAGTAAGGCCATTTGCACGCATATCACCCTTTACGACGTCAAGCCAGCACTTCTTGGGTCTACCCAGTCTGCCACGGCCCGGCGGAGGCGCCATGGCAAGACATTTGTTCCCCACGTAACTAGCCGGTTTTCGCAAGACGTGACCGTACCAGCGTAGGCGACATTCTTGCAATTTATCTACAATGTCTCGGACATGAAGGCTGCCCCGGATGCGGGAGTTCCTGACGCGATCCTTTCGCGTCACTCCACACATCCAGCGCAACATCTTCATCTCCGTGACACGCAGTTCCTGCTTATGTCGCTCAAGTACCGGCCACGCCTCACTACCATACAAAAGGACAGGTCTAATGATGGTTTTATAGACCTGTCCCTTTAGTTTAACCGGCATTTTGGGGTCGCAAATGACACCAGTCACCTCACGCCACTTGGCCCACTTGAAATGCGTGACTTGACGTCGCAATCGATGTCGCCGGACGCGTGAAGCACAGATCCCAAGTACTTAAACTGGTCTGTCCGCTCGACCATATGACCGTCTACGCAGACAGGTGTGGGATCTGTGGTATTGCAAGCCAAGTACTCTGTCTTCGCCACATTCAGTTGCAAACCGCCGTTCTCAAGCGACTCCTTCCACGTGTGTACACGTTGGACCAGCCGCCCCTTATCCGAATCCGCCAGCGCAATATCGTCAGCGTACATGAGCAGCCATGGAGGCTGCTCGTGTGCATCCCTGATGGCAACGGACAGTGCATCCAATATTACGCTGAACAGGAAGGGGCTTAGGACGGAACCCTGGTGAACTCCAACGGTAACAGGGAAGGGCTTAGTGTCGCCAACAGCAGTTCGCACCACAGAATCAGAATTTCGGTACATGTCTCTGATGATTTCAACATAAGCTTCCGGAACCCCTTTGGACGGCAGCGCCCACCAGATCATCATGCGAGGAACACAGTCGAAGGCCTTCTGCAAATCTAGGAATAGAAAATGCAGAGGCGTATTCTTCGTCCTGTATTTCTCCATAACGATCCTGAGGGCGAAAACAGGGTCCATGGTGCCATGCCCGGGGCGGAAACCATATTGACACCCAGAGACAGTGCACTCCTGTCGGATCCGAGAGTCCACTATCCGCTCGTAGAGCTTCATGGTGTAGGACATGACCTTTATACCTCGATAACTGCCACACTCCTGCACCGATCCCTTGCCCTTGAAAACTGGGGTAATAACACTCAATCTCCATTGGGCAGGGATCTCGCCGGTCTCGAGTATGCGGTTAAAGAGGTTGGTCAAGATGCCCACACCACGAGGACCCATCGCCTTCCACACTTCGATAGGGATTCCATCGGCTCCGACAGCTTTCCGATTCTTCATGCGGCGAAGAGCCTTGAGGACTTCGTCAGGCGTAATCGGTGGCACAAGTCCTTGATTCGGAGGGAGTTCCGGCGGCTGCACCTCTTTGTACTGCTTATTCAGCAGGTCGTGGAAATAAGAGCGCCATCTCTCCTTCACCGCGAGATCCTCGCAAAGCAGGTTACCATCAGGGTCTTTTACACAGCGGCACTTGGATATATCCTGCGCCGCTTTTACCCTCGAACGTGCCAACTTATAAATAAGCTTCTGCCCCTCAGACGTTTCCAACTTATCGTACAGTGACTGTAAGTGGTTCTGTCTGGCTCTGGCTACTGCTCTTTTTGTGGCACGTTTGGCGGCTTTATACGAGTCGCGATCTTCAGGAGAGCTGGACGCTTGCCACTTTTTAAAGAGGGCTTTCTTCGCCTTAGTCTCCCTCTGGACTGTGTCGTCCCACCACCAAGTCTCCCTGTCACATTTGCGTCCACCTTTAGACATGCCAAGCACTGCCTTCGCCGCACCAGTGATCGATGCCTGAATCCTTTCCCAGTGGTCCTGGACTAGTTCGTTTTCGGCACCAGCGCACTTGTCACCGATAGCCGAGACAAGCTTCTGGGATCTGGTTTCATCCAGCATCCACCATCTGATTTGGCGACGACATTGCTCAGGGTGTTTGTCTTTGGGTTTCACACAGAGATCCATGACAAGAAGACGGTGTTGATCAGTAAGACTCTCACCGGGTATGACTTTGCAGTTAGCTACGTTGCCGATATGATGTCTCCTGGTGATTAGAAAATCGATTTGGGTAGCGTGCCTTCCACTCTTGTAGGTGATCAAGTGGTCGGATTTCTTTTTGAAGTAAGTGTTCACGAGGGCCAGGTCGGCAGTGGCACACGTACGTAGGATTTCTTCCCCTTCCGCATTCCGACTGCCGTACCCGTAGCCTCCGTGAACACGCTCAAATTCCACCCCCATCTCGCCAACATGACCGTTAAGATCACCACCCAAAACGATCCCCTGTGACAACGGGATGGCTCCAAGGACCTCACCGAGTTTGTTCCAAAACAGTATCTTATCAGCGTCGCTACAACCGACCTGCGGCGCATAGGCACTTATTAAGTGGGTTACAACCCCCTCAATAAGCACCTTCACGGCCATAAGTCGGTCGCTAAAGCGTTTTACCTCCAAGATACAATCATGAAACCCCTCAGCGAGTACCACAGCCACCCCGTTCTCTCCACCAGGTGCACCCGTGTAGATCAGCTTGTAGCCGTTCCCAATGTGCCGGGATCTGCTGCCTTTCCATCGAGTCTCCTGCAGGAACGCCACGGCCACTTTTCGCCTGGAAAGTACGTCGGCTAGCTCCCTCGCGCGTCCGGTTAGCGTGCCAATGTTCCACGTTGCGAAGCGGAGTTTCTTTTTGTGAGTTGGGGCTCGCGTCTTTGGCCGTGCCCGCCCATGGCACGGTAGCCCTCGTCCACTTCCCACAGGAGTCGGGCGAGGCTCCTGCGCGCCGTTATGCGGCGGCGCCCTATCTGTGGGACAACTACTTTCTATACTTTCCATATGATGCGGCTTACTTTTGACTTTTACGGGAGCGACTGCCGTCTGACCCCCCAACCCCAGAGAGGAAAAGTCAGCGCCAGAGCCTCGTCCGTCTTTCAGCAGGTGCACCAAATTGCAGGTGAGGTTGACTTGGGCCCAAAGATCTTAGCGGGCCCCATACGCACCCAAAGTAAAACAACTTTAAAGTACATGGGGTTTTAGAGAGGTGGTATCTTTCTTTAGAGTACATGGGGTTTTAGAGAGGTGGTATCTTTCTTTAAAGTACATGGGGTTTTAGAGAGGTGGTATCTTTCTTTAGAGTACATGGGGTTTTAGAGAGGTTGTATCATTCTTTAAAGTACATGGGGTTTTAGAGAGGTGGTATCTTTCTTTAGAGTACATGGGGTTTTAGAGAGGTGGTATCTTTCTTTAAAGTACATGGGGTTTTAGAGAGGTGGTATCTTTCTTTAAAGTACATGGGGTTTTAGAGAGGTGGTATCTTTCTTTAGAGTACATGGGGTTTTAGAGAGGTGGTATCTTTCTTTAGAGTACATGGGGTTTTAGAGAGGTTGTATCTTTCTTTAAAGTACATGGGGTTTTAGAGAGGTGGTATCTTTCTTTAGAGTACATGGGGTTTTAGAGACGTGAGACCTTACGGCAATATAGAGTGCGACTAAATTAAGTCGAAAACTGAATTTCGACATACCGTTATTTGAAAAGATTATGTTTAGAAAAATTACTTGGGTCTTTTGAGTCAATACTTAAGCTTTGAAGACGTGACCACTTTTCAGACACTAAAGGGTATTTTGAACGTTTTCGATGGTTAAAACCCCTTTGTTTAGGGCACTTTTCAGACACTGAAAGGGTTATTAAAATAATATTTGTCTTATTTTAGGTTTTTACAAAGAAAATGAACCTGATGGTAAGATATTACGTATTCGAATAAGTAGTTTGGAAATAAAAATGACAGTATTTATTAGAACTTGGTAGTTGTTGATTGAGGAATTTGGCCTGAAAGGTCCCTAGACTAGGATTTCGATCACACTGAAATTCACTGCATTATCAGATTTTTGAATAAGCTTTACTCTAGCAAGGAATCGAAGTAGTTCATTTTGTTCACTATCGTTTCGTTAAAATATCCATCCTACAAAAGATACATCATTTAATTTGTATGTAAAAGTTATTAAAAAAATTACCTTAAAATGTAGTCTAAAAGTATTCTTGTTCAATTTTTACGACAGTTTGTAGATGACACTAGCAAAAAATTATTAAAAATCTTAGGTATATGTAGTAAAAACTTACTTTTAAAAAAGGTAAGTGAGTAAATTAGGTAGATATCGAAAAAAGTTGGTAATTGTTGTAAAAACTTTGGTATAAATGTTGTAAAAACATAGGTAAATATTGTAAAAACTTGGGTATAATATGTTGAAAAACGTAGGTAAATATTAAAAAGCTTGATTATAATAATTGTTGAAAACCGGTGGTATGTGTTGTAAGAAGTTAGGTAAATGTTGTAAAAAGGTGGGAAAATGTTAAAAAACGTAAGAATATGTTGTAAAAGTTGGGTACGTTATATAAACGTAGGTATTTGTTGAAAAACGTTCGTATATGTTGTAAGAAGTTGGGTAAATGTTGAAAAAACGTTGGTAAATGTTGTAAAAACGTAGGCATATTTTAAAAAAACGTAGGTATATTTTGCAAAACGTAGGTATAAGTTGTAAAAGTTGGGCAAATGTTGAAAAAATTCGGATAATATGTTATAAAACGTTGGTAGATGTTGAAAAAAATAGGTATACGTTGGAAAAACGTAGGTAAATGCAGTAAAAAGTTGGGTAATGACGTAAAAACACGGGTATTTATGTTGAAAAACGTAGGTAAATATTGAAAAGCTTGATTATATGTTGAAAACTGGTGCTATGTGTTGTAAGAAGTTAGGTAAATGTTGTAAAAAGTTGGGAAAATGTTAAAAAAACGTAAGAATATGTTGTAAAAGTTGGGTATGTTATATAAAAGTTGGGATAGGTTAGTGTTGTAAAAAGTTGGATAAATATTGAAAAAACGTTGGTAAATATTGTAAAAACGTAGGTATAAGTTGTAAAAGTTGGGTAAATGTTGAAAAAAAATTGATATAAATGTTGAAAAACGTAGGTGTACGTTGGAAAAACGTAGGTAAATGTTGTAAAAACTAATATATAAAACAATTGTGTCGATGTTTGTTCCAGGTTGCCCCGCAGCCAAGACCTGCACGCTGGTCCTCCGAGGGGGAGCGGAGCAGTTCCTCGAGGAAACAGAGAGGTCTCTCCACGATGCTATCATGATCGTCAGGAGGACCATCAAGAATGATGCTGTTGTTGCAGGTTAGGTCATGTTTACCAGGTTTTAGGGTTCCGTACGTCAAAAAAAAGGTACATATAAGATCATTGTCTGTCCGTGTGTCACCACCAGTTTTTTAGGAATGGCAAGTTAAAATTCATACTAGATACTGAGGTCTATAGTCCCTATTAGATGTATAAAGATTATAGGTCCTGAGTCAACATGATAAAAAAATATGGGCAAATTTCAATTCAATTCATTTATTTGCTTTTACAGTTGGTTACATAGGATCTTAAACTAGTAGTTCGCCCCGAACTGAGACCTCACGAGTTTTTTTCAGCGATTATTATATTTCAGCGTAAAGTAGGTACTAAAATGTATAATATAACGACGAAAGACTCAAAATACGACAGGTCTATCTTATTTGAATGATAGGTGCCTAGTATCGCTAATATCTGACATTCGATGATTTAGAGAATCCAAATACGACAGGCATAACTTGTTGTTGTTGTTGTTAAGTTCTAAAAGCATAGGTCCAGCTCAATCATCACACCCGTTAAATTTGGATTAAGAATATTGTAAATAGTAAGCGTGTTACATTGTGTTGTGATGCTACACCTTCATTATTTTTCTTTTGCAATCGTTTTTTTTAGTTTTTCTAAACTATGAATTTATTTTATACTTTTTGGTCTTTGATAACGAAATATGTTAGATCAAACCCATTGGCCCAATGGTTACCATTGAAAGACAAACTACTCGTCAAGACGATTCTAACGAGCCCAAACTCGATGGGGTTGTGTCGTTTCATTGCGAAGTTCCTATGACAACCTTCCAGTTCCATTATCAGACCCTGGTTACCATTGAAAGACAAACTACTCGTCAAGACGATTCTAACGAGCCCAAACTCGATGGGGTTGTGTCGTTTCATTGCGAAGTTCCTATGACCACCTTCCAGTTCCATCATCAGACCCTGGTTACCATTGAAAGACAAAGCAAGTACTCGTCAAGACGATTCTAACGACCCTAACCTCGATGGGGTTGTGTCGTTTCATTGCGAAGTTCCTATGACCACCTTCCAGTTCCATCATCAGACCCTGGTTACCATTGAAATACAAAGCAAGTACTCGTCAAGACGATTCTTGACGAGTAGTTTGAATGAATGAACTATGAAGTATGGCTAATGAGATAATTCCTGCAGATTCCTTCTAGCTCTATCATCAGATCAGTTCCATGTTCCATATTATTGTCACCGAAGTTACGCCCTTTCATTTGATACCCCACTCGGGTATATTTGCCCTATAGTTTGTGTGCCAAAGAGGTAGATCCCCTTTTGGACCCCCTGTCTCCGTAACCCCCTGACCGATCCTGCTCATGTTCGAACTTAAAAATTCTATGGACCTCAACTACTTGTAGGTATACCAAAAATCATGAAGATCAGAGCAACGGTACTCAAGTTATCGTCGAACAAACATACAAACATACAAACATACGAGCGACCGACCCTTCTCAACACTAGACCTCTCTCGCTTCGCTCGTTCGGTCAATAAATGTGTAGGTACAGGTTCTCAACTTAAGCCAATAGTTATTGACATGCAAATTTAGGCTAAATTTAGATTTTTTACTGGTTTATATAAACTGGTAAAACAACCTGGCGTTGGGGGCCCGCTATTCCCCCAACTATACAATGTGTTTCAGCGAAGGGGTTCAATTACGAAAGGGGGTTGTTTTAGACGTCTCCGCGAACAACTTTTGTTGTGCGATTTTTGGAAATTCAAACATAAAGTTTTTGTATGAAACAGCTGATTTTCAAGTAAAATTTTCTTTAGAATTATCGAAAAAAAGTTCGAATTGTCAAAAGTCGTAGAACAAAAGTTGTTCGCCTAGACGTCTAAAACAACCCCCTTTCGTAATTGAACCCCTTCGCTGAAACACATTGTAAAGTTGGGGGAATAGCGGGCATAAAGGAAAATAAACTAGAAATATCACTTTTAAACAGACACTGACGCGGGTAAAGTCATGGGGCGCATCTAGTTAAGGCTATTGAGACAAAAGATCTTAAATAAAAACTCAAAAATAGGGAAAATTACAAAAAAAACTGGTCATTACATCACTTGCTTGAACTTTATAATTAGTATACTAGTTAAGGTGAAAGGGTACCGGCTGTCTCTCCATACAAACGTAGTTGACTGTTTCCTCCCTGGATAATAACACTAGAGCTAATATTTTTGTGCCATAAAACCTACAACTGCCATGACTATGCCCCTATGTTTTGGTTTTTTTCATTTTCTAATCATCATAGAACTTAAAATAAAAAAAATTAAACAAAAAATACGGGCATAGTCATGGCAGTTATAAGTTTTATGCACCAAAAATATTTGCTCTAGTGTCATTATCCAGGGAGGAAACAGTCGACTACGTTTGTAATAGTTTGTATGGAGAGAGCCCCCGGTACCCTTTCCTCTTAAGCCCGTGCGTCTCCAAATCAGCGCTGAAGCTTCTAGCTCTAGCATCGTGCTGAGGGCGAACTTTTTTTCTAGGCGCTGTTCTAATATTTTCTTGTGCTTTTTTTATGTGTTCAGAAAATAAAAAAAATTTTCTTTGTTTCTTTCTTGCTTTATTGACGATATTTTTTTTTGTTATTCTTAGTGTCTCTTTTATCCGCAGATAAGTACCTAATTCTGATGGTTTTTTTTAACAGGTGGCGGCGCTATAGACATGGAGGTATCGAAGCACCTACGCGAGTACTCGAAGGGTATCGCCGGCAAGGAGCAGCTGTTGCTTGCAGCTGCGGCACGAGCGTTCGAAGCCATACCGAGGCAGCTGGCTGACAACGCGGGGTTGGACGCTACGAGCTTGTTGAACAAGCTGCGGCAGAAGCACCATCAAGGTGGGTCGGTTGCGTGGGAGGAGTCGGTTGGAGTGTGTGAGAGAGAAGTGATCGGTAGAGGGAGTTAGATATAATTATGGTCAATGATTATAAACACGGATCCAATTACTGAAATTGTTTTTGTGGATAGCTAGTAGATATGAGGCCATAACACAGAAGTCTTTTTGCGATAGTATAAAGATGACACTAGCAAATGAGTATTAAAAAACTTAAACGTAGGTAAATGCTGTAAAAACACGGGTATAATTTGAAATACCTAGGGAAATGCTGTAAAAACACGGGTATATTTTGAAACACGTATGTATATGCTGTAAAAACACAGGTATAATTTGAAACATGTTGGTAAATGTTGTAAAAACACGGGTATATTTTGAAAAACGTAGGTATATGCTGTAAAAACACGGATATGTTTTAAAACACGTAGGTAAATGCTGTAAAAACACGGGTATATTTTGAAACACGTAGGTAAATGCTGTAAAAACACGGGTATATTTTAAAACACGTAGGTAAAAGCTGTAAAAATACGGTTATATTTTGAAACACGTAGGTAAATGCTGTAAAATTACGGTTATTTTTTGAAACGCCTAGGTAAATGCTGTAAAAAACGTTATATTTTGAAACACGTAGGTAGATGCTGTAAAAACACGGATATATTTTTAAACACGTACGTAAATGCTGTAAAAACACTGGCATATTATGAAACACGTACGTAAATGCTGTAAAAACACGGGTATATTTTGAAACACGTATGTATATGCTGTAAAAACACAGGTATAATTTGAAACATGTTGGTAAATGTTGTAAAAACACGGGTATATTTTGAAAAACGTAGGTATATGCTGTAAAAACACGGATATGTTTTAAAACACGTAGGTAAATGCTGTAAAAACACGGGTATATTTTGAAACACGTAGGTAAATGCTGTAAAAACACGGGTATATTTTAAAACACGTAGGTAAAAGCTGTAAAAATACGGTTATATTTTGAAACACGTAGGTAAATGCTGTAAAATTACGGTTATTTTTTGAAACACCTAGGTAAATGCTGTAAAAAAACGTTATATTTTGAAACACGTAGGTAGATGCTGTAAAAACACGGATATATTTTTAAACACGTACGTAAATGCTGTAAAAACACTGGCATATTATGAAACACGTACGTAAATGCTGTAAAAACACGGGTATATTTTCAAACACGTAGATCAATGCTGTAAAAACACGGGTATATTTTGAATAACGTAGGTATATGCTGTAAAAACACGAGTATATTTTGAAACACGTAGGTAAATGCTGTAAAACACGAGTATATTTTGAAACACGTAGGTAAATGCTGTAAAAACACAAGTATGTTTTGAAACACGTAGGTAAATGCTGTAAAAACACGGGTCTTTTTACCCTTTTGGTATGGAACCCTAATAAAACGATGTGTGTTTGTTTTTAGGTGAAGTATGGTACGGGATAGACATCCAGAAGGAAGATATTGCTGATAACTTCGTCGCCTGCGTCTGGGAACCGGCTGTTGTTAAGATCAATGCCATCACGGCTGCCTGCGAGGCCGCTGCAATGGTGAGAGATAACACTTTACTTGCTTTATTGAGAATATCACTACATAGTATAAAATAAAGTCACTTTTCGCCGTCCCTATGTCCCTTTGTATGCTTAAATCTTTAAAACTACGCAACGGATTTTGATGCGGTTTTTTTTAATAGGAGTGATTAAAAAGGAAGGTTTATGTGTGTAATACATGCATAATATAGCCGTGCGAAGCCGGAGCGGGTCGCTAGTTAATTATATGACAGTTGGACAATGGTCACCATGCCGGACTGCCAAGGTTTCGGGTTCGATTCCCACCTCAGACATGTATTTATGCTTAGATATTTGTCTGTGGTCTGGTTGTTTCTATGTATTATAAGTATGTAACATGACGCGTCCCGTTGTGCGACGTCATGCGTCATGGTAACACGAAAGCATTTAATAATAATATCGCTCATCTGGGTTTGTGTTAAGGTGACCAGTGACGAATAGAAGACTTATACAGGGTTATTGGAAATTATACTAGCAAGCCGTTGAGGGCTACTTCTGTGCACCTTAACAACTTTTGTTCTACGACTTTTGGAAATTCGAAAAAAAAATATGAAAATTTTGAGGATAAGTAAGTTCGAAAAACAGCAGATTTTTTTAAAACAAAGGTCATTCAGGCTAAGTACAGTAGATGTAGCTTAAAAATAAGTAAAATTTTAAGGTTGCTGACCTCTCCGTAAAGGGAAAAAAAACTAAGAAAAAAATATAAAATTAGAGAGGTGTCAAGGGACACCCGGATGGAACGAAGTTCCTTTCGATTAATTAGTGAAGGAATTGTAATATTTTTTTTGTAAATAATCGTCGTGACACCACACTGTTCGATGCGAAATAGAAAGACGAAACGAAAATAACTGGCTTGCTTTCTATGCAAAAAGTGTTGTTACAGCTTTTAATCTTAATTTTTTCCGTCTAGCCCGCTTTCGCAACGCGCGATAAGGAACTTTCGTTCCAAAAGGAATAATAAAACAAAACTCAGTTTTTCATCGTTTTCTTAAATTATCTTCTGAAAACCGACTTCACAGACAACCATTTTTTATATATTTATTTATTGTTTCAGATTCTACTAGTAGACGAGACAATAAAGAACGTAAAGAGTGGTGGAGACATGCCCGCGCCGGGCCGTGGGATGGGACGTCCCCGGATGGGATAGGACGTCCCCGGATGGGATAGCTTCATATACCTACATAGCTTGTTTTTACACTATACTGCCTGCGGTTTCACCTGCGGTACGATCCCGTGGGAATATCATACAGGGTTATTGATAATTATATAAGAATGCTATTGAGGGCTATTTCTGTGCAACATAAGAGGAAAAAGTACCGGGGCTCTCCCCATACAAACTATTACAAACGTAGTCGACTGTTTCCTCCCTGGATAATGACACTAGAGCAAATATTTTTGGTGCATAAAACTTATAACTGCCATGACTATTTTACTATTTACTATTTTTATTTTTTTTTAAATTTTAGTATCTATGATAATTAGAAATTCGTAGTTCGACTCTACAAAAGACGTTCGAAAAGACCAATCGAAACGGAAACAAAAGACGATCGACAACAGCGCCATAATGGCAGGTGACTGCCAAAATGACAGATGTCAAAGTGACTGCTGTCAATCTTGAAGGAGCTTCAAAAACTATCTACTGGAAGTTTGTTACTCAACTCACCGGTCACATTAAGCAAACCGATCATTCTCCTTAAACCGTTATGGGCTGAACTCGTCATTGGCAGAATTGTTTAGCTTAAGCTATACAGAACGCCATAACAAAAAATTGAATTGAATTGAAAACTCGTGGAACCAAATTACAAGTGGAACCTCTATACTTACACAGCACACCACAATAATCACCGTACAATTGCTACACAAACCTGGACTTCCACACCACCTCCAGTATTTGGCTAAATTGCGGCTTTTTGGCGTGCAGAAGCCATTAATTAAGAAGAAGAAGAATCGAACCAACTAGAACAAAATGTACATGCGGTCGAACCACGGGGCCAGAAGCGAAATAGTCCTCAACCAATTTCTTATATAATTACTAATAACCCTGTATAAATTAAATTCATGAGTAGAAATACTTTAAACATTTGATTCGAGCGAGATTCAAAAATTCCGCTCGAGTTGAAAACATTCTTATAATAGCAGTTATAAATAAATATAAACATGCTATTTATCTGCTACACTGTTCTCAATTTTCATTTATTTATGGTATTAAATAACGCTTTACAAATTCTAGAATAAGTTATTTTAAAAAACCCTACTAATTATTAATGCAAGTTTGACAGATTTTGAAATTTATTTTCAGATTCGGGTAGACTTTATAATAATTAGGCTACGTTATAGCACAGTTTGTGCTAGTAATAAATAAACTATACTAAACACTTTATTCTTTGTTTCATTTTTACTTAAGTATTACATTTTCCTAGTTATATAGAGACTCAAGACAACCTAAGGAATCTTTGAATCCTAATAAGAGAAAAAGGTACCAGCGCTCTCTCCATACAAACGTCGACTCCCTCCCTGGATAATGACACTAGCAAATATTTTTGTTGCATAACACTGTCATGATAATTTCTACAATCTCTGACATGAGTGTAAACACCAATGAGTTGCAAACTTGCATAAATACTTGTTGGTTACACAGTGTGAACGAAACAATGTTTGAGACACTTGCACATGTATAAAACAAATAATTTTACAAAATTAGTTTTTGACAAGTATTCTACAAGTTTACTAGTAGAATACTTATTCTACAAGTTTACTAGTAGAATACTTGTTCTACAAGTTTACTAGTAGAATACTGGTTTCTTGGTGAAAACGAGGGGTGATAATTAGAAAATGAAAAAACCAACGACATAGGGGCATGGTCATGGCAGTTTAACAAAAATATTTGCTATAGTGCCAGGGAGGAAAAGTCTACTACGTTGGTATGGAGACAGCGCTGGTACCCTTTCCTCTTAAATGTTGTTTGGTTTATTCATCGAGCTATGTCAAAATATCTACTATCTAATATATAAAATTCTCGTGTCACGGGGTTCGAACTTGAACTCCTCCGAAACGGCTCGACCGATTCTCATGAAATTTTGTGAGCATATTCAGTAGGTCTGAGAATCGGCCAACATCTATTTTTTATTTTGTTTCCTTTAGTTTTTTTTTAAATGGCAAAACAACGTTTGCCGGGACAGCTAGTAATATATAAAATTCTCGTGTCACGGGGTTCGAACTTGAACTCCTCCGAAACGGCTCGACCGATTCTCATGAAATTTTGTGAGCATATTCAGTAGGTCTGAGAATCGGCCAACATCTATTTTTATTTTGTTTCCTTTAGTTTTTTTTTAAATGGCAAAACAACGTTTGCCGGGACAGCTAGTTGAAATATAATTTTTTCAATGTTGGTCCAACCACAAATACGTCATTGGTGTCTGTAGGGATGAGCCGTGCACATAGAGGAATTAAGGCCGTGCAGTAAAATAGCAATTGTATCAATCCTTCAAGACACGGTTATGAGATTGGCTTAAATACATGGAAAGGTAATATTTTGGCACAATAATTCAAAGTCGCAACTTGAGTAGGTTTGCTTTAATTTATTGCGCATGCGTGATCGATACTTTAGCCAACCGTTGGACAAGTATATAAACTCGTAGCGCTACCAACATGACGTAGAAGAAATCGAGAGGTGAAGGTGCGAATAATGGAGAGGTGTCGTCGCCCATATTTTTTAATAAAAATAACAACATCATTGGAATCTTATTGGAGTTAGCAGAGCGATACGATATTGTCGTGAAAGTGGAGTGTTTCGACGTGTCATCTTGTTTGATAGCAGTGTGTCCGAGGCTAAAGACGGCGGATCGCGACGATCAAGACATCGCTCCCAGTGCAAGGCGACCATTTTGTGATTTACGCACAGCGCGCACGATAAGTTGAAAGTTGATTTGCAGTCTGATTTACAATATATCGAACGGAAGAACCGTGCAATAAGCTGATATCCCATCATAGAGCAAGAGTGTTGAGCGGGGAGTGTGGTGTGTGTAGTGTCAGTCATGATGAATGCAGTGAGTCGCGCGCGGCGCCGCTCGGTGCGGAGCCCCGGCAGTGCGGGCAGCTCGAGTCGAGAGGAACGCTACGCGGCCAGCAAGTGGGGCGACGCACCGCCGGGCTCCGCCCTACCACCGCCGCCCACGCATTGGCGCCGCGACGGCCGCTGTCGGCCCGAGACGGACCTCGCCGCGCCGCTCAAGCTGCTGCTCAACGTGGCCTAGAGGACTATAGTACGTGTAGTGTTAGCGCGGCTCGAGCTGGCTGCGACTGTAACAGACTCGCCTCCAGCCCGAGCCGCTGTCTCTGCTAAGTCTTTATTTTGTAATTACGCGAAGCGCGTGAGCCGGTTCTAGGGGCTAGCGCTCCGCCGCCGTCTCGACCAAATTTCGGCGTTGGTATTATTTTATGAAAATTTTAGTAGATAAGATAAAATAGCCGCGGGTGCTCCGCCCCGCCGCCGCCCGAACTCACTCTCCTGAACAAAACACGATGAAAACGTAAAAAAAATTAAAAGGAGTTGATTGCGGGCTGCCGGGCGGTGCGGAGTGCCCTCGAGGCCGCGCGCTCGCGCCGCCAAGTCCCGCGCTCCGCCCCGCGGCCGCTCAGAGCCCCAGTTTATTGTTGAGGGCTGACGGCCACGCCGAGCTGAGTGCTGCATTAGTTGTGTATGAGATGAGATGGGGACGGCGTCGCGCTGCGCGCCGGCGCTTGCTATCGCTAGTCGAGTATCGACTGTATATGTTTTATTTATCTGGAGACGTGTCTGCCTGCGAGTGCGCGGGGCCACGCTGGGACACGGAGCCCGGAGTCTTCTCTCCGAGCTCCACAGCTTTAACGACACTAGTGTCGCCCCGCGCCTCTATATAATGTGTAACTCTAGATGTAAATTGAAGTCTCACTGATACGATGGTCATGTTATATGTTTGTACAGATAGTATATTGATCTCAGCCGTGGCCGCCTCTCTGTTAGACCTTCTGTGATGTACAAAACGAAATTACTATATTTGGAATTTACAAGATTTTTATAATTAGTTTGTAAAACATATACTTTTAAGTGAAGATGAGTGGAGGCGGTCCACGGTTTCCCCTTCCCACCGTTCCCATCCTTTATCCTACTTAATCCTATCCCGTTTTCCTTATCCTTTCCCAAAATCCTTTATCCTTGTCCTATTTCATCCTTTTTTATCCCCACCAAATTCCAGTCCCACCCAGCTTCCTAATCCTATCCCTTGATCCTCATCCCATCCCATCCCTATATCCTGTGTAATCCCAGGGTTCTCCGGAACCCGCCAAATGTCTCCATGTTTCTGGCAACTGGTCGTAACGTACAAGCTCTTCACTCTTCACGAGTGGAGCTTACCTTCGATATACAACAAGTACAACTGACTGAAGATATGAAGAACTAGTCCTACGGTTTTACTGCAAGCTGAAGATTCCTGACAGATACATTTTATAGTGGAGGCATCGAGTGGAGGTGTAAAAGCAGCGAAGTGGACTCCGGGCTCCCGAAAGAAATGCAACCAGGAACATTGCTCTGATGATGATGAGATTTTACCTATGATTTAGTCTTTCTTAATATAATGATGACCCAGTTGGCACAATGGTCACCATCCCGGACTGCCAAACACAGGGTGGCGGGTTCGCTTCCCGCCTCAGACATGTATTTATGCTTAGATATTTGTCTGTGCTGTGGTTGTTTCTGTGTATTATAAGTATACTAACGACCCGCCCCGGCTTCGCACGGCTATATTATGCATGTATACATATAAACCTTCCTCTTGAATCACTATCTATGAATATTTCTCATAGAATATTCTATAAATAAATATTCTATAAAAATATTCTATGAGAAATAACAAGTTTATTGTTTTCACTTCTGCCTGCACTCCCGGAGTGCGGTGTTTTTTGATTCGGTCGCCGCGCTCAAAGCCCGCGATAAAAGCTATGCAATAGCTTAATAAGAAAATAGGTAAATTACTATATTTTTTACAGATACGCGAATGAGCTCTGGGTCACGCAGGGCTCAGCTAATTGGTAATGTGACTGTACGTATGGGTCTCGAAATGCACCGCGCAACTGTGGCGCGTGCGGTGCGGCTACTCAACAACAACTCCTAACTGCCAGTTTTAATCAAAGGTGATTTTAATGCCATCTGTTATAAAAATGTAAGCAACTTTCCTGTGACGAAAATTCGTAACTATCTGACGTTTAAAAGTATTAAAACTACGCTTATAGAAATTCGACCCATCTTATTTAGAAAATAAATTTAATAGAAATATCTCCTTTCTCAAATTTTGACGCGCAGTTTGAACTGCGAACGTGCTGGGACCTGTTCGTCTTGGCTAAAAGTAAGTTTCTGCATTAAATGTGTTAAGTTCAATGTAAATGTAATAAATTAATCATTATTTTCTTATTATTATTAGTATTGGTTGTTAAATTTAAATGTAAGTGTTAAAATCTTCGTTACAAGTTTCGACTATTATTAGTTACGAGATATTTCCGGAACAAAACTTTTTCTTGTTTTATCACTATTAATTTTTATAAGAGGAGAGAGATAGGAGTTATTGTCATTAAAATAAAAAATTAACTGAATTTACTATTTTTTATAACATTCAGATTACACATAGATCCATTATTACACAATTAAATACAAATAAAACCATAAGTTAAAAAAACTATAACTACTATTTTTATTAATTAATCAGGGTCACAAGGAACCAACGAATATTTAACAAGTAGTAATGGCATAAAACACTTCCTTTCACAATGATAACAGTAAATTTTAAATACATTAAAAAAACCTGAAACTTCACTTTCACTTTTTTGTTTTTGTTTTCGGTTTTTTTTTAGTTTTTGTTTTCAGGTTTTTTGAAGTGAAAACTTCTTATGGCGCGTTGGGCACTTTTGTGGGTGAGCATTTTCAGCCGTTCTCGCGACAGATGAGATTTGACACAGATATACAGTTTTCACTTCTGCCTGCACTCCCGGAGTGTTTAGTTTTTGGATCAGGTTTCACCATTTTTACTGCCGCTGTTGTTCAGGTTTAACCATTTTTAGTGCCGCTGTCACCGAAAATTCTACTCCATAAGGCGAAAGCGACTATTTCTTCAAATTGCAACGTGTACATAATCGTAACCCATTAAGGAGTTAGGTGATGAGAAGGTGCTTTCAGATGCTTCATTCATCGATACCTATTAGTGTATGTGCCCATTCTACTGGTGAAAATGGAAAACTAAGCAATTTGCTTAATCTCGCTGTACAGATCTGTTCATCACTCCGAAGATCCTCATCAGATCTTCATTTAAGATAGGGTTTCCTATCAACATTCATTCAAACCCAGTCCGACGAGACGAAAGCGACTATTTTATTTAAATTGTAACCTGTAATCGTAACCGCTGGAAGAGTTTTCTAAAGAGAAGGTGGTTTCAGATATTCCATTTATCGGTTAACGCATTAACTATTAGTTTATGGCCCAATTCTACTGGTGGAAAGCAAAAACTGAGCAATTTCCTGCACTCTCGAGGTGTAATTCTGTTCTGAGAACCTACTCCTTTTTTTAAGTCTGTTAAAAATGCAAAATGGTCTGTATAAAAACATTTTTAGTTTTGTATCCAATAAATAAATAAATATTGCGAACATTCCACACATCGTCATCTAGCCCCAAGCTAAGCAGCAAAGAAGCAACTTGTATTATGGGTGCTAGACAACGGATAATACTACTAATATACTTTTCTTTTTGTAAATATATACGTATAATACATGGAAACAACCAGACCATAGACAAATATCTAAGCATTTGACGACCCAGTTGGCACAATGGTCACCATGCCGGACTGCCAAACACAGGGTCGCGGGTTCGATTCCCGCCTCAGACAATTATTTATGCTTAGATATTTGTCTGTGGTCTGGGTGTCTGTATGTATATTAAGTATATATTTACAAAAGAAAAGTATATAAGTAGTATATCCGTTGTCTAGCACCCATAACACAAGTCTAGTTACTTAGCTTGGGGCTAGATGGCGATGTGTGGAATGTCCTGCAATATTTATTTATTTATTTATAAATACTTGTCTGAGGCGGGAATCGAACCCTGTGTTTGGCAGTCCGGCATGGTAGCCATTGTTCTAACTGTAATCACCCCATTTTACGGTATCAAAAGATATATTTTGATATATTTTGATATATTTTAGGTATTTGATGACGTCACTAAAATATGTCGACCGATATAGCTCGACATATTTTATATCGACGGTGGAACTTTAAAATGTCGTAAGGGACATTTTCTCGAAAGTACACTTCATATTGCGTAGTATAGCACATTTCATGCCCTATCGATCTGTGTTATTAAAATTTTGATATCTCTTCAAATATATGGATACTAGCGACCCGCCCCGGCTTCGCACGGCTATATTAAGGATGTTTTGTACATATAAACCTTCCTCTAGGATCATTCTATTTAATAAAAAAACAGCAATAAAATCCGTTGCGTAGTTTTAAAAATCTGATTATGACATAAAAAACTTTATCATTATCACTACATAGTATAAAACAAAGTCGCTTTTTCTGTCCCTATTTCCCTTTGACGGGTTATATGTATAAGAAGTATAATATAGCCCATAATATGGGATATATTATATCACTAGCGACGATAAAAAAACCAGTCAAAATAATAACCCATAATAATATTATGGGTTATTATTTTGACTGGTTTTTTTTTTTTCATTTTTAATTCAGAGACGTCGTAAGTCCTTCTATCTGGTATATTTATGTGTTGTAAGGCCCTTACAAAAATAAAAAAGTTCAATTTGACATAAAATATATATATTTTTTCATTATTGAATAAGAATTGGCGTAAGTAGTATTGGGTTCCGTACCACTGTATTCTGTTTTTATTTTTTAACCTCGACGCAAAAACAAATGCAAAAAATAGATGGCGCTAGTGATAAAAATACATGAATGAAGGGTAAATGGTGGTTTACGGTTTATGACGTATTAAAAAACTACTTACCAAATCTCGTTCAAACCAATTTTGGGTGGAAGTTTGCATGGTAATATTGCATATCATATATTTTAGTTTTATCATTCTCTTATTTTAGAAGTTACAGACACACTTTTTACCACTTTGAAAGTGTCTCACGCGTAAACTATCCAGTTTAGAAAAAAATATATTTAGAAATGAGAAACCTTAATATCATTTTTGAAGACCTATCCATGGATAACACTTACGTATGGGTTTGATAAAAAAAAATTGAGTTTCAGTTCTAAGTATGGAACCCTAAAATTTACTGTTTTTTTTTCTATTTTTGTGTAAAAATCTTAATGCGGTTTACAGAATACATCTACTTACCAAGTTTCAACAGTATAGTTCTTAAAGTTTCGGAAACAAGTGGCTGTGACATACGGCAGATAGACAGACATGACGAATCTATAAGGGTTCCATTTTTTGCCATTTGGCTACGGAACCCTAAAAAATGTTGCGTAGTTTTAAAGATCTAAGATACTTTGTTTTATTATATGTAGTTACTATGTAGTTAGTTAACACAATTAATATGTTATTATTGAAATATAATTTCATGGAAATGGCGTCACAGTGGTTCACAGTTTATAATTCTTTGTAATATTTACTATATTAATCGAATGGTTTAAGTACTTACACCCGAAACATTTTAAAATCATACGACATAAACTTTGAAATTTAACGAAATGTCCCTTACTACATTTAAAATTTCCACCGTCGATATATTTTAGTATATTAATATAAAATATAGCTACGTCTGTGACGACCTTTAAACAAAGCGTTCATACTTGACACTGACAGTGCGCATTTGACATTTTTTTATAGTCAGTCTGTGGTTTTGTTTATGATTCTCTCGTTTCCCGGTTGTTGCCGACATTATTTTTATTAAATATTTATGAGTAAGTACAATTTATTCTGTGTTGTCCCTTTTTGTTTAGTTAAAATTATTCTGCACAAGGTAATCTTAGGTACCGTCCAAAACATTATACCGTCCAAAACATTATACCGTCCACTCTCATTGCTGTAGTTTTTTTCCTCGACCCACTTGACATTGGCAGAATTGCGCCTTTATGTCAGCAATCAGCCATACAAAAAAGTTGAAGTTGAAGTACGTTATTTACAAAACAAAAAAGCGATTATTTCTAAAATGGAGAAGAAACATATTTTTTCTTCGATAGAAAAGAAAACCTTTCTAGACATTTTAAAAAAGCATAGTGGAGTCATTGAAAATAAACAGACCGATGGGAGCAGCCTCAAACAAAAAAATGAGGCTTGGGATCGGGTCGCTAAAGAATATAATTCCAGTCCATTTACCACTCAACCGGTAAGTAATAATTAATATTAGGTATACCTAATAATTATAAAAGTGGCTAGAGGTCATTCAATTTACTTTTTTATATTTTCATTTTAGGTTACCACTAAGCAATTACGACGTTTGTGGATGAACACAAAGCAACGCCAAAGAGAGGCAATAACGAAACAGAAGCAGCACTGTATGGCAACTGGAGGAGGACCTTCTGCTAGCGATGCTGACATTGACCCAGATGTAGCCCAAATTACATCTGCGTTGATTGTGGGTGTAGACAAAGCAATTGATTCCAACACACCAGCATCAGGTAGGTACATCTTCACCGAGTCCATACAAATTGAAAACAGAAATTCTAATTCAGTGAAACAGGCTCTAAATTGAACCATTTTTCTTTACAGACTTAACTGAGACGTCAACAGAACCAGAAGTTTATGAGCTGGATTTCACAACAACAGCATCCTTAGACGCCACTAATTCCCAACAATGCACATTCACCACAGTGCCGTCATCAACAGTGACACTCCTAACACCACCAAGGACACTGCCTCCACCGCCACCACCACAAACGGTGTCACGCAATATTACCCAAAAAACAAACACTATCCTGGAAAAGGAATATCAAGATAGGAAACAAAGACAATCTGAACTGCATGAACTACAAAAACAGCTGCTAATGGAGCAAATAAGAGAGGCTAGGGCAAAAGCTGATTTAGCAGAATTAATATTCCAACAAAATAGAACTGGTAAGTTTTAATAATAAGCCAGAAGATGTCCAATGCTGGGGGCTAATTCCTAAACTCCAATGGTGATTCCTATGAATCCTTTTAACTTTTAATCGAGTGATAAGCAGGCGCAACTACTGAAGATCATTGCCATGAAGGTTATGGAATCAGTCCCCTGGCCATGAGAGTAATATGGCTGACGCACCTTAACAAATTAGGTATGTAATACTAGTATTTTCTAAGGTTTTCGCGACTTGAACTCATAAATATAAATATATTAAAATGGATATATTAAATTTTAAGTAGACGGTAGTTTGACAGCATTTCACATAATATTTTTGTAAGACGAATGTCATCTCAGTCTGCCTGTGACCATGGGAACTGCAAAGTTCCCGAAACGTCAGGTTTAAAATTAAAATAAAAACTGGTTGCCTGTAAAGTCGGTATACGGGCGAAAGTTTTACGTGACAACAACTGTGCTCGAGTGGAAGGGACGCGTGCCTTTCACTTTTTATGTCTGTCTCTCTCGCTCTTAGGCGGGCTAACCATGCCCGAGTGGAAGGGACGCGTGCCTCTCACTCGCTCTCATTGTGAGCGCATAACGTCAGCGGAGCGTAACGCAGTTTCTTGAAGTGTCACCCGGCAAACCAATTTATAAAACGTTGTCACGTCAAAAACGCGAATATATCCGTTTTAATATATTTATATTTATATGTAATACTATTTACCAAAAATTAGCTCCTTATGAAGGAACTTATAGCAAAATACAGTTACTTACTCCCGCTAAACTGACGTTATGATAGCTGGTGTGAATATCTCGTATCTTAAGTAAAAATAGTCAACTCATTTAGCTAATTAGTTCCTATTGTTGAAGCACAATCATATGATTATTATAATACAAGTCCTATTGTTATTGTATTTTGCCAAGGACCATATTCAACATGGACATCAGCTTTAATGTAACTAACTACAGAGATTATATTGAGGTCTAACATTTTTATCTTTCTTTTCAGATCAAAATGAGTAAAAAAAATAAATAAAAATTTAAAAAACCGACTTCAAAAAAAACCTGAAAAGAAAAACTAACAAAACCTGAAAAAAAAAACCAAAAAGTGAAAAATAATCCATTTCGGGTCACTAAGACAGCAGATAACTTAATCATAAGTACTTACTTGGAAGTCTGACTGGGTTAGATTGAATGTTGAGAGGTATAAAGAAAACATGGTGTCACCCAGTCCGACTTCCAAGTAAGTACTTATGATTAAGTTATCTGCTGTCTTAGTGACCCGAAATGGATTATTTTTCACTTTTTGGTTTTTTTTTTCAGGTTTTGTTAGTTTTTCTTTTCAGGTTTTTTTGAAGTCGGTTTTTTAAATTTTTATTTATTTTTTATTTAACCATTTTTAGTGCCACTGTCACTGAAAATTCTACTCCATGAGGCGAAAGCGACTGTTTCTTCAAATTGCAACCTGTACCTAATCGTAACCCATTGAAGAGTTTGATGATAAGAAGGTGTTTTCGGATGCCCCATTCATCCTTTTTGTGTATGGGCCACTTCTATTAGTGGAAATGGAAACCTGAGCAATTTGTTGAATCTCGCTGTGCAGATCTGTTCATCACTCCGAAGATCCTCATCAGATCTTCATTTAGGATAGGGTTTTCTATCAAAATTCATTCAAACCCAGTCCGGCGAGGCAAAAGTGAATATTTTATTCAAATTGTAACCTGTAATCGTAACCGATTGAAGAGTTTTCTAATGAGAAGGTGGTTCCAGATATTCCATTTATCGGTAACTATTAGTTTATGGGCCAATTCTACTGGTGGAAATCGAAAAATGAGCAATTTGCTGCACTCTCGAGGTGCAATTCTGTTCATCACTTCGAAGATCCTCATCAGAACTTCATTTAAGATAGGGTTCTCTATCAACATTCATTCAAACCCAGTCCGGCGACTAAATTCGACTAAAATCTTCAAATTGTAACCTGTAATCGTAACTGATTGAAGAGTTTTCTGATGAGAAGGTGGTTTCAGATATTCCATTTATCGGTAACTATTCGTTTATGGGCCAAATCTACTGGTGGAAATCGAAAACTGAGCAATTTGCTGCACTCTCGAGGTGCAATTCTGTTCATCACTCCGAAGATTCTCATCAGATCCTCACCAAATTTTTATGGGACCACCCCTGAGGTATCACTTTTCGAACACAAAAAGAATCATCTCAATCGGTTGAGCCGTCTTCGAATGATCGCGTAACATACACACAAAAAAAAACATACAGACGAATTGAGAACCTCCTCCTTTTTTGAAGTCGGTTAAAAAGAAGGTTCAAAAGGATTAAAAAAAAACTAAGATTTCATTGTACTATATAAATTATTATAATAAAACTTTTAACTTTTATAAAAATATAAAACAATTTTTCTTAAACATATCAGAAAACTAATTTTATTGTTTACCTAAGTGAAGTAATTTTCAATTATTGAGTTTCTCAAAATAAAACCTGAGGTATAAGGCTGTAATGGGTTATCATCTACAGTATCTCCTTCATTCTCCTCCTCTTCATTTTCAAATGGCATTTGGTCATTTAACATTAATGCCAGGTTCGATAGCACCGCACAGGCCACAATTATGTTACACACAGTAACCAATTTATTGCCCAAACCTCTTCGTAAACAGGGAAATCTTCTCTTCAATATGCCAAATGTACGTTCTACGATATTCCTGGTTTTTATCTGAGCTCTATTATATCGACGTGATGGCTGATCTTCAGGCTCCGGTCTAATAGGTGTGAGTACAAATGGTAAAGCGGGATAACCACTGTCACCAACTAACCTACCATTTAAAATACCTTGTGTATATTTCATGTAGACACTAGACATTTGAAAAATTCTGGAATCATGCATACTTCCTGCCCATCTTGCAACAATGTCTAAAATTTCTGTTCTCGGGCCAACTATTACCTATGAGAAATCCTACTAATATTATAAATGTGAAAGTTTGTGTGTGTGTGTGTGTGTATGTATGTTTGTTACTCCTTCACGCAAAAACTACTGGACCGATCGCGATGAAACTCTGTATGTAGATAGCTGGGGAACTGGATTAACACATAGGCTACTTTTTATCCCGATATTCTCGCGGGATCGGGACTTACGCGGGTGAAACCGCGGGGCGCAGCTAGTTGTTTATAAACGTTTAAATGTTCAAAAAATAAGTTTATTTATTAATCTAATCTCAGATACTTTACCTAACTTTACTCTATCCAGGAAACTACAAGTAAGAGCATGAGAAAATATAAGTAAGTACCTATTTGTCAAATATATCAAAAAAATAGTAGGTAGGTAGTAAAATTAGTAGACCTTACAAGGTCTTATATAAGAAGTAATAGTGTCCGTCAATCGGCGGATTGCTTATATTTGTGCATAATTGTGCGCGAAAAATTAAATTTGTGCGTCTTAGGATTTTCGAGATATTTAATTTCCTGCTGGGCTGACGTTTTGCAAAAACTTGTATCTCCGAAACCATTGAATGTGCGACCTTGGATTAAACATATATAAGTAGCTCTTAATTTGTGCGTATTTGTGCGCTAATTTGTTTTTCATAAATATCTACTGTTTAAGAGAAATCATGCAACCCTGAAAATTCGAAAGAAACTCCTAACGCTATAATGAGCACACGCAGAAGTTCACTGAAAGCGGTATTTGGCTCGTTTTGTTATTCTTTACATGTATAATAAGTTTCAAGAAAGTACATAAGCGCATTTTTCAATAATAACACTTCAAGTCAAATCTGAAAATGTCATAGCTTTGCAAGAAACCTATTCAACTAAAGATATGTGCGTATATACCAAAAATTAGAGTGCCTTTTGAAATACATATCCTAAAAATTTCAGCTTCAAATGTCTCGTATTTAAGTAGATATAAACGAAAAACAAATCATAACTTCAGTTCTTGGCTAACCGACCAAATTCGAATGGTCACGAAAAAGCGACGTTTTCATACATTTTGATGACCTTCTTAAATTGATTGTATTATACTGAAGCTGTTGTCCGTACAGTCGCGCTTAGAACGTTTATAGAGGTTTTAGTGCATAATAATTTTTTCAATAGGTAGGTAGGTACATTAGAGAAATATTAATGTATGTATTTCTAAAATGACACGTTTATCTATAGGTACTTCTATACTAATCTTCTATACCTACTCTATAATATTATAAAGAGGTATCGTTGGTAACATGTTTGTATGTGTGTATGTTGGTATCTCCAGATTCCAGAACCACTGGACTAATTTGGATGACAAACTTATTACTACGTGGAATTGAAACTGATCGTTTATTTCATGATTAAGCTTGGTATATGATAAGCAACATCAAAATGCCAAATCGAGCATAAGATTACCTATGCTAAATTGGCAACACTATACATATACCCCGAAAACTATTGGAGCGGGGTGAGTAAACCGAGAGCGGTGCGGGAGGCAAACTGCACGTCTTAACTAGCGTCTGACTCTTTCCCACTAATGCCGCATGCCGTGTAACTGTTTCACACAGAGCGAGTTACAACCACCAGGCGGGCGGCGCACACTGGTCCCGATTCCGAAAATCAGGGAATTGGGGGTTGAAGTCCGAATTAGGGTTTGATTTGTCTAAATTAAGGTATTTAGATGATTCTAAACAACTTTTATGGAATAGCTTTTTCTGATATCAGGGCCCGTTTCCAGGAAAAATAATGTAAATTTTTTTGTATGGAAAAATTCAGTTTTTATTAATTATTTTGTAATCGGTCGGAGATGTTAAAACCAAACTTACTAGGGATTATAGAGGGTATAATTCAGCACATTATATACTAAGACAATCTCTGCCCGTACAAAAACGGCAGGCGTTCGAAACTCAATTTTTTATTTCGCGATTTTAAAGGTACCTAATGTAATTTTTAGGGTTCCGTAGCCAAATGGCAAAAAACTATATATGTCTGTCTGTCTGCCGTATGTCACAGCCACTTTTTTCCGAAACTATAAGAACTACACTGTTGAAACTTGGTAAGTAGATGTATTCTGTGAACCGCATTAAGATTTACAAACAAAAATAGAAAAAAAACAATAAATTTTAGGATTCCCCATACTTAGAACCGAAACTCAAATTTTTTTTTTATCAAACCCATACGTGTGGGGTATCTAGTGATCATCGACCACTACCAATAGACTCCTAATGAAGGGTCTGTAATGTTCACCACGCATAGTAGTTTTAGACTCTATATCAAAGGGTCCTTTCGAATACAACTTTAGTGGGAACCAAGGAGTGGTGCAGTCGATTACTCGCAGTTTTTTATTATTTTTTGCTGTTGTCGTCGCGAGAATCGGTTCAGAAATGGTGTATTGTTCTATAAAATGGTGTGGGAAAAATAAAAAAACATCCAGCTACCAGAAAGATGGGATAACTTTCCACCGGTAAGTGATTTAAACTTTCATTTTGACTGTCCCAACTGCAAAAGATATCTTGGTAAAAATTGTTCGTCAAATAAAACGGGCTCGCGTTGAAGTCTTTTTGAAGTAAAACCAACACTTTTTTGCGTGTAACAAAACAAAAACTAACCATATTTTGGTGCGAAAATTCAGTTTTAGTACGGACACTAGCGCCTCCACTCAACTGCACAAATAAGTTGGTTTTAAAACAATTTTATTTTTTTGATGCGGTATACACGCAAACTAATTGGTAAGGAACAAATTTGTTTGAAATATCGATACAGCGCTCTCACTCAATAGAAAACGAATTGTGCTATTTTATCAAAAATATTAAGCACGTGTAAGTAGTGGTGGGGTATAAATGAAAAAAATAATATCGATTCGATAAAACTTAGAACTGACATGTTTTGTATTTTACATTAATGAATTTATTTGTCAAAAAGTATTTTAACTGACTTAAAAAAGAAAGGGTTTGCGTATATTTATTCGTCGATTACTCGAAGACAGCTTGAAGATATGGTGGGTTCATGAATAAAATTAAACGATGTAAGTCGGCTCAGTGGTTAATTATTTATATTTATTTAAAAATAATACATTCGTTGCAGTTTTTTTTTTCTATAATTTTATAATACAAACATCGATAAAATCTATGGTATCGATATTTAGTAATTACTTATTACCAACACTATGACATCGGCAGTTACGCCCCCCGCTACCTCATGATTTGGTGAACTACGTCCTGAACAAAAACGAAGCGATGTTGTATCTATTCGGTTATATGATCGATGCTAGTGATACAGCAAATCAAAAAAAATGGGTCTGTGGGACTTCGAAAATGTAGTAGAACAAAAATATATCTGTCTGTCTGTTTGTTTGTTACATAATATACAATTAAAACGCCTAAACCAAGTGAAATCTGAGGAATGTCGTGGTATACTTTACATCAAAATCCAATTAGTAGGTGCTGAGTAATCAACAAAAAAACTGCAACCGCTCGAGAAAACCCCCCAGTTGAACGTCTTACAACAAAGACGAACGTCACAGAATACACAATAGTGTAGCATACTTTTATCCCGATATTCCCACGGGATCGGGACTTATGCGGATTTGAATATGGAATAATTCGTATATTTAATTTCACCCGCGTAAGTCCCGATCTCGTTTGAATATCGATAAAAAAAAAAAGTATCCTATGTCCATTGTCCGTCGCCTGGTTCTAAACTTCCTCTCCATCAATTTTCAGCCAAATCGGTTCAGCCGTTCTTGAGTTATCCATCAATTTTCAAAAAAAAAAGTATCCTATGTCCGTCTCCTGGTTCTAAGCTTCCTGTTCATCAATTTTCAGCCAAATCGGTTCAGCCGTTCTTGAGTTATCCATCAATTTTCAAAAAAAAAAGTATCCTATGTCCGTCTCCTGGTTCTAAGCTTCCTCTCCATCAATTTTCAGCCAAATCGGTTCAGCCGTTCTCGAGTTATAAATAGTGTAACTAACACGACTTTCTTTTATATATATAGATTTTGTTTTATTTTACCTAGAATATCTACCTAAAATCTGTTCCCTTTAGAAAAATAGAATCGAACTAGTGTTTAATCAAATTAGTGTTTTTTTTTCTCAATACAATTTAATAATTTCACTTTAAGATTTATAATTCTAAATGGAAAAAAAGAAGACATAAGGTACCTTTAAAATCGTAAAATAATAAATAGTATATTGGTATGGAGGGGAGGGATACCGATAAGGTTTGGAAAAACAAGTGTAAAACGCTTACTAACTGCCAAAGCAGGTAATGAGTGCCATTGTCTAAGAACAATGGCAGGTAGAAGGTCAAATGACTAATATCAGAGATATTAAGTAAGTGTCTTAGTATATAATATGCGGAATTATACCCTCTATAATCCCTAGTAAGTTTGGTTTTAACATCTCCGCCCGATTACAAAATAATTACTAAAAACTGAATTTTTCCATACAAAAATTTAACAACAATATTTTTCTTGGAAACGGGCCCTGACATCAGAAAAAGCTATTCTATAAAAGTGGTTTAGAATCATCTAAAAACCTTAATTAAAAAAAATCAAACCCTAATTCGGACTTCGACCCCTAAGTCCCTGATTTTCGGAATCCGGACCAGTCTGCGGCGCGAGCGCGAGCGCCCGCACCACCGAGATATGAACCTACACAATAGTCCTTTTATGCAATTTTAAAATCAATGTAAAAGTAATATTATTATTATTTTATTATAATATTATTTATTATGCACAAAACCGATATTTTTGTCTAATTCGTATCGCGAACTTAGTAAAATGAAGTAGGTACCTACCTACCTGAGCTATCAATAATCTATAATAGGTAAGGAAGATAAAAGCTTACTTACTAGTTTCTATTAACTCAAAATAAAACTTTTGCAACTTCCCATAACACTTTTCCAATTCACAGTACCTAAACCCAACTAACTGCTTCAGTATAATACAATCAATTTAGGAAGGTCATCAAAATGTATGAAAACGTCGCTTTTTCGTGACCATTCGAATTTGGTCGGTTAGCCAAGAACTGAAGTTATGATTTGTTTTTCGTTTATATCTACTTAAATACGAGACATTTGAAGCTGAAATTTTTAGGATATGTATTTCAAAAGGCACTCTAATTTTTGGTATATACGCACATATCTTTAGTTGAATAGGTTTCTTGCAAAGCTATGACATTTTCAGATTTGACTTGAAGTGTTATTATTGAAAAATGCGCGTATGTACTTTCTTGAAACTTATTATACATGTAAAGAATAACAAAACGAGCCAAATACCGCTTTCAGTGAACTTCTGCGTGTGCTCATTTAAGCGTTAGGAGTTTCTTTCGAATTTTCAGGGTTGCATGATTTCTCTTAAACAGTAGATATTTATGAAAAACAAACTACTTATATATGTTTAATCCAAGGTCGCACATTCAATGGTTTCGGAGATACAAGTTTTTGCAAAACGTCAGCCCAGCAGGAAATGAAATATCTCGAAAACCCTAAGACGCACAAATTTAATTTTTCGCGCACAATTATGCACAAATATAAGCAATCCGCCGATATACATTATATATCTCTTCGGTCATTCGTTTAAAAATCTTCCTGCTGGAGCACCGTCATTCCAGCAGAATTCGTTTTTCCCGTTTTTTTCCTCAATGGCTACATGCACTAATTTTTTATTTCGCGCACATTTACAGCAGACTGAGCACTAATTATTCACCGAACCATTTCGTTCTAGAAGCACTTTTTTTGCCCGGCTGACGGACACTAGAAATTTGCCGTCACTTTTCCCTTTTGTTCGGAAGGTAAAGCGAATAGTTTCGCTCTAACATAAAATATAGATATTTAATTGTTCGTTTGTTACTGTTACATGATAGGTATGTAATGTACCTACTATAATAATGTCATTTTACGTACATATTTGTTAATAAATATTCTTGATTTTTGGTTCGTAATCATTCTGTTTCTATAATAATATGCTCGTATATAAAAATATCAAGAAGATATATAACGAACATAGCAAACGGAATAATTGGTTGTGTTCTCTCATGTGTGATCTACCTAATTTAGGGTTGAAATTATTAACCAATACCTGTGTATTAATAACGTACAATATGTTATGTGGGTCGGTAGTTAGTATTCGAAGCAAGCAGAAAAAGAGGTGTGAGCGTGCGCCTGTTAAATTGATGCGTCGAACGATACTTATGTATTTATTTGAAGATGTGAGCGTGCATCTAGTGAACTTTAAAATAAATAGAACTAAGGGACGTGAGCGTGCGTCTGGTAACTTATAGTTTCGATAGTTGATGTGAGCGTGCATCTTGCAAAAGTTGCATTGATATTGTGGCGTGAGCGTGCGTCTGGTAACTTGAAGTTTCGATAGTTGATGTGAGCGTGCATCTTGCAAAAGTTGCATTGATATTGTGGCGTGAGTGTCACAATACTTGTGACAGTACCTACTTATATATAACAATAATATTTTTTTTTACGATATTACAATCAATAAATAATATTAACAAATGGCAATACCAATTTCATACTTCACTAATAATAAACTAAAGAAGGTAGGTACGTCAAAAATCCTATTGTAATTTCTAATCAGGGTTCACTTTAAAATATGTAAGCAAACCCTACTGTCGAAGCTAATTTTTAGTGATTTTTGTTTCTGCAATTTTATTCTATAGGAGTGTTGTACTACTGTTACTAATACCCATAAAATTGAAATGGGGCATTTTGTAACGAGGGCAAAGTCCCTAACAAAATAAATCATACGGAACCACTCCATACCAACCTTACCTAGTCCCGACACCTATTTTAATTTGTTGTGCTTGGGTTCCGCGTCGCGGTAAGGCGAACCATAGTTTTGCTATTATTATTTTTTTGTCCTTTTGTTTTGATCCTTTTTGTTTTTGCTCGATGTAGGTTCATTATATAACTCGTAAATTACATAAAGATTTTTTGAATAAATTCCCATACAAAATAAATTATACTGAACCAATTTCTTCCAACCTTGGGGAGTCAGAATGCATCGGTACCCTCATTTGCTTTTTATCAACATAGGTTACTTAAGCTTGATGTCCTCCTGTCCTCAGTCTCACTTTTGTTTGCCGTGGCGCTAGTCACGTACCTATATACTTCTTAAGTTCGCACAGTTATTATATTTTATTGGCGTTAAAGCCTGTGATAAAAGTGTTTTAATTAATTGCTCCTGGTAAGTTGTCTCAATTATTCTCTGTGCCACGATTGATTATTTAATAATATTTTCTTGTGCATCCCTTCTAGATTTTTCTAGCTTAATTTGCAAGTATTTATTCCGCCGTAGCTACCTGCATAGGTACCTACATTCTTGGCGAAATCTTATCTACGCACTACGACACGACACGGCCTCTGTGACGTGTTGGATGCATTCTTCCTATTGAAGGCCGCCGGTTCGATTCCCGCGCCAACAATTTATGTTTCTTATTTAACAGTGTTACTAATTATAAGGAAAGTGTTACTGAATATTTTCCTATTGAAGGTCGCGGTTCGATTCCCGCGCCAACAATTTTATGTTTTTTTACTTAACAGTGCTACTAGTTATATAAGGGAAGTGTTACTTAATATTTTCCTATTGAAGGTCGCGGTTCGATTCCCGCGCCTACAATTTATTTTAAGTTTCTGTGCTGTTCTTTTATTACTGAACGTTGTTCCCAATTACAAGGGAAGTGTGTCTCAGTATTTTTTAACGGAAGGTCGCGGTTCGATTCCCGCTTCGTTAGAAAATATGTTAATTGATTTTCATTGCATTTTTAATTTTTATTACTTTAATAGAAAGTGCTTAGAATCCTCCGATGCTGACCTCCATAGCACAAGCCCAGTTTTAACACTTTTTCTTTTTAACCATTCTGTCTTAGATTCTCATTTCATCTAAAATTTAATCATCTCACTCGCTGCTTTTTCTTGACCACCCTCGGCTTGCTACAACAACACCAGCTCGCAGCTTTATTTTTATCATCTACCTTATTTTTTTCTCTCAGATATTTAGATTTTTATATTTCATTTTCAGGGTTCTTGTACCGGGGCCACACCGAGGCTAGAACCACCTGCCGGCACAGCGGACGTCCTGGAAGAGTAGACTTCGCGAGTCGAGTCTCCTCCAACCCAGTTCCCGAGCCACGCCGCCGCCTCGCGCCGCCTCCGGTCGTTGACCCATATTAATCACCAAAGCTAAGTTTCTCTTTTGCTTAGCAAAACTGCTAGAAACCAACTTCGTATTTCGTTCCCCCCCCTGTCTTTGCATTATAGTCTCACTTATTTATTTATAACTTAAATTCACTTAACTTATATTATATTCTTTAACTTCTTTATTTTTCGTTTTTTTATTATATAGCTTCACTTTATTGTAATTTTGTACTAGTAGTAGGGTTATATTGAGCATTGAAAACCAATCGCTGCGCTTTGGTTTTACAATGCTCAATATATCATATGAGATAGTTATCCTATTAACTGGTTTTCCTAAAGCCTTGCAGGTAAACTTCTCAATTTACCTCATTTTAATATCTTATTTTATAATCTAATGTTTACTCCATGAATTACAAGTTACCTACCTGTTTACGGATACATTTCTCTATGTAACAATTGCTTAAAAATTATTTGCAGGCGTTTTGTTTAATACTAAATACGTAGTTTGACAATAATCCTATAATTACTCGCAGGCTTGAACTAATCATTCGTTAATTGAGTAGTATATTAATGATTTTATCAGCGTAATTTATTATTCTCTAACACGTGTTATTTCATATAAGACGCATTACCATGAAGTTTGTTCAACAACCAAATTCACTCATTTTTGATCCAATATGTGTTGAAACAAATAATAAAATTTTAAAGCATGGAAAGCACAATAAGATGCATTATTTGTGGACCATCAAATTGTGGAAAAACTAATTTAATGTTAGGTTTGCTTTTGCACAAAGATGGATTAAAATATCATAATGTTTATCTTTACTCCAAAACGCTAAACCAACCAAAGTATTTATTTTTAGAAAAAGTGTTTGAAATAGTTCCAGATATTTCGTTTTTCAAATACAAAGACAACGAACAAGTATTGAGTCCGCAAGATGCAAAAAGTAATTCAATTATTATATTTGATGATGTGGCATGTGAAAATCAAAATAACATGAGGGATTATTTTGCAATGGGAAGACATAAAAACATTGATTGTTTCTATTTAAATCAAACATACAGTAAGGTACCTAAACAACTTATTAGAGACAATTCAAATCTCATTATTCTTTTTAAACAAGACGAAATCAATCTGAAGCATGTTTATGACGAACATGTAAACATGGATATGAAGTGGAATGAATTTCGCGAAATGTGTTCACATGTGTGGTCAGATCCATATAGTTATTTGGTTATAAATAAAGATTGTCGAAAAAACGAAGGATGTTACCGTAAAACATTTGACAATTTTATAGTTTTCGATTAAAATACTGTATAAATATCACTTCCTAAACTTCAAGATGTTATTCTACTTAAAATATTTAACGAAGCATAAAGTATTTTATAATGGATAAAACAATTAAAAGACAAATTATTAATGCAGCAGAAGCTGTTAAGAAAAAAGTACGAAAACTGCGAAATATTGAAGAAGACAATGAAAAAACCCTGGAAGCTGTATTTAAACCTCTCATAAATCCTCTTAATCAATTATCATCAAAAGTTAATACCAAAAATAATATAAAAAATAAAAATAAAAATGATAATGATTTTGATAACACGCTTGATATCGAAAGTACTAAAATTGAAAATGAAAAACCTAATCAAAAGTTTGATAACACTCATTGCAATGATAATCAAACCCGATGTAGTAAAACGTCTTATTGTGTTGATAATCAAAAGGAAGACGGTGAAGATTCTGATAACACTATAGAAAATTATTCAGACTCAATTTCTGATACTAATCATCCAAATGCTTTATCATGGTCATTATCTTCAGAATATTATGAAGATGTTCCTTATGGAGTAAGAATAGAAAAAGGAAAATTAATGCTTGGCAATGCTAAAGTAATAATTAATGAACAAACTATTAATATTAATGGAATTGAATATGAAAATACCCCTGGTCTAAGAGAACTCTTACTAAAAAAAGATCCTGATTTAAAGTTAGTAACTGCATCGGTTACGTATCATAATAACTAAGTTCAATATAACTATGTTCGAAATAACTACGGTCGATTCACATAAGTTCATAATACCTAACGGTCGATTGGGCTACACATTATAATAACTAAGTTCAATATAACTATGTTCGAAATAACTAACGGTCATAATACCTACAGTTTAAAATACCTAATGGTCGAAATACCTAATGGACGAAACACCTACGGTTAATTTAACTACAATTAATTCAACTACGGTTTTTCACCTGCGGTTTAAAAAAATCAATTTTATAAAATCCCTAACCAAGTAAAATGGGTAGAATTCGCTTCTAGCACTCGCCGGCCGCTGCCGCGGCACCGCTCGCTTCGCTCGCTCGGCTCGTGCGTTGTGGTCGCAGTTCTAACATAAACCTAACCTATCCATGTCGGTTCTGGGTAGGGAGTTTTCCGGGTGGGTCTTTATATGCTGCCTTTATCACGCAACTAGAGACGAATTTTACCTATTTGACTTGATTAGGGAAGCATATAAAGACCCATCCGGAACACCCCCTACTCAGAACCGACATGGATAGGTTAGGTTTATGTTAGAACTGCGACCACAACGCACGAGCCGAGCGAGCGAAGCGAGCGGTGCCGCGGCAGCGGCCGGCGAGTGCTAGAAGCGAATTCTACCCATTTTACTTGGTTAGGGATTTTATAAAATTTATTTTTTTAAACCGCAGGTGAAAAACCGTAGTTGAATTAATTGTAGTTAAATTAACCGTAGGTGTATTTTATAAAATTGATTTTTTTTAACCGCAGGTGAAAACCCGTAGTTGAATTAATTGTGGTTAAATTAACCGTAGGTGTTTCGTCCATTGGGTATTTCGAAAATATGCCAAACAACCATTAGGTATTTTAAACAGTAGGTATTATGACCGTAGTTATTTCGAACATAGTTATAATGAACGTAGGTAAATTAACCGTAGGTATTTCGTCCATTAGGTATTTAGTTCATTAGTTATTTCAAAAATATGTGAAACAACCATTAGGTATTTTGAACAGTAGGCATTATGACCGTAGTTATTTCGAACATAGTTATATTGAACTTAGTTATTTTGATATGTAACCACTGCATCAGACAAACACAATTATAAATTATTGTTATTAACTACCAACGCTCATAGGCGTGATTTTGACTCAAAAAAACCAATAAAAAGCAACAAAAGTAAAAAATATTTACATGTAATCAAACCTCTATTTAAATTAACAGAATATGACGAGGGATCTAATACAATAACCAAAGGATTTGGTTTAGTAACATTAAAGAAATGGAAAAGTCAAGATAATGTTGATTATGTTTATTGGGATAATCCTAATGAGTTAGTTGAAAGATTACAACTATTGATTGCGTCTCGTGATGCCGGAAATACTGGATTAGATAACGAAATTTTATCAATTATTGAAGAACTGCGGGAGAGTGGAATCATAAATTAATAAATACCTTTTATTCCTACAATTTTTCATTTCTATTTCATCTTGTAACATAATCAGATCAAAATGAACATTGACAAGTTTGGTCATCATATTCATAAAAGGATGCGACTTGCAGATATTTTTATAGATAAAACCATCACGAAGTCAATAAATGGTGAATTTGATTTGCAATTGAACCGAATTCGAGGTGTTATTAATCCTGTTGAAGATGATCATGTTTCCAATAAACGTTATGTTGATAATAAGATTCAATATTTTTGCAATAAAAACGAGGTTCAAAAATTAATAGATAAATCAAAATATGAAATATTAACTGATATTCAACGCTCGATAGATGATTTAAAAACCAATTTGCACATATACATTGATCAGAATATAAATAAACCTTCAAGGAACAAGATCAAAATCGAACAAAATGATAAAAAAACAAGTAGTTAATGAATTGCATAGATCAGCGCGTAAAAATTTTCCTCGTCGATCAGTTATATTGAAAGGCATCGATGATTTGTGGCAAGCAGACCTTATTGATTTTCAAAATTTAAAAAAATATAATAATGGATTTTCTTACATTTTAGTAGTAATGGACTGTTTTTCAAAATTTGCATGGACTATACCTTTAAAATCAAAGTGTAAAACTGAAGTATGTTATGCTTTCCGAAAAGTGATGAATATAAGCAATCGTTCTCCTGCTAATCTTCAAACTGATCTTGGTACTGAATTTTATAATGATATTTTTTCAAAATTAATGAAAGAATTTAAAATTAACCATTATTCTACATATTCAACTAAAAAAGCATCAATTGTTGAAAGATTAATAAAAACGTTAAAGCATAAACTTTTTAAAATATTTAGCTTCTATGGTAGCTATAATTGGGTAGGAAAAATATTGATAAATGTTGTACATGAATATAATAATTCAAAACATAGAACCATAAACCACAAACCATCAGAAGTCAATTTTGAAAACGAGCAAACAATAAAAAACATAATATTATTACAATCACGAAAGCTTAAAACTGTAAAAAAACTCAGATTCAAAATAGGTGATAATGTTCGTATCAGTAAATATAAAAACTGTTTTCAAAAAGGTTACACACCTAACTGGACATCAGAAATTTTTAGAATAACTAAGATTAACGATACTATTCCTATCACGTATTGCATTGAAGATGTACACAAACAACCTATAATGGGTTCATTTTATGAGTCAGAAATTCAAAAAACAAATCATCCTGATATTTATTTAATCGAAAAAGTTTTAAAAAAGAAGGGTAATAAGCTGTTCGTGAAATGGTTAGGTCTTAAAGATACAGAAAACTCGTGGATTGACAAGAAAATGATTGTTACTTGAAGAAATAAAATATATTATCCGATACAGTGGAAAAAAAAATACATTTCATTTCGAACTATGCATGGAGGTGGACTAGTTAATAGTATCATAAATAATTTACCATTTGAACTACACTTACCTGGATACAATTATTGTGGACCAGGAACTAAACTTCAAAAACGTTTATTGCAAGGAGATAGAGGCATAAACCAATTAGATGAAGCTTGTAAAGAACACGATATAGCATATTCTACATATTCTGATTTAAGAAATCGACATAAAGCTGATTTACAATTATTAAATATGGCTAAAAAACGTTTGAATGCCAAAGACGTTGGAAAAGGTGAAAAAATAGCATCATGGGTTGTTAGTAAAGTAATGAATACAAAACTGAAAACAGGATCAGGATTGAAATCTTTTGGATCTCTAGTTTCTAAAATTCGATCAAACATTAAGAAGAAAATAAAGAAGTCTAAAAATAATAAAGATATTATAAAACATGCCTACTTAGCTGCAAAGAATTTGTATCCAATGCATTCAGGTCGTCGAATTCGATTACCTAGAGTTATACCATTACCAAAAACTGGAGGGATTTTACCCTTGATACCAATATTTGCAGGATTATCTGCTTTAGGCACTTTAGCAGGTGGTGCAGCAGGTATTGCTAAAACAGTTAACGATTACAAAAGTGCTCAACAAAACTTGCGAGAGTCTGAACGTCATAATAAAGTGATGGAAGCTGTAGCTCTAGGCAAAGGGTTATACATTAAACCTTACAAAACTGGAAACGGATTGTTTTTTAATCGTTCAAAAAACTAAATACAAGGTTACCTAATCATGCTCTAAACGACATAGAAATCAAGCATTATGCACAAAATATACCATATTTTCGAGGTGTATTTATGAAAGACCGTTTACCTAAAAATACAAAATCGATCGAGTGCGGTGTTGTGAACTTAGATAATTTCAAAAACAAAGGAACACATTGGGTAGCCTATGTTAAAGTAAATCAATATTGTGAATATTTTGATAGCTTCGGTGACTTAAAACCACCGAAAGAATTAGTTGATTATTTAAAAAATTGTTCTATTTATTATAACTATATTAGATATCAAAATTTTAATACTGTAAATTGTGGACATTTGTGTTTAAAATTTCTGTATAATTTTTGGAATAATAAAGGTTGTATAAAATAATAGTTCATCCTTTTTAATCATTAGTTGTAAAATGTCTTTCACCCTATCTATAACTAGTGACTCATCAATATTATCAACATATTATTCTCCAAATTTACAACTTCAAGGAGAATATGAATGTGCATTGTTACATTTATCAACATTCAATTCTATTCCAAATATTGATGATACAAATAATAAGTTTTATTATGGTAATCAAAAAGATTGTATTACAATTCCTGAAGGCGCTTACGAACTACAAGATATTAGCGATTACATTAAATCAGAAATAAAAGATGCAAGTATTCAAATACAGTGTAACAATAATACACTTAAAACGATGATATATTGTTCAAAAACACTCATTGATGTATCTTTTCCAAGATATTCGATATGAGTTAAACGGTGTAGAGATCGATAAGATAAAAAATGCAGGTGTAACAACAACTATTAAGTCATTGTTATCAATGAATGAAAACGATTCTAAATCATCTCGAGCTTAGGGATGGGATGATATTCATGGATTCAAAAGTGCAAATGGTTCTTTTTCTGCGTCTATACCTCTGACAAACATCTTAGGATTTTGTGAAGATTATCAAAAAGTTATCATTAATTGTAAACATGAATTGATATTATTACGAAGTAATACCGATCTCAATGCTGTGAAGTTAGAAAAAGGGGAACACGTTGATAATATTCAAATAAATAAAATTGTTTGGAGAGTACCTCATGTTAAGGTGTGTGACAAAGAAAAGTTAAACTTTATAAAGATTTTGGAAAAAGATAGAGCACTTCAAGTTGTCTTTAGAAACTGGGATCTATATGAATATCCGTTATTACCTCAAACTACGAAACACACATGGTCAATTAAAACCTCGTCTCAAATTGAAAAACCAAGATATGTTATAATTGGATTGCAGACCAATAGAAAACATAATGCTGAAGCTGATATGTCAAGATTTGATCATTGTACGTTGCGTGATGTGAAAGTGTATTTAAATTCTAATTATTATCCGTATGAAAATCTCAGTACCGATTTTATGAACGATCATTTCGCATTATTATATGAGCAGTATGCTCGTTTTCAGCAGTCTTACTATGGTCGTCGTTCAGAACCTTTGTTAAATACGAAAGAGTTTAAGACTATAGCACCATTGTTTGTAATCGATTGCTCTCGTCAAGTAGATAATCTCATCTCAGGACCTGTTGTAGATGTGCGAGTAGAGTTGGAAAGCAATATAGCTATTCCTGATCAGACTTCTGCCTACTGTCTTATATTGAACGATTGTATAATTGAATATAAACCATTGAGTAACATAGTTAGAAAAATATCATGAATTCGAATACAATATTATTAGATATTCAAGGATTTAAAGACCTAAATAACAATTTTATAGTGAAAGAATTAGCTTTTGCTTGTCAAGAATATACACAAACATTTTTAATAAAACCACCACATTTATTTAAATATCTAACAAATGATGAAAAGAAACAAGTTATATGGTTAGAAAAAAATAGAGGAATTTATTGGAACGAAGGCTATATTGATTACAGAGAATTTAAACGTATAATAGTATCCTATTTAGAAAATAAGGAAATTTTTGTTAAAGGTATAGAAAAAGTTAAATGGGTTAAAGATCTTTGTGTAAATTGTAATGTATTTGATATTAGTGAAAAATGCATTCCTAATTTAACTCAATTACATAGCAAATATTCTGAATGTAATTTTAATTGTAATAAACATTTAAAACAATGTGCTTTAAAAAATGTGTTATGTATTAAAAAGTATTTGAAATGGTAAAATGTAAATAAAACAATTAATATTGTAAAACGTTTTTATTTTAACTTAGGTACCCTTCCTTCATGATTATAATGATTATGAAAATAATAAAACCTAGATTCAATATAATTAAAACATGCTTAATCAAATTCAATGAAAAATTCATAGATTCAATGTAAAATACATAGTTATGCAATTAGTATGAATATTTAATAGCTTACATATCTGTTTATTGTTTTAAATTCAAAACCAAATTTACTATCAGTATCTTAATATATATAAATCTCGTGTCACAATGTTTGTCCTCAATGGACTCCTAAACCACTTAACCGATTATAATAAAATTCGCACACCATGTGCAGTTCGATCCAACTTGAGAGATAGGATAGCTTACATCTTAATTTATCCCGATATTCTCACGGGATCGGGAGTTACGCGGGTGAAACCGCGTAGGGCAGCTAGTAATTATATAAAATGATAATAAAAAATTTAATACTGTTTATTAGATAAGGAACCTATAAAACACTCATAATCAGAACTTGAAAATACTAACACTAAGACATTATAATAAAAATTGAAGTAGATAGGTATACTTTACAATAAAATTTAATTAAATTTAACACTAAAAATCATGATTGTCTATTAATGATTTAGAAATTTTCTTAACTAAATTCTCAGTTTCATCTAACACACTATCAGCAATGTCTTTTACTATATATTGAGCACTTAACAAGGTATTATCTAATTCACCGTCACTATCACAAAAAGATGAAGGATTTTCTGTTAGGTCCACTATTGAGATTTTTATCAATTTTAAACCCCTTTGTTGCTGTCGGCTTTTTACGTACGACTTAATTGTTTTTTCTTTCTTGTTGAAGAAGGTAGATTTCACGATTTTATCCCGAGTTCGACGTTGTTTCTTTTTATTATTAGTTGAATGTTCGGGAAACATCTCGCTAAATCCTTCAAGTGGGTCTTGTGCGCATTGAAACATTGATTCTGAATCTGAAATCTGTAACAAATAAATAAATCATTAGACAATATTGCTCTTCGAAAATGGTATAAAGATATTATAAAAATATAGTAATCTATCTACATTTTACTCACCATGTTCATTGTTTAATATTATGTAAAGAATGTAGGTATTAGTTAATTTGAAACGTCTTGTTACTATCAGCAATATTTATTGTCTAATTAATCAATTAAAAATAAGTAAGTAGACACCCATACCTATGTAAGTAGGTAGTTAAAATATAATTGTCAACTAAGCAAATTCAACAAACGGAAATCGATGTGTAATAAATTCATTGTTATTAGACATTAGCTACACCCTGCGGTTTCACCCGCGTTAGTTTAAAACAGACAGACATTAATACTATAAATTGGTTTTTCCTAAGTGATCTAGACTCTATTTATTTTAATTTTGGTTCAAGTATAAACTTATTACTTTTCTTCCTTTATTATAAGTAGGTTTATCAGGTAGGTATAGATGATAAATAATATAGTGTTTCAACAAAGTTTAATGCAAAAAAAGTAACTGTAATTCAACACTTAATTAATTATTTGCAATTTTAAGACTATATTACCTACTAGCTGCGCCCCGCGGTTTCACCCGCGTAGTATTTTTCTGCGCGACTTTCTTAATTTTTTTCTTTCATAAGAACCTTCTCCTAACAATAACAAACACAAACCATGATATAATTACGATAATGAAAGATAAAGAAAACAACCATTATTTTTTACCATTTATTTGAAAATATATACTTACCCTAAAAATTAAACTTAATTAATAGTATAGTTACATCAATACTAACGCAAATATTACAATTATGATTATCATTAAAACACTATACTTACACTAAACATATTAACTTTATAAATTGATAATAAAGAGAAAAAAAATCCTACTAATATTACAAAGTTAAGGTTAACATTACTATTTCTCTTTTATTGAGTTCAGACTAAAACTTATTGGATAAGACTTAATTTTAAAGTAAATCATATAACAAAATAGTTAATTCGCTGAATCACTACATAGTATAAAACAAAGTCGCTTTCACTATCCCTATATCCCTATGTATGTTTAAATTTTTAAAACTACGCAACGGATTTTGATGCGGGTTTTTTTTTTAAATACATAGAGTGATTCAAGAGGAAGGTTTATATGTATAATACATGCATAGTATAGTCGTGCGAAGCCGGGACCAGTCGCTAGTAATTAATATAATGGTTTAATAAATGAATAATAGCCCCATGCTCGAGTTGTAATTTTGTCAGCAGATATTGCACGTTTGTCATCGTTACTCGATAAAGCAATTTTATTTACACTCTGTGTAAAAATTTCATGTTTTATTGATCTAAACATAACATTATTTCTGCGGATGATATCGCTATTAAATAATACATTTTCATAATCAGTAAAACTTAGGTCTCGAACTACATTTGATTTAACTCCTTTTGCTTTTTTAATTATTTTATTTGACGTCTTTATTGAATAAAGTTTTGATCTTAATCCGATAAATTGAGAAATATGTTGACCTCCCATTTCATCTTTAAATAAACCAGGAACTTTTTTGTTTATTAACGGTAGATTAAATTCATTTTTTTCGTTATAGTTGCTGGTATCAAAATAATTTAAAAAATGACATTTCATATCACGATAAAAGTCGGAGGTAAAAATTTCGTAAACAAGTGAATCTGTGTCTGTGTAACAGAGTCGAACTTTATCTTTATAGAAAGGTTTTATTATATTATAATGGAAAAAGTACATATGAGATTTAGACAGTTCTAAAACTGTAAAACCTATATAAATAGGTTTATCTAAAATAATTTGATTTGGTTTCATTTGTATTGCAACAAGATTTTCAGACAAAATAGTTACATTTTCATAATAAGGGCTAGCAATTAATTTTTCAGCAGATTTCATTTTTTTAGTTCTATTGGACTTATCATACCATTGATTAATCAAATGAACGGATAGTCTTTTTTCTGTATTTTCTAAGGTTTTCCCAAATACACTGTTATTTAATAACTTAAAAAAATCTTGTTCGAAAGTACTTTTCGCTTGCTGCCTTAAATAAGTATTTAACTCTATATACTTTTTCAAAAAAGGAGCTTGTCTAAATGTAATAGCTCTATGGACTTTATTTAATATCAACCCATGTTCAATACATTTTTTTAAATGTATGTAATGAATTACGTAATTGTACTTATTATACAAATTTGCAATTAATTTATTAGTTTTCCCTCCTGGTGGAGTACATCGTTCGGGACAAAATGGTAAATCGTTATGATGATTATTTAAATGTTTAGGATAAATGAGATCAACTTCTAAAATATACCCCCATTTAGCGAAATCAGAAACATCTTCGATATGTAAATTAGTTAATTCTTTTTCATTTAAAAATCTGAAACCTGAATAGGGTAGATATTGACACATACTGTATCCATATAAGTTATTACAATCTAGGTATACGATAAAACAATCAGGTTTTGAGGTGTTATAATCAGGCATGTACTTATGATTTGCTTTTGCAAAACGTTGTGAGCACGTACACAAACCACCTCGGATACCTCTTTGAATCATCCTTACAATAGACAAGTCAGACACAAGTTCTAAGCAACATCGCATCGAATGATAAACTAGGTGTAGTTATGTAAAAAGCAGGATCTAGATTATAATGTTTTTTACAAGTTTTACGAAAATTTTGAAATATATCAGATAGTAATATTACATCAGTTTTTAAATATAAATCGGTATATTCACCTAAATTTTTAATATTGAACTCATCCCAAACTTTTAAAGCGTGATTGTAATCTTCTTCGCTAATATCTTCATTAGATATCGAGTTATGAAAGTCACATTTTGATGGTAAAGAGGTTTGTTTATAACAGTTCCAATTGGTCATATAATCATATGGGTATACACCTTTTCGTGTCATTTTCTTATGTGAGTTACTGCGCAAATGTCCTATCCAACAACGTTGATCTATCGAAACGTTACACACAGAACAAAAGGGCATTTTTATTTATAGGTATTAGTTTATAACGAAAAAATTATTCTATTAAACTGATAACGATAAGGCTAACTAGGTGTATAGACAGTTGAAGATCTCAATCCTATTTATAACAGTAACCATTAACACAGTATCTACATATATTATTAATTCTAGATAAAGAAAAATTATGACTTTTTTACTAATAATAATAAAGTTTGTATTTTACTTCTCAACTGAACCTGATTGCGATAAACTTGATAACATAGGCTACTTACATGTTAAAACTAATTTACATTAAAGTTACCTTATATTATATCTTGATTAAAATATATATTGCTGTTAATAGACAAGTACGTAAACCAATTTTCCATTCAAATTTTGTTAGGTAGGTCTCGTAGAAGAAAAAATAAACTTGCCACAGCGGATCCTGTAATTAAAATACTTGATGTTAGATAACATTCTTTAAATAGTTAGATAAACATAAGAGAAAATATAACTATTTATTACATACCTATTTTTTATTTTTTTCTTTCAACCCACGTAGGTAAGTTAAGGATTGTTAGTTCTCTCATTCATGGAATAAATCTGATGTAGCGGCTCTGTAAAATAAAAATTCATGATTAATACCTATTCACTAAATAACATACCTACTTATATTCCATTATGATAATTACATACCTGATTTTACAGTAAATTAGGATTTGGTTTTTCTTTATTTCACTACAGATGGTTGTAATAATATTGTTTGATTAAAATATCTGTAAATAAAATTGAATGTATTTAATTTCACTAACTAAACTGATGATAAATTCAACGAAATAAAAGACAAATAAAAATAGTATAATTAAAGGACTTACCTAAATATTAACTTATCAACTTGCTCAATCTAATTATCTTGTAAATATCTTAAACCGAATTAAATTTAATAAAATGTAGGTGTGATGTAGCTAAAATTTAACTTGACACTCACTTTAATTATTTATTTCCTTAATAATCATCATACCTACTTCCGCAAGAACAAAATGCTTAAACCAGCTATTTTAGGTAGGGATGTCACGAGTTGATAGATATGTAAATTGCTTAATAAGGTAGATTATTATTTAGCTATACGATAATATCTATTCAATATATACATTCTTATTAATTTAATTCATAGTTTTGTGTAAACCCTAATAATTTACATAGTCTACATAATTTTTGTGTTTCGAAATTTATTCTTTTAGCAACGCAATCAATTTCGATATAGTATAATACATACAACCGAAAATGAATGATAATTTGTCTCTATTTGTTTTTATGTAGTGTATTTTAAATTACACCGGGTTATTTAAAGGTTTTCTCTTTTAAACCTATATGTCGGTGATTTAATTTTATCTATCGAGCAAGAGTCACCACGAAGACAACAAGCATTTACACGGAGACAACAAGCCTCTCCGATCAAGGATTATTCTCAGCTGCTGAAGCAACTCTGTGGAAGTCGAGCAACTCAAGTCGAACAACTCCTAGTCGTATGAGTCAAGCAACGCTACATCGAGCGACTACGACAACGTACGAGCATCGAGAAACGCAACGAATCGAAGTCGGGACCCGCTGCATTTTTGAAGCCATAACTTCAGAAGTTGAGATTCAAAATGTAAGTATAAAACAGTGTTAGAGTTTTATGCTCTAATCCACTGTTTAATTATGCGTCTGCAGGACAAGGGATTTTTTTTGTATTTGTACACTAATGACAATAATATTTTTGTTTCAGGTCGGACTCTGATGATTTTCAAACAGCCTTGCCTGCGCCAATCAAAAGAAAATCAAACTCTAAGACGATAGGAGGGAAACGAAAGCCAGCCTCTTTATCGAACGAAATGTAAGTATACTTAGTCTGTGTTGGTGTTTGAGTTTTATACTGTAATCCAGTACAGTTAAATTTTTATTTATAAACTAATGTGAATTATATTATTTGTTTCAGATCGGACTCCGAAAACGATCACTCAAGTGTTTCTGTGTCAGAAAAAGAAAAACCTTTGAAACGTAAGCCAACAAAGAATCCAAGCAAAACCAGGTAAATTGATAAATCTACATTTTAACTTTCTAATTAGCTATTTATCAAGAAATACAGTATGCGTTCTACATTTTGGGTTAAAAATGTTGTTTTATGGTATTGGGGTTTTATTTTTTTGTAATTTCTATGTAGTTAATTTGTCTTTATTATAGGTACTTATTAGTTCGTAAAAGACAACAGTCAGCTTTAGATAGGTACATTACATCCCTACACAGGTTCGATTCCTATGATGAATTTTATTATTTTTACTTACAAATTAGAGGAAACTTGTATCAACTTAACTTGGTTTGGTTTACCTAATGAATATTTTATGGTTTTAGATTATTATCATTAATTGTTTTCTTTTGTTTCAGTAATAAAAAAATCAAAGATGTATTGGACGTTTTTGGTTTAAGCAGTCGACGGGAAGATAGTGGGAAAAGCGAAGAAAAGAAGAATTTGGCTTCGTTTCTAGTCAACGCTGTGGGCAACGGGAGGGAGCGTAGGAACATTATTACGAGCGGTTCCTTCTACATCGACCTCAAAGTATATCATTCGTCCGACGCTCTCGAAACCGACAAACTAGAGCTATGGACGAAGGCGCTGTTGAGGACCAAATTCCAAACTGAAGCTAATTCGGAGCAGTGGGGAAAATTACATGAATTTATTCGATCAGTTGAATCAGTTTTTAAAAACCAAAAAGTTTATTTTGAAGCTAATAAATAAACTTTGGATTTAATAAAATTGAATCAACACATCTAATAAAATCATGTAAGTATACATAAAAATCTTATTTATTAGATACTATTTTGTACTAATTATATTAATTTTTAGTAAAAAATAAATAATTAAATTACCTAATTACATTGTTTTTCCTATAGTATAAATGTAGTATAAGTATAAATATAATTTATTTAGGTAGTTTCTTTCAATATTCTCAGAGCAATCTGAAATATATTACAATTAGTGTAGATTACACAATTATTGTAGGTTGTAGTAGGTAGTTCACTATAAGTTTATAAATTTTGTAAAATTAGGTAGTAAAACCAGTTAATAGGATAGCTATCTTAAATGATATATTGATAAGCCTGCTATTAGTTTTAGAGCAAATGTCAAGCAGGAATGCGTCAATTATTAGTTAAGTGTAGGTGTTACAATTTTTGTAGGCTGTAGTAGTTCATTGTAAGGTTTAAAATTTTGTAAAATTAGGTAGGAAAACCAGTTAATAGGATAACTATCTCATATTATGATATATTGAGCATTGTAAAACCAAAGCGCAGCGATTGGTTTTCAATGCTCAATATAACCCTACTACTAGTAATTCCTTTTTCATTTCTAATTTTAAGTTAGGTTAGCCCCCTAAAAGGAAAACGTTTCATGAGCGTGCGTCTAGTAACTTGAAGTTTCGATAGTTGATGTGAGCGTGCATCTTGCAAAAGTTGCATTGATATTGTGACGTGAGCGTGCGCTTGATGATTGACTGGTTGATACTTGATACATAGTGAAATATGCGAGAGTACATTTCACAAGTTTTGTGCTGATCTTGGTGACGCGAGCGTGCGTTTTTATGGATGGGAGGATGTATCTAATGAGAGTTTTATTGACATATTATTTTAGAGCGATGATAAGACATCGACAGGCCTGTGTACCTATCTTTCATGAGTTGACGAGAATTATTATTGTTTAATATGAGGGTGATTAACGTATAAGTACTTACATCATGAATGCGTAACGTAACAATAGAATTTTATGTGGTTCAAAGCTAACAAATTGGAAAAGTGATAGTAGTTAATTGATATTATTTATAACTACCTACATATTGAATAGGAACTGTTATTATCGAGATCTAGTATAATATACTATGATGATACCTTCTTGTTTCCATTATATATACCCACTCGATGCTCAATAATTGTCGAATTATTAGATTATGTCTTTAGTTACAAGCTATTATTTAGTTTCATCTGTCCCGATGTTTGTCATTAAAATCATTTGATGTTCACCGTCGGTTTTCTTTCGTTTAAGGAAATGGCAGAGTCTAATGGGTCGAGTCGTAGTAGTATCAGAGGACTACGTGTATTATTAAGAAGAAATCGTCTCGTGAGCACGTCGAGTCAAAGTTCCGACGACGATATTCCAGCCCCGATACGGAAACGGAGACAAATTGCTTCCAACATGGATGATTCGGAAAAAAGAGTTGCTAAACGTCGTAAGCGCTCCAACGACGTTGTTAATGTTGTTGATTTGGTAAACGCCTTACAGGCCAAAAATAAAACTTCTATAAGTTCTCATCAAATGCTAAATGCTGTACCCGAGTTTGACCCAGAAAATAAAGCTCAAAACATAGAAATTTGGCTTCATAAAGTAAATGAGTATGCGCGTATTTATAATTGGGAAGATAGACTTACATCTCATTACGCAACGCAAAAGTTGATGAGTACAGCTAAAAATTGGCTTTATTCTCTACCTAGTTTGGATCATACTTGGTCAGATTGGCAGATAAAATTACGACGTGCCTTCCCAGTGGATGACAACTTTGCAATTATGTTGGAAGAAATGTTCTCAAGAAAGACAAAACCTGATGAGAGTTTACGAATCTACTTCTACGACAAATTGATGCTGTTAAACAGATGCGAAATCACAGGGAAGAAGGCCGTGGACTGTTTGATTCACGGAATTACAGATGTATCGCTCAGAAACAGCGCCCAAGCCTTAAAATGCCAGGAGCCAGAAGATTTGCTGAAGTATTTGGTAATCCAACAGCCTCGGTCAATGTCGTTTTCGCATACACAGAAGAAACGCGGTTACACGGTTGGAATAGATAATGGATTTCTTCGTTCCAAGATTAGCTGTTACTCTTGTGGCTTAGATGGACATACGTCTAATAGATGTTTCCAGAAAATCAAGAAAGAGAAGTTCACAAGTACATCGAATACTCTTAAGTGTTTTAATTGTAATGAGGAAGGACATCGATTCAGTCGATGCCCAAAAATTTTGTTAAAATGCAATATGTGCAAGAAAGTTGGTCATAACGATAAAGACTGTAACCGGTATCCTTCCTCAAGCGGAAAAGACTCTCTAAAAACTGAAAAAGTATTAGTAATTGATTCTGCTAATTCTAATGAAAAGTATCATAAAGAAATTGAAGTTAACAATAAAACATTAAGAGCTTACATTGATTTCGGTAGTGATTGTTCCCTCTTAAAACGATCAGATGCAGAAAATATGAGTTTGACAAAAACCTACAACGACTTACCCTTAATTAAAGGTTTTGGTAATGCATGCATTGCGCCCCTATATAGGTCTCAGGTTAGAATCAGTATTGATGTTATTATTGAAGATTGTTTAGAAGTATATGTGGTTGATGACAAATACCTACATGTTTCGATGTTAGTTGGTCAAAATTTCACAGAAAAACCAAATCTCACTGTATTAAAAGACAGTAACCATCTGATTTTTTATAATAGCTCGATTATGCATACAGACGCTCTAGCAATAAAGTTAATTTTGGATTGAGTTGAGAGTTGTTTATATAATTTGTATAAACAGATTGAATTCGAGATATGAAAAAATTCACACGAAATCATGGAGTAGGTAGAAAGATAAGCTTATATTTTAGAATCTAAAGCGATAACATATGTTTTTTTTTATTCACATGTTAAGTACTTGAATATATCTTTCTAGATAAATTAAAATATAGGCATGTTTAATAACAAAAAAAAGGTGTAAAAAATTCAAGAAGTTTTGCGGCGCCGGCGCAGTAGCCGGCTTCGCCGCTTAGCGGCGGCGTCGGTCGGTTTTAGTATCTCGTATTATTCTAATTAGAAAATGTATGTACAAATGACAATTTTTAGTAGAATTATATTCTAATATTTTAATTAGAATATTAAACATATTCTAATTAGAATATTACCTAAAAAAAATAAATCAAATGTGTACTTACAATTCCTATAATCCGCTTTGAAAAATCCTCTACAAAATGATCCGCCATTTTTTATCACTTTTTATCACTTTTGGTTATCGATTTATTTAGTCACCATATTATTAAAATTCATTGAAACTACACATTTAAACTGATTACGCATACGTTAACGATCATTTTGATGTATAATACCACTAGAAATCATCTAGAAATATGCTAAAGTTCTCAACTTATAAAAAATTTCACGTCAATGGCGCACGCGAAACGGGCCGACGCACTCCCTTCACACATTAAACTAAACACAGATAAAAATATCACCTCTATCAAATCATTCAATAGTCATAGACAATCCTAAACTATGTGTCTACAATATTGGCCAGTCAAAACCCGGTCTTTTACTATCAAAATCATACAATTTCGACAATTCCCACGCTTTGGCCACGGTACATCTCTGGCAACCGTGGTTGCCGCGCGCGCTCACTAGTTTCGCTTTCGGCAACCGTGGTTGCCGCGCGCGCTCGTGTCGATTGAAGCACAATCGAGAAATATTCCTGGTAATGAGTATCGCGTTCATCGGGGTATATACAGTATTGTAGGAGGTAAAGGTTACATTTTAGTATCAAATGATTCGGGTACTAACATTCTTTTAAAGAAAAATACAACACTTTGTCGAGCACTTCGGTTCAAAGAAGTTGACATAATGAATATACGAAAAATTAACACAAATTCTTTTTATCACAGTTGCTCATAAAGTGGATCTTATTAAACCGCTTTTAGGCTCATAATGCAACGTATTATACACGCGTGCGATAAAAAAAAATCCAACTAGTGCTAAAATAATACGTTATCCCGATATGTCAAATACGTATCTTATAATGACATATAGTAGATGAAACATTCTTAAGGACATCGTTCAAATCGTACCCAAAACTTAAGGTGCCGGCCAGGAAAAAAAATGTTTCTATCTTGTAGAGAATAACATTTTAAACAATGTTTACTAAGGCAACAAAGAGCTACGATCAACCATCGTTGAGTTATTTTACATTAAAAACCCAAAAAAATGCATTTTGTAGAGATCCGTTTGACCACTTTTAAGATATTACTACAGAAAAAATATAAAAATAAGTAGTAAATGGATAAGCTTTGTCTGTTTTTATTATATTTATATAAATAGGTATATCCAATAACCCTTTCAGAAGTTTTAGTGGGATCTTAAAAGTGGTCAAACGAATCTCTATAAAATGCATTTTTTGGGGTTTCAATGTAAAATAACTCAACGATTTTTGATCGTAGCTCTTTGTTGTCTTAGTAAACATTGTTTAATATGTTATTCTCTACAAGATAGAAACAATTTTTATTACTGGCCGGCATTTTTTTTTGTGGGTATTTTTTGTTAGAAACATGAATGATCTCCTTTATCTGGGTTATACTGTTTTGATGTATAGAAAAAGGTACCATCCAAAGAGTTTTTAAGCCTTGCTGGCTTAAAACTCTTTGTTGGTACCTTTTTTCTTCTTTTCAAAAGGTTGTCTCTAAAGTCTGTTAACGAACGATAATATTACGTGATGACGTCTTTGAAAATAATTAAAAATTGAGTTTTGTTTTTATTTTGTTTTTTCTTTAGGTACATAAATATATTTTTTCCTTACCATTATATTCTGTTTTTAACCGCCGACGCAAAAACAAATGAAAAAAACCCAAAAAAAATATTGTATGTCAGACGCTGTATAGGTTAAAAGTCTTTTGCCTAGCCTTTCGGGAGTGTAATTAACAAAAAATAGTAAACATAACCTAAAATTCTTAAAAACTTGTTATTATTAAAATTTTAACAAGTCTTTTTTTTTTATTCGCAACTGTGATAAAAAACGTCGTACGATACACGTGTCAATTGATCATTCCATCTCGGCTTTTGCCACGCTCGCGTTCCGCTCGCGCGTCATAAACCGCCTCTATGGAATGATCAACTTTCCACACTTGTATCGCAATGTACTATTCCAAACTCGACCACCTCTTGTTAAAAGCGACATCAAGGTTGGCCCTGATGTTGATGAAGTGACTTTAGATAGACTGTATAGACTCCTTCAAAATTATCGCGACTGTTTTGCATGTTCGTTGGAAGAAATAGGTTGTGCGGCAGTAGATTTTGAGATGAAAATAGAGTTGCATGACTATAAACCTGTTGTCTATCGACCGTATAGATTATCAAATGCGGAAAGAGTTAAAGTAAGAGACATGATATCAGAACTTATTGACAATAACATTATTAGGGAGTCAAATTCAGATTACGCTAGCCCAATACTTATTGTCAAAAAGAAATCAGGAGAACAGCGCTTGTGCATAGATTTCCGAGCTTTAAATTCCAAAACCATAAAAAATAGGTATCCACTTCCACTGATAGAAGATCAAGTTTCTCAATTAAGTGGCAACAAGTTTTTAACAACCTTGGACATGGCCTCGGGCTACTACCAAGTGCCTCTCGCCGAAGAAAGTAAACACCTGACAGCGTTTGTTACTCCAGACGGACACTATGAGTTCAATCGGATGCCGTTTGGACTAACAAACGCGCCAGCAGTCTTCCAAAAGTTGGTTAATCAGATGTTGGGTGCAAGCAGATTTGATAGTGTCTTAGCTTACATGGATGATTTGCTTATTCCTACCCAATCCATCAATACGGGGTTTGAAAAACTTGAAAACGTGCTAAAATTAATTCGAGAATATGGGTTGACTTTAAAGCTTTCAAAATGTCATTTCTTTTCTTCTACAATAGAGTATTTGGGGTACGAGGTATCGGCTGATGGAATAAAACCAAGCAAATGTAAAACCTTGGCCATTGAAAATTTTGCGACTCCGACGAACGTACATGAGATGAGACAATTCCTCGGGTTAACTAGTTATTTTAGAAAATACGTGAAGGGTTTTGGTGAGATCGCTAAACCCTTAACTCAATTAACAAAACCGAAGGTGGAGTGGCGGTGGACTGAAGTCGAGGAAAATTCTGTATCAATCTTAAGGAAAACATTATGCAGTCGTCCTGTTCTTGCACTTTACAACCCTAACCTTAAAACGGAGTTACACACTGATGCGAGTTCAGCTGGAATAGGGGGAATCCTCATGCAATGGCAAGAGAATCCAAAAGTCCTCAAACCAGTAGCATATTTTAGCAGACAAACTTCCCCGGAAGAAAGATTTTATCATTCCTACGAGCTCGAAACCTTAGCTGTGGTAGGGTCATTAAAAAAATTCCGTATTTATTTGTTAGGAACACATTTTAAAATAGTGACTGATTGCCAAGCATTGCGACTAACATTAAGTAAGAAGGATCTAGTGCCAAGGATAGCAAGATGGCTTTTGCAAATGGAGGAATATGACTACGATATGGAATATCGTCCAGGAAATCGCATGGCTCATGTCGATGCTTTAAGCAGAAATCCAGTTGAAGACCCTAATGACGATTGCTTGCCAGAAAATGTAATATCTGTACTTCACAGAGAACAGAGCGATTGGTTAGTTACGCTACAACTTGGTGATCCAGAAATAAATCGAATCACCAGAATATTAAAACCTGATGTAGATGAAGAATTCAAAGACTTGAAAAAGCATTATAGCATTAAAAACAATATTTTGTACAGAAAAATAGAAGGAGACGGGAATGATTTACGATTAGTCATACCGAAGGGTGCAAGGTGGCAAATTTGTCGCCTAAACCACGACGAAATGGGTCATTTTGGGATTAAAAAGACTTTGGAGCGAATTCAAAGCCAATATTGGTTTCCCAAGATGACGAATTTCGTTAAGAAATATGTTGGAGCTTGTCTTGAGTGTGCGTATAACAAGGACAGTAACCCTGTTAAGCAAGGTCATATGTATCCTATAGAGAAAGCAAACGTTCCTTTCCAAACGATACACATTGATCACATAGGGCCCTTTGTAAAAAGTAAACGAGGCAATGCGTACATTCTTACCGTCGTTGATGGATTCTCAAAATATGTATTTGTAAGACCAGTAAAAGACACCAAAAGTGTCACAGCCATAAAAACTTTGCAATCCATTTTTCAAGACTTTGGTTCACCGGAACGAATTATATCAGATCGTGGCACAGCGTTTACATCGAGTCAATTTAAACAGTTTTGTCAGGATAAAAACATCAAACATGTATTAAATGCTGTTGTATGCCCGCGCGCGAACGGCCAAGCGGAAAGATTTAATCAAACTATACTCAGAGCAGTCGCAGCGCAAAATTCAGGGAAAAATGAAAAAGATTGGGATGTAGCCGTTAGCAAAGTACAATTTGGCATTAATAGTACAATTAATGCGACCACCGGAAAATCCCCCTCTGAGATATTATTTGGGATTCGATTAAGAGGGGATTCAGATAGTATGTTTCAGGAGGCTTTGAACGATGTTAACAGCGAGAAAAAAGACTTAAATGAAGTAAGAGATCAAGTCAAATCTGTCATAGATGAGAAACAAATTAAAATAAAAGAAGCGCATAATTCGAAAAATCAACCAGCTAGGCAATATAAAGTAAATGACCTTGTCAAAATAACCAAAGTTTCTTTTAATGATAATCCCGGGCAAAGCAAAAAATTGCTACCTAAGTTTGTAGGGCCATACAGAGTAACGAAGGTTATTGGTAATGATAGATACGAATTATCAGGAGTTCCAGGTTTCAAAAAGACAAAAAAGTTATCTACAGTGGTTTCTGCTGATCGTATGAGGCCATGGATTAATGTTAAAGCTCTAAATGTTTTAAGTGATGATAACGATAATAGCGGATCTGAGTCGTCATAAATTAGAATAATAACCAATAGACATCCATTTTCTAAAACAAAATTGAATGACACTGCCGAATGTCATGATTTATGTTCTAATATCGCTGTGAATGTTTGTTAACCTTGTTGTATTATTATCATTCTTATGTTATATCCTTTAAAAAAAATTGTGCGTGTATGGCGTAGTTAATTAATAATTATTATGATGTGTAGTAAAACATTTTTTTAATAACCCAAAAGTAAGTAAATGTATTTTGTTAAATTGTAATACACTAATTATTGTGCAATGATGTCGTTTTCTTTACTGTCATTGTTGGGTTGGTGGTACGTGCGTCAGAGTCTGCACGTAGTCCGATGGCCGAATGTCATGATTTTAGGAATTTATGTGATTTAATGGCGTTGTTTATAGCGTTAATTGTCTCTAAATAACAAATATTAGTTATTGTGTAGATTAATGAACATGACTAGTGCTGCCATCTGCCATTTACACACGAATGTTAATAGTTCCCCTTAGCTCCGTTTCCCGCGTGGCGGCGCTAGCGCTGCGATTGGAGGTAATTAGGGTTCATCGGCGACGGAGCCATTCTGATATCGTACGCCGAGCTAGACACTTGTCTTGAAGAAGGGGTCAGCGTAGGACAGGCGGTCCAGTATTTAGATTTAGGTACCTATCTACCTACAGCTGGAGTGATCTCAATATGTTCTTCGCTGAGAGTTTCCAATGCAGTTATGACACCGTCGTAAGATGTGGGTAGTGTGAGCAATAAATGCGATATTTTGTCCATCTCATCAAGTTTTGCACCAGCGGAAATCAATTCCGTTACCAAATTATCAAAATTCATAAAAAGTTGTAATAATGTCACATCCGGTTGTAACTTTAGGTTTAACAATTGTTTACGCAATATAATTGGGTAGCCAAGCTTCTCCGTTCGTAAATCTTATCAAGATTGTCAAAAATAGCTTTGGCGTTTTTTGATTCTTTAGCAAAATTCAAAAATGCGTCACTTAAATACTCAACAATTGTACCTTTAGCAGTCGTGTTTTTCTTGATCCATTCGGCATCAGGTTGCTCTGGTATAGGGTTTTCAATAACACTCAGCACTTGAAGTTCTTCTAATAATGATTTTATACGATATTTCCAGGTACTATACCTCTCGCCGTTGAATTGTTGAATACTACGTTTATTACGCGAATCCATTGTACACGTAATCGATTGAACGTTAATTTAGTTTAAATAGTGTCACTTTTTAACTACAGTAAACGGCCTGGGCCCATAACCTATTGGAAATGGGTACAGGTGAGAACAAGTAAAAGACGTCAGTTCGGTACGACGGTTATAATTTGAATGAGAATGAAACAACAGATACAGCTTTCTCTTTGACACCGAAGTGAACATCGAACGAATGATTCACAGATAAAATATAAGTCTAGGTTTTACAGTACTTGGATATTTGTATTTATATGTACCTATAGGTATGTATATTCCAACAGTTTATTGTAGCTGAGGTCGAAGTCAGTCAAGTGGGGGTTGTTACCAAATAGTTGTGGTTGCAGTTGTGTTAGTTTATTGTAGCTGAGGTCGAGGTGAGTCAAGTGGGGGTTGTTATTAAATAGTTGTGGTGGCAGTTGTGGTAGTTGATTGTAGCTGAGGTCGAGGTGAGTCAAGTGGGGGGTGTTATTAAATAGTTGTGGTGGCAGTTATGGTAGTTGATTGTAGCTGAGGTCGAGGTGAGTCAAGTGGGGGGTGTTATTCAATAGTTGTGGTGGCAGTTATGGTAGTTGATTGTAGCTGAGGTCGAGGTGAGTCAAGTGGGGGTTGTTATTAAATAGTTGTGGTGGCAGTTGTGGTAGTTGATTGTAGCTGAGGTCGAGGTGAGTCAAGTGGGGGGTGTTATTCAATAGTTGTGGTGGCAGTTGTGGTAGTTGATTGTAGCTGAGGTCGAGGTGAGTCAAGTGGGGGGGTGTTATTAAATAGTTGTGGTGGCAGTTATGGTAGTTGATTGTAGCTGAGGTCGAGGTGAGTCAAGTGGGGGTTGTTATTAAATAGTTGTGGTGGCAGTTGTGGTAGTTGATTGTAGCTGAGGTCGAGGTGAGTCAAGTGGGGGGTGTTATTCAATAGTTGTGGTGGCAGTTATGGTAGTTGATTGTAGCTGAGGTCGAGGTGAGTCAAGTGGGGGTTGTTAATAAATAGTTGTGGTGGCAGTTGTGGTAGTTGATTGTAGCTGAGGTCGAGGTGAGTCAAGTGGGGGTTGTTATTAAATAGTTGTGGTGGCAGTTGTGTTAGTTTATTGTAGCTGAGGTCGAGGTGATACAAGCGGGGGTTGTTATTAAATAGTTGTGGTGGCAGTTGTGGTAGTTGATTGTAGCTGAGGTCGAGGTGATACAAGTGGGGGTTTTCATTAAATAGTTGTGGTGGCAGTTGTGGTAGTTGATTGTAGCTGAGGTCGAGGTGAGTCAAGTAGAGAGTGTTCATGGATAGTTGTAGTGGCAGTTGTGTTAGTTTATTGTAGCTGAGGTTGAGGTGAGTCAAGTCGGGGTTGTTATTAAATAGTTGTGGTTGCAGTTGTGTTAGTTTATTGTAGCTGAGGTCGAGGTGAGTCAAGTAGGGGTTGTTATTAAATAGTTGTGGTTGCAGTTGTGTTAGTTTATTGTAGCTGAGGTCGAGGTGAGTCAAGTGGGGGTTGTTATTAAATAGTTGTGGTGGCAGTTGTGGTAGTTGATTGTAGCTGAGGTCGAGGTGAGTCAAGTGGGGGTTGTTATTAAATAGTTGTGGTTGCAGTTGTGTTAGTTTATTGTAGCTGAGGTCGAGGTGAGTCAAGTGGGGGTTGTTATTAAATAGTTGTGGTAGCAGTTGTGGTAGTTGATTGTAGCTGAGGTTGAGGTGAGTCAAGTGGGGGGTGTTATTAAATAGTTGTGGTAGCAGTTGTGGTAGTTGATTGTAGCTGAGGTTGAGGTGAGTCAAGTGGGGGGTGTTATTAAATAGTTGTGGTAGTAGTTGTGGTAGTTGATTGTAGCTGAGGTCGAGGTGAGTCAAGTGGGGGTTGTTATTAAATAGTTGTGGTAGCAGTTGTGGTAGTTGATTGTAGCTGAGGTCGAGGTGAGTCAAGTGGGGGTTGTTATTAAATAGTTGTGGTAGCAGTTGTGGTAGTTGATTGTAGCTGAGGTCGAGGTGAGTCAAGTGGGGGTTGTTATTAAATAGTTGTGGTTGCAGTTGTGTTAGTTTATTGTAGCTGAGGTCGAGGTGAGTCAAGTAGGGGTTGTTATTAAATAGTTGTGGTAGCAGTTGTGGTAGTTGATTGTAGCTGAGGTCGAGGTGAGTCAAGTGGGGGTTGTTATTAAATAGTTGTGGTAGCAGTTGTGTTAGTTTATTGTAGCTGAGGTCGAGGTGAGTCAAGTGGGGGTTGTTATTAAATAGTTGTGGTTGCAGTTGTGTTAGTTTATTGTAGCTGAGGTCGAGGTGAGTCAAGTAGGGGTTGTTATTAAATAGTTGTGGTAGCAGTTGTGGTAGTTGATTGTAGCTGAGGTCGAGGTGAGTCAAGTGGGGTGTGTTCGTGAATAGATTTGCCGGTATGTTGGCGCCTGTTATATCAAGGCTGATAAGCTGGGTCGCGTTCTCGAGTAGTCTCTCCGGCAACTCTAATACTCTATAGTCGACCGTGATGTGGAGCTCCTCTAGGCGCGGGCAGCGAGCCACCCACCCGGCGGGGAACTCGCGCACGTTCGGATTCACCAACGTGAGCTTCACAAGCTTGTCGCAGGCAGGTATCGGGTTCGGTCTCTCAGCCCGCCAATCCTCCAGGGTGACCTCCTCGAGAGCTGGCGGCGCCCACACCGACAGCAGCGCGGCGTCCGCAGCGGCCACGTAAAGCTGCTTTAGCTGCGATATATTGCTGCGCTCCACAGTCACGTCCTTTGGACCAAAACAAAGTAAGTAAAAATATAGTTTTTTATCACAGTTGCTCATAAAGTGGATCTTATTAAAACTCTTTTAGTCTCATAATACAACGCAATCGTAAGTTCAATTGACAAAATAGATATTTTACAAAAAAAAATAGTTCTCATTTTGGCCTTTACTTCGTACGATAAACACGCTTCAATTCATACAACAGACAAAACTCTATTAAACACTAAATTATTGAAAATGTTAAAAGTGTGTAAGTTATTTTCGAGATCAAAATTTCCCGCCCCTCATGAAAAACTAGCAGCATGTTAACCATAGAACATGAAGCAGCCCAAAATATAAATTTTGAAAAAGTCATTTCCGAGTTTGCAAATTGTAAAGTTAGAAGAAAGAAGTTTTAATTTTTTACTGATTCATTATTATAGCTGAAAAATTACAGTGGGGTTCTCATTTTTTTTGTATTTTTTATATAATTTGTAATATTATAATTAAACATAAATTATGATCTTTTTAGGGTTCCGTACCTTAAAGGTAAAAAAAGGAACCCTTATAAGATCACTTTCTTGTCCGTCTGTCTGTCTGTATGTCTGTCTGTCCGTGTGTCACCACCGATTATCTCAGGAACGGGTGGACCTAGCAAGTTGAAATTCATACCAGATACTGAGGTCTATATAGTCCCTATTGGGTGTATAAAAATAAATGTCCTGGGTCAACACGATAAAAAGATATGGGCAAATTTTCATTTTTGCAAAAACTTTTAAATACCAAATTTTACCTTAATTTTCAACTTTTTTTATATTTCAAATTCAATTCATTTATTGCGAATAAAGGTACTTACATAGTATGGTGTTACATTAATGAAATAAAGAACACTCTATTACTACTATTATTATTATTTGTCTGTTCCGGTCGCACTTGACCGGTTTTTTTATATTAACATTTTATGTAAGTTTTGGGGTAACACTTACAATATTCGCCCCGGGTGCCACCCATGCTAGCTACGCCACTGCATGGCGCCAACTTAGACCAGGGCCGAAGCCTTCAAAATGGTAAAAAATGAAAAAAAAATACAGTAGGATGAAACCCGAATATGATAAAATGAAAGGAAAAATAAATTACGATCGATCCGAGTTCGGGAAGTGGGAGGGGGGGGTTTTTAAGGGTAAAAAATGGTTTATCTTGATTTCCGGCAAAACTACAAGTCCTATGGAAAAAAAGTTGAATGGCAAAGTTGTAGGTTATAAAAAGCTCTACAAATTTTGTATTGTCAATTTTTTCACATAGCCTCAAAATTTAGGTGAGAAATTCAAATAACCAAGTTTTTTGTTTTTTATTTTTATCTTTTTCAAAAATGTTTTTTTTTGTCTACGAAATTTGGTGAAAACTTACCTTATTATGTCCCAAATACACTGTAATTTATTTGATTTAAAATATTTATTTTTTCGCCTTATTTTAACTTAATATCAAAAAAGCATCCTAATCTCGACCATACTCTGGAAATATGGAAGAAAATCGACTAGGATTTTAGAAGTAATAGAATATCGATAACTTCTAAAATCATGCAATAAAGCAATTGAGATTTGAAGTCATAAAATGACTTCAAATCTCAATTGCTTTAACAACAAAGCAGAGCCACCAGTTTCGTTTCTGTCTTCAATCCATTTTCTTATCCAATCAAATATAGACAATCGAAAAAAAAAAGAAATTTCTTTTATTTTTCTTTACCATTTTGGCGCCCCCTAGGATTTGGCGCCTGGAGCGACTGCTCCGTTCGCCGTATGGACGGGCCGGCCCTGCTAACGATTAAATTATGATTTGATGATTGAGTGAACTTTGACATGTGCTTTGACGACATAAGTAACTTGTTAACTTTAAATTCGGCGGTCATTTCGGCAGCGCTCAAATAGACGTATTCAAATTTCAAATTTCGAAAGCACACATGAAATCATAGAATTTGACGTTCGTACCTCACATACAAATGACAGTATGATACTGCATGAAGTTTTACTATATTGCAAGAGGTTTTGCCATCGAGATATATTTTCAATGATTCAGGAGTTTTGTGATGAGAAGGTGATTCAGGGTGTTCCATCATACTTTATCCATTACTTTAATGGAGAATTCCACTGATGACAGTTTAAAACCGAGCATTTTGCTATACACGGCGGCGGCGTTAAATAAATTTATAGTGTAACTTTCATCACCCACACCACTGGAACCATGCTGAATATCAGAATAAAAAGTAGCTAAGATATTGCATCAGTATAAGGGCTATATTTATACCGAGTTTCATTTGAATCCCTTCAGTAGTTTCGGCGTGATGCGCGGCCAAGATACAGACAGACAAAAATGTTTTTTACTATATTTTCTGGTTCAGTATCGATAATAGACTGCCCTACAGTAGAAATTTAGAAAATATCTTCAATGTACAGAATTCATTCACGAACGATTTTATTATTTGTATAGATAGATAGATATAGATATAGATAGATGAGTACTGTTGCACTTTTCAGGTTTTCAAAAATGTAAAAAAAGAGGTTAAATCTTAAACCCGACTTCAGAAAAGTCGCGGTCAAAAAGTATGAAACAAGAAAAATATTCCGTGGATAGCCGTGGTCGTATGCCATCGTTTACACATCGTCAGGCCATTTGCAAGTCTGGCAAGTTGCGAATTTTAAATATGATCACCTTGCCTTATGGACCTACTTACTCGTACTATTACTATAAGCACAAGGTGGCATACGACCACCACGGCTGTCCACGGAATATTTTCTTGTTTCATACCTTTTAGAGTGCAATATATCCGTAGCAGGGGTAAGACTAAGTAAGACTCCTCTGTCCGTCTGTCACTAGGCTGTATCTCATGAACCGTGATAGCTAGACAGTTGAAATATTCAAAGATTATGTACGTACCTATTTTTGTTGCCGCTATAACAACAAATACTAAAAAAGCGGTCAAGTCCGAGTCGTACTCGGGCGCCGAGGGTTCCGTACATTAGTTTCAACTCTCTTTCTCTACCCTTGCAGTGGTATGTGGTAGATACCAATTTAACTTGACCCCTATTTCGTTTGTCCGCCCATACAATGTAACGGTCAAGTTAAATTGGTCCAACTAATGTATGTATAGCGACCCCCTTAATTTTCAACCTTTTGTTATTTTTTGAAATTTTTCCTTATTTGTGCTGTAAGACCTTGCTTTTTTGCCAAATTTTCTAGGTCTATTCTAGGTCAACGGGAATTACCACATAGGTTTTCGACCCAAAACCTATATAGGGTACTTCCGGTTGACCTGGAATTGTCAATTTTGGTTGAAAGCAAGGACTTACAGCACAAGTAAAGAAAAGTTCCAAATACGAAAAAAAAGGAAATTATGGTAAATTTTGGTACTAACAAGTTTTCGAGAAAATGTAAATTTCTCTAAAAATTAAAAAGTAAAAATGTAAAACCGCAGTATCTGGTATGAATTTGAACTTTCTAGGTACACCTGTTCCTGAAAAAATCGGTGGTGATACACGGACAGACAGACGAACAAGAAAGTGATATTATAAGGGTTCCTTTTCTATCTTCTGTGGTACGGAACCCTAAAAATTAAATGGGGGTACTAAATTGCAGACCCACCGTAGGGCTCTAAAACTGCAATCATTAGAATGTTTTCATCTCAGTCAAGACTTTCTTTTGTTCTGAAGAAGTTCTTAAAGTCTTTAATTTATTGATGACAAACATTATTAGAATGAAAAAATCCATAGTAATTTTAAAACTCTATGGTGGGTACAAAATTCATAATATTCTATGGGTTAAGAAGTTGCAGATTTTCAGTTTACCGAATAACTGTTTTCCACATGCAGCGACCGCAACTCGGGCAGATCCAGCACGGCGGCGGGCACGCGTGTGATGTTCACATCCTCCAGTCGTAGCTCGGTGAGGGTACGGGGTAGTGCTTCCAGTATGTCGTCCCGCATCGACACATGCTTCACTGTGAGCGTTGTGAGGCCCTCCAGTGTGGCGGGCAGGCTGTGCAGCTGGCTGTGCAGTGCTTCGCCCTGTAGCGTGAGGTGACGGAGAAGGGGCAGGTCGGTGAAGTGCGCGGCCGTCAGCGGCTCATACAGCCAGCAATTACTCAGTTCAAGTGATGTCGGCTTGACGTTGAGTGCAGCGAGCACGGTCGCATAGTGCGTGGGTGGACAGAAAGTCACGGTGACGTTCTCGACGTGTAGCGCCGGCGTTAACTGCGGTAAGTACGCCCGCACCGAGTCCAGATACACACTGCAGTAGCACTCCAGCCATAATGAGTTGTCATCGTATACAAAACGTAAAATATTGCCTGAAAATATTCAAAACCATTTCAGAACATACTCGTTCACAATAATTGTAATTATCTACCTATTTACTGAAATGTTACTTATATTCAATTCATTTCAGTTTTTAAGTAAATATTAGATGTCCGACTTCCATGATTGTTATTAATATAATAGTCGTTTACGCGTAGGGTGTTGTTCCCAACTACTGCGCCCCGCGGTTTACGCGTAGGGTGTTGTTCCCAACTACTGCGCCCCGCGGTTTACGCGTAGGGTGTTGTTCCTAACTACTGTGCCCCGCGGTTTACGCGTAGGGTGTTGTTCCTAACTAAGGTATGTTCGGGTAAGATCGGCAGTGGGGGAAGACCGTATGAATGAAATATCTCCCAAAATAGAAGGATTTTTTTAAAATTGGCCACATTGTCGGAAAGAGCATTTCACCCCGCCCCCGTCTGTAGTGATTGCAAGTCGCTCCGGCAAGGGAGACGTGCGCTACGCGCCGTTGAACGAATCAACATATTTTTTTCAATTTTTCAGTCAAATTTTTGGCGACATCTCATTTTGATTCGCGTATATTTTCTAAAATATGAGAGTTTTTGTTATTATTGTTTTTGCAAACTTAGTTTATTGAATTAAATATTAAAATGATCTAATTTAGACAGTCCTACGATCGCTGTAGGCAAAGTTCCGAACTTCGCCCTTCGCTTCAAAGATCGGATAATGATCGTCTGATCTTAAACCTTAAAAAAAAAGAAAGCGTTTGTCAAACTTTTGTAAGTCACTAGCTATGCCCCGCGGATTCACACTTGTAATTTCCGTTCCATTACGATTTATAGAAAGGCCAGTTCTTTTAAATTTAATTTGTTACTTCTGTCGTATGTTAGGACTGATCTCTGTTGTACTAGTTGATAAGTTTATACTTTAATTATTATGTTATTTCATAATTATTTAGAAAAGATTCGTTAATTGATTACTATTCATTGATCACTACTTCAGTATTATAACATACTTTGACACCAATAAAAAAACAGGTAAGTATAGCTACTTATTACACGCTTTTACATTTAGAAAAAGAACCTAAAAACTTAGTTTCAAACGAGGAAGTCCGTAAATATTTATCTTGTAGAAGCTTTGTATGCTAGTTAAGTAGTAAGTACTTAAAATATGGTGTTTTACGACAGAAACTGTAAATAATAATTAGGTAGATAAGCTTTGTTAGTTTGTCATTATAAAGTGCCACTCTTACCCCAAAGCATATGAATTATGGTAAATTTCAATATCAAAGTTTGACCAAAGTTTGAGAATCGCAAAATCTCGTTTGGGGTAAGAACGGATAGCCAAAACCAAAAAAAATACGAAGTTTCACAAAATAATTTGGGATACTTACAATCTATCGAATTTGTAGAACATTTTTATCGCATGTTTTTGTACGTGAAACGCCGGATACACTCCGATAAATGACCTTATTCTACGAGCAGTAGAAGTGGTTTTAAATTGCTATCCGCTCTTCCCCCAATTAGGTGAATTTTTCATCATGCTTAAAATATCGTGTATCACAACTTTGAAGACGTATAAAACAAAAACGAGTGATAGTAGAGAAACAATTTAAATACAGGATCAAACTTCAATTTATGTTATCAATTATTTCTATATTTCGTTTATTTCACGTTCACTGAAGCTGAGAAATCTGAGATTTTGTAAAACCTTTTGAATTGCTCCAAAAACCATCCGATCTTACTCTAACATACCTTACTGCGCCCCTCGGTTTCACCCGTGTAGAAATTTCTGCGCTACCTTCATATTTTTTTAACCGACTTCAAAAAAGGGAGGAGGTTCTCAATTCGGTTGTATGTATGTTTTATTTATTAAGAAACTTCTACAAAGTACCTACTTATTAGAAAATTTAAACAAAAGATGGATGACATCGGTAAAGTCGTTCTCAAGTTATGGCGTGACCACGGGTAAAAGTTTTATATACACTCGATTAAAATACATAAGTACTTAAAAATATAATGTTAATTGTCAAAACCACCAGCCACTTTGGGAGCGTCGGGGTTGGTACAAAATACATGGGTTGATAATAACCTATATTAGCTACAACGTTTAGCCGTCTGAGGTCTGTTTATTACGTAATATCACGTAAAGACACTCCAGCATCCGCAAACATCTCAGAGGCACTGCACCACCACCAGGGTGACATGGGAAAGCCGGTAAGTGATGTTGGCCTAGTGGTACCTTGAGATTCATTCTGAAGGTTGTGGGGTTAAATCCCGCCGGCTGTGCCCCATGCTCTTATCTACGTTGCGGGGAAAACATCGTGAAACCCGCGGCTTGTTGGGCTCAGTATTGGCGAGTTCTTTCCTCTGAACTGAAGTTGACTAAGCTGAGAGGATGGTATAGGTGGTGGACAAGTCCGCTCCATGTAATACGTGTCTCAGGTACCTACAGTACCTTGAATATCATGAAGTAAAGTTGCTGGCGCTGTATTAAACCATCTAGGTTAGATATTAGAGAACTATTACTTGATGCGAATTTTCTTAATTTCTCGTATGTAAAATAATGACAAAAAAACTGAATTGAAAAATTGAAAATAGTGCCGGAAACGGTGCAGTATGTACCCACTTGTAGGACCACATCCAGCAAGTCCGTCAACAGCTTACCTTCCACTTCGAATGTACCATCGTCATAGGAATGCTTGCATTGGTCCTCTGTTGCGCCAGTCGGACAGTGCAGCGCAGGCAATGCGGGCACGTCGGTCGCCAGCGCGAGCGCGGTGAATGCCACCACCAGCACCAGTGGCACCAGTAGCGGCATGTTCCTGGCAGACAGGCTTATGTCACTTACAAATATATACGTGGAAGTAATGCTAAAGTTAACAAACACGAGTAGATACGAGCTAGCACGTGATCAGCAGGACACGGAAACACTGTAATCTCTGAAATCTCTTATAGTACGACAAACAATCTATACATATAAAATGCTTTGTCCTGACTGACTGACTGACGGATCAACGCACAGCCTAAACCGCTGATCGTAGAGACCTGAAACTTGGAGGGTGTGTTCTTTGTGTAACGTAGGCATCCGATAAGAAAGGATTTTTCGAAATTCTACCCCTAAGGGGGTGAAAAAGGGGTGCAAAGTTTGTATGGAACAACGTGATTCCTTGTTGTTACTCCTTCACGCAAAAACTACTGAGCCGATTGCGATGAAACTCGGTATCTATATAGCTGGAGATCTGGATTAACACATAGGCTACTTTTTATCAAGATATTCCCACGGGATCGGGACTTACGCGGGTGAAACCACTGGGCGCAGCTAGTAATATAATAAAATGAGTTGTTCCAGTGACGAAAATGAGACACTGACTCCGGAATCATTTCGAAATAAAGCAGCAATTAGAAAATTTGTTGCCGCCAAAATCTCGGGAGCATGACAATGGAAGAATGACATGGAGTGACATGGAATAGAATAAAATTCAATTGAATGGAATAAAACTTAAAAATATATACCATTCAAAATTTAAAAAAAAACAGTTCTTTTCTATCTCGTGGTTGTTTTAAGTCATTGAAACATCTAAAAACAAAAATCTAATAAAATGAGTTCTTCCAGTAACGAAAATGAGACACAATCTCTTGAACCATTTCTAAATTTATTTTCTCGCAGTCAATGGTAAAAAGTAGAGTACACAACTCGTGAAAAAAATAATTTATCTCGGTCCTTGTATCCCTCGCTCCGCTCAGGATTCTAATCTAGAAACCCTCGCTACGCTCGGGATTCGACTATAGAATCCTTCGCTGCTCTCGGGATCCAACTTAGTCCCCCGAATTAAATTACTTTTTTTTCACTTGTATAATCTACTAATACGTTTATAATGTTATATTAAGTTATAATTTTTGATCAATAAATATAAATTCTCATATGAAATATCCTCATATACAACTTCTATAATTCAATATAATTCAACAGCCTAACTATTTATTATTATATATTATATAATATTTGAACAAAAAATGGTATGAAAAATAATGTATAATAAGTTTATAGAAGAGAATTTTAGAACAATCATGGATATTTTTTTTTGTTGGCTTGTTTTGTTGGATGGTCATACCTATATTTAAATATCATATATAGGGTACATCCCAATTTCGTACTTCGTTACTGTGCTCTTTCGTGCATTTGTATACCTACTTTAGATCTCACAAACTACGGAATTTCAAACGTCGCGACATTGTCCTGTCGAACTAACGAACATCGTACTGATACACATGGGCGTACCCACAGTGGGGCAAGGTGAGGCATTTGCCCCATCCTGACTCGGAGCTTATAATAAAAAACATAGGTTACATAAAGTAACAAATTTAAATATCCATTATGTTTCTTTCAAAATTAAAATTACCGCGTAAAATAATGCAATATGCATGAATCGTCGCGCATGCACAAAGGCTTGTGTTGTGTGTGGTCGAGTCGAGTGATTTTTGAACGAAAACCGAAGTTTATCCGCCCGCACGTTCCCGACAAATTTAATGGCCCCTCTTCATGATGGGCCATCATGCTGGCCCACTGGCTTATGGTTCGTGGTGTGAAGACTGGATGGTCGCGGAGTCAGTTTTTCGGTCACACATCAAAGGAAGTGGGCCAGCGATAGCGGTACGCATCTACTCGTGGCCCATTCATCAGTGAGTTCTCGAAAATTGGTAGTGGTGTATAGATATTATATTGCCGCAGCGGCTGCTTCCACGTCCTTCTCCAATTTACAACTGAAGGTGACCATCGTGTAGTTGCGTTTCAACCATCACATTGGCCTCTCGCTGCCATCTCGCTGGAGATTAATTAGCCAAAACCCCCCATGACATTATTCAAATAAATACAGTAAATTTTAACATTTTAAATGTTCTACTGCTTTTCGAGTATTACACTTTTGTTTGCTTCTGCCCCACCCTGTACAAAACTTTGGGCACGCCCATGCTGATACACATTCGCTCTCACAAAGTACGGAATTTCGTATTTCGAAATTCAGTAGCAGAATCGTCAATTTTGCCCTTTTTGCACCTAGGTGAATTAGCTCAGGTAAATTAAGTTACTTAGAGTTAAGGGATTTTTTTTTAAATTAAATTAATAAAATAAATAAAATAGCTTAAGGCCGCTGCCAATAATGGTGTTGCCACGTCTTGAAAGTTCCTTAAAAGTTAAGTAAACTGGTGTCATTTTACCAAACTTTAAATTAAAAAATATGTTTTAATTTCATGCAAACAAGCATGCAAAGAATTCTTTAAATTTTTTATTTATTTCCTGGGAGTACTTACCTATATTAATATGTAATTAATATAAGGATAACAGGGCTTTTGTTACCCACTGCGATATATGTGTTAGTGGTCACAAGCGATCGCGATCGGAGGAAAAAACCAACTAAGTATTTAACGGAAAGTACTGAAATATATAATGTTGGCTTATCACTTGTGAAAAACCCAATATGTAAACCTACCAAATACAATACACATTTTTACAAAGATAAGGCAAGTTAAGACAGCTACAAAGTTTTCTTGTACACAACATTGTGGGTGACGCCGTGGTGTCGTTGGAACAATATAAGAACATGTTAGCTGCGTCTCACTCTCGACAGAGCCAAATACCGCTAGGCTGACCGTGACTGAAGCAGCTGCGGTGCGCAAGTCTGGCCTTGCACCTTGTTGATTACCTACCATTTGCGAAGCATAGGCTCACTGGAAATTGAATGCGCTTGAAGCCTAAAGGAAAATTATTGATATCAGTGGTATCCTGGGGATAAAAACTTGTTCCCCGGCATCACACCTAGTTAAAATTTCGGCCTCAATAACTTTCTGCTGCAACCTGACTACTCTGAACCAACCACGTTGCATAATTTAGGCGGATTTTACGCATCAGGATAATCGACACACCAAGTCTATAGCTTCACTCAGGCTCCACTAACTGAATAATGGAGGTCTACGTTTTTTCATCTCCAGGCACGCAACTTAGTGTATGTCATTGCTTATAAGAAGACGAATTTGTCATTTCGGGTAGTGAAAATGACCCTCTCGCAAAGCCATGAGTTTTCTCGATCTATTACTTGGTGAATGTCTCCATACACCGCCGATATCAGTTCATCAGAAAAAAACAGTTAGACATAGGCTGGTCGGGGTTCTTCTTTTGGTGCGCCGGCCGTACACTCATCCCATACAATTAGAGAACATCCTCAAAGAACCTGTACTTTGTCGCTATTGCGAGAGATGTCAAATACAGGTGTCTGGAATATCTCTAACTGTATGGGAATCTTACACATGTTTTGGGATGTTTTAAACCGGGCAATAATTGTGCAGCTATAGGTCTATGTGATTCCACAGCCAGGGCAATTTTAGCTTGGGTGCGTAGCTGAGCTAAGATTACTTTGGTTGGAAATATTTATCCTATATCTACCCCCAGGTGCATCGGGCGCATCTAGGAAAACATTTTTTCCGAGTTGTATAAAGTTCCTCGCTTTCGCATACTCGTTTGAAAACGTATCGTATAAGGTTTTGAGAATCGAGGTCGTTTATTAAAGTCTCTGTGATTTCTATTGGGTCATATTTGGGTATTTATCATTTTCAAGATTCTCATCGTCATTTTCATGGACAATTTGAATTCTCCATTATTTTAACTATTTTTGGAAAGCAACTTAGAGGGCTTGATAACACGACTAAATTCGTAAATAAATCAATCCAATCGAGGGTCTCGTTCGGAAGATACAGTGCTTTTAATTTCGAGATCCCACGCAACTGACGCCATGACCCACGAAACTGATTCAGTAACTTTACACCCATTATTTATCAATATTGTCTACTACTAAATTTTCTTAAAATCACCACTTCATCTTATTTTCTTAACTAAACATACAGGTTCTACACGTTTCAATAATTATAAGGGAAGATTGCCAATTACGTCCTATATAATTCGATCATTCTTTGAATCGGCAAACATTGTTTTGCCATATAAAAAAAATGTGATAAATGAAGAACCGCTCGACCGATTTTGTGCAAACTTCACATAAACTATCTACTAAATAGTCCGAACAAAGCTTAAACATTTGGTTTGGATAGGTGAGCTCGTTCTTGAGTTATAAAATTACAAAGAAAAGTGGCATTGATTTTTATTTATATAGATTAATAATCTTAATACCTCCATAATTTACATTTTATATAAGAAATATTTATTTATAAGTCAAAGCATATTAATATTACTTTTATACCTTGTCAATTAAAACTACATAATTTCAGTAAAAAGATTTTATTACAAAACATTGTTTTTATCACAGTTGCTCATAAAGTGGATCTTATTAAACCGCGTTTAGGCTCATAATGCAACGTATTATACACGCGTGCGATAATAAAAAATCCAACTAGTGCTATCCCGATAAGTCAAATACGTATCTTACTGCTAATGACATATTAGGCAGATGAAACATTCTTAATTTATCTTAGGTTCATGGACCTCTATTAATCTATGCTTAGGTTATACTGTTTTGATGTATAGAAAAAAACGTACCATCAAAGAGTTTTTAAGCCTTGCTGGCTTAAAACTCTTTGTTGGTACCTTTTTTCTTCTTTTCAAAAGGTTGTCTCTAAAGTCTGATAACGAACGATAATTTTACGTGATTACGTCTTTAAAAATAATTAAATCAAATCAAATCAAAATTTTTTATTTCTTTGGATGCATAATACCTTAAAAGTATAATAGACCACTTAAAAACGTCTTAAAAACTAAGTTAGGATGTGTGCCTTCGGAACGCGCCCACCAATGAGAAGAAGGCACAAGAAACTCATGGGGTTTTTTTTTTCATGTGATCACGCTCACAATGGTTAATATTACAAATATTTGAAAGTATTATTTGAAATGGAGCAACTAAAGTCACGTCCATGGGTTCTTATCATTAAGGTAAGACGAAGTATCATAGTATGCCTTACTGCACAATCTATGCTTTATAAAAGTTTGAACCTGTTAATGGACATGTCATAGACCTCTTTAGGTAATTTATTATAATAGAGCACACATGTACTATTAAACGACCTGTTTATTTTCCGGAGCCTACTACCGGGTACGGTCAGTTCATCCTTATTTCTTAAGTTGAAATTATGAATATCGCTGTTTTTACGGAAAATATCTGGATTTTTGTGAACGTAGAGCAAGTTTTCGTAGATATATTGGGAATAGAGCGTTAATATATTTAACTCTTTAAATTTTTCTCTAAGTGATTCCCTGGGGCCCATTTTGTAGATAGCTCGAACAGCTCTCTTTTGCAATATGAAAATAGCTTCAATATCTGCAGCACACCCCCACAGTAGGATGCCGTACGACATGACACTGTGGAAGTAGCCGAAATAGACTAGGCGAGCAGTCTCAATGTCCGTGTATTCGCGAATTTTCTTAACGGCGTAAGCGGCAGAACTAAGTCTATTGGACAATGCTTCCACATGCGGGCCCCACTGAAGCTTAGGATCTAAAGTTATACCTAGAAAGACAGCCTTACTGACTAATTCAACTTCCTCATCATTAATTTTTACAACACTTTTTACTTGTTTTACATTTGGAAGTGTGAACCGAATTAATTTAGTTTTGGATCCATTCAGTAATAAATTATTGGAATTGAACCAATCAACTATTCTAGAGAGAGCATTGTTCACATCGTCAACGTTGGACTGACGCCTTTTAACCTTGAACACCAAGGAGGTGTCATCTGCGAACAACACTATCCCATGGTTGTCCCTTACAAGGTAAGGTAAGTCATTTATATAAACTAAAAACAGGAAAGGTCCTAATATGGATCCTTGAGGAACCCCCATTGCTATCGCAGATCCGGGGGATCGTTTCCCGTTAACATCAACACTCTGGATCCTACCGCTCAAATAAGAAGAGATAAGATCCAGGGCGCCGTCCCTAATACCGTAGTGGTGTAGTTTCATGATCAATGTATTATGTTGAACGCAATCAAATGCCTTGGATAAGTCACAGAATATGCCATACGCATCATGTGACTCCTCCCAAGCATCAAATATGTTTTTAATTAACGCTATACCCGCATCAGTAGTCGAGCGCCCCTTACTAAACCCGAACTGTTTATTATGTAAGATATTATTATCATGGAAATGTTTCAGTAGTTGCTTTAAAATAAGTTTTTCAAAAATTTTACTTAACGTGGGTAGTACTGATATTGGTCTAAAATTGGAGGGGTCTGAGGTACTACCAGATTTAAACAGTGGAACTACTTTACTCAATTTCATTAAATCAGGAAACACACCACAATCTATACATCGATTAAATATAATGACTAGTTCTGGTATAATCAGTTCAATAATTGATTTAACAATCGGGACAGACATCCCCCATAGATCTTTAGTTTTCTTGAGATTTATTTGCTTAAGCACTACAATAATGTCATGATTTTTAACATATTGGAATTTAAATGTTTTATTACAATTTGGTACATTCGTTTTTAGCAAAGCTTCTGCAATGGGGGTAGAAGAATTTAAAGCCTTCGTCAAAGTAATAGCTACATTACCGAAAAAAATCTCAAATTCGTTTGCGATATCTTGATCATTATTAGTTATATTTCCATTAATACTCAATTTAAACTCGGTGTTTTTGGCTGCGACTCTCCCTGTTTCAGCGTTAATTACTTTCCATGTAGCTTTTATTTTATCATCACTAGTTTTAATCACAGATTTAATGAAGAGAGATTTTGCCAAAATACACACTCTTTTAAATATCCTTGAATAGTTTCTAACGTAGGCTCCAAACTCCTCTGATGTATTACTCTGTCTTTCCGCGTATAACTCATATAGTTTATGTCTACTGCGGTGAATACCAACCGTTGCCCAGTCACTAAACTCGCGTTTGTCGGAGACTACCATAGATCTGGACGTAAATATAGACTGAAATTGGTTATTAAGAACCGAAAAAAAGTTATTGTATAATACATTTGGACCCGTATCACAAGGCAGAAACGGTAAAACGTTTGCTAAATTCAATCTAAGTTCCTCCAGACGAGCAGCAGTCACCGGTACGTACTTTATTTTCCTTTTTGGTATCGATTTTATGACAATAGCAAATTTGACAAACTGACCACTATGGTCTGATTCTAATTTATTAATGATATATTTGCTAATTGTGGATATATTATCAGTAACATAAACATTATCAATACATGTCGCAGTAGTGTCAGTGGTTCTAGTAGGCTCCAGAAACACGTTAGATAAATTGTGTGATTTATACAAATTTAGACGTTTCGTGGAAAAGGTGCTTATTTTCAGTAAATCTACGTTAAAATCACCACATACAAGTAATTGTTTTTTTGATTTAGTTAATTTTGTCAGCATTTCATTGAATATCTCAATAAATTCTTTAAAATTTTCAAAAACAGGTCGTCTATATACACATACTACTATTAATTGCTCCAGTTCTACACAAGATATTTCCGTTACACATTCCACAGACATAGACACGACATCTTTTCTTTCTTTATAGTTTAATTTCTTGTTCAGTATTATAAGAGACCCCCCTTTGCCGTGCCGCATTGAACATGAGCTGGTGAGCCCGGAGATGGTGTTCGGTTATGCATACAATGTCAATATCCTCAGCGTTCATGTACAATTCCAGTGTTAGTATTTTGCCCTCTGTCATCCCTCTGATATTTTGATGCACAAGGTTTATATTTTTTACATAATTTTTCTGTACTTTATTTATTTTAGGGCATTTATTCCAGCAATCGTTATTATTTGACTTGTTTGATAATGAGATTAATAATTGACTAATATTGTTATCTAAATTTATTTTTTTATTATTATTACTTTGTAAAGTGCTAGAGGTCTCTATTGTCTCAAAACTACTGCGTGCGAGCGTCCCTCTTTTGTCTTAATAATTAATTTAAATTAATCGGATAAAGATGACTATCCGTAGTCTGAATATTATGTATGTCATTTAACTGCGCAAAAGGCGCAGTGTATGTAGCCAAGTTCTTGGCTGTAAAGTTAAAAAAATAACATAGCGAAGATGCTATCTGTCTTTTGATGGAATCCGGAAGCTTGTGCTTTCCCTTCGTCAAATAATAATCATTACTAACAATAGGATTAGAGTCAATCACATTGAACTTCTTATTATAACATGATATAGTGTTCAATGTTAAATTTAAATTATATCTAAGTTTATTTTCCGCAGCTGGCAAGTTTTTACAGTAGGGTAGTGTAAACATTACAATTTTATCTATGTTTAGAGAGCACAAAGTATTACAATATTTTAACAAGTCTTGTTTGTTAACACTTCCCCTATTTCCAATAAATATAACCAAACTATCATTTTTGTTAAATTTATAACTACTTATTCTTTTCATAATTTGAAGATAAGATGCAGAAGGCATGCAATAATTTATAAAGGACTGTCCCTTTGAGCAATAATTTAATTTTGAGCCCATATCGATTCCAATTTCATCGCTAAATTTTTGTTAATACTCCCGAAAGGGCAGGAAAAATACTTTTAACCTATACAGCCTCGTCTGACATAAGTACAATATTTTTAGGGCTTTTTCCGTTTTTTTTTGCGTCGGAGGTTAAAAACAGGATACAATGGTCCGGAAAAAATATTAAAATAAAAAAAAACAAAACTTATCACGTAAAATTTTCGTTGACAAACCGGCATTAGAGACAACCATTTTTGCTAGCTTAAAAACTCTTTGTTGGTACCTACCTTTTTTATGCATCGAAACAGTATAACCCAGATAAATTAAGAATTTTTCATCTACTTATCATGTAATTAGTAGTAAGATACGTATTTAACTTATCGGGATAACTTTATAGCACTAGTTGGCAATGTAAAACGCACGCGTGCATAATACGTTAGATTATGAGCCTCAAAGCCGTGTAAAAAGATCCACTTTACGAGCAACTATGATATGAAAATCTTTCCTACAATCGTAATCTCGTCTATGGGCCGTTATGGTCACAATCGTAATTAGATCTCTGATCTGAGTTCGGACTGAACCAGTACATAAATGCAGCTAACTCCCTTTGACATTATGCGAAAAAATCATTTTCGTGGCATAAAATAATTTTCATGGACAAAATACCACGAAAATGATGCCACTTAAATGACGAAAATGTTACTTTTTTATTAATTTCTTGAAAACGTAGGTGTATTGTTTTAAATAAAATACTACATAAATATCTCTAACATTTTGCGGTTTCGATAAGCTAGCCTTAATTATAATTGCTCAAATACAATGCATAATAATGTTGTCCACGCAACTGATCAGTATAACTAGGACAAAATACAAACTTACCAATATCTTTTTCCCATGGAACCCTAGCAGTATGTCTGACTTCTGTAATGCTGGAACACGACCGACGTTCGACTAAATCAAACTCAGTGATGGCTTGCTACTGTTGTGTTCCACAGCAAGCCTGTGTTACTACGCAAATCCCAAGTAAGCAATATCGTGTGACCGACACATATTGAGTTTTAAATTAAAAATAACGTCAAACACAATTTTTTAAAACTATTGTGGGTGAAGTGTAATTCATTACGATGGCTTTGGTATATGTAACATACAAATGCCCTTAAATTTGGTGAAGCAGTAAGCAAATGTTTAACTGCAACGAGAAGTGTGACACGATGAGAATGTGAAAAATGGCCCCGTTTTAGACCGTTTGTGCTGATTTTTAATATGTATCTATGCTCCTATTTTGGTAAGCTTTATTTATTTTGTAGCTTAATAATTACTTTATATTCTAAATCACATTTCATGTTTGTAACTTATACGGTTTAGAAAATATACCCGTGTGACCATCAAAGAACAAGGGCGAATTATTGTCTCAAAAGTTTTGGCGTCTTAAAATTTGAGTACAACCATGGTGTTTAATTAATTATATAATGTTTTTTGGCGCTAATTATTTATTCTATATAACCACCGTTTATAAAATCATATTGATTAGTATAAACACGATTACTTGGTACTTTCGTTCTACTCAATTTGCATTTCGGTAATACCAGTACTAGAGCATTACTTCTATTTTAGAAGTTATAAATATTAAATGACACATAGTTTTCTCTATGGATATGTATTTATATTTTCAATTATTGTGCATTATGTAGGTACTTATAATAACTAATTATAATGAATCAAAGATAATGAACATACAAAATAAACAACAAAATAATGAACTAAGATATTTTAGCAGTAGAAAATAAATTGAAATTATGGCAACACTAAACTCAAGTGACGGACGAATGACATGCGACTCCGGCGCCGCGCCGCCGAGCGTGTTGTTTGCTGAGGTTGTTTGTGTTTCATTGCGATTTTGTTTTTTTATTATCTTTTTAACGGCGGTTCCTATGGAGAATTTTGGTTGTTATATGTATTCTAGGACTTGTGTAGATTGTTTTAGTATTTTTTTTACATCAAGACGCCAAAGTTTTATATAAAAGAAAACCATGTATGGAAAACTGCCCATGTTCTTTGGGCCTGAATGAGAAATGCCCATTTAGTTTCATAGGATAAAACTCATCTCCAATAAAACCACCAATATGTCAGCAATACTATTTTTATTCACATTTAATATTTTTAGTTTGAACAAAACCACAGCACAACCGTCTGCCATGACGTCCTAGCGTAGCACGAATTCCTCACATGTCTCCATTCGGCAAAAGTGTTTGCTCTTTTGTACTTATAAGTGGATCAGACTACTATTCTTAGCTTTTAGTCATTGGATTAATATTGGATAAAATATAAATTACTTCTTATTTACTTTAATTAAATGAACCTTGTTTTGCACGTCAGTCATACGTCTTGTGTGCATGGCGCCAACCGCGCGACTACGACGCGCGGCTCTAAACTTATACATATCGATTTAAGGCTGCGATAGATTGCAGATGTGCTAAGGTGCCTTTGGTTGGCAGATCCGTCGGCTGTGTCAGCACTTTGTTGGCTAGACAGTTGAGAGAAACTCCCGACTTCAATGTTAATTGAGCTTGCGCACCGAAACGAGGCTTCCGGCGACTGGGACCGCAATCAACTGGAACCGCGGTCCCGGTTGCCGGATTCATTTATGGTGGGACCACTTGCAAATAAACAAAGAAATCAATTGTTCAAGAAAAATAGTACAGTAAAAAGAAAAAAAAAGTTTGAAGTAATAATTTAAGAAAAAAACTCGATTTGATTCAAAAATCATCATTGTAAAAATACGCAAAACCTATGATTAAATTTAATTAAAAAAAAAGACATACTTAATTAAATACTTTTTTTTTCAAATGTTCAAATTCCTTTTTCTAAATGACACCCATAGAATTTGAGTTTACTAGGAGTGATTGTTGAATGTGATTATTGTATAATACGTATTTATGTGTATATTTTTATTTTATTTTAACGTCCTTAATTAAGGCTGATTTTGTGATAGATAATTACTTACTTATTATTAATTGTTTGTAAATTGTTGATTATTTTTAGCATATTTTAGGTGTATGTTTTCATTGCGTAAATTTTAAATAAGTAACAAGAACGATAATCAAAGAGTGTTTTTTTTAATTATATAAATAAAAGATATTATTTAATCAAAGAGTTTTTCTTTAATGATTACATTAAACGTTTTTTCGTTTGACTGTACTGTTTTTGACTTGATCAACAGTTTTTTTTATGTTTTTTTGAGAGTGGTATCAGTCGACGGAAGAAAAATATTTAAAAATATTAATCCGGTAACCGGGACCGCGGTTCCAGTTGATTGCGGTCCCAGTCGCCGGAAGCCTCCTAAAACAACCACAGAAATGGTTATTTCACTCTCTTAAATACTTACTCTTAATTTTAGAAGTTTGGCGTAGATTTAGCACTGTTGTGTGATAAAAGCGAAAAAAATAAAGTGTATACTAAAAGAACGATTACCTAATTATAATTTGATTGAATAAGTGAACTTTGACGACATAATTAACTTGTTAACTTTAAATTCGGCGGTTATTACGGCAAATTTCAAATTTCGAAAGCACACATTAAATATACAAATGACAGTATGTAGTTTTGCCATCGAGATATATTTTATCTTCAATGATTCAGGAGTTTTGTGATGAGAAGGTGATTCAGATTCATTCATTCACGGCGGTGTTGTAATGCAAGTTTATAGATTATCGTTCATCACCCCAACCACTGAAACCATGATGAATTTCAGGATAAAAAGTTGATATGATGTTACATCAGTATAAGGCCTATATTCATACTGAGTTTCATATTAATCCATTCAGTAGTTTCGGCGTGATGCGCGGCCTAGATACAGACAGACAGACAGAAAGACGGACAAACATGTTTTAACTACATTTTCTGGTTCAGTATCGATCATAGACTGCCCTCCAGTAGAAATTTTCAAAATATCTTCAATGTACAGAATTCATCCACGAACGATTTTATTTAATATGTATGTATATGTATATAGAATATAGAATAGATATAGATAGATGACTGACTAATATATCAACGCAATGGATAGATGGGGCTCAAATTTCCTATGGATAGCAGCTAGGTACCTACTGTAACGCAGGTATCCGCTAAGAAAGGACTTGGAAAATTCAATCTAACCGATGCTTCTTCATTGTAAGTATTTTATTTTGGGCTCTTCTTATAAATGTCTTTTCTATCCTAATTGCCAACTTTTAATAAACTCTTAACTTTTCTCTATTCTATTGACTTCTGTATTGTTTGACATTTTGTTACGTCACGCCGCTGCCGCTGTAGGCACATAGCATGTTGCAATGAAGACCCGCCAAAAGTGCTGAATCGCTATGACCTCGATCGCAGTAGCCGCGTGCCGTCATATTTCAGCATTCCTATACCTAACATCGGATATAATAGGTCTCACCTTAGGTTAATTATTTATAAGTAATAATGTAAGATATTTTTAGTTTTAACTCAATAAATGAGTTGATTCATAACTCATTTATTGAGTTTTATTATTATAGAGCTCATATTATTCTCGGTTTCCTTTCGATCCTCCGACTGCCGCTAACGTAATTATTTATTATTACCTACTTGATTCATGTTTTTATTTTTTTTTGACATCTTAGTTTGTAATCATCTATATTTATCCCTTGACATGACATTTTATTTAATCTATAATTTTGTATTTTAATATGGATCTATGATATCTGAAATAAATTAATTTTAATTTATTTTTTTAATTTAATATAACTTCAACTATGCACACTTTTTTATTTAAATTATTTACTCTTAGCGTTCAATAGGTACATATAGCTACCTACCATTTTAAATGCGCACATAACTTCGGCAAATAAACCATAATTTTAGCCTTCATTAATTAATTTAACAGAATATATATTTGTTTTTTCCTGTTTTTGACAAAATTGTGAGTTACCTAATATTGCTATAATTAGTATTGCAATAATAAGGTACCTACCTACTTGGATAATTGTAGAGGAAATTATTTTAAAAATATAAGTAGGTAGGTACTTACCTACTTGTCGCGGACGACTAAGAGTCGGGCGATCGGCGGGCTTTGTTTTGATTTTAATTGTAGTATGTACCTAGTATATTTATTTCAAAGCCGGTTGCCCGATAGTAGCTTTCTATAGATAGATGTATAGGTAGGTAAAGTTATAAAGTTGATTTGTTTGTAAACATTGGGTCTCGACCTTAGGTACTATCTTGCTTGACCGTAAAGAGAGCACCCTTGCTTATTTTGTTATTTTCCTTGTTAGGCATATATTTGTTAAGAAAGGACTTTGGAAAATTCAAATTCCAAGCGGACGAAGTTTTTTTTTAGTGGTTTTCAGGGTTCCGTACTTCAAAAGGTATAAAAAAGGAACCCTATAAAATTACTTAATTTCTTGTCCGTCTGTCTGTTTGTTTGTATGTCACCCACCACCGATTTTCTCAGGAACGGGAGGACCTAGCAAGTTGAAATTTATTTATACTAATATTATAAAGCTGAAGAGTTTGTTTGTTTGTTTGAACGCGCTAATCTCAGGAACTACTGGTTCGAATTGAAAAATTATTTTTGTGTTGGATAGTCCATATATTGAGGAAGGCTATGGGCTACTTTTTATCCCGATATTCCCACGGGATCGGGAGTTACGCGGGTGAAACCGCGGGGCGCAGCTAGTACCAGATATTGAGGTCTATAGTCCATATTAGGTGTATAAAAATTTAAATCAAAAAAATTTGAAAACAAAAGCTAAAAAGTGAAAATTAATCCATTATGGGTCAAAAACAGATAACATAAACATACTTACTCGGTAGTCGGACTGGGTTAGATTGAATGTTGAGAGGTATATAGGAAACATGGTGTCACCCAGTCCGACTTCCAAGTATGTTTAAGTTATCTGCTGTGTTTGTGACCCGATATGGATTATTTTTCAATTTTTAGTTTTTGTTTTTGACTGATTTACGAATGTTACGAGACACTCAAAAGACTAGGAGAACACAATAGATTGACATTACAATGGGTAAAGGGACACAGCGGCTCAAGTGGAAACGACGCGCGACGCTGCGGACGAGCTGGCAAAGAGAGCAGCGGAAGCGGTCAGTTACGGACCTCAGCCCTCCGTCTCGATCCCCTCAAACCAACCCAGAGCCTGGATCCGCAACCATGCCAAAATGCGACACCGTCACCTCTGGGCCACGACGGAAAGCTGTAGACAAGCTAAACTAGCACTCCCCGATACAAACAGCAGACTCACGAAACGCATTTCAAACTTAAACCGATCTCAAATGGGCTTGGTTACAATCGCTTTGACCGGTCACGGCGCCTTCAAAGCATTCACAACCTGGACATAACAGACATAGCCCACTGTTCAGAGCGTGAATAGAGGCTGAGGATACGACCGCGCATGTGCTGCTAGACTCCCAACAATGATGATGATGATGAAAGCTTCTGGCCGAAGGATGTGGTATTCCGTCGCTTCCGCGGACAAATTCCTCGCGAACCTACCTACTAAGACTAAAGTGTAGTGTCCTGGAAGTGCTACTAACATAGTTTTAAGTTATCTATTAACACTTTCAATTTATATTATAAAATATGTATGTTAGTCTATAAGGTATGTATCTATGGGCCTTCGTAGCCTGAAATAAATGATTTATTATTATTTGTCTGTTATACGTCCTGTATCACGGAGCTAAAGCGAAATACATTTTACTTGTAATTCTTAATCTGCGAGGAATTTTTTTAATATACAGGGTGATTTTTTTATGTGGGCCTTCAGGGCTATATCCTAAACCATAAGAGATAGCGAAAAATGGTAAAAGGAGTTGCGTGCCCGATTTTGACAAAAACTAAAACTGCATCATTAGATTCTTTTAAAAGTCATTACCCTAGCCGGGAATCGAACCTGTTGATTTTGAAAAAAAAAAAAACATCCTATATTTTTATACCAATCGATAGTGTTGCTGATAGAGATCAATTCCTGGAAACAAACATAGTATGGCAAAACAAAGGAAATGGCTGAATTTTGTAGTTTTCTGTAATTTTCACCTTTCTAGTATCTGGCAAAACAATAGTGTGAGACATATAAAGGACAAGTAATATTATTCTAAATATTATAAAATAAGTTCTAAATGAAGTTCTTTACATCAAATTTGAAAAAACAGTTTTTATTTTAGTACAGCAGTTTGTTACGTCATTGGCCATACCTCCTCACTGCATTTTTTTCAGGTATGGTTGTATGAAAATTACAGAAGATTACTAAAATGAGCTATTTCCTTTAATTTGCCAGACTATGTTTGTTTCCAGGAATTGATCTCTATTAGCAACAATATCGATTGGTACAAAAATATAGGATGATTATTATTTTGGAAAATGAACAGGTTCGATTCCCGGCTAGGGTAATGACTTTTTCAAAAATCTAATGATGCCGTTTTAGTTTTTGTCAAAATCGGGCACGCAACTCCTTTCAGAATTTTTCGCTATCTCTCATAGTTTAGGATATAGCCCTGAAGGCCCACATAAAAAATTCACCCTGTATAATATTTATGAAAAAATAAAAAAAGATTTTTGTATTGTACCTATTTGTTGAGTGTATGTACCGCTTGTCGGTGGAATCTTTTCCTACATTTGTTTCTAATAATGTGCTATTTTTACATAATTCATGTGGACGTAACATTAACAAAATATTTGATCCGCGGTTATATAATACATACCATTTTAAATGCGCACATAACTTTGACACTTTAACCTTAATTTTACCTTAATTAGTCATTAATTTATCAGAATAATAAAATATTAATTTTCCTGTTTTTGACAAAACTGTAAGTATCAGTCAGCATACCTAATATATTACCTACTTACGTTAAATACAGACTTGAACCAAAATAGTAAACTAATGTTAAAGGAGAATGACAAAATATGTATAGAGCTTGGGCCTGGAGGCCTCATGAAACGAGTCATATATCAAATGAAAGGTGGTTTCAAGAGGAACATTTTATTGTATGACCACTTTTTCAAATTAGTTGTGAGATCGGAGTTATAGGTCATTTAAGATAGGCGGTCGTTACACTTGCGAGTTTTCTCCGTACACCGTTAGGGAGTATTAACGCCTGAATAGAATCAGATGTAGCCATCGTATAGCAATGAGTCATATATCAAATAATAGGTAATTTCAAGAGCAATAATTCAGTATATGATGACTCCTTAAAATTATTTTATTTTTAGAGTTATAGGCCGTTTATGCCAAGTAGTAGGTATAGGTTACCGAGGTATTCCCTTGTGCAATGCAAACGCTTGGTTAGAACCATATGTTGCTCTTCTCATGAAACGAGTCATATATCAAATGACAGGTGGTTTTAAGAGAAACATTTTATTGTTTGACCACTTTTTAAAATAGTTGTGGGTTCGGAGTTATTGGTCATTAATGGTAGGTGGTCGTTTCACTTGCGAGTTTTCTCCGTACACCGCTAGGGAGTATTAACGCCTGAGTATAATCAGATGTACCCATCGTATAGCAATGAGTCATATATCAAATGATAAGTCATTTCAAGAGGAATAATTCAGTAAATGATGACTTATTAAAATTAATTTTATTTTTAGAGTTATAGGCCGTTTATGTTAAGTAGTAGGTATAGGTTACTGAGGTCTTCCCTTGTGTAATGCAAATGCTTGGTTAGAACCATATGTTGCTCTTCTCATGAAACGAGTTACATATCAAATGACAGGTGGTTTCAAGGGAAACATTTTATTGTATGACCACTTTTTCAAAATAGTTGTGGGTTCGGGGTTATAGGTCATTAATGGAAGGTGGTCGTTTCACTTGCGAGTTTTCATTTCAAGAGGTATAATTCAGTATATTTTATGATAGTTTTTTAAATTTTGTTTTGTTACGAGTTATAGGCCGTTTATGCTAAGTAATAGGTATATGTTACTGAGGTCTTCCCTTGTGCAATGCAATCGCTTGGTTAGAACCATATGTTGCTCTTTTCATGAAACGAGTCATATATCAAATGACAGGTGGTTTCAAGAGAAACATTTTATTGATTGACCACTTTTTTAAAATAGTTGTGGGTTCGGAGTTATAGGTAATTGAAAGGTGGTTTTAGGAGAAACATTTTATTGTATGACTACATTTTTGAAATAGTAGTGGTTTCGGAGTTATAGGTCAATAATGGTAGGTGGTCGTTTATGCTAAGTAGTAGGTATCGGTGACTAAGGTATTCCCTTGTGCAATGCAGATGCTTGGTTAGAAGCAGATGTTGCTCTTCTCATGAAACGAGTCATATTTTAAATTAAAGGTGGTTTTATGAGAAACAATTTATTGTATGACTATATTTTCGAAATAGTTGGTTTAGAGTTAAAGATCGTTAAATGTTCTAAAGTAAGTATTCGGTTGTATCAGAAATTGTCGACAATGTCTGTCGTGATTTAGTCGTCACTACTCAACACTATTTCGTGACACAGCAGGTTGATAAAAACCATGATGTTTATCGTAACCGAGGTATAGGTTATGATACCTAGGTAGGATTATAAATAGGCTCAATATGGTCTCCCGATACATGACCGACTAAGCAACACGTCAATGCTCTGCAAACTAATCAAAAAAGAATGCTTACGTCTCGTGACGGGTTTTGTACAATTGGTAATATTTCAAACCACATGCTCTACCTTCCTACGAGTATCTATCATGCGTTTTTATTGTTACTGCATTATTGTCTATTCAGATTTACCTGTTTGGGGACTACGTATTTCCATAATCGACTAAACCGATTGCGATGAAACTCGGTATGAATATTGCTGGAGACCTAGATTAACACAAAATATTCTTTTTAAATTGATATTCCCACTGGATATGGAGTTACGCCGTTGCAATCATGAATCGTCGTTATCAATTTCATTAAGGGGAATAATTCTCAACGGTTATTCTTTTCGATTGCCGCTTAAAGGGACGGTAAAGAAAAATCTACGACGTGCGGAGTGGTGGTCCAACCATGGGGTTCATTAAGCGGGAGTCAAAAGAAACAATCCTCTATTTCTTTAATTCTGTATCCACGATCCGCGTTGAACTACCGCATACTTGGGCCTCCAACTATGGGTCGTGGTTCAACTTTTTAAATAGTTGGACCACGGGACTGTTCAGAGTCCCGTTGACAGAATAGTTGAACCCCCCGTACTTTATTATTGAATGGAGGTCGAAAGATTTTTCCTTACGGTCCCCATAAGATAAATAAATAAATAATAATAAATAAATATTGCAGGACATTCTACACATCGCCATCTAGCCCCAAGCTAAGTAACTAGACTTGTGTTATGGGTGCTAGACAACGGATATACTACTTATATACTTTTCTTTTGTAAATATATACTTATAATACATAGAAACAACCAGACCACAGACAAATATCTTAGCATAAATACTTGCCTGAGGCGGGAATCGAACCCGCGACCCTGTGTTTGGCAGTCCGGCATGGTGACCATTGTGCCAACTGGGTCGTCAGATAGATAGATAAACACTTTTTTGTAAACACACAAAACATTGAAAATAACAAAAATGACGAGAAAGCTTATTAACTACGAAATAGTACAGTATGGGTCATAAATAAATGATCAGTTTGCTACAATAATACTATCAACAAGTATTGGAGTTACGACCTTCTTCTAATAGACGTTACACACAAACTTAAATCCCTGAATTAAAAGTACTCAGTGTGATTATTATTTTCAACATGTTAGCTATGTCTTTAGTTGGCCGAGTGCTATAAGTCGCCACCCGCTACACCAACCGACGTGGTTTCAATCCACAGGTTACCTTGTTATAATGTTCAAATAGTGCACAGGATTTTAAACGTTACGTTCGACAGAGACTTTTGACCGTGGATTGTACAAATAGGCGACCTTATCGCTTAAAGTGATTTCTTCCAGGCAACCTTAGGATGGATAAGGTCTGTTTAGCTTAACTGGTAGGTCGTGTGGTGTAAGAAACACATAATATATTGATAAATACCTACGTAAAATTGATTTATTATAAACGAAATACTTAAACAAAGATATACACATAATAATATTAAATAATAATATAATACAATGCATATACCTAGCGCGAGCATAAGCGGGAGTCGAAAGGAATAACCCTTGAGTAGGTATTATTTCTCTCAATGAAATTGCTAACTACGATTCATGGTTGCAACAGCGTAAGTCCGCATCCATGGGAATATCGAGTTAAATATTACATTTTTACCCTAGGCGTAAAAGTGACTCATTTAGTCCCGAGGCGGAGATTGGCTAATAGTTCGAGGGACTAAAAGAGTCTTTTACCCGAGGTAAACACTGTGCTTTTCATTACGAATAATATATCAAACTCTTCCTAATAACGAGAGTGAATGAGAGACTCCATACTACCTGATCCTCTTACAAGGTTAGGACCAAACAGGTTTTACATTATAGTATTTTTTAGGTTTTTACTATTTGTTTTCAATACTCAAATACTTCGGTAACTCGGTACTTACCGAACAGATTTTTATTAATGAGTTAATCCAACACTGGGAAATGACGCGAAGTCCGTAGATTTAAATTACAGTTTTTGTAACACGGTTTGTCGAGAAAATATTATTTTCACAAAATACGCAATCATAAATGAAAAACCACAAAGAACTTAACACAAAAAGATAATAAAATGACACAAGATAATACTAATTAAAACGTTTAAAATAATTAAAAATGCAAGCATTTCCCGCCAATTTTTTTAACTCAAAGAACGACACTGACGGGACGGTCGCATAAAGCCAACAGTAGCAACATCACAATAGGGCGCGGGCGTCGTGGCATGGCCATACGTCGCTTTGGCCATTTTCGTCTTTACATTTATTTTATTAAATAAGAATCTTGAACTAAATATATCTACTTGAATTCGATTACTGAGAAAAACCTACTAAGTACTAAACTCTGGCAGTATGAATGAGTCATACAAAGTCGTAATGGTTATTATTTGGTGTTACCTAAAGCAAGGAGGTTAGGTTTTTAAAGTTGCAAATGTGTAATGATACTAATACTGGCTAAGCAGTGTGAAGCCAATTTTTTTTTCTCATGACAGCTGTCAGTGAAAGCGATTTTCCCTAGGGTTGAAAGTTTTACTTTCAACACGCTCGTCAGGCACCTTTAGACCTACTTTCGGAGTATGAGTAATGAAAAGTTTTTTGATGTGAAACATCTTTAGCCGCACGTAAAACCGATTTCTGGCGTAGCGGACGCATGCCGCGCACGCTATATGATGGTATATATATACAGTCTGTGCAGTAGTGTGTACGGTGTGCACACCGTAATCGACTGTGCGATTCTATCACAATCTGTTTTTTTCTGCATATTAATTTTACAAAATAATGTCGATGTTTCACATCTGTTTTTTATTGAAGATACCTAGTACCCAAACAGGATAATCTGAATAGATATTATTGCAGTAACAATAGAAACGCACGATAGGTACTCGTAGGAAGGTAGAGCATGTGGTAGCATTATTACCTATTGTACAAGACCCTTCAAGAGACGTTAGCATTCATTTTTGATTTGTTTGCAGGACATTGACGGTTTGTCGGTCGTGTATCGAGGGACCATATCGAATCTTTTGCAATGACTCGCGTATGACTCTACAGTTGATCTACCTATATTTCGGTTACGATAAGCATCATGCTTTTTATCAGCCTGCTGTGTCATTAAATAGTGTTAAGTAGTGATGACTAAATCACCACAGACATTGCCAACAATTTCTGATACAACCGAATACTTACTTAAGAACATTTAACGATCTCTAACTCCGAAACCACTACTATTTCGAAAATAAAGTCATACAATAAAATGTTTCTCCTAAAACCACCTTTCATTTAATATATGACCCGTTTCATGAGGAGGGCAACATCTGCTTCTAACCAAGCATCTGTATTGCACAAAGGAAGACCTTAGTCACCGATACCTACTACTAAGCATAAACGACCACCTACCATTATTGACCTATAACTCCGAAACCACTACTATTTCGAAAATGTAGTCATACAATAAAATGTTTTTCCTAAAACCACCTATCATTTAATATATGACCCGTTTCATGAGGAGGGCAACATCTGCTTCTAACCAAGCATCTGCATTGCACAAGTGAAGACCTTAGTCACCGATACCTACTACTAAGCATAAACGACCACCTACCATTATTGACCTATAACTCCGAATTCACAACTATTTTGAAAAAGTGGTCATCCAATAAAATGTTTCTCTTAAAACCACCATTTATTTAATATATGACTCGTTTAATGAGGAGAGCAACATCTGCGTCTAACCAAGCATCTGTATTTCACAAGGGAAGACATTAGTCACCGATATCTACTAATTAACATAAATGACCTATAACTCTAAAAATAAAAATAATTCTTATAAGTCATCATATATTATAAATAAATAAATAAAATAAATAAATATTGCAGGACAATCCACACATCGCCATCTAGCCCCAAGCTAAGTAACTAGACTTGTGTTATGGGTGCTAGACAACGGATATACTACTTATATACTTTTCTTTTGTAAATATATACTTATAATACATAGAAAAAACCAGACCACAGACAAATATCTAAGCATAAATACATGTCTGAGGCGGGAATCGAACCCGCGACCCTGTGTTTGGCAGTCCGGCATGGTGACCATTGTGCCAACTGGGTCGTCAAATATAAAATAAATAAATAAATAATAAATATTAAAAGATTACTCTTGAAATAACCTATCATTTGAAAAATGACTCATTGCTACTCATTGCTACATTGTATACGATAGGTACATCTGATTATATTCAGGCTTAAATACTTCCTAGCGGTGTACGAAGAAAAATCGCAAGTGAAACGACCACCTTCCATTAATGACCTATAACCCCGAACCCACAACTATTTTGAAAAAGTGGTCATACAATAAAATGTTTCCCTTGAAACCACCTGTCATTTGATATATAACTCGTTTCATGAGAAGAGCAACATATGGTTCTAACCAAGCATTTGCATTACACAAGGGAAGACCTCAGTAACCTATACCTACTACTTAACATAAACGGCCTATAACTCTAAAAATAAAAATAATTTTAATAAGTCATCATTTACTGAATTATTCCTCTTGAAATGACTTATCATTTGATATATTATTATGACTCATTGCTATACGATGGGTACATCTGATTATATTCAGGCGTTAATACTCCCTAGCGGTGTACGGAGAAAACTCGCAAGTGAAACGACCACCTACCATTAATGACCTATAACTCCGAACCCACAACTATTTTAAAAAAGTGGTCAAATAATTAAATGTTTCTCTTGAAACCACCTGTCATTTGATATATGACTCGTTTCATGAGAAGAGCAACATATGGTTCTAACCAAGCGTTTGCATTGCACAAGGGAATACCTCGGTAACCTATACCTACTACTTGGCAAAAACGGCCTATAACTCTAAAAATAAAAATAATTTTAAAGAGTCATCATATACTGAATTATTGCTCTTGAAATTACCTATCATTTGATATATGACTCATTGCTATACGATGGCTACATCTGATTCTATTCAGGCGTTAATACTCCCTAGCGGTGTACGGAGAAAACTCGCAAGTGTAACGACCGCCTACCTTTAATGACCTATAACTCCGATCTCACAACTAATTTGAAAAAGTGGTCATACAATAAAATGTTCCTCTTGAAACCACCTTTCATTTGATATATGACTCGTTTCGTGAGGCCTTCAGCCCCAGAAAAAACATTCTCCTTTTTGTAAAATTAATTAAAAACAAAAATCTTGTACGCAACACGCAGCCGCAGTGGAGCACGTGGAACGTATCCTCCCCCTGTGTTCTAAAAAATGCTGCTGTCATCGAAATAAAGTTAATTTAAATATTTATAAAACTAAAACCTGACTACGGCAAAGACGCGCTCTACAAAGTATGAAACAAGAAAGTATGCCGCGGACAGCCGTGGTCGTATGCCACCTTGCTCTAAGGATCGCAAGCTTACTATCTACCAACCTCTGCTTTCTATTATTGTAAGCAAGGTGGCATACGACCACGGCTATCTCTTCCCAGCTTCCCGCATACCTTCTAAAGTTTACAAGCTAAACTACATATCATATTATTGACAAATGAGGTATCATAAGAAGCGTCACCGTCCTTATACAGTTCGCTGAACCTACCCGACGAACAAAAAAAAGATTTATAGAAAAAAGCTTTAAATAAAAATAACACCAAACGTTGTCACGTTTTGAGGGGGCGTTAAGTACCTATACATGTACAGTCGGCTGCATAATTGCAGCCCCCGGTAGAGTTACATAATTACTATTATTGGCATGTTTCCATTCTACTAATTTTGTTTGATAAATTGATGAGTTATGCGTAGACTTTAAACTTCAACTAAAGCAGGTGCTTAGAATCTTGATTGCTTGTATTCTTAGAACATTCTTATGACAGCCGTTTTGGAGCTCTACGGTAGGTCTGCCGACCGTACCTATACTGCTTAGCAAAGTCTAGGAAGAAAAGGTTATTTTGGGAAAACATTTATGTTTTTATCCTATATTTGTACACAGGAAATACAGACGCAGGCAACTTGCGGTACCTTCGAATAAAGAATGATGAAACAACGCTTAGTGCGGACGTCTGGTATTTCCGCCATGAATCAGTGCCGTATATTAGTTTTCCGGTTGTACAACGAATGAATGAAGATAGCAAAATGAGTTATTGAGAGCCTGTAGTGTCCCACTGCAGGGCAATGGGCTCTGTACTCCCCTTCCACTGATCGCGATCTTGTGCGACGTATTGCCAATCTGCCAGAAATTTGTCCAAGTCATCTCGCCATCTTCGACGTGGTATGCCGAGTAGTCGTCTTCCGTTGGTTGGGGTCCAAATAAGTTGTTGATGTAGCCCAAAGTTCATCCGGCATTTGTATTAGGTATCATATATCAGTAGAAGCGGAATTTATTCTCTTTTATTCCTTTTTTAATGCTGTGATTTAATTAAAGACTTGTCGAAAAAAATAAATGTAAATTTATTATGAAAACTAAAATAACGCCGAAACTTGAAAACAAAACATATTTTTATGTTTTATAGGTCACTTTTAACTCGCACGCATAGAGTGTGACAGAATTGAATACCAGTAACTAATGGGAGCAAAAAAAGGGACGTTAAATATTTCTACCGTTATTGTTTGTCGCGTGCCAACCACAGAGCGAGCAATAACGCTGCTATGATAGTCGCGAGTGAAGCTGAAAACTTCGAGCAGCCGTCTTTGATCGTGTCCTCGCACCGCATCGCGTCGTACCCGACGTGGTCGCGCAGCAGGCGCAGCGCAGGAGTCGTTTGACCCGAGCATATGAGTCGGTTGCCCGCGAGCAGCACACGACTCTTGGTGCCGGACACGAGCGCGCGAGCCGTCGTCTCGGTCATGTAGCTGATCGAGTTGTTGCGCAGTTCCAGCACCTGGAGCAGGAACGAGGGTCGAGGGTGAGTGGGTGGTAGTGGAGGTGCGGGGAGGGGGGACGATACTTACCCGAAAATGGAGCGGGAGATCGTTGAGGACCAGCTCGGTGATTGAGTTGTTGACGAGGATCAGATCAACTCCATGGACGTTTGTGTCGTTGTTGAGTGACGGCAGTTGTAGCAAGCGGTCTAGCTTGATGCCGACGCAGACGACGCGCAGCAGTCCATCCCCTGTCATGCCGCAGTTGCAGCCGGATGGTACCGCGGCACAAGTCTCTTTGCTGGGACACAGCAGGTCTTCGGCGCGAACAGTTCTTAGCGACAACGGTCTGTTTTCGTTCCTGTTTTCGTACAACTGTACGTCATACAGCGGCAGCACGTCATCGTTAATGCCCTTTGTTATCCAGTAGAGGCTACAGTCCTCGTCGAGTGTTTTCGCAATTATTAACATTAAGGTAACATTGCGGTTGGGTGCGGCCAAAGCGGCGGCCACAGCGGCTCTGTCGTAGTCGTCTGCAGTGAAGTATATCGTGCCGGAGAGCTCCACCACGGCGGGTACGTTGCGATTGTACCGCATTTCCTCGTACTGTGGACAAGCAAACGACGTGTCACTCGAGGGATTGCACTCCTTCCTCCCTCCACCCCCTCGCTACTCACCGTCAGGTTGCCAAGCTTCGTGTCACTGAGGCCGAGGTACTTGAGGTTCACCATATCGTCGCGCCAGTCGCTGCAGATGACCGAGATGTTGATACCTTGCAAGTTCAGTCGCTCCAGTTTTAACAGCGAGACGAACGAAGATATACCTTAAAAGGAATAGGGACAGTTAATCAAGGGCACGTCTAGGTGATCAAACGTGCTTCTCGATTGAAGTTCGATTAATATAAGTCGCCTTTAATTAAAGTATTTCGATGAGGTCGAAGATATATTTACTGGATCCCTTTAACCCACAGGAAATTTCGTCAGTACGTAATTTTAGAGAAAACACAATTTGTATTGTATTACATTTATAGAGATGATTCTCCAAAACGTCGTCGAAGTTACCTGTGACATTACTGTCCGCGCAGAGATCGCCGAGCTCCCGGTTCCCCGCCAGCGAGAGATCCCTCAGCTCGGTGAACGTGGCGGCTACCTCCGCAACCACACTCGTATTAAGTTTGTTGTATCCTAAGTCTAACCACAACAGCGGTAGAGTCAGCATCGAACTGTAACAACACAATATAATATGAATGCACGTAAAGTGCACTGACTCCAACCACCTTCAATGCAACAATAAATGATTCGCCGCGACGTTCGTGTCGCCGCCTAAAGTTCTCCCAAAAATAAACAAGATGTTTGATGCGTCGTTGGTCAAATAGACAGCTGCTTTATCAGAATTGTGTCGACTTGAAGTAAAATAAGTCGTTCCACATACTCACTGTCTTTAATATATTCCCTATGTCGCGTTAGTATAAAAATGTAACAATGAATGAGTAGGTACAGTAGGTACAGTCGGCAGCGAAACGAGCGTCGATGAATCGTGGCACCTTCGAACGTAGGAACTTACCTGGGCAGTTGTATTAGTTGATTGTGGTTGAGGTCGAGGTGAGTCAAGTGGAGGGTATTCGTGAATAGTTGTGGTGGCAGTTGTGTTAGTTGATTGTGGTGGAGGTTGAGATAGGTCAAGTGGGGGGTGTTCGTGAATAATTGTAGTGGCAGTTGTGTTAGTTGATTGTGGTTGAGGTCGAGGCGAGTCAAGTGAGGGGTGTACGCGAATAATTGCGCCGAAAGTTCTGTGAGTAAATTGTAGCTGAGGTTGAGGTGAGTCAAGTGGGAGGTGTTCGCGAATAATTGCGCCGGAAGTTTCTTGAGTAAATTGGAGCTGAGGTTGAGGTGAGTCAAGTGGGGGGTGCCCGCGAATAGTTGTGGTGGCAACGTCAACTTAGGCGTCATGAACCTGTCGCCTATAATATCAAGGCTAGTAAGCTGGGTCGCGTTCTCGAGCAGTCTCGCCGGCGGCTCCGACAGGAAGTCTGCGTACTTGATGTAGAGCATCTTGAGCTGCGGGCAGCGAGCCAACCACCCGGCGGGCAGCTCGCTCACATGCGGATACATCAACGTGAGCTTCACCAGCTTGTCGCAGGCAGGTAGCGGGTTCGGCCTCTCGGCCCGCCAAAACTCCAAGGTGACCTCCTCGAGCGCTGGCGGCGCCCAGTCCGACAGCAGCGCGGCGTCCGCGCACTGCACGTAAAGCTGCTGTAGCCGCGATATATTGCTGCGCTCCAGAGTCACTTCCTTTGGACCAAAACCAGACCAGATTAAAAATAGTTTTGTTTCTAAGAAATTAATTTGAAGAAACAAAATTAAAAAATTAAAAAAAAAATCGTAAATATTTAAAAATTTCAACAAGTTCCAGTCCAATTTTGGAAATTATAAAACCATTATGTCACTTTAGGCCCATGCGGTCCTTTTGACACCTCTCGCGACCTTGTATCTTTAAGATTTTATAAAATATAAGTACTGTTGCACTTTTCAGGTTTTCAACAATGTTAAAAAAACGTTTAAAACTTAAACCCGACTTCAGAAAAGTTGCGGGCAAAGAGTATGAACCAAGAAAAATATTCGGATAGCCGTGGTCGTATGCCATCGTTGACGCATCGTTGGGCCATTTGCAAGTCTGGCAAGTTGCGAAATTGAAATATGGACCTACTTACTCGTACTATAAACACAAGGTGGCATACGACCACCACGGCAATCCACGGAATATTTTCTTGTTTCATACCTTTTAGAGTGCAATATATTCGAAGCAGGGTTTTAGTTTATAAACTCTATTACTTTGAAGTGTTTTGTACCTAAAGGGTAGGACTAAGTAAGACTCAGCTGTCTGTCTGTCTGTCTGTCACCAGGCTGTATCTCATGAACCGTGATAACTCGACAGTTGAAATATTTAAAGATTATGTACACCTACCTATTTCTGGTGCCGCTATAACAACAAATACTAAAAACAGAAAAAAGCGATCAAGTCCGAGTCGTACTCGTGTGCCGAGAGTTCCGTACATTAGTTTCAACTCTCTTTCTCTACCCTTGCAGTGGTATGTGGTAGATACCAATTTAACTTGACCCCTATTTCGTTTGTGCGCCCATACAATGTAAGGGTCAAGTTAAATTAGTCCAACTAATGAATGTATGGAGACCCCTTAATTTTCAACATTTTGTTATTTTTTGAAATTTTTCCTTATTTGTGCTGTAAGACCTTGCTTTTTTGCCAAATTTCGTGATTCTAGGTCAACGGGAACTACCATTATAGGTTTTCAACCCAAAACCTATATAGGGTACTTCCAGTTGACCTGGAATTGTCAATTTTGGTTGAAAGTAAGGTCTCACAGCACAAGTAAAGGGAAAATTCCAAAATACGAAAAAAGTTGAAAATTATGGTAAATTTTGGTACTCACAAGTTTTCGCGAAAATGTAAATTTCTCTAGAAATGAAAAAGTAAAAATGTAAAACCTCAGTATCTGGTATGAATTTGAACTTTCTAGATCCACCCGATCCTGAAAAAATCGGTGGTGACACACAGACAGACGAACAAGAAAGTGATCTTATAAGGGTTCCTCAGAAGATAGAAAATCTTCTGAGGTACCTACGGAACCCTAAAAATTAAATGGGGCTACTAAATTGCAGACCCACCGTAGGGCTATAAAACTGCAATCATTATATAGAATGTTTTCATCTCAATTAAGATTTTTAAGGTCCTGCTCAATTTGAAGTTCTTAAAGTCTTTGATTTATTAGACAAACATTATGAGAATGAAAAAATTCCATAGTAATTTTAAAACTCTATGGTGGGTACGAAATTCATGATTTTCTATGGGTTAAGAAGTTGCAGATTTTCAGTTTACCGACCGAGAAATGTCTATTTTCCACATACAGCGACCGCAACTCGGGCAGGTCCAGCACGGTGGCGGGCACGCGTGTGATGTTCACTTCCTCCAGTCGTAGCTCGGTGAGGGTACGGGGTAGTGCTTCCAGTATGTTGTCCAGCATCGACATACGCTTCACTGAGAGCGTTGTGAGGCCTTCCAGTGTGACGGGCAGACTGTGCAGCACGCCCTCGTACAGGCCGTCGATCATGAGGTGACGGAGAGGTGGCAGGTTGGCGAAGTGCGCGGCCGTCAGCGGCTGGGTCTGCCTCCCTGTCTGCCTCCAATTACTAAGTTCAAGGTTGAAGGGTGATGTTGGCTTGACGTTGAGTGCAGCGAGCACGGTCGCATAGTGCGCGAGTGCACAGTCCACCACGGTGACGTTCCCGACGTGTAGCGCCGGTGTGAACCGCGGTAAGTACGCCCGCACCAAGTCCAGCTGCAGGTTGTGGTAGCAGTACAGCCTTAATGAGTTGTCGCCATCGTATTGAAAAATTAAATCACTGCCTGAAAATATTTAGAACCATCTCAGAGCATACTCGTACACAATTGTAATTATCTGAAATGTTTACTCAGTTCAATTTCAGATAATATATTAAGTAAGTTTTAGATGTCAAACTTCCAAGATCGTTATTAACAACTATTGCGCTCCGCGATTTCACAGTTCTGAGCAACTTTAAAAAAAAAAACTTCACTATGAAAGTTCTACAAAGTATTAGAAAAATTTAAAAAAAAAGATGCATGAAATCGGTTAAGTCACGGTGTGCGGAAAACATCGTGAAACCCGCGGCTTAGTCATTGTCTCCACGCATTGATGAGTTCTTTGTTCTGGATACGGTCGACTAAGCTGAGAGGGTGGTATAGGGACTAGACGTAGTTCTACTCTATATAATACATGTCTCGGGAACTACAGTGTCCTGAATAACACGAATTATAATAGTTAGCGCTGTTTGAATCATCATGTTGAGGACTTATGATGCGAATTTTATTAACACAGGATATTATAATATGCTCAAAATTTGCCAAAAAAACTGCCCTTAAAATTTAAAATATTGTGGGATTCCAAATCTCAATAGGTACTTATGTAATGTTCCCACATCGACGGACCACTTTCAGCAAGTCTTGTCTGGGAACAGCTTACCTTGCACTGTGAATATAGTACTGCTGTCTTCCTTGCATTGGTCCGTAGCGTTCAGTGGACAGTGCAGCGCGGGCAATGCGGGCACGTCGGTCGCCAGCGCAAGCACGGCGCCCGTCATCGCCAGCGCCAGCCACAGCGCTATTGACATCCTGCTCGCAGACAGACTTATATCACTTACAAATATATTTATTTATTTATTTGTAAGGAAAGTCTACAGGTAAGTTTAACACAATAAACAGAAGAAATAGAAACAGAAAGCAAATTACAGACAATCACAAATAGAAACATACTAAAAATACAAAAGACAGCTTATCGAAGAATAGAACTTCCTCTGAACCCCTTCTATGCGATAATGAAAATCTGATATAGGGGATTTCAGACCTGCGATACGTACTCCAGTTAACTCCTTAAAAATGAACAATAAAGCACCTTAATGATTTTTACTTGTTTGAAATCCTTTGCAGTACGCATGACAAATCCAAGAGCTCTAACTGCTTTCGAAATAATGGCCTCAATATTATGTTCGTCAAATAAAAGTTTAGAGTCATGAACAACTCCCAAGTCACGGGTGCTCGAGAGCCTTGCAAGTGAGACGCCCTTAAGCTTGAAATCAAAAGTGACGGGTTTAAGTTTCCTAGTAAAGCTTATAACGCTGCATTTTGTAGGATTAAGATCAAGGTTGTGAGCAACACAATAATCTTCTAGTCTAAGTAAATCCGCCTGCAATGCTATTGCATCCGTCACTGATTAACTCTGGCAAAAAATTTTATGTCGTCAGCAAAGCAAAGCAGAGTAACCGAGTAAAGTTTTCGGTTTTCGATATCATTAACAAAGATAATAAATAGCAAAGGACCGAGAAGCGATCATGTACGTACAACCCAGCTAGACATTATAATTATTGGCGATAACCGCCAATAATTACGAGCGATTCGCAATATAAGATGTGAACCAGCGTAGCAAGTCGCTTCTAATACTTATGCAGGAGAGCTTATTAATAAGTATATCATGTTGAATTCTATCAAACGCCTTACTAAAGTCAGTGTAGACCACATCAACCTGCTCACGTTGAAGAAGAAGGAGAGAAAGTTGTTAAAATAACTAAATTAGAAACATTCGAGCGGCCACCCATGAAAGCATGCTTAAAAATAGTAAGAGAATGCTCGAGTGCCGGGTAAAGCTTAAGTTTTAACTTAATATTATACGTGGAAGTAATGCCTAAAGTTAACAAACACGAGTAGATACGAGCTGGCACGTGATCAGCAGGACACAGAAACATTGTAATCTCAGAAATATCTTATAGTACGACAAACAATACGAGTTTATAAATAAAACTTAAAATATAATTAATTTTTGTTTTTAAAATTTGTGTCAATTACCCTTTTTGCACATAGGTGAATTAGCTCAGGTGAATTAAGTTTACGGCGTCTTTTTACTTAAAGTTTGGGGAAATTAAATTAATAAAATAAAATAGCTTAAGGCCTCTGCCAATAATGGTGTTGTCACGTCTCGAAAGTTCCTTAAAAGTTTCAGTAAACTGGAGTAATTTTTCCGAACTTTGAATTAAAAGAATTCTTTAATTTTTTTATTAATTTCCTAGGAGTACTTACCTATTAATAAGTATATAAGGATAACAGGGCTTTTGTAACCCACTGCGATATACGTGTTAGTGGTCACAAGTGATCGCGATCAGAGGAAAAAACTAACTGAATATTTAACGGAAAGAACTGAAATAAATATGTTGGCTTATCACTCGCGAAAAACCAAGTTAAGGCGCAAATATAGGAACCAAAAGCTAAATATTAGTCATTGCCTGGAAAATTCGCGTTAATTACTTTAAATAGAAACAAATTATTTTATCATTTTATAATAAGTAAGTATAGGTATTTTTTATATAGGTATTTTTATATAGGTACACGCACAACGGCCCAAATAATGAGGCTAAGTGCGGAAACAGCCCCGTAAAACTAAACTAAACTATGGTTATTTTACATAACTATAAGCCAATAACAGCTATCCACAAATTGACATATTTTTTTTTAGTAATAAAGATGAGGGACAGATTATAAATTCTGTACATACTTGCTTTACAGAAAGTTTACGCAATAGGTTATTAAATAATAATATTAATTAAATAAAAGAAAAAACAAAGCAATATAAAGTTAAAGGTAAAACCTACAACTTGGCTCAGACATATATATCCCAATTTCTCAACGCCTTTTGTTAGGTATGTAGGTGTATATAATATAAAATATTTTAAAGATTAATGTATCAATTATTAATTAATTAATTAGGTACACACAGTCCAGAGAACAGTCGATGATATAATGAATTAAGAAAAATGATACAGGTAAGTGATTGTTTTATTTAGTAGATAGGTATAATATACATACATACATAATAATAATTTTAAGTATTTTTAAATTTTTTTATAAGTTTATACAGGGTTATTGGTTTCCAATCCAAAACCGTACAGGGGGTGATTCTCCGCATTAAAACGAATAACTTTTGTTCTACGACTTTTGTCAAAACCTACTACTTAGCTTTGAAAAATGTATTGAAGTTCTGCGAGTAATTCTCAACATTTGCTAGGTCTATGGACTAAATAGGTAGTTGCGAGCGCGTAGACGCGACCGCGCGCGCTCGACTCACTCGAACGTCGATCGGCCCCGACCGCGCACTCCTCACGCCCCCACGCCCAGCCGCCCAATTGCCGTATTCTTATGCAGCGCGTCTTGACTGCGTTTGCGTCATAACCATAGATTTCGTATTGCTAAGACGCACTCGTTACGCACACGTTACGCACTCGTCACGCACTCGTCACGCACACGTTACGCAAACCTAAACCACATGAGTAACTGCGTGACGAGTGCGTCTTAGCAATACGAAATCTATGGTTATGACGCAAACGCAGTCAAGACGCGCTGCATAAGAATACGGCAATTGGGCGGCAGGTCGCTGTACTCATATCAATAGGTAAAATAATTGAAACATACCTACTTAAAGAAATACGTCAAAAATATTATTTATTACACACGATACCTATCTACCTATTATGTGTTAGGTTTTTACCTACATAACTACGTGCACCTATTACCTATTACACCTTGCCAACAGTCGGACCATCTCAGTGTACTCCAGGTTACTATACCGGTATGGCATGGTAGCGCGGGTGGTAGGCACTTGTTAAGATTAACTAAACGCGATTTTCGGCGGTCGCGGCGGCGCGGTGCGCGGGCGGCGCGCGGTCCGGCATGTAGTTACTACGCGTGCGCTAAATAGAGACTAAAGTGGCTAAGCACTGCGTCACGCGTTCGTCATACATACCCCCCCCCTCTCTGCTCCCGCGCACCGCTACCCCTTTCGACAAGCCGCGCGGCGCTGGGCGCGTGCCGTCTACCTACCTATGTTTTACTACAGATCTTATAGCGCGTACAGAACAGAATATTATTTTTTTATTTTTGTATGAAAAAAAAAATGAAAGAATAGACAAAAGTCGTAGAACAAAAGTTATTCGTTTTGATGCGGAGAACCACCCCCTGCACGGTTTTGGATTGGAAACCAATAACCCTGTATAGTGATGTATATATTTTGTATTCAGTTTGTTTTTGTAAAAACCTAAATTTAAGAAAAATAAATGAATGAGTGAATTTCAAGTAATAATAGTAAGTTAAATAAAATAAGGAGAAGTAATAATCTATAACTATAAATGAGTAAATAATAGTAATAACAAAACTCCCGGTTCCATGGAAATATCGGGATAGTATGTAGCCTATGTGCTGATCCAGGTTTCCAGCTATCGACTTACTTACTGAGTATCATCGCAATCGGTCCAGTCGTCGGCGTTCTCGAGTTCATTAAAATGACAGTAAACCCGAGCATTAACCTACTTGAGTTGTTGATATTATACAATAGGTGCCTAACAACAAAGATAGATAGGCATCAACAATTAATAAACAAAACCACGCATCAAACCAACCTTCCTACCCACGACTCGCACCGACTGCCGCATCTATCGAGTTATTGGTTAGTGATGTTCTGACCTTATGTTTAAATAAATTTTTAGAATAGTTAAATATACTATATAGCTATACCTAAATATACTTAGCTACCATCCATTTCAAATACGCATTTAAGTTAATTTTAGCCTTAATTAATTTAATAGAATAATTATATTTTTTCCTGTTTTTGACAAAATTGTGAGTACCTACACCTACCTAATATTGTGAGTACCTACACCTACCTAATATTGTGAGTACCTACACCTACCTAATATTGTGAGTACCTACACCTACCTAATATTGTGAGTACCTACACCTACCTAATATTGTGAGTACCTACACCTACCTAATATTGTGAGTACCTACACCTACCTAATATTGTGAGTACCTACACCTACCTAATATTGTGAGTACCTACACCTACCTAATATTGTGAGTACCTACACCTACCTAATATTGTGAGTACCTACACCTACCTAATATTGTGAGTACCTACACCTACCTAATATTGTGAGTACCTACACCTACCTAATATTGCTAATTATCTTAACTACTAAGTTAACAGTAGAGGAATTTTTTTTTAAAACATAAGTAGCCTATACCTACCATTTATTTTGTTGAAAATTTTCCGTAAGTACTAGGTTTCTAACGTAAACTTTTGTAAAATGAGTAATAAAAATCGTGTTGGCATTATTACAGACACACAGCCGCAGTGGAGTACGTGGAACGTGCTCTCCGCCGTGCAAGCGTGCTGCGCACGATTAGAGCGACAAATGTTCACTACCGAGTAATGGCTTACAAGTATTATAATATAAATAATGTTAATGACAAAAGTTTCAAAACTAAAATCCGACTACTGAAAAGACGCGATCTACAAAGTATGAAACAAGAAAGTATGCCGCGGACAGCCGTGGTCGTATGCCACCTTGCCCTAAGGATCGCAAGCTTACTATATACCTACCTGCCTTCTATTATGTTGGAAGCAAGGTGGCATACGACCGCGGCTATCTCTTCCCGCATATCTTCTCAAGTTTAGAACCTAAACTGCTCTTAATTATAATTTGACAAATGAGGTACTTATCATAAGAAGCGTCGTGATCGTGTTGTGTGACGTCATGTTCTAGTTGTGTCCTATAGAGGGCGCCATATTCTATATAACTATTATCATAGAATATTTTCTTTCTTTTTAAAAGATTTAGACTAGTATTAAAATATAACTAAAGTAGCCATTGCCCGCGAGTCCCTCGACAATGATACATAGGGGTTTACTATTTAAGAATTAGCGGTAGGTATATCCAGTTGTAGCCCAATCCGTCCCTTGGACGGAGCTGTGTGTTGATATATCTCTGTCAGCAACTAGGCTTGTGTTATTGGGACCAGATTACGGATAAAATACTTATACAGGGTATACAAGAAAACTTCTGTGCACCTTTTAACAATCAAACTTTTGTTCTACGATTTTTGGAAATATTTTTGAGCTTATTTTAATAAAAAAATCAGCTTTGACATTACATAACAGCTAGGTAAGGATGCAAAAAAATGCAAAATAGTAAGCTAAAATTATATTTCTCAAAATTTTACAATAAAGGTAGCCTGATTCCGAATGATAATTATATATATTTTCAGATTATTAAAACCCATAATTTTTTAATTACTACTACAAACATAATAGGTATCTAATGTTAGTAATATTAAAAATATTAATCGATCTTAAACTAATATTAAACTCAAGAATTAAAAACAAAATTAAAAAGTGAAATTGTAGGGTTCTTCCTAGCCTACTAAAAACAAACCAATACCAAATCACGCACCCCTAATAATTAACGACATTCCTTTGCAACAAAAAAATTGACGAAAAATACCTTGGCTTAGTACATATTGACACTAACTTGTCATGGAGTATTCACATTAATCACATAAAGACCAAACTAAGATCACTTTGCGGCTCATTGCGTAATATTGTACGGTGCATACCCTCTAAGTTAAAATACACAATTTACAACACACTCGTTAAACCACACCTTTCCTACCTATAGAAATTTGGGGAAGCGCACCAGAAACAAGAATAAAAGAACTACAAATTTTACAGAATAAAATAATCAAATTACTTTTCAATTATCACTTTCGAACATCTACTAAATTAATTTACAAAGAAACAAATATAATGAACATAAAAAAACTATATAAATATAATATCTGCATTTTCATACAAAAAATTCTAAGTAGGAATATCCACACTAATATAACGCTCACCAAACACAAACAAGTAACTCATCGCAACACTCGTCGCGCTAGCTTCATTGCACTACCCAAGACTCGAACAAAATACGGCAAAACGATGATTACATTTGAAGGAGCGAATAATTACAATAAACTACCCTCACAATTAAAAAAATTAGACTCGTTTAACGTATTCAAAAAACAACTTGCGCAACACATTCTCGTTAATTGTTAACTAATTATAATTACTTGTTTCTTGGTCTTGTCATCTTAGATTGTATACAACATAATAGTTAAAATTTTGTATTAATTTATTAGATATTTTTTTAATTTAACATTGCTGTAGGGTACTTAGACTTAGATTTATATTTTTGTTTGTTCTGCGACGAGACGAACGTTTTAAATATTTTTGTTTTAATTAAGTTCTCATGTAAGTGACAGTCATGTCTTTTTTGAGAATAAAGATCTTTAAACCTAAACCTAAACCTACTATAGAAGTATATAAGACTGATTATCTGCTACAAGTATACGTGTAATTCAAACATGCGCGTCACAGGGTGCAGTGCAGTGCGCTGGCGACTGACTCACATCACATCGTTGCACCTACTCCTATGCAGTGCAGTGCGCTGGCGACTGACTCACATCACATCGTTGCACCTACTCCTATGCAGTGCAGTGCGCTGGCGACTGACTCACATCACATCGTTGCACCTACTCCTATGCAGTGCAGTGCGCTGGCGACTGACTCACATCACATCGTTGCACCTACTCCTATGCAGTGCAGTGCGCTGGCGACTGACTCACATCACATCGTTGCACCTACTCCTATGCAGTGCAGTGCGCTGGCGACTGACTCACATCACATCGTTGCACCTACTCCTATGCAGTGCAGTGCGCTGGCGACTGACTCACATCACATCGTTGCACCTACTCCTATGCAGTGCAGTGCGCTGGCGACTGACTCACATCACATCGTTGCACCTACTCCTATGCAGTGCAGTGCGCTGGCGACTGACTCACATCACATCGTTGCACCTACTCCTATGCAAGATACAATAACCTTGACCTCCACAAAATCTAAATGCTTACTATTAACCTACCTATATCCATCTATTCTCACATCCTCAACATGACCTGTGAATGGGAGCAAGTCATCGATCATATCGATGGAGCAAGTAAAAGGAGATTACAGATTTCTACCGTTATTATTAGTCGCATGGCTCGATCGTCGCTTCTACCACAAGCACAGCGTGAGCGTCTCCGTCGCTGTGACAGACGCGAGTCGCATGGCTCGATCGTCGCTTCTACCACAAGCACAGCGTGAGCGTCTCCGTCGCTGTGACAGACGCGAGTCGCATGGCTCGATCGTCGCTTCTACCACAAGCACAGCGTGAGCGTCTCCGTCGCTGTGACAGATGTGAGTTAAGAAGAAAGGGTACCGGGGGCTTTCTCCATACAAACTATTACAAACGTAGTCGACTGTTTCCTCCCTGGATAATGACACTAAAGCAAATATTTTTGGTTCATAAAACTTATACTTATAACTGCCGTGACCATGCCCCTATTTTTTGTTTTTAATTTTAATCTATACTAATATTATAAAGCTGAAGAGTTTGTTTGTTTGTTTGTTTGTTTGTTTGAACGCGCTAATCTCAGGAATTACTGGTTCGAATTGAACAATTCTTTTTGTCTTGGATAGTCCATTTATCGAGGAAGGCTATAGGCTACTTTTCATTTTGATATTCTCACGGAATCGGGACTTACGCGGGTGAAACCGCAGGGTGCAGCTAGTCTATACTAATATTATAAAGCTGAAGAGTTTGTTTGTTTGTTTGAACGCGCTAATCTCAGGAACTACTGGTTCGAATTGAAAAATTCTTTTTGTGTTGGATAGTCCATTTATCGAGGAAGGCTATAGGCTACTTTTTATCCCGATACTCCCACGGGATCGGGAGTTACGCGGGTGAAACCGCGGGGCGCAGCTAGTTTCTATTATAATTAGAAAATGAAAACAACCAAAACATATAGTCATGGCAATTTTTCAAATAAAAAGTCAAGGTTTTATGCAACAAAAATATTTGTGCTAGTGTCATTATCCAGGGAGGAAACAGTCGACTACGTTTGTATGGAGAGAGCGCAGGTACCCTTTCACCTTAAGCTGTTGTAACTAGCGCAGAGCAGGCGGCTATCGCATGCGCGAGCGTGCCGCCGTCCTCGCACCGCAGCGTGTCGTGCCCGACGAGCACGGCGGCGTGGTCGTGCAGCACGCGCAGCGCCGGCGTCGCACGACACGAGCACTCTAGGCGGTTTCCCGCGAGCAGCACGCGCCTCTTGGTGCCGGACACGAGCGTGTGAGCCGTCGTCTCGGTCATGTAGCTGATCGAGTTGTTGCGCAGTTCCAGCACCTGGAGCAGGAACGAGGGTCGAGGGTGAGCGGGCGGAGCGGGTGGCGGTGGGTATAGAAGGGGGGGGGGACGATACTTACCCGGAGATGGAGCGGGAGATCGTTGAGGACCAGCTCGGTGATTGAGTTGTTGACGAGGACCAGATCAACTGCATGGACGTCTGTGTCGTTGTTGAGTGATGGCAGTTGTAGCACGCGGTCTAGCTTGACGCCGACGCAGATGACGCGCAGCAGTCCGTCCCCTGTCATGCCGCATTTGCAGCCGGGTGGTACCGCGGCACACGTCTCTTTGCTGCGACACAACAGGTCTTCGGCGCGAACGGTTCTTAGCCAGAAACACTGGAACCCCGACATACAAGGTAGTGCTCAAAATCCTTGAGTTTTTATAAAGTTGAATTAAACGATTTATTTACTGAATATGTGTTTATATTTGAAAAAAAAAAACCGGTCAAGTGCAAGTCGGACTCGCGCACGAAGGGTTCCGTACCATTATCATCACGATCCCGCGGGAATATCAGGATGTGTTATACATATAAACCTTTCTATTGAATCACTATATAAAAAAAATAGATGGCGCTAGTGGTAAAAATACATGAATGAAGGGTAAATGGCGGTTTACGGTTTTTGACGTATTAAAAAAAAACTATTTACCAGATCTCGTTCAAACTAATTTTGTGTGGAAGTTTGCATGGTAATGTATATCATATTATATTTTTCTTTTAGTTTCATCATTCTCTTATTTTAGAAGTTACAGGGGGGACACACTTTTTACCACTTTGGAAGTGTCTCTCGCGTAAACTATTTAGTTTAGAAAAAAATGATATTAGAAACCTCAATATCATCGAACCCATCCATGAATAGGTCTTCACCTATTCATAGATGGGTTCGTTGAAAAAAAAATTTTTTTAGTTTCAGTTCTATGTATGGAGAACCTTAAAATTTATTGTTTTTTTTTAATTTTTGTGTAAAAATCTTAATGCGGTTCACAGAATACAATATCTACTTACCATGTTTCAACAGTATAGTTCTTATAGTTTCGGAAAAAGTGGCTGTGACATACGGCAGACAGACAGACATGACGAATTTATAAGGGTTCCGTTTTTTGCCATTTGGCTACGGAACCCTAACAAAGTGGAAAGAAACAAAGAAATATTTTTTACTAAATGCGCACCGCGGTTTCACCCGTATAAGTCCCAATCCCGTGGAAATATCGGGATAAAAAGTAGCCTACGTTTTAATCCAGGTCTTCAGCTGCATACTAAATTTCATCGGTTCAGTAGTTTTTGCGTGAAAGACTAACAAACATCCATCCATACAAACTTTCGCATTAATCTGAAAATAATAACTTGTATTTAATCGTAAAAAATATCACTAATTTCATAATCATAGTACTTCCACCTTATTTATTATACATTCTAATTGAGCAACCAAAACAACCTGACGAAAATATCATAGCTAAAAAACACTGTTGCTCAAAAACGGGTCACATGCTTTCACTTCTCTCAATGGTTTCGTGTTGTAGATATGTTCCATAGTGTCACGCAATGATCATATCTGCAAGCACTTTACCGATTGTACCAGCGTTGTCCGACAGTCGTTTCGCCTTTGGACTGATCGCCGATAGGACATTTCATTTCTGAGAGATTCGCCGGCAGAACCATTCGCCGTACGACGTTTCGCCGACAGCATTATTCGTTTACCTGATTTTAAGATATCAACATCTTCTTGAAAATCTCAACCCTGTGCGATTTTCGTGTCAAGAAAAGTAATAGAAGAGTGTTGATTAATATTTATTTTATGAAATAGCATCTACCTTGCTCAATATCAGACATATCGTATTTTTTTAAATACAACACAAAAATCTTGAATTATTTACAGTAAACCAAACACTCATAATAATTTTAATACTAGAATAATTTCGTTAAATGTCTAACTCTGACGAAGCTACCCTACCAAGCAACAGCTCATAATGACTTACCACCAATAGACTTAATCTATCATACTCCTAAGTATTTAAAATTACTAAAATTGTTGTGATATACCCTAATTTAAAAAATGACTTTTAAGCGCTACCATGTATGACGGGATCCCAGTGTCAAACGGGCTGTTGTAGCGCTTGAACAACTGTACATCGTTCACCGGCAGCAAATCATCGTTAATCGCCTTGGTTATCCAATATAGGTTACAGCCGTCGATTGTTTCCGTATTTAACATTACGTTAACATTGCGGTTCGGTGCAGCCAAAGCGGCGGCTGCAGCGGCTCTGTCGTAGTCGTCTGCAGTGAAGTATATCGTGCCGGAGAGCTCCACCACGGCGGGTACGTTGCGATTGTACCGCATTTCCTCGTACTGTGGACAAGCGAACGACGTGTCACTCGAGGGATTGCACTCCTTCCTCCCTCCACCCCCTCGCTACTCACCGTCTGGTTGCCAAGCTTCGTGTCACTGAGGCCGAGGTACTTGAGGTTCACCATATCGTCGCGCCAGTCGCTGCAGATGACCGAGATGTTGGTACCTTGCAAGTTCAGTCGCTCCAGTTTTAACAGCGAGACGAACGAAGATATACCTTAAAAGGAATAGGGACAGTTAATCAAGGGCACGTCTAGGTGATCAAACGTGCTTCTCGATTGAAGTTCGATTAATATAAGTCGCCTTTAATTAAAGTATTTCGATGAGGTCGAAGATATATTTACTGGATCCCTTTAACCCACAGGAAATTTCGTCAGTACGTAATTTTAGAGAAAACACAATTTGTATTGTATTACATTTATAGAGATGATTCTCCAAAACGTCGTCGAAGTTACCTGTGACATTACTGTCCGCGCAGAGATCGCCGAGCTCCCGGTTCCCCGCCAGCGAGAGATCCCTCAGCTCGGTGAACGTGGCGGCTACCTCCGCAACCACACTCGTATTAAGTTTGTTGTATCCTAAGTCTAACCACAACAGCGGTAGAGTCAGCATCGAACTGTAACAACACAATATAATATGAATGCACGTAAAGTGCACTGACTCCAACCACCTTCAATGCAACAATAAATGATTCGCCGCGACGTTCGTGTCGCCGCCTAAAGTTCTCCCAAAAATAAACAAGATGTTTGATGCGTCGTTGGTCAAATAGACAGCTGCTTTATCAGAATTGTGTCGACTTGAAGTAAAATAAGTCGTTCCACATACTCACTGTCTTTAATATATTCCCTATGTCGCGTTAGTATAAAAATGTAACAATGAATGAGTAGGTACAGTAGGTACAGTCGGCAGCGAAACGAGCGTCGATGAATCGTGGCACCTTCGAACGTAGGAACTTACCTGGGCAGTTGTATTAGTTGATTGTGGTTGAGGTCGAGGTGAGTCAAGTGGAGGGTATTCGTGAATAGTTGTGGTGGCAGTTGTGTTAGTTGATTGTGGTGGAGGTTGAGATAGGTCAAGTGGGGGGTGTTCGTGAATAATTGTAGTGGCAGTTGTGTTAGTTGATTGTGGTTGAGGTCGAGGCGAGTCAAGTGAGGGGTGTACGCGAATAATTGCGCCGAAAGTTCTGTGAGTAAATTGTAGCTGAGGTTGAGGTGAGTCAAGTGGGAGGTGTTCGCGAATAATTGCGCCGGAAGTTTCTTGAGTAAATTGGAGCTGAGGTTGAGGTGAGTCAAGTGGGGGGTGCCCGCGAATAGTTGTGGTGGCAACGTCAACTTAGGCGTCATGAACCTGTCGCCTATAATATCAAGGCTAGTAAGCTGGGTCGCGTTCTCGAGCAGTCTCGCCGGCAGCTCCGACAGGGAGTCTGCGTACTTGATGTAGAGCATCTTGAGCTGCGGGCAGCGAGCCAACCACCCGGCGGGCAGCTCGCTCACATGCGGATACATCAACGTGAGCTTCACCAGCTTGTCGCAGGCAGGTAGCGGGTTCGGCCTCTCGGCCCGCCAAAACTCCAAGGTGACCTCCTCGAGCGCTGGCGGCGCCCAGTCCGACAGCAGCGCGGCGTCCGCGCACTGCACGTAAAGCTGCTGTAGCCGCGATATATTGCTGCGCTCCAGAGTCACTTCCTTTGGACCAAAACCAGACCAGATTAAAAATAGTTTTGTTTCTAAGAAATTAATTTGAAGAAACAAAATTAAAAAATTAAAAAAAAAATCGTAAATATTTAAAAATTTCAACAAGTTCCAGTCCAATTTTGGAAATTATAAAACCATTATGTCACTTTAGGCCCATGCGGTCCTTTTGACACCTCTCGCGACCTTGTATCTTTAAGATTTTATAAAATATGGGTACTGTTGCACTTTTCAGGTTTTCAACAATGTTAAAAAAACGTTTAAAACTTAAACCCGACTTCAGAAAAGTTGCGGGCAAAGAGTATGAACCAAGAAAAATATTCGGATAGCCGTGGTCGTATGCCATCGTTGACGCATCGTTGGGCCATTTGCAAGTCTGGCAAGTTGCGAAATTGAAATATGGACCTACTTACTCGTACTATAAACACAAGGTGGCATACGACCACCACGGCAATCCACGGAATATTTTCTTGTTTCATACCTTTTAGAGTGCAATATATTCGAAGCAGGGTTTTAGTTTATAAACTCTATTACTTTTAAGTGTTTTGTACCTAAAGGGTAGGACTAAGTAAGACTCAGCTGTCTGTCTGTCTGTCTGTCACCAGGCTGTATCTCATGAACCGTGATAACTCGACAGTTGAAATATTTAAAGATTATGTACACCTACCTATTTCTGGTGCCGCTATAACAACAAATACTAAAAACAGAAAAAAGCGATCAAGTCCGAGTCGTACTCGTGTGCCGAGAGTTCCGTACATTAGTTTCAACTCTCTTTCTCTACCCTTGCAGTGGTATGTGGTAGATACCAATTTAACTTGACCCCTATTTCGTTTGTGCGCCCATACAATGTAAGGGTCAAGTTAAATTGGTCCATCTTATGTATTATGTATGTTTGGTACACAAGTAAAGGGAAAATTCCAAAATACGAAAAAAATTGAAAATTATGGTAAATTTTGGTACTCACAAGTTTTCGCGAAAATGTAATTTCTCTAGAAATGAAAAAGTAAAAATGTAAAACCTCAGTATCTGGTATGAATTTGAACTTTCTAGATCCACCCGATCCTGAAAAAATCGGTGGTGACACACAGACAGACGAACAAGAAAGTGATCTTATAAGGGTTCCTCAGAAGATAGAAAATCTTCTGAGGTACCTACGGAACCCTAAAAATTAAATGGGGCTACTAAATTGCAGACCCACCGTAGGGCTATAAAACTGCAATCATTATATAGAATGTTTTCATCTCAATTAAGATTTTTAAGGTCCTGCTCAATTTGAAGTTCTTAAAGTCTTTGATTTATTAGACAAACATTATGAGAATGAAAAAATTCCATAGTAATTTTAAAACTCTATGGTGGGTACGAAATTCATGATTTTCTATGGGTTAAGAAGTTGCAGATTTTCAGTTTACCGACCGAGAAATGTCTGTTTTCCACATACAGCGACCGCAACTCGGGCAGGTCCAGCACGGTGGCGGGCACGCGTGTGATGTTCACATGCTCCAGTCGTAGCTCGGTGAGGGTACGGGGTAGTGCTTCCAGTATGTTGTCCAGCATCGACATACGCTTCACTGAGAGCGTTGTGAGGCCTTCCAGTGTGACGGGCAGACTGTGCAGCACGCCCTCGTACAGGCCGTCGATCATGAGGTGACGGAGAGGTGGCAGGTTGGCGAAGTGCGCGGCCGTCAGCGGCTCCCACACAACATCCGTCAGTTCAAGGTTAAATGGTGATGTCAGGGTGACGTTGAGTGCAGCGAACACGGCCGCATAGTGCGCGGTTGGACAGTCCGCCACGGTGACGTTCATGACGTGTAGAGCTGACGTGAACCGCGGTAAGTACGCCCGCATCAAGTCCAGCTGCAGGCCGATGCTGCACTGCAGCCTTAATGAGTTGTCGACATCGTAATCAAAACGTAAATCATTGCCTGAAAATATTCAGAACCATTTTAGAACATACTCGTACACAATAATTGTAATTTACTACTTACTGAAATGTTATACTCAATTCAATTTCAGTTATTATATTATGTAAATTTTAGATGTCAGACTTCCATGATTGTTACTAACAACTACTGAGCCCCGCGGTTTCACCGTTCTGCACAACTTTTTTAATTTTTTGCACTGATAACGTCTAGTAAATTGATGGAACACCTGCATTTACAAAAAAAATGACGTCAATGTCACGTTCCGGTGACGTCATGTCAACAATGACGTCACACAGCACGCAGCAATATAAAACAAAATGAGACGCAGCACGCGTCTCGTGTTTGTTTTATATTGTTTAATAATAATATCGCTCATCTGGGCTTGTGGTATGGTGACGAGTGACGAATTGAAGATAAAGAAAGAAAGGAAAAAAAACAATTTTTCATCGGTTTCGACGTTATCACGTAAAAATATCGTCCTTAAAAATTTAAAATGGTGTGGGATTACAAATCTCAGTAGGTACTTATTTAATGTTCCCACATCGACGAACCACTTTTAGCAAGTCTTGTCTGGGAACAGCTTACCTTGCACTGTGAATCGAATACTGCTGTGTTTCTCGCATTGGTCCCTTGTAGCGTTCAGTGGACAGTGCAGCGCGGGCAATGCGGGCACGTCGGTCGCCAGCGCGAGCGCGGTGCCCGCCATCACCAGCGCCAGCGGCACCGGTAGCGGCATCCTGCTCGCAGACACACTCATATCACTTACAAATATATATGTTATGGACCAATTGATTAATTGGTCATTATACATAATGCCCGGGCATTATGTATTAAGTACCCTTTCACCTTGTAGTGAACGGGTACACTATTTTTCCTATTCCCACTCAAATAAAAATAAATAAAAAGGTTAAAAAAATTAATTGGGTCTCAGAAAGGTAGGTTAGGTTAGATATTGTATAAAGCACGCGCGAGCGAAGCGATCGTTTAGGTATCAATACTAATATTATAAAGCTGAAGAGTTTGTTTGTTTGTTTGTTTGTTTGTTTGTTTGAACGCGCTAATCTCAGGAACTGCTGGTTCGAATTGAAAAATTCTTTTTGTGTTGGATAGTCCGTTTATCGAGGAAGGTTATAGGCTACTTTTTATCCCGATATTCCTGGTTTTGTTTCAGTATGTCTTTGATTACTATGGCCGCATTAAAAAATACTAAAACTTATTTTAGAGTTTATTAAAAAAGTAAAAAGATCTAGTTTTAGGATCTCCATTTAGCGTTTTCATAGGTTTTGTGAAAGCAATACACTTTCCGAGGTAATCACAGAAAACATACTCGTTTTGATTACACTGGCTATGATTGCCCTGGTATTTTGCCTAGGTAATCAATGTTTTCATGGTTTGACTTGCTCTTTTCACTGTCGTGCTGCGTTATGATTATGAATATTGTTTGTTTGAATCATCCGGTCCTTATGAAACTGCAATTTTTAAGGCTCCGTTGCTGAAGATTAAATAAAACACTTATAAGATCACTCGATCGTCCGTTTGTTTGTCTGTGATAAGTTAAGTTAAAGGGGTTCTCCATACAATAATAAAAATTAATAGTTAGCTTCAATTAAACTTAGATTTTAATACACGGTGTTACAGGGGGGTAGATCATCGGTTGCTGGGAGGTGGAGGACCTCAGTACCTAGCGATTTAAACCCCCTATAAGTACGTTTTACAATAGTTCTGAGTAGTTCAAAGGTTATTTGGACTTTATTGAAATTTTTGTCAACTACAGGTACTGCTGGACAAATCACGGCATCGTGTATCTACGCAAAGAAGACGGCTCGAATAAACTACAGGTACTGCTGGACAAATCACGGCATCGTGTATCTACGCAAAGAAGACGGCTCGAATAAACTACAGGTACTGCTGGACAAATCACGGCATCGTGTATCTACGCAAAGAAGACGGCTCGAATAAACTACAGGTACTGCTGGACAAATCACGGCATCGTGTATCTACGCAAAGAAGACGGCTCGAATAAACTACAGGTACTGCTGGACAAATCACGGCATCGTGTATCTACGCAAAGAAGACGGCTCGAATGCGGTACGAAGAGGATCTAAATAGAATAAAGACAAAATGACTGATCGTGGGCTGTACACAGGTTCGCATGCACTGTTTCTTTTATTTTATTATTTACATTTTGTTGAATAATTTTTTATACTTATTTTTTAATTTTTATATATATTTTCTTATAATAAGGTCTACACATAAAATGTAGTCACTCTTTCATAATTATATGCATTCTCTCACTTAACTTTACATATAAAACACAACAAATGGATACTATCTCATTCACCAACCCAATTGGCTTTCGTCACTACTTAACAGCTGTAAAACCTCCGTCTCACTTAGTTATACCTGCACTCTATCACAACATTTGTAATGGCTAATGACATTGGAGATTTACAAACGCAGCTTGACCAAGTGTCAGTCTCAGAATCGGCACTCTTGGAACCTGGGGATTGCCTATAACTGATCAGAAATCATGACAAAAACCTAAAAATAATCAAACAAAACATACGAAGCATTTATCGTAATCTAGACGATTTTGCTGTATTTTTAAAATATTTAGCCATTGACTGTGATATACTCATTTTCACCGAATGTCGGTTAGCCGATCACAAGAAACCACCTGAATTAAAAAACTACTCACTGTATTATTCTCGTATATGTCGTAATCAAAATGACGGTGTCGTTGTGTATGTCCATAAAGATTCTTACCTCGATGTCCAAAGGTGGATGATAACGATCCAAGCGAACTAGCCCATCCGTCTCCAAGACTCCAACAACACTCACTTCAGTGCTCTCCTTTACCAATACAACATCCAACATACCACCGTAAACATTTTTTATAATATTACTATCACTAAGATTACAAAATGACATAAAGTAACAATAATAGTTATTGATATTCACTGAAGCACTATTCAAGTTAAGATCTCCTACTATTAGTACCGGCGATTTTAATAATAATTCATTTATTACGTTCTCAACCTTACAAAACCACTGCATATACTCACTATCTGGTGATGTAGGCCTAATATAGACTACACATATAAAGATAGAACGTCCATGCCACTGGAAAGTAGTCCAAAGATCCTCGCCACTATCTGTCTCTAAATCTCGACGTCTGTGTAATTCAATTGGAGGTCGTGAAGCAAGGAGAACACCCCCACAGAGTGTAGGTCGATCACGGCGCAGGACGCGCCAATCACCTGGTTCAAGCGCAGAGTCCTCGACTGAGTCGTCAAGATTTGTCTCAGTGATGGCTAAGATCACATGTTCGGCTAGCGCTAAATTATTGCGCCACGTAAGAGTTTTAGTCTTGAGTCCTCTCACATTTTGATAGAAAATATTAATGTTAGCAATTAGCCTACTTTGACTTTGATGCGCCACGAAAGGGCCGATCTTTATTAGGTAACACTGAATGAGGAAAATTATGTGAACTGAGCGCAGCACCCTCAGAAGTGTTGATTGGGCGTCTACGTTGAATCCATATCTTTATACGTGAATTTACCGGCCATATATTTGTAGACATGCAGGCATCAAAGTGAGTAACTGGGACACCGAGTTCCCAGTTACTCACTTGATGTGGAAAGCGATTCGCAGAGTTACAAATATGAATAAAAGCAAAAACTCAGCAGAAGAACTGCTGAACCTAAGTAGCAATGGAGTTCAAACGTCAGTGGACGAAATAAATGAGTATTTTGCCAAGATTGGGTCTAAACTTGCAAACGAAATCAACGACAAAACTGATATCACTCAAATTTCATGCAAAATCAAAAGCCCTCCCCATTTAAATTCGTTTGTTTTACTTGAAGCTGACAATGCAGAGGTCGAAACGCTAATACTAAGTCTAAAAACAGACTCCAGTATTGGATGGGACGGTATTCCAACCGCTCTTTTAAAGCAATCAAAACACATATTAACTCCAATCTTAACAAACATATTTAATCAGTGTTTCAGAACGGGTATTTTCCCTGACAGCCTCAAACACGCAATTGGACCAATTTAAGCAAAAATGATCCAATCCACAACCTCGCCAATTTCGAGTTATTGTGACTTATGTACTGGGAATAAGGTATATTTTAACATATCAAAGACTCATAATCCTATCTTTACAAATGAGGAAAAACCGTATGGTCCAACCCACAGCTGTTATGTTGAAGACTATTTTTTGTAATGCATAAATGTTTCATGCTATTAGAATCATTTTTGTATTTTGTTGGTTGCACTGACATGTAACCATTTTTGATTTGCTATAATGATCCAAGGCATTTGCAACAGTTTCGCGTTTTATACATTGTGGAATATTTACATAAATCATTCTGCTGAAATGGTCCAATTACCTTGAATCATTTTAACTCAATTCTCAAGAACTTTCCACTTCAGAACTCTACCAATCCAGGCCACATGAATCTGTTTAAAATATAGAAATAAGAAAAAATCAATTCTAAAAAACGATTCTCGGTGTAGGTATTGTATAGCCACACAAGTGTTTTTAGAAGTTTCAATAAAAATTATGATTAATATCTCGGCGATAAAGTAAATAGAATATTGCCTATATATTCCGAAAACGTTATTAATTAAATAAACATTTATTTATTTGCACCTTCTATTTTTTGTAACAATTTTTGTAACCTAATCCTAATCTTTTACTAAATACCGTAGTTAATAAAATTGTAGGTATTTTTTTGCATGAAAATTTATTCTTATATTTGGACATATTTATGCACACGGGAACTAACCCACAATTTGGGTAAAATTGAATTAAGTGCATGGCGTTAAAATTGTCATGCGGCATACAACTTGGAGTTTGGAAATACAAAGTGTTGCCAAGTAGTTGTTTAAGTAGTGCCAAGTAAAATCGTATAAAAATGATTACATGCTCTTTTTCGATGTTTACCTTTTTGTGTTAATTTTCAGAAGAAGAAAAGTAAGCATATTTTGAAAATTATAAGTCCTATCAACATATTTTCAGGACAATTATTGTAGACAATTTAATGAAGAACATAGCGGTCATTAACAGTTTTGTTAAAGCTTTAACTGTTTTTATAATACAATAAAAAATAACTGTAAGGCTTAAACAAAACAGGGTCGACGGGGTATAAAAATCACTTTACAGCTTTTAAACTATAAGTCCGATCTACATACTTCTGAGGTAAATGTTGTAGTGAATTTGATGAAGATCATTTTGCCCGTTAGCAATTTGGTTATAGCTTTAACCGTTTTCATAGAAAATGCAAAAAACTCTAATTTGGCAAACAAAAGGGGGGGAAAGGTGGGGAACCAATCGCCAAATGACTTGTTTCTACCTCTATATCTTATTATCTATGTAAAAGCTACCTGCATGCCAAGTTTCATGCTTTCAGCCAGATGGAACTGAAAAAAGAGCTAAGGAATCTGAGTAATGGATTTTCGCTTGTAACTTTTTTATTTTTGGTTTACGACTAAAAGTTACTTTATAAAAGTTGTAGATAATCTTATTTGCAACAAAAAATATACAGTAATATTTTTTGTGAGACCTATAGTTTGTCAGATAAACCATAAAAACCATTTAAATCCCTTTTTCCAAGATGGCGGCCGTGGGACAAGAGCTACGATCCCTCAAACTTGGATTTAAGCTAAGACTAACCCCCTCTTGATATCTAAAAAATAAAATTGCGTCCTCTGACAAATGCAACCCCAAATTTAACTTTACTTAACAAAACGTAAAATTTGACAATGACAGGAAGATAATTATTGATTTTTGTAAGGTTATCTGTCACTGTCATGTCGCAATGACAAATGTTTGTTTATACTACATAAAATTACAGATCTCCTTTACGGAAGACCTCCTCGAAGTTACACTTTTATGCTTCTATCGCGCTCACCAAACCGGCCAAGTGCGAGTCGTACTCGCGCGCCGAGGGTTTTTTTTACAAGTTTTTGCGAAAATATAAATTTGCCCATATCTTTTTAACAAGTTGACTGAGGACCTTGATTTTTATACACCTCATAGGGAACATAGACCTCAGTAATTTCAACTTGCTAGGTCCACCCGTTCCTGAGATAATCGGTGGTGACACACGGACAGACAGACAGACAAGAAAGTGATATTATAAGGGTTCCTTTTTTACCTTTTGAGGTACGGAACCCCGGAATTTTCCAAATCGGTTCAAGCGTTTTCGAGTAAGTAATCGGCGAAAATACATAAAAAAATATACGCGACGAATCGAGAACCTCCACCTTTTTTCAAGTTTTTGAAGTTAAAAATAGATAAGGTATGTTTGTAAAAATCATTTTTTTCTTTTGTTTTCCTTAAAATTACGTAGCCCTACCACATCCAATAAAGAAAATCTGGGCAATTTGATCTAGGATTCAGAAAATTACAAAAGGGGTCCGTTCATTTCACACACATTCAGTATGGGAGCATGACAGTGTTATGTTTTTTGCGCTGTGATTTTAGACCCGATGGATAAATAATGCCCTTACGCTTTATAGGTTTTGTATGAGGGCATTATTTGTTCATTTAGGTGGGTATGGGTCTCAAAGTGAACCGCACACTTTTGAAAAATCATAGGACATTATTTTTCTTTAAATATTCCATTTCCGAGACGCTTTAGTAGTTGGAGGTTGGCTTAGAGGTTTTAGGTGGGAACCACACTATGGCATAAACTCAGAATAGAGAAAAAGACAGAAACCGCGCACGCTTTAGAAACTGAAGCAACATTATCTACTCCAAATTGGTGTAGAAGTTGTCAGTACTCTATGAGTCGCAGAGGCGTCAAGATACGTTGTGACAAGTGCAGTTTTTCAGCTAATTTTGCCTTGTTGAGTTATTCCCACGTGTAAAAAACCCAGTGGTTCTACAAAAAAGCAAGAGGGGATCACATTTCATGTGGAAGTAATCCGTTTAAATTTCATTTCCTTTGATAATTGAATTTATTTACCTTCCCCAAAAATGGACTCGTCCATTTCTAAATAGACGAGTCTATTTTTGGTGTGTTGCCACTTTTTTTTCCCCCACATTTTTTACGCACGACGAATCGGAACATGCGTACATGCGCTATAGTATAATCACTACATAGTATAAAATAAAGTCGCTTTCTCTGTCCCTATATCCCTTTGTATGCTTAAATCTTTAAAACTACGCAACTGATTTTGATGCGGTTTTTTGAATAGATAGAGTGATTCAAGAGGAAGGTTTATATGTATAATACATGCATAATATAGCCGTGCGAAGCCGGAGCGGGTCTATAGTAATAATATATTCTTACAAATAAAGAAGTGCTCCATAAGAACCATCCTTGTAACTTATGGAATATTCTAAAAAAAAGAATTAGCGAAATCGGTTCGGCCGTTCTCGAGATTTGCGCTTAGGAACACTTCAGCGATTCATTTTTATATTATAGATTTCTACTCAGTACTTATAATTAATTAATTAATAATAATAAAAATTAAAAAAATCTTTAACTGTATTTATTGATATATTATATATTACTGTTGTATATTTAACAAATATCTTATTTTACCCAAAAAGTGGGGAGTTACTCCCCAGGTAGCAACATTACGCGGGTGGGAAGAAGGGTGGGTGTACGCTTTGTTTTTGGACACACTGCAGTGCATGAAAAAAAAGCGTAACGCGGCTTCTGGTTTTGTTTTGTATTCTGAGGGCATAAACTAAAATGTTCTTTTGTAGTTTGGCATAAAGGTTTTGGCATAATAATTCTAGCCATAACCATCGCGCACATTCGGAAAATCATGGAACATCACTTTTCTTCAAAAACCCTGTATCCAATACGCTTTAGAAGTTTGGTGTGAAGGTATTATTTGTTTTCTTCGATGTCCTCTATCGATAGGTATAGGTATCTACGGGCACCGTGCTCTTTTGTAAAATCATAGGACATCACGATAATTCAAATACGCCGTTTCCGAGACGCTTTAGTTAGATGTTTCGTGTGAAAGCATTTTTTGTTCAACGTAATGCCCTCTATCGATAGGTAAGGATCACTGTGCATCGCGTTATTTTATGTATAAGTATCTGTTCTGTCCAATGGCCTTTCATATTTAATCATTAATAATATTTCAAAATAAAAAACAAACTTTTATTTGCACCAAAATAGATTATTATTTGCATGATGTTGGTGTTATATAAATACTATAACCTCTAATATTATTGATACAAAAATATGGATAGAGGGACAAAGGTAGTTAATAATTATTTTTACTTTAATTTACAAAAAACCAAAGATCACTAGGATGACAAAGAATGTTGAAAGTTTTGTGCGAATACGAATCGGACTTAGTTTTAGCTTATTATATTGTTGTGTATTATATTCTATTTGAGTGAAACAAATAAATAAAAATATTACTTACCTACATAAGCACCTAATCAATCAAAAAATATAGCTTAAAAACGATGTACTTATCTATTTTGTTATCATAACTTACACCGAACGTTAAATAGTATCTATGCGGAAAAATGCTAGGCATTCTATATAAACCAAAACCACATCGCGAACGAAGTCGCGGGCAACAGCTAGTCTTATGATAAAACAATAAAATTACCTATAATTTCACAATTTTACACTTCCACAAACATAAACAATCAGCCATAAAAAAATCACTTATAAAAAATGGCGACCTGTAATTTATTACTCATTTTTGTCAGTTTTTTGTTTCGACGTCAAGTCCTTTGAGTATAATTGTAAGCCATAGAGAATTTCAATGTGCTATTTCCGGTAATACATTGTTCATAGGATTAAAGACTCTATTCTCATAGAAATAAAGGTTATAGTCGCGTGAAAACGCTGGTCCCCATATTTTACATAGATTACAACAGTTTATAATTTTGTAAACTTTTTATGGCTTACGAAATGTTTGAGATTTCTTACAAAATAACTAAAGAACCATTACTGCATTAATAAAATGATACGTAATTAGTGATGTGATTGTATTTATGGAGATTAAAAAAAAAGTATATTTCTAACGTTTTGGAAATACTTATAATTCTGAATATGGACCTCCTGAAGTGCATCCGTTCTCACGGTGTACACCCTGTATTAATTGTATTTACTTTTTCTGTAACTTGTGTGTGTAAATAAACCGTTCTATCTATCTATGTAGAATAGGTAAACTCAAACGATTGACATTCATAGTAATTATTCTCCCTCCTCGCGAGCATGACTATTGTAACATATTTGAAACGTCGAGGCAACCGAAGTAAAGATAATAATAGATACTTGATTAGGACCCGGAAAAATAAATTAGAGAAGATGGATGCATAAAAGCAACAGAGATGACACGTCTTGTTATTCCGATTTAGATAACGAGGTCAAATGTTCAGACATGCCACGAAAGTCTTAAAGGGGAGAATCTATTTAACGTCAGCTAAGCCAGTTCCGACCAGACGGGCAGAGTCTTCCTGGGATCCTCGCACGTTTCCTAGAGTGTTGTAGGGTTGCCAAGTTTCGGCCCGATATGAGCCAGGCTTTCACACTCCAGGATTGCGTTAGCGATGGTTTCTCCGTTAGCCAAACAAGCTCTGCAGAGCGAGCTGTCGGTTATACCAAAACATAAAAGTGTTTATTTAGTGAGAAGCCCGGTTAGGAATACATGGATTAGATCAAAGACCAAAGTTAGGGACGTAGTTGAAGTGATTGCTGAGCGTAAGTGGAAATGGGCGGGGCTTATTGCACGACTGAGCAACGAGAGGTAGAGTTGAAGGTTACCAGAGTGGTGCCCGAGAGGACATACCACCAGTGAGGTGGACCACCAGTGAGGTGGATAGACGATAGCCATGATTGGATAGCTCTAACTAGACCGTTGGCTGTGGAAGATGATGGAAGAGGACAAGCAGAGGTTAAGATGGATGCATGTGTCCGGTTAGTGTGCCTACCATTGTACGTACGTCAGTCAGGACAAAGGATATAAAATCCTTTGTCCTGACTGACTGACGAATCATCGCACAGCCTAAACCGCTGATCGTAGAGACTTTAAACTTGGAGGGTGTGTTCTTTGTATGACGTAAGCATTCGATAAGAAAGAATTTTCCGAAATTCTAACCCTAAAGGGGTGAAAAAGGGGGGCAAAGTTTGTATTGGACAACGTGATTGCTTAGTCCAATCTATTTCAAATTTTGCATAAACATTCTTTAACAGAATTAATGGAACACGTGTTTCGTATTTTATTGAAATTCATGCCCTAACGGGGTTAAAAAGGGGAAGAAAGTTATTTTGGGAGTGATTTGCTTCGAAGTTGATATCAATACTCTTTAGTGCTTTTGATTAGATTGGTAACATACTCATTAACCTCTCCTTTCGATACAAAAAATTTTCAAGGGCACTCGATTCGCGATATATTTATTCGCGAATCAATTTTATTCGCGGTTTCAGGTTACACTTCAATTAAATACCTATAAAAAAATACCTAAAACACCTATCGCAATTCTAAAAACAGCAATAGCTCACTTAATAATTTACCTATAGGCTGATGTAATTTATATTTGCTGATAACTAAAGATCAAATAACATAAACAAAAAACGGCAACGTAGACATTTTTTATTTGATACAAAGTTGTATACTAATAGTGTACCCTAATTCTATGATTGGTAAGACGTCACTTCAAGCTGACAGCGTTAACGTAAAACCTAAGAGGTTGAAAACTTCGAACATTGAACTGAAAAAAGGTGTCTTGCCATTTAGTACTGGGAACTTGACATAGTATTTTTTTTTTGCGCGATACGTTTGCTAATGCTACCTGTCGATAGAGGACATTACGGCAAATGAAATATGCCTTTACACCAAATCTCATAGGTGTCTCGGAAATGGGGTATTTGACCAAACGTTATGACTAAGATTTTATCAAAAGTGCGCTGTGCACAAATAATGCTTTCTAACCAAACTTCTAAACCATCTCGGAGACGGGATATTTGTTAAAACATAGAACTGTTATAGGATAGCCACTGAATCACTCAAAACTCTATATTTTTATTAGGATACGCCAAAATTACTCTCTGCGCAACTGTTCAGCCCTACCTAATAATAAAATTTTGAACAATTTGCCAAAAGTCACAGTTCCCAAAGTTAGTAGATACTAATTATTAAGTAATTTAAAAGAAATATCTTTTGTTATGAATACGAAAATACCTAAACAAATGAATAGGACTTTTACACCTTTTTCATTTTTAAAATGGACAGGAAAGTGATCTTATAAGGGTTCCTTTTTTACCTTTTAAGGTACGGAACCCTAAAAACACAAAAGATGACTATGATAGATAGGTAATTACTAATTAGCACGATATGATTAAAGATTTACTCATGTGGTAATCGTAGAGTTTTGTGCATTATTGGCTCTGTGTTAGAAAGACAGAAATAGAAGAATTCATTTTTTTTGTTTAGAACTTTAGGTACTTAGACGTATAGCCCATTTTGGATCCCATCCCAAGAGAATTGGGTGCACCCGAGGTTTTCGTGTTCCAAGTTAAAATACATCTCATTCAAAATCTATCTTCTCTATACATATAAAATTCTTTGTCCTGACTGACTGACGGATCAACGCACAGCCTAAATCGTAGAAACCTGAAACTTATAGGGTGTGTTCTTCGTATGACGTAGGCATCCGATAAGAAATTAATTACCTACCGGGTTTAAAAAAGAGTAGAAAGTTATTTTAGGCGATTTGCTTTGACTCGAACTCTTTAGTTGCTTTTGATTAAATTAAGTAAGTACATTTCATTTTGACACACATGTTTCAAACTCAATCTAATTTGAAATCAACAAAAAATAATCCTATTTTAACTATTTTCGACTCCTGCGCGGACGAAGTCGCGGGCAAAAGCTAGTCGTAAATATTATTGTGCTATAAAAATCACTACAAAACATAATAAATAAACAGTCTTCTTATAAAATGGATGTGGAAAATGATTTGAGGCTTCAAAATGATCTAATAAATGATGAAGCACTGGAAGATATGCGAATTATATCAGAAATAAGGATGATAATGCATTTATATGTTGATTCTATCGAGAACAATGCAGTGCTATGGTCTTTACAGCAGTGTCATCCAGTTCAGAGCTAAATTGTTTGTTAAAAGGGTTTCATGTACAAGGTTTGAAATAAAATAAAAAATTTAAGTTTTCTTTATTATTATTAATTTCTTTATCCACTGCGGAAGGGATTTCATACATAAGATGTGGTACCACTTCATCTACTCCTGGAACTGAGTCAACAAAGGGCGGGCTGCCTCCACCTGTTGCCAATCTGTTCCAGATTTATTTGGACCGACCATCCTTTTCACATCTTTTTATCTTCTCCCAGCATCTTCTCAGTTGCATTGTTTCACGCTGTTGAATAACATTTTTTGTAAGTTATTATTTAGGTATATTTTTACCACACTATAGACCGCCCGAAGAATGCATATTCGATTGTGTGTTAAGGCAATTTAGGTGGAATTTACAGTAGGTACTTTTGCCTAGATGCTACTAGTCTGTACGTAGGTAACTATGCTAATATAAAATAACACGTAAAGTAGGTACATACCTTTGTGACAAAAGCATTCGTATTGAATTTTTGGGTGATTCTGTCCCAAGCCTGTGCCTTTAGATAATTTGTCGCCTTGTTGGTCTTCTTATTTTCTATGATTTTTTCGTGTTTAAGCAAATACACGAGCAGCTCTTTTTTCTTCTGCTGAGAAGGTAACTTTTGGTTTTGTCAACGAATTCATTATCATAAGATTTGATCAATTCACACGTGATTCACAATAATCGACGCAATAATATTCGGCGGATAAACTTACACACAGATATCCTCACAAAACAAGTGTCAAAAATGTGTCTAGTCACGTAATGTGACCTCTGAAGGTGCGTACGGATAGCACATGAGTAAATAATACAACCGGATAGCACGTACACTGGTACGCGTAGTCAGTTTACGCGTGTCCGGAACGTCATATCCATACCTGCAGCTACGCGTACACTCTTGGGGAACGCGTACCGCGCGAGCTAGTCGCAACGCGAGCCGCCGTCAGTCGGTTTTTGGTCGCGCGTCAAAGAGGACGCACACGACCGGGTACGCTATATTTGGACGGCAAAATGGATAGACACGCGTGTTCTTGGAGTTTCAATAATGAAAATATGATAAGATTGATTCAACTTTATGAATTGCACCAGGTCTTGTGGGATATGGATCGATTGACCTCGCGTACAGGTTCGCGGCGGTCCGTACAGGAGCTGTACGCGTATCCAATGTACGCGTGGACAGTGTTTCCCAGCTACGCGTAACACAGGAACGCGCTATCCGTACGCACCTTGATAAGGAAACCTTTTTGAGAGAATGTTTGAATGTTCATAGACAACACGCGTGAAACTCTGTTCAGCGGGGGGCCCCTTCTTTATTTGTTTATGAAAGACAAAGAAGATTGATTCAACATTCAGCCTCTAGGTGAATGCTGAATGATGGTTTTTGGGGGACTGTTCATCCCCCGACTATGAATTCCAGTGTTAAAATACCTAGCATTTTCCCGCATAAATACTATTTATTTTTTACATTGTTTTTACACTATATTTCTTTATAGATTTGGCAAATGTATATAAGTGGATGAGTATTTAAATATTTGTATTTATTTATTGACTTTACACAAATAGGACATTAGGTCATTATGACATTATAATTTTCTAATTTTTATTTAACTAATTTTTTTTGTTTTAATATCATGTAAGTACTTTGTTAGAATTAATTTTGTGTTTTGTTTTTATGGTACAATAAAGTGTTTATCTATCTATCTAGGTATTATTACCTACACACACACCCTTATAAGCTAAAATTAATTTCAATTCCAATTTTCACAAGGCTTACAACATGCTTAGTCTTTTTATTTATTACTTATTTGTTTTTTTTTTATAAATCGAACTCGCAATAAACGAACATCCTTTGTCCCTCGATTTTATTGTTTATTTTTCAAATTTTTCCTTTATTAAATATTAAAGTAAACTCGAGAGAACCGATACTTACACTTAAAATGACGGTAGAGGTCATACGATGACGGTAGAGGCCTTACCAATCGATAGAGGGCATACGATAAACAAAAAATGCCTTCACACCAAACATTTAGAGAGTTTTGGAAACGGGATATTTGATGGAACATGAAATCCTATTTTTTTTTTACAAAAGATTTTACAAAAGTACACGGTACACTTTGGGACCCATACCTATCGATAGAGGGCATCAAAAGGAGCAAATAATGCCTTCACTTAAAACCTCTAACTAAAGCGTCTCGGAAACGAAATATTTGAAGGAACGTCATATACTATGATATTCGAAAGTGCACAGTGCAGTTTGATACCCATACCTATTGATAAAGGGCATCGAAAAGAATAAATAATGACTTCACTCACACTAAACTTCCAAAGCGTCTCGGATACAGGATTTTTAATGGGACGTGATGTCCTATGATTTTCCAAAAGTACGCGGAGCACATTGATACTCATCTACCAAAAGAGAGCAAAACGACGAACAAATAATTTAAATTTCATAAGGCATCAAAACTGCATTAAACATAACTATTTTTGACATAATCTACTTCGTTATAATAGCGAATGGCATAAAATAAAAAAGCATAAACAAATAAAGTACAAACTTTTGATAAAAAACACAAATTAGGAGCTCGATTAAACGCTATTTTTAACAGTGTGAATCTAAATGCTCACTTTCCTCGCGCGTACTTTGCCACAATATCTGACCTCACCTAACCTAACATTCTGGCACCCAACTTACGGCTTACTTTTTATTACAATTTATAATAAAACTAGCTGCCCTACGCGGTTTCACCCGCGTAACTCCCGATCCCGTGGGAATATCGGGATGTAAGCTATCCTATCTCTCAAGTTGGATCGAACTGCACATGGTGTGCGAATTTTATTATAATCGGTTAAGTGGTTTAGGAGTCCATTGAGGACAAACATTGTGACACGAGATTTATATATATTAAGATATACCAATTTCACATTAATTAAGCTACTAAACTTGGCATTAAAACACAAATAAGAGCACATTTGTTCACATTTAAAAACTCTGAACTTAAACGCTCGCTTACTTTGTTAATATCTAACCATTTTTTATATAAGTAAATAAATTATGCCAAAAAATCTATCTATTAGACTAAAAAATAAGATTGGAAAAATCATATTGAAAAAGTATGTAAGCGACTGAGTCAACTCTCGCTTGCTCTCTTCAGGCTAAGAAAAGTAACCGGAATTGATGCTTTAGGTACTAATGGCATATCATGGATGTGTATTATCTATTCTAAGGTATGGTGTTATTTTTTGGGGTAACTCCACCGATAAAAATAAAGTTTTAATAGCACAAAAGCGCTGCATCCGTGCTATATGTGGACTGCGGAGAAGGCAAACTTGTAAACCTCATTTTAGGGAACTTAACATCCTCACTTTTCCCTCATTGTATATCAGTGAGATAGTTATTTTAGTAAAAATGAATTCGCAATTATTGAAATATTATGCCCCAGGGAGTCGACGGGAAGCTGATCTGAAGGCTCACTCGAGTAGTTCGCGGCTAATGCTGAATAGTGTGTTCTGTATGGCACCCAAAATTTATAATAAAGTACCCTTATCAATTAGAGCTATCGATAATTTTGATGAATTTAAAAATGCAGTGAGAAAACTATTAGGCGAAAAGGCTTATTATAGCATTGATGAATTTTTAAACGATAAAAATTTATAGCTTAACTTAAATTTTATATATCAAAAGAAATATGTATTCTGTGGTATTGATTATTGACACATTATTATTGTTAAGATGTATATTATTTGATTTGACTTATTACTGTTACTTATCTACTTTATAATCAAGTTGACATCTACAGACAAAACTACAGACAAAGATTTTTTTAATGTAGGTACCTATAAGATTTTTTTTTTTTTGACTATTCGTAATTTACACTATATTATAAGGAAATGTTTGTGTGCTTATTAAGGCGAGGTCTAGCGCTTCCAACAACTATAAGAACTATGTTTTTAAATTATCCTAGGCTTATTAAACAATAAATGATTTGATTTGATTTGAAAAAAATATGATAAAACATTATGCTAAAAGACTATTATGCCAAAATCAATTATGCCAAAACCGTTATGCCAAACTAAGTATATTAGGACATTTCAGTGAATGCCAAAAGTGGGGTTCCCCACCTTCAACCTTTAAATCAACTTCCAATCTATAAAGCGTCTCGGAAACGGGATATTTAAAGAAACATGATTTCCTATTATTTTTCATAAGAGCGCGGTCAGTCACTAACTTCCTAATACTAATGAAGGTATTCGGTAAAGGTGTAGTACCTCTATGCACCAACCTCTTTGGGTTCCGTTTTTTGCCTTTGGCTACGGAACCCTAAAAACACAAACATTTTGTTAACTTTTTATTATTTTAACAATTATTTTGCATTTCGGCTTTTTAACTCGCCGCCGTTCCGCTCGCCCGGATTAAATCGCCTCTCGTAATGTACTAATAATAGATGCATAAATATAGCAGTACGAAACCGGAGCGGGTCGTAACTTAATTATTTTAAAAATCAAAAAAATACCTGAAAATGTTTCACCAGTAGAATCTCTTCTCGTGTAAGATACCTTTCCCTTACAGAAAGTCTGAGTGCGATCTTGTTGTAGTGGTCACAAGCGATCGTCGTCAGAGGGAAACACTCACTCTAAACATTAACCAAACTTTGTTAGTATTTATATTGTTTGGTTATCACTCGTGGGTTCGCGGCGTAACCTCTGAAGGTAAATAACACAATGTGTTTCTACGAAGGGGTTTTAATACGAAAGGGGGTTGTTCTACGACTTTTGGAAATTCGAACATTTCGTTCGAAGTTTTTGTATGAAACAGCTGATTTTCAAGTAAAAATTCCCTCAGAGTTATCTGAAAAAAAAGTTCGAAATTCCAAAAGTCGTAGAACAAAAGTTGTTCGCCTAGACGTCTAGAACAACCCCCTTTCGTATTGAAACCCCTTTGCTGCAACACATTGTATAAAAATATTACCCAAACCACAGAATATACAGGGTGTCCCGTAATGAATGGATAAGCGGGCACCTACGGATAAAGGGTACTGTGCCGGTTCAAAATAAAAGTTATGCTCATGAAAGTCTCTCGGTTTCCGAGATATCCGCCATTTTCAAAATTTAAAAAATGTCACTCCCTTATCTATATTATTTTTTATGCCAAAACTGCAAATGAAAGAATTATTCAAATTTATTTTTTGGATAGTAATTAAGTATTCCAAGATAAATGTGGTGTGAGTGAAGCGAGGGGTTGAAGCCGCCCAAGACGAAGACATGCCTTATGTCGAGGTGCATACTCTACTTTTCATAACGTCAGTCCAATTTTTTTTTATTCTTGTGGTGGCCAGTAATTCCCTATTTGAAAAAATCCACTTAAAAAAAAAAACGGCAATTGCAATGAGATGGTAGCATGATGGTAAATATTTGGTAGGTGTTGTAAGGCGTTCGACCGGGGGGTTTTCTTATTGGATTTTGATGTAAAGTATACCACGACTTTCCTCAGATTTCACTTTGTTTATTCGTTTTTAATTGTAGATTATGTAACAAACAAACAGACAGACAGATATATTTTTGTTCTATTACTTTTTCGAAGTCCAACAGACCCTTTTTTTTTATTTGCTGTATTATATAGAAATCAATGCCACTTTTCGTTGTAATTTTATAACTCAAGAACGGGCTCACCTATCAAGACCAAATGTTTAAGCTTTGTTCGGACTATTTAGTAGATGGTTTATTTGAAGTTTGCACAAAATCGGTCGAGCGGTTCTTCATTTATCACATTTTTATAAAAATGGCAAAACAACGTTTGCCGGGACAGCTAGTTATAAATAAAACCTATTTGCTGAGACCTTTAAAATTAAAACCAAGAGTTTTTACACAAATTTCAATGTTCCAAATTCAAATCACTTTATTCCCGTGAGAGTTTCATACAACATTATCTCCCTTGGGAATAATGTCTTGCTTTAAGTTGAGGTAAATAGGGCTTTAATCCGTGATTAAAGTGCTGCAGGTATGAAAATCAACACTATTTATAAGAAATCTTTAATCAATCCCCTACAAAATCACCAAACCAAACATTAACTTAATATCAATAGTTTTCGTGGAAATTTAAGTTCTATAAAAAATGAAAATTGCGCACTCTTTTCCACCCTATGGTATAAGAGTGCGCAGCAAGTTGCACAAGAGTACGCGCATTATTGAAGGTGCAGATTGCACTCATGTAATTCTATTTACAATTTTTTTGCCCAGTTGTTCATTTTCTTCCCAACATTCTGTTAATATGACAAAAAAAAGTAAATAATCAAAATTTTATTTTTCTAATCACATTATTAAAAAACAAATGTCATGTAGGAGTGCGCGCGCACTCTTGCGCCATCTATTGAAATATTTTGAAAAGTTTCTCAACCACTTCGGTTAGCGTAAAACATTTGTTGCGAGAATAATATATTAAAATTTGTGTTAACCGAAGGGTTTTAGGACAGCAATCAATGCAAAATGCAAGAAAATTACATCAAAATGATCAAAAATTTATTTACTTACGTGGAATCCAAGTTTTCAAATCCATTTCTATTTTTACGGCAGCGCGAACTTGTTCACTTTTGAAACAAAATATAACTGACGTTGGCTACGAATGTCGCACTAAACTGTTTTATTGTTAGATGCGTACTCTTATCTCCTGCGCACTCTTATACCATCTTACCCTATTTCATGCCGCCATTACGCATAATATGGCCCATGTTTATAGTTTAGTATATTATAGTTTAGTACCTATATATATAATATTACTAGCGACCCGCCCCGGCTTAGCACGGCTATATTATGCATGTATTATACATATAAACATTCCTCTTGAATCTCTCTATCTATTAAAAGAACCGCATCAAAATCAGTTGCGTAGTTTTAAAGATCTAAGCATACATAGGGACAGACAGCGGAAAGTGACTTTGTTTTATAGGTACTATCTCAGGAACTACTGGTTCGAATTGAAAAAATATTTTTGTGTTGGTTATTCCACAAATCCACCCCAAAATCCCCATCAGAGGGGAAAAGTGGAATTGAAAATTTACGAGTCCAGAAATCCCCCTTCAGATCCCCCTTAAGGGGGAAAAGTGGGATAAAAATAAAAACGAGTCCAGAAATCCCCCCTGAGAATATGCTTAAAAGAAAAAATATCATAGTATATAATGTATATGACGACCAAGTTTGCACAATGGTCACCATTCCGGACTGCCAAACATAGTGTTGCGTGTTCGATTCTCGCCTCAGACAAGTATTTATGCTTAAATATTTGTCTGTAGTCTGGTTGTTTCTATGTATTATTAGTATATATTTATAATAGTATAAAAAGTATATAAGTAGTATATCCGTTGTCTAGCAGCCATAACACAAGTCTTGGGGCTAGATGGCGATGAGTGGAATGTCCTGCAATATTTATTTATTTATAAAATTCGACATTCCATTCAGTTTTCCTCCTCTCACATCTTGTATGCCAACGGTTAAGTATACAGGGTAATGAATGGATAAGCGGACACCTACGGATAGAGAACACTGTGCCGGTTCAGAAAAGTAAAGTTATGCGCTATGAAAGTCTCTCGGTTTCCGAAATATCCACCTTTTTAATTTTTTTTAAATTTCACTCCCTTCTCCATGTTTTTTGGTGCCAAAACTACAAATGAAGGAATTATTCCAATCTGTGTTTGGATAGTATTTCAGGATAAATGTGCTATCGAATGCAAAAAATATTTTTATGACATATCAGAAGTGTTTTTAAACTAAGATTTTACTCAAACATCATGATTTCCCGAATTCGCTAAGGAATTAAAAGGAAAAACAGACATCTCTGGCTCACTTTTAATAAGTTAAATTAATTTTGTATTAAACGCTGGTAACACTACATATTATACCATTTCAGAATTTCAATGAAATAGGCAACTTTTTTTTAAATTTGGCGTAGGGTTCCTAACACATGTAACCTGGAGGGAGGAGTTAATTTAAAAAAAAATTAAAACCCTGGATATCTAGGAAACCGGGAGACTTTCACAGAGCATAACTTTCGTACTTCGTTGCAATTTGTATGTTATACAGGATGATTTTTTTATGTGGGTCTTCAGGGCGATATCCTAAACTATAACAGATATCGAACCTATTTCCTTTAATTGGTAATTAAATCCCTATGTATGTTTCCAAGAATTGATCTCTATCAGCAAGACTATCCACTGGTATAAAAATATAGGATAATTATTTTTTTGCAAAATCAACAGGTTCTATTCCTAGCTAGCTTTTTCTAAAATCTAATAATGCAGGTTAAGTTTTATCAAAATCGGGCACGCAACTCTTTTCAGCATTTTTCGCTATCCCTTATAGTTTAGGATATAGCCCTGAAGGCCCACTTAAAAAAATCACCCTGTATATGTGGTAGGTGCTGTCGATCCCGCATCGGACTTACTAGCTACGTGCGTAAGTGAAGAACGGACATTTAGTCGCTGAGTACCTAAAACGCAGTATGCCAACTTCTTGTTTTGCCTAGACCTAACGAGAGATCGGCATATTGATATTTAGACCTATTGCGTTTTAGTTCATGTTCGAAGTAGGTAAATTGAGATTTAGTTATAGTGCGTATTAGCTCAAAAGCGAAGCAGGCGAATTGAGAATTAGTTTATAAGCGAGGTAGGCAAATTGAGATTTAGTTTTAGTGCGTATCAGCTCTAGGGCTTAGTAGACGAATTGAGATTTAACTCAAGTTACCTAAAACGCAGTCTGCCAATATCTTGTTTTGCCTAGACCTAGAGATCGACATATTGATATTGAACTTGAAAAAAATTCTATGCAACTACTTTCTACCTATCTTACCTACTTTTAATTTTTACCATGTTTTTATTAACTCTCTTTTTTGTCCGGGTGGAATTTTACAATTTATTTTAAAATTTCCCGATGAGCTAGAGACTTGGAATTTGAACCATAGCTCAGAAGTCCACTACCAAAATTATACAATTGTACACGAATACAAAGTTAAGTGTTACATTACGCTTTATTTCTTTCTTTTTCTCGTAGTCATGGTATAAAGTATAGTTTGCAACTCTTGAATAAAGTACGGATTTACTTTGAGGGCCATGAATCACTCGAGTCGTTCAGGATTCTCACACTTGAATCATGAATTGTGATAGGTACCTACTCAGAGGAGTAATAATCCCTCACAAATGACGGAGTTCAAAATTACAATAATAACCATTAAAAAAACGAAATCTAATAGTATTAATAGTTTATGTATATTTAGTACTTCAACACAACAATATGTAAGTATCTAACAAGAAATTAAAACTCATTGCTTCATTATTCTTAATCATTATAGACACATAAGAGTTCTTTCTTGATTTTGATAATGCTTCTTAAAAAATAAAAAGCTGAAATGTCGCCCCCTTCCAACTTTTTAAGTTCATTTTTATACCTCGAATTAAAGAAAATATCAATCTTTCTTCTTGCATTACCTTCAAATATCTCTTGCTTACAGATAGTTGGCATAAATAATAAAAATAGAATGTTATAATATTATGATCTCTTCAGTTTCAAGTGGCCAGTGAGTATGTAAAAGAGATATTACTATGACAAAGGAGTTTGTATTGAACATTCGCTAAATAGGCACTATGAGGAGTTGACATATTGCGACATAGTCATATCGCTAAATGCCCATTATGAGAATTAGTTTTTTTGCTACTTAGTCATTTCGCTAAATAGGCAATACGAGGAGTAGACCTATCGCAACATAGTCATGTCGCTAAATAGGCAATACGAGGAGTAGACCTATCGCAACATAGTCATGTCGCTAAATAGGCAATACGAGGAGTAGACCTATCGCAACATAGTCATGTCGCTAAATAGGCAATACGAGAAGTGGATCTATTGCGTCATAGGCATAAAAACACTTAGACCAAACGCTTATTTTAAATTACTGTTTGGCATAACGCGAATTGTTGTACATAGATGTGATATTAATGTTTGATTTTATTTCCTTCTTTCGGCAACTTAACGATTTTATTATATCTTTTTTTCCGTATGTTCGAAACTTGTAAATCGGTGTACAATCACATAACTAGTTATATTGATAATGATTATGATCTGATATGATTTAGGGACGTTTCGGCACCTATCAGTTTTGGTACCCTCCATATAAGGACAATCAAGTTCACATTTGTTTAGTTCTTTTTGCAAGAATTCTACTGAAGAATAAAGTCAGCAACAACTCCACCCTTGTGATCTGATTGTTTGGTTAAGTGGTGTAAAGTGTTTTCAACCACTGTTAAACTTTCAAAACATGTTATTTAAATATATTTAAACGTCGACCAGTGCAAAGGAAAATGAGCCAAAAGATGGTAAAGCGTTAGTGACCACGTACTGTACCTACTAAAAATATTACTTCATATTCAAAACTAATCGTTGTACATTAATACACTACCTACTTACCCCAAGGGGGATTTGTGGAACTACTAAAAAGGTTGAGGGGGATTTATGGACGGTTTTTAAATCAAATTCCACTTTCCCCCCCTAAGGGGGATTGGCTCAGGGGGGAAAAGTGGAATAACCCGATAATTCATATATCGAGGAAGGCTATAGGCTATTATAACATCACGCTGCGACCAATAGGAGCGAAGAATCAGTGGGAAATGTGGAAAAAAACGGGGAAAATTATTCATCTTTGAGGGCTTCCGTTTTTTGTTTGCTGCCTATATGCTAATCTGTCCTTCTGCTATTCCGGGATACCTGCTACAGAGACGTTTGAACGCGCTGATCTCCAGGAACTGCTAGATCGAATTAAAAATATAGGCTACTTTTTATCCCGATATTTCCACGGGCTCGGGATATACGCGGGTGAAACCGCGGGGCGCAGCTAATGTTATGATAAAGCTGAAGGGTTTGTTTGTTTGAACGCGCTAATCTCATTAACTACTGGTTCCAATTGAAAAATTATTTTTGTGTTGGATAGTCCATTTATCGAGGAAGGCTATAGGTTATTTTTACGTGATATCGCTTTAGAAAACGATAAAAAATTGAGTTCTGGTTTTTTTGTTTTTATTTACTTAAAAATATTTGTCAGACAAATAAAAAAACCCCGACTGATAAGAAAAATTAAATTGCATATAACTTTTGAACGGCAGCAGCAGACTGACGCACACACAGGCAGACACGTCATACTTATGAGCGTTTCTTATTTTTGAAGTGAAAACTTCTTATGGCGCGTTGGGCACTTTTGTGGGTGAGCATTTTCAGCCGTTCTCGCGACAGATTTTGACGCGACAGATGAGATTTTCTTTGTGTTAGTCTTTTTGTTTAACTTATACTGCCATCTATTACACAAATTGAGAAACTTAGTTTCTAGAAAGACCGCTATTCGAATGTAGATGGCGCTAATTTAAATTTTTTACTGCCATCTAGCGAACAAAAAATAAACTATATTTGTTTAAGTGAGTGCTAATAGATGGCAGTAGCAGATCGTTTCAAGAAATATTCTATGAGAAATAACAAGTTTATTGTTTTCACTTCTGCCTGCACTCCCGGAGTGCGCTGTTTTTTTTTTGCCACAAGAGATTTTTGTGACGTCCGGAAATCTTAATATGAATAACTTTTTTTCACTGAATAAAATGATACATTTAAGCTTCAGATCATTATTAGTTTTTTATTTAACAAAAAAATATTAAAATAATTATAATTGTTAAAAATTATAATTATTACATACTACATACGTAGTAATATACACATAAAATCGCTAAAAAATTCAATAAAATACAAACCGCCAAATATTGCAATGTATGAAAATTCGAATGTCCAAGTCTCCAAGCCGGCACTTCCAACTCAATTATTTTGATAAGGTCTAAGGAAACGGTACCGGAATTTCTATTTTAAGTCGTTTTACGAGGTAGAAAGATTCAAATTACGTTATCTTTTAGCCATATAGTTAAATTTTACCTATTAAACAATTAAAATATAAACCCTGTCCCAGAAAAAGTTCCAAAAAAATTTTCATTTTTTTGTTACCCACTTTAGACGTGCTTACATATAAAAACTACCACTTAGGTAACTTTTTACGAATTTAGCAACATTAAAGCTCACGATTTCATTAAAACCGTATTCAAATTATGTCAGTTGCTTTAAAACGTTCATTGTTTTGGATGTGTTGACAGTTTTCACTGAACCGCAGTCCACTCTTTGTTACTGCTTTTTCAAGGTAAGTTAACAGTTATAACCCTTTATTAATATCATAGATTATTCGTTACCATTTATTTTGTTACTTTCGTATAGTAACGTATAAGTGGGAAATTGCTAGTAACAAAAAATGAATTATAAAGGTACGTTTGCATTTAACAAGGTAAGAGAATGACTGAGTATAGCAGAAAAGATGAAACGTTATAGTAAGTTCATTAATATTGTTGGTTAAGCACTAATAATAAATCAAAAAGAATAAATGTCGATGAGGCGATAATCTGCTGTATTTTTATTTTAGTTTTCCCTAGTTACTTATTAATAATTTCCTGTTCAAGAATTCTAGAAGAGCATATATTTATAATTATATAAAAATAATTGAATTTAAATAGAATTAAATACAAACTTAATGCAAATCTGTACTGAATTATAACTCGGTAAGTAGGTACCCATTACGTTATAGGGGTCTGTGGGCATTGTAGAATAAACTTTATAGTATTTATTTTGATACCAATAGTTCCTTTTTGGTTACTGTCCCGAAATTTTCCATTCTTATTTTGTATTTTATAACATTTCTATAAACTCTAAGCAATAATATAATTCGTACCGAAACTCAAGAATGCCAAAATGTTTATTAAAACGTAGGTAAAAGTCATATAACTTTGTTTATTTTCCAACAATCACAACTTTACACTCCCTTTCGCTTCAAGGTAACAAAAGAAATAAAAAACTTCTAATTTCAAAATGATTTTTGACTTTTCTTGAGCTTTCTTTGCAATAACGTTAAGAAATTATTTGTTAAAATTCAAGTAATGTTTTCTTCTAAATCTAAAAAGCGATTTTAAAGACTTTTTTTTAGCAAATAAGGAGTTACCATACGGAACGCATTTCCTACGTCTATTTAGTTTTTATTTAATTTATCATGAAAAATCGGAATTAAATAGAAAACCTTTTGGAAAATCAGAAAGATATTGATATTTCAATATCTTTCTGATTTTCCAAAACGTTTCCAAAATCTTTCTGATTTGGTAGCCAAAATAGCTATTTATTCATATTTTTAAACATTGTTTTCAAGTGTGGCAAAAAAAATAAGAAACGCTCACATAACACCTCTCTTTTTGCGTCGGGGGATAATAGGTTATCAAATATAAATACCTACCAGATATTTCTGTAGGTAATTAAAACAAGCAAAAGGTTAATTATTTAAAAAAAAATCTAGACAAGTGCGAGTTGGACTCGCGCACGAAGGGTAGGTACCATGTTGTAAGGGAACCCCAATTTCTTTTTCAATGTTTAGTAGGTACCTATTTGTTGTTATATTTTTTTGAATCAACAGAAATACTTAATCTGTGTAAATTTCAACTGCCTAGCTATCACAGTTCATGAGATACAGCCTAGTGACAGACACACGGACAGACACACGGACAGACAGTGACGTCTTAGGTAATAGGGTCCCGTTTTTACCCTTTGGGCACTTTGGGTTCGGAACCCTAAACATTAAATAAAAAATAGTACATTGCGATACAAGTGTGGAAAGTTGATCATTCCATAGAGGCGGTTTATGACGCGCGAGCGGAACGCGAGTGTGGCAAAAGCCGAGATGGAATGATCAATCCACACGTGTATCGTACGACGTTTTTTATCACAGTTGCGAATAAAAAAATGACTTGTTAAAATAATAAAAAGTTTTCAAGAATTTCAGGTTGTTTGCTATTTTTTTAGGCAATAATTTTTTGTTAATTACACTCCCGAACGGCCAGGCAAAATACTTTTAACCTATACAGCCTCGTCTGACATACAATATTTTTTTAGGGTTTTTTCCATTTGTTTTTTGCGTCGGGGGTTAAAAACAGAATATAATGGTAAGGAAAAAATATATTTACCTATGTAAAGAAAAAACAAAATAAAAACAAATCTCAAATTTTAATTGTATTCAAAGACGTTATCACGTAAAATTATCGTTCGCTAACAGACTTTAGAGACAACCTTTTGAAAAAAAAGAAAAAAGGTACCAACAAAGAGTTTTAAGCCAGCAAGGCTTAAAAACTCTTTGTTGGTACCTTTTTTCTATACATCAAAACAGTATAACCCAGATAAATTAAGAATGTTTCATCTACCTAACATGTAATTAGCAGTAAGATACGTTTAACTTATCGGGATCACATTTATTTTAGCACTAGTTGGATATTTTTATATCGCACGCGTGATCCACTTTATGAGCAACTGTGATAAAATAGTACATTGTTATCCTAGGTGTGAAAGTCACTCATTACAAGTCCCGAGACGGAGTGTCCCGAGACGGAGTTGCGCTAATAGTTCGAGGGACTTAATGAGTCTTTCACCCGAGGTAAACACTGTGCTTTTCATTACGAATAATACATAAAATTCTTCCTAACAATGAGATTGAATGAGAGACTCCATACTACCTGATCCTCTTACAAGGTTGGGACCAAAGAGGTTATATACATGTAGTGTTATTCTTTGGTGCTACCTAAAGCAAGGAGGTTAGGTTTTGAAGTTCCTAATGTATAATGATACTGATACTGGCTATATGCACATTGCACAAGTCGTGCGAAGCCATAATTTGACATGACAGCTGTCAGTGAAAGTGAAAAGCCCTAGGGCTGGAAGTTTTATTTTCTACACGCTCTTCACGCATATTTAGACCTACTTTCGGAGTATGAGTAATGAAAAATAAATTACACTTGATATACTATTACTACACCCCCCTCCCCCATGTGATATTTCGTGACTTTTTATGGACCCCTTCCCCCCCTTTCCAGCCTCACGTGATTAATGGACAACTCCTAAGTCGCGGCTGTCGGTCGCGGCTGTCGGACGCTTCCAATAATGTGTTCCCAGCTCATAAAATGATGACCTAGGTATGAGATAAAAACCTGTTATCTTTTTTCCTTTAAAAAAGTCCGAAACAACTCATTGCAATGTAATGTAAACAAACAACTTAATCAATGTGCTAATCAGAGGCCGAACAAGAGCTTGTGTAGGTACCTACGTACTAATATTATAGATATTGGTCTTTATACCTGATACTAGCTGCGCTCCGCGGTTTCACCCGCGTAACTCCCGATCCCGTGGGAATATCGAAATATAAAATAACCTATAGAATTCCTCGATAAATGAACTATCCAACAGAAAAATATTTTTCAACTGGAACCAGTAGTTCCTGAGATTAACGCGTTCAAAAAAGCAAACATACAAACTCTTCAGCTTTATAATAAACTAGCGACCCGCTCCGGCTTCGCACGGCTATATTATGCATGTAATATACATATAAACCTTCCTTTTGAACCACTATTAAAAAAAACCGCATCAAAATCCGTTGCGTAGTTTTAAAGATTTAAGTATACAAAGGGATATAGGGACAGAGAAAGCGACTTTGTTTTATACTATGTACCTAGTGATTAAAACCACTGAGTATTTTACATGGACCTTCAGGGTTAGGTTCTTGAAGTTCTATACGCGTAATGGCGGCAAAAAATTAAATACACGTGACTTTTAAATGCTTATATCCTGAAATACTTACTATTCAAAAAACAGATTGGAATAATTCTTTTATTTGCAGTTTTGGCATAAAAAACATAGATAGGGGAGTGATATTTTAAAAATGGCGGATATCTTGGAAACCAAGAGACTTTCATATAGCATAACTTATATTTCTCTGAACCGGCACAGTATCCTCTATCCGTAGGTAGGTGCCCGCTTATCCATTCATTACGGGACACCCTGTATATTCTGTGGTTTGGGTAATATTTTTATACAATGTGTTGCAGCAAAGGGGTTTCAATACGAAAGGGGGTTGTTCTAGACGTCTAGGCGAACAACTTTTGTTCTACGACTTTTGGAATTTCGAACTTTTTTTTTCAGATAACTCTGAGGGAATTTTTACTTGAAAATCAGCTGTTTCATACAAAAACTTCGAACGAAATGTTCGAATTTCCAAAAGTCGTAGAACAACCCCCTTTCGTATTAAAACCCCTTCGTAGAAACACATTGTGTTATTTACCTTCAGAGGTTACGCCGCGAACCCACGAGTGATAAGCAAACAATATAAATACTAACAAAGTTTGGTTAATGTTTAGAGTGAGTGTTTCCCTCTGACGACGATCGCTTGTGACCACTACAACAAGATCGCGCTCGGACTTTCTGTAAGGGAAAGGTAAGGGACACGAGAGGAGATTCTACAACATATCAAGGTATTATTTTTAATATTTAAAATCATTAAGATTTAGTCCGGGATCCCTTCATCGATCTGTTTAATGGATAAAAAGTTTTTTATATAAAATTAAATAGGTCAATAAATTTATTGCAAATGGGTTGCCTAAAAAAATTTAGTCCAGAATGTTTATTTTTTTATTCTTTTTTTGTTTTTAGTCTTTTCGCTGGTTTGGTTAATAGACAAATTCCATACCAATGAAATACATTATCTTTACTTTAACTTAACTTTATGATTAATTCATTAACCAGACCAGTGCAAATTATTAGTATCGATTTAGGTAACTGCCTACCCAAGAGTTGTGACGGGAAAAAATAGTCAACTAATGGTTGCATATTCCAGAGGCTTCATACTTTCGATTGGTATGGAATTTGTCTCATAAACAAATTAGTAAAAGGTTTAATAAAAAATAAAAAATATTGTAATAATTCATATTTGGACTGAAATTTTTTAGACAACCTATTTGCAATATATTTATTGACCTATTTAATTTGATATAAAATACTTTTCATTACTCATACTCCGAAAGTAGGTCTAAATATGCCTGAAGAGCGTGTAGAAAATAAAATTTCCAGCCCTAGGGCTTTTCACTTTCACTGACAGCTGTCATGTCAAATTATGGCTTCGCACGACTTGTGCAATCTGCATGTAGCCAGTATCAGTATCATTACGCATTAGGAACTTCAAAAACCTAACCTCCTTGCTTTTTTTTTTACACCAAAGAATAATAATTATGGCTTGGCACGGCTCATGCATACTGCCAGAGTTTAGTACAAGGAACTATTTTATCTTATTTTATTATGTTTTTGTGTTAAGTTTAATCTGGTTTTTCATTTATGATTGTGTATTTTTTGTAAATAACATTTTCTAGACAAACCGTGTTACAAAAACTGTAAGTTAAATCTACGGACTTCGCGTCATTTCCCAATGTTGGATTAACTCATTAATAAAAACTTCTTCGGCAAGTAGGTACCGCCGTATTTAAGTATTGAATACAAATAGCAGAAACCTAAAAAAACACTACATAATGTATAACCTCTTTGGTCCCAACCTTGTAAGAAGATCAGGTAGTATATGGGTAGTATGGACACATGAGTACCTACCCATGTGGTATGGAGTCTCATTCACTCTCGTTGTTATGAAGATTTTTATGTATTATTCGTAATGAAAAGCACAGTGTTTACCTCGGGTGAAAGACTCATTAAGTCCCTCGAACTATTAGCGCCCTCGCTACGCTCGGGCGCCAAACTCCGTCTCGGGACTTGTAATGAGTGACTTTCACACCTAGGATAACAATGTACTATTTCATTACTCAAACTCGGAAAGTAGGTCTGAAGGTGCCTGAGAAGCGTATTGAAAATAAAATTTCCAGCCCTAGGATTTTTTGCTTTCACTGACAGCAGCTGTCATATCAAATTATGGCTTCGCACGACTTGTGCAATCTGCATGTAGCCAGTATCAGTATCATTACGCATTAGGAACTACAAAAACCTAACCTCCTTGCTTTTTTTTTTTTACACCAAAGAATAATAATTATGGTTTGGCACAGCTCATGCATACTGCCAGAGTTTAGTACTTAGTAACTTTTTTCTCAGTAATCAAATTCAAGTAGGTATATTTAGTTCAAGATATCTTATTTAATAAAATAAATGTAAAGACGAAAATGGTCAAAGACTCAAAGTGATCACCATGCCGCGCCGCCCGCGCCCTGTCGATGTTGCTGATGTGGCTTTATGGTATGGTCAGTGTCGTACCTTGAGTAAAAAAAAAAACTGGTGGAAATGCTAGCATTTCCAAATTATTTTAAACGTTTTAATTAGTAGGTACTATTTTTTGTTATTTTATTATGTTTTTGTGTTAACTTTAATCTGTTTTTTTTTTCAATTATGATTGTGTATTTTGTGTAAATAACATTTTCTAGACACACCGTGTTACAAAAACTGTAAGTTAAATCTACGGACTTCGCGTCATTTCCCAGTGTTGGATTAACTCATTAATAAAAATTTATTCGGTAAGTATCGCCGCATTTAAGTATTGAATACAAATAGCAGAAACCTAAAAAAAACACTACCTACATAATGTATAACCTCTTTGGTCCCAACCTTGTAAGAGGATCAGGTAGTATGGACACATGAGTACCTACCTACTCATGTGGTATGGATTCTCATAGTCTCATTCACTCTCGTTGTTAGGAAGAATTTTATGTATTATTCGTAATGAAAAGCACAGTGTTTACCTCGGGTGAAAGACTCATTAAGTCCCTCGAACTATTAGCGTAACGCCCTCGCTACGCTCGGGCGCCAAACTCCGTCTCGGGGCTTGTAATGGGTGACTTTCACACCTAGGATAACAATGTACTATTTCATCCATTAAACAGCTCGATGAAGGTCGTCCTTGAAGGGATCTTAGGTTATTTGGTATTATTGTTCTGTTTAAACTGTAGGTACACACGTAAAAACATAGAGGGTAAACAATATTTTTCTAAATGTTTTAAATAATATTATGATCGAAAACAGTTTGTTACGTCATTAGCCATACTTCCTTACAACTTACCCTTTTTTCAGGGAAAATAGTATGAAAATTACAAAAGACTATCTAAAATAAGCTATTTCCTTTGATTTTTATACTATGTTTGTTTCCAAGAATTTATCAGCTCTATCAGCAATACTATCGATTGGTATGAAAATAAAGGTTGATATTTTTTTTGCCAAAACAACATGTTCGATTCCTGGTAGTGAGTTTTTCAAAAATGAAATGATGCAGTTTTAGTTTTTGTCAAAATCGAGCACGTAACTCCTTTCTCCATCTTTCGCTATCTCTTAGATAGTTAATGATATATAAAACCCATGTAAAAATTCTATATGAAGCCCATGTATATTCTGTTACAGGAATGACTGCGAACAGGATGCCAATGGCGTTGCCGCTGGCGCTGGTAATGGCGGGAATAGCGCTCGCGCTGGCGACCGACGACGTGCCCGCATTGCCCGCGCTGCGCTGTCCGACTGACGCAACAGAGGACCAATGCAAGGAATACAACAGTACTAGATTCAGTCTGGAAGGTAAGCTGGACGTGGCTTGTGGAGCACTTTTTAATACCTTATATTGATTTGTAACAAAGTTAAGCCCAAATTTGCTGAAAATGTGTCAAAGACATAATTAATTATACAGGGTTATTGGAAATTATACTAGCAAGCCGTTGAGGGCTACTTCTGTGCACCTAAACAAACCACTTTTGTTCTACGACTTTTGGAAATTCGAAAAAAAAATTAAAATTTTGAGGTTATGTAAATTCTAAAAACAGCTGATTTTTTAAAAGAAAGGTAATTCAGACCAAGAACAGTTGATGAAACTTAAAAAATAAGTAAAATTTTAAGGTGTGACCTCTCCGTGTAAGGAACAGCTGATTTTCAGGTAAACCTAACCTCAAAATTTTCGAAAAAATGTTCGAATTTCCAAAAGTCGTAAAACAAATTAAGTTGTTTGTTTTTGTGCACAGAAGTAGCCCTCCACGGCTTGCTACTAGAATTTCCAATAACCCTATATGAGCACTCCCCTCCGCTAAGAGTGATTTTTGAAATGTGTGTAACGATTTGCGGCCGCGCACTCATCGATCAACCAGTCGCGCGACCGGCTTAAACGCAGTTCACCCCGTACGCACTTCACCCCGATTTAGTATAATACTGAATTGTGTCCCCGAATGGTCGGAGAGATCTGAACACTGTGAATTGTTATTTTTGTGACGGAACTTTAACTTGTTGTCTTGCACCTTTTCAGCAAGTTTCTACCATCCACGGTGATATCAGTCACTCTGGCGGAAAATGAAACAAACATAGTGAACTAGTATTACTTTTCATTTATTATCACCCTTAATGATAAGTAGGTAGGTACGTCAATTAAAACCTTAAGTAAATTTTAAAATTTTGGCTAGGTAGATAGAGGATTTTTCGACATTAGCCTATTTGGGGTGAAGTGCGAAGGGGTGAAGTGCGTTTAAGGGAGAGGCGCGGCGCGGGGCGGCGAGCGCGCTCTTGGTAATGAAACGATACATCCACTCCGCTCGCATCATTTACCATGTAGAGGTAAACACATTGGAAGCCATTGCTAAATTGTGTGTATGTTTTGAATATTTTTAGGTGGTGACTTACATTTTGCATACGAAGGCGGCAATTTATTAAGGTTGGAGTGCTCTCGCAGCCTGCAGCTAGACTCGTTACTGGCGTTCTTACCACGGTTCACGCCGGCGCTACACGTCGGGAACGTCACAGTGACGAATTGTCCACTCGCGCACTATGCGGCCGTGCTCGCTGCACTCAACGTCACGCTGACATCGCCTTTTAACCTTGAATTGCAAGGCTTCACTGACTTGCTCCATCTCCGTAACCTCACGCCACAGGACAAGGGCGTGCTGGATGCCCTGCCCGCCTCACTGGAGGGCCTCACAGTAGAGCATATGGAGCTGCCGAACAACATGCTGGAAGCACTACCCCGTACCCTTACCAAACTACGACTAGCGAGATTGAACATCACACGCGTGCCCGCCGCCGTGATGGACCTGCCCGAGTTGCGGTCGCTGTTTGTGGCGAGCGATTATCGACGGGTGAGGTTTAACCTTTAAATCTTTGATATATAGAAGTCTCACTCGTACTCGTACCGTAGTACACAATACAGGGTTATTGGAAATTATACTAGCAAGCCGTTGAGGGCTACTTCTGTGCACCTTAACAAACAACTTTTGTTCTACGACTTTTGGAAATTCGAAAACAAAAAAATGAAAATTTTGAGGTTATGTAAATTCGAAAAACAGCTGATTTTTTAAAACAAAGGTCATTCAGACTAAGAACGGTAAATGAAACTCAAAAACAAAGTAAAATTTTAAGGTGAATGACCTCTCCGTGTAAGGAACAGCTGATTTTCAGGTAAGTCTAACCTCGAAATTTTCGAAAAAATGTTCGAATTTTCAAAAGTCGTAGAACAAAAGTTGTTTGTTATGGTGCACAAAAGTTATAGCCCTCAACGGCTTGCTAGTATAATTTCCAATAACTCTGTATAAGAACGTATCTGTATGAAAATAGTATACAGTAATATTAATCTGACTTTGTTTTAGATCGCGGTAACGGTCGAGCGTGGCAACGCCTCGCAGCTACAGCAGCTTTTCATAGACGGCGCAGATGCCGCGCTGATGTCTGAATAAGCACCGCCAGCTCTCGAGGAGGTCATCCTGGAATATTGGCGGGCCGAGAGGCCGAACCCGCTACCTACCTGCGACAAGCTGGTGAAGCTTACGTTGGTGCACATTGATGTGCGTACGTTCCCCACCGGCTGGTTGGCTCGCTGCCCGCGCCTCGAGAAGCTCTGCATTATGGGCGCGTTCAAAGTGTTCAGGTTGCCGGCGAGACTGCTCGAGAATGCGACCCAGCTCACGACCGTCGGGATTCATGGCACCACAATGTCTACGTTGCCGGCACAACTATTCGCCGACACCCCACACTTGACTCAGTTCGACCTCACATACACTCATGTCAAAGAACTCCCGGCACAATTATTCTCGGGCACCCACGACTTGACTCACCTTGACCTCAGCTATAATCGTCTCAATGAACTGCCGCCACAACTATTCGCAAACACTCCCCACTTGACTCACCTCGGCCTCCAGAACAATCGACTGATACAACTGCCAAGGTAAGTAGGTAGGTGCCACCATTCATCGACGCTCTTTATTTATTTTATTATTATTCATTCGTTGAAACAAACTTACCTGCACAAATAATCTATACATATAATAAATCTGTAGACATAAAAAAATCTGTAGGTAATTGTAAAATATCCAGAAAAAAAATACGGTTACATATCATAATTACTAAGTTCATTAAAACTATGTTCGAAATAACTACGGTCAATTCACATAAGTTCATAATACCTAACGGTCGATTCGGCTACACATTATAATAACTAAGTTCAATATAACTATGTTCGAAATAACTACGGTCAATTCACATATGTTCATAATACCTAACGGTCGATTCGGCTACACATTATAATAACTAAGTTCAATATAACTATGTTCGAAATAACTACGGTCAATTCACATAAGTTCATAATACCTAACGGTCGATTCGGCAACACATTATAATAACTAAGTTCAATATAACTATGTTCGAAATAACTACGGTCAATTCACATTATGTTCATAATACCTAACGGTCGATTCGGCTACACATTATAATAACTAAGTTCAATATAACTATGTTCGAAATAACTACAGTCAATTCACATAAGTTCATAATACCTAACGGTCGATTCGGCTACACATTATAATAACTAAGTTCAATATAACTATGTTCGAAATAACTACGGTCAATTCACATATGTTCATAATACCTAACGGTCGATTCGGCTACACATTATAATAACTAAGTTCAATATAACTATGTTCGAAATAACTACGGTCAATTCACATATGTTCATAATACCTAACGGTCGATTCGGCTACACATTATAATAACTAAGTTCAATATAACTATGTTCGAAATAACTACGGTCAATTCACATAAGTTCATAATACCTAACGGTCGATTCGGCTACACATTATAATAACTAAGTTCAATATAACTATGTTCGAAATAACTACGGTCAATTCACATAAGTTCATAATACCTAACGGTCGATTCGGCTACACATTATAATAACTAAGTTCAATATAACTATGTTCGAAATAACTACGGTCAATTCACATATGTTCATAATACCTAACGGTCGATTCGGCTACACATTATAATAACTAAGTTCAATATAACTATGTTCGAAATAACTACGGTCAATTCACATAAGTTCATAATACCTAACGGTCGATTCGGCTACACATTATAATAACTAAGTTCAATATAACTATGTTCGAAATAACTACGATCAATTCACATATGTTCATAATACTTAACGGTCGATTCGGCTACACATTATAATAACTAAGTTCAATATAACTATGTTCGAAATAACTACGATCAATTCACATATGTTCATAATACTTAACGGTCGATTCGGCTACACATTATAATAACTAAGTTCAATATAACTACAGTGGACCCCCGGTAATCCGGCCCCTGTCTAATCCGGCGCCCCCTGTAATCCGACATGACTTAGAATTACGTGTATGTTTGACAATCTTTGCTAATACATATAGATCACGCAGGTTTGAACAGGTCACAACTCGTACGCGCCACCGCTATTGTGCTCGACGCGTATGCATTGTTTTACTTAGTTTGAATTTGACTACTAGTGATAGCGGTACGGCCTAGCGTGCGTTCATTGTTTACTATTTATTCATTGTGTATTAGGTATAGTACCTAGTAATGTCGTCACAAACCCAGAAGCGAAAGCAGGTCTTAGGCAGTGCTCTATAATCCGACAAATTCGATAGTCCGACACTGCCCTGCATAATGTTTGCCGGATTACCGGGGGTCCACTGTATGTTCGAAATAACTACGGTCAATTCACATAAGTTCATAATACCTAACGGTCGATTCAACTACTGTTTAATATACCTAAGTTTGATTCAACTAAAATTAATTGAGCTAACGAACGATTGATCATGATCTTGGTTTAAAAAAAAATCAAACAGTAAAATGCACGCTCCCTAACCAAGTGAAATAGGTAGAATTCGTTTCTAGCACTCGCCGGCCGCTGCCGCGGCACCGCTCGCTTGGCTCGCTCGGCTCGTGCGTTTTGGTCGCAGTTCTAACTTAAACCTAACCTATTCATGTCGGTTCTGGGTAGGGAGTTTTCCGGGTGGACCTTTATATGCTGCCCTAACCAAGCTAATAGGTAAAAATCGGGGCAACATATAAAAGACCCGGAAAACTCCCTACCCAGAACCGACATGGATAGGTTAGGTTTATATTAGAACTGCGACCACAATGGAAACGAATTCTATCTATTTCATTTGGTTTTTTTTTTGTTTTTTTTTAAACCGTAGGTGAAAACCATAAATGAATTAATTGCAGTTGAATAAACCGTAGGTGAATTTATTGTAGTTAAATTAACCGTAGGTGTTTCGTCCATTAGGTATTTTAAACAGTAGGTATTATGACTGTAGTTATTTCGAACATAGTTTTAATGAACATAGTTCAATTAACCGTAGTTGTTTCGTACATTAGGTATTTTGTTCATTAGTTATTACAAAAATATGTGAAACAACCATTAGGTATTTTAAACAGTAGGTATTATGACTGTAGTTATTTCGAACATAGTTTAAATGAACATAGTTCAATTAACCGTAGTTGTTTCGTACATTAGGTATTTCGTTCATTAGTTATTACAAAAATATGTGAAACAACCATTAGGTATTTTAAACAGTAGGTATTATGAATATGTATATATAGGTAGTTATTTCGAACATAGTTATATTGAACTTAGTTATTATTATATGTAACCAAAAATACACAGATCGTCTTAGAATCGTTAGCTGAACACGATAGGGTAGTTTTTAGAATTTTTGTCTGTTTGTTTGTTTGTTTGTCTGTATATTTGTTCAAAAATATAAAATCGAAAAATTTTTGCGTGATAAAACGTCATCGAACTTCAAAAGAGAACAGTACTAGCCCTACTACGAGTTTTTTACATACTCGATCACAACAACTCATAGTCGGGGTTCTGACACCAGACCTCAGTTCAAGATGACAGCTGACCAAGGTTGCATAGGTATGCAACCTATTTGCAACCAATATATTACCTACTTCGTTTAACTAAAAAGAGGTTGGTGCTTAAAGGTACTAAACCTTTACCGAATACCTTCATGTGGCATTAGTATTAAAAAGTAAGTGATTGTCCGCGATGTTTCTCTTCTATCTTTAATTAGGTACAAAGTTTGATTATGAATTCAAGTGGCGAAAACTTTAGAAAATACTAAGATATTTTTTTTGCAAAAATCTAATAAAGAAAATGTAAAGAAATTGGTCAATAATTCCGAAAATTCGAAAAGGGGTCCGGATATTTAGTATTTGGGAGCTCGGCATAGTGTTTTATTTTTGCACAGTGATTTGAGATCCGATGAACAAATAATGCCCTTACGCTTTATAGGATTTGGATGAAGGCATTATTTGTTCTTTTCAATGCTCTCTATCGATAGATAGGGTCTCGAAGTGCACCGCGCACTTATAAAAAATCAAAGGACATGTTTTTTAAATAGCCCTTTTCCGAGACGCTTTAGAGATTGGAGGTTGGTTTAGAGGTTGGAGGTGGGGAACCTTACTTTTGGCATTAACTTAAATGTCCTAAAATATAGTTTGGCATAACGATTTTGACATAATTGGTTTTGCATAATAGTCTTTGGCATAATGTTTTACTTACCATCATTTATTTTAGTCCAACAGATAGCTTTTTGGCATAATTTATTTACTTAAATAAATGGATAGATATTGTGACAAAGGAAGCGAGTGTTTAGGTTCAGACTTAAAAATTGTGATTAATTAATTGAGCTAGTCTTTTGGCATATTTTATTATAAATAGTAATGAAAGGTAATTGGGTGCAAGAATTTTTGGTTAGGTTAGGTTAGATATTGTGACAAAGCAAGCACGAGCGAAGCGAACGTTTGGATTTACACTGTTAAAAATAGCGTATAATCGAGCTCTTTTAATTAGTGTTTTTATACCAAATTTTGTTTGTTTTATTTATTAATGGTTTTAGATTTTATACCATTCTTTAATCTACCGAAGTAGATTATGTCAAATTTAGTTATGTTTAATGTAGTTATGCCTTAAGCTAAAAAGTGATGCCATGTGAGTTTAGGACATTTAAGTTTAAACGAAAAATTGGGTACCCAGTATAAGGGCATTATGTGTTCGTCGTAATGCTCTCTATCGATATATATAAGTCTCAATGTGCACCGCGCACTTTTAGAAAACATAGGTTATCACGTCCCATCAAAAATCCTGTATCCGAGACGGCTTATAGGTCTGGTAAAAAGAAATTATTTGTTCTTTTCGATGCCCTCTATCAATAGGTATGGGTCTCAAAGTGCACCGTTCACTTTTCAAAAATCTTAGGACATGAAGTTCTTTCAAATATCCCGTTTTCGAGACGTTTTAGAGCTCTGTGCTATTTGCATTATTAGCATCAGCATTATTTGTTTTTTTATGCCCTCTATCGATAGGTATGGGACTCAAAATGCACCGTGCAGTTTTATAAAATCATATGATTTCACGTTCCTTCAAATATCCCGTTTCCGTGACGCTTTAGATGTTTGGAGTGAAGGCATTTTTTTAATGATAAGGGTCTCAATGTACAGTACACCGCGTCATTTTAAGTTTCTGTTCTGCCTTTCATCCTACTAATATTATAAATGTGAAAGTTTGTGTGTGCGTGTGTGTGTGTGTATGTATGTTTGTTACTATCTAGATAGCTGGAGATCTGGATTAATACATAGGCTACTTTTTATCCCGATATTCCCACGGGATCGGGTCTTACGCGGGTGAAACCACGGGGCGCAGCTAGTATTTAATAAAGGAAATATTTGAAAAAAAAAAAAAATATTAGCACAGAAAAAGATTCTTATTTGCATGATGTTGGGGTTTTTAATGCTAAAACCTCTTTTATTATGATTGAATACAAAAATATAAACCGAGGGACAAAGGATGGTCGTTCTTTGAACTGCGATTTAAAAAAAACCTATGTATGTATGTACCTACCTACCGTAGTAGGTATATATTTTGTCCATGTACCTACCTACCTATGTACCTTCGCCATAAATATCAAAAAATAATAGTTTAAAAAAAGCCACAAATACAAATATGTATAGGTATTTGTTATCGCTCTAAGGCCTCTAACTTGACCTAACGACTGAGAGGTAGCAACCGATCTGAAAAATAACAATAGGTGAGCCACTCCACTATACGAGAAGAAGAAGATTTGTTATAACTTAAAATCGATAAATAGATAGAATAAATAGAACGATAATTAGTACCTATAAATACTGGAAAATCATAGGTATTCTAAATAAAACAAAACCAACACGTTTTGGGGTTCAATTGCTCGCGTCCGTGGGATTTAGCCCTAGTTGTCCCGCACGTGACCCCTGGGTTGTGCTAAAGGAGCAATCACATGGTGGGAGGCTTCGACCGCGGTTTATTACCACCCACCGGTCAAAGTCGTATCGCCAAGCGGACTTCTCGTCTGTGTTCCGATGCGTAGGCCAGTGTAACCAATAATGGAGGATGGGTCGGAACAGTTACGTTATTGCACGCAGACTAGTCTAACGCTCACTGACGACACTGCATCGGGAGACTGGTCACGGTGCAACGCTGGCCGACCGCAGGTAGTAGGGGCCCAAGTAGCGAACTAGCCACTCGTGAAAGGCTGCCCCGCCAACTAGCGAAAAATCCCGGGATGCGCCATGGTGCCGGTCGGCAACCGGATGAGAGGGCCCCATGGACATCCCCGGGGGGCTCGGGCGTCCCCGCGGTCTCCAGGTCAGTCCCCCATCGGTGTGGAGTCCCAGTGTGTGTCTGGAGGTTAGTAGCATTACGTCTCGTTCCACTGCCATCTTCCTACCTTCACTCGCAACAAAAATCAAGAGAAAAATGAACAAGAGAAGCGTTGCACAGCGGCAGCACTCCCTCTCTCTAAAAGTGCACCTTGAAAACATCCGAGGCCTGCAATCAAATCTCGTCCCAGTCCACCACCATCTCGAGACTGAGCGGCCTGCACTCTTGTTCCTTACGGAGACGCAGATTCAATGTCTGTCTGACGTGGCGTACCTTACCTACCTAGGCTACACCCTGGAGCACAAATTCAAAGCTAAGGCTGGAGTGTGCTTGTACGCCCGGGACGACATCTGCTATCGGCGTCTCCGTAAGTTTGAAGAGCCCCGCTTTTCCGTGTTGTGGATACTGGTGGACACTGGCCTTGAGAAACTTCTTTATGCCGGTGTCTACCGGTCGCATAGTGGAGATCAGGAGACGACCAGCCTAATGGAGTATTTAAGTGAGGCCGCGGATGCCGCTCAACAGAAATACCCGTCTGCGCAACTAATGCTTCTGGGGGATTTTAATGCCCATCATAAGGAGTGGCTTTTCCCTCACGAACGTACTGACCACGCTGGGAGAGAGACGCTAAACCTCGCTTTAGCGTTAGATCTCACTCAGCTGGTCCAAGTGGCGACGCGGGTTCCTGATGTTGTCGGCGAAACAGCCAATTGCCTGGACCTTCTGCTGACGACTGATCCAGACCGCTATTCAGTGTCAGTGTCATCACCACTGGGTAGCTCTGACCACTGTCTGGTGAAGTCAGTGTCTGTCTACTCCCCGTTGGATAATAGCCCCAAAGGCGCAAGGCGAGTATGGCGATACAAGTCGGCAGATTGGGGTGGGATGCGTTCGTTCTTTGCGTCTTATCCTTGGCGGCAGGTATGTTTTTCTTCTGGAGATGCCTCTAGTTGCGCGGACGCTGTGACGGATGTGCTGCGTCAGGGAATGGAATACTTCATTCCTTTTTCTGAAGTAGCACTGTCTAGCAAAGCTCAGCCTTGGTTTGGGGCCGAGTGCAGACGTGCTGAAGCACTAAAGCACGCGGCATACCTTGCCTGGGTTGACGCTTGTATCCGCAAAGCTATGGACGTTACCGTGAAGAAGAAAGCTTACAACAAGGCCGCCAAGTCCTGCAAGAAGGCTCTACAGAAGGCTCGGTTCTACTACATAAGCCGGATAGGGAACAAACTGGCCTCATACCCTGCAGGTAGTAAGGCGTTTTCGTCTCTGGCTAAGGCGGTCGAGTCGAACTTCTGCCGCCCCTCACTTTCTCCTCTGCTGAAGTCCGACGGATCACTGGCCCACACTGCTGCGGAGAAAGCGAATTTATTCGCTTCTCTATTTGCGGAATCTTCGCGTCTAGACTCTGCTGGCGAGTCACTTCCTAGTCTACCGGAATGCGGGATTTATATGCCGGAAATATGCATCCGTCAGACTGAGGTCCTGACTGAGGGACGTGAACAAAGCCAGTGGTCCTGATGGGATTCCAGCGATAGTGCTTAAGACCTGCGCGCCTGAGCTCGCTCCTGTCCTGACACGCCTCTTTCGCCTCTCAATGACGACTGGTCTGGTCCCGAAATCGTGGAAGCATGCCAACGTGCAGCCAGTGCCCAAAAAAGGCAGTCGCGCCGACCCAACCAATTACAGGCCGATTTCAGTCACTTCCATACTCTGTAAGACTATGGAACGTGTTCTGAACAATAGGCTCCTGGCATACCTAGAAGAGAACGACCTCCTTAGTGACCGACAATACAGTTTTCGCCAAAATCGGTCCACTGGGGACCTCCTAGCGTATGCCACATATATCTGGGTTGAGGCCATCGAGAGATACGGAGAAGCCCTTGCCGTTTCTCTAGACATCTCGAAGACCTTTGATAGGGTTTGGCACGATAGCCTAATAGGCAAGCTTCCATCATACGGTCTGCCAACTGGTCTATGTGCCTGGATTTCGGATTTCCTGAGGGACTGGTCACTGCGAGTAGTCATTGATGGCTGCGCGTCTGACCAAATGGCTATTAATGCCGGGGTTCCTCAGGGATCCGTGCTCTCTGCAACCTTATTTTTGCTGCATATCAACGATCTGTTGAAGCCTGGTATATATGGGTACGCAGACGACAGCACAGTTGCAGAGAGGTACACGGCCAGTGCACGGATTAGTGTGGCGGAGATCCGGTGTCATAGGGAGGCGATTGTCGAGCGCATGAACTTGGCCTTGATGGCAGTCTCTAATTGGGGTGACGCCAATCTAGTCAAGTTCAACGCGTCTAAGACCCAGGCGTGTCTATTCTCCGCTAAGAGGAGTCCATTCCACCTGACTCCCACTTTCCGAGATGTGTCCATGCCGATAGCTGGCCATCTTGAGCTTCTTGGCATCTCTTTAAAACCAACTCTAAACTTTGGCACATACATTGAGTCCAAAGCCCAACTAGCTTCAAAAAAGCTCGGTGTTCTGGCAAAGGTGAGAGGGTACTTCACGTCGGGACAGATGCTCAACTTGTACCAAGCACAAGTCCGCTCGTGCATGGAGTACTGTTCTCACCTCTGGGACGGTTTGGCAAAATATCAGCTGGGGGCATTGGAGTCAATTGAGAGGAGAGCCAGGATAGGCTTGCCAACAAAAGGCTTCAGAGCCTGAAACATCGTCGCAAGGTGGCGAGCCTGTCGGCCTTTTATCGGATACATTTCGGGGAGTGCGCAACAGAACTCCACGACCTAATCTTGTCATCTCCATTCTTTCGTCATACAACCAGGCAGACTGGTGTGCGGCACCGATTCATGGTGGACATACCAGACGTTCGCACTAAGCGCTTTGCTTCGTCATTCCTTATTCGTACTGCAAGGGAATGGAATCGGTTGCCTGCGTCTGTCTTTCCTGACATGTACAATTTGGGGGTCTTCAAGTCGCGAGTGAATAGGTATCTTCTAGGAAGGCGTGTTACATCTTAGGCCGCATCGTCACCTACCATCAGGCAGGTGTGATAGTGGTCAAACGATGACCTATCATATGTAAAAAAAAAAATGTGTACGAAGTTGGGGGCAACAGCAAGTGTATAATATACCATTAGTTCGCAAGGCACCTTATGGCGAGATCTGAGTAGCGATCCCGCGGTAGTGGTCCAGCCACTGTTGTTCACATCCGACTTGCTTTAGTTGGCTGGTGAAAGTGAACACTGACGAGAAAGCAATCAAGAAAGCAAGAGAGTAGAAATGCTCGAAGGATGAATGTCAAACGTCAGTGATGAGTTGGCCCGCTTGCTAGGACTACCAGTGATGGTTTAAATTCAAGTGAGGCCCCTCCATCTTCATAATCATCCATTTTTTTTAAAATCACAACTCCCACTTCTTCTTCGTATCGATGGCACAAATCAAAAAGGGAAATCACTACATAGTATAAAACAAAGTCGCTTTTTCTGTCCCTATTTCCTTTTGACTCCTTTTATCTTTAAAACTACGCAACGGATTTTGATGCGGTTTTTTTTAATAGATAGAGTGATTCAAGAGGAAGGTTTATATGTATAATACATGCATAATATAGCCGTGCGAAGCCGGGGCGGGTCGCTAGGAATTAATAAGAATGAAATAATTGAGTCAGATCCGCTAACTGCAACGAATATGCTGTCAGGGCCAGATATTTGGCGTTGTTATTAGCTGATTTTAGGTCAACAATGTACAGCTGTTAGAGCCGGCCAGGTTAGGAGGTGCAGCGTAGTTATTAGCAGTACGGCTGCAGGGCTCCCGAGTAGAGAGCCCTGCAGCCGTAATATAAAGACAAAGTCAAAGTAATTATTTTTGTGTCCATTTGTCGAGGAAGGCTATAAGCTATTTTATATTTCTATTTTCCCACGGGATCGGGAGTTACGCGGGTGAAACCGCGGATTGCTGCTAGAAATTAATATAAAACAAACTACTAAAAACTAGCAAATTAGTGCCATACGCCACAGGCAACCTGCCATTCTGACGCTAATGGTCTTCTATCGTTCTCACTTAATCGACGACAGAGTGATTCATAAAAGTAGCCTACCTATATTATGATAATCCAGGTCTTCAGCTATCTACTACCGAGTAAGGTGCAGTAGTTTTTACGTGAAGGAGGAACAAACATCACACACACTTATTAACACATACATTTTCATATTATTTAGAGTATTAATAGAATTTTTATTTTACTGCCACATATAATTTTATTACCTCTACATATAATAAATTCGAAGTTTTGGAAGTAAGCGTTCTACGTCCATAATGATCTTAGCACTATAGAATTCGCTAACCTTATATAGCTCCGGTAGAAAAAAATCTTGCATGCGCGATTCAGGTTTTCTTAAATTTAGAAAATCACAAATTAGTTGATTATTCTTTTTGTTCTGCTTAAAAATTTTGTACACTTATGTATTTTAAGAATACACATTTTTTAACTAAAAAATAAAGTAATTAATTTAATAAGATATTTTTTTTAATTTCAAGTAACTAGCGCCATCTCTTCGTTTTCGCGAAACTACCATTCATCTCAGAAAATGTTGATTTGGTTTGTTTACCTTTGTTTGTGCAGTCTAATTTCGGGAACTAGGAAACAGATTTTAACATAATCTTCACGAATGTGTTCAGAAAATATCAGAAGAGGTTTAGGTATTTCAAGTAGATTTATGTTACTAATTAAAATTTGATATTTCTTGGCGTAAAAAATAAACCATAATATTTTTGCATGAAAACGTACAGAACGTAGGGATGATGTCAAAATTGTCATTTTGACATACGGAAAGAAGCATCTAGCGCCATCTCTTTTTTATTTATAATTTTATTATGGCTTCGCATTACCACTATCGTGTATATAGCCAGTGTCGCGGTCAAAGAAAATTAAATCTAATGCAGGAGGAGCGTTTTTTGAATTTGGAACATTACAACGCTCCAGCAATTTTGTATGAACATGTGTATGAAGCGGCGTGCTGGGGTTATTAAAAACTTAAATACTCTTTGATTGGATCTCTTTTATCAAAGTACTAGCGACCCGCCCCGGCTTTGCACGGCTATTATGCAGTATCTCTTCTCTTATACATATAAAATGCTTTGTCCTGAATGACTGACTGACGGATCAACGCACAGCCTAAACCGCTGATCGCAGAGCTCTGAAACTTGGAGGGTGTGTTCTTTGTATGACGTAGGCAGCCGATAAGAAAGGATTTTCCGAAATTCTACCCCTAAGGGGGTGAAAAAGGGGGACGAAGTTTGTATGGGACAACGTGATTCCTTGGTCCAATCTACTTCAAATTTTGCATAAACATTCTTTAACAGAATTGATGAAACACGTGTTTCGTATTTTATTAAAATTCATCCTCTAACGGGATTAAAAAGGGGTAGGAAGTTATTTTGGGGGTGATTTCCTCCGAAGTTGATATCAATACTCCTTTTAACTTACCTACATTGTATTTTGACACATGTTTGAAAACACAATCCGATTTTATTCAAAAGAGGTTGCACTGTTAGAACACGGCCTCATAGGAACGTAGTATTCGAAATTTAAAATGGTGAGGACTAGAACTGTGCTAGAACATTTTGGTTATGTTTACGAATTATTCCCTAAACAAACCCGCGTAAGTCCCGTTACCGTGGGAATATCGGGATAAAATGTATGCTACACTATTAAGTATTCTGTGACGTTCGTGTTTGCTGGAACGCGTTCGGCCGAGCGGCTGCAGTTTTTTGTTGTTTACTCAGGACCTACTAATTGGATTTTGATGTTCCTAAAATGTGCCTATACCACGACCTTCCTCAAAATAGAGCTATCTAATATTGTAAACCAGATTTCAATTGATTTAGGCGTTTTTAATTGTATATGTAACATGAAATTTAAATACTATATATTTTCGTTCTACTACTTTTTCCCACAACCCATTTTTTTAATTTGCTTCCAAGTACACACTTTTGTCCTTTCTTTCTTTATTATGCGTATAGAGAAAACATGTAAAATACGACATACGAAAATACATGATAATACAAAAGAATGTTTAAAATAACCTACCGATTTTGGTAATATTAAAACCCACAGAAATAATGTTTAAAATAACCTACCGATTTTGGTAATATTAAAACCCACAGAAATATATTAGTGATAAAACCAATTAAAAATCCTGTTAAAGCCATTTTCGACTTCTATGCGGACGAAGTCGCGGGCAAAAGCTAGTATGTAATAAAATTATATATATACATATAATAATATGTGCCATTCCAATATTATTATGCTTCATAAAACAAACAGATATGGACAAATATAGACAAATAAAGTTTTTACCCCACCCGGGTGGGCCGTCACAATGGTCACCATGCTGGACTGCCAAACACAGGGTTACGGGTTCGATTCCCGCCTTAGACAAGTATTTATGCTTAGATATTTGTCTGTGGTCTGGTTGTTTCTATGAATTATAAGTACATAGATATTTACAAAAGAAAAGTATTATAAGTAGTGTATCCGTTGTCTAGCACCCATAACACAAGTCTAGTTACTTAGCTAGATAGCGATGTGCGAAATGTCCTGCAATATTTATTTATTCGTGTAGCATTCAATTGTACATATGGTGAACTAGGTTTCCACCAATCAGTCGAGCAGGAGGGTTTCCGACGAGGGTTAGCAACTACAGACCACCTTCAAGCTTTGAATCAAGTTGTATACACAAGCAACAGCCTGCAACATTCAACAGTTTGTATCATCACACTGATTTGGTGAAACTTTAGGCAGCGAAATGAACGTCTCGGTGAATCATTCATTGTTGCATTGGAGGTGGTTGGACTCAGTGTACTTAAATAGTGTGTTGTTGCAGTTCGATGCTGACGTTACCGCTGTTGTCGTTAGACTTAGGACACAACAGTTTGAATGCGAGTGTGGTTGCGGAGGTAGCCACGTTCACCGAGCTGAGGAACCTCTCGCTGGCCGGTAACAGGGAGCTTGGCGACGTCTGTGACGTCAACGACAGTAGTGTCCCAGGTAAGTTTAACAATTTTTTGGAGTAAGTATCTTCTTAAGTTTGCCTTGTTATCAAAAATTACCTACTGTTGAAAATTATTGTTTTGCTGTTAGCGCTGAGCAAGTGGCCAGTGTAGGAGTGTAGGTATGCCATACTTCAGCACACAACCCATCTCACAATTTAATAAACGTTATTTTGTTTATACATAATAAACTTGATATGTGCATATTGTAGTGCAATAAAGTAATACCTATCTATCTATCTACTTATAGGTAAATCTCCGTTGGCCTCGTTGTCAAAATTGGAGCGACTGGTGTTGTATAACACCAGCATCTCGGTCATCTGCAGCGACTGGCGCGAGGACATGGTGAACCTCAAGTACCTGAAGCTAGGCAACCTGACTGTGAGTAACGAGGGGCAGGAGGGAGGAAGGAGTACAATCACTCGAATGACGCGTCGTTTGCTTGTCCACAGTACGAGGAAAACCAGATCCTGTGCTCGTGTCGTGCGACGCCGGCGCTGCCCGTGCTGCGCGACCACGCCGCTGCGCTCGGGCTGCGGTGCGCGGACGGAAGAACGCTCGAGGACGCGGTAGACGCCTGCTCGACACCTGCTCTACGCTAGTTATAAGTTGGGATACTGAAGCGTGTAACTTTGTACCTATGTTTGTTTGTTGGACGATACCTTGAGTATTCATGGTCTTTGGTCAGAGATAGGATGGTTATCGGGTCCAATTATAGATTAAACGAACTTACCTGTATGTGAAGTTCTATCTTATTTATATGAATATTTTGTCCGAAGGAATTAGCAATATTACACTTGTAGTATGCCCTAGCGACTACATCACGTTCACTAGTTGAGGGTAGAATGGAAAAAAAAACACTGTTCCATCCAAAGCACCTCTCTCGCGTCATTTAGTTTAAAGAAATATAAAATATTTCACAAACTACTTAGGGTGTATTGTTGTATTTAGTTAGATTATGCACACACATACAAACAGGGAGGGAGGGTTGCTAATTCCTTCAGACAAAATATTCATATAATTAAGATAGAACTTCACATACAGGTAAGTTCGTTTAATCTATAATCTATAATATAAAAATGAATCGCAAAATGTGTTGGTAAGCGCATAACTCAACAACGCCTGGACCAATTTGGCCAATTCTTTTTTTGTTGTATTTGTTTTAGTCAGGAGAAGGTTCTTATGAAAGAAAAAAATTACAAAATTGCGCAGAAAATTATAACGCGGGTGAAACCGCGGGGCGCAGCTAGTTATATTTATATATATTAAGATTTCATATTTTGTCCTCGGAATTAGCAATATTACACTTGTAGACTTTTAGAGAGTGAAATATTTTACTGAAATTATTATACTTAGGAGTATATGTATTTATCATGTACCCGTATACTAAGTTTTCAACTTAACAAACATTAACTATTGTCGTTGACAATGACTCTTGTAAGTGATTTGACATTAAGCATAGTTAAATTTTTGAATTGACAGAATATATAGATTTTTAGATATATTCAACAAACTGATTCGTCTTTTTATTTATATTGTAGGTTAATATAAATCCAGTAGACTAACATCTAATTTACGAATAAGTTGCGGAAGGGACAGCATGTCTTTAGTACATAACATGCGCTGAGAATAGAATGATGTTGATTCTATTTAAAGGACATCTAATCCATCGACTTAACATCTGATCAGTATTACTACAAATAGTAAAAGTTTTATTTAAAAGGGCTAGATTTTCCCTGTATAGGTAATTGTAAAGCCCTGCTTCAAACAAAAATGGCCACACTGATATTGGTAAAATATAACAATATTATGTTTTATTGATCTCTAATCAATGAAGCATCTCGAGGTCTCTATACAAAAATATTTATTTGCATTTATTATTTATCTTTGACAAGGTTCTTACTTAGTGTATGAGAGTAACCAAAGTTTTAAAACTCCTATCTTGGGTCAGTGTTTCTATTAAAATTAATAAAAACTGAGAAAACGAGGTACTTGGGAAAAATAAATTAATACTTTATAGAAAAATACCTCCAAATATCTCTTAACCCTGTCATCATCTTGCAGCATTGTTATCCATTAGCAACACTATGGCAATATCTCATTGAGATTCGTCTTCAAAATTAAAATAATGTATGGAATTAATTTAGAAATTATAACTATTCTGGTTTTACATTAGAAAAGTAAACATTATAATAATATTTTTCAAGTCAATAAAAGTAATTATGTCATTAAAATAAATTGTTGCTTGATCCGAACATGTGGATTTACTACTATCGCCAGTAGGGTAGGTAAAGGTCATGTGGATTTATTGCTGGAATGCAATGACTGAGCTTTATTTGTATCAAATGCCATTTAATTTAAAATAGAGAACTACTGTTACGTGGTTTGAACCACATAATGTAAGTATGAGTAGGTAGGTACGACTAGCACAATACCTACCGCTCGTTCTGTTAGTCATTTTCTATTTAACGTTTTTAATATCGTAGAATAGAAAAAGAAAAAAAACACTAAGAAGTTGTAAATGCTTCGATACAATTAATGTACATCGGGATCTCGACGCCATTAAATGTATTTTTATTACTCGGCTAAGAAAAAATAAATGAAAAATTAACCGCAGCTACCAAATGTTGAGGGCAATATCGTGGTATGCCCAATCTTCCAAATCCCACTTAATATTAGGATGTACGTACATGACTGCGCACCAGTCGTTAGATAGGTACTTGCGTCTAAGATAGATCTTTAAATGTTCGATCTATATATTATTATATTAAATCAAATCCTATAATCTATGATATTCACATCAATTACCATAATTACTGTTTTGTAATGTCCCTGAATGTATGTTATCCGACTAATATTAATGAATCGTGGTATCAACCCGACGGGGCGCAAAGGTAGTCTGTTAAAAGTTTAACAAAACATTTTTAAACATATGTTACTACACCTGGTTTCTCCGTTTCCACAAGCAGCCCCTCGCCCCAAATTTGAGATCTCTGAGATTTCTAGATCATGGTGTAATTTTGTATTGTCTCACACGATCAAATATAGATAAAAAGTATTTACCAACAGGTTTCAACCAATTCGAAGGAGGCGATCTGCCTCTGAACTCGAACTGAGCAATAGTTTTGTGAAATATCCAATCTTACCATTGAACAAGAAGACTGTTCAATTTCTTGTGTACCGCAGACAGCGCGGTATCTTTGAATACCATGATCTCAAAATTATTTAATTTTGAATATAGTTTAAAACATAAATAAAAATTAAAAATTTGATTGCTTCTAGAAATTATTCTTCTTCTTGAAAATTAAAGTGCTTTTCTCCATTTATTATAAAAATCCATGAGACATTAATAGTGGTAGTGTCAGTCCAGCTACACGTAGTAAACGTACTCTAAATGTCCGTTATCGGACCCAAACTTAACAGTTAAACAGTGAACTCAAGTTCGTTCTAAAAATCCAGATAGGTAAAGAATAAAGTATTTTCAGAATATTTATAAATCATTTTTAATCTCTATCTTAAGAGTATTTAAGTATTTATTCTAGTTTATGACTAATTATTATTCTCTTAGTATAGGTACCAATAAGTACCTTAAGTACTAAAACTGGTCATAACTTAGCTTATTCACATGTGACAAAAGCTTATAAGAAAGAATTGTCATCGTTTCCCGAGTACTTAGTTGTTTACAATACTGAAAACGACCTGTTGCTAAACGATAGGTTACGGGAGAAGAAAACTAGTTTCAATAAAAAAATAAAAAATTAAAAGTAATTAAAACCAACAGGTTTTTAGAAACTAAATATCGTTATTGGTATTTATACATAGACTATGTACTTTTGACCACATGAGTAACTAAGACCAGAGACTAAGGTGTCATACAAGGCTCTTTGATAAGTACACTACTACAAGCTTAACGCGCGTGTGTGCCTGAGCACTGGCGGCCCGTGACGTACGGAGAGAAACCGGTATATACTGGCTCGGATAGTGTCCAAACACTGCCCGACTATAGGGCTGTGACACACGCATTAAGTTGCTTAGCTTGGGGCTGGATGGCGATGTGTAATATGTCCTGAAAATATTATTATTATTATTATATTAAGACCAAAAGTTGTAACGACACCACTGACAGCTGTCAAACTTAAAACAGCTATATCTCTGCAGCTGTTGGTCCTGGGCTGGTGGTTCTATAGGGAAGTGATAAGTCTCGTCGAGGACTTCATTCCAACTGACAACTGTCAAACTTGAAACAGCTATGTCTCTGCAGCTAACCCTTAAAAACAATTTTTATTTTTTTTATTTTTCTTCGTGCGTTCGCACAAATGTAACCTTCATTTTTAGCTTCAGTGTCACTTCACCATCTATTATTTTCATGGAACAATATGCTTAAAAATCTTTAGATGGCGTTTATATTAAAAATCCTATAGTAACTGAGATATTTAATTATTCAGGTCACCTTAATTTCTGATTGTCTAAAATTAAATTTTCGAAACACTTTCTGTTTTTCATTGTCTTATCTTTTCGCTTGTAGGTGAGTAAAAAAATCAATAAATTCAGTTACCAGAATGATAAATTCATAGCAATGATTTAACTGATTTATAAAGCCGCTACTTTCAACTTAATTTGATGCTCCTCATTACCTGCTAATTTATTACGTTTCGTACCCACTTTCATTTTTTTTATCAAAATTCAGATTACCTACACTGTCACCGCGCCAAAATAAACGCCCATAATAAAAGACACTGATACACATTTTTTTTTATTTAATATAATCCACCTGTGCCAACCCTACATGATTACGTCACAATTACGTATTAACTTTGACAGCCCAGAACAACCTTAGGCTCTGGTCTTAGTTACTCATGTGCTTTTGACTACCCAGGTCTCGTGAGCAAATGGCGCTTTGAATAGTGCCACAATATAAGATCTACAAAACAATTACAAAAAACATGATAAATATCCTGTTTTAAATAACATTAAAAGTTACATAGTATTGTTTGTAGAATAAAGATATTACAATCTGCCTACAAAATGTATAGGGCCTTAATGATGATTGCGTGTCCGATACTGCTGCGAGGTTCTCGATGCGTACGACTACCGATTGCTGTTCGAAGAAAAATCCTAAGCATTGTCTTTGGGTGATTCAGTGGCTTCCAAACAGAGTACTCCGTAGACTCCATTGTTAATACTTGGTTGTAGAAAATGACTTTCCACCGTATATCGTCACTCACATAATATTATCGTTATATAAAATAAAAAATTCTAGTCACGGAATTTGTATGGAGGAAGGCACATAAGATGCGCATAAATCAAATCAAATATCTTTATTTTCTTTGGATACTTAATACTTAAAAGTATACAGGACCACATAAAAACGTCTTAAAAACTAAGTTAGGATGTGTGCCTTCGGAACGCGCCCACCAATGAGAAGAAGGCACAAGAAACTCATGGGGTTTTTTTTTTCATGTGGTCACGCTCACAAAGGTCAATATTACAGTATTTGAAAGTATTATTTGAAATGGAGCAACTAAAGTCATGTCCATGGGTTCTTATCATTAAGATAAGACGAAGTATCATAGTATGCCTTACTGCACAATCTATGCTTTATAAAAGTTTTGAACCTGTTAATGGACATGTCATATACATCTTTAGGTAATTTATTATAATAGAGCACACATGTACTATTAAACGACCTGTTTATTTTCCGGAGCCTGCTACCGGGCACGGTAAGTTCACCCTTATTTCTTAAATTGAAATTATGAATATCGCTGTTTTTACGGAAAATATCAGGATTTTTGTGAACGTAGAGCAAGTTTTCGTAGATATATTGTGAATAGAGCGTTAATATATTTATCTCTTTAAATTTTTCTCTAAGTGATTCCCTGGGGCCCATTTTGTAGATAGCTCGGACAGCTCTCTTTTGCAATATGAAAATAGCATCAATATCTGCAGCACACCCCCACAGTAGGATGCCGTACGACATGACACTGTGGAAGTAGCCGAAATAGACTAGGCGAGCAGTCTCAATGTCCGTGTATTCGCGAATTTTCTTAACGGCGTAAGCGGCAGAACTAAGTCTATTGGACAATGCTTCCACATGTGGGCCCCACTGAAGCTTAGGATCTAAAGTTATACCTAGAAAGACAGCCTTACTGACTAATTCAACTTCCTCATCATTAATTTTTACAACAGTTTTTACTTGTTTTACATTTGGAAGTGTGAACCGAATTAATTTAGTTTTGGATCCATTCAGTAATAAATTATTGGAATTGAACCAATCAACTATTCTAGAGAGAGCATTGTTCACATCGTCAACGTTGGACTGACGCCTTTTAACCTTGAACACCAAGGAGGTGTCATCTGCGAACAACACTATCCCATGGTTGTCCCTTACAAGGTAAGGTAAGTCATTTATATAAACTAAAAACAGGAAAGGTCCTAATATGGATCCTTGAGGAACCCCCATTGCTATCGCAGATCCGGGGGATCGTTTCCCGTTAACATCAACACTCTGGATCCTACCGCTCAAATAAGAAGAGATAAGATCCAGGGCGCCGTCCCTAATACCGTAGTGGTGTAGTTTCATGATCAATGTATTATGTTGAACGCAATCAAATGCCTTGGATAAGTCACAGAATATGCCATACGCATCATGTGACTCCTCCCAAGCATCAAATATGTTTTTAATTAACGCTATACCCGCATCAGTAGTCGAGCGCCCCTTACTAAACCCGAACTGTTTATTATGTAAGATATTATTATCATGGAAATGATAATAATATCTTATAAGAAGATCAGTCATAAGATGCGTATGCATCATAACTAAAGTTGATTTCAATTCTTATTCGAAAAAAGCTTGTAAATGGCAACCTAGGCATCATAACTTTATTGATGGGTACTAATCTTCTCTTATAGCATATTTTGACCATCTCAGCATTCACTGCTAGACAGTGATAAGCCTGCAGTTTGAAATCAGATACTCAATTCAAAAGAATCAAAAGGTTTTATTTAGATAATTCTTGTAAAGCTGTATGCTACAGCCACAACGCCAAATTCTTCATGTACATTTGAATTGGTAGGCTTTATGCTTAGTAGCTCTACCCATTATTTCACCAACCAATAATAACTCCAGTAAAATCTGACTGATCCTTTACGCCGGGCTGGTGCTCGGGTTAGTGGTGCCAAAATGGCAATAGGGTCGGCAACAGAGCAGCTGGTATTGCTGACGGCTTTGGAGTTAGCATTGAAGTAAGTTCAGGTAAATCACGGTTTCGAATTCCAAGTTCCTATCAAGTAAATCGCATAATTATCTAAAATAGATAGATTCCAAGAAGTTAGTTAAGAAACAGACCAAAGTACTGTTCGCAAAACATTTCGGGTAGTACAGCCCCAAAGAGAAGTACGCAAACCCTTTATAGGAATGTAGTTAAGAAACAGACCAAAGTACTGTTACAGTCTGGTACAGTCTGGTACAGTCTGGTACAGTCTGGTACAGTCTGGTACAGTCTGGTACAGTCTGGTACAGTCTGGTACAGTCTGGTACAGTCTGGTACAGTCTGGTACAGTCTGGTACAGTCTGGTACAGTCTGGTACAGTCTGGTACAGTCTGGTACAGTCTGGTACAGTCTGGTACAGTCTGGTACAGTCTGGTACAGTCTGGTACAGTCTGGTACAGTCTGGTACAGTCTGGTACAGTCTGGTACAGTCTGGTACAGTCTGGTACAGTCTGGTACAGTCTGGTACAGTCTGGTACAGTCTGGTACAGTCTGGTACAGTCTGGTACAGTCTGGTACAGTCTGGTACAGTCTGGTACAGTCTGGTACAGTCTGGTACAGTCTGGTACAGTCTGGTACAGTCTGGTACAGTCTGGTACAGTCTGGTACAGTCTGGTACAGTCTGGTACAGTCTGGTACAGTCTGGTACAGTCTGGTACAGTCTGGTACAGTCTGGTACAGTCTGGTACAGTCTGGTACAGTCTGGTACAGTCTGGTACAGTCTGGTACAGTCTGGTACAGTCTGGTACAGTCTGGTACAGTCTGGTACAGTCTGGTACAGTCTGGTACAGTCTGGTACAGTCTGGTACAGTCTGGTACAGTCTGGTACAGTCTGGTACAGTCTGGTACAGTCTGGTACAGTCTGGTACAGTCTGGTACAGTCTGGTACAGTCTGGTACAGTCTGGTACAGTCTGGTACAGTCTGGTACAGTCTGGTACAGTCTGGTACAGTCTGGTACAGTCTGGTACAGTCTGGTACAGTCTGGTACAGTCTGGTACAGTCTGGTACAGTCTGGTACAGTCTGGTACAGTCTGGTACAGTCTGGTACAGTCTGGTACAGTCTGGTACAGTCTGGTACAGTCTGGTACAGTCTGGTACAGTCTGGTACAGTCTGGTACAGTCTGGTACAGTCTGGTACAGTCTGGTACAGTCTGGTACAGTCTGGTACAGTCTGGTACAGTCTGGTACAGTCTGGTACAGTCTGGTACAGTCTGGTACAGTCTGGTACAGTCTGGTACAGTCTGGTACAGTCTGGTACAGTCTGGTACAGTCTGGTACAGTCTGGTACAGTCTGGTACAGTCTGGTACAGTCTGGTACAGTCTGGTACAGTCTGGTACAGTCTGGTACAGTCTGGCACCGTCTGGCACTGTCTGGCCCTGTCTGGCACTGTCTGGCACTGTTTGGAACTGTTTGACACTGTTTGTAACTGTTTGGAATAAAACTAATGTACGGAACCCTCAGCGCGTGAGTACGACTCGCACTCGACCCGTTATTATTTTAATTAGATCTTGTGGTTCTAAATGAGATAAAAATGGAACCGATCTACGCTTTACAGTGGCATATAAGAGTATATTAGACCTTACAAAGGCAATTACACTAAGGTTCCAAATGAGCTGCAATAATAACTCTTGAGCCACTACAAGTGATAAATAACTCATATATACTACTTATTTAGTACTAAAGGTGCCAAATGAGGGAAAAATACCACCTATTAGGGCACAGTTCTTTAGGGGGGATTTTAAGATGTCATATGCCTCTTTGAGTTCTATAAGAGAGAAAATTAAAACCTTTATGCGCCTATGAGTAATAGATTCGGCTTAATGCTACCATAGGCATAATAAAGCAGAAACAAAAATCACTCAAAAGCAACCGTTAGTGATAAGAGTTACTCATTTGCAAATTCGAGTGCTGTTTGCATCTTTAAGTAATACCATACACTCTTGCATCACTTATATGCTACCTACAGTTGCAAAATAAGTTCCAAAATTCACTAACGTGCTACTTGGGATATTTATGTTTTGTGTCCCATAATAATATCACGGGGCTATGGAGCCCCGGAACTTTGGAAGGCGTCGAACCGGAGGATGCAAAAAAATTCAAAATCGTAACATAAAATTTTATTAAAAAAAATATTACAATAAATGTGGCCTTTTTCGGAATGATTTTTGACAGAATTTTAAAATCCATAATTTGTTAGTAACAAACATACATACAACAATAAAAACAAACAAGTCTATGTAGTAATATCATGAGGTAATATTAAAAATATTGTGTTCTACTCATGAATATCTAATATCACTACATAGTATAAAACAAAGTCGCTTTTTCTGTCCCTATTTCCTTTTGACTGCTTAAATCTTTAAAACTACGCAACGGATTTTGATGGGGTTTTTTTTAATAGATAGAGTGATTCAAGAGGAAGGTTTATATGTATAATACATGCATAATATAGCCGTGCGTCGCTAGTTTATAATATTTGAAAGAATTGATGAAGAACTTATTGGTTATTGACAACTTTGTTGTAGGTTTAACCGTTTTTATAAAAAAAAAACAGACAATCTGTAACCGGTGATACAAAACACTCCGATATACATACTTATAAATACTTCCAAGTAAAATGTTGTAGTGAATTGAATGAACATTAATCATTGTTCATTGACAGTTTTGTTGTAGCTTTAGTCGTTTCTATAAAGAATCAAAAAAGTCTAATCTGTGACACAAATGCGGGTAAAGGAGTAAACAATCACCTTACTACTTCTATATCTTGTATTACTAGCCATATAAAAACTAGATGTTGATCGATTCTCAGACCTAACGAATATACACATAATAAATAATAAATATTGCAGGACATTCTACACATCGCCATCTAGCCCCAAGCTAAGTAACTTGACTTGTGTTATGGATGCTAGACAACGGATATACTACTTATATACATTTCTTTTGTAAATATATACTTATAATACATAGAAACAACCAAACCACAGACAAATATCTAAGCATAAATACTTGTCTGTGGCGGGAATCGAACCCGCAACCCTGTGTTTGGCAGTCTGGCATGGTAACCATTGTGCCAACTGGGTCGTCAAACATAAATTTCATAAGAATCGGTCAAGCTGTTTCACTAACACCGCGACGCGAGAATTTTATGTCTTATTCCGATTCATCAATGCTACTTTCAAGTCAAGCCATAGAGTGTCGCTGGCGATATGACCAGCGTTGTATATAGATGTAAAAGCTAGCTCCAAGCAAAGTTTCATGCTTTTCGCCAGATGGGACCAAACCGACGATTTGACTTTGATTATAATACCTACTGTTAAATTAAATAAAGGTTTTTTTTTTAAACTCGTTCGTAAGTTCCTTCACATACGTCGGATATAATATCGGTAGCCTAGAGCTGCTATATCTACGTTTGTTTGTTTTACGGGGATACCTATTTGGATTCGACAAAACAAAGTAAAGTGTTGAGATTTTGAGTTTAAACTATAATAATGTTTGAACTATGTTAATCAAGTTGTATATAATTGTAAGGTAAATAGATAATTAAATCACCCTGTTTAAGGCGTACTGTCAAACTTTCTACACGTGCAGTCTGTGGGTCAACTATACGAAGCGGGCATACAAAGACCTGCAAGTACAATACAACAATGCCTTCAGGGTGTTGCTTGGACTACCGAGGTATTGCAGCGCCTCGCGTATGTTTGCGGAGGCTCGAGTAGACGATTTCAATGCAATCATACGCAAAAGAACAACATCTCTGCTAAATCGGATGCGCAGTAGTCCGAACAGCATCCTGAGGGCAATGTCCGACAGATGGGGCTCTCCGTTGTGGGAGCACTGGGTGCGTCGGCATGCTGCTGTAACTCCCTGTTCGCGCATTGGGTAGTGCCATCTGCCGGAACGTTTCACGTACTTTTTTGGTTTAAGATTTTGTTTAAGTACTAACATTAATTTTAAGTTTTTAATCTTTTACTAACAATTTTATGGATCTATGTAATTTTATATGATCTGAAATAAATGAATTATTATTATTATTATTATAATTGATGTTTGTACGTAGATATTAAGAAAATACCACGAGGTATTGGGAACAAGGTGCCAGATGTGCCGGCCGGCAGGATGCACTGCTATCGGGCCGGCTCGGGTACAAGCGTGCAGTACCTACCTACGCTGCAGGCGACGTCCGAGGAAAAACTAGGAACAATAAAGGAACATCGTACCACGAACGAGCATCTTTTAGTTGAACCACTACGAGCTAAGGAGCACCAGCTTAGGCTTACCGAACCGAGTTGTCCAACCAGGACATAAAGGATCGAACCGAGTCGACGGGACAAGGGTTAAGGACGAAATCAATAAATTCTGCCTACCTAAGTGCCTACGGTGAAACAGGAAGGTATATAGGTCACCTTTAACTCGCGCGCATGGAGTGTGACCGAGTAACTAATGGGCGCAAGTAAAGGGACGTAAAAGATTTCTACCGTTATTGTTTGTCGCGTGCCAACCACAGAGCGAGCAACAACGCTGCTATGATAGTCGCGAGTGAAGCTGAAAACTTCGTGCAGCCGTCTTTGATCGTGTCCTCGCACCGCATCGCGTCGTACCCGAAGTGGTCACGCAGCAGGCGCAGCGCAGAAGTCGTTTGACCCGAGCATATGAGTCGGTTGCCTGCGAGCAGCACGCGACTCTTGGTGTCGGACACGAGCGTGTGAGCCGTCGTCTCGGTCATGTAGCTGATCGAGTTGTTGCGCAGTTCCAGCACCTGGAGCAGGAACGAGGGTCGAGGGTGAGCGAGCGGAGCGGGTGGCAGTGGAGGTGCGGGGAGGGGGGACGATACTTACCCGGAGATGGAGCGGGAGATCGTTGAGGACCAGCTCGGTGATTGAGTTGTTGACGAGGACCAGATCAACTGCATGGACGTTTGTGTCGTTGTTGAGTGATGGCAGTTGTAGCACGTGGTCTAGCTTGACGCCGACGCAGACGACGCGCAGCAGTCCGTCCCCCGCCATGCCGCAGACGCAGCCGGATGGTACCGCGGCACAAGTCTCTTTGCTGGGACACAGCAGGTCTTCGGCGCGAAAAATTCTTAGCGACAACGGTCTGTTTTTGTTCCTGTTTTCGTACAACTGTACGTCATACAGCGGCAGCAAGTCATCGTTAATGCCCTTTGTTATCCAGTAGAGGCTACAGCCCTCGTCGAGTGTTTTCGCAATTATTAACATTAAGGTAACATTGCGGTTGGGTGCGGCCAAAGCGGCGGCCACAGCGGCTCTGTCGTAGTCGTCTGCAGTGAAGTATATCGTGCCGGAGAGTTCCACCACGGCGGGTACGTTGCGATTGTACCGCATTTCCTCGTACTGTGGACAAGCAAACGACGTGTCACTCGAGTGATTGCACTCCTTCCTCCCTACTCCCCTCGCTACTCACCGTCAGGTTGCCAAGCTTCGTATCACTGAGGCCGAGGTACTTGAGGTTCACTATGTCGTCGCGCCAGTCGCTGCAGATGACCGAGATGTTGGTACCGTGCAAGTTCAGTCGCTCCAGTTTTAACAGCGAGGCCAACGAAGATATACCTTATAGGGAATAGAGACAGTTAATCAAGGACACTAGGTGATTAAACCTGCTTCTCGATTGAAGTTCGATTAATATAAGTCGCCTTTATTTATGAGGTCGAAGATATATTTACTAGAACCCGCAGGAAATGTCGTCAGTACGTAATTTTAGTGTAAACACAATTTGTATTATATTATATCTATAGAGATGATTCTCCAAAACGTCGTCAATGTTACCTGTGACATTACTGTCGTTGACCGCGCAGAGATCGCCGATCTCTCGGTTCCCCGCCAGCGAGAGATCCCTCAGCTCGGTGAACGTGGCGGCTACCTCCGCAACCACACTAGTTTTAAGTTTGTTGTATCCTAAGTCTAACGACAACAGCGGTAACGTCAGCATCGCACTGTAACAACACAATATAATATGAATGCACGTAAAGTGCACTGACTCCAACCACCTCCAATGCAACAATGAATGATTCGCCGAGACGTTCGTGTCGCCGCCTAAAGTTCTCCCAAAAATAAACAAGATGTTTGATGCGTCGTTGGTCAAATAGACAGCTGCTTTATCATAATTGTGTCGACTTGAAGTAAAATAAGTCGTTCCACATACTCATTGCGGTTGCGTCTTTAATTATTCCCTATGTCGCGTTAGTATTATTCGTACTCATTTCGATATTAATACTAGCGTTTGTGATATTTCATATTTTGCATTGCGTATTACCTCGCTTTAAGGTTACGGGCTAGTGGTAAATGACATTACTTGTCTCTGTTTGGACGAATTAATAAAAATGTAACAACGAATGAGTAGGTACAGTCGGCAGCGAAACGAGCGTCGATGAATCGTGGCACCTTAGAACGTAGGAACTTACCTGGGCAGTTGTATAAGTTGATTGTGGTTGAGGTTGAGGTGAGTCAAGTGGGGGGTGGTCGTGAATAGTTGTAGTGGCAGTTGTGTTAGTTGATTGTGGTTGAGGTCGAGATAAGTCAAGTGAGGGGTGTACGCGAATAATTGCGCCGAAAGTTCTGTGAGTAAATTGTAGCTGAGGTTGAGGTGAGTCAAGTGGGGGGTGTTCGCGAATAATTGTGCCGAAAGTTCCTTAAGTAAATTGGAGCTGAGGTTGAGGTGAGTCAAGTGGGGGGTGCCCGCGAATAGTTGTGGTGGCAACGTCAACTTAGGCGTCATGAACCTGTCGCCTATAATATCAAGGCTAGTAAGCTGGGTCGCGTTCTCGAGCAGTCTCGCCGGCAGCTCCAACAGGTAGTCTGCGTGCTTGATGTAGAGCATCTTGAGCTGCGGGCAGCGAGCCAACCACCCGGCGGGCAGCTCGCTCACATGCGGAGACAACAACGCGAGCTTCACCAGCTTGTCGCAGGCAGGTAGCGGGTTCGGCCTCTCGGCCCGCCAAAACTCCAAGGTGACCTCCTCGAGCGCTGGCGGCGCCCAGTCCGACATCAGCGAGGCGTCCGCGCACTGCACGTAAAGCTGCTGTAGCCGCGATATATTGCTGCGCTCCACAGTCACTTCCTTTTGACCAAAACCAAGTCAGATTAAAAATAGTTTTGTTTCTGAGAAATTAATTTGAAGAAACAAAATTGAAAAAATTAAAAAAAATCGTAAATATTTAAAAGTTCCAGTCCAATTTTGGAAATTATAAAACCATTATGTCACTTTAGGCCCATGCGGTCATTTTGACATCTCTCGCGACCTTGTATCTTAAAATATGGGTACTGTTGCACTTTTCAGGTTTTCAACAATGTTTTAAAAAAACGTTAAAACTTAAACCCGACTTCAGAAAAGTTGCGGGCAAAAAGTATGAACCATGAAAAATATTCGGTGGATAGCCGTGGTCGTATGCCATCGTTGACGCATCGTTAGGCCATTTGCAAGTCTGGTTCCGAATTTGAAATATGGACCTACTTACTCGTACTATAAACACAAGGTGGCATACGACCACCACGGCAATCCACGGAATATTTTCTTGTTTCATACCTTTTAGAGTGCAATATATTCGAAGCAGGGTTTTAGTTTATAAACTCTATTACTTTTAAGTGTTTTGTACCTAAAGGGTAGGACTAAGTAAGACTCAGCTGTCTGTCTGTCTGTCTAATGCTGTATCTCATGAACCGTGATAACTAGACAGTTGAAATATTTAAAGATTACTAGCTGCCCTACGCGGTTTCACCCGCGTAACTCCCGATCCCGTGGGAATATCGGGATGTAAGCTATCCTATCTCTCAAGTTGGATCGAACTGCACATGGTGTGCGAATGTTATTATAATCGGTTAAGTGGTTTAGGAGTCCATTGAGGACAAACATTGTGACACGAGATTTATATATATTAAGAAGATGTACCTACCTATTTCTGTTGCCGCTACAACAACAAATACTAAAAACAGAAAAAAAGCGGTCAAGTCCGAGTCGTACTCGTGTGCCGAGAGTTCCGTACATTAGTTTCAACTCTCTTTCTCTACCCTTGCAGTGGTATGTGGTAGATACCAATTTATCTTAACCCCTATTTCGTTTGTCCGCCCATACAATGTAACGGTCAAGTTAAATTGGTCCAACTAATGTATGTATAGAGACCCCCGTAATATTCAACCTTTTGTTATTTTTTTAAAATTTTCCTTATTTGTGCTGTAAGACCTTGCTTTTTTGCCAAATTTCGTGATTCTAGGTCAACGGGAACTACCATTATAGGTTTGAACCCAAAACCTATATAGGGTACTTCCGGTTGACCTGGAATTGTCAATTTTGGTTGAGAGTAAGGTCTTATAGCCCAAGTAAAGGGAAAATTCCAAAATATGAAAAAATTTGAAAATTATGGTAAAATTTTGGTACTTACAATTTTTGCGAAAATGTAAATTTCTTTAAAAATGAAAAAGTAAAAATGTAAAACCCCAGTATCTGGTATGAATTTGAACTTTCTAGATCCACCCGTTCCTGAGAAAATCGGTGGTGACACATGGACAGACAGACAGACAGACAGACGAACAAGAAAGTGATCTTATAAGGGTTCCTTTTTTATCTTCTGTGGTACGGAACCCTAAAAATTAAATGGGGCTACTAAATTGCAGACCCACCGTAGGGCTCCAAAACAACAAGATTCAAGATTTTAAGATCCTGCTCGAGTTGAAGTTCATAAAGTCTTTGATTTATTGATGACAAACATTATTAGAATAAAAATAATCCATAGTAATTTTAAAACTCTATGGTGGGTACGAAATTCATGATTTTCTATGGGTTAAGAAGTTGCAGATTTTCAGTTTACCGACCGACAAATATCTGTTTTCCACATGCAGCGACCGCAACTCGGGCAGGTCCAGCACGGCGGCGGGCACGCGTGTGATGTTCACTTTCTCCAGTCGTAGCTCGGTGAGGGTACGGGGTAGTGCTTCCAGTATGTTGTCCAGCATCGACATACGCTTCACTGAGAGCGTTGTGAGGCCTTCCAGTGTGACGGGCAGGCTGTGCAGCACGCCCGCGTACAGGCCGTCGATCATGAGGTGACGGAAAGGTGGCAGGTTGGCGAAGTGCGCGGCCCTCAGCGGCTCCCACACAACATCCGTCAGTTCAAGGTTAAATGGTGATGTCAGGGTGACGTTGAGTGCAGCGAACACGGCCGCATAGTGCGCGGGCAGACAGTGCGACACGGTGACGTTCGTGATGCGTAGAGCTGACGTGAACCGCGGTAAGTACGCCGGCACCGAGTCCAGCTGCAGGTCGCTGTAGCACTCCAGCCTTAATGAGTTGTCGCCATCGTATTCAACAAATAAATTATTGCCTGAAAATATTCACAACCGTTTCAGAGCATACTCGTACACAATTGTAATTATCTGAAATGTTTACTCAATTCAATTTCAGTTATTTTAGAATGTAAATATTAGATATCAGACTTCCATGATTGTTATTAACAACTACAGCGAGCGGCGGTTTCACCGTTCTGCACAACTTTCTTAAAAATATGAATGAAATCGGTTAGTTAAGTCACGGTAACATCGTGAAACCCGCGGCTTAGTTACTGTCTGCACGCATTGACGAGTTCTCTCTTCTGGACACGTTCGACTAAGCTGAGAGGGTGGTATAGGGACTAGACGTAGTTCTACACCATCCAATACATGCTGGGAACTACAGTGCCCTGAATAACACGAATTATATAGTTGGCGCTGTTTGAATCATCATGTTGAGGGCTTGATGATTAATACATACAATGATATAATACTAGGTGCGCGCCGCGGTTTCCCCCGCGTAAGTCCCGATCCCGTGGAATATGGGGATAAGAAGTAGCCTATGTGTCCAGGTCTCCAGCTAAACTTTCACATTTATCTAATATATAAAAATAAGTCGGGTTTTCCTTCCTGACGCTATAACTCCAGAACGCACGAACCGATTTAGATGATTTCGGTTTTGAAATGTTTGTCGTAGTCCAGGGAAGGTTTAAACGGTGAGAAAGATCGGACTTACGCGAGTGAAACCGCGGGGCGCAGCTAGTAATATTATAATAGGATAGTAGAAAGAGGATGGTCAAATTGTGCCACAAAAATTTGCAGAATACAACTGCATTTTAAAATTAAAAATGTTGTGGGATTCCCAACATGTTATGTTCCCACATCGACGGACCACTTTTAGCAAGTCTTGTCTGGGAACAGCTTACCTTCCACTGTGAATCTAATACTGCTGAGTTTCTCGCATTGGTCCCTTGTAGCGTTCAGTGAACAGTGCAGCGCGGGCAATGCGGGCACGTCGGTCGCCAGCGCGAGCGCGGTGCCTGCCATCACCAGCGCCAGCGGCACCGGTAGCGACATCCTGCTCGCAGACAGACACATAATCACTTACAAATATATACGTGGAAGTAATGCTTAAAGTTAACAAACACGAGTAGATACGAGCTAGCACGTGATCAGAAGGACACGGAAACACTGTAATTTACGTACTGTAAATCACTGTAACAAAGTACGTCCGCCTAAACAATATACAAACAAAAATGAAAATATAATTAATTTTTGTATCAATTACCCTTCTTTACTCAGAGTTTGGGGATTTTTATAAATATTTAAAGCCCGTTTTCAATAATAGTGTTGCCACGTCTCGAAAGTTCCTTAAAAGTTTCAGTAAACTGGGGTAATGTTCCCGAACTTTAAATTAAAAAATGTTTTAGTAATTTAATGCAGAGATTCTTAATTTTTTTTATTGATTTACTGGGAGTAGGTACTTACCTATTAATAAGTATATAAGGATAACAGGGCTTCTGTTACCCACTGCGATATACGTGTTAGTGGTCACAAGCGATCGCGAACAGAGGAAAAAACTAACTAAGTATTAAACGGTAAGTACTGAAATATATAATGTTGGCTTATGACTCGCGAAAAACCCAATATGTAAACCTACCAAATACAATACACATTTTTACAAAGTTAAGGCACAATAAAATTAAGAACCAACACCTAAATATTAGTCATTGCATGGAAAATTCGCGGTAATTACAATATCATCATCACTACATAGTACAAAGACACAAACAAAGTCGCTTTCTCTGTCCCTATATCCCTATGTATGCTTAAATCTTTAAACTACGCAACGGATTTCGATGCAGTTTTTTTAATTAGATAGAGCGATTCAAGAGGAAGATTTATATCTCTACAATAATATAATAAATTCGAAGTTTTGGAAGTGAGCGTTCTACGTCCATAATGATCTTAACAATCTAGAATTCGCTAACCTTATATAGCTTCGGTAGAAAAAAATCTAGATTGCGCGATTCAGGTTTTCTTAAATTTATAAAGTCACAAATTAATTGAATGTTCTTTTTGTTAAGCTTAAAAATTTTGTAGACTTATGTATTTTAAGAATACATAGCAATGTTCACATTTTTTAACTAAAAAATAAAGTAATTAATTTAATAAGAATTTTTTTTTTAATTTCAAGTAACTAACGCCATCTCTTCGGTTTTCGGAGAACTACCATTTTGTTAATTTTGTTTGTTTACCTTTTTGTGCACTCTATTCTCGGGAACTAGGAAACAGATTTTAACACAATCTTCACGAATGTGTTCAGAAAATATCAGAAGAGGTTTAGGTATTTCAGGTAGATTTATGTTACTAATAAAAATATGATATTTGTTGGCGTAAAAAATATACCATAATATTATTGCATGAAAACGTACAGAACTTAGAGATGATGTCAAAATTGTCATTTTGATATATAGAAAGAAGCATCTAGCGCCATCTTTTTTTTATTTAAAATTATGGCTTGACATTATCGTGCATATAGCCAGTGTTGAGTTACTATTTTATTTAGGGTCAAAGAAAATTAAATCTATTGCAGGAGCGTTTTTTTAATTTAGAACATTACAACGCTCCAGCAATGAAGTGGCGGCGGCGTGCTGGGATTATTATACAGGGTGAATTTTTTATGTGGGCCTTCAGGGCTATATCCTAAACTATGAGAGATAGCGAAAAATGCTGAAAGGAGTTGCGTGCCCGATTTTGACAAAACCTAAAACTGCATCATTAGATTTTTGTAAAAGTCATTACCCTAGCCATAGCTATTACATAAAATTTGTAAAAACAGTTCATATTTTTAGTGCAGCAGTTTGTTACGTCATTGACCATACCTACCTCCTGACTGCATTTTTTTCAGGGATGATTGTATGAAATTTACAGAAGATTACTAAAATGAGCTATTTCTTTTAATTTGCCAGACTATGTTTGTTTCCAGGAATTGATCTCTATTAGCAACACTATCGATTGGTACAAAAATATAGGATGATTATTTTTTTGGAAAATGAACAGGTTCGATTCCCGGCTAGGGTAATGACTTTTTCAAAAATCTAATGATGCCGTTTTAGTTTTTGTCAAAATCGGGTACGCAACTCCTTTTAGAATTTTTCGCTATCTCTCATAGTTTAGGATATAGCCCTGAAGGCCCACATAAAAAATTCACCCTGTATACTTAAATACTCTTTGATTGGATCTCTTTGATCGAAGTATAGGCACATGAGTAGGAAATAGGCATAGACTAATAGAATTGTAGGTCCATGGAAATGGATGGAAATAGGTCCAAAAGTCTCTTTGCTTAGTACGAAATGCGTTCTCGTGGCTATATAGATATAATTTTTTTTTAGATGATATAAATAAAAAAATTACGGCAAAGCTGAAAATTCGCCTTGATTTGTTATTTACTGATTTATGAAACTAGCTGCGCCCCGCGGTTTCACTTGCGTAAGTCACAATCTCGTGGGAATATCGGGATAAAAGGTAGCCTATATTTTCAATTCCATCTAGCAGTTCCTGAGATCAGAGCGTTCAAACAAACAATGGAAGCCCTTAAAGATGAATAATTTTCCTCTATTTTCCACATAACCCACTGATTCTTCGCTCCTTTTGGTCGCAGTATGTGCTGTTATATAGCCTAACTAAAGCCTTCCTCGATAAATCCATCACCAAAAGAATTTTTAGTATTTTCTGAGATTAGCGCGTTCAAACAAACAAACAAACTCTTCAGCTTTATAATATTAGTATAGATACGTTTAATTATTAAAATTATTTCGGTTCAGAAAATGAAATGGAGTTTCACCACAATCACAAATTGGCAATAGAAAACCTGCTTCCAGCGAAGTCAAAACAAAACTACATGAAAGTATCTAAATATATAAAAATCCCAATTTAACTTGGTCACGGCATCACGCGTGAATGGCTGGAGCAATTTCGCTAATTCTTTATTTGTTGTGTTTGTTTTTGCCAAGAGAAGGTTCTTATGAAAGAAAAAAAATAGAAAATTGCGCAGAAATTATTACGCGGGTGAAACCGCGGGGCGCAGCTAGTTTATAATAAAATATAAATATAAATGACGTGTCACGTTGTTTGTGCGCGATGGACTCCTAAACTACTTAACCGATTTTAATCAAATTTGCACACCGTGTGCAGTTTGATCCAACTTGAGAGATAGGATAGCTTACATCCCGATATTCCCACGGGATCGGGAGTTACGCGGGTGAAACCGCGGAGCGCAGCTAGTATAGAAATAAATTATTATTCTATCATTCTATATTAAGTACCTAATTATTGGTATTTTTTAAGTGTACCATTTGTTGGTGAAATCTTTTTCTATATTTTGATGCGCCATCAAATTTCCCGCATGAGGTGCGACCGCATTCACGTAGAACAGTCATGTCAAAACTCCGGCCAGCGAATCATAATGATGCGGCCCGCAGTCGAAATCTAGATCAAAAAAATTTTTAACGTCGGTATTTTTTACATATTTGTTTCTCTGGCACTTACAGTGACCAATCTGCAAGGCACCCTTGACTTTGAGTATTAGAAAACTAGCTACGTATTCTTTTACGTAGTTCGTATTTATGTGAACAAATGTTTTCTATTATGAAAATGAATAAGAACAAATATCGCTCAAGACTAGTGATGAACATTTTTCTTTAGTCTATTCTTAAAATAAATACCACGAATTAATATAAATAATATTAGACTTAAATAAATAGACCAGACATAAATAATATTATGAAAATCAAAAGAAGTCAAGTTCAAGTTTCCGGATCCTACAGATAAATTTACTTTCCCTTTTTTAATAATATTGCAGAACTTCAAATTCAAATTCAATTCATTTATTGCGAATAAAGGTACATAGTATGGTATTACATTAATGAAATAAAGAACACTCTATTCGGCCTATACATGAGGCATGCAATATTAGATTAAAATCAATTAATTATTAGGTACAATAGCTAAAATAAATGTCACACAAAATTCAAACTCTATTCGTCAAACTCTAGCCATAAACGAAAATAAGATAAAATAAGATAAGATCATTTATTCGCCGGAATACATAGCATAAAAGTCTTACAAAAAATATTAGAACATGTATTCGGTCCGTAAGCAGACGTGCAAATGTTAAAAATAATATAAATTACCTAATGTCAATAATCAAAGTAATAAATTATAATGTCAAAAGTTAAAAAAATAATATTATAGATACAATAAACATTATATTAACATATATAAACATAAATTCAAGTAGAAACAATGTCAAATAAAATCATCATCATCATCTTCCGGCCCTTATCCCAATTTATATGGTGTCGGCGCAGTATGTTTTCTTCTTCCATTCACTCCTATTAGTCGTCATCTCATCGCTGACATTCATCTCTCTCATGTCTTGTCTTACGCAGTCCATCTATCTTTTCTTTGGTCGTCCTCTTCCTCTCCATCCCTCTACATTCATACTCATCACTCTTCTAGTCACATGCGTCTCTTCTCTTCTCATCACATGTCCATACCAACTCAACCGGTTCCCTTTTACTTTTTCAGTAACCGGTGCTACTTTCAGGCTTCCTCTAATATACTCATTCCTTATTTTATCCATCCTCGTTACTCCACACATCCATCTTAACATTCTCATCTCCGCTGCATGCAATCTTCTCTCATCCTTCTTTTTCCCGGCCCAACATTCAATGTCAAATAAAATATGGTCATGAAATGATAATTTAAAATAAGTAGGTACAATGTCAAATGGTTTGGCTGAATGTGCCGAAGACAGAGTACTTGGCTTGCAATACCACAGATCCCACACCTGTCTGCGTAGACGGTCATATGGTCGAGCGGACAGACCAGTTTAAGTACTTGGGATCTGTGCTTCACGCGTCCGGCGACATCGATTGCGACGTCAAGTCACGCATTTCAGCAGCTTGGGCCAAGTGGCGTGAGGTGACTGGTGTCATTTGCGACCCCAAAATGCCGGTTAAACTAAAAGGACAGGTCTATAAAACCATCATTAGACCTGTCCTTTTGTATGGTAGTGAGGCGTGGCCGGTACTTGAGCGACATAAGCAGGAGCTGCGTGTCACGGAGATGAAGATGTTGCGCTGGATGTGTGGAGTGACGCGAAAGGATCGCGTCAGGAACTCCTGCATCCGGGGCAGCCTTCATGTCCGAGACATTGCAGATAAATTGCAAGAGTGTCGCTTACGCTGGTACGGCCACGTCTTGCTGCGAAAACCGGCTAGTGGGGAACAAATGTCTTGCCATGGCGCCTCCGCCGGGTTGTGGCAGACTGGGTAGACCCAAGAAGTGCTGGCTTGACGTCGTAAAGGGTGATATGCGTGCAAATGGACTTACAACCCAGGATGCCGAAGATCGTGCGAAGTGGAGGCGTAAAAGTAGGAAAGCGGACCCCGGGCTCCCGAGAGGGATGCAACCGGGAACATCGCTCGGATGATGATGAATGTCAAATGGTTTAAAAGTTACAATATTAAAGGTAATAAGAGTTATACAATATACATGTCAAAGTTGCATTACTTATACAAATTTATCCTTCAACGCTATAGTAAGACTTGTTCAAAAGAAACTTTTTAAATTATTTTTGAAACTATCAATATGTTGTTCTTGTAACAGAGTTTTCGGTAGGTGATTGTATATACGAGGAATCATACCAAGTACACATTTACTAAGTAAAGTTGTCTTATTTTTACGGAACTGTATTTCATACTGATGTTACTTACTTTTGTTAGTGTTACCTACCTATTGAAAAAGTGCCCAATAAATGTACCTACCTCACCAAATAAACTTCATAAAAATGTACGTGTTTAATTATTTTATGTCTGGCCCGCTAACTCATTTACAATTTTCGAAATGGCCCTATGGAAAATCCAGTTTGACATCCCTGACGTAGAGTTTTTTCGGTGACTAGATAATATAGGTTTACTAACATTCGTTTTTAATGTTTGTTATATGTATCTATATGACTGTGTTGGCCTAGTGGTAGATACCTCGACTTTCATTCTGAAGGTCGTGAGTTCGAATCCAGGCCGGCCGTGCACCAATGTATTTTTCTTAAGAAAAATTTATATGCGCTAATTATTGACATTGCTCTTACGGTGAAGGAAAACATCGTGATGAAACCCGCGGCTTAGTTGGCTCCAGAAGTATTGACAAGTTCTCTCCTCTGGATATGGTCGACTAAGCTGAGAGGGTAGTAGGTGCTGGGCAAGCCTACTCCATCTTCACGCAAAAAGGACCCAATTACAAAGGGTCTAATCGCGGAAAACAGCCCGTATAGAAGTACAAGTATATATTATGTATCTATGGTCTGAAATAAATTAATATAAGTATAAAAAGGACTTTGGAAAATTCAACTCAACTGATGCTTCTTCATTGTACCTATTTTATTTTGTGCTCTTCTTTTATAAAGCTGAAGAGTTTGTTTGTTTGAACGCGCTAATATTAGAAAGTACTGGTTCGAATTTAAATATTCTTTTGGTGATGGATTTATCGAGGAAGGCTTTAGTTAGGCTATATAACATCACATACTGCGACCAATAGGAGCGAAGAATCAGTGGGAAATGTGAAAAATACGGGGAAAATTATTCATCTTTAAGGGCTTCCATTGTTTGTTTGAACGCTCTGACCTCAGAAACTGCTATATGGAATTTAAAATATAAGCTACCTTTTATCCCGATATTCCCTCGAGATTGTGACTTACGCGGGTGAAACCGTGGGGCGCAGCTAGTTTTATAAATCAGTAAATAACAAATCAAATGCAAATCAAGGCGAATTTTTAGCTTTGCTGTAATTTTCTTATTTATAAAATCATCTGTGTCGAAAGGCAAACGCATTTATAGCTATACTAGCTGCCCTACGCGGTTTCACCCGCGTAACTCCCGATCCCGTGGGAATATCGGGATAAATTAAGACGTAAGCTATCCTATCTCTCAAGTTGGATCGAACTGCACATGGTGTGCGAATTTTATTATAATCGGTTAAGTGGTTTAGGAGTCCATTGAGGACAAACATTGTGACACGAGATTTATATATATTAAGATAGCCACGAGAACGCATTTCGTACTAAGCAAAGAGACTTTGGTACCCATTTCCATCCTATTTCCTACTCATGTGCCTCTCATGTACATATACTTCGATAAAAGAGATCCAATCAAAGAGTATTTAAGTACTATTCCCAGCACGCGCGCCGCTTTATTGCTGGAGCGTTGTAATGTTCTAAATTCAAAAAACGCTCCTGCAATAGATTTTATTTTCTTTGACCGTCAATAAAATAGTAACTCAACACTGGCTATATCTATATGCATGATAATGCCAAGCCATAATTTAAAAAAAAAAGATGGCGCTAGATGCTTCTTTCTAATGTCAAAATGTCAATTTTAATAAATAATAATAATAAATCATTTATTCAGGTAATTATAAACCCACACAGTACAATATAATCACAACAATTAAATACATAAACACTAAAAATAATAATAATGTCATAGATGTCATACGCATTTTTTCTCACATATTTTATTTTAATTATTACAAATATATTTCTTAACTTTATTTTACAATATCAAACACGCAGAACAACAACAAGTCACATTATATATAATTCATAACGTTCAAAATCAAAACATGTCAAAGTCAAAAATATTTATTATGATTTCTTAAATTTTGTGATGATAACCAGACAAAAAGTGAAAAATGCAAGAGCGTTTCTTTGGTCGCTTGACAAAAGTTCTTAACAGTCTTTTGTCGGGTGGCAACAAAGTGCGAGCTTTCAATGGCTGGGTTATGCCTTTACTCATCTATACTTTTGGCATACTTAAATGGACTCAGACTGAACTTGACGCCCTGGATCGGAGAGTACGTTCACAGCTGACAGTCCATCGCATGCTTCATCCGCGCTCATCGGTGATGAGACTGTACATTCCCCGAAAGAGTGGTGGTCGAGGCTTTTTAAATGCTAAGACCCTACACAATCGGGAAGTGTGCAGCCTCAGGGAATATTTTCTCGGATCCGAGAGTGGGATGCATTGTGATGTGGTAGCTGTGGATAATAACCTCACTCCGCTCTCCTTGGCAAAAGAGAATTGGCGTAAACCCTCGATACTCAGCGTCGAGGACCGCAAGGACATATGGAAGAGCAAGGAGCTGCACGGGAGGTTTTATCGGGCTCTTACAGATCCCGATGTAGACTTCCTCGCTTCGGTGAACTGGCTACGTTTCGGTGACCTCTTTGGGGAAACCGAAGGTTTTGTTTGTGCAATTGCCGACGAGGTAATGATGACGAACAACTATCGGAAATATATCCTGAAGGACGGTACGGTCGATATTTGTCGGGCATGCCACCGTCCCGGGGAGTCACTCAGGCATATTATTTCCGGTTGTTCTCATCTTGCCAATGGTGAGTATTTGCACAGACATAACCTAGTAGCTAGGATTATCCACCAGCAACTTGCTCTTAAATATGGACTCGTGGACCAAGAGGTGCCATACTATCAATATGCACCCGCGCCAGTTCTAGAAAACGGCCGTGCCATGCTCTACTGGGACCGGTCTATCATCACGGACAGGACTATTGTCGCCAATAAGCCTGATATCGTGATAGTAGACCGGTCGGAGCGACGGGCAATACTCGTTGATATAACCGTTCCACATGACGTTAATCTCGTCAAGGCCGAAAAGGACAAAGAAACTAAGTACTTGGACTTGGCCCACGAGATTACCGCCATGTGGGACGTTGATTCGACGAGTATTGTTCCGATAGTTGTATCGGCAAATGGACTCATAGCGAAGAGCCTTGATCAACACCTCAAGAGGCTCTCGCTGGATGGTTGGGTCAAGGGTCAGATCCAGAAGGCAGTCATCTTGGATACGGCACGTATTGTCAGAAGATTCCTCTCTCTGCGGCTCTAACCATCGGTAGCCTGGGCCCTGCCTCGCTGCCGACGGTCTTCTAGGTTTAGGTTTTTATAATGATTTACTGTTTTATATGCAAAATTTATACATTATTTTTAAAACTTGTAAATTAAATTTTATTTAGGTTAGGTTTTAAAGCTTAGATAGAATTATTTTATAAGTTTTTATAGTGATGTATATATTTTGTAATCAGTTTGTTTTTATAAAAATTTAAATTTAAGAAAAATAAATGAATTGGAGATAATAATAATAATAATTAAAAGTTAAAAAAATTAAATAGAATAAAATGAATAATGTCAACAAATAAATTTAATGTCAGTCACACACACAAATAAGTCAACAAAGTCAATATATTCGGTCTGGCATTGCAACCGAGACATGCCTCGCACCACAATGACTTAGACAATGACAGTCCAATCTCGACGCAAACATCGTCAGGACGGAGTTGGAGCTGCCCCTCACTCTACGCACCAGCGACGCGGCACGCTTGCGCATGGTCGCATGGAAACAATCAGTTCGCGCCTCCGCGAACATAGCCGACGCGCTACAAAAACGTGGCAATCCCATCACCGCCCTGAACGCGTTATTGTACTGGATGCGGAAAGCGCTGTAGCTAGTTTTACTGTAGTCAGCCCACAGGCTGCACGAGTATAATGACGTACAGTACGCTCCGAAGAGCGTAGCCTTAACTCTTTTAGAACATCGCGCAAACCGGCGAGCAATCATATTCGCTCTTACCGACAGCGCTCTCCGCTCCCTGTCCATATCCGCATGATCCCTGAGACCCACAGTAAGTACATGCCCTAGGTATTTAAACTCTTTCACCCTTTGCAGCGGAACTCCATTCAATTTTATAGCAGGTATGATCGAGGGACACTTAGCACTGGACGTCTCAAACACCATACATTGGCTCTTCTTAACGTTATAGACCAGACCATGACCACAGGCATATTCCTCGCAGGTTCTTATCAGCTTCCTTAGACCACATACCGAGGCGCTCAGCAGCACCATATCGTCCGCGTAACTCAGATTGTTGACACAGACACCGTCAATGTGGCAGCCGACATGCTGACTACTGAGAGCCTCGATTAACCCGTTTATATACAAGTTGAACAGGGTTGGAGATGTCAAGCCCCCCTGCCTCACTCCACACTGTAACTGATAAGAATCTGACATTGCCCCCGCCCATCTAACGCTATTAGACTGATGTGCATACCAGTATTGGAACATACTAACAAGTTCCCGCGGCATATTTACACTTTTCAGCTTGTCCCACAGCAGGTCATATCTTACCAAATCGAAAGCCCTAGACAAGTCGAGGAAACAAGCGTAGACAGGAGTTTTACGATCCGTATAGTATTTGACGGTTTCCTTAAGACACAGTATAGCACTTTCGGTAGACAGTCGAGGGCGAAATCCGAACTGATTATCGTGCAGACGTACGCAATTATTTAACTGTGCATTAAGCAAACCGTCAAAAACCTTTGCAATGATAGTGGCGAGAGAGATAGGCCTGTAGTTACTTTTATCGGTGAGGTCATCGGTCTTATTCTTCACCACAGGTACTACCACCGTTCTCATAAACTCATCAGGTAAGTAGGAGTGGCTCACACACAGGGAGTAGAACATCGCCAACACTCTAGCCAAGTGGGGTCCGGCATGACGAAGGTGCTCAATGCTGAGTCCATCATGGCCCGGTGGCTTTAATTTTGACATCATCTCTAAGTTCTGTACGTTTTCATGCAATAATATTATGGTTTATTTTTACGCCAATAAATATCATATTTTTATTAGTAACATTAATCTACCTGAAATACCTAAACCTCTTCTGATATTTTCTGAACACGTTCGTGTAGATTGTGTTAGAATCTGTTTCCCAGTTCCCGAGAATAGAGCGCACAAAAAAGGTAAACAAACAAAACAACATAATGGTAGTTCTGCGAAAACCAAAGAGATGGTGCTAGTTACTTGAAATTTAAAAAAAATATCTTATTAAATTAATTACTTTATTTTTTAATTAAAAAATGTGAACATTGCTATGTATTCTTAAAATACATAAGTCTACAAAATTTTTAAGCTTAACAAAAAGAATATTCAATTAATTTGTGACTTTATAAATTTATGAAAACCTGAATCGCGCAATCAAGATTTTTTTCTACCGGAGCTATATAGGGTTGGTGAATTCTAGATTGCTAAGATCATTATGGACGTAGAACGCTCTCTTCCAAAACTTCGAATTTATTATATGTAGAGAAGAGATGTACCTAACTCAACTTATTTACTGGGTGGTTCAAAAAATGTAACATAATATTTTAACGATTATATTTAAACGATTTAAATTCCTGTAGCAATCCAACGTCGTGCCAACATCGTGAATAACATGACATGTATATAATACATGTCATGTTATTCACGATGTTTGGATAAGTAAAAACGTGTAGGTCAGGTATACCGTCTCTGACCCAATATACAAATAATTGTCTATTTATTAATAATCATTCGTTTTATTTAATCAAAACAATATTATTATGTACTCTTAAACAATATTATTATAACAACACAACAACTTCCAGCCCTTGGGAAAATCGCTTTCACTGACAGCTGTCATGTCAAATTATGGCTTCGCACGGCTTGTGCAATGAGCATGTAGCCAGTATCAGTATCATTACGCATTAGAAACTTCAAAAACCTAACCTCCTTGCTTTAGGTAACACCAAAGAATAACAAGTATGAACCTATTATTTTTTGTTATTTTATTATGTTTTTGTGTAAAGTTTAATGTGGATTTTCATTTATGGTTATGTATTTTGTGTAAATAACATTTTCGCGACGAACCGTGTTACAAAAACTGATATTTGAATCTACAGACTTCGCGTCATTTCTCAGTGTTGGATTAACTCATAAATAAAAATCTCTTCTGTAAGTACCGACGTATTTTAGTATTGAATACAAATAGCAAAAACCTAAAAAAAACACTACGTAATGTATAACCTCATTGGTCCCAACCTTGTAAGAGGATCAGGTAATATGGAGTCTCTCATTCACTCTCGTTGTTAGGAAGAATTTTATGTATTATTCGTAATGAAAAGCACAGTCTTTACCTCGGGTAAAAGACTCATTAAGTCCCTCGAACTATTAGACTCCGTCTCGGGACTCAATGAATGACTTTCACCCCTAGGGTAACAATGTACTATGACGTCAATTAAAAAGCTCGATGAAGGTCTATGACAAAGATAAAGGGAACTTTTACGGAAAAAATTCAACAAATAAATAGTAGGTAGGTAAGTAGGTACTTATATTTTGAATAATTATTTCCTCTACAATTATCCAAGTAGGTAAGTACCTTATTATTATAACTAGCGACCCGCTCCGGCTTCGCACGGCTTTATTATGCATGTTTTATACATACCTATAAACCTTCCTCTTTAATCACTCTATCTTTTTAAATACGCGCGTGAGAAGTTATACTCGTCCGACAAAAAACTCGTCCGACAAAAGACTCGTCCGACAAAAGACTCGTCCGACAAAAAACTCGTCCGACAAAAAACTCGTCCGACAAAAAACTCGTCCGGCAAAAAACTCGTCCGACAAAAAACTCGTCCGACAAAAAACTCGTCCGACAAAAAACTCGTCCGACAAAAAACTCGTCCGACAAAAAACTCGTCCGGCAAAAAACTCGTCCGACAAAAAACTCGTCCGGCAAAAAACTCGTCCGACAAAAAACTCGTCCGACGAAAAACTCGTCCGACAAAAAACTCGTCCGACAAAATACTCGTCCGACAAAAAACTCTGGACTGGAAAAGGATTGTCAACACAATCAATAAAGTTCAATTTAGATTTAAACAACTTCTCCCGTGAGAATTTTGTGTGACGTGAGAATTTTGTGTGACGCTTTTGTAAAATTTCACTCTCATCATTTTTTCATAACGCGCCTAAAGAAGTATAACTTCAAAAACCGCATCAAAATCCGTTGCGAGGTTTTAAAGATCTAAGCATAAATAGGGAAATAGGGACAGAGAAAGCGACTTTGTTTTATACTATGTAGTGATACTTAGTGATTAGTAATTAGCAATATAAGGTACTTACTTACAATATTGACAAAAACAGGAAAAAAAATATTTTTTGAAATAAATAACTAAGGCTTAAATTATGGTTAATTTGTCGAAGTTATGTGCGCACTTAAAGTGGATGGTAGGTATATATTTAACGCGAAGAGTAAATAATCTAAATGAAAAAATGTGCATATTTGACAGTTGGCAATTAGACTAGAATAGACATTTATGTACTCATGTGTCCATACTACCTGATCCTCTTACAAGGTTGGGACCAAAGAGGTTATACATTATGTAGTGTTTTTTTTTAGGTTTCTGCTATTTGTATTCAATACTTAAATACGGCGGTACTTACCGAATACATTTTTATTAATGAGGTAATCCAACATTGGGAAATGACGCGAAGTCCGTAGATTTAACTTACAGTTTTTGTAACACGGTTTGTCTAGAAAATGTTATTTACACAAAATACACAATCATAAATGAAAAACCAGATTAAACTTAACACAAAAACATAATAAAATAAGAAAAAATAGTACTAATTAAAACGTTTAAAATAATTTGGAAATGGATAAATAATTTGCATTTCGTAATTTGGAAACTGGTGGGAAATGCGCTAGCATTTTTTTTACTCAACGTACGACATCAGCAACTACGACAGGGCGCGGGCGGGGCGGCGCGGCATGGTCATAGGTCGCTTTGACCATTTTCGTCTTTACATTTATTTTATTAAATAAGATATCTTGAACTAAATATAGGTACCTACTTGAATTTGATTACTGAGAAAAAAATCACTTAGTACTAAACTCTGGCAGTATGCATGAGCCGTGCCAAGCCATAATTATTATTCTTTTGTGTCAAAAAAAGGCAAGGAGGTTAGGTTTTTGAAGTTCCTAATGCGTAATGATACTGATACTGGCTACATGCAGATTGCACAAGTCGTGCGAAGCCATAATTTGACATGACAGCTGTCAGTGAAAGTGAAAAGCCCTAGGGCTGGTAATTTTATTTTCTACACGCTCTTCAGGCATATTTAGACTTACTTTCGGAGTATGAGTAATGAAATAGTACATTGTTATCCTAGGTGTGAAAGTCACTCATTACAAGTCCCGAGACGGAGTTTGGCGCCCGAGCGTAGCGAGGGCGCTAATAGTTCGAGGGACTTAATGAGTCTTTCACCCGAGGTAAACACTGTGCTTTTCATTACGAATAATACATAAAATTCTTCATAACAACGAGAGTGAATGAGACTATGAGACTCCATACCACATGAGTAGGTACTCATGTGTCCATACTACCTGATCCTCTTACAAGGTTGGGACCAAAGAGGTTATACATTATGTAGTATTTTTTTAGGTTTCTGCTATTTGTATTCAATACTTAAATACGGCGGTACTTACCGAAGAAGTTTTTATTAATGAGTTAATCCAACATTGGGAAATGATGCGAAGTCCGTAGATTTAACTTACAGTTTTTGTAACACGGTTTGTCTAGAAAATGTTATTTACAAAAAATACATAATCATAAATGAAAAACCAGATTAAACTTAACACAAAAACATAATAAAATAAGAAAAAATAGTTACTTAGTACTAAACTCTGGCAGTATGCATGAGCCGTGCCAAGCCATAATTATTATTCTTTGGTGTAAAAAAAAAAGCAAGGAGGTTAGGTTTTTGAAGTTCCTAATGCGTAATGATACTGATACTGGCTACATGCAGATTGCACAAGTCGTGCGAAGCCATAATTTGACATGACAGCTGTCAGTGAAAGTGAATAAATAAATAAATAAATAAATATTTCAGGACATATTACACATCGCCATTCAGCCCCAAGCTAAGCAACTTAATGCTTGTGTTATGGGTGCCAGATAACGGATAAACTACTTATATACTTTTTTTTTTGTAAATATATACATATTATACATATAGGAAACACCCAGAACCAGAAACAAGAATAAGAAAAAAAAAAAAAAAAAAAAAAAAAAAAAAAAAAAAAAAAAAAAAAAGAGAAAAGAGAAAAGCCCTAGGGCTGGAAATTTTATTTTCTACACGCTCTTCAGGCATATTTAGACCTACTTTCGGAGTATGAGTAATGAAAACATAATTTTTTTCCAACACTCCATAGAAGAATGCAAAGAAGAGGGTATAGCTAATAACGTAACATACTGTTGCACTAAAAGTATATTATCCCTTTTTACAAATTTTATGTAAGGTAGAGATTTCAGAACATATTTTGAAATACTTAGAAAAATATCACTTTCACCCTATATGCCAAATACTTACACTTGTTTTGCCAGAGACAGAAGATAAGGTAAACATTGCAGAAAACTACAAATATTCGCTTTGATTTCTTTGATTTGCGATATTATGTTTGTTTCCAGGAATTGTTGTCTATTAGCCATACCTACTATCGATTATACTATACTATAGTATGATTCAAACACTAAAGGGGTAATAAGTATGGGGAATCCTAAAATGTATTGTTTTGTTTTCTATTTTTGTGTGAAAATCTTAATGCGGTTCACAGAATACATCTACTTACCAAGTTTCAACAGTAATAGTCCTTATAGTTTCTAAAAAAAGTGGCTGTGACATACGGCAGACAGACAGACATGACGAATCTATAAGGGTTCCGTTTTTTGCCATTTGGCTACGGAACCCTAAAAACCATACCATTTGTTTTCCATAACACAACACATATAGGTACATAAAATACATTACAATACATAAGTCATTAAACTAAACAACAATATAATATATGTGCGTGCAATGGAGGGTGCAGTCTCAGCAATATGCTGTGAAAAAGGGCTGTTAAAGTTTGTAGTTAATACTAACTCTTAAATATTCTGTGTTTTAAGGAATCAATATCACTTTTAGAGAGACACTAACGTAGGTAAACCCGCGAGGCGCAGTTATATCATATAACAATACCCGACTGGGGTTTAGGTAATATTTTTATGTTATTTATCTTCAGAGGTCACGCCGCGAACCGCGAGTGATAAGCAAACCATATTCCTAGTATCGGTTAACGTATTACAGTAAGTGTTTCCCTCTGACGACGATCGCTTGTGACCACTACAACAAGATCGCGCTCGGACTTTCTGTAAGGGAAAGGTATCTTACACGAGAGGAAATTCTACTGCTAAACTGAAACATTTCAAGGTATTTGTTTTAATTTTGAAGTGAAAACTTCTTTAGCGGCGTTGAGCACTTTTTCTGTAATGGGTATAAAATCTTAAACTCGCGTCAGGACACGTGACCGATCGAAAAAGCGTAAGACGGATGGAGAGTAGACAGCTATCCCCTCTCTACGGCGCGGCGAAAATGTATGCCTGGGCCTACTGTTTTTAATTTGGCTGTAAGTGTATTAAGACGTACATATGGTATTTTTTAACGGACGACTATTGACGGACGACAAATGTAGGACGACAAATGTCGGACGACAATTTGTTGGACGACAAATGTCGGACGACTAGTACATATGGTATTTTTTAACGGACGACTATTATTGACGGACGACAAATGTCGGACGACTATTTGTCGGACGACTATTGACGGACGACAAATGTCGGACGACAATTTGTTGGACGACAAATGTCGGACGACTATTTGTCGTCCGACTTTTTTTTTTTTTCATCTAAAACTCTTTTTGCGTATGTTCTCGCGACATATGAGATTTTACACAGATATACAGTTTTTTTTTGACAATTTGTGGAATGGTGTGAACTGGAATGTTTCTTTTTTATAGTAATGTTAGCTCTAAAACTACCAAACCGATTTCTATGAAACTTGGTATGAGAATACATTGATTCATTGACAGTAACATAGGCTACTTTTTATACCGATACTCCCACGGGATCGCGACTCACGCAAGTAAAACCGCGAGGCGTCGTTTACATAATTTTAACTCACCATTCACAAGCCGTTATTTCAAATTGAACTTCAATCGGACTTGAATTTGAAAGATATTTTCATTCCCCAAAATCGAAAGTTGCAGAAATATATCTATCTCTGTTTCACGAAGTTTTATCAGGCGTGTCTTCAAGTCCGGACCCTGAGTGATTGCAGGTTGTGATCTGGAAAAGGAAAGAAAATTTTAAACAAAATATTTAAGACTAGTTAGTGGTATAACCCGCGTAAGTCCCGATCCCGTGGGAATATCGGGATAAAAACTAGCCAAAGTTACTCTCAATGAATCAATGTATCCTCATACCAATTATTATTATGAGCCTGTAGTGTCCCACTGCAGGGCAAAGGCCTCTCTACTCCCCTTCCACTGATCGCGATCTTGTGCGACAGATTGCCAATCTGCCAGAAATTTGTCCAAGTCGTCGCGCCACCTTCGACGTGGTCTGCCGGGTTGTCGTTTTCCGTTAGTTGGGGTCCAAAGGGTTGTTATTTTAGCCCAAGTTTCATCAAAATTCAAAACCCGATATCTCGAAAAATTTACGTCCGTTCTTCACGTCCCAACCCTTTTTGGTTTCTATATGATATGTCCTCTCACGTCGACGTCAAATAAACGCCGTTTACAGACCACATAATATGGTCTGTGGACAGGGAACCTGTTAAGAGGAAAGGGTACCGGGCGCGCTCTCCATACAAACGTAGTCGACGGTTTCCTCCCTGGATAATGACACTAGCACAAATATTTTTGTACCATAAAACCTATACTGCCATAACTATGCCCCTATGTTTTGTTTTTTTTTCATTTTCTAATTATCATAGAAAGTAAGAGTTAAAAAAACAAAAGGGGAATGGTCAAAGTTTTATGCACCAAAAATATTTGCTCTAGTGTCATTCATTATCCAGGGAGGAAACAGTCGACTATGTTTGTATGGAGAGAGCGCAGGTACCCCCTTTCCTCTTAAAGTTTGTAGTACATAGTAACTATTATGTATTCTGTGTTTTTAAGAGGAAAGGGTACCGGGGGCTTTCTCCATACAAACTATTACAAACGTAGTCGACTGTTATCTCCCTGGATAATGACACTACAGCAAATATTTTTGGTGCATAATACGTAGAACTGCCATGACCATGCCCCTATTTTTGTTTTTTTTTTAATTTTTTTAATTTTAATTTTTATGTGAATTAGAAATTTAAAAAAACCAAAACATAGGGGCATAGTCATGGCAGTAATAGGTTTTATGGCACAAAAATATTTGTGCTAGTGTCGTTATCCAGGGAGGAAACAGTCGACTATGTTTGTATGAAGAGCGCACAGGTACCCTTTCACCTTAAAGACATCAATGTTTTCAAAGAGATACTTACGCAAGTAAAGTAGCGGGCCGCAGCTAATTTAAAGATAATTTTTTAAATTAAAATAAGACTTTATACGTAACAATTTGCAGTTGAAAATTGATCTGGGAAGTGGTTCATTAAATTCCCTGAGGATTGGTTCCTTTGTTGTTCGACTTTGTACCGTGTTCCAATTGTGATAAAGTGGAGTATTGTATGGCGAGGGTTAAGTGGGATTTATTGAATTTGGTATAGTCTGACTAAGACTGGTTCGTATTGGTTTTTTTTATGGGAACGGAGATGTCGCCATATTTTTAAACTAGCTGCGCTCCGCGGTTTCACCCGCGTAACTCCCGATCCCGTGGGAATATCGGGATAAAAAGTAGCCTATAACCTTCCTCGATAAATGGACTATCCAACATAAAAATATTTTTTCAATTCGAACCAGCAGTTCCTGAGATTAGCGCGTTCAAACAAACAAACAAACTCTTCAGCTTTATAATATTAGTATAGATTACACAACAATGGGGAATTTTCCTTCGGTAATAGGGAATTTTTTTTTGCGATAGTTTTGAAGTGAAAACTTCTTTAGCGGCGTTGAGCACTTTTTCTGTAATGGGTATAAAATCTTAAACTCGCGTCAGGACACGTGACCTGATCGAAAAAGCGTAAGACGGATGGAGAGTAGACAGCTATCCCCTCTCTACGGCGCGGCGAAAATGTATGCCTGGGCCTACTGTTTTTAATTTGGCTGTGAGTGTATTAAGACGTACATATGGTATTTTTTAACGGACGACTATTGACGGACGACAAATGTCGGACGACTATTTGTCGGACGACTATTGACGGACGACAAATGTCGGACGACTATTGACGGACGACAAATGTCGGACGACTATTTGTCGGACGACTATTGACGGACGACAAATGTCGGACGACAATTTGTTGGACGACAAATTTCGGACGACTATTTGTTGGACGACAAATGTCGGACGACTATTTGTCGTCCGACTATTTTTTTTTTTCATCTAAAACTCTTTTTGCGTATGTTCTCGCGACATATGAGATTTTACACAGATATACAGTTTTCACTTCTGCCTGCACTCCCGGAGTGCGCTGTTTTTTTTTTAAATATTAAGTCATTGTATTGTTCTGTTTAATTAAACTGTAGGTACGCTAGTTGTGTCTACTCGTGTGTTTGTGAAGTTTACACTTGAGTCCACGTATGATATATTTTTTACAGGAATTAGTAGGTCTCCGAGGAGGATGTCGCTACCGGTGCCGCTGGCGCTGGTGATGGTGGGCGCCGCGCTCGCGCTGGCGACCGACGTGCCCGCATTGCCCACGCTGCACTGTCCGACTGACGCAACAGAAAACCAATGCTCTACACACAACAGTACTGAATTCACGGTGAATGGTAAGCTGGGTTTGCTTGCAATCTCATTAGTTACTAGCTATGTATAATATGGGGTACGATTGTTTTATCAGCCCATGACGTCCTTATGCTAGCCATTACTTGACGACCTCTGTGGCACGTCGTCGGGCGAACACCCGCTTATGACGTAAAAGGTTGTGGGTTCGATTCTCGCCTCAAACAAGTATTAATGCTATAGATATTATGTGTTTCTGGTCTGTGTGTCTAAATATTGTTTATTAAGTACTTATATAGATATTTACAAAAAAGTATAGAATATATATTTATTTATGTAAAATGTATGTTAAAAAGTATATTTATTTTTATTTTCGAATATTTTTAGATAATAATTATATCGAGTTTACCTACGAGATCAACAAGACATTAACGCTGAAGTGCGACAACGACGTGCAGCTGGACGCGGCGGAGACGTTACGGTGGTTACCGCGGTTCACGCCGGCGTTACACGTCGGGAACGTCACCGTGACGGACTGTCTACCCGTGCACTATGCGACCGTGCTCGCTGCACTCAACGTCACGACGACATCGCCCTTCGACCTTGAAGTGACCACGACGTTCTTGAGGTTTCGCCCGGAGTCACCCGAGCACTTCGCCGACTTGCCTCTCCGCAACCTCAGGCTAACCAGAACGGGCGTGTTGCACGACCTGCCCGCCTCACTGGAGACCCTCACAGTGGAGGAAACCAACCTATCGGACAACATACTGGAAGCACTACCCCGTACCCTTACCGAGCTACGACTGGAGAGAGTGGAACACAACCGCATGCCTGCCGCGCTGCTGGACCTGCCCGAGTTGCGGTCGCTGCGTGTGAAGTTCGAGGTAATGAGTGTCAGGTTTAGGTTAGAATCTTCAACTTTTTGCCCATAAATATTTAACATTAGGGTGAATTTCCCAAACGTAAAATTTATGCGGCATGGATGAAATCGGTAGTTCTTTTATTTTTTTCTAGGTAGACACCTATACGATTATAATAAATTTTAATATCATTAAATTTAAATTATTTATTATTTATCACCGTCGTACACCAAAAACTTTGAATATTTAGGTTTATAACTGTTTTTATAGTGTTACCACAAAGTAATATTATTATTTGTTTACCGAGAATATTCTTGTGACTTTTATGGATTTGGACACCCTTAACCTTGATTTGAAAAACATTTTCAATGTTAAAAATATAAGAACAGCTGTAAAAAAAAACACTTCCGATTTCATCCGTGCCGCGTAAATTTTGCGTTTGGGAAATTCACCCTTAACGTCCAATTTCCTTTCGTATATTCATAGATCAATGGCGGGACGGTGGAGCGCAGCAACACGTCACGTCTACAGCAGCTATATGTGGAGGGTGCGGACGCCGCGCTGATGTCAGACTGGGCGCCGCCAGCTCTCGAGGAGGTCACCCTGAGTAGGTGGCACGCTGTAAACCCGAACCCGATACCTTCCTGCGACAAGCTGGTGAAGCTCACGTTGTTTATGCCGAAAGCAAGCGACCTACCCGCCGCGTGGGTGGCTCGCTGCCCACGCCTCAAAGAGCTCAACATCCGGGTAGCGATTCACTTGCATATGCTGTCGGCGCGACTGCTCGAGAACGCGACACAGCTCACAAGTCTCAAGATTTATGGCTCCCCCCTGTCTTCGTTGCCGGCACAACTATTCGCGGACACCCCCCACTTAACTCACCTCCACCTCAGTAAGAATCGCTTCAAGCAACTTCCCAGGTAGGTACATACATACCACGATACATCGACCCTCGTCTCAAATGTCAAATTGGTGAAAGACGATGGGAGTGCTGTCCTTTCTGATCCTAAACCAGTTCTGCGAGGGGTACCGCAAGGGTCCATTCTTGGTCCCTTACTATTCATTGTATATCGAGCTGATATAGTCAAGAATATAGAACATTCTAAAAACCACTTAATACGCTGATGTTGTACAGTTGTACATCTCTGGACGTCCTGCTGATGTAGGTGATACAGTCGAAAAGATAAATGATGATCTGGAACAAATCTCTGGGTGGGCTGGTCGAAATGTATTGATGCTTAGCCCTGCTAAGTCCAAATTCATGATACAAGGTCAAGTACAAGGTCCAAGTCCACGACATGCCTCTCAAAACGCAGGTGCGTTTTGAGAGGCATGTCTTGGACTTGGTAAGATCGTGTTTCTACCGGCTAAAGGTATTGTACAGGATTCGGAATCTCCTTTGTGTGACTGTACGTATCACGCTTTGTGAATCATTGATTCTGTTCAACGTATCCAAAACGCATGTTGCCGCTTTTGCTACGACATTCCACCAAGGAGTTATATTACACCATACCTAAATTGTGCCTAAATAACTCATCTATTTTAAATTTAAATATGGAGTCTCGTAGGTAGTTGACCTGTTTACTATTCGACGTCGTCAGCAAGAGGAAACCTGAATATCTCTGCGCTATATTAAAATTCTCCACATTTGACGACAGATATGGGGTTAGAGAGGTGCGGGATGTTATGTTCTCATATTGTCACAAAACTGTGACATTCAAGGGCAGTTTCCGCTACCTGTCAACCAAGTGCTGGAACAATATTCCTCCACCTCTTAGGAGTTACATATTATAATAACTAAGTTAATTATAACTATGTTCGAAATAACTACGGTCGATTCACATAAGTTCATAATACCTAACGGTCGATTCGGCTACACAATTTTAATAACTAAGTTCAATATGAACTATGTTCGAAATAACTACGGTCAATTCACATTATTATGTTCATAAATACCTAACGGTCGATTCAACTACTTTTTAATAATACCTAAGTTAGATTCAACTAAAATTAATTGAGCTAACGAACGATTGATCTAATGTACGAAACACCTACGGTTTAAAACAAATCCAATTTTATAAAATACATCCTCCCTAACCAAGTGAAATAGGTAGAATTCGTTTCTAGCACTCGCCGGCCGCTGCCACGGCACCGCTCGCTTCGCTCGTTCGGCTCGTTCGTTGTGGTCGCAGTTCTAACATAAACCTAACCTATTCATGTCGGTTCTGGGTAGGGAGTTTTCCGGGTGGGTCTTTATATGCTGCCCTAACCAAGTCAAATAGGTAAAAATCGGAGCAACATTATAAAAACCCACCCGGAGAACTACCTACCCAGAACCGACAAGGATAGGTTAGGTTTATGTTAGAACTCCAGCCACAACGCACGAGCTGAGCGAGCGAAGCGAGCGGTGCCGCAGCAGTGGCTGGCAAGTGCTGGGAACGAATTCGACCTATTTTACTTGGTTAGGGAGCATGTATTTTATATTTTTGATTTTTTTTAAACCGTAAGTGAAAAACCATAGATGAATTAATTGTAGTTTAATTAACCGTAGGTGAATTGATCGTAGTTAAATTGACCGTAGGTGTTTTGTCCATTAGGTATTTTAAACAGTAGGTATTATGACTGTAGTTATTTCGAACAAAGTTAATTAACCGTAGTTGTTTCGTACATTGGGTATTTCGTTCATTAGTTATTACAAAAATATGTGAAACAACCATTAGGTATTTTAAACAGTAGGTATTTTGAGCGTAGTTATTTCGAATTTATATTGAACTTAGTTATTATGATATGTAACCCTCTTAGGTGTTTGAAAAAAATTTAGGTGAAAAATTCAATTAACCAAGTTTTTGGTTTTTTATTTTTATCTTTTTCAAAAATGTTTTTTTTTTTTCTACGAAATTTGGTGAAAACTTACCTTATTATGTCCCAAATACACTGCAATTTATTTGATTTAAAATATTTATTTTTTCGCCTTACTTACTTACGCTGGCTCAGCGACCCGAAGCGGATCTTGGCCTCCGACACCAAAAGCCGCCATTGCACCCTTTTCTGCGCCACTTGTTGCCAATCGGCTGCATGAAGGGCTTGCAGGTCTTGTTGGACTTGTTGGTTTTCGCCTTATTTTAACTTAATATCAAAAAAGCACCCTAATTTTCAATCGAAAATTCTCGCGTCAAAATATCAGCTTTTTTCAAAAAGTTGGTATGATTTCTGTTTGCTGAAATCTCTACTTTCCGATGGTGAAAAAAAATTTTTTTTTTGTTTAAAAGTTGTATAAAAAAGGGTGTCCATATTTATTAGTTGGCTGTCATATGATTTTTTTTAATTAGGTATGGCACATTATGTCGATTTCGTCATAACGCCGATGTTGACGTCATCAGAGTGCACTCTGATGACGTCAACATCGACATCATCAACATCAGTGAAGATCAAACATATTATAATCAAAAATATGCTCCATATCAACGATTATTTTTGATTAAATGTAGAAGATGTCTATTTCTCTAAATAGTATTGTAATTTAAATTGAATAAAATAAATAAACAATCCCGATTAGGTGTTTTAAGTATAGGTAACTTATCCGGTTAGTATATTACTAACTTACTTACGCTGGCTCAGCGACCCGAAGTGGATCTTGGCCTCCGACACCAAAAGCCGCCATTGCACCCTTTTCTGTGCCACTTGTTGCCAATCGGCTGCATGAAGGGCTTGCAGGTCTTATTGGACTTGACAAATAATTGTTCACTTGCTCTACATTCAAGGTACGCTTACGGTTAGACGCTTTCTATTAGGCTTTTTTGTGAATGATTCATCATTGTTGTTTACTAATAAGTCATTTATGTGTAGGTACTTGTTTTCTTGAGCGTTATAATTATTTTTGTTATTGCGTTTTACGCAATCTAGTAGTTGTGGCTCAAAGCTTGTTTTCACTGGTTGCGCGGTTGGTTCGTTGTTGATAATTAGTGCAGTCCTCTCGACGCAGCATTTGTACAATCTATATGGTAGATTCCCGTGCAGATATGACAGGTAAGACGTTGTCGATTTTGTATTAGCTTTTTGCATTTTTTGCACCGTGGCGCCTTGTGTCGAGTAGCTGCGTAAGTTTATCAACACAGTCAACGGGTCAAAGTCCAATTTCGGATTTATTATTGTTAAGCCGGGCCGTTAAATTATTTTAAAAATAGCAAATAGTTCACTTCATAATAATATAAATGTATTAAAACACTATCACTTGTATTGTAATTTAAAGTATGCTGTGATTATTTAATGTAATGTGCTTTTAGTTATTTATTTTGGGTTGTAAAACACATAAACGTTTTGGTAGTTTTTTATCACTGGTTGTTATCACTATCTATTACAAACGTTTTCACTCGCGAGATGTATCATATTATAGACAATATTTATAACATTTAGCACTGGTTTTACTGAATCTTAATCATTTTAAAAAATATTTTTCGCGGGAGCCGATCTGGATACAACGCACGCCATCTTCTAGCTGTTTTCCCGGTGTATCAAACACCTTGTTTAAAATATTTTGGTAAAACTTTAGGCGGCGACACGAACGTCTCGGCGAATCATTCATTGTTCCATTGGATGTGGTTGGAGTCAGTGCACTTTACGTGCATTCATAATATACTTTGTTGTTGCAGTTCGATTCTGACGTTACCGCTGTTGGCGTTAGACTTAAGAGGCAACGACTTAAATACTAGTGAGGTTGCGAAGCTAGCCTCCTTAACTGAGCTGAGGAGTCTCTCGCTGGCGGAGAACCTGGAGCTCGGCGATCTCTGCGCTGTCAACGACAGTAATGTCACAGGTAACTTTAGCCACCTTCAGTTCATAATGTTTAATTCTTAATTGTACAACGGTTTCCAAATGTCGAAATCCCTAAGGTTACATATCATAATAACTAAGTTCGTCATAACTATGTTCGAAATAACTACGGTCATAATGCCTACTGTTCAAAATACCTAATGGTTGTTTCACATATTTTTATAATAACTAATGAACGACATACCTAATGGACGAAATACCGACGGTTAATTTACCTAAGTTCATTATAACTATGTTCGAAATAACTACGGTCATAATACCTACAGTTTAAAATACCTAATGGTCGAAATACCTAATGGACGAAACACCTACGGTTAATTTAAGTACAATTAATTCAACTACGGTTTTTCACCTGCGGTTTTAAAAAAACAATTTTATATATAGTATCTAATCAAGTCAAATAGGTAAAATTCGTCTCTAGTTGCGTGATAAAGGCAGCATGTAAAGACCCATCCGGAACACCCCCTACCCAGAACCGACATGGATAGGTTAGGTTTATGTTAGAACTGCGACCACAACGCACGAGCCGAGCGAGCGTAGCGAGCGGTGCCGCGGCAGCGGCCGGCGAGTGCTAGAAGCGAATTCTACCCATTTTACTTGGTTAGGGTATTTTATAAAATTGATTTTTTTAAACCGCAGGGAAAAACCGTAGTTGAATTAATTGTACTTAAATTAACCGTAGGTGTTTCGTCCATTAGGTATTTCGACCATTAGGTATTTTAAACTGTAGGTATTATGACCGTAGTTATTTCGAACATAGTTATATTGAACTTAGTTATTATAATGTGTAGCCCAATCGACCGTTAGGTATTATGAACTTATGTGAATCGACCGTAGTTATTTCGAACATAGTTATATTGAACTTAGTTATTATGATATGTAACCATCCCTAAAATGTCCAATCCAATGTTTAGGCATTCACGGCTAGGCAATCTACTTCAGTCAATTGACGTGTTCAGGGTAAAATCATAAATTGCTGACGTCAATATTTTATTTATGAAATCAATAAACCTATGTATTAAGTTTCGTTCAGATCGGTTGTAAACTACCTGTAGAAGAGTACCTATAAATGAACAAACACTAGCTGCGCTCCACGGCTTCACCCACATAAGTCCCAATATCGTGGGAATATCAAAATAAAAAGTAGCTTGGAACCTTCCTCGATAAATGGACTATCCAACACAAAAAGAATTGTTCAATTCGAACTGAATTCCTGAAATAAGCGCGTTCAAACAAACTCTTCAGCTTTATAATAATAGTATAGATACCTACATACTGACAGAGGAAATCAAGTATTGCCAGACTTGAAGCAGAGACGCTTCACTCGCTCGATCAACAAATGCGATCCTCTTGTATACTTCCTACAGAATATAAAATGAAATCTTCGTTGGCCTCGCTGTCGAAACTGGAGCGATTGTTCTTGTCAGATACCAACGTCTCGGTCATCTGCAGCGACTGGCGCGAGGACATGGTGAACCTCGAGTATCTCGACCTCAGTCACACGAAGATACGCAACCTGACGGTGAGTAGCGAGGGGGAGGAGTGAGGAAGGAGTGCAATCACTCGAGTGACGCGTCGTTTGCTTGTTCACAGTACCAGGATATGCAGTTCAAGCGCAGTGTACCGGCCGAGGTGGATGTCACCAGCAGTATATTATACTTCACTGCAGACGACTACGATAGAGCTGCTGCAGCTGCCGCAGTGGCCCCTCCCAGTCGCAAAGTTACCATAATGATTACATTATCGTCTATAACGGAAGACTGCAATTACTACCGGATCGCAAAGGCGATGAACGGTGGGTTGCTGCCGTTACATGACTTGAAGATATATTGGAAAAGATCGTTGGAAACCGTTCGCGCCGACTTATTATTATGTGGCACGAAGGAGGTGTGTGCTGACGTTTGTTAGATTCGATCCAGAGTTATTTCTCCATTATTTTTATCAAGTTCACGTCTAAGGTTGACTTGCACAATAAAAATAAAAGCGCTTAGACCTTAAACATGATTAACGGACTGTCAAAATGTCAAACTGATTAATTAATACAACCTTGTGATTAATGAAATAGAATTTAATTTGAAATTACTAGTTCAATGCATTGTTTTTTGTACATTATACTAAAATACTACTACTATACCCATAGAATTAGAGTAAATGCCTCATACCAAAACATAATTATTATGACAGAAGACTTTATGCGGATTTTTTTTTATCAATTGGAAATCTATTTTGATTGTAATAAAATCTTATATATAAAAATGAATCGCAAAATGTGTTGGTAAGCGCATAACTCAACAACGCCTGGACCAATTTGGACAATTCTTTTTTTGTTGTGTTTGTTATTGTCAGGAGAAGGTTCTTATAAAAGAAAAAATTAAGAAAATTGAGCAGAAAATTATCACGCGGGTGAAACCGCGGGGCGCAGCTAGTCTTATATATAAAAATGAATCGCAAAATGTGTTGGTAAGCGCATAACTCAACAACGCCTGGACCAATTTGGCCAATTCTTTTTTTAGAATATTCCATAAGGTACGAGGATGGTTCTTACGGAGAGAATATTTTAAAAAATTGCCTAAAAATGTCTAAAAACAACACTTTTCTATACTCCATACCATACAAACGATTCGTAATAATACAAGTCAATAAGAACTTTAATACCATAACATAAAGTTCAAGTTTTAATGGAGAGGTTCCGGGAAGGCAAAACAATTGAGTGATGTATAAATATTGATGTCAATCGTGTCGCGGTGTTAGTTGCCAAACTACACCTAAACGGCTGAACCGATTTGTATGATTTTTAACCCCCGACACCAAAACGACGGGGTGTTATAAGTTTGACGTGTCTGTGTGTGTGTGTGTCTGTCTGTGGCATCGTAGCTCCCGAACGGCTGAAAAGATTTTGATTTAGTTTTTTTTTATATGGCAAAACAACGTTTGCCGGGACAGCTAGTATTAAATAAAACGAAATTCATTTGAAACAATCATTTTATTAAAAAACTAGCTGCGCCCCGCGGTTTCACCCGCGTAATAATTTTCTGCGCAACTTTCTAATTTTTTTCTTTCATAAGAACCTTCTCTTGACAAAAACAAACACAACAAATAAAGAATTAGCGAAATTGCTCTAGCCATTCACGCGTGATGCCGTGACCAAGTTAAATTGGGATTTTTATTTTTATGTAGCTTAGTTGTTAAATACTTTTTCATTACTCATACTCCGAAAGTAGGTCTAAAGATGCGTGAAGAGCGTGTAGAAAATAAAATTTCCAGCCCTAGGGAAAATCGCTTTCACTGACAGCTGTCATGTCAAATAATGGCTTCGCACGACTCGTGCAATGTGCATATAGCCAGTATCAGTATCATTATACATTATGAACTTCATAACCTAACCTCCTTACTTTAAGTAACACCAAAGAATAACACTACATGTATACAATCTCTTTGATCCCAACCTTGTAATAGGATCAGGTAGTATGAAGTCTCTCATTCACTCTCGTTGTTAGGAAGAATTTTATGTATTATTCGTAATGAAAAGCACAGTGTTTACCTCGGGTGAAAGACTCATTAAGTCCCTCGAACTATTAGCGCCCTCGCTACGCTCGGGCGCCAAACTCCGTCTCGGGACTTGTATTGAGTGACTTTCACACCTAGGATAACAATGTACTATTTTTACATCGAATCTCTTCTGTGGTGTGGTCCTATCTAGCGGGCTCCCGTTAGCTACACTCATGAAAGTGATGTACTTCCTTGAATATAATGATAATAAATCATCTAGATAGATGATAATTCCAATATAAATAAATGATAATAATTAATAAGTATAGCAGGACATTCCACACATCGCCATCTAGCCCAAAATCTTAGTAACGATAGGTCAGCGTTTGACCACTATCACATTCATTCATTCATTCATTTAAAGTAATATAGGCTACTTTTTATTCCTACTTACTTACAACAGATATACTACTTAATACATAATAATACTAGCGACCCGCTCCGGCTTCGCACGGCTATATAATGCATGTATTAAGTATACATAATATAAACTTTTTTCTTGAATCACTATCCAATAAAAAAAAAACCGTATCAAAATCCGTTGCGTAGTTTTAAAGATCTAAGCATACAAAGGGAAATAGGGACACAAAAAGCGACTTTGTTTTATACTATGTAGTGATAGTGATGTAGTGATATATTTTCTTTTGTACATAATTTACTTATTGACCGAACGAGAGAAGCGAGAGAGGTCTAGTGTTGAGAAGGGTCGGTCGCTCGTATGTTTGTATGTTTGTTCGACGATAACTTGAGTACCGTTGCTCTGATCTTCATGATTTTTGGTATACAAGTAGTTGAGGTTCATAGAATTTTTAAGTTCGAACATGAGCAGGATCGGTCAAGGGGTTACGGAGACAGGGGGTCCAAAAGGGGATCTACCTCTTTGCCACACAAACTATAGGGCAAATATACCCGAGTGGGGTATCAAATGAAAGGGCGTAACTTCGGTGACAATAATATGGTACCATGGAACTGATCTGATGATAGAGCTGGAAGGAATCTGCAGGAATTATCTCATTAGCCATACTTCATAGTTCATTCATTCAAACTACTCGTCAAGAGTCGTCTTGGCGAGTACTTGCTTTGTATTTCAATGGTAACCAGGGTCTGATGATGGAACTGGAAAGTGGTCATAGGAACTTCGCAATGAAACGACACAACCCCATCGAGTTTGGGCTTGTTAGAATCGTCTTGACGAGTAGTTTGTCTTTCAATGGTAACCAGGGTCTGATGATGGAACTGGAAGGTGGTTATAGGAACTTCGCAATGAAACGACACAACCCCATCGAGGTTGGGTTCGTTAGAATCTTCTTGACGAGTACTTGCTTTGTCTTTTAATGGTAACCAGGGTCTGATGATGGAACTGGAAGGTGGTCATAGGAAATTCGCAATGAAACGACACAACCCCATCGAGTTTGGGCTCGTTAGAATCGTCTTGGCGAGTACTTGCTTTGTCTTTCAATGGTAACCAGGGTCTGATGATGGAACTGGAAGGTGGTCATAGGAACTTCGCAATGAAACGACACAACCCCATCGAGTTTGGGCTCGTTAGAATCGTCTTGACGAGTAGTTTGTCTTTCAATGGTAACCAGGGTCTGATGATGGAACTGGAAGGTTGTCATAGGAACTTCGCAATGAAACGACACAACCCCATCGAGTTTGGGCTCGTTAGAATCGTCTTGACGAGTAGTTTGTCTTTCAATGGTAACCATTGGGCCAATGGGTTTGATCTAACATATTTCGTTATCAAAGACCAAAAAGTATAAAATAAATTGATAGTTTAGAAAAACTAAAAAAACCCGCTTTAATAAAAAACTCCAACTAAAAAATAGAAAATAAAATTTAATAAATTTGGATTAAGAATATTGTAAATAGTAAGCGTGTTACATTGTGATTGCAAAAGAAAAATAATGAAGGTGTAGCATCACAACACAATGTAACACGCTTACTATGTACAATATTCTTAATCCAAATTTAACGGGTGTGATGATTGAGCTGGACCTATGCTTTTAGGACTTAACAACAACAACAAGTTAACAACAACAACAACAAGTTATGCCTGTCGTGTTTGGATTCTCTAAATCATCCAATGTCAGATAATAGCGATACTAGGCACCTATCATTCAAATAAGATAGACCTGTCGTATTTTGAGTTTTTCGTCGTTATATTATACATTTTAGTACCTACTTTACGCTGAAATATAATAATCGCTGAAAAAACTCGTGAGGTCTCAGTTCGGGGCGAACTACTAGTTTATTTTAAGTTGACTGTTCTAAGTCTGACCTATGTTTGAAACAATAAGTTTATTGTTGCGGTGCACAGAATTAACTCTCATCGCTTTTCTAAATACCAATAACCCTGTATATATTATTAGACGTAGGTATCGGAAAACCATGTGTATTTCGAGTAGCTGGTTGTATCCGCTCAGTTGGAATAGCTGGTGGGTCGCAGTCGACACCGACTGATGCAGTTAGTGAGACGCGTGTGTTGCTGATCACGTGCCACCTCGTATCTACTTGTGTTTGTGAACTTTAAGCATTACTACCACGTGTCATATTTGTAAGTGATATGAGTCGGTCAGCGAGCAGGATGCCGCTACCGGTGCTGCTGGCGCTGGTGATGGTGGGCGCCGCGCTCGCGCTGGCGACCGACGTGCCCGCATTGCCCGCGCTGCACTGTCTGACGAACACTACAAAGGACCAATGCGAGGAATACGACAGTGAATTCAGAGTGAATGGTAAGCTGGGTTTACTTGTAATCTTACTTATTTTAGAATGAAAAATGAATATTTTTTTAAAAGGTAGATAGATGATCTGTCTTAGAATGAAGATAGAGAGAAAGAAAGAAAAGTGTGCAGACCATCAGCCGGATGGTTCGAGAATTATACACATAGGAGTCATGATGTTGATGGGTGAAGGGAAATATAGAACCGGCATCACATTAGGCTTCCTTTTACTAAACATAATTAATAACAATAGTCCGATTGATAGAACCACAGGCAAAACACCTATGGATCGACCAGTAGAACTCCAAGACAATAAATGATAATTTTGAGGGACGAAAGTCAGGATCAACGGCCGATTGGAGGCAAATATGCCCGAGACAGGGTTTCAAATCAAAGGGTACGATTCCTATACATTGACAAATCTAATTATCAATATGATACATTATTGAAAATAAAAAGTATAAGGAACACTATGCGGTGCTATATAAGACCCATACCCATCGATATAGGGCAATGTAACGGACAAATATAAATGCTTTCACACCAAACCTCTAAAGCCGTCGGGATATTGAAAGAAACGTGATGTGTTCCATGTTTTAACAAATATCCCGTTTCTGAGACGCTTATGAGGTTAAGTGTGAAGGCATTATTTGTTCGCAGTAATGCTAGATATGGTTGTCAAAGTGAACTGCGGCGTTTCAAGTTACTAATATAAGTACCTATCAAATTATGTCTAAAGGCCTTTAAGTATCTGATGGGCAAATGTGAGACACCCTAATTGTGGGTTCACTATGTAGCTTACGTGGTCAAAGTGGATCTTAGTGCAGATCTAAGTGATGAGCCCGACGTTGTTTTGTTTACCCTTGATTTGGGATACTACAATTATTATTATAATAGCGTTCTAACAACGTCTTGTCCTACTACGGATGTTGCTAGAACGATATTAGAAATCGTATTTAAAATGTCGATTTAATTTGAGTTAAGTTTATCCTATCGTCGTGGTCAGTGTTCGAATGATTTCTCGACATACTATCTAATATAAAAAAAACAGCGCACTCCGGGAGTGCAGGCAGAAGTGAAAACTGTATATCTGTGTAAAATCTCATCTGTCGCGAGAACGGCTGAAAATGCTCACCCACAAAAGTGCCCAACGCGCCATAAGAAGTTTTCACTTCAACAATAAACTTGTTATTTCTCATAGAATATTTCTTGAAACGATCTGCTACTGCCATCTATTAGCACTCACTTAAACAAATATAGTTTATTTTTTATTCGCTAGATGGCAGTAAAAAATTTAAATCAGCGCCATCTACATTCGAATAGCGGTCTTTCTAGAAACTAAGTTTCTCAATTTGTGTAATAGATGGCAGTATAAGTTAAACAAAAATACTAACACAAATAAAATCTCATCTGTCGCGAGAAATCTCATCTGTCGCGAGAACGGCTGAAAATGCTCACCCACAAAAGTGCCCAACGCGCCATAAGAAGTTTTCACTTCAAAAATGTATTAAAATTTTAAACGACAAGCAAGCGTTATCAAGTCCTCGTCGTCGTCGGGGTGATGTTTTTTACATAAAAACATAAATTATATATTATGTTTGAAGCGGGAATCGAACTTCCTTCTGCGTCACAGTCGTGTCTTTGCCCGACGCGCCACATCTAATGTATGTTAAGTCAAAAGGGTAAAAGGGAGAGTTATGTTTTTAACCAGTATTTATGTTAAAGATAATGACAATGCTATTTTATGCAATTTTATTTTACATACTTTTAGGTGTTTTTGTCGGCTTATCTTACGAGGATAACAACATACTAAGCCTGAATTGCGACAACCTGCAGCTGGACGAGGCGATACGGTGGTTGCCGCGGTTTACGCCGGTGCTACACGTCGGGAACTTCACCGTGTCGTGTTGTCCACCCGTGCACTATGCGACCGTGCTCGCTGCACTCAACGTCACGCCGACATCACCCTTCAACCTTGAACTGTATGACATGGAAGGCAAACCAAAACTTGATGACACGCACTTCACTGACCTGCCCCTTCTCCGTCACCTCACGTTACAGTCCGCGGGCGTACTAAACGGCCTGCCCGCCTCGCTGAAAGGTCTCACAACGCTCACAATGGTGACGACGTCCCTAGTGGACGACGCTGTACTTGAAGCACTACCCCGTACCCTCACCGAGCTTCGAATGGATGGAGTGAACTTCACACGTATGCCCGCCGCCGTGCTGGACCTGCCCGAACTGCGTTTGTTGTATGTGAACTTCTGGGTAAAGATGTTCAGGTTTAGATTTCAATTTACAACTTTTTGCCCATACCTATATAATATTTCAAGTACAACGAGTTGTAACGTCGTTTTAATCTGATTTTGTTTTTCGTGTGTCCATAGTCCGACGACATGGTGATGGAGCGCAGCAACACGTCGCGACTAGAACAGCTATACGTGCATGGCGCAGACGCCGCGCTAATGTCGGACTGGGCGCCGCCAGCTCTCGAGGATGTCTTCCTGGAGCATTGGCGGGCCAAGAAACCGAACCCGCTACCAGCCTGCAACAAGCTGGTAAAGCTTACGTTGTATAGACCAGACGTGATCGAACTGCCCGCCGGGTGGGTGACTCACTGCCCGCGGCTCAAGGAGCTCCAAATCAAGTCCGCAGACAGCCTGTTGGAGCTGCCGGCGAGACTGCTTGAGAACGCGACGCAGCTCACCAGCTTCGGGATTCAAGATGCCTACCTGACTTCTTTGCCGGCACAACTATTATCGAACACCCCTCACTTGACTTATCTCGACCTCAGTCGCAATCAACTAATACAACTGCCACCACATCTATTCGCGGACACCCTACACTTGACACACCTCAAGCTCCGTGGTAATCAATTCAAAGAACTACCCAGGTAACTTGTCTAATTAATTTTGGTGAACTTTCGGCGGCCACACGAACGTCTCGGTGAATCATTCATTGTTGCATTGGAGGTGATTGCAGTCAGTGCACTTTACGTGCATTCATATAGTGTGTTGTTGCAGTTCGATGCTGACGTTACCGCTGTTGTCGTTAGACTTAGGATCCAATGAGTTGAATTCAGATGTGGTTGCGGAGCTAGCCACGTTCACCGAACTAAGGAGTCTCTCGCTGGATTGGAACCTGAAGCTCGGCGATCTCTGCGCTGTCAGTGACAGTAAAGTCAAAGGTACACTTTGCTGACACTTAGGAGTATAATCCAGGGATAATGCTCCTAAACGTCGCCTCCTTCACCAGGTAGATGGATAACGAAGGTTGTATTCCATAGCTTTACGGAGCGGTGTGCTCGCTGTTTTCATTCTTCGTACATACTTATATGGTTCCGGGTCGCACAATGCTGCGACACGTTAGGTTATATTATTGACTAAATAAATGTGATCCTCTTGTATACCTGCTACAGAACAAAAATTGAAATCTTCGTTGGCCTCGCTGTCAAAACTGGAGCGACTGGAGTTGTATAGCACTGGCATCTCGATCATCTGCAGCGACTGGCGCGAGGACATGGTAAACCTCACGTACCTCGACCTCAGTGACACGAAGATCGAGAACCTGACGGTGAGTGGCGAGGGGAGAGTAAGGGAAGGGAATAATCCCTCGACTGACGCGTCGTTTCTTTGTCCACAGTACGAGGACCTGCAGTTCAAGCGCAATGTACCCGCCGTGGTGAAGCTCTCCGGCATGATATACTTCAGTGCAGATGACTACGACAGAGCCGCTGCAGCCGCCCCATTCAGTAACGATGTTACCGTTATGCTAAGTTCGCATAAATACTACGACTGCGCTCTCTACTGGATAACGGAAGCCTTAAGCAACGACTTTCTGCCGCTATACGATGTGCAGTTAGATGACACATCGTCACTAAGAACCGTTCGCGTCGATAACCGATTGTGTCCCAGCAGAGAGACATGTGCCACGGTGCCGGCTGGCTGTGACTGCGGCATGGCGAGTGACGGACTGCTGCGCGTCGTTTGCGTCAGTATCAAGCTGGATCGCGTGCTGTTATTGCAATCACTCGCCGATGACTTTAATATACTTGATCTGGTCCTCGTCAACAACTCAATCAACGAGCTGGTTCTCAACGATCTCCCGTATCATATCCGTGTAAGTATTGTCCCCCATCCCTCACTGCCACTCGCTCCACCCGCTCACCCTCGACCCTCGTACTTGCTTCAGGTGCTTGATCTGCGCAACAACTCGATCAGCTACATGACCGAGACGACGGCTCGCGCGCTCGTATCCGGCACCAAGAGGCGCGTGCTGCTCGCGGGCAACCGCCTAGAGTGCTCGTGTCGTGCGACGCCGGCGCTGCGCGTGCTGCGCGACCACGCCGCCGTACTCGTCGGGTACGACGCGCTGCGGTGTGAGGACGGAAGGACGTCTAAAGAAGCGATAGATGCCTGCTGGACGTTAACCACCATGGTTATAACAGCTTTAATCCCAACTGCCACAGCGGCGACACTCGCGCTGTGTTTGTGGTTGAAGTGGCGCTACGTACTTGGACACACTCGGGCCCTGCTGTGGCGTCTCGGGTGGAGTTCTCGTGACGATTATGACGCGGCGCGGACGGCGTGGTGGTCAGACGCGTTCGTGATGTTCGGTCGCGGCGACGAGCGTCCGGCGCTGGAGGTAACGGCGCGGCTGGAGCACGGACCGAGACCGCGTCGTGTATGCCTCGCCGAGCGCGACTGGATGCCGCCAGCGCAGCTCAGCGAGTGTATCACTCTGTCGGCGCGTACGGCGCGACGCACGGTCGCGCTCGTCTCGCGAGAGTGCGAGCGCTCTCTCGAACTGGATGAGATACATGCAGTAGCGCGGCGCGGCGCGCTTGTGCTGGTGCTGCCCCCTGCTGGCGAGCTGGAGGACGCGGCGCTGCGTCGGTACGCCACCGGCTACCCACACATGGTGCTGCGCCGCGACGCACCCGACTTCTGGCGCCGGCTGGAGCGTGTGGTGCCTGCGTCTCCACCGACACCTCCATCCGAATACATTCAGTTAGTCCCGGTGACCCCGCACCGATGACTAGACAACCTGCTACAGTACAGCTAGTACAGTATCCAGTCACTCACACACACACACACACAGTCTCCTTCACTGTGCAGTACTATGTATATTGGAATACAACATGACATAGTGTCGAGGTACAAGTTAGCTTTACGATGTGAAACCGGTCAAGTGGGAATCGGGACTCACTAACAATGGAGGCAACACCTTAATAAATGTCCAGCTTAAATAAATATGTTGTTATATTTTTAAAAAAGTACCTACCTAAAAATTTGGTTAGTCTAATTAGCCAAAACCTCTCTTTTTTGTTTTGTATCTTCTAATTTTGTATAAGTTCCTGGAGCACCTAGATACATATTGGAGAAAAGGCTTCTTGCAAATAGAAGCTAGATCTCTAAGTAGTTGAGTAGTGATGGTAATAGGTTTGGAACACAAATAACGGGTAAATAACATGATCAAAAGTTCCAACATGAACCACTGACGTGCACGGTGAAGTGAACCACATTTAATTTTTTATAACAATATCAACTACTATTTCAAAATTAGCAACAATTATTAACTTCAACAAACAAGACAAGATTACACTGTATCAAAAAAATACATACAACCGAATTGAGAACCTCCTCCTTTTTTTGAAATCGGTTAAAAAATATGAAAAGTCTTACTGTAAGCATCGTCGAACCCAACCAACTTACCGACCGATGACTGCGCAACGAAAGATCCCTTAATCGCCTCAGCGCTTGCTTTTATTTTATAGGCGGCGCGGTGGTGAGATCGGCAATGTCCACAATAAGTTTGACAGACGTGACGTCACTTTTCTGCTAACAGTATCATAATTATTGACCTAAAAATATTTTCTTTAAAATCAAAATAATTAATTAAGGGCTCAAATAGTAATTAATAATAATAAAAAAGCCCGCAGGGCACCTTGAGGCGAGGTGACGGGGAGTAGCGACCCCGCGGTCCCGAGTGCTCCAGGGGGAAGCAACCGTTCCTCATCTCCGGCTGGCCTTAGTTGGCTGATCGGAGTGAACAATGACGAGGAAGCGGTCCCCCGCCTCTGGCTTGCCTTCACCGGCCGTCCAGAGTGGAGTCGCAAGAGTATATTCGAAGGATATATGCCGCACGTAAGTGGTGAGTGGGCCAGGTAGGCTGGACCCTCAGGGAGCCCGTGACCTGAGTTTAAAACCCAGTGTGGCGTCACTATCCTTAAGCCACTCTCGTCCCTGTTGCCCCCTTGCTGTAATTTACTCAGCTGATTAGGGTGGCCCAGTTTGAGAGTTGGCGAGTCTCCGCCTGCCACTTTTACATGTTTGTTGAACATTGTTACGGCAGGTGCCATAGTACCCATAGTTCCCCAGTATCCAGTCCACTACCATCCCATCACAATAGCCCAAGTAGTAGTTTTCTCCTGTAGTTTATCAATAGTTCTATTCAAACCGGAGGTTGTCCTTGGCTGCATTTTATAGTGCAGACAGGGATAATCGCCGGTTTGATGTCCACATCATACTTTGCCATTAAACTTGTTATTGTAAAGGGCCTCTACGTGTTGGCTTCGGCCCCACGCATGCCTTCCAAAGGTCCGGGACTCCATAGTCCCGTGATATAGGACATATAACAAACAAATAATAATAATAATAAAATTCATTTATTCAGATCATTACAATCCAATATTTGTTAGTACTTATGTATATAATCAAAACTTATAAACTAATGTTAGTAATAAGAAATAAAACAGCAATTAATAATTAATATAATTATAATTAATTAATATAATTATTAATTAATATTATTGTTAGTAATTAATGCACTTATAAAATTAATAATAAATTATTTCAATCATTTTGATAGGAACTTATGAATTTTTAAACATTTAAAATATAATCAAACGTAAAAGAAAAGTAGTCGAATTGATTTGGTAAACAAGTCGCTGCCATAGTCAATCTAGCAACTTAAAATAACGTTTTTATCACAGTTGCTCATAAAGTGGATCTTATTAAACCGCGTTTAGGCTCATAATGCAACGTATTATACACGCGTGCGATAAAAAAAATCCAACTAGTGCTAAAATAATACGTCATCCCGATATGTCAAATACGTATCTTACTGCTAATGACATATAGTAGATGAAACATTCTTAAGGACATCGTTCAAATCGTACCCAAAACTTAAGGTGCCGGCCAGAAAAAAAAATGTTTCTATCTTGTAGAGAATAACATTTTAAACAATGTTTACTAAGGCAACAAAGAGCTACGATCAACCATCGTTGAGTTATTTTACATTGAAAACCCAAAAAAATGCATTTTGTAGAGATCCGTTTGACCACTTTTAAGATATTACTACAGAAAAAATATAAAAATAAGTAGTAAATGGATAAGCTTTGTCTGTTTTTATTATATTTATATAAATAGGTATATCCAATAACCCTTTCAGAAGTTTTAGTGGGATTTTAAGTGGTCAAACGGATCTCTATAAAATGCATTTTTTTGGGTTTTCAATGTAAAATAACTCAACGATTTTTGATCGTAGCTCTTTGTTGACTTAGTAAACATTGTTAAAAATGTTATTCTCTACAAGATAGAAACAATTTTTATTACTGGCCGGCATTTTTTTTTGTGGGTATTTTTTGTTAGAAACATGAATGATCTCCTTTATCTGGGTTATACTGTTTTGATGTATAGAAAAAGGTACCATCCAAAGAGGTTTTAAGCCTTGCTGGCTTAAAACTCTTTGTTGGTACCTTTTTTCTTCTTTTCAAAAGGTTGTCTCTAAAGTCTGATAACGAACGATAATATTACGTGATGACGTTTTTGAAAATAATTAAAAATTGAGTTTTGTTTTTATTTTGTTTTTTCTTTAGGTAATTACATAAATATATTTTTTCCTTACCATTATATTCTGTTTTTACCCGCCGACGCAAAAACAAATTAAAAAAACCCTAAAAAAATATTGTATGTCAGACGCTGTATAGGTTAAAAGTCTTTTGCCTAACCTTTCGGTAGTGTAATTAACAAAAAATAGTAAAAATAACCTAAAATTCTTAAAAACTTTTTATTATTAAAATTTTAACAAGTCTTTTTTTTTATTCGCAACTGTGATAAAAAACGTCGTACGATACACGTGTGAATTGATCATTCCATCTCGGCTTTTGCCACGCTCGCGTTCCGCTCGCGCGTCATAAACCGCCTCTATGGAATGATCAACTTTCCACACTTGTATCGCAATGTACTATTCTCTAATAACAAAATAACATTAAAATCAATAGTCGCTATCATACATGTATCTGAGAGACATGGTTTTCTTTGAACAACTATTTAATTGTAAAGTATAGAATAGTCTTCCATGTGTTTAAACTAAGAATTATAAATTAAATCTAAATTACTAATTGTAGTTTTATATTTCAATATAAATTAAATCTAAATTACTAATTGTAGTTTTATATTTCAATTCGAAGGTTGATCGCATTGGCCCCTTATCATCCCCAACTTAAATCAACTTAAATCGAGTAGGTTTTGATAGGTAATTCAAAATGGCCGCCGAACATTTTTCATACAAGTTTTTGAAATCGGTCACTGTAGAGTGAATACGTCATAATTTGTAACATTATATCTATAAGGAAGTAGCTAATTTAATATGTTTCGTTGGAACTTGTATATGAGCTTATTTTCAGAATAACTTCGCTTGCGCGATCTAGGATCAACGATCGTATCAGTGGCGCCATCTGTTGGTGGCGTTGTGAAGCGTCGCCACAAAGGTATAGGCATGGCGCGATCTAAAAATCCGATGGTAGTAATGTTGTCTTTGTGATACAGATTCTATGAAAGGTAAACAAAACTAGGCCAAGTGCTTACAGTAGGCATTCCTACTCATTCACCCGTTCATTCTAACATAGGTTAGAATAGTCTTATAACTACATCTAATGAATTATACAGATGTATTAAGGGCTCCTATATAAGATGAATGGCATCATCACTACATAGTATAAAATAAAGTCACTTTTCGCCGTCCCTATGTCCCTTTGTATGCTTAGATCTTTAAAACTACGCAACGGATTTTGATGCGGTTTTTTGATATAGATCGAGTGATTAAAGAGGAAGGTTTTTAGATATAATACATGCATAAAACAGCCGTGCGAAGCCGGGGCGGGTCGCTAGTATTATATACAATGGAGTAGGCTTCCCCAGAGACTATACTACCCCTCAGCTTAGTCGACCATGTCCAGAGGAGAGAACTTGTCAATACGTCTGCAGCCATCTAAGCCGCGGGAAGATTACCGAGCACCCAATGTCAATTAGCGCACATTCATAAATTCCATTAGTAAACGCACAGCCGGTCGGGATTTGAACCTTCGGAAAGAAAATCGAGGTATCTACTCGTACCAATAGGTCATCGCTGTTCTGAGAAGATAATAAACACAAATATAACTTCACTACATAGTATAAAACAAAGTCGCTTTCTCTGTCCCTATATCCCTATGTATGCTTAAATCTTTAAAACTACGCAACGGATTTTGATGCGGTTTTTTTAATAGAGTGCATATAGAGTGATTCAAGAGGAAGGTTTATAATGTATAATACACGTATAATATAGCAGTGCGAAGCCGGAGCGGGTCGCTGGTTAGTATATAATGTACTAGCTGTCCCGGCAAACAAAAAAAAACTGTCGCGAGAACATACGCAAAAAGAGTTTTAGATGAAAAAAAAAAATAGTCAGACGTACATATGATATTTATTAACGGACGACTATTGACGGACGACAAATGTCGGACGACTATTTGTCGTCCGTCAATAGTCGTCCGTTAATAAATACCATATGTACGTCTTAATATACTCACAGCCAAATTAAAAAACTGTATATCTGTGTAAAATCTCATCTGTCGCGAGAAAATCTGTCGTCTGTCGCGAGAACGGCTGAAAATGCTCACCCACAAAAGTGCCCAACGCGCCATAAGAAGTTTTCACTTCAAAAATAGATGTTGGCCGATTCTCAGACCTACTGAATATGCTCACAAAATTTCATGAGAATCGGTCGAGCCCTTTCGGAGGAGTTCAAGTTCGAACCCCGTGACACGAGAATTTTATATATATAGGGATAAACCTATACCTAATCAAATTATGATTAGAAGTTTCTCGAGTGTTCCAAATTTTTGAAGTGAAAACTTCTTATGGCGCGTTGGGCACTTTTGTGGGTGAGCATTTTCAACCGATCTCGCGACAGATTTTGACGCGACAGATTTTGACGCTACAGATTTTGACGCGACAGATGAGATTTTATTTGTGTTAGTCTTTTTGTTTAACTTATACTGCCATCTATTACACAAATTGAGAAACTTAGTTTCTATAAAGACCGCTATTCGAATGTAGATGGCGCTGATTTAAATTTTTTACTGCCATCTAGCGAATAAAAAATAAACTATATTTGTTTAAGTGAGTGCTAATAGATGGCAGTAGCAGATCGTTTCAAGAAATATTCTATGAGAAATAACAAGTTTATTGTTTTCACTTCTGCCTGCACTCCCGGAGTGCGCTGTTTTTTTTTTATATTTATTGAGAATACCAACAGCAATTAACTTAAACTTAAAAAGTGCGAGTCGGACTCGCGCACAAAGGGTTCCGTATTATTATATTCTGTTAAGTATTTGTTGTTTTAGCGGCAACAGAAATACATCATCAGGCAAAATTTCAACTGTCTAGCTATCGTGGTTCATACAGCCTGGTGACAGACAGACGGATGGTGAAGTCTTTGTAATAGGGTCCCGTATTTACATTTTGGGTACGAATCCTAAAAAGTAATAATTATATCCAATTTGATGCAGTCGTTCGGAAGTTATGCGTGTACACACATTTCGGTTATACATTTTTATTTACCTCTAGTTTTTAATAGCCCTTGCCGTCGTCTTGGAGACGGGAGCATCGCTGGAGACCTGGATAAAAGGACTTCCATAATTCAATTCATTTATTTGCTTTTACAGTTGGTTACATAGGATCTTAAATAAATATGTAGGTATATCAGGTTCTCAACTTAAGTCAATAGTCATTGACATGCAAATTTAGGCTAAATTTAGGTAGGTACAAATTACATGGATATAATTTATTTTATTACACTTAAATTTATAACGCAAACAAATTTCATTTTAGATTTAGCAACTCTTCAACAGAATAAAACATTCTTTCTAACAGCCATGCTTTCAGTTTCATTTAACATATAACATTCTGAAAAGCATGTGAAGACCCCAGAAAGATTCTGCGCCTTCTGGTCGGAGCTGGGTTGGCTGGAGTGAGTACTAACTTAAAGCACAGCAGACAACGTGTGGAGTCCTTAACCTAAAATAGATCCGACCCTTGATAAAGAATGTCGTGACATGAAAAAAAGAAAGATGGAAATAACATTTTATTTTCTGAACACAAATAGACACATAAGAAAAGCACAAGAAAAAAGTAGAACAGCGCCCAGAAACAAGGTTTCGTCCTCAGCACGATGCTAGAGCTGGAAGCCTCAGCGCTGATTTTCAGTACAAACCTTATTGAGACGCACGGGCTTAACTAAGTTTACTTACTGTCTGTCTTACCTGACTGCTAAAATTTGGGATTGTTCTAGTCCTACCCTTGATAAAGAATGTGACATGAAGTTTGCGACTACACAATCCGTTGTCCCTGAACATTTGACCTCGGTATCTATATTAGAACGATAAGCTACAAATCTCTTGTTTCTAAATTTGTCTACTTTAACTACAGGGTGTACTATTCTGGTCATCACTCGGAAGGTCCTCATTAGATCTTCACCAATTCCATCGTATTCAGAAGATAGAACTTGTCAATGGGCATAATTCTGCTATTTTACATTAATGGATCTACCATTTAATTGTCATAATACCTATCAAGACTATTGATATTATATCGAGATTGTGACTTTGTTTGGTATTCTGCTAAAGTTTTAATAACATCGCAAAAGAATCGCTATAGAGTCTCAGTGGAATGGTAATAGATACGTCGCTGGTGTTGCCTTTCAACATGAGATATGTTGCTAAGCAATATACCGTTTTGACAACTATCGAGATTCCATTATGCCACGATTGTAGAGCAGAATACCAAAGTGAGTCAGTGGTGTTGCGATAGAATAGTTAACATTACGAGAACATCAATGGACATAATATTTTTGACATTAAATGTCTATTACGATTCCATCGACACTCTATTGAAACACAGTTGTGTTAACAGGGCCCCTAATCCGCGGGTTTCATAACGATGTTTTCAGACCTTGACTTCAGGGAGACAATGGATCCAGTAATACGACACAGGAACTATTTGATGAAACGCAATCTATAAACGCCGCAATAGCTCTTAATTTAAAGTTTCGAACAGCTGGAAAATAGTTTGATTTAATTACATTATAAAAAAATAATTTTAGGAAAAAATACATAGCCTAAAACTATGTCTATGAAAAATTCATCTAAATTGTCCACTGTTTTCGGAGACCCTCACAACTTCACAAACTCACAAACTTTACCTAGTCGAAACTTTAGGCTAAGCCTTCGGTTAGACGAAATAAATTGTATACAACCTGAGATTGATGACGAAAACTTTGTTTAGAGTATTTAGACGAAATTGAAGTTTAGATCACCTGCATTTATGACGACAATAGCTTTAGACCATCCGCTGCTTAGACGAGTTGCTACCTTAGACGAGTTGCTACCTTAGACGAGTTGCTACCTTAGACGAGTTGCTACCTTAGACGAGTTGCTACCTTAGACGAGTTGCTACCTTAGACGAGTTGCTACCTTAGACGAGTTGCTACCTTAGACGAGTTGCTACCTTAGACGAGTTGCTACCTTAGACGAGTTGCTACCTTAAACGAGTTGCTACCTTAGACGAGTTGCTACCTTAGACGAGTTGCTACCTTAGACGAGTTGCTACCTTAGACGACCTGAGTTTTCGACGATTAGATACTAACTCCTTTATAATATTAGTATAGATCCCAGTTGGCACAATGGTCACCATGCCGGACTGCCAAACACAGGGTTGCTGGTTCGATTCCCGCCTCAAACATGTATTTATGCTTAGATATTTGTCTGTGGTCTGGTTGTTTCTATATATTATAAGTATGTGGCGGCTCGCCACTACGACAACCTCCGTGCAGACACGCCAGCAAAACCTCGCGCGTGTTGTCTACGGCTGCCTTTGAACTTGGAACCTGCTACAGCCGTCAGCGTGCAGCGTTTGTCTTCGCCAGAGGAAGACTCGAACACTCTCGCTACGACCGCCTTCCGCGCACGTCTCTCTCGTTATTATTGTCGGTCCTCTACACCAGTTATTTGTACATACTTTTACCTTTTTTATTATACCTATTGTATACCTACAATTGCTACGTTTCATTTATAAAGCTAGGCTAACATCTCCCCACAATTGGTGACCCCGACGTTGGAGTAAAAACTCCACAAGCTACAACTCCTTCGTGCGCGATTTACAAGAATTTCAAATCGCGTTCCAAATTCGTTCGAAAAAATACGTCAAAAACGCGTAAAACAATTGCCGGCTCTCTTCGTGTGGTCTGCTTGTTTCATTTTAGCTTTTCGGTGCTATTATGGAAGAATTTCAAGATTGTTCGACTTCCATCGCCCGGGTTTCGGCAAAACTTCCCCCGTTCTGGGAGGACGACCCGGAGCTGTGGTTCTCGCAAGTGGAGCAACAATTTTTGTCGTGCGGGATCGTGACCGATGCTACGAAATTCGGTACGGTCGTGCAGCACCTGGACCGCCGTTTCGCTAAGGAGGTCCGCGACATAATTCTTCACCCACCGGAGTCCGGGAAGTATGAAAAACTTAAAGGTGAACTTATTAAAAGATTATCTATTTCCCGTGACCAGAGCATCCAGCAGGCGCTTTATTTAGAAGAACTCGGTGACCGTAAGCCATCACAATTTTTACGTGCCCTTAGATTACTCGCCGGTCCCGACATTAAGGACGAATTTTTATTTAGTGTGTGGTCGAGCCGTCTTCCTATTAATGTAAAGGCAATTCTAGCTAGCCAGAAAACTATCAACTTGGACGAAGCGGCCGACCTCGCCGACAAAGTTTGTGAGGTGATGTCAGGTTACACGCAACCACACGTAGCAAATACTACTAATAGGGATAATTACATTGTAAATACTAACGATCAGATGTTACAGAAAATGGAGGAGCGTTTAACAAAGCGTTTATTGGATAACGTTTCCAAGCAAATGGCGCAACTAGATGTCAGTACCAAGCAACAATCTCGAGGACGTCCTCAGCTTCAAAATAACAATTTTCGAGGTCGTTCCCGGAGCCGCCGACCGTTTTCTAAGAGTCGGACTGAAGGTATTTGTTGGTACCATGACAGATTTAGAGGCAAGGCGTTGAAATGCATCCCGCCTTGCAGTTTCAAGCAGGGAAACGCAAGAGACAGTCATTAGAAGCGGCGACTGACTGTCTACAAGCTACAAGCCGCTTATTTGTGACCGACAGGAAGACTAAGGTACAATTTTTAATAGATACTGGTTCAGATATTTGTGTGTTACCAAGAACTTTTATGAGAACGCAAACTAAGCCTACCGACTATAGTGTGGTAGCTGCAAACGGTTCTATCATACGGACATATGGTTTTATGAGACTGAGCCTAGACCTTGGCCTGCGGCGTGATTTTTGCTGGAATTTTGTCGTAGCAGACGTTACCAAACCGATTATAGGCGCTGATTTTATGTCATTTTACAATTTACTTGTCGATTGCAGAAACAAGCGACTGCTAGATGGTGTGACTGACCTCTCATCTCCTGGAGAACTAATTTTCACCGCGCAGCAGAGTATTAAAGCGATATCTGGCTCCAGCGAGTATCACACCTTGCTTTCACGGTATCCTAATTTAACAAAACCGGCTGGAATACTAAAAGAGGTAAAGCATTCAACTGTCCATTATATTCGCACAACGCCAGGCCCTCCTGTGTTTTGCAGACCACGAAGACTCGCACCTGACCGACTAAAGGTAGCTAAAAAACAGTTCGAGGAAATGTTGCGAGACGGAACCGCTCGCAGATCAGATTCACCGTGGGCATCTGCGCTTCACCTTGCACCTAAGAAGGACGGTTGGAGACCGTGCGGCGACTATCGTGCTCTAAATACCCGCACTATTCCGGATCGCTACCCCATTCGACACATTGAAGATTATTCTTTGGTTTTGGAAGGTAGTAGAGTATTTTCGGTTTTAGATTTGGTCAAAGCCTATAACCAAATACCTGTCTTTAAAGAGGATATTTCGAAAACAGCGATTACAACACCTTTTGGACTATTCGAATTTCCATTTATGTCATTTGGCTTACGTAATGCAGCTCAATCCTTCCAGAGATTTCTCGATGAAGTGCTTAGAGGACTAGACTTCTGTTTCTCATACATTGATGACATTCTGGTGTTTTCTAGAAACAGGGAGGAGCACCTGGATCACCTGGAACAACTTTTCAAGCGACTTAGCCAATATGGAATACTTTTAAACGACCGTAAGTGCACATTTGGCCAAGATGAAGTCAAATTTCTTGGTTACAACGTTTCTGCTAGCGGTACGCGACCCCTCGACGACAAGATCACTGCGATTAAGAGCTTCCCACTACCTAAAACAGCGAAAGGATTGCGTCGTTTCTTAGGTATGATACATTTCTACAGACGTTTCCTACCTAACGCTGCTCAAGCTCAAGCACCTCTCAACGACATGCTCTCTGGCTCAAACATCAAGGGTTCAACAGCCCTGACTTGGTCCACAGAACAAGCTGCAGCATTCGAGAATTGTAAGGCTCAACTTTGCCATGCTACGCAGCTGGCTCACCCGATTCTCGACGCGCCACTATCTCTAACTACAGATGCATCGAACACAGCGATTGGCGCCGTTTTGCAGCAAGAGGTTAACGGAAGCTGGCAACCACTCGCTTTTTCTCACAGAAGCTTTCAAAGCCTCAGTTAAAATATAGCGCTTACGACAGAGAATTACTCGCTATCTATGAGAGCATTAGGCATTTCAAGCACATGCTTGAAGGTCGTCATTTCGTCGTTTTCACTGATCATAAACCCATTACTTATGCTTTTCTACAAAAGGACCGAAATTGCTCTCCTAGGCAATTTAATCATCTGGATTTCATTTCTCAGTTCACTACGGATATCCGGCATATCTCAGGTCAAGATAACCTGACTGCCGATACCCTCTCCAGAATTGAGACAGTCTCTTCGGTCGATCTATGTACACTGGCTCAAGCACAAAGGAAGGATCCAGAGCTACAGGAACTCATCTTTTCTAATACTTCCTTGCATCTTCGCCAGGTTCCGATCCCAGGTACGAAATTACAGCTTTTTTGTGATGTTTCAGGACCCAAGCCTCGTCCTTTCGTCACGAAAGAATTTCGTAGGAACATTTTTGACCAGATACACGGCCTGTGTCATCCTGGTGCAGCAACTACTACAAAGATGGTCTCTGAAAGGTTCGTTTGGCCCTCAGTACGGAAGGATTGCCGTGCCTGGGTTCGAACCTGCAACGACTGTCAAAAGAGCAAAGTACAGCGTCATACTACAGCACCGCTGGGGGTTTTCAAGCACATTGGAACAAGATTTTCTCATGTTCACATAGACCTTATAGGACCTTTACCGCCTTCAGCAGAGTACAAATATTGTTTAACAATATGACAGGTATACTAGATGGCCAGAAGTCATCCCTATTTGCAACATTACTGCAGAAACTGTCGCTAAGGCATTCTATGAAAATTGGATTTCAAGGTTCGGTTGTCCTGAAACTATAACTACTGATCAAGGTCGACAATTTACTTCCCAGATATTCAAGGCGCTGAGCAACTTGTGCGGAGCCCAGCTGCAGCACACTACTGCCTACCATCCTCAGGCAAACGGCATGGTGGAGCGACTTCATCGCACCTTGAAAGCTGCCATCATGTCGCACAACACTACGCGTTGGTCGGACGCGCTTCCTAGCATTCTGCTCGGCTTGCGAGCAGCCTGGAAAGAAGATCTACAAAGCTCAGCTGCTGAACTAGTGTATGGTGAGACCTTAAGGATCCCTGGTGAGTTTTTTCACACCAAACCTAACTCTCACATACCTACTACTGACTTTATACAAGAGCTGAGACAGCACATTTCTCTCGTCAGACCCACACCAGCATGGAGGATAAAAAAAATTCCCCGCCCAGATGGAGTAATAATCATGCCTATTTTGTATCGAAACCTATGCGGCCGCTCAGAGGGGTGGGAGGGTAGGTGGAAGCGGGAGACAGGGTTTGTCTTTTATCTCTATCACATATTTTCATATACGTTACGTTAGATAAAGATAGAAACATTCATGTTATGACATAACCAATTAAAAACAAAATATCAATAAAGTACGACATTTATTTGTCTTTATTGGCATGTAAAAAACAAGGAACTTCATGGTTGCTGAATTTGAAAATAGTGATGTGATGTGGTATGAAGCGTAACGTATATTTATCGATTATTTACTTATATTTTATTGTTCAGGGGTATTTATTTTAGTTCAAGATCAGACATCCAGGTGGTGAGGATGAAATCTATCACCTATCGGAATTAAATATACTTACCTAAATTGCATGGATCATGTCAAATTTTAAGTGGAGATCATGCCTTAGCAAATGTAGCGTAGAAAGTCCTCCAAATACTTGGAGTGAAGACTTTCGCAAAGTGACTAGTAGCTGTTGGAGGTGCAGAGGGGGGACCAAGTTCAGTGGCGTGCTATTGGAGAAGCCTACTTGTACTTGTATACGGGCTGTTTTCCGCAATCAGACCTTTCTAGTTAGGTCCCTTTTGCGTGAGGTTCCACTTGTCAGGGGGAGAACCAGCCCAGCTCTTCCATAAATTTTGCCACTAGATGTGGCTTCTCAAACATTTTTGTAAGGCTTTTAACGTCACCTATAGTCCTGAGTCTAATATCTGTCAATACCATGCAGTCCAGCAGCACACACGCGGTCGTTTCCTCAGCCTCTATGCACGCTCTGCATAGTGGGCTGTCCGTTATATCCAGGTTATGGAAGTGCTTGTTGAAAGCGCTGGGACCGGTCAAGGCGATTGTAACCAAGCGCATTTGAGGGCGGTTTAAGTTTAGAAGGCGTTTCGTGAGTCTGTTGTTTATGTCGGGGAGTGCTAGTTTGGCCTGCCTACAGCTTTCCGTCGTGGTCCAGAGGTCACGGTGTTGCATTTTAGCGTGGTTGCTTATCCAGGCTTTGAGTTGGTTTGAGGGGATTGGGACGGAGGGTTGAGGCCCGTAACTGACCGCTTCCACTCCTCTTTTTGCCAGCTCGTCCGCAGCGTCGTTTCCCCTTGAGCCGCTGTATCCCTTTACCCATTGTAAGGTCAGACTATTGTGTTCTCCTAGTCTGTTGAGTGTCTCGTAACATTCGTAAATCAGGGCTGAACTTATAGTTTTACTGTTCAGTGCATGTAGCACCGCCACGCTATCGGACAAGACAGGATTCTGATGTCATGGCACGAGACATCGCGATCCAGCGTAGCCAAGCTTGGAAGATTGAGTTGTGAGGGCCTAGAGTTACGCTTAGATTTATGTTTAGGTCCTCCGAGAAGACCCCGGATCCAGTGGCCAGTTTTTCCGTTTTTGAGCCGTCGGTGTGTATATCCACATTTCACTGGGTTGCGGATAGTCACGTTGTCCTTCAGTCATTTGTATGGTGTAATGTCTTTTGAATTCGTGTCTTTTGGGTATTGGAGAAGCCTATATCCAGCAATGGACGACTAAATGTCGATAGTGTTGATGATGAAATATCCTGCAGTCCACGTGAACGAAGTCGCGGGCACAGCTAGTAGAGAACTAATTATACAAATAAAAATACATCACCAATTTTAAAACAATATTTTTAATTTATATTTTAACTATTTACATTACGTTTAGAATAGCTTTTGACCAGCTGTTTTTTCTCGTAAATCATCATTAATATTGACATAATATTTAGTTGAGTTCGTAATCTGAGGGAAGCACTTTTTGTTCATGAACCTGTAAGTAGGAAAATATATTATTTAGATATAGAGCTAATGCTGAAATTAATAAAACACCAATACTTCCTTCAGTATGGTCTGTCTGACTCTGAAGCACAAAAATCTTACAGTTCTTAGAATCTTTTAGAAAACTGCGATAAATAAATGAAATAAAATAATAATAAGCTGACGATTCGATTCTATATTATTTTTTATCGACTACTTCACATCACTAAAAATCAACAACAATATTTTCTACCAAAAATTTGACCACGAAAATTGTAAAAACCAAGCGGTTTATTACTTACCAGAAAAATGTGATACCAGAAAGCTTTGTACTTTTGCTTGCGGCATGGTTTCTGCATAATTTCACTGCCCATTTTGTTAATGTAATATTTTATTTGTAATATTTTATGACAGAGGTGATGTCCATGTCACACGCCATGAACGACTATTTGAAGGAAAAGTGTGAATGTGTGTGTGAGCTACAAAATTGTATCTCAGCCGGCACCCATATTATGTTTTGATTACTACTCCATCAGGGCGCGGAAAACTTTTTCTTGCTTCATGCACACCAGCTACTAGACACGGAGCTAAGTCTACTTTCATTCACAAGGACTTGAAGGACTCAAACTTCGTTTTCCTACGCAAAGATACACTCCGTGGCTCACTCGAGGCCCCTTACTCTGGCCCGCACAAGGTGTTAAAAAGATCTGACAAAACTATAACTTTACAGCTTCACAGAGGACCTATCACCGTTTCTATTGATAGAGTTAAGCCAGCTTGTACGATGGCAGACAATAAGGAGGCAAACACTTGCATACAGAGGAACGACGAGTTAATTAGAACAACACGTTCAGGTCGTCGCGTTCATTTTCCTGATTATTTACAGGCAGGACTTTGATACTCCCAGGGGGGTGATGTGGCGGCTCGCCACTACGACAACCTCCGTGCAGACACGCCAGCAAAACCTTGCGCGTGTTGTCTACGGCTGCCTTTGAACTTGGAACCTGCTACAGCCGTCAGCGTGCAGCGTTTGTCTTCCGCGCACGTCTCTCTCGTTATTATTGTCGGTCCTCTACACCAGTTATTTGTACATACTTTTACGTTATTATATTATACCTATTGTATACCTACAATTGCTACGTTTCATTTATAAAGCTAGGCCAACATCTCCCCACATACTAATAGGTAATCTATTATTTTTCGGCTTCATCCCAACTCTACCCGACATTTTAGAAAAAAATCGATATGCTTTAAAAAAACTTTAGATTTTACTTTTACTTTTTACTTTTTTATGGAAAATGACACCATTCCGATCTTTAAAATAATTCATTTCTTTACACACTATACAATAATATATCTCTGTTCTTATCAGACGTACCTATAGGTATCGGAAAACCATGTGTATATCGTTAGGTGTATCCGCTCGGTTGGAATAGCTAGTGGGTCGCAGTCGACACCGACTGATGCAGTTAGTGAGACGCGTGTGTTGCTGATCACGTGCCAGCTCGTGTCTACTCGTGTTTGTGAACTTTAAGTCAGCAAGGAGGATGACGCTACTGGTGCCGCTGGCGCTGGTGATGGCGGGCGCAGCGCTCGCGCTGGCGACCGACGTGCCCGCATTGCCCACGCTGCACTGTCCGACTCACGCAACAGAGGAACAATGCAAGGAATACAACAGTACTAGGTTCAGGGTGAACGGTAAGCTGGGTTTGCTTGCAATCTCATTAGTTAAGTTACTAGCGACGTCTAATATGTAGGTGGCTATAGAGTATTATTGTCTTATTAGTCCATGATGTCCTGATGCTGGCGAAGGCCTTTTTTGGTCTAGGGAAACCCGGACGGGTTTCACTCTATTGGTTATGTAGGGCTCCAACTGATTAAATCCCCAGGGTCGAGACGAGACGGAGCCGTCTCGGTGCCTATTATTGTCGAGGCTACGGAGATAGCTTTCGCATGCAAAAGCAGCCCCTAACTAATTTAGTGGTCTATCGTATGATTACTCTACTACTGCGGAGCCAAAAGGGAGGGTTATGTTTGACCTGTATGTATTTATGTTAGATATTAACAATATGCCATACTATTGCAATTTTATTTTTAATTTTTAATAATTTTAGGCCTTTTAATGGACTTTATCTACGAGGTAAACAACCATTTAATAAAGCTGGAAGGTAACAACGACCTGCAGCTGGACGTGGCGGTGACGTCACGGTGGTTGCCGCGGTTCACGCCGGCGCTACACGTCGGGAACGTCACGGTGGTGAACTGTCGACCCGCGCACTATGCGACCGTGCTCGCTGCACTCAACGTCACGACGACATCGCCCTTCAACCTTGAAGTGTATGTCACGAGGCAGAATGATCTGCCGACGACGGCCGCGCACTTCACCGACCTGCCTCCTCTCCGTTGCCTCAAGCTACGGAACGCGGGCAAGCTGCACGGCCTGCCCGCCTCACTGGAGGGTCTCACAACGTTCATAATGGTGGACACGTCACTGGTGAACGACACAATACTGGAAGCACTACCCCGTACCCTCACCGAGCTACGACTGGAGGAAGTGAACATCACACGTGTGCCCGCCGCCGTGCTGGACCTGCCCGAGTTGCGGTCGCTGCGTGTGGACTTCTGGGTAATGAATGAGTTTCAGGTTTTATAAAATAAAATAAATAAAAAATAAATAAATATTTCAGGACATATTACACATCGCCATCCAGCCCCAAGCTAAGCAACTTAATGCTTGTGTTATGGGTGCCAGATAACGGATAAACTACTTACATACTTATACACTTACTTTTACTTTTATAGTTTTATGGTATTTAATTTTATGCCAATATGGTGCCGGTTCGGAGGAGTTTGGCGACAAACACTGATAGGAGGGTTATGGTATTTAATTTTATGCCAATATGGTGCCGGTTCGGAGGAGTTTGGCGACAAACACTGATAGGAGGGTTATGGTATTTAATTTTATGCCAATATGGTGCCGGTTCGGAGGAGTTTGGCGACAAACACTGATAGGAGGGTTATGGTACTTAATTTTATGCCAATATGGTGCCGGTTCGGAGGAGTTTGGCGACAAACACTGATAGGAGGGTTATGGTATTTAATTTTATGCCAATATGGTGCCGGTTCGGAGGAGTTTGGCGACAAACACTGATAGGAGGGTTATGGTATTTAATTTTATGCCAATATGGTGCCGGTTCGGAGGAGTTTGGCGACAAACACTGATAGGAGGGTTATGGTACTTAATTTTATGCCAATATGGTGCCGGTTCGGAGGAGTTTGGCGACAAACACTGATAGGAGGGTTATGGTATTTAATTTTATGCCAATATGGTGCCGGTTCGGAGGAGTTTGGCGACAAACACTGATAGGAGGGTTATAATAATTATGTATTGTATTAGTTAATCCTTACATACATAGTATAAAACAAAGTAGTTTCCCGCTGTCTGTCCCTATGTATGCTTATATCCTTAAAACTACGAAACGGATTTAGGTGCGGTTTTTTCAAATAGATAGAGTGATTCAAGAAGACGGTTTAAATGTATAATACATGCATAACTAGCTGCGTCCTGCGGTTTCACTCGCGTAAGTCCGATCTTTCTCACCGTTTAAACCTTCCCTGGACTACGACAAACATTTAAAAACCGAAATCATCTAAATCGGTTCGTGCGTTCTGGAGTTATAGCGTCAGGAAGGAAAACCCGACTTATTTTTATATAGTAGAAGATATAGCCGTGCGAAGCCGGGGCGTGTCGCTCGTGTTTTATAAGTATCTTGTAAGGTTTAATATATTTGTTATTTTGTTTATACAGAGTGTCCCGTAATGAATGGATAAGCGGGCACCTACGGATAGAAGACACTGTGCCGGTTCAGGAAAATGAAAATTATGTTCTATGAAAGTCTCTCGGTTTCCGGGATATAAGCCATTTTAATTTATTTTTTAATTTTCACTCCCTTCCCTATGTTTTTTGATGCCAATACGGCAAATGAAGAAAATATTTCAATCTGTTTTTTGAATAGTATTCCAGGATAAATGTGCTATCGAATGCAAACATTTTTTTTATGACACATTGAAAGTTTTTTTTTAAACTAAGATTTAACTCACACATCATGATTTTTTAATTTTTTAACATAAATTTTAGCAAAAAGATGTATGGTCACCCTAATGCCAAAAAGAAAAAGTTGCCTAGTTCATTGAGATTCTGAAATGGTATAATACGTGGTATTGCCAGCATTCAATACAAAATTAATTTCTATTAAAGTGAGCCAGAGCTGTCTTTTTTCCTTTTTTTACATAGTGAATTCGGGGAATTTCGAAACTAAAATTTCTTAAATTATTTTAAGTACACTAATGTAAATTTTAGTACTAGGTACTTTTACTTCACAATAAGCCTGCTCTGGCTCATTTTATTAGAAATGAATTTGGTATCAAATGCTGGCAATACCACATATTACACATTTTCAGAATATCAATGATAAAGGTAACTTTTTAACCGACTTCAAAAAAGGAGGAGGTTCTCAATTCGTCTGTATGTTGTTGTTTTTTTTTGTGTGTATATTACGCGATCATTCGAAGACGGCTCAACCGATTGAGATGATTCTTTTTGTGTTCGAAAGGTGATACCTCAGGGGTGGTCCCGTAAAAATTTGGTGAGGATCTGATGATAATCTTCGGAGTGATGAGCAGAATTGCACCTCGAGAGTGCAGGAAATTCCTCGTTTTCGATTTCCACCAGTAGAATTAGCCCATAAACTAATATTTATGGATAAATGGAATATCTGAAACCACCTTCTCTTAAGAAAACTCTTCAATCGGTTACGATTACAGGTTACAATTTGAAGAATTTAATCGAATTTAGTCGCCGGACTGGGTTTATATGAATGTTGATAGAGAACCCTATCTTAAATGAAGTCTGATCAGGATCTTCGAAGTGATGAACAGAATTATTATTACACCTCAAGATTGCAGCAAATTGCTCATTTTTCGATTTCCACCAGTAGAATTGGCCCATAAACGAATAGTTAGCGATAAATGGAATATCTGAAACCACCTTCTCATCAGTAAACTCTTCAATCGGTTACGATTACAGGTTGAATTTGAATAAAATATTCGCTTTCGCCTCGCCGGCCTGGGTTTGAATGAATTTTGATAGAGAACCCTATCCTAAATGAAGATCTGATGAGGATCTTCGGAGTGATGAACAGATCTGCACAGCGAGATTCAACAAATTGCTCAGTTTTCCATTTCCACTAATAGAAGTGGCCCATACACAAATAGGTGTGGATTATTAAATGGATTATTTTTCACTTTTTGGTTTTTCTTTTAAGGTTTTTTTATTTTGTTTTCAGGTTTTTTTGAAGTCGGTTTTTTAAATTTAAATTTATTTTTTATTTTAATTCGGCACTAGGGTGACCATACATTTTTTTACACTGGGATAGGTTAAGGTTCAGGTTAATAAATTTAAAAATCATGTCCCCTTATTCCAAAACGAGGTTTAAGGATAGTCCGAGATGTAGATTTAAACCTTAGATTTTGACACAGATTTACTCGTGAACTATAGTCTAAACACTATCCCTATAGATTATATAGGGAACTATAGTCTAAACACTTTCTACAGTTGACGAGTAAATCTGTATCTAAATCTAAGGTTTAAATCTACATCTCGGACTATCCTTAAACCTCGTTTTGGAATAAGGGGGATGAAGTTTGAGTTAAACCTTAGTTTAAAAAAAACTTTCGATGTGTCATAAAAATAATTGTTTGCATTCGATAGCACAATTACCCTGGAATACTATCCAAAAAATATATTGGAATAATTCCTTCATTTGCAGTTTTGGCATCAAAAAACATAGAGATTAGAGTGAATTAAAAAAAAAATTAAAATGGCGGATATCTCGGAAACCGAGAGACTTTCATAGAATATAACTTTCATTTTTCTGAACCGGCACAGTGCCCTCTATCCGTAAGTGCCCGCTTATCCATTCATTACCGGACCCTCATGCCGGACCCCCTGTATATACCTAACTAGCAGCGCTCCGCGGTTTCACCCGCGTAACTCCCGATCCCGTGGGAATATCGAAATATAAAATAGCCTATTAGCCTTCCTCGATAAATGGACTATCCAACACAAATAATTTTTCAATTCGAACTAGTAGTGCCCGAGATTAGCGCTTTCAAACAAACAAACAAACTCTTCAGCTTTATAATATTAGTATAGATATAACTACTAGCTAATACATAAAATATAGCTATTATACAGGGTGAATTTTTTACGTGGGCCTTCAGGGCTCTATCCTATACTAAAAGATATACTTAGCGAAAAATGCTGAAAGGAGTGGCGTGCCCAATTTTAACAAAAACTAGAACTGCATCATTAGATTTTTTTAAAAGTCATTACCTTAGCCAGAAATCAAACCTGTTGATTTTGCAAAAAATAATCATACCAATTGATAATCTTGCTGATAGAGATCAATTCTTGGAAACATACATGGTATGGCAAATCAAAGGAAATAGTTAATTTTTGTGGTCTTCTGTAATTTTCATACTACTATCCCTGAAAAATGCAGTGAGGAGGTATGGCTGATGACGTAACAAACTGCTGCACTGAAAACATAAACTGTTTGTTAGGGTTACGTACCTCGAAAGGAAAAAACGGAACCCTTATAGGATCACTTTGTTGTCCGTCCGTCCGTCCGACTGTCTGGTTGTCAAGACCCTTTTTTCTCAGGAACGCGTGGACGTATCAAGCTGGAATTTATATCAAATATTCAGGTCTACTGTCCCTTGGAGCTGTGAAAAAATAAAACTTCTAAGCCAACGCAATCAAAAGCCGGTTATGCCGCAAATTCCCGCAACTTTTCGACACTCGCAAGGGAATCAAAACCTACAGGGTACTTCCCGTGAACTCAGAATCTTGAAATTTAGTACGAAGCAACGCACAGATAAAGGGAAAAATAAAAAAGTTAAAAATTAAAGGGTGTCCCCATACATACATAGTTGGACCAATTCAACTTGACTCTTACGTTGTATGGGCGCCCAAACGAAATAAGGGTCAAGTTAAATTGGTAACTACCATACCACTGCAAGGTGTGTATGGGGGTGTGTATGGGGCCCGCTAAGATCTTTGGGCCCAAGTCAACCTCACCTGCAAGCTGGTGCACCTGCTGAGAGACGGACGAGGCTCTGGCGCTGACTTTCCCTCTCTGAGGTTGGAGGGTCAGACGGCAGTCGCTCCCGTAAAAGTCAAAAGTAAGCCGCATCAAATTAAGCGGACCCCGGGCTCCCGAGAGGGATGCAACCGGGAACATCGCTCGGATGAGGACCATACCACTGCAAGGGTAGAGAAAGAGAGTTGAAACTAATGTACGGAATCTTCGGCGCGCGAGTGCGACTCGCACTTGTTTTTTTTCAATTTTTAAGTGATGTAGAGAATTTAGTACATATTAAAAAAAAAATGAAAAATATTACTTCCCCTATTATGCTTCATTCATACGCTATTATATTGGCAGAGACGGAAAGATGAAAATTGGTGTAAACTACAAAAATCTCCTTTGATTTGCCAAACTATGTTAGTTTCCAGGAATTAATTAATCTCTATCAGCAACACTATCAATTGGTATAAAAATATAGGTGATTATTTTTTTTCTAAATCAACAGGTTTGATTCCTGGCTAAGGTGATGACTTTAAAAAAAATCTAATGATGCAGTTCTAGTTTATGTCACATAATTCGTCACCTAAGTCACAGCAATAAGGTCTTTTTGCAAATACCATTCACCAAAGTCCAAATCAACAAGAGGACGATGAGTTCAGTTTTGTGTAAATTGGCTGAAATACGTAATATTTAAGCCAATTTACACAAAACCTTCAATTATACATACACTTAAACCTTCCTTTAATAGTCCACCTTTGGTCTTTTATTTAGGGCAATATTACTTAGTATAAAACAAAGTCACTTTCCGCTGTCTGTCCCTATGTATGTTTAGATCTTTAAAACTACGCAACGGATTTTGATGGGGTTTTTTTAAATAAATAGAGTGATTCAAGAGGAAGGTTTATATGTATAATACATGCATAATATAGCCGTGCGAAGCCGGAGCGGGTCGCTAGTTAAATATAAACAACCCTTTAGGAAGGTGTCCTATGATAAGCCCACGACGACCCTTTCTGCCGTGCGACCTATATTCATTAGTCTTCCTCAATCCTATTGATTGGTCTGATTCTGATTTTCGTGTGTCCATAGACCAGTGTCGTGGTGATGGAGCGCAGCAACACGTCGCGACTACGGCAGCTATACGTGTCCAGCGCAGATGCCGAGCTGATGTCAGAGTGGGCACCGCCAGCTCTCGAGGAGGTTACTCTGCGGGATTGGGTGGCCGAGAGGCCGAACCTGCTACCTACCTGCGACAAGCTGGTGAAGCTCGAGTTGTTGTTTCCGAAGGTGCACAAGTTGCCCGCCGGGTGGGTGGCTCGCTGCCCGCGCCTCAAAGAGCTCTACATGGAGGGCATGTCCAACGTGAAGACGCTGCCGGCGACACTGCTCGACAACGCGACACAACTCACCACTCTCGAGTTACGATGCAACATGCTGTTTACGTTGCCGGCACAACTATTTGCGGGCACCCCCAACTTGATTAACCTAAACCTCTATGACAATTACTTGAAAGAGCTACCCAGGTAGGTACATACATGCCACCAGTGATCATTTTCATTTATTTGCATTCATATGGTAGGTGCAATAGATGCTACAATAGTAACTTAAATATTCATAATTTTGTGGTATGATTAATTTAATAGTACCTTCCCATCGGTGATCGACATAGGTACTGGCGACCGGCGCGTAACAAGACCCACTATCTAAAAATCACACTTCTAAGAGCTTTTTTTACATTTTACTTACGCATAATTATAAAGAACTATTAGAAAAGTTAACATAAATAAAAATAAGTAGGAGAGATTTAGATAAGCGACTGAACTGCGTCGCTCATTAACCAAATTTTTATCTACAAAACTATTAAATTCTGCCTAAGATGGGTTACTTTTTGAACTTCTTGCAACACTGACGTTAAATGTGGAGATTAGTGTTGTCATATTGAGGTCAATTAAGTAATTTCATTAAAAACTGATAATTTTGAATGAAAATCTGTAAAATTAACGTAGGAGCGTATTAAAGGCCACACATACGATTTTATATGTCTAACAAGAGAAACTTATTTATTGTTTAATACGTTGTTTTAATTTTGGATAGTATCAAGTTACGCATGCTTTTTAAATAATATAATTTTTTAGTTTGGTATTATGGTCAAAAAGCCTTGTTTTTTTACCATTTTTAGTTTCTAACCCCCTTATTCCAAAACGAGGTTTAAGGATAGTCCGAGATGTGAATTTAAACCTCCGTTTTAGATACAGATTTACTCGTAAACTATAGTCTAAATACTATCCCTATATAATCTATAGGGATAGTGCTTAGACTATAGTTTCTATTAGATTATATAGGGATAGTGTTTAGACTATAGTTCACGAGTAAATCTGTGTCTAAATCTAAGGTTTAAATTCACATCTCGGACTATCCTTAAACCTCGTTTTGGAATAAGGGGGCATATGTTTAATAAGGGCTACCCCCTGTTTTTAGTCGTAAATATTTGTAGTAAAAACGTGGTTTTCACATAATATTTTTTTTTAATTAAAACGAACTGGAAAATGTATAATTTATATTAATTATTCTCTTAGTTTTTTTTAAGGTGGCTCTTGTTACGACCCCTTGATTTAACAAGGGCCAATAAAAGCGTTTTTAAAAACCTTGATATTAGTGACAAAATAACAAGAAAACAAACTTTAATGTAAGTACTTATGTTTTTTCAGAATGTCAATAAAGCAAAAATATTTATATAATAAAATAATTTAGGTAATTTTCCCTATTTTTATGAAATATTTCGTTTTCAATTAAGGTGGCCTTTGTTTGTCGCCGGTACCCTATTTTTGCCTTTTTGCCACGGAGACCCTGGGCCCGTGGGGACCAAAAGCCTTAGCTTTTTATTTTTATTAGTATTAGCTTCAGGTAACCAAAGAGCTGCTACTTTTGGCTTACGGATCGGCCATACAAAGGACTTACTCCCATCGGCCCCGCTGAACGCCGACGTCGACGTTAGCGGGACCGATGAAACTCTTTTTTTCAGCCAGTGGGGCCGACGGTTCACTATTAACCGTCCCCCTAATGATCCCACTACGGAAAACGATCCCCTGTTAAGAACTTTTTCAGATGGTCTCACGGACTATATATATGCTCCCCCAGGGAAACCGTTAACCACTGAAGTGTTTTAGATTTTTCAAGCTCATCCGTCCCCCTAGTCACTAGTCCATGTAAAAGACGATTGAAAAGATGATCGAAACGGAATCAAGAGATGATCAAAAAGACGATCGAAACGGAAACAAAAGATGGTCGAAAAGATGAAAAGACGGCCTCGAAGTAATGTACAGTCTCATCACCGATGAGTGCGGATGAAGCATGCGATGAGCTGTCAGCTGTGAACGTACTCTCCGATCCAGGGCGTCAAGCTCAGTCTGAGTCCATCTAAGTATTCCAAAAGTATAGCTTATAGATGAGTAAAGGCAACCCAGCCATTGAAAGCTCACACCTTGTTGCCACCCGACAGAAGACTGTTAAGAACTTTTGTCAAGCGACCAAAGAAACGCTCTTTCACCGACTGTTTTACGTCTTCATCAATAGCTAATGCTTCTGCCATACCTAGATATCTGAAAGTTTCGCCTTCAGAGAGAGATCAGAGCGATATTGTCTCTGAAAGTTGCAAATCTAATGTATTTACAGCTTTCCCTCGTTGTACATGTAGGACATTAAATTCATTTTATTTCATTTCCATTCTGAGCTGGGGTTAAAAATTTTATTCACAACAATGTGCGAATTAATTTGACTGTCAGAATGGATGTGAGGAGCTTATAGATGGTAGACAAGCATGTAATGGGTCTGTAGTTCTTAGCTTCCGTGGTACTACCGGACTAATGGAGCAGGAAGGTGACACCAGTTGTTAGGAAGCTCGGAAGAGAACCTAGTTCAAGGGCCTCTTGGAATTGTGTAGAAAGTCGAACGTGTGAGCTTCGATACCACTTTAGCCAGACCATGGTCTCAATCGGCCCACACACGTCACTAACTACACGCATCCAATCACCCTCAGTGTAACCGACGGGCACCGACCAGATATCACGCCAGAAATTAATCATGGTTCGGCTATCTGGCCTTTGTTCGTCAATCACACGCTGCCTAGGCTTTTCTCAGCTTCGGTATACCTTCTTTTGATCACTCTGAAACATACGATTCAGTTGGTATCGATCCACACGCTGTCTGTAGGTCGAAAGCGTTTTTCTGCTTCAGAAAGTCAATGCGTTCCGTGACACAAGTCATGTACTGGTGCGGCCTTATGCCGGTCCCAGCAAAGGCTTGGTTCACGAAACGCATGACTCGGGGGCGAGTGTTGCCTCTTCTGAAGCAGATTAGCTTTGCAATGAGTGTCCTTGTCACAATTGCTTTTTTTCGACTAATATAGAACTTCATTATTTTAACTATTTAAATTCATTTTCAAACTTGAATTCTATTAGATATTCAATTCAATTCAATTTTTGTTCTTCGGGCCGGATGGACCTGAAGCCTGGAACGTGATCAGCGACCCAGACGTCAAATGCCGTCACACGTACACCGGATTGACGAACGAGGAGAGTGCCGATTAGTGTTTTTTACTACTTGCCACAATGCCAGGCAGTGCAAATCTTATGTAGGCAAATATATGTATTAAACTTCCTTCGTTTAATTATATTTACCCACGCCCTATCTAGCTATCTCTCGCTCTTCTAGCCGATCTATTGTCTATTAATTCTAACTTGAAACGCACTTTTTCTACCCCTCTAAATTCTACGCGTTTCAGTGGCGCCCCCGTTGGTTTTCCCATTTGCACAGCCTGGTAATTTGTTTTTTTTCTTACTAATAATTTGCAGTCACTAACCTACATCTGTAAACGGAGCGAACTACAGCGAACTGGTACGTACCTAGTGTTTTTTACCTAAGTGATACATAAGCTGTTATGTAATGGTGTTATCTCTTAAATTTTAACTTAATCTTTTCATTTTTATTGCAACGAATTTTAATTCAAATTTTGCAAGTCATTTTTTTTTCTAACTACCTTAATTTTTTCAAATTATTTTTTATAACGTAACAGTTCGCATTACCTTTCAATTACCTATTTAAAACATTTCAATTCTTAACTTAATTTTTTACTCCAATATCATCACTTCGTACATAACTTTAACTCATATTATTGTAACAGACAGCTGATCTGTTATATTCTTTTATCACTGGCGCATTCCATTGTTGCTGCATCGATTGAACGTAAGCTTGATTCATATCATACCTACATTCTAACTCTAACTAATCATAATTGCTATTGTGTACCTAATACATTTTTTTCTATTTTATTTTGTATAGAATTTATTTCTATAACTACTTTATACTGTTGGAACTGTTTGGAATCTCACATTTTTTTTAAACCTTATTTAGATTGTGCCTCCGTTGCATATTTTTTTTACAAATGTAACTGTTTTTTCTTTTAAATATCTTGTAAGAAGTTCATTTAAATAATGGTGAGTTTCCAACAGTTTTCCCTTCTATTCTACTTTCTACTTTATTTTGTGTAAAGCTGATCTGCCTTTGCCTTTTTTTACGACTGCAAATTATTATTCCTACTCGGCCTTCCCTTGTCTCTGTCTCCATTCTGACGGCATTGGCAGAACAGCTGGATTTTTCCACTGTTCATATAGCTGCATCACGTTCTTTTCAGGACTTCTTACGGTACTCTCATTTCTGAGCGCCGTCCACGTGGACCCTCGTCACCACCTGCGCACACTCTGGAGCTACCGATTCTTCGGGCCGGATGGACCTGAAGCCTGGAACGTGATCAGCGACCCAGACGTCAAATGCCGTCACACGTACACCGGATTGACGAACGAGGAGAGTGCCGATTAGTGTTTTTTACTACTTGCCACAATGCCAGGCAGTGCAAATCTTATGTAGGCAAATATATGTATTAAACTTCCTTCGTTTAATTATATTTACCCACGCCCTATCTAGCTATCTCTCGCTCTTCTAGCCGATCTATTGTCTATTAATTCTAACTTGAAACGCACTTTTTCTACCCCTCTAAATTCAACCCCTTACTAAATTCTACGCGTTTCATCCTAAATGTATCGATACGTCGCTCGATCCGCACCTGCCAAGCAGGGACATATGACGGGGGCCGAGGGGCTCGGTCAGGGTCCGGAAATCTGACACGAGCCATACGACACGCCGTAATAGCCCAGCAGTACAGGATAGAGTGAGTATCGATTAAATCCTCACTAGCACCCAAGTAGGGAGCTAGTAAGTCATCCAGGGCACCCACTAACGCCAAATTACGTCTATGCGTAGGCAAACGAAGCAATCGTGGCCTAGAACTAACTGGGGATCTGTACGATTGAATCGTATGCTCCAAAGTTCTCCTCAAATGCTCATTGCTCTGGGTACTTACGCTCATATTAGCATAATTATCTTCTTCAACGACTAGGTCCACCCGGGACATCACAGCCAATGACACCTGGTTCGGTGTCAGTGACGGCGGGGCAGGCGGATCTCGTCGCGAGTCCGAAGTCATGTCAGGCCGGTAGCGCCTCGGTGCGAAGACGATCAAGAGTAGAGTCTTAATGCATATACAACCTAATGCATTAAAATTCAATGTCATTTCAGTTCCGATGCAATAAATTGCCTAAATTTTCTAATTTAAAGGAATGTGTTTCGGGTTGGGCAAAATATTAAACGGGAGTAAAGTATGACCATTTGGCTGAAATAATTCTGTCCGCGATAGTACTACATGCACACCAATTTCCGCTGGGGACCATAATTCATTATCCGACCTATAAGTGCATTAATATACCTACTGTGTTGTTGCAGTTCGATGCTGACGTTACCGCTGTTGTCGTTAGACTTAGGACACAACAGTTTGAATGCGAGTGTGGTTGCGGAACTAGCCGCCACGTTTACCAAGCTAAGGAATCTCTCGCTGGCGGGGAACCAAGAGATCGACGAGCTTTGCGCGGTCAACGACAGTAACGTCACAGGTAACTTTGACGACGTTTTGAAGCATCATCGCTGATAGATGGATATATGGATGGTCCCATACACAGCCTTCTCTAGTTGCGAAGTTTGTGCTCCATAGCTTGTACGTGTGTATTAAGGAGCTGGGTGTCCGTTGCCTGGCACCCATAACACGAGCCTAATGGCTTAGCTTGGCGGCTAGATGGCGCTGTATATAATGTCCTACAATAGTATTAACTTTACCGTCCCGCGCGTATGTATAGCTGATACACCACCAACTGTAATATATACAGGTTGTCCGGCAATGAATGGATAAGCGGGCACCTACGGATAGAGGAAACTGTGCCGGTTCAGAAAAATAAAAGTTATGCTCTATGGAAGTCTCTCGGTTTCCGAGATAACCACCATTTTCAAATTTTGAAAATTTCTCTATGTTTTTTGATGCCAAAACTGCAAATGAAGAAATTACTCCTATCTGTTTTTTTTGATAGTATTCCAAGATGAATGAGCTATCAAATGCAAGCAATTATTTATAAGATACATCGAAAGTTTTTTTAAACTAATATTTAGGTCAAACTTCATGATTTTTTCAATTTTTGAAGTGAAAACTTCTTATGGCGCGTTGGGCACTTTTGTGGGTGAGCATTTTCTGCCGTTCTTGCGACAGATGAGAAAGACCGCTATTCGAATGTAGATGGCGCTGATTTAAATTTTTTACTGCCATCTAGCGAATAAAAAATAAACTATATTTGTTTAAGTGAGTGCTAATAGATGGCAGTAGCAGATCGTTTCAAGAAATATTCTATGAGAAATAACAAGTTTATTGTTGAAGTGAAAACTTCTTATGGCGCGTTGGGCACTTTTGTGGGTGTTTTAACTATTTAAATTCATTTTCAAACATTTTCATTCATTTTCGCCATAAGTTCAAGTTTTCACTTCTGCCTGCACTCCCGGAGTGCGCTGTTTTTTTTAACTTTAACTTTAACCTTTCCCGGTGTAAAAAAAATTATGGTCACCCTACTGCCAAATTAAAAATATTTGATTGAGATATTGAAATGGAATACAAAATTAATTCCTATTAAAGTGAGCCAAAGCTTTCTTTTTTCCTTTTTTTTTTATTATTTTAACACGCTTTTATTAGGTCGACTGTATGTATGTAACTATGTAATCAAATCTTGCAAGTTAAATTTGATCCACTTCCCGGTTACCGATTGAGCTGGAATTTTGCAAACATGTGTAACACGCGTGACAATGCAATATTATGATAACATGGTGCTGATCTGATGATGGAGCTGGAAGGTGGTCATAGGAACTCTGTAATGAAACGACGAAACCCTATCGAGTTTGGGCTCGTTAGAATCGTCTTGACGAGTAGTTTGTCTTTCAATGGTAACCAAGGTCTGATGATGGAACTGGAAGGTGGTCATAGGAACTACACCAATGAAACGACACAACCTCATCGAGTTTGGGCTCGTTAGAATCGTCTTGACGAGTAGTTTATCTTTCAATGGTAACCAGGGTCTGATGATGGAACTGGAAGGTGGTCATAGGAACTCTGTAATGAAACGACGAAACCCTATCGAGTTTGGGCTCGTTAGAATCGTCTTGACGAGTAGTTTGTCTTTCAATGGTAACCAAGGTCTGATGATGGAACTGGAAGGTGGTCATAGGAACTACACCAATGAAACGACACAACCTCATCGAGTTTGGGCTCGTTAGAATCGTCTTGACAAGTAGTTTGTCTTTCAATGGTAACCAAGGTCTGATGATGGAACTGGAAGGTGGTCATAGGAACTACGCCAATGAAACGACACAACCCCATCGAGTTTGGGCTCGTTAGAATCGTCTTGACGAGTAGTTTATCTTTCAATGGTAACCAGGGTCTGATGATGGAACTGGAAGGTGGTCATAGGAACTCTGTAATGAAACGACGAAACCCTATCGAGTTTGGGCTCGTTAGAATCGTCTTGACGAGTAGTTTGTCTTTCAATGGTAACCAAGGTCTGATGATGGAACTGGAAGGTGGTCATAGGAACTACACCAATGAAACGACACAACCTCATCGAGTTTGGGCTCGTTAGAATCGTCTTGACAAGTAGTTTGTCTTTCAATGGTAACCAAGGTCTGATGATGGAACTGGAAGGTGGTCATAGGAACTACACCAATGAAACGACACAACCTCATCGAGTTTGGGCTCGTTAGAATCGTCTTGACGAGTAGTTTGTCTTTCAATGGTGACCAGGGTCTGATGATGGAACTGGAAGGTGGTCATAGGAACTTCGCAATGAAACGACACAACCCCATCGAGTTTGGGCTCGTTAGAATCGCCTTGACGAGAAGTTTGTCTTTCAATGGTGACCAGGGTCTGATGATGGAACTGGAAGGTGGTCATAGGAACTTCGCAATGAAACGACACAACCCCATCGAGTTTGGGCTCGTTAGAATCGTCTTGACGAGTAGTTTGTCTTTCAATTGTAACCAGGGTCTGATCTAACATATTTCGTTATCAAAGACCAAAAAGTATAAAATTAATTAATAGTTTAAAAAACCTAAAAAAACACGCTTTTATAAAAAATCCAACTAAAAAATAGAAAATAAAATTAAATAAATTTGGATTAAGAATATTATTGTAAATGAAAAATAAATGTATATTATTGTAAAAAAGCGTCAACTTTTTATAACTAAAAGCGTGTTACATTGTGATTTCAAAAGAAAAAGAATGAAGGTGTAGCCTCACAATGTAACACGCTTTTATAATTTATAAACTACTAGCTGTCCCGGCAAACGTTGTTTTGCCATATAAAAAAAATGTAATAAACGAAGAACCGCTCGACCGATTTTGTGCAAACTTCACATAAACCATCTAGGTACTAAATAGTCCGAACAAAGCTTAAACATTTGGTTTGGATAGGTGAGCACGTTCTTGAGTTATAACGAAAAGTGGCATTGATTTTTATTTATACAGGGTTATTGGAAATTAATTGACACGGCGTTAAGGGCTTCTTCTGTGCACCTTAACAAACTACGACTTTTGTCGAAACTTAATACATAACCCAAAAAAAAATATTTAAGTGTTTCTCGTACTGTCTGGTAATTTTTTATGTCTATGCGGCAAGTGCGCGCGCGCGATCGGCACGGGGCGCACTGCCGTGTGCTGAGATACCCAATAATTTAGAAATTGCATGAAGTTTTTGACATTAAGTTTTGGTTTTTTTTTCTTTCTTTTTTTTGCATAAATGCACTCCACTGCCGACATATTATTATATTCAGCAGAAAAAAAATGTGCACTACAAAAATACTTTTCCTGTATTAATGATACGGAAAAAAATATATTTAGGTAAAAAAAACAAAACTCAATTTTTAATCTTTTCTAAGACGTTATCACGTAAAATTATCGTGCATATACCGATTTTACAGACAACCATTTTAGCTAGCTTAAAAACTGTTTGTTGGTACCAACTTTTTTTTATACATCAAAACAGTATAACCCAGTTAAATTAAGATATTTCATCTACTACCATGTAATTAGCAGTAAGATACGTATTTAACTTATCGGGGGATAACTTTATAGCACTAGTAGGTAATGTAAAACGCACGCGTGCGTTGGATTATGAGCCTAAAAGCGGTTTAATAAGATACACTTTATTAGCAACTGTGATAAAAAATAATTATTTGCATTCGATAGCACATTTATTCTGGAATACTATCCAAAAAACAGATTGGAATAATTCCTTCATTTGCAGTTTTGGCATCAAAAAATATAGAGAAAGGAGTGAATTTTTAAATTAAAAAAAAATGGCGGATATCTCGGTAGCCGAGTGACTTTCATAGAACATAACTTTCATTTTTCTGAACCGGCACAGTGTCCTCTATTCGTAGGTGCCCGCTTATCGATTCATTACCGGACACCCTGTATACACACTACAGAATATATGAAATCTTCATTGGCCTCGCTGTCGAAACTGGAGCGACTGGACTTGCAAAAAACCAGCATCTCAGTCATCTGCAGCGACTGGCGCGAGGACATGGTGAACCTCAAGTACCTCGACCTCAGTGACACGGAGATACGCAACCTGACGGTGAGTAACGAGGAGGAGGAGGGAGGGAGGAGTGTATACAATTCCTTGAGTGACGCGTCGTTTGCCTGTTCGCAGTACAAGGACCTGCAGTTTAAGCGTATCGTGCCCGCCGTGGTGAAGCTCGCCGGTAGGATATACTTCACTGCAGACGACTACGACAGAGTCGATGAGGCAGCCGCAGTGGTAGTACCCAGTCATAATGTTATCGTTGTGCTAAGTGCGTATTATACTTACAACTGCACTCTTTACTGGATTAGAGAGGCCCTTAGCAACGACTTGCTGCCGCTGCGGGACGTGCAGTTAAGATTCGGGTCGTCGCTAAGAGCCGTTAGCGTCGCAAATCCGTTGTGTCCCAGCAGCGAGACATGTGCCACGGTACCACAAAACTGTAACTGCGGCATGGCGGGTGACGGACTGCTGCGCATCGTCTGCGTCAATTTCAAGCTGGATCGCGTGCTGTCACTTCCATCACTCACCGCTGACTTCAATGCCGTCGATCTGGTCCTCGTCAACTACTCAATCACCGACCTGGTTGTCAACAATCTCCCGTATCCTTTCCGGGTAAGTATCGTCCCCCCTCCCCGCACCTCCACCGCCACCCGCTCCGCCCGCTCACCCTCGACCCTCGCTCCTGCTCCAGGTGCTGGAACTGCGCAACAACTCGCTCGGCTACATGACCGAGACGACGGCCCGCGCGCTCGTGTCCGCCACCAAGAGGCCCGTGCTCGCGGGCAACCGGCTCGAGTGCTCGTGTCGTGCGGAGCCGGCGCTGCGCGTGCTGCGCGACCACGCCACCGTGCTCGCCGGGCATGACGCGCTGCGGTGTGAGGACGGAAGGACGTTCGACGACGTGATAGACGGCTGCTGGACGGTAACCGCCATCGTTATAACAGTTTTACTCCCGACTGTCACAGCGGCGACACTCGCGCTGTGTTTGTGGTGGAAGTGGCGCTACGTACTCGGACACACTCGGGCGCTGCTGTGGCGGCTCGGGTGGAGATCTCGAGACCCCGCGGCGTGGTGGTCGGAGGCGTTCGTGATGTTCGGTCGCGGCGACGAGCGTCCGGCGCTGGAGGTGACGGCGCGGCTGGAGCACGGACCGAGACCGCGTCGCGTGTGCCTCGCCGAGCGCGACTGGCTGCCGCCGGCGCTGCTGAGTGATTGTATCACGCTGTCAGCGCGTACGGCGCGGTTCACGGTCGCGCTTATCTCGCGAGAGTGCGAACGCTCGCTAGAGTTGGACGAAATACGCGCGGTGGCGCGGCGCGGCGCGCTGGTGCTGGTGCTGCCACCTGCTGGCGAGCTGGAGGACGCGGCGCTGCGTCGGTACGCGACCGACTACCCGCACATGGTGTTGCGTCGCGACACGCCCGACTTCTGGCGCCGGCTGGAGCGTGTAGTGCCTGCGTCTCCATCGGCCCCTCCGTCCGAAGACATCCCACTAGTCCCGTTGACCCCGCACCGATGACACTGCACTGCTGTATATCTCCGCTATCACTAGACAACCTGCTACAGTGGCTAGTGCAGTATCTAGTCACACACCCACCGTCTCCTTCACTGCAGTAGTATTGGTGAGAAGACCACAGCTCGCGGCCGCAGCAGTTACCAACCACAACCCTGCACGTGTCCACTGACTTGACATCTTATTACTCTATTTAATGTGAATAAATGATTGATTTGATTTGATTTGACTGCTGCTAAATGAACTCAAATATTTACTGATACAAAAATCATACGATTAAATAAATATCAACATGATGATGAGGATGTTCAAGGCATCTTAATTTCAGTTTAATTACGTCATTATAGTGTAAAGTGCCGTAACTCCGTTACAATTGTGTGTATTATAACTGTTCCTAATCCGTCTGTGGTACCTACCTTGTAGGCACCCCCAGGACATTACTAAAAACCTTTTAAGGGAAAATATTTCTGCAAAAGAAACGTACTTAAAAATTAATTTACTAACAATTAAAAAAAACTTTTTGTAGTGTAGTGATGTGGGTATGAGTACCTATTTATTATTATTTTGTTTTTAATTTTTACAAAAATCTAAATTAAAATTAAGTTACTTATAAGAAAAGATAAAAATTACTTTGATTTACTAAAAGGGGGTGTAACATCTTGGCATAATTTCACGGATCGATTTTGATTTGCTCTTTTAACATTTATTTTTTTGTGGTGAAAGGGTACCGGGCGCTCTCTCCATACAAACGTAGTCGACTGTTTCCTCCCTGGATAATGACACTAGCACAAATATTTTTGTGCCATAAAACCTATTATTGCCATGACTATGCCCCTATGTTTTGTTTTTTTTTCATTTTCTAATTATCATAGAAATTAAAATTAAAAAAATTGAAACATTAAAAAAAACTAAAAATAGGGGCATGGTCATGGCAGTTGTAAATTTTATACACCAAAAATATTTGCTCTAGTGTCATTATCCAGGGAGAAAACAGTCGACTACGTTTGTAATAGTTTGTATGGAGAAAGCCTCCGGTACCCTTTCCTCTTAAGGTTCTCTATGCCATAGGTGTGGTAGGGAGGGGGCCGTGCCAAAGGTTCAAATCGATGTGTTAAATTATGCTGGTCTCCATATAGTCGGAGATCCCTTTAAGGACGACCTTCATCAAGCTCCATTAAGCAATGGATGAAAAGTTTTTTATCACAGTTGCTCATCACTATCACTACATAGTATAAAACAAAGTCGCATTCTCTGTCCCTATTTCCCTTTGTATGCTTAAATCTTTAAAACTACGCAACGGATTTTGATGCGGTTTTTTATAATAGATAGAGTGATTCAAGAGGAAGGTTTATATGTATAATGCATGCATAATATAGCCGTGCGAAGCCGGGGCGGGTCGCTAGTAAAGTATATAACCAACTAGTGCTATAATGTTATCCCGATAAGTTAAATACGTATTTTACTGCTAATTACATGTTATGTAGATGATAAATTCTTAATTTATCTGGGTTATACTGTTTTGATGTATAAAAAGGTAGGTACCAACAAAGAGGTTTTAAGCTACGTGATAAACGTCAGAAAATAATTAAAATTGAGTTTTCTTTTTATTTTGTGTTCCTTTACATAAATATATTTTTTTCCTTACCAATATATTTTTTTTGTTAATTATACTCCCAAAAGGCCAGGCAAAAGACTTTTAACCTATACAGTCTCGTCTGACGTACAATATTTTTTAGGTTTTTTTCCATTTGTTTTTGCGTCGCAAAAACAAATGGCAAAAACAATTTGCCTAAAAAAATACACACACATACAAACCTAAAAACGATAGAAATTTTAAAGTTGTCCTAAAAAACATGCACCCATCAACAGACACTCAAAACATTATAGACGAACTAAATGACCTGGGTCACATAGTTAAAAATATCTGGAATGTAAAGCAAAGAATCACTAAAAATCCTCTTCCAATATTCTTCATAGAAATTGAAACCAACACAAATAACAAACAAATCTATGACATCAAGAATCTTTTGCACTGTCGTATTATCTTTGAACCGCCACGGCCTAAGCGAGAAATACCACAGTGCGGAAACTGTCAACAATATGGTCATACAAAAAAGTACTGCAACAGAAAACCTAAATGCATCAAATGTGCTGGAGACCACACTTCCTATGATTGCCCAAAGAAAGAAAGGTCTGATTCTGTAAAGTGTGTCCTCTGTGAAGGAAACCACCCAGCAAATTATAAAGGCTGCGTAGTATACCAGGAGCTGCAAAAAATCACATTTCCATCTAGTGAACGCCTACAGTCACTCAAGCCTGTATTTAGAGAACCAGCTGTCATAAAGTCACCCAAACCCCAAGTTAGCGAAACCAGATCATACAGAGATGTACTCCAATCACTAAAGACACCATCGGAGAATACTAACCAGGTACTTACTAATACTACCCAAACAGTAGAAAAACTGGAACTGAAACTGGTACTAGACACAATGAAACAAATACTACAGCAAATAAATACTCTCAACAATCTCATGATTGAGCTAGTGTCAAAGATGCAAAATTCGATCAATTAAAGCTATGCCACTGGAACGCCGATGGGCTGTCACAACATAATTTAGAAATAAAAAACTTCCTAAAATCAAATTCTGTTGATGTACTACTAATATCAGAGACACACTTTACAGAAAAAAGTCATTTTATTATACCAAACTACTCATTTTATCATACAACACACCCTGATGGTAAAGCGCATGCTGGATCTGGCATACTGATAAGAAACAACATAAAACACTATGTAATTGATAATTTCCTAAGTTCCGAAATTCAAGCAACTAATATCGTAGTGGAGGAGTGGGAAGGACACTATCCTCTTACTATAGTCCTCCACGTCACACACTGAAAACAGAAGAGTACATAACATACTTCAACTCACTAGGATCAGGAAAATTCATTGCATGTGGAGACTACAACGCTAAGAGTAGCGTGTGGGGCTCACGCCTAACCAACACGAAGGGACGAAACCTATATAGAGCTATTCAGTCTCTACATCTGAATGTCCATTCTTGTTGAGAGCCAACGTCATATCCTCGTGACCCTAAAAAAATTCCAGACCTCATAGACTTTTGTGTGAGTAAAGGAATTCCCACAAAAAATGTAATCTGCAAAGCAAATCCTGACTTACACTCCGACCATACAGCCGTAATAGTGACACTGAGTAGAAGAATTCAAAAAACTAGTCCACCACTTAGGTTATATTCCATGAAAACAGACTGGCAATTCTTTAGATACTTAGTGGAACGCAACATAAAGACTGACTTACCGTTGAAGACCGATGAAGACATAGACTCAGCAGTCGAACACTTCAACAAGTGTGTTCAAGAAGCCGCATGGAAATCTACTCCAAAACCTACAATACCTAAAACATCAGAATGCTCCAGATCGGTTCGAGAATTGGTGGCGGAAAAGCGAAGAGCCCGACAACTATGGCGCAAAACTAGATCTCCTGTGCACAAAACTAAATTGAACTACCTAACAGCTAAGCTAAAAAAATTATTATGCCAAGAAGAAAACGACGACTTTGAGCATAGACTTAGAAATATGGACGCAACCTCCGCTACCCACTACTCATTGTGGAAAACAACAAATAAACTAAAAAGACCAATTAACGGCAACCATGCCGTCCGCAAATTTGACAATAATTGGGCTCGGAGTGACAAAGAGAAAGCGGAAACGTTTGGTATCCATCTTGAAAAGGTATTTGTACCCAATGATATACATGATCCAGCCTCTGAAAAAGATATAATGAAGATTTTCGACGAAATCCATCAGCTCGAACCACCAATTAAAAAAGTCACCAAGCGTGAAACACTAGCAGTCATCAAAAATTTAAAGCCCCATAAAGCACCTGGCTATGACTTAATTACAGGAAAGGTAATGAAAGAACTGCCTGCTAAAGCGATAGTATTTCTTACACAACTTTACAATGCCATCGCTTTGAAAGCATACGTTCCACCGCAATGGAAAGTTGCAGAAATAATAATGATTGCGAAACCTGGTAAACCTACTGACCAGGTTACCTCATATCGTCCTATCAGCTTACTGCCCATTGCATCTAAAGTTATGGAAATACTAATCTTGAGAAGACTGAAAATAGTGATAAAAAATAGTGAAATCATACCGGACCATCAATTTGGTTTTAGAGCAAAACATGGTACTATCGAGCAAGTCCATCGATTAGTGGAAAAAATTCATGAGACTTTTGAACAAAAAAGATACTGCTCTGCAGCATTCCTAGACATTTCACAAGCATTTGACCGTGTATGGCATAACGGCCTCTTGCATAAAATTAAAAAGCTTCTGCCGCTGAATTACTACCTGCTACTTAGATCTTATCTACACGAACGTCACTTTTTTGTGAAACAAGGCGAAGACAGATCTAACCTTTACAAAATTAATGCTGGCGTACCACAGGGCAGTGTTTTGGGTCCAACTCTATATCTTATATATACATCTGACCTACCTACAACTGATGGAGTTGTTCTTGGTACTTTTGCAGATGACACAGCCGCCTTGGCGACACATGAAAACCCAGAACAGGCTTCAAAATTGCTGCAAAAAAGCTTAGACCAAATATCGGAGTGGCTTAAGACCTGGCGCATAAAAGCAAACGAGACTAAATCCGTGCACGTCACTTTCACTACCAGACGGCAAACTTGCCCACCAGTCATCTTAAACGTAAGGGAAATTCCTCAAGCTGACAATACACGTTATCTGGGTATATATCTGGACCGAAGGCTGACCTGGAAGACACATATTTTCACCAAGAGGAAAGCATTGAGCATGCAACTACGTAATATGTTCTGGCTCCTTGAACGAAAGTCAAAACTATCGATGGAGAATAAATTACTCCTTTACAAATGCATCCTAAAACCAATTTGGACATATGGCATCCAGCTCTGGGGAACAGCTAGTAATTCAAACCTGGAAATCCTGCAAAGATTCCAATCTAAAATGTTGAGAATGATGACAAATGCTCCTTGGTACATCACAAACGAACGACTCCATCATGACCTTAAAATCTCAACCATACAAGAAGAAATAAAAATTGCCCTAAAATCTTATAAAAAAAGGTTAGAATCGCACCCAAATAGACTGGCAAATGAGCTAATGCAAGATAACACAAGCTTCAATCGATTAAAACGAACAGCTCCAAGAGACCTTTTGGAGTAAAACTAATATGGGTTCTTCACTGGACGGACACCATGCATGACAAACTTAAAAACCCGCCTAACCAGTTGCTGAATGTCTTAGGGACAGATTGCAATGTAAAATAATATAAAAAAAAAAAAGGTTTTTTTCCATTTGTTTTTGCGTCGGGGGTTAAAAACAGAATAATTATTCTGTTTTTAACCCCCGACGCAAAAACAATTTGCCTAAAAAAATAGTAAACATAACCTAAAATTCTAAAAACCTGTTATCATTTTAACAAGTCTTTTTTTATTCGCCACTGTGATAAAAAACGTCGTACGATACACGTGTTGATTGATCTTTGTATCTCGGCCTTGTTAAACCGCCTCTATGCAAAGATCAATTTTCCACACTTGTATCGCAATGTACTATTTATTTATTTATTTATTTGGTACACCAACAGTAAAACACACTAATACTAAGAATAAAGAAAAACATTACCGAAATAAAAATAAAGTGTGTTTTAATCATCAATAGTTTCCACAGCGCACGCTAAAAACTGTAGTGGGTTTTCTACCTTAGGTTACAATATTGCAATTATCTTACTGATCCCAAATTTTTTGGAAATAAGTTATAGTTTATGTTATTCCCTAATAATTTACCTTTCTATTGGTGAAAGAATTTTTGAAATCGGTTCAGTGGTTTGGTGCTGAAAGCGCGAGCGGACTGAGCGAGGGTTGTAAGATGACGTCACATGCGGTCACCTGACTGTTAGCGGGACTCGATATTCATCATAAGTAAATTCAAAACTAATAGGTATTTTTGACTAAAACAAAAACTAGTCTATTTGTATACATACAAGCTTTACTGTAACAAACTTTCAACCGATTTGGCATACCTAGTAACATTCTTCATTCGGTATGTAGTTAGCTAGAGGCCTGGATTAACATAGAGGCTACTTTTTATCCCGATATTCCCACGGGATCGGGACTTACGCAGGTGAAACCGCGGGGCGCAGCTAGTGATTCGTATAATTACGGTCAAACTACACTGCAGGTAATTTTGTTTAACCTTTAATTCTACTGAATTATTTAAAACTAGCGACCCGCCCCAGCTTCGCACGGCTATATTATGCATGTATTATACATAAAAACCTTCCTCTTGAATCACTCTATCTATTAAAAAAAACTACATCAAAATCCGTTGCGTACTTTTAAAGATTTAAGCATACAAAGGGATATAGGGACATAGGGAGAGAGAAAGCGACTTTGTTTTATACTATGTAGTGATAGTGATGATATAAGTATAGACAAGCAGTGTTCCGCCGTTTTACCCGCGTAACTCCCGATCCCGTGGGAATATCGGGATAAAAAGTAGCCTATAGCCTTCCTCGATAAATGGATTATCCAACACAGAAAGAATTTTTCAATTCGAACCAGTAGTTCCTGAGATTAGCGCGTTCAAACAAACAAATAAACAAACTTCAACAACAACTTCAACTTCTTCTTCAACTTTTTCTCTTTAACTTTATAATCTTAGTATAGATTTTAGTTTATTTTCATTGTGGTATTTAATTAAATTCATAGTCGATTGGAAATATTAATTATTTGATTTTATTTATTTCAAAAATAACTTGGAATTCTTTCTGCTCTGTTGTGACCCGCTCTCTAGACTGTAAGATCTACAAATGTTTGGGTATATTTTTGAACTTGTCTAAAGCCTTTGACACTGTCTCTGTCCCCATCCTGCTAAATAAGCCGGATGCGATTGGTGTCAGAGGTCTCCCTTATAAAAAAATGTACTTATGTACGCGCGTGAGAAGTTATACTTCTTTGGCATTTTTTTTTTTTTTTTTTTTTTTTAAAACTCGTCCGACAAAAAACTCGTCCGGCAAAAAACTCGTCCGACGTGAGAATTTTGTGTGACGTGAGAATTTTGTGTGACGCTTTTGTAAAATTTCACTCTCATCATTTTTTCATAACGCGCCTAAAGAAGTATAACTTCAATTAAGGACTGCAGGCTGATCGCCGTATTTCTATGCAGCGCGTCCTCAGAAAAAGGAGTAAATAAGCGCGTCTGACTGCGTTTGCGTCAGGTTTGCGTTAACTATAGACTTCGTATTGCTGTAATTTCTTCGCACGAAAATCTAAACGTCGCGCGCTCGCCGTTTCGCGGTAAATTTTGACGTGACATTGATGTCAAATTAATTGTCACCTAGGAAGATTAGCGTACGGCAACAACTTATTTCAGGGATGCGCGTAGGTGAAGTAGACGTGCAGTTAAAGTAACGGTTACGCGTAGCTTCATTTTACGGCAATACCGACTATTGTTTGCATGCACGTGACGTATGCGTCAACAGGACGTGCACTCGACTAATGCGTCATAAGTTACGGCAATCGGAGGGCTGATTCATGTAAGGACCATTTTAGATTACTGGCTTTTGTGCGCGACTTCGACCGCTTAAAAGTCGAAAATTAGATATTTGGCTGTGGTCTGGTTGTCTCTATAAGTATATATTTACAAAAGAAAAGTATATAAGTAGTATATCCGTTGTCTAGCACCCATGAGACAAGACTAGTTACTTAGCTTGGGGCTAGATGGCGATGTGTGGAATGTCCTGCAATATTTATTTATTATATTATTTATTTTAATAATATAATTTTTGTCAGGTGCCATATTTGTGGTAACATTTATTCCCATAAATACGAACTACGAAAAAGGATAGCTAGCTTTCGAATACTCAAAGTCAAGGGTGCCTTGCAGATTGGTCACTGCAAGTGCGGGAGAAAAATGAAGATTTAAATTATAAGGGTTCCTTTATTTACCTTTTGAGGTACTTGTACTTGTATGCAGGCTGTTTTTCCGCGATTAGACCCTTTTTATTGGGTCCTTTTTGCGTGAAGATGAAGTAAGGCTTACCCAGCATCTACTACACTCTCAGCTTAGTCGACCATGTCCAGAGGAGAGAACTTGTCAATACTTCTGGAGCCAACTAAGCCGCGGGTTTCATCACGATGTATTCCTTCACCGTAAGAGCGATGTCAATTAGCGCACATATTTTTTTCTTAAAAAAAATACATCGGTGCACGGCCGGCCTGGATTCGAACCCACGACCTTCAGAATGAAAGTCGAGGTATCTACCACTAAGCCAATACGGAATCCTAAAAATACCCTTTTTTTGACATCTAGATTCTGACAGCGGGCCGCGTCATTATGATTCGCGGGCCGTATGTTTGACATGACTGCTCTACGTGAATGCGGCTGCACTGATTCATGTAAGGGCCATATATAGATTACTAGCTTTTGCGCGCAACTTCGTCCGCGTAAAAGTCGAAAATTGACCAAGGAATCACAATGTCCCATACAAACTTTGCTCCCCTTTTTTACCCCCTAAGGGGTAGAATTTCGGAAATTCCTTTAACGGATGCCAAGAACACACCCTTCAAGTCTCAGGTCTCTACGATCAGCGGTTTAGGCTATGCTTTGATCCGTCAGTCAGTCAGTCATTCAGGTCAAAGCATTTTATAAGTACCTATAGAAGATAGAAGACAATGCATCAAAAAATTGAAAAAGAGTTCACCAACAAACAGACGGTACCTACAAATCAAATCAAATCAAATCAATCATTTATTCACATTAAATAAAGTAATAAGATGTCAAAATTATAATAAAGTACTTGGCTATTTAACCTCATTTGAGGTATGTGAATTAGTCTAAATTAATAGTCAAATAATAAAATTAAAAGTTATTACATAAAAATCAATTATATTATGTCATTAACTCATTCTATACATTGGTAAATACTCTTTAAGGCTATAAAAGGACTTTTCCGTCAAAAAATTATGTAATTCTCTCTTAAACATAGAGAAGTCTTCAATTTGAGCTATACAATCTGGCAACTCACTGTACATCATGGGAGCCAGTGCCATAAAGCTTTTCCCAAAAAAAGCTGTATTGTGTTTAGGTACAAAAAGTTTATGTCTAAGACGAGCACTATTCATTCCCGTGAATAAGTGAAGGTTGCTTTTAGTAAATATTAAAGTCTCGAAAATAAACAAGCATGGTAATGTTAAAATCTTCAACTGTTGGAACAATGGTCTACAACTATCCGTAGGCTTTAGGCCATGAGCCGCTCTAAGACACTTTTTTTGCGCTTTAAAAACAAGTTCTCTGTCTGTTGAGTTGCCCCAAAACATGATGCCGTAGCGTAGTGCTGAGGAAACATAGGCATGGTATGACGTCATAACACAGTCCTGATTTGCTACTTTCCTCAAATTATATAAGGCATAAGAGTATTGATTTAATTTATTGATTAGATTATTAGTGTGTATTTGCCATGTCAATTTTTCATCTATTTGTAGTCCAAGAAATGTTGTATTGTCAATTTGTGTTATTTGTGTATTGTCATATGTTATTTCTAGCTCTAATTTTTTAACTCTTTGCCTAAATGTCATTATTTTTGTTTTGTCCAAGTTGATTTTTAAATTGTTTTTTACTAGCCACTGAATTACGTGATTTAAATTTTCATTAATTTCATTTTCGAACGAGTCAATATTGTCACATTTAAATATAATGGTACAGTCATCAACAAACAGTGTCATATCATATTTACTATTAATACAGTTAGGTAAGTCATTAATAAAAATAATAAACACTCAACAAATACATATACTTCATACATATAAAATGATAAAATTATTAAATTTCTGTAATTTATACTATTATCGTGAATTGTCCATGCAATGACTAATAATTATAGTTAAATTTAATTTTCTCCTATTTGTGCTATAACTTGGTAAGAATGTGTCATCATGTCATGTAGTTTGTCGGTTTAGATATTATTTTTGTGCGAGTGATAAGCCAGTCATTTCAGAACTTTCCGTTAAATATTCAGTTAGTTTTTTCCTCTGATCGCGATCGCTTGTGACCACTAACACATAATATATCGCAGTGGGTAACTAAAGTCGTGTAATCCTACTAATATACTTACTTATTAAAAGGTACCCACAGTAAATCAATAAAAACTTTAAAGAACTCTTTGCACGAAATGAATCGATTAATTTTTAATTTAAAGTTCGGGAAAATTACCCTAAAACTTTAAAGGAATTTTCGAGACGTGTCAACAACATTATTGGACGCGGTATTTATTTTAATTTATTATAAAAATCCCCAAACTCTCCTCAAAATTGAAAACAAAAATTAATTATATTCAATTATTTTTTCAAATATTTTTTGGGCGGTCGTAAGTACTAAAGACATTCAGAAATTACAGTGTTTCCGTGTCCTGCTGTTCTCGTGTTTGTGAACTTTAAGCATTACTTCCACGTAGGTAGGTAGGTACTTATATATTCGTAAGTGATATGCTGCAGCTGCAGCTGGCGCTGGTGATGGCGAGCGCCGCGCTGGCGCTGGCGACCGACGTGCCTGCATTGCCCACGCTGCGCTGTCCGACCGACGCAACAGCGTTCCAATGCGCGAAACACAGCGAAAAAAAATTCAAAATGGAAGGTAAGCTGTTCCCAGACAATACTTGCTAAAAGTTGTCCGTCGATGTGGGTAACTACATAACATATCGAGGTTTGGAATCCTACTCCATTTTCAATTTTTAAATACAGTTTTTTTCTGCGAATTTTTTGGCACAATTTGAGAATATCGAGTGTTAAAAAAAATCGCATCATCAATCCCTCAACATAATTATTTATACAGGGTTATTGGAAATTATACAAGCAAGCCGTTGAGGGCTACTTCTGTGCACCTAAACAAACAAGTAGTGTTCTGCGAGTTTTGGAAATTCGAACATTTTTCGAGGTTAGGTTTATCTGAAAATCAGCTGTTCCTTACACGGAGAGGTCATTAACTTTAAAATTTTACCTATTTTTTAAGTTTTATCTACTGTTCTTAGTCTGAAAGACCTTTGTTTTTAAAAAATCAGCTATTTTTCGAATTTACATAACCTCAAAATTTTCATTTTTATTTTTCGAATTTCCAAAAGTCGTAGAACAAAAGTTGTTTGTTAAGGTGCACAGAAAAAGCCCTCAACGGCTTGCTTGTATAATTTCCAATAACCCTATATAGTGTCAGTTATATATTAATTAATGATATTCAAGGTACTATTGTACCTGAGGCACGTATTACATAGAGTAGACTTGACCGGCACCTGTCCCATACTACCCTCTCAGCTTAGTCAACTTTAGTTCTGAATCAAGAACTCGCCATTAAGCCCACCAAGCTGCGGGTTTCACGATGGTTTCTGGGCACCGTATACAGGGTGTCCCGTAATGTATAGATAAACGAGCACCTACTGATAGAGGACACTGTGCCGGTTCAGAAAAATAAATATATGCTCCATGAAAGTCTCTCGGTTTCCGAGAAATCAGCCATTTAAAAAAATAAAAATAAATTAACTCCCTTCTCTATGCTTTTTGGTGCCGACACTGCAAATGAAGGTATACCATACCAATCCAACCAATCTGTCCAACCAATCTTATACCAATCTGTTTTTGAGATAGTATTTCAGGATAAATGAATACGAACTATTATTTTTATGACACAAGCAAAGTTTTTTTTTTAAATAAGTTTAAACTCAAACTTTATGATTTTTTAAATTTTTATCCTGAATAATCCTGAAACCTTACCTGGTGTAAAAAACTGGTTGCCTGTAAAGTCGGTATACGGGCGAAAGTTTTACGTGACAACAACTGTGCTCGAGTGGAAGGGACGCGTGCCTTTCACTTTTTATGTCTGTCTCTCTCGCTCTTAGGCGGGCTAACCATGCCCGCGTGCCTCTCACTCGCTCTCATTGTGAGCGCATAACGTCAGCGGAGCGTAACGCAGTTTCTTGAAGTGTCACCCGGCAAACCAATTTATAAAACGTTGTCACGTCAAAAAAATGTATGGTCACCCTAGTGCCAAATTAAAAAATAAGTTAAGTACCTATTTCTTTATGATTCTGAAATGGCCCAAAACGTGGTGTTGCCAGCATTTATTCCCAAATGAATTCCTATTAAAATCAGCTAGAGCTCTCTTTTCAGCTCTCTTTTTCATTTTATTTCATCAATGCATTCGGGGTATTTTCAAATTAATAATTAATTTTCTTAAATGATTTTTACCTATTTCACAAAAAAGGAGGAGGTTCTCAATTCGGTGGTATGTATGTTTTTAAGTCTAATAAAGTAATTTTTTTAGTACTAGGTACTTTACTTCATAAAATCAGGCTCTGGCTGATTTTAATAGGAATTAATTTGGTATTAAATGCTGGCAAAACAACGTTTTATACCATTTCAGAATCTCAATGAATTAGGCAACTTATTTTTTTTTAATTTGGCACTTTTTTAAGCCGCCAAAGATACCCGTGGTCACGCCATAACTTGAGAACAACTTTACCAATTTCATCCATCTTTTTAAGTTTTTTTAATACTTTGTTGTTAGGTAATACGTGAAATTGAATTGAGTATAACAATTCAGTAAGTAGATAATTACAATTGTGTACAAGGTCGAGTATGTTCTGAAATGGTTGTGAATATTTCCAGGCTTATATTTACGTTTTGAATACGAGGGCGACAACACATTAAGCCTATGGTGCTTCAACAACCTGCAGCTGGACTCGGTGTGGGCGTACTTACCGCGGTTCACGCCGGCGCTACACGTCGAGAACGTCACCGTGAAGTACTGTCAGCCCGCGCACTATGCGACCGTGCTCGCTGCACTCAACGTCACACTGACATCACCCTTCAACCTTGAAGTGAATAATTTTAGACAGAACGAGCCGCTGACGTCCGCACACTTCACCAACCTGCCTCCTCTCCGTCACCTCACGCTACAGGACGCGGGCGTGCTGCCTGGCCTGCCCGCCACACTGGAGGGCCTCACAACGCTCACAATGAAATATATGTCGGTGCCGGCCGACATAATGGAAACCCTACCCCGTACCCTTACCGAGCTACGACTGGAGAGAGTGAACATCACACACGTGCCCGCCGCCGTACTGGACCTGCCCGAGTTGCGGTCTCTGCATGTCGATAGCTCAACAGCCTCGGTCAGTAAACTAAAATTCTGCAACTTCTTAACCACAGTTCTTAACCCATAGAAAATCGTTAATTTCGTACCCACCATAGACTTTTAAATTTTCATTCTGTTTGTCTGATAAATTAAAGACTCTAAGAACTTCAACTCGAGCAGCCCCCCGGTCGCCGTTATTTATGACGCATTAGTCGAGTGCACGTCCTGTTGACGCATACGTCACGTACACGCAAATAATAATCGGCATTGCCGTAGAATGAAGCTACGCGTAACCGTTACTTTAACGAAATTTATGACTAATCTTCCTAGGTGACAAATGACAATTAATTTAACATTTATGTCACGTCTAAATTTAGTGTTGCGAGCGGGCAACGTTTAGGTTTGCGTGACGTTTATTTATGACGCAAACGCAGTCAAGACGCGCTGCATAAGAATAAGGCGATCGGCCCGCAGGACCTTAAAAATCTTGACTGAGATGAAAACATTCTAATAATAAAAATTTTGGAGCCCTACGGTGGGTCTGCAATTTGTTTGCCTTGTTGTACCTATTATATTACATTTATTTAAACTATATTCACGACGGGTTCCATATCATGTTGTATGGGAGCACATTTTTTTTTCTGTTTTTAGTATTTTGTTGTTATAGCGAAAACAGAAATACATACCTAATCTTTGACAATGTCAACTGTCTAGCTATCACGGTTCATGAGATACAGCCTGATGACAGACAAACTGTAATAGGGTCCCGTTTTTAACCGACTTCAAAAAAGGAGGAGGTTCTCAATTCGGTTGTATGTATGTTTTTACCCTTTAGGTACGCAACCCTAAAAAATAATAGTGTTTAATAAAAACTTGAATCCTACTACGGATATATTGCAAAGGTATGAAACAAGAAAATATTCCGTGGATAGCCGTGGTGGTCGTATGCCACCTTGTGCTTATAGTAATACTAGCGACCCGCCCCGGCTTTGCACGGCTATATTATGCATGTATTATACATATAAACCTTCCTCTTTAATCACTCAATCTATTTTAAAAAATCGCATCAAAATCCGTTGCGTAGTTTTAAAGATTTAAGCATACATAGGGATATAGGGACAGTGAAAGCGACTTGACGCTCGCGATGTGAATCGACTAATGACCCGAGTAAGTAGGTCCGTAACGCAAGGTGGCCATAATTATTTCAAATTCTTAACTTGCCAGACTTGTAAATGGCCCGATCTCAGAAAAAAGAGAGGGCCCGATGCGCAAAGCACGGTTATCCACGAAATGTTTTTCTCGTTTCATACTTTTTAGACGTCGGGTTTTAAAGTTTTTTTAATAATAAAAATGTTTTTAAAATTATGATGGATGACAAAATCCTGAAAAGAACAACAGTGCCTATAAATTTTCTAAAACCTTAAATATCCGAGGTTGCGCCAAGGTTGTCAAAATGACCCCACGGGCCTAAAGTATCGTATGGTTTTTCAATTTAGAAAACTGGACTGGTAGTTTTTGATCTTTTAGAATTTATGAATTTTTTTAATTTTTTTTCGCGTTTTGTGACGTTGAGAATGAACTATCTTTTTCATTTTAATAGTAGCAGTTGGTTTATTAGCTATGTTCCTAATGCAAAATGACAGATGCCAAACTGACAGTTGTCAAATTTAAAACGGCTCTACTCAGAAACCATTTACCCTAGATTGATGTATTTATCAGATTACAGCTTTTAATTCCATCAATCCTGAACAAGCAATACAACAGATAGCATCAAAACAATTTATAATCTGACTTTGTTTTGGTCAATAGGTCGTGACTGTGGAGCGCAGCAACACATCGCGGCTACAGCAGCTTTTCGTGTCTAGCGCGGACGCAGAGCTGCTGTCGGACTGGGCGCCGTCAGCCCTCGAGGAAGTCACCCTGGAGTTGTGGCAGGCGGATACTCCGAACCCGATACCTGCCTGCGACAAGCTGGTGAAGCTCACGTTGTCTATACCACTTGTGAGCGAGCTGCCCGTCGGGTGGGTGGCTCGCTGCCCACACCTCAAGGTGCTCCGCATACTGGACGCACCATATGCTTTGGAACTACCAGCCAGACTGCTCGAGAACGCAACCCAGCTTATCAACCTTGATATTATAGGCGACAGGTTAATTACGCCGAAGTTGACGTTGCCTAAACAACTATTCGCGAACACCTCCCACTTGACACACCTCAACCTCAGCTACAATTTACTCACAGAACTTGCGGCGCAATTATTCGCTAACACCTCCCACTTGACTCACCTCGACCTTAGCCACAATCGACTCATACAACTGCCCAGGTAAGTTCCTACGTTCGAAGGTGCCACGATTCATCGACGCTCGTTTCGCTGCCGACTGTACCTACTCACTCATTGTTAGATTTTTATTAATTCGTCCAAACAGAAACAAGTAATGTAATTTTTGGAAAGTATTTAATAAAATGTGACCGTCATTATATTTCCCATACTTCTAGTAGGGGGAAAAAGTGCTGAAAACTTACATATTAGACAAGTTTTCAAAATGCGACTGTAAAATACGTAATAGCACATTACGATATAAGTGTGGTAAATTGATATTTGCATAGAAGTGGTTTATGACGCGCGAGCGGAACGCGAGCGTGTTTGAAGCCGAGATGCAAAGATCAATTCCACACGCTTATCGTACGAAACGTCGTCGTAAACATCGACGTCGTCGTCACTGTGATTAAAAACGTTTAAAAAAATATTGCCTTTATGAATAGTAAACATACTTACATAAAATTTTTGTAAATTTTTTATTTTTTTAACGAGTCTTTTCTTTTATTCGCAACTGTGATAAAAAACGTCGTACGATACGCGTGTGGCTAATGATCATTGCATTTCGGCTTTTTTAAACGCGCTCGCGTTCCACTCGAGCTTCACAAACCGCCTCTAGGCAAGGATCGATTTACCACACTTGTATTACAATGTACTATTTTCATAATGGCATCATTGTATTTTGTTTGTTTGGATGCAATTCTACCTAAAATAAATATTCCAGATTGTAACCATGGGGCGGATGACTGTCGGACTTAAGCCAAGATGTTAAAAAAATAATAATTGACAATTTGTACCAGTTGGCATTTGGATTTGGAAACGATATGATACAATGTGACCATTATTATATTTGCCATACTATATACTTCTAGCACATGAGTAAATAAAGAGTGGCGCCATACCTACTTAAAAAAATGGTTGTCTGTAAAGTCTGTTTCCGGACGATAATTTTACGTGATAACGTCATAAGAAAACATTGATGGTAACCATGGCAACGATAAAACGTTGCTATAGTTACCTTGTCAATAACATGAGGCGTTCCAGTAACGACGCGTGACGTCACACTTTTTTGAGATTGCAGGTGTTCACCAATTTATAAAACGTTATCACGTCAAAAATCGTTCGAATTTTAAAAAGATATTGTATACATTCGCCATCTTCCACAGGTATGGCATTATCGGGTGATTGTTTAGCGAAAAAAAACCGGTCAAGTGCGAGTCGGACTCGCGCATGGAGGGTTCCGTACCATTATCATCACATATAAAAAAAATTGATGGCGCTAGTGGTAAAAATACATAAATGAAGGGTAAATGGCGGTTTACTGTTTATGACGTATTAAAAAAAAACTACTTACCAGTTCTCGTTCAAACCAAATTTTCGGTGGAAGTTTGCATGGTAGTAATGTATATCATATATTTTTTTAGTTTTATCATTCTCTTATTTTAGAAGTTACAGGGGGCAGGGGGACACACACTTTTTACCAATTTGGAAGTGTCTTTCGCTTAAACTATTCAGTTTAGAAAAAAATGTTATTAGAAACCTCAATATCATTTTTGAAAACCTATCCATAGATACCCCACACGTATGGGTTAGATGAAAAAATATATATTTTGTGTTTCAGTTTTAAGTATTTATTTTAAATTTTAGGGTTCCCCAAAAATTTGTCTATGAAGAAGGCATAATGTTTTCACATTTTTAATGCTACTATCCTGTCTGGGTGTTAGGTAGGTAAAATAAATGGGTTCTATGAAATTATGTTCGCGCTAGATTATATATTTCCCGAAATAGGTTTTGTAAAAATGCTTTTCCGAAAATCAACTATCAGTCGTCTGTCGTTCGTCATCCGTCATCCGTCGTCCGTCATTCGTCATCCGTTATCCGTCATCCGTCGTCCGTCGTCACTGGACACTGTACACTGCATGCGAACACAGTCGCAGTAGAGATGTAAAAATAAATAGGCGGAGTGGAGGTTAGGTTTTATTTTCGTTACGGAATTTGTTGATTCGGTCGCCGCGCTCAAAGCCCGCGATAAAAGCTATGCAATAGCTTAAAAAAATACTCTTTTGCGATGGTATGGTGGCCATTGGGAACCGTCAGAAAAGTGTGGCATGGTGTATTTCGTGAATAGCTACTCGTATTAGATTGGAACAAATGGTTGAAATATTTTATTAAAATTAATGTATTAACGTCGGTATAGCGGGCTGTAAGCCACACCGGAGAAGTATGGCATTACGCTACAGCCTACTTCGTTATTTATCTAAGACGTTTCTATGTGATCTGTGTACAAAATGTACTAGGCATCCAAATTAATAAAAAAAATTGACTTTATACCGACTTCCGGAAAATACAAGCATTTTTGTGGAACAGATCGTTCGACTTTCGTTATCTAACCGAAACGTTCAATTTACGCCCACGCAATTGGGGTGCCAGCGCTATGACCATCATTCTCTTTATTATCATTCCGTAATTAGACCCCTGAAGAACCGCCATACTCGTACAAATGACTTAGTGTATTGTGTCACCATTTCCCGGTCCACCAAATCCGATAAAGCAGCTGTCTATTTGACCAACAACGCATCAAACACCTTGTTTAATATATTTGGGTGAAACTTTAGGCGGCGACACGAACGTCTCGGCGAATCATTTGTTGTTGCATTGGAGGTGGTTGGAGTCAGTGCACTTTACGTGCATTCATATACTGTGTTGTTTCAGTGCGATACTGACGTTACCGCTGTTGTCGTTAGACTTAGGATACAACGGATTGAATACGAGTGTGGTTGCGGAGCTAGCCGTGTTCACCGAGCTGAGGAATCTCTCGCTGGCGGGGAACCAGGAGATTGGCGATCTGTGCGCGGTCGACGACAATAATGTCACAGGTAACTTTGACAAAGTTTTGGAGAATCATCTCCATGCTACACCTTCATTATTTTTCTTTTGCAATCACAATGTAACACGCTTACTAATAACAATATTCTTGACGAGTAGTTTAAATGAATTAATTATGAAGTATGGCTTATGAGATAATTCCTGCAGATTCCCTCCAGCTCTATCATCAGATCAGTTCCATTGTACACTCAGAAAAGGACAGAGGGTGGCAACGCACACTAATGCAAAAGAACGCCCACCTTTCGTAGATACAGATCACGAATAATGCACACATTTACAACACTGAACACACAGACGATCTGTCAAACAATTTAAGCTGAAGGTGAAGCTTGTAAAAAAATTTAAAAAATGGTATAAGTAGCAAAAGTAATAATAAATCAAAACTGTTGAGCTTGAGTTCGATATTATTTTTTTCTTTATTATTGTATCTCGATGCGCTGGTGGCGCCATCTATGAGCAATGTGTGTAACTACATGATAATAACTAGATGGCGCCACCAGCGCATTGTAAGAATCTTAATAATGAATGTGTGAGTAAGCTACATCCACCAGTCTTCGCTAAATTGATCTGTATGGGTTATGCGTAACTACACGACAGGGGCGGGGCGCGTTGTATTTGTCAATGTGTGCGTTGCTACCCTCTGTCCTTTTCTGAGTGTACCATATTATTGTCACCGAATCTACGCCCTTTCATTTGATACCCCACTCGGGTATAATTGCCCTAAAGTTTGTGTGCCAAAGAGGTAGATCCCCTTTTGGACCCCCTGTCTCCGTAACCCCCTGACCGATCCTGCTCATGTTCGAACTTAAAAAAATTATGGACCCCAACTACTTGTATACCAAAAATCATAAAGATCAGAGCAACGGTACTCAAGTTATCGTCGAACAAACATACAAACATACGAGCGACCGACCCGTCTCAACACTAGACCTCTCTCGCTTCGCTCGTTCGGTCAATAATTTAATTACAGATTGTGTTTTTACTAAAAGTACGTACGTTCTAACGTAAATATATCTTCGACCTCATCGAAATACATTAAATAAGAGCGACTTATATTTATCGAACTTTAATTGACAAGTTCGTTTGATCACCTAGTGTCCTTGATTAACTGTCTCTATTTCCTATAAGGTATATCTTCGTTGGCCTCGCTGTTGAAACTGGAGCGACTGAACTTGCACGGTACCAACATCTCGGTCATCTGCAGCGATTGGCGCGACGACATGGTGAACCTCACGTACCTCGACCTTCAGGACACGCAGATCGGCATCCTGACGGTGAGTAATGAGGGGAAGGAGTAAGGGAGGAGTGCACTCCCTCAAGTGACGCATCGTTTGCTTGTCCACAGTACGAGGACCTGCGGTATAAACGCAGCGTATCTACGGTAGTGGAGGTCTCCGGCACGATATACTTCACTGCAGACGACTACGACAGAGCCGCTGTAGCACCATCGAGCCGCAATATTACCGTAATTTTAATTACGAAAACATTCGACGGCTGTAGTCTCTACTGGATAACAAAGGCCATTAACGATGACGTGCTGCTGCTGTATGACGTACAGTTGTACGACTACGACCGCTACCATAGACGGTCGCTAAGAAGCGTTCGCGCCGAAGACCTGTTGTGTCCCAGAAAAGAGACGTGTGGCGCGGTACCACCCGGCTGCGACTGCGGCATGGCGGAGGCCGGGCTGCTGCGCATCGTCTGCATCGGCGTCGAGCTAGACCGCGTGCCACAACTGCCATCACTCAACAACGACACGAACTTCCATGCAGTTGATCTGGTCCTCGTCAACAACTCAATCACCGAGCTGGTCCTCAACGATCTCCCGCTCCATCTCCGGGTAAGTATCGTCCCCCCTCCCCGCACTTCCACCGCCACCCGCTCCGCCCGCTCACCCTCGACCCTCGTTCTTGCTCCAGGTACTCGATCTGCGCAACAACTCGCTCGGCTACATGACCAAGACGACGGCTCGCGCGCTCGTGTCCGGCACCAAGAGTCGCGTGCTGCTCGCGGGCAACCGGCTCGAGTGCTCGTGTCGTGCTATGCCGGCGCTGCGCGTGCTGCACGACCACGCCGCCGTGCTCGTCGGGTACGACGCGCTGCGGTGCGAGGACGGAAGGACGCTCGAGGACGCGATCAAAGACGGCTGCTCGAAGTTTTACGCGATAGTTATAACAGCTTCACTCGCGACTGTCATTGCGGTGTTGTTGCTCGCTCTGTGGTTGGCACGCAATAAACAATAACGGTTGACATCTATTACGTCCCTTTACTTGCGCCCATTAGTTACTCTGTCACACTCCATGCGCGCGAGTTAAAGGTGACCTATATACCTTCCTGTTTCACCGTAGGCGCATCTGGCACCTTGTTCCTAATACCTCGTGGTAATTTCTTAAGATCTACTAAGTACAAACATACCTCATCTATTTACCGTACAATTATAAATTATAAATAAATATTAAAATTTAAAACAAAAATCGAACGTCATTGATCAAATAAACCACCCGGCGTAAAGGAGCCTACAATACTGGCCGCGTTACCTCTCTGTATGGCGTCCTCAGACGGCGGCCTATTTCTCTCACAAAAACCACGACTTCCGACGCCCAACAACCCGCTCTCTCCATCGCAAATTCTACAAATAAATAGTTAGGCAACAACGGGGCGTCCTTATCGCGTCTTCTATATTATATTACTATACTTTTCTAACACTCTTCCTTATGCTCTACATTGAATGAGCTCTACCTTTATAGCAACCGATACATCTAAGAAGCGCGTCTTGACTGCGTTTGCGTCATAACTATAGATTTCGTATTGCCCTAAATTCTTAAGATGCACACTTGGCGCACCCGTCACGCAAACCTAAAAGTCGCGCGCTCGCGAAACCTAAAAGACGTGACGTGTGCGTCTTAAGAAATTAGGGGAATACGAAATCAATAGTTATGTCACAAACGCAGTCAAGACGCGCTGCATAAGAATACGGGAATTGGGCGGCAGCTTGTTTCACGCGTAGCATGCGCGTAGGTGAAGTAGAGGTGCAGTTAAAGTAACGGTTACGCGTAGCTTCATTTTACGGCAATACCGATTATTGTTTGCGTGCACGTGACGTATGCGTCAACTGGACGTACACTCGACTAATGCGTCATAAGTTACGGCAATCGGGGGGCAGCACAACACAAATTCTACTGATCATTTAACTCAAAACATTTTAATTTTAAATCATTAACATAACGACAATATTATTATAAGATTCCTATAAGTATTATATATAATTATTCCTATAATATAATTATATCATACGATTATGCGCTTAAAATTTATAACGCACTTCCTTTGGAATTTAAATTAACCCAAAGGTTATTTCTATTTGAAACTAATTTAAAGTCCTGGCTTATCAGTAGATCTTTTTACAATCCGAGTGTACTTAGATGATAGTGATAGGGATAAATAGGCATTATTTTTTATAGTAAATAGCTTGAAGCTGTACTTAGGTATTATGGTACCTCTATTGTAATAAAATTAAAAAAAAAATAGAAAAAAAAAACAGCGCACTCCGGGAGTGCAGGCAGAAGTGAAAACTGTATATCTGTATATCTGGAGTTTACTCCTTAAGTACGAGTATCTAACCATACGCAAAAAGAGTATTAGATGAAAAAAAAAAATAGTCGGACGACTATTTGTCATCCGACATTTGTCGTCCGTCAATAGTCGTCCGTTAAAAAATACCATATGTACGTCTTAATACACTCACAGCCAAATTAAAAAAAATAACAATTTCGTAGAGGTACTACAGCCCGTAGACCTTGCTACGAAATCTCATTGCTACGAATCTGTCGCTACGAATCTGTCGCGACAGATTCGTAGTACGAGATCGGCTGAAAATGCTCACCCACAAAAGTGCCCAACGCGCCATAAGAAGTTTTCACTTCAATAACAAACACTAAATTGAATTAGAGTTATATAAGTAAGTATAAGATGTTATACTTTTGAAATGGTTTAGTATTTTTAATAAGTACTTTTTGCTTGCCCACAATGGGTAAAATTGTTGTTACATAATTCTAAAACTATCTACTATCCATTGTACACAATTTAATGCAATAACAATTCTTATTCTTATTTTCAATGTTTCTGAGTACACAATGGCTTTGTAAATATATGTATATGTTGTTATATTATGTATACGAGTATTGTTTTGATTAAAACAAAACTATAGATCTCTTCACTCTCGAAGGCGCGCCCGTCCACACCTTATGAATGTTGTTGTAAACATAATCTGTATATAATTATATCTCTGTTGTATGCTGTGTCTACTGATAGTCTTCACACACACATTTAGACATCTTGTTAGCACGTGCGACACTCATATTAATGCACACCGAGAAAATTTACCCTGGAAGGGCGCCTTCGTGAGTGGACAGATCTGTAACGAAGTGCCATAGTAGTTACAATGTATATTGGGTCAAAAACGGTATACCTAGTACCTACACGTTTTTACTTATAATAATAATACATTATACAATTTATACATGTCATGTTATTCACGATGTTGGCACGACATTGGATTGCTACTTATAGAATTTAAATCGTTTAATAATAATAATTATAATCGCTAAAATATTAAGTTATATTTTTTTAAACCACCCACATGTAAATAAGTTGAGTTAGGTAAATTTTTAAATAAAATGACTGATTCAAAAGAAATTTCGTTTTATTTTTAGTTAATGTTTTATTACAAACTAGCTGTTGCGACTTCGTTCGCGATGTGGTTTTGGTTTATATAGAACTAGCGACCCGCCCCGGTTTATATAGAACTATATTATGCATGAATTATACATATAAACCTTCGTCTTGAATCACTCTATCTATTACAAAAAAAAAACAGCGCACTCCGGGAGTGCAGGCAGAAGTGAAAACTGTATATCTGTGTAAAATCTCATCTATCGCGAGAACGGCTGAAAATGCTCACCCACAAAAGTGCCCAACGCGCCATAAGAAGTTTTCACTTCAAAAAACCGCATCAAAATCCGTTGCGTAGTTTTAAAGATTTATGCATACAAAGGGATATAGGGACAGAGAAAGCGACTTTGTTTTATACTATGTAGTGATGCCTAACATTTTCCCGCATAGATACTATTTAACGTTCGGTGTAAGTTATAATAACAAAATAGTTACATTGTTTTAAGCTATATTTTTTGATTGAATTAGCGAAGGCAATGTAGGCAAATGTAGGTAAGTAATTTTTTATTTATTTATTTCACTCAAATACAACATAATACACAATCTCTTCTCTATCTCTATCTCTATCTCTATCTCTGTCTCTGTCTCTATCTCTGTCTCTGTCTCTATCTCTGTCTCTGTCTCTGTCTCTGTCTCTGTCTCTGTCTCTGTCTCTGTCTCTGTCTCTGTCTCTGTCTCTGTCTCTATCTCTATCTCTATCTCTATCTCTATCTCTATCTCTATCTCTATCTCTATCTCTATCTCTATCTCTATCTCTATCTCGATCTCGATCTCGATCTCGATCTCGATCTCTATCTCTATCTCTATCTCTATCTCTATCTCTATCTCTATCTCTATCTCTATCTCTATCTCTATCTCTATCTCTATCTCTATCTCTATCTCTATCTCTATCTCTATCTCTATCTCTATCTCTATCTCTATCTCTATCTCTATCTCTATCTCTATCTCTATCTCTATCTCTATCTCTATCTCTATCTCTATCTCTATCTCTATCTCTATCTCTATCTCTATCTCTATCTCTATCTCTATCTCTATCTCTATCTCTATCTCTATCTCTATCTCTATCTCTATCTCTATCTCTATCTCTATCTCTATCTCTATCTCTATCTCTATCTCTATCTCTATCTCTATCTCTATCTCTATCTCTATCTCTAATCTCTATCTCTATCTCTATCTCTATCTCTATCTCTATCTCTATCTCTATCTCTATCTCTATCTCTATCTCTATCTCTATCTCTATCTCTATCTCTATCTCTATCTCTATCTCTATCTCTATCTCTATCTCTATCTCTATCTCTATCTCTATCTCTATCTCTATCTCTATCTCTATCTCTATCTCTATCTCTATCTCTACATATAATAAATTCGAAGTTTTGGAAGTGAGCGTTCTACGTCCATACGTAACAATATAGAATTCGCTAACCTTCTATAGCTCCGGTAGAAGAAAATCTTGATTGCGCGATTCAGGTTTTCTTAAATTTATAAAGTCACATATTAATTAATTATTCTTTTTGTTCTGCTTAAAATTTTTGTATACATATGTATTTTAAGAATACATAGCAATGTCCACATTTTTTAACTAAAATATAAAGTAATTAATTTAATAAGATATTTTTTTTAATTTCAAGTAACTAGCGCCATCTCTTCGGTTTTCGCAGAACTACCATTTTTTCACAAAAATTTCTTTGTTTACCTTTTTTGTGCGCTCTATTTTCGGGAACTAGGAAACAGATTTGAACACAATCTTCACGAATGTGTTCAGAAAATATCAGAAGAGGTTTAGGTATTTCAGGTAGATTTATGTTACTAATAAAAATATGATATTTCTTGGCGTAAAAAATAAACCATAATCACACCATAATACCTATTATTGCATAAAAACGTACAGAACTTAGAGATGATGTCAAAATTGACATTTTGACATAAATGGAAAGAAGCATCTAGCGCCATCTTCTTTTTATTTAAAATTATGGCTTCGCATTTTTGTGCATAAAGCCAGTATCAAGTTACCTACCATTTTATTTCCGGCCAAAGAAAATTAAATCCATTGCAGGAGCGTTTTTTGAATTTGGAACATTACAACGCTCCAGCAATGAAGCGGCGTGCTGGGATTATTATATACTTAAATACTCTTTGATTGGATCTCTTTTATCGAAGTATAGGTACCAAAGTCATAGATTAATAGAATAACAATTTAGATTAATTGATTTGTATTATAATAATTTATACTTGTATGGCTCCTCAGGCGTTTTGGCGTACGCTGTAAGCCTGAGAGCAACTGTTTTAAATAAATAAATATATAAATAATAAATAAACAAAGTCTCTTTGCCTAGTACGAAATGCGTTCTCGTGGCTATATAGCTATAAATGCGTTTGCCTTTCGGCACAGATGATATTATAAATAAAAAAAATTACAGCAAAGCTAAAAATTCGCCTTGATTTGTTATTTACTGATTTATAAAACTAGCTGCGCCCCACGGTTTCACCCGCGTAAGTCACAATCTCGAGGGAATACCGGGATAAAAGGTAGCTTATATTTTCAATTCCATATAGCAGTTTCTGAGGTCAGAGCGTTCAAACAAACAATGGAAGCCCTTAAAGATGAATAATTTTCCCCGTATTTTTCACATTTCCCACTGATTCTTCGCTCCTATTGGTCGCAGTATGTGATGTTATATAGCCTAACTAAAGCCTTCCTCGATAAATTCTGTTTTTTTATTCGAACCAGTACTTTCTGAGATTAGCGCGTTCAAACAAACAAACAAACTCTTCAGCTTTATAATCTATATTTATAAAAGGGAAAATCACTGACTCACTCACTCACTCACTCACTCACTCATCACGATATTTCAGAAACTACAAGTGCTAGGAGTCTCAAATTTTGCATGGGGGTTCCTTTTATGACGTAGGTGCTCACTAAGACGGGATTTTCCGAAATTCTACCCCTAAGGGGGTGAAAAATGGGGGCAAAGTTTGTATGGAACAACGTGATTCCTTGGTCCAATCTACTTCAAATTTTGCATAAACATTCTTTAACAGAATTAATGGAACACCTGTTTCGTATTTTATTAAAATTCATCCCCTAACGGGGTTAAAAAGGGGTAGGAAGTTATTTTGGTGGTGATTTGCTTCGAAGTTGATATCAATACTCTTTAGTGCTTTTGATTGGATTGGTAAGACGTCACCTGATGTTAACGTAAAACCAAAGAGGTTAAAAACTTCGAACATTAAACTGAAAAAAAGGTGTCTTGCCATTTAGTACTGGGAACTTGACATAGTATTTTTTTGCGCGATATTTTTGAGAACTATACCTATCGATGTCCTCTACATTACAGCAAATGAAGTATGATGCCTTTATACCAAATCTCATAAGCGTCTCGGAAATGGGGTATTTGACCAAACGTGATGTCTTAAGATTTTTCAAAAGTGCGCTTTGCGCAAATAATGCTTTCTAACCAAACTTCTAAACCATCTCGGAGACGGGATATTTGTTGAAACATGGAACTTTAAAGAATAGCCACTGAATCGCTTTAAAAAAAAAAGATTATGTTTTGGCTAAATAGAAAATGTTTTATTAATAATTAGGATTTAGTAAAAAACTAGGAAATAGAAATTATGATAATTATGAAAAGCCGTCTTTCGGCAGTCGCGGCTGGATTGAGACTGATGAGCTAATGACGTGTTTAACTAATCAATTGCTGAGGCAGCAGTAGAAAGGAAGCAATGTGAAGAAAGGAAGGCGTAAAGTAAAATAAATCTAAAGATACAAACTGAATAACGTATTGAGTAAAACTATGAGCATAAAAATATATATACCTAGGTAGGAGTAAGAAATGAAAATACAATCTATACTAAGTATATACTTATCTATACTAATATTATAAAGCTGAAGAGTTTGTTTGTTTGTTTCAACGCGCTAATCTCAGGAACTACTGGCTCGAATTGAAAAATTATTTTGTGTTGGATAGTCCATTTATCGGGGAAGGCTATAGGCTACTTTTTATTTTGATATTTCCACGGGATCGAGACTTACGCGGGTGAAACCGCGGGGCGCAGCTATATTAGTATAGATAAGTTTAATAAGTAAAATTATTCACCACAATCACAAATTGGCAATGGAAAATCTGCTTCCAGCGAAGTCAAAAGAAAGCTACATGCAATATTCGTGTGGACCTCGTTGAAATCTGTTCTGTAGTTTATGAGATTAGCTGGTTCAAACAAACAGACAAACAAACAGACAAAAATTCTAAAAACAACCCTATCGTTTTCAGCTAATGATTTTAAGACGACCTGTGTATTTTTTTTCTGGATATTTTACAATTACAGACTTTTTTATGTCTACAGATTTATTATAATTATGTATAGATTCTGCTAAAGTTTTAATAACATCGCAATGAATCGCTATGGAGTCTCAATGGAATGGTAATAGATACGTCGCAGGTTTTACCATGGTATATGTTGCTAAGCTATATACCTTTGTGACAACTATCGAGATTCCATTGAGCCACGACTCTAGAGCAGAATACCAAAGTGGTGGTGGTGTTTCGACTATCATCGAAATTTTGAATGTTAAAAAACTAATACCTGACTACGGAAAAGACGCGCTCTAAAAAGTATGAAAGTATGCCGCGGACACTGGGCAGCCATATGGTCTGGCAAGATGGCATACTGGTCGTATACCATCTTGCCCTAAGGATCGCAAGCTTACTATCTACCTACCTGCCTTCTATTATTGTAACTAGGGCTTCCATTCCGAGATACCGGAATCTCGAAATTCCGAGATCTCGGACATTTTTTTCCGAGATTTCAGTTCCGGAACTGGAGATCAGTCTCGTAATTCCGGTCTTAACTTTAAATCACAAAAAATAAACAATATTTTGCTCAACAAAAACGCACGCGCGCTCTACGTCATACGTATGTACGTTTTTTGAACCGAGTGAATCAAGTGAGTCGTTCGTTGAAGTTTATGCTTAAAAAACTCGAAGACAGAACCCTTTGAGCGTCAAATTGGCGTTAAATTTAGCGCCTGCTATTAACTGGTGTTATGCACTATATACAAGATTCGGAGGAAAAATAATCTATTTCGGGTCACTAAGGCCCGTATTCTAGAACATAACTTAAAACTAGATTTACGTAAGTTTTAAGTTCAGATTGTGAACTAAGTCGTCGTCTTATTCCAAAACGCGTCTTGAGTCGAACTATGGTCGAATTCATCCTAGACGTGTCTTAAGTACGTCTATGGTTCAAGTCTGTTTAATTTAAGGTTTTATTGTGTTTGATAAAAATATTCCATTTTACGCAGACTTGTCAAAAAAAATATAATAGGTATTAGACACAAAACAAATCAGAAAAGTTAAAATATTAACGAATAAAAATAAAAATGTATTTTGTTTAAAAGACATAATTTTGTTGTAAGCTTTAAAAAAATAATTAATATTGCATTACTATTTCCGATTATTATTATAAACCTATTTCGTAAATTGGAATGAAATGTTTGACATCAATGTCATTTTATGTCATGTCATTCTATCAGTCAATCAAACCAGTTATAGTACGGGGCGTAGGCTCGCCAAGCCGACGATTTTGGTCCCATATGGCGGAAAGCTAGAAACTTGGCAAGCAAGTAGCTTTTACTTAAGATGATAAGATGTCGAAGTAGAAACAGAAAATTGAACAAGAGCTTTTTTATTTTTTATAATATATTATTTTGTAGGCCAGTTGGGAAATAATATGTTATTAGACCCTTCGATAGTAGTTTACATCTAAGTTTGTATCCTTGAAAACCCTGGGCCCATGGTGCTGCGTAATTATCGGTGGGATCATTTTCCAAGGCATGTACCGGTGGAAGTAATGGTCCTAGAGAAAAAGTCATAGAAAATATATTTGTGGATAATACAATTACCTTTAATTTGATTCCAAAGAAGTGCTGCTATATTGACAGTTTTCTCAGAAACAAAGAAATAGTTTACTACTATTTAAAATTGAGTTTTGGTAAATGATTGAAACATTGTTCTGAATAATAATTATTTGTAATTCTTTAAAAAAAAACGTGCTAGAGTATGAATTTCACTAGCAATATACAAACATACAAAACAAAGATTTCTTAAAAACGCTTCCAAGTTGTAGTTTTTTCCAAAAAACTAAAACACGTGTCAGAATTTTGTAGCACCATGGGAGTAGCCCAGGTTTGCAATGATGCAAACTCAGGTATAAACTACTTTTGGAGGGTCTAATAACATATAAAAAATTATACATGCGCTTTTTCGATGTTTACCTTTTTTGTATCAATTTTCACTGGCCTAATTAGAAGAAAGGTAAGCATATTTAAAAAATGATAAGTCTTATCAACATACTTCTTTGTTAACAATTCTTCTTTAATAGACAATTATTGTAGTGAATTTGATGAAGATCATATTCCTCAAACCATTTTGATAAAACTGCAAAAAAAACTCGGCACACAAAAGGGGAGGAAAGGGGGGAAACAATCGCCAAACGATTTGTTTCTATATATATTATCTATGTAAAAGCTACATCTATGCCAAGTTTCATGCTTTCCGCCATCTCGCGGAATGAAACTTGAACTGTAAAAAGAGCTAAGGAAACGAACTATCAACGGAGAAAAAAATACGGAATTATCACATTATATTTATTTGTGTAATTTTCTTCAAATTGATATGAAATTGATCAAGAAAGAAATTCTATTTTGGTTCAAAAATGTCTGCAAGCCTTCAATGAGCACCAGAGTACAGAATGTAGAGCAAAAGAGCGACTTGCCACATTACAAATAGAAATCTGGCATAATACAAGCTGAGAATTCAAGACCCAGTTGGCCTACAGAGAGCTGGAAAGTATCTCCAGGATATCTCTACCAGAAGATCTGTCTGTGATGTTTTTCCAGACGTCTCTTTGTTGCTGTAGGTTCTTATTGTTATTAGCTTCCTATGTTTATGATTTTGGTGTGTTGTGTTGTGTTTTTAAGGTTTAATTTGTTTGGAGCTTGGTACCTAAGAGATGTTTTATAATAAAAATAAATATTATGTTGAATAAAAGTTTATTTTATTTCATTCATAATTCATACATTGTTTACAATTTTTATTGTTTCTATCTTCTATCTTGAGAGTGGCCCCGTAAAGGTGGTCCAATGTGCAGCAACCTACTTGGGTCCAGACTGACTGCCACGCAAACCACTGCAGATTAGTTATATCCTGGTGGGAGCTTCTCCTTCAGGTTCACAAAATTTGGTGGGTTAGGATATTTCATTTATGTTTCCCACCTTATTTTTCTCGCTTCCACTGGACTTTTTGTTGAAGCCTGTGTAATTTTGCTTAAAGCTTTTTCGACTAAAATTGAATAAATCGACATAATTAAATTAAAATAGTTGTAAAATACAATACACAAAGAAAATAAACACAATGAATCTTGACATATGTCAGGTAATGACAGTTTTTACGTATGTCAAAAACTCTACTTGAGCGTAGATTGATAACCAAGTTAAGTTCTAGAATACAAAAATACTTACGTAAGTTTAGATTTATGTGACGTTTCTCAAATGACGTCATTTAGGTTTAAATCTAGTCTTAGTCAGAGATTACTGACTAAGTCATGACCTAGAATACGGGCCTAAGACAGCAGATAACTTAAACATAAATACTTACTTGGAAGTCGGACTGGGTTAGATTGAATGTTGAGAGGTACATAAAACATGGTGTTATTTTTTACCAAAAAGAATTTCCAGTTCCGGAACTAGTACCGGAATTCCGGGAATCAACAAGAATTTCCAGTTTCGGAACTAGTTCCGGAATTCCGGCATTATGTACCCAGTCTCGTAACTCAGTTCCGGAACTGGAGACCTTCCGAGACTGGATGCCCTAATTGTAACCAAGGTGGCATACGACCACGGCTCTCTCTTCCCAGCTTCCCACATATCTTCTCAAGTTTAGAAGTTAAACTACATATTATATTACTGACAAATGAGGTATCATAAGAAGCGTCACCTTTCTCGTACCGCAGCGCGTGGTACCCGACGATCTCAGAATACAAATTTTGTATTCTGAGCCGACGATAAAAAAAATGGTTGTCTGTAAAGTCTGTTTCCGGACGATAATTTTACGTGATAACGTCATAAGAAAACATTGATGGTAACCATGGCAACGATAAAACGTTGCTGTAGTTACCTTGTCAATAACATGAGGCGTTCCAGTAACGACGCGTGACGTCACACTTTTTTGAGATTGCAGGTGTTCACCAATTTATAAAACGTTATCACGTCAAAAAATTTATAAAAAAAAAAGCTCTAGATAAAAATAACACTAAACGTACCTATACATGTACAGTCGGCTGCATAATTGCAACCCCCGGTAGAGTTAAAAAATGGTTGTCTGTAAAGTCTGTTTCCGGACGATAATTTTACGTGATAACGTCATAAGAAAACATTGATGGTAACCATGGCAACGATAAAACGTTGCTATAGTTACCTTGTCAATAACATGAGGCGTTCCAGTAACGACGCGTGACGTCACACTCCGGTGTTCACCAATTTATAAAACGTTATCACGTCAAAAAATACTATTATTGGCATATTTTCATTCTAATATTTTTGTTCGAAAATTGATGAGTTAGACTTTAAACTTCGACTAAAGCAGGTGTTTAGAATCTTGCTTCAGTTGAAAACATTCCTATAACAGCCTATACTGCTTCACAAATCTAGGAAGAAAAGGTAATTTTGGGATAACATTTATGTTTTTATCGCATATTTTGTACACGTCAGGAAATACAGACGCAGGTACGAATAAAGAATGACGAAACAACGCTTAGTGCGGACGTCTGGTATTTCCGCCATGAATCAGTGCCGTATAGTATATTAGTTTTCCGATTGTACAACGAATGAATGAAGATAGCAAAATGAGTTATTGAGAGCCTGTAGTGTCCCACTGCAGGGCAATGGGCTCTGTACTCCCCTTCCACTGATCGCGTTCTTGTGCGACGGATTGCCAATCTGCCAGAAATTTGTCCAAGTCATCTCGCCATCTTCGACGTGGTATGCCGAGTAGTCGTCTTCCGTTGGTTGGGGTCCAAAGAAGTTGTTGATTTAGCCCAAACTTCATCCGGCATTTACGTTAGGTATCATAAATCAATAGAAGTGGAATTTCTACTCTTTTATTCCTTTAACACGCTTTTATTAGGTGGACATGTATGAAACTAACTATGTAATCAAATCTTGCAAGTTAAATTTGATCCACTTCCCGTTTACCGATTGAGCTGAAATTTTGCATACCTACATGTGTAAATCGCGTGACAATGCAATATTATGATAACATGGTGCTGATCTGATGATGGAGCTAGAAGGTGGCCATAGGAACTCTGTAATGAAACGACCCAACCCCATCAAGTTTGTTAGAATCGTCTTGACGAGTAGTTTGTCTTTCAATGGTAACCAGGGTCTGATGATGGAACTGGAAGGTGGTCATAGAAACTTCGCAATGAAACGACACAAGCTCATGGAGTTTGGGTTCGTTAGAATCGTCCTGAGGAGTAGTTTGTCTTTTAATGGTAACCAGGGTCTGATGATGGAACTGCAAGGTGGTCATAGGAATTTCGCAATGAAACGACACAACCCTATCGAGTTTGGGCTCATTAGAATCGTATTGACGAGTAGTTTGTCTTTATATGGTAACCAGGATCTAACATATTTCGTTATCAAAGACCAAAAAGTAAAAAATAAATTAATAGTTTATAAAAACTAAAAAAAACACGCGAAACTAAAAAATACAATATAAAATTTAAAAAAATTTGATTAAGAATATTGTAAATAGTAAGCGTGTTACATTGTGATTGCAAAAGAAAAATAATGAAGGTGTAGCATTAATTCTGGGATTTAATTAAAGACTTGTTGAAAAGTAAAGGGACGTAATATATTTCTACCGTTATTGTCTGTCGCGTGCCAACCACAGAGCGAGCATCAACGGTGCTATGATAGTCGCGAGTGAAGCTGAAAATTTTGAGCAACCGTCTTTGATCGTGTCCTCGCACCGCATCGCATCGTCCCCGAAGTGGTCGCGCAGCACGCGCAGCGCAGAACTCGTTTGACCCGAGCACTCGAGTCGGTTGCCCGCGAGCAGCACGCGCCTCTTGGTGTCAGACACGAGCGCGCGAGCCATCGTCTCGGTCATGTAGCTGATCGAGTTGTTGCGCAGTTCCAGCACCTGGAGCAGGAACGAGAGTCGAGGGTGAGCGAGCGGAGTGGGTGGCGGTGGATATAGAAGAGGGGGGGACGATACTTACCCGGAGATGGGGCGAGAGATCGTTGAGGACCAGCTCGGTGATTGAGTTGTTGACGAGGACCAGATCAACTGCATGGACGTCTGTGTCGTTGTTGAGTGATGACAGTTGTGGCACGCGGTCTAGCTTGACGCCGACGCAGACGACGCGCAGCAGTCCGTCTCCCGCCATGCCGCAGTTGCAGCCGGGTGGTACCGCGGCACACGTCGCTTTGCTAGGACACAACCGGTCTTCTGCGCGAACGGTTCTTAGTGACCGTCCGTAGAAGTCGTATAACTGTACGTCATACAGCGGCAGCAAGTTCCCGTTAAGCGCCTTTGTTAGCCAGTAGAGACCGCAGTCGTTCAAGTTTCCCCCAATATACTCTAAGGTAACATTACGGCTCGGCGGTGCTACAGCAGCAGTAACAGCGGCTCTGTCGTAGTCGTCTGCAGTGAAATATATCGTGCCAGCGAACTTCACCACGGCGGGTACGTTGCGCTTGTATTGTAAGTCTTCGTACTGTGGATAAGCAAACATTGCGTCACTCGAGGGATTGCACTCCTCCCTTACTACTCCCTCTCGTTACTCACCGTCAGGATGCCAATCTCCGTGTCCTTAAGGTTGAGGTACTTCAGGTTCACCATGTCCTGGCGCCAGTCGCTGCAGATGACCGAGATGTTGGTACCTTGCAAGTTCAATCGCTCCAGTTTTAACAGCGAGGCCAACGAAGATATACCTTAAAGGGAATAGGGACAGTTAATCAAGGATACTATGTGATCAAATGAACTTTTCAATTGAAGTTGAATAAATATAAGTAAATATGATGATGATCATGATCTACATCATACATGTAACGCGTCAAAGATGTTTGCCGATGCACATGTGGATGATTTCCACGCCATTTTACGTAAAAGAAGTGCATCCCTGTTGGCTCGGGTTCGGGGAAGCTCAAATAGCCTGCTGACCGTTGTTGCTAATAATACCCTTTAAAATTAACTATAGAAAGTTCATTGTCTGATTTGTAGTCTTTTTTGTGAATTGAAGTTTTTTGTTTTCATAATCTTGTTTTATTGATTTTGTTTATAACGTATTTATGCGATGTCTATTTTACTTTTGTAATATAGTATAATATTATATTGAGTGCTATATTGATTGCTATTATTAATTTGGTTCTATTATCATAGTTTTATTTTCCTAGTAGTATTTTATTTGGTTTTGTGTTAGTAGTTTGATGTGTTTAGTTTAGTATTACTGTTTTGTTATCTTATTATGTATGTTGTACTGTTCTCCACAAACTTCACAATTAGAATACTAGTTAAGCCCGTGCGTCTCAATAAGACTCTTACTGAAAATCAGCGCTGGGGCTTCTAGCTCTAGCATCGTGCTGAGGACGAACTTTTTTTCTGGGCGCTGTACTACTTTTTTCTTGTGCTTATTTTGTGTCAATTTTTTTTGTGTACAGAAAATAAAATTTTATTCCTTTCTTTTTAGTGAATGTACTGGGAAGATTACTAGGTTCTGGCTGTCTAGGTTGAGGCCCCACACAACTCTGGTAGCTTTATGACATTTTGATATACTTACTTACTATACCTAATGTTATTATAGGACTTAAGAAGATTGTTACTAACAACATGGATTATTGACATATTATGCATAAATTAATTTTAATAATAATAATAGGCCAGCAGGGCACCTTGAGGCGAGGTGACGGAGAGTAACGACCCCGCGGTCCCGAGTTCTCCAGGCGAAAGTCACCATTCCTCATCTCCAAGCCGGAGATGAGGAATGGTGACTTTCCCTGGAGCCTTAGTTGGCTGGTCGGAGTGAATATTGACGAGGAAGCGGTCCCCCGCCTCTAACTTGCCTTCACCGGCCCTCCAGAGTGGAGTCGCGAGAGTAGAAATACTCGAAGGATGGATGCCGAACGTTAGTAATAAGTTAGCCGGCTCGCTCGGACTACCAGCGATCACTTAAAATCCAGTGAGGCCTCTCCATCCTTCAGCCACTCACGTTCCTGTTGCCCCCTTGCTGTAATTTACTCGGCTAATTAGGGTGGCCCAGTCTGAGAGTTGGCGAATCCCCGCCTGTCATTTTTACGTGTTTATTGGACATTTTTACGGCAGGCACCATAGTATCCATAGTTCCCCAGTATCTAGTCCACTACCATCCCATCACAATAGCTCAAGTAGTTTTCTCCTGTAAATTATGAATAGTTTTATCCAAACCTTGTCCTTGGTTACACTTTATAGTGTAGACAGGGATAATCGCCGGTTTAGAATCCACCCCGTTGTTTGCTATACTTGTTATTGTAAAGGGCCTCTACGTGTTGGCTTCGACTCCACGCACGCCTTCCAAAGGTTTGGAGCTCCATAGACCCGTGATACAGGACGTATAACAGACAAATAATAATAGATACCTATAATATAATAAAAAGTCGGTACGCTATCAAAAAAGATAATTCTTCAAAACGTCGTCAATGTTACCTGTGACATTACTGTCGTTGACCGCGCAGAGACCCCTGATCTCCCGGTTCCACGCCAGCGAGAGATTCCTTAGCTCGGTGAACGTGGCGGCTACCTCCGCAACCACACTCGTATTAAGTTTGTTGTATCCTAAGTCTAACGACAACAGCGGTAGAGTCAGCAACGCACTGTAACAACACAGTATATGAATGCACGTAAAGTGCACTGACTCCAACCACCTCCAATGCAATAGTGAATGATTCGCCGAGACGTTCGTGTCGCCGCCTAAAGTTTCACCCAAATAATATTAAACAAGGTGTTTAATACGTCGTTGGTCAAATAGACTTTATCATAATTGTGTCGACTTGAAGGAAAATAAGTAATTCGACATACTTACTGCGGCTGCGTCTCTATGTCGCGTTAGTATTACTCGTACCTACTCATTTTAATATTACCATACTAGCGTTCGTGATATTTCACATTTTGCATTGCGTATTGCCTCGCTTTAAGGTGCCCTACGGGCTAGTGGTAAATGACATTACTTGTCTCTATTGGGACGAATTAAAAAAAATCTAACAACCAATGAGTAGGTACCGTCGGCAGCGAAACGAGCGTCGATGAATCGTGGCACCTTCGAACGTAGGAACTTACCTGGGCAGTTGTGTTAGTTGATTGTAGCTGAGGTCGAGTTGAATCAAGTGGTGGGTGTTCGTGAATAGTTGTGGTGGCAGTTGTGTTAGTTGATTGTAGCTGAGGTCGAGTTGAGTCAAGTGGTGGGTGTTCGTGAATAGTTGTGGTGGCAGTTGTGTTAGTTGATTGTAGCTGAGGTCGAGGTGAGTCAAGTGGGGGGTGTTGTCGAATAATTGCGCCGGAAGTTCGGTGAGTAAATTGTAGCTGAGGCTGATGTGAGTCAAGTGTGGGGTGTCTGTCAATAGTTGTGGCGGCAACGTCAACTTTGTCGACATGGACTTGTAGCCTGTAATATCAAGGCTGGTAAGCTGGGTCGCGTTCTTGAGCAGTCTCGCCGGCAACTTTAAAACCCGGAAAGCTTGCTTGATGTGAAGCTTCTCGAGGCGCGGGCAGCGAGCCACCCATCCGTCGGGCAGCCCCCTCGCAAATGGTTCATACAACGTCAGCTTCACCAGCTTGTCGCAGGCAGGTAGCGGGTTCGGGCTCTCGGCCCGCCAATACTCCAGGGTGACCTCCTCGAGAGCAGGCGGCGCCCAGTCCGACATTAGCGCGGCGTCCGCGCACTGCACGTAAAGCTGCTGTACCCGCGATGTATTGCTGCGCTCCACAGTCACTTCCTTTGAACCAAAACAAAGAAGTCAGATTTAAAATAGTTTAATCTATACCTATTATTTAGTAAAACTAAGTTAATACCATTATGAAATATCTACAGATCTCACACTGCGCGCAACTATCGAAGGGTATTAAAACTGTAATATGTAAAGTAAATAAAGAAAAACAATAAATATATATAAAGCATTTTCATCATTGTCTTGATGTCGAAAATTAGTCATTGTATTGTGTTGATGTCATTTTTATAAACCTACCTACGATATCAAGGATTTTGTATAACGAATCCAAAGAATTATAATTCTTTGGATTATTTATCTGCCTTATAAAGAATCAGAATCTGTCCATAACCGAATGAAGAACTATTAATAGGAGCTTTTTAATCCCACGCGACTTGAATTCATAGTACGTTTTTCCGGGTATCAAAAAAGCTGATGACATGCACCCCCCCGTAACACACCGTTCACCCGACTGAGACTTAAACTTTAGAGGAATTCACCCTCTCGTGGTAAATTATTCCGTTTTCAAATAAGTCGTTTATGAAAAAAGATATTTTAAAAAAGATATTAGTCACAAAACGCGAAGGTTCCAGTCCAATTTTCGAAATTATTAAACCATATTATTATGCTACTTTAGGCTCATTTTGACACCTCTCTCGACCTCGTATCTTTAAGATTTTATAAATATGGATACTGTTGCACTTTTCAGGTTTTTGGCCCTTATTTGAAAAACAATGTTAAAAAAAAGGTTAAAACGTAAACCCGACTTCAGAAAAGTCACGGTCTAAAAAGTATGAAACAAGAAAAATATTCCGTGGATGGCCGTGGTCGTATGCCATCGTTTGCGCATCGTCGGGTCATTTGCAAGTCTGGCAAGTTGCGAATTTGAAATATGATCACCTTGCCTTATGGACTTACTTACTCGTACTATTATTAGTATAAAAACAAGGTGGCATACGACCACGACCATGGCTACCCACTAGCAATATAATTGTTACAATAATGCCCGAATACTGAAAGGCTTCTTATCTTAAATGGCGATTAAATTGACATTTAAGTGTATTGTTCAATATGCAATATGTTGTTGCACGAGCAGCCTGTGGGCCAGTTACACGAAGCGAGCCTTCAATGCGCTGAGGATTCAGTACAATAATGCGTTCAGGATGCTGATGGGTCTGCCGCGTTTCTGTAGTGCATCGGAGATGTTTGCCGAACTGCGAGTAGACTGTTTTTTCACTACAATGCGGAAGCGGTGTGCATCTCTGGTGCGTAGGGTACGGGGCGGCTCCAGCAGTGTCCTGAGCGTATTTGCGTTGAGGTTTGACTGCCACTATCTGAACCACTGTTGTATGGTGCAGGCTCTTAGAAATAGGGACATGTAGGTTATTGCTGTTTTGTTATTGTTTACTGACATTTATTGTATTATTTGACATTTTTAATATGAATTGAATTATGTTTATAATTTATAATGAATTTGATGGTTACTAACACTAGGTTAAGTTGTGTACTAACAAATTTTATATGACTTATAATTGGTTGAAATAAATGATTTAATAATATGATAGAAGCGTCTTCAATATTTAGGGGACCCCTAAATATTTGACGACCTCTGTGGCGCGTCGGGCGAACACCCGACTGCGACGCAGAAGGTTGCGGGTTCGATTCCCGCCGGGAACAAGTATTTATGCTGACCATAAATTCTTGTTTCTGGTTCTGGGTGTTTCCTATATGTATAATATGTATATATTTACAAAAAAAAAGAAGTATATAAGTAGTTTATCCGTTATCTGGCACCCATAACACAAGCATTAAGTTGCTTAGCTTGGGGCTGGATGGCGATGTGTAATATGTCCTGAAATATTTATTTATTTATATTTATTTATTTATTTATTTATTTGAGAGTAGTTTAAGTATTCGGGCATAAGGCAACTAAATTGCAGACCCAGCGTAGGGCTCCAAAACGGCAAAACTCAATAGTACATTGCGATACAAGTGTGGAAAGTTGATCATTCCATAGAGGCGGTTTATGACGCGCGAGCGGAACGCGAGCGTGGCAAAAGCCGAGATGGAATGATCAATTCACACGTGTATCGTACGACGTTTTTTATCACAGTTGCGAATAAAAAAAAAGACTTGTTAAAATTTTAATAATAAAAAGTTTTTAAGAATTTTAGGTTATGTTTACTATTATTTGTTAATTACACTCCCGAAAGGCTAGGCAAAAGACTTTTAACCTATACAGCGTCTGACATACAATATTTTTTAAGGGTTTTTTTCATTTGTTTTTGCGTCGGCGGTTAAAAACAGAATATATTAGTTCCGGGTTTCATTAAAAACAGAATATATAAAAAAAATATATTTATGTACCTAAAGAAAAAACAAAATAAAAACAAAACTCAATTTTTAATTATTTTCAAAGACATCATCACGTAATATTATCGTTCGCAGACTTTAGAGACAACCTTTTGAAAAGAAGAAAAAAGGTACCAACAAAGGGTTTTAAGCCAGCAAGGCTTAAAAACTCTTTGGATGGTACCTTTTTCTATACATCAAAACAGTATAACCCAGATAAAGGAGATCATTCATGTTTCTAACAAAAAATACCCACAAAAAAAAATGCCGGCCAGTAATAAAAATTATTTGTATCTTGTAGAGAATAACATTTTAAACAATGTTTACTAAGGCAACAAAGAGCTACGATCAAAAATCGTTGAGTTATTTTACATTGAAAACCCAAAAAATGCATTTTATAGGGATCCGTTTGACCACTTTTAAGATCCCACTATAACTTCTGAAAGGGTTATTGGATATACCTATGTATATAAATATAATAAAAACAGACAAAACTTATCCATTTACTACTTATTTTTATATTTTTTCTGTAGTAATATCTTAGAAGTGGTCAAACGGATCTCTACAAAATGCATTTTTTTGGGTTTTCAATGTAAAATAACTTAACGATGGTTCATCGTAGCTCTTTGTTGCCTTATTAAACATTATTTAAAATGTTATTCTCTACAAGATAGAAACATTTTTTTTTGTGGCCGGCACGTTAATTTTTGGGTACGATTTGAACGATGTCCTTAAGAATGTTTCATCTACTATATGTCATTAGCAGTAAGATACGTATTTGACATATCGGGATGACGTATTATTTTCCAACACTAGTTGGATTTTTTTTTATCGCACGCGTGTATTACGTTGCATTATGAGCCTAAAAGCGGTTTAATAAGATCCACTTTATGAGCAACTGTGATAAAAAAAAATGTTTTCATTTCAGTCAAGATTTTAAGGTCCTGCTCTAGTTGAAGTTCTTAAAGTCTTTGATTTATTGATGACAAACATTATTAGAATGAAAAAAATCCATAGTAATTTTAAAACCCTAGGGTTGGTACGAAATTCATGATTTTCTATTAATAAGAAGTTACAGATTTTCAATTTACCGACCGTGAAATAACTGTTTTCCACATACAGCGACCGCAACTGGGGCAGGTCCAGCACGGCGGCGGGCACGCGTGTCATGTCCATTTCCTCCAGTCGTAGCTCGGTAAGGGTACGGGGTAGTGCTTCCAGTACGTCGTCCTGCACCCACACATGTTCTACTGTGAGGGTCTCCATTGAGGCGGGCAGGCCGTGCAGTCCGCCCACGTCCCGTACCGTGAGGTGATGGAGAGGAGGCAGGTCGGTGAAGTGCGCGGCCGTCAGCGGCTGGGTCTGCCTCCCTGTCTGCCTCCAATTACTAAGTTCAAGGTTGAAGGGTGATGTTGGCTTGACGTTGAGTGCAGCGAGCACGGTCGCATAGTGCGCGGGTGCACAGTTCACCACGGTGACGTTCTCGACGTGTAGCGCCGGCGTGAACCGCGGTAAGTACGCCCGCATCGAGTCCAGCTGCAGGCCGATGCTGCACTGCAGCCTTAATGAGTTGTCGACATCGTAATCAAAATGTAAATCATTGCCTGAAAATATTCAGAACCATTTTAGAACATACTCGTACACAATAATTGTAATTTACTACTTACTGAAATGTTATACTCAATTCAATTTCAGTTATATTATGTAAATTTTAGACGTCAGACTTCCGTTATTGTTATTAACAACTACTGCGGTTTCACAAGCGTAGACATTTCCGAGCAGCTTTCTTAAATTTTGAAGTGAAAACTTCTTATGGCGCGTTGGGCACTTTTGTGGGTGAGCATTTTCAGCCGTTCTCGCGACAGACGACAGATTTTCTCGCGACAGATGAGATTTTACACAGATATACAGTTTTTTAATTTGGCTGTGAGTGTATTAAGACGTACATATGGTATTTTTTAACGGACGACTATTGACGGACGACAAATGTCGGACGACTATTTGTCGGGCGACTATTGACGGACGACGGTATTTTTTAACGGACGACTATTTAATTGACGGACGACAAAATGTCGGACGACAAATGTCGGACGACTATTTGTCGGACGACTATTTGTCGGACGACTATTGACGGACGACAAATGTCGGACGACTATTTGTCGGGCGACTATTGACGGACGACAAATAGTCGTCCGACTATTTTTTTTTTTCATCTAAAACTCTTTTTGCGTATGTTCTCGCGACAGATGAGATTTTACAGAGATATACAGTTTTCACTTCTGCCTGCACTCCCGGAGTGCGCTGTTTTTTATTTTTTTATTAAGAAACTTCTACAAAGTATTAGAAAACTTAAACAAAATGTGGATGAAACAGCGCCGTTTAACTAGCGGCCTGAATGGTATTCAGCCGTAGCGTTTGTTACAACATAAACTGGCTGGCTAGGCCATTCGTACGATATAAAGTGGAAATAAATTGAAATGAACAGGTTAGGCAAGTAATGACACGTCATCGATCCAAGTCATTTGCCTAGCTGTTTGATCAAATAGCTGAATATCATTCAGGTCGCTAGTTGAACGGCGCTGTTTAGTAAAGAGCCTAGGCTGTTGATTGAAAGGATTAAACAAGTTGGCTGCGACATATTATACACAAAATTCATCTATCTACCTACTCTATGTTAATTGTCAAATCCACTTTGACACATGGGCTGATATACCTATATTAGCTAAAACGTTAAGCCGTCTGAGTTCTGTTTAGGCAATATCACGTGAAGACTGTCCACTCCAGCATCCGCAAACATCTGAGGCACTGCACCACCACCAGAGTGACATGGGAAAGCCGGTAAGTGATGTTGGCCTAGCGTTCGGCCGTGCCCCATGACTAGACTGGATGATTTTTTTACATGGGCCTCCACGGCTATATCCTAAACTTTAAGAGATAGCGAGAAATGCTGAAAGAACTTGCGTGCCCGATTTTGACAAAAACAAAAACTGCAATATCAACAGGTTTGATTCCTGGCTAGGGTAATAATATCTTTCTCAAATATCTAATGATGCGCACTTTTAGTTTTTGTCGGGCAACGACGGGCCCGACAAAAACTAAAACTGTGCATCAAATCGGGCACGCAACTTCTTTCAGCATTTTTCGCTATCTCTAATAGTTTAGCCCTGAAGGCCCATGTAAAAATATCATTCGGTGCGCGGAAAACATCGTGAAACCCGCGGCTTGGTGAGCTCTAGGCGTATTGGAGAGTTCTTTCCTTTGAACTAAAGTTGGCTAAGTTGAGAGGGTGGTATAGATCATCATGTTGAGAGCTTGATGATGCGAACTTTCTTAACACTGGATATTATAATAAGTACCTCTTATGCTCGAATTGTGCCAAAAAAATTCGCAGAAAAAAAAACTGCATTTAAAATTTGAAAATGGTGTAGGATTCCAAATCCCAGTATGTTATGTACTCAGATCGACAGACCACTTGTCTGGCAACAGCTTACCTTCCACTTTGAATTTTTTATCGTTGTATTCCGTGCATTGGTAAGTTGTTGCGTCAGTCGGACAGTGCAGCGCGGGCAATGCGGGCACGTCAGTCGCCAGCGCGAGCGCGGCGCTCGCCATCACCAGCGCCAGCGGCACCGGTAGCGGCATGCTGCTCACAGACCGACTTATATTATTTACAAATATAATATATACGTGGAGGTAATGCTTAAAGTTAACGAACACGAGTAGATACGAGCTGGCACGTGATTAGTAGGACACGCATGTTACTACACAGTGGGGAAAACACATATAGAAAACACTGATATCTCTCTTATGCCCGAATACTTAAACGTTTAGGAGTCCCCTAAATATTTAAGAGGCTCCTATCCTATTTAAACATGTCACTTAAATATTAATTTATCCGCCACTTAAGATACATGCAGTAGGTATGTACGGACCTTATAAAAAAAACCGGTCAAGTGCGGGTCGTACTCATCGTGTTGACTCAGGACCTTGATTTTTACACACCTAACAGGACCTTTAGAGACCTCAGTATCTGGTATGAATTTCAACTTGCTAGCTCCACCCGTTCTTAAGCAAATCGGTGGTGACACACGGACAGACAGACTAGCTGGTTGCCCGCGACTTCGTTCGCGTTGTGGTTTTGTTTTATTTAGAATACCTAGCATTTTCCCGCATAAATACTATTTATATTACGGTGTAAGTTATAGTACAAAATAGCTACCTACCTACATTGTTTTAAAACTATATTTCTTTATAGATTTGGCAAATGTATATAAGTGGATGGGTATTTAAATATTTGTATTTATTTATTGACTTTACACAAATTGGACATAGGTATTTTACCTACACACACACCCTTCACTACATAGTATAAAACAAAGTCGCTTTTGCTGTCCCTATTTCTCTTTGACTGCTTAAATCTTTAAAACTACGCACCGGATTTTGATGGGTTTTTTTTAATAGATAGAGTGATTCAAGAGGAAGGTTTATATGTATAATACATGCATAATATAGCCGTGCGAAGCCGGGGCGGGTCGCTAGTATAAGCCAAAACTAATTCCAATTCCAATTTTCACAAAGCTTACAACATGCTTAGTCTTTTTATTTTTTACTTATTTGTTTTTTTTGTTTTTTTTTTTTTATAAATCGAACTGGCAATTAAACGAACATCCTTTGTCCCTCGATTTATATTTTTGTACATAATAATCATAATAAAAGCAAATTATTTATTTATTTTTTCAAATATTTGCTTTATTAAATACTAGCGACCCGCCCCGGCTTCGCACGGCTATATTATGCATGTATTTTACATATAAACCTTCCTCTTGAATCGCTCTATCTATTAAAAAACCCCATCAAAATTCGTTGCGTAGTTTTAAAGATTTAAGCAATCAAAGGGAAATAGGGACAGAAAAAGCGACTTTGTTTTATACTATGTAGTGATGAAAGGAATTTCGACAGAACCGATACTTACACTTAAAATGAAGGAGAAGGTAGAGGCCTTACCAATCGATAGAGGGCATACGATAAACAAAAAATGCCTTCACACCAAACATTTAGAGCGTTTCGGAAACGAGATATTTGATGGAACATGAAATCCTATGATTTTACATAAGTACACGGTACACTTTGAGACCCATACCTATCGATAGAGATAAAATAGCGCCATCACTTAAAACCTCTAAAGCGTCTCGGAAATGGAATATTTGAAGGAACGTCATATACTATGATATTCGAAAGTGCACAGTGCAGTTTGATACCCATACCTATTGATAAAGGGCATCAAAAAGAACAAATAATGCCTTCACACTAAACTTCCAAAGCGTCTCTGATATAGGATTTTTGATGGGACGTTATGTCCTATGATTTTCCAAAAGTACGCAGAGCACATTGATATTCATCAATTAAAAGAGAGCAAAACGACGAACAAATAATTTAAATTTCATAAGGCATCAAAACTACATTAAACATAACTATTTTTGACAAAATCTACTTCGGTACAATAACGAATGGCATAAAATAAAAAAGCATAAACAACCTAAGTAACAAAAGAACAGTAACAAAAGTTTGTACATAGGTAAGTACAAACACAAATTAGGAGCTGGATTAAACGCTATTTTTAACAGTGTGAATCTAAATGCTCGCTTTCCTCGCACGTACTTTGCCACAATATCTGACCTCACCTAACCTAACATTCTGGCACCCAATTACTTTTTATAATAAAATATACCAATTTCACTTAATTAAGCTACTAAATTTGGCATTAAAACACAAATAAGAGTTCATTTAATCACTTCTTAAAAGTTTGAACTTAAACGATCGCTTACTTTGTTACAATATCTAACCATTTTTTATATAAGTAAATAAATTATGCCAAAAAATCTATCTATTAGATTAAAAAAAAATGATAAAACATTATGCTAAAAGACTATTAAGCCAAAATCAATTATGCCAAACCAAGTGAATTAGGACATTTCAGTTAATGCCAAAAGTGGGGGTGACCAACCTCCAATCTATAAAGCGTCTCGGAAACGGGATATTTAAAGAAACATAATGTCCTATTATTTTTCATAAGTGCGCGGTTTTAACTTTGAGACCCATACCTATCGATAGAGGGCATTGAGAAGAACAAATAATGCTTTCACACAAAATTATAAAGCGTAAAGGCATTATTTGTTCATCACCACTGTGCAAAAAAATAACACTATGCCAAGCTCCCATACTAAATGTCCTTTACGAATTATCGAAATGTTTGACAAATGTTTTGATGAAAGCCCTATTAATCTCAACTTAAAGCAAGACTTTATTCCCAAGGGAGATAATGTTGTATGAAACTCCCAAGAGAATAAAGTGATTTGAATTTGGAAAGTTGAAATACGTGTGAAAATTCTTGGTTTTAATTTTGAAGCAAATAGGTTTTATTTATAACGACCCGCCCCGGCTTCGCACGGCTATATTATGCATGTATTATACATATAAACCTTCCTCTTGAATTACTCTATCTATTTAAAAAAAACCGCATCGAAATCCGTTGCGTAGTTTTAAAGATTTAAGCATACATAGGGAAATAGGGACAGAAAAAGCGACTTTGTTTTATACTATGTACCTAGTGATGATAAGTAATTTGATTGGTCTACAAAAATCTAGAATGCCACGATTTATGTTTTTAATTTTGATTGTTACGTTAGGTCTATCTAAGCAAATAGAGTTTTGCCTATAATACCACCAACCAAATATTAACCATCATGCTACCATATCATTGCAATTGCTCCATTTTTTTTAAAGTGGCCAGGGAACTGGCCACCACAAGAATTAAAAAAAATTGGACTGACGTTATGAAAAGTAGAGTATGCACCTCGGGATAAAGCATGTCTTCGTCTTGGGCGGCTTCAACCCCTCGCTTCACTCAGGACTCTACTTAACTCCCTCGCTTCGCTCAAGAGTTAACTTTATGATCGCTCGGGAGTTAACCCGAGAGTCCCTCGTTACACTCGGGGTTCAATATGCCACCCACGACATAAGACATTGCTTTGTGCCCTTGATGCATAATCTACTATTAATTTCATGCGCACAAGCATGCAACGAATTCTTTAAATTTTTATTGATTCCTTTAAGAGTACTTACCTATTAATAAGTATATTGACATGACTTGAACATTGGCACGCTAACCGGACGCGCGAGGGAGCTAGCCGACGTACTTTCCAGGCGAAAAGTGGCCGTGGCGTTCCTGCAGGAGACTCGATGGAAAGGCAGCAGATCCCGGCACATTGGGAACGGCTACAAGCTGATCTACACGGGTGCACCTGGTGGAGAGAACGGGGTGGCTGTGGTACTCGCTGAGGGGTTTCATGATTGTATCTTGGAGGTAAAACGCTTTAGCGACCGACTTATGGCCGTGAAGGTGCTTATTGAGGGGGTTGTAACCCACTTAATAAGTGCCTATGCGCCGCAGGTCGGTTGTAGCGACGCTGATAAGATACTGTTTTGGAACAAACTCGGTGAGGTCCTTGGAGCCATCCCGTTGTCACAGGGGATCGTTTTGGGTGGTGATCTTAACGGTCATGTTGGCGAGATGGGGGTGGAATTTGAGCGTGTTCACGGAGGCTACGGATACGGCAGTCGGAATGCGGAAGGGGAAGAAATCCTACGTACGTGTGCCACTGCCGACCTGGCCCTCGTGAACACTTACTTCAAAAAGAAACCCGACCACTTGATCACCTACAAGAGTGGAAGGCACGCTACCCAAATCGATTTTCTAATCACCAGGAGACATCATATCGGCAACGTAGCTAACTGCAAAGTCATACCCGGTGAGAGTCTTACTGATCAACACCGTCTTCTTGTCATGGATCTCTGTGTGAAACCCAAAGACAAACACCCTGAGCAATGTCGTCGCCAAATCAGATGGTGGATGCTGGATGAAACCAGATCCCAGAAGCTTGTCTCGGCTATCGGTGACAAGTGCGCTGGTGCCGAAAACGAACTAGTCCAGGACCACTGGGATAGGATTCAGGCATCGATCACTGGTGCGGCGAAGGCAGTGCTTGGCATGTCTAAAGGTGGACGCAAATGTGACAGGGAGACTTGGTGGTGGGACGACACAGTCCAGAGGGAGACTAAGGCGAAGAAAGCCCTCTTTAAAAAGTGGCAAGCGTCCAGCTCTCCTGAAGATCGCGACTCGTATAAAGCCGCCAAACGTGCCACAAAAAGAGCAGTAGCCAGAGCCAGACAGAACCACTTACAGTCACTGTACGATAAGTTGGAAACGTCTGAGGGGCAGAAGCTTATTTATAAGTTGGCACGTTCGAGGGTAAAAGCGGCGCAGGATATATCCAAGTGCCGCTGTGTAAAAGACCCCGATGGTAACCTGCTTTGCGAGGATCTCGCGGTGAAGGAGAGATGGCGCTCTTATTTCCACGACCTGCTGAATAAGCAGTACAAAGAGGTGCAGCCGCCGGAACTCCCTCCGAATCAAGGACTTGTGCCACCGATTACGCATGACGAAGTCCTCAAGGCTCTTCGCCGCATGAAGAATCGGAAAGCTGTCGGAGCCGATGGAGTCCCTATCGAAGTGTGGAAGGCGATGGGTTCTCGTGGTGTGGGCATCTTGACCAACCTCTTTAACCGCATACTCGAGACCGGCGAGATCCCTGCCCAATGGAGATTGAGTGTTATTACCCCAGTTTTCAAGGGCAATTGATCGGTGCAGGAGTGTGGCAGTTATCGAGGTATAAAGGTCATGTCCCACACCATGAAGCTCTACGAGCGGATAGTAGACTCTCGGATCCGACAGGAGTGCACTGTCTCTGGGTGTCAATATGGTTTCCGCCCCGGACATGGCACCATGGACCCTGTTTTCGCCCTCAGGATCGTTATGGAGAAATACAGGACGAAGAATACGCCTCTGCATTTTCTATTCCTAGATTTGCAGAAGGCCTTCGACGGTGTTCCTCGCATGATGATCTGGAGGGCGCTGCGGTCCAAAGGGGTTCCGGAAGCTTATGTTAAAATCATCAGAGACATGTACCGAAATTCTGATTCTGTAGTGCGAACTGCTGTTGGCGACACTAAGCCCTTCCCTGTTACCGTTGGAGTTCACCAGGGTTCCGTCCTAAGCCCGTTCCTGTTCAGCGTAATATTGGATGCACTGTCCGTTGCCATCAGGGATGCACACGAGCAGCCTCCATGGCTGCTCATGTACGCTGACGATATTGCGCTGGCGGATTCGGATAAGGGGCGGCTGGTCCAACGTGTACACACGTGGAAGGAGTCGCTTGAGAACGGCGGTTTGCAACTGAATGTGGCGAAGACAGAGTACTTGGCTTGCAATACCACAGATCCCACACCTGTCTGCGTAGACGGTCATATGGTCGAGCGGACAGACCAGTTTAAGTACTTGGGATCTGTGCTTCACGCGTCCGGCGACATCGATTGCGACGTCAAGTCACGCATTTCAGCGGCTTGGGCCAAGTGGCGTGAGGTGACTGGTGTCATTTGCGACCCCAAAATGCCGGTTAAACTAAAGGGACAGGTCTATAAAACCATCATTAGACCTGTCCTTTTGTATGGTAGTGAGGCGTGGCCGGTACTTGAGCGACATAAGCAGGAACTGCGTGTCACGGAGATGAAGATGTTGCGCTGGATGTGTGGAGTGACGCGGAAGGATCGCGTCAGGAACTCCCGCATCCGGGGCAGCCTTCATGTCCGAGACATTGCAGATAAATTGCAAGAATGTCGCCTACGCTGGTACGGTCACGTCTTGCGAAAACCGGCTAGTTACGTGGGGAACAAATGTCTTGCCATGGCGCCTCCGCCGGGCCGTGGCAGACTGGGTAGACCCAAGAAGTGCTGGCTTGACGTCGTAAAGGGTGATATGCGTGCAAATGGCCTTACTAACCAGGATGCCGAAGATCGTGCGAAGTGGAGGCGTAAAAGTAGGAAAGCGGACCCCGGGCTCCTGAGAGGGATGCAACCGGGAACATCGCTCGGATGATGATGATGACCTATTAATAAGTATATAAGGATAACAGAGCTTTTGTTACCCACTGCGATATACGTGTTAGTGGTCACAAGCGATCGCGATCAGAGGAAATAACTAACTGAATATTTAACGGAAATAACTGAAATAAATATGTTGGCTTATCACTCGCGAAAAACCAAGTTAGGGCGCAAATATAGGAACCAAAAACTAAATATTAGTCATTGCCTGGAAAATTCGCGTTAATTACTTTAAATAGAAACAAATTGTTTTATCATTTTATAATAAGTAAGTACCTATAGGTATTTTTTATATAGGTATATTTTTAATGGGTACCATTTGTTGGTGAAATCTTTTTCTATATTTTGATGCGCCAACAATAAATTTCCCGCTTGAGGTGCGACCGCAATCACGTAGAGTATATACGGTGACTAGATAATATAGGTTTACTAACACTCGTTTTTAATGTTTGTTATGGATCTATGGTCTGAAATAAACATTATAAGTATTTATTTATTTTTGTTTATAAATTATTAATTAATACTATGTCCTGACTGACTAATATATCAACACACAGCTGAAACCAATAGATAGATGGCGCTAAAGTTTGACATAGATAGCAGCTACTGTAACGCAGGTATCCGTCCGCTAAGATATGACTTTGGAAAATTTAACCTAACTGATGCTTCTTCATTGTACCTATGATATTGTCGACCCAGTTGACACAATGGGCACCATGCATGCCGGACTGCTAATAAACATAGGGTTGCGGTTTCGATTCCCGCCTCAGACATGTATATAAGTTTAGATATTTGTCTGTCGTCTGGTTGTTTATATAAATATTATAAGTATATATTATTAAAAGAAAAAAGAGCGAAAGGTATGCCAGAGAAGTATGTGAGGTTGATCCGAGCGATGTACAACAGATGCAGTACCCAAATCCGATCCGCAGTTGGTACCACGGCCAGCTTCAATGTGGCTGTAGGCTTGCACCAAGGGTCGGCTCTCAGCCCGTACCTCTTCCTAATGATATTTGACGCTCTTACGTCGGACATTCAGGAGGAGGCACCCTGGTGCATGCTGTTCGCCGATGACATTGTGCTGACCGCGGAGAGTGGCCTAGAGGTCCAGAGTAGATTGGAGGTATGGCGGCAACGACTGGAGAATGTTGGCCTGAAAGTCAGTAGAAATAAAACAGAATATCTTTTTTATGACTTCGGCGGTCTCTCCAGTCCTATGCCTGTAACCCTTACGGGAGTGCCATTACCGGTCTGCTCCGACTTTCGGTATCTCGGGTCATTCGTGCAAGGCGATGGTGATATTGATCGGGATTAACTTTGGATGATTGAAATGGCGACAGGTCACAGCAACCATCTGTGATCCACGGATGCCCCTTAAACTGAAGGGTTAAATCTATAAAATCGGGATAAGACCTGTCGTCATGTATGGATCGGAATGCTGGGCCGTGAAGAAGAAGGATGAGAATCAAATCAAATCAAATCAATTTTTTTTATTTCTTTGGATGTATAATACCTTAAAAGTATAATAGACCACTTGAAAACGTCTTAAAAACTAAGTTAGGATGTGTGCCTTCGGAACGCGCCCACCAATGAGAAGAAGGCACAAGAAACTCATGGGGTTTTTTTTTTTTCATGTGATTACGCTCACAATGGTCAATATTACAAATATTTGAAAGTATTATTTGAAATGGAGCAACTAAAGTCATGTCCATGGGTTCTTATCATTAAGATAAGACGAAGTATCATAGTATGCCTTACTGCACAATCTATGCTTTATAAAAGTTTTGAACCTGTTAATGGACATGTCATATACATCTTTAGGTAATTTATTATAATAGAGCACACATGTACTATTAAACGACCTGTTTATTTTCCGGAGCCTGCTACGGGGCACGGTAAGTTCACCCTTATTTCTTAAATTGAAATTATGAATATCGCTGTTTTTACGGAAAATATCAGGATTTTTGTGAACGTAGAGCAAGTTTTCGTAGATATATTGTGAATAGAGCGTTAATATATTTATCTCTTTAAATTTTTCTCTAAGTGATTCCCTGGGGCCCATTTTGTAGATAGCTCGGACAGCTCTCTTTTGCAATATGAAAATAGCATCAATATCTGCAGCACACCCCCACAGTAGGATGCCGTACGACATGACACTGTGGAAGTAGCCGAAATAGACTAGGCGAGCAGTCTCAATGTCCGTGTATTCGCGAATTTTCTTAACGGCGTAAGCGGCAGAACTAAGTCTATTGGACAATGCTTCCACATGCGGGCCCCACTGAAGCTTAGGATCTAAAGTTATACCTAGAAAGACAGCCTTACTGACTAATTCAACTTCCTCATCATTAATTTTTACAACAGTTTTTACTTGTTTTACATTTGGAAGTGTGAACCGAATTAATTTAGTTTTGGATCCATTCAGTAATAAATTATTGGAATTGAACCAATCAACTATTCTAGAGAGAGCATTGTTCACATCGTCAACGTTGGACTGACGCCTTTTAACCTCGAACACCAAGGAGGTGTCATCTGCGAACAACACTATCCCATGGTTGTCCCTTACAAGGTAAGGTAAGTCATTTATATAAACTAAAAACAGGAAAGGTCCTAATATGGATCCTTGAGGAACCCCCATTGCTATCGCAGATCCGGGGGATCGTTTCCCGTTAACATCAACACTCTGGACCCTACCGCTCAAATAAGAAGAGATAAGATCCAGGGCGCCGTCCCTAATACCGTAGTGGTGTAGTTTCATGATCAATGTATTATGTTGAACGCAATCAAATGCCTTGGATAAGTCACAGAATATGCCATACGCATCATGTGACTCCTCCCAAGCATCAAATATGTTTTTAATTAACGCTATACCCGCATCAGTAGTCGAGCGCCCCTTACTAAAACCGAACTGTTTATTATGTAAGATATTATTATCATGGAAATGTTTCAGTAGTTGCTTTAAAATAAGTTTTTCAAAAATTTTACTTAACGTGGGTAGTACTGATATTGGTCTAAAATTGGAGGGGTCTGAGGTACTACCAGATTTAAACAGTGGAACTACTTTACTCAATTTCATTAAATCAGGAAACACACCACAATCTATACATCGATTAAATAAAATGACTAGTTCTGGTATAATCAGTTCAATAATTGATTTAACAATCGGGACAGACATCCCCCATAGATCTTTAGTTTTCTTGAGATTTATTTGCTTAAGCACTACAATAATGTCATGATTTTTAACATATTGGAATTTAAATGTTTTATTACAATTTGGTACATTCGTTTTTAGCAAAGCTTCTGCAATGGGGGTAGAAGAATTTAAAGCCTTCGTCAAAGTAATAGCTACATTACCGAAAAAAATCTCAAATTCGTTTGCGATATCTTGATCATTATTAGTTATATTTCCATTAATACTCAATTTAAACTCGGTGTTTTTGGCTGCGACTCTCCCTGTTTCAGCGTTAATTACTTTCCATGTAGCTTTTATTTTATCATCACTAGTTTTAATCACAGATTTAATGAAGAGAGATTTTGCCAAAATACACACTCTTTTAAATATCCTTGAATAGTTTCTAACGTAGGCTCTAAACTCCTCTGATGTATTACTCTGTCTTTCCGCGTAAATCTCATATAGTTTATGTCTACTGCGGTGAATACCAACCGTTGCCCAGTCACTAAACTCGCGTTTGTCGGAGACTACCATAGATCTGGACGTAAATATAGACTGAAATTGGTTATTAAGAACCGAAAAAAAGTTATTGTATAATACATTTGGACCCGTATCACAAGGCAGAAACGGTAAAACGTTTGCTAAATTCAATCTAAGTTCCTCCAGACGAGCAGCAGTCACCGGTACGTACTTTATTTTCCTTTTTGGTATCGATTTTATGACAATAGCAAATTTGACAAACTGACCACTATGGTCTGATTCTAATTTATTAATGATAGATTTGCTAATTGTGGATATATTATCAGTAACATAAACATTATCAATACATGTCGCAGTAGTGTCAGTGGTTCTAGTAGGCTCCAGAAACACGTTAGATAAATTGTGTGATTTATACAAATTTAGACGTTTCGTGGAAAAGGTGCTTATTTTCAGTAAATCTACGTTAAAATCACCACATACAAGTAATTGTTTTTTTGATTTAGTTAATTTTGTCAGCATTTCATTGAATATCTCAATAAATTCTTTAAAATTTTCAAAAACAGGTCGTCTATATACACATACTACTATTAATTGCTCCAGTTCTACACAAGATATTTCCGTTACACATTCCACAGACATAGACACGACATCTTTTCTTTCTTTATAGTTTAATTTCTTGTTCAGTATTATAAGAGACCCCCCTTTGCCGTGCCGCATTGAACATGAGCTGGTGAGCCCGGAGATGATGTTCGGTTATGCATACAATGTCAATATCCTCAGCGTTCATGTACAATTCCAGTGTTAGTATTTTGCCCTCTGTCATCCCTCTGATATTTTGATGCACAAGGTTTATATTTTTTTACATAATTTTTCTGTACTTTATTTATTTTAGGGCATTTATTCCAGCAATCGTTATTATTTGACTTGTTTGATAATGAGATTAATAATTGACTAATATTGTTATCTAAATTTATTTTTTTATTATTATTACTTTGTAAAGTGCTAGAGGTCTCTATTGTCTCAAAACTACTGCGTGCGAGCGTCCCTCTTTTGTCTTAATAATTAATTTAAATTAATCGGATAAAGATGACTATCCGTAGTCTGAATATTATGTATGTCATTTAACTGCGCAAAAGGCGCAGTGTATGTAGCCAAGTTCTTGGCTGTAAAGTTAAAAAAATAACATAGCGAAGATGCTATCTGTCTTTTGATGGAATCCGGAAGCTTGTGCTTTCCCTTCGTCAAATAATAATCATTACTAACAATAGGATTAGAGTCAATCACATTGAACTTCTTATTATAACATGATATAGTGTTCAATGTTAAATTTAAATTATATCTAAGTTTATTTTCCGCAGCTGGCAAGTTTTTACAGTAGGGTAGTGTAAACATTACAATTTTATCTATGTTTAGAGAGCACAAAGTATTACAATATTTTAACAAGTCTTGTTTGTAAACACTTCCCCTATTTCCAATAAATATAACCAAACTATCATTTTTGTTAAATTTATAACTACTTATTCTTTTCATAATTTGAAGATAAGATGCAGAAGGCATGCAATAATTTATAAAGGACTGTCCCTTTGAGCAATAATTTAATTTTGAGCCCATATCGATTCCAATTTCATCGCTAAATTTTTGTTAATACTCCCGAAAGGGCAGGAAAAATACTTTTAACCTATACAGCCTCGTCTGACATAAGTACAATATTTTTAGGGCTTTTTCCGTTTTTTTTTGCGTCGGAGGTTAAAAACAGGATACAATGGTCCGGAAAAAATATTAAAATAAAAAAAAACAAAACTTATCACGTAAAATTTTCGTTGACAAACCGGCATTAGAGACAACCATTTTTGCTAGCTTAAAAACTCTTTGTTGGTACCTACCTTTTTTATGCATCGAAACAGTATAACCCAGATAAATTAAGAATTTTTCATCTACTTATCATGTAATTAGTAGTAAGATACGTATTTAACTTATCGGGATAACTTTATAGCACTAGTTGGCAATGTAAAACGCACGCGTGCATAATACGTTAGATTATGAGCCTCAAAGCCGTGTAAAAAGATCCACTTTACGAGCAACTGTGATATGAAAATCTTTCCTACAATCGTAATCTCGTCTATGGGCCGTTATGGTCACAATCGTAATTAGATCTCTGATCTGAGTTCGGACTGAACCAGTACATAAATGCAGCTAACTCCCTTTGACATTATGCGAAAAAATCATTTTCGTGGCATAAAATAATTTTCATGGACAAAATACCACGAAAATGATGCCACTTAAATGACGAAAATGTTACTTTTTTATTAATTTCTTGAAAACGTAGGTGTATTGTTTTAAATAAAATACTACATAAATATCTCTAACATTTTGCGGTTTCGATAAGCTAGCCTTAATTATAATTGCTCAAATACAATGCATAATAATGTTGTCCACGCAACTGATCAGTATAACTAGGACAAAATACAAACTTACCAATATCTTTTTCCCATGGAACCCTAGCAGTATGTCTGACTTCTGTAATGCTGGAACACGACCGACGTTCGACTAAATCAAACTCAGTGATGGCTTGCTACTGTTGTGTTCCACAGCAAGCCTGTGTTACTACGCAAATCCCAAGTAAGCAATATCGTGTGACCGACACATATTGAGTTTTAAATTAAAAAAAATAAATAAAAATTTAAAAAACCGACTTCAAAAAAACCTGAAAAGAAAAACTAACAAAACCTGAAAAAAAAACCAAAAAGTGAAAAATAATCCATTTCGGGTCACTAAGACAGCAGATAACTTAAACATAAGTACTTACTTGGAAGTCTGACTGGGTTAGATTGAATGTTGAGAGGTATAAAGAAAACATGGTGTCACCCAGTCCGACTTCCAAGTAAGTACTTATGTTTAAGTTATCTGCTGTCTTAGTGACCCGAAATGGATTATTTTTCACTTTTTGGTTTTTTTTTCAGGTTTTGTTAGTTTTTCTTTTCAGGTTTTTTTGAAGTCGGTTTTTTAAATTTTTATTTATTTTTTATTTAACCATTTTTAGTGCCACTGTCACTGAAAATTCTACTCCATGAGGCGAAAGCGACTGTTTCTTCAAATTGCAACCTGTACCTAATCGTAACCCATTGAAGAGTTTGGTAATAAGGTGTTTTCGGATGCCCCATTCATCCTTTTTGTGTATGGGCCACTTCTATTAGTGGAAATGGAAACCTGAGCAATTTGTTGAATCTCGCTGTGCAGATCTGTTCATCACTCCGAAGATCCTCATCAGATCTTCATTTAGGATAGGGTTTTCTATCAAAATTCATTCAAACCCAGTCCGGCGAGGCAAAAGCGAATATTTTATTCAAATTGTAACCTATAATCGTAACCGATTGAAGAGTTTTCTGATGAGAAGGTGGTTTCAGATATTCCATTTATCGGTAACTATTAGTTTATGGGCCAATTCTACTGGTGGAAATCGAAAAATGAGCAATTTGCTGCACTCTCGAGGTGCAATTCTGTTCATCACTTCGAAGATCCTCATCAGAACTTCATTTAAGATAGGGTTCTCTATTAACATTAATTCAAACCCAGTCCCGCGACTAAATTCGACTAAATTCTTCAAATTGTAACCTGTAATCGTAACCGATTGAAGAGTTTTCTGATGAGAAGGTGGTTTCAGATATTCCATTTATCGGTAACTATTCGTTTATGGGCCAATTCTACTGATGGAAGTCGAAAAATGAGCAATTTGCTGCACTCTCGAGGTGCATTTCTGTTCATCACTTCGAAGATCCTCATCAGAACTTCATTTAAGATAGGGTTCTCTATTAACATTCATTCAAACCCAGTCCGGCGACTAAATTCGACTAAAATCTTCAAATTGTAACCTGTAATCGTAACTGATTGAAGAGTTTTCTGATGAGAAGGTGGTTTCAGATATTCCATTTATCGGTAACTATTCGTTTATGGGCCAAATCTACTGGTGGAAATCGAAAACTGAGCAATTTGCTGCACTCTCGAGGTGCAATTCTGTTCATCACTCCGAAGATTCTCATCAGATCCTCACCAAATTTTTATGGGACCACCCCTGAGGTATCACTTTTCGAACACAAAAAGAATCATCTCAATCGGTTGAGCCGTCTTCGAATGATCGCGTAACATACACACAAAAAAAAAAAAAAAAAAAAAAAAAACATACAGACGAATTGAGAACCTCCTCCTTTTTTGAAGTCGGTTAAAAATAACGTCAAACACAATTTTTTAAAACTATTGTGGGTGAAGTGTAATTCATTACGATGGCTTTGGTATATGTAACATACAAATGCCCTTAAATTTGGTGAAGCAGTAAGCAAATGTTTAACTGCAACGAGAAGTGTGACACGATGAGAATGTGAAAAATGGCCCCGTTTTATACCGTTTGTGCTGATTTTTAATATGTATCTATGCTCCTATTTTGGTAAGCTTTATTTATTTTGTAGCTTAATAATTACTTTATCCTCTAAATCACATTTCATGTTTGTAACTTATACGGTTTAGGAAATATACCCGTGTGACCATCTTTGGGCCTGAATGAGAAATGCCCATTTAGTTTCATAGGATAAAACTCATCTCCAATAAAACCACCAATATGTCAGCAATACTATTTTTATTCACATTTAATATTTTTAGTTTGAACAAAACCACAGCACAACCGTCTGCCATGACGTCCTAGCGTAGCACGAATTCCTCACATGTCTCCATTCGGCAAAAGTGTTTGCTCTTTTGTACTTATAAGTGGATCAGACTACTATTCTTAGCTTTTAGTCATTGGATTAATATTGGATAAAATATAAATTACTTCTTATTTACTTTAATTAAATGAACCTTGTTTTGCACGTCTGTCATACGTCTTGTGTGCATGGCGCCAACCGCGCGACTACGACGCGCGGCTCTAAACTTATACATATCGTTTTAAGGCTGCGATATTGCAGATGTGCTAAGGTGCCTTTGGTTGGCAGATCCGTCGGCTGTGTCAGCACTTTGTTGGCTAGACAGTTGAGAGAAACTCCCGACTTCAATGTTAATTGAGCTTGCGAACCGAAACGAGGCTTCCGGCGACTGGGACCGCAATCAACTGGAACCGCGGTCCCGGTTGCCGGATTCATTTATGGTGGGACCACTTGCAAATAAACAAAGAAATCAATTGTTCAAGAAAAATAGTACAGTCAAAAGAAAAAAATGTTTGAAGTAATAATTTAAGAAAAAAACTCGATTTGATTCAAAAATCATCATTGTAAAAATACGCAAAACCTATGATTAAATTTAATTTAAAAAAAAGACATACTTAATTAAATACTTTTTTTTTCAAATGTTCAAATTCCTTTTTCTAAATGACACCCATAGAATTTGAGTTTACTAGGAGTGATTGTTGAATGTGATTATTGTATATTACGTATTTATGTGTATATTTTTATTTTATTTTAACGTCCTTAATTAAGGCTGATTTTGTGATAGATAATTACTTACTTATTATTAATTGTTTGTAAATTGTTGATTATTTTTAGCATATTTTAGGTGTATGTTTTCATTGCGTAAATTTTAAATAAGTAACAAGAACGATAATCAAAGAGTGTTTTTTTTAATTATATAAATAAAAGATATTATTTAATCAAAGAGTTTTTCTTTAATGATTACATTAAACGTTTTTTCGTTTGACTGTACTGTTTTTGACTTGATCAACAGTTTTTTTTATGTTTTTTTGAGAGTGGTATCAGTCGACGGAAGAAAAATATTTAAAAATATTAATCCGGTAACCGGGACCGCGGTTCCAGTTGATCGCGGTCCCAGTCGCCGGAAGCCTCCTAAAACAACCACAGAAATGGTTATTTCACTCTCTTAAATACTTACTCTTAATTTTAGAAGTTTGGCGTAGATTTAGCACTGTTGTGTGATAAAAGCGAAAAAAATAAAGTGTATACTAAAAGAACGATTACCTAATTATAATTTGATTGAATAAGTGAACTTTGACGACATAATTAACTTGTTAACTTTAAATTCGGCGGTTATTACGGCAAATTTCAAATTTCGAAAGCACACATTAAATATACAAATGACAGTATGTAGTTTTGCCATCGAGATATATTTTATCTTCAATGATTCAGGAGTTTTGTGATGAGAAGGTGATTCAAATTCATTCATTCACGGCGGTGTTGTAATGCAAGTTTATAGATTATCGTTCATCACCCCAACCACTGAAACCATGATGAATTTCAGGATAAAAAGTTGATATGATATTACATCAGTATAAGGCCTATATTCATACTGAGTTTCATATTAATCCATTCAGTAGTTTCGGCGTGATGCGCGGCCTAGATACAGACAGACAGACAGAAAGACGGACAAACATGTTTTAACTACATTTTCTGGTTCAGTATCGATCATAGACTGCCCTCCAGTAGAAATTTTCAAAATATCTTCAATGTACAGAATTCATCCACGAACGATTTTATTTAATATGTATGTATATGTATATAGAATATAGAATAGATATAGATAGATGACTGACTAATATATCAACGCAATGGATAGATGGGGCTCAAATTTCCTATATGGATAGCAGCTAGGTACCTACTGTAACGCAGGTATCCGCTAAGAAAGGACTTGGAAAATTCAATCTAACCGATGCTTCTTCATTGTAAGTATTTTATTTTGGGCTCTTCTTATAAATGTCTTTTCTATCCTAATTGCCAACTTTTAATAAACTCTTAACTTTTCTCTATTCTATTGACTTCTGTATTGTTTGACATTTTGTTACGTCACGCCGCTGCCGCTGTAGGCACATAGCATGTTGCAATGAAGACCCGCCAAAAGTGCTGAATCGCTATGACCTCGATCGCAGTAGCCGCGTGCCGTCATATTTCAGCATTCCTATACCTAACATCGGATATAATAGGTCTCACCTTAGGTTAATTATTTATAAGTAATAATGTAAGATATTTTTAGTTTTAACTCAATAAATGAGTTGATTCATAACTCATTTATTGAGTTTTATTATTATAGAGCTCATATTATTCTCGGTTTCCTTTCGATCCTCCGACTGCCGCTAATGTAATTATTTATTATTACCTACTTGATTCATGTTTTTATTTTTTTTTGACATCTTAGTTTGTAATCATCTATATTTATCCCTTGACATGACATTTTATTTAATCTATAATTTTGTATTTTAATATGGATCTATGATATCTGAAATAAATTAATTTTAATTTATTTTTTTAATTTAATATAACTTCAACTATGCACACTTTTTTATTTAAATTATTTACTCTTAGCGTTCAATAGGTACATATAAGTACCTACCATTTTAAATGCGCACATAACTTCGGCAAATAAACCATAATTTTAGCCTTCATTAATTAATTTAACAGAATATATATTTGTTTTTTCCTGTTTTTGACAAAATTGTGAGTTACCTAATATTGCTATAATTAGTATTGTATTAATAAGGTACCTACCTACTTGGATAATTGTAGAGGAAATTATTTTAAAAATATAAGTAGGTAGGTACTTACCTACTTGTCGCGGACGACTAAGAGTCGGGCGATCGGCGGGCTTTGTTTTGATTTTAATTGTAGTATGTACCTAGTATATTTCAAAGCCGGTTGCCCGATAGTAGCTTTCTATAGATAGATGTATAGGTAGGTAAAGTTATAAAGTTGATTTGTTTGTAAACATTGGGTCTCGACCTTAGGTACTATCTTGCTTGACCGTAAAGAGAGCACCCTTGCTTATTTTGTTATTTTCCTTGTTAGGCATATATTTGTTAAGAAAGGACTTTGGAAAATTCAAATTCCAAGCGGACGAAGTTTTTTTTTAGTGGTTTTCAGGGTTCCGTACTTCAAAAGGTATAAAAAAGGAACCCTATAAAATTACTTAATTTCTTGTCCGTCTGTCTGTTTGTTTGTATGTCACCCACCACCGATTTTCTCAGGAACGGGAGGACCTAGCAAGTTGAAATTTATTTATACTAATATTATAAAGCTGAAGAGTTTGTTTGTTTGTTTGAACGCGCTAATCTCAGGAACTACTGGTTCGAATTGAAAAATTATTTTTGTGTTGGATAGTCCATATATTGAGGAAGGCTATGGGCTACTTTTTATCCCGATATTCCCACGGGATCGGGAGTTACGCGGGTGAAACCGCGGGGCGCAGCTAGTACCAGATATTGAGGTCTATAGTCCATATTAGGTGTATAAAAATTTAAATCAAAAAAATTTGAAAACAAAAGCTAAAAAGTGAAAATTAATCCATTATGGGTCAAAAACAGATAACATAAACATACTTACTCGGTAGTCGGACTGGGTTAGATGGAACGTTGAGAGGTATATAGGAAACATGGTGTCACCCAGTCCGACTTCCAAGTATGTTTAAGTTATCTGCTGTGTTAGTGACCCGATATGGATTATTTTTCAATTTTTAGTTTTTGTTTTTGACTGATTTACGAATGTTACGAGACACTCAAAAGACTAGGAGAACACAATAGATTGACATTACAATGGGTAAAGGGACACAGCGGCTCAAGGGGAAACGACGCGCGACGCTGCGGACGAGCTGGCAAAGAGAGCAGCGGAAGCGGTCAGTTACGGACCTCAGCCCTCCGTCTCGATCCCCTCAAACCAACCCAGAGCCTGGATCCGCAACCATGCCAAAATGCGACACCGTCACCTCTGGGCCACGACGGAAAGCTGTAGACAAGCTAAACTAGCACTCCCTGATACAAACAACAGACTCACGAAACGCATTTCAAACTTAAACCGATCTCAAATGCGGTTGGTTACAATCGCTTTGACCGGTCACGGCGCCTTCAAAGCATTCACAACCTGCCGCCCAATTGCCGTATTCTTATGCAGCGCGTCTTGACTGCGTTTGCGTCATAACCATAGATTTCGTATTGCTAAGACGCACTCGTCACGCACACGTTACGCACTCGTCACGCACTCGTCACGCACACGTTACGCAAACCTAAACCACATGAGTAACTGCGTGACGAGTGCGTCTTAGCAATACGAAATCTATGGTTATGACGCAAACGCAGTCAAGACGCGCTGCATAAGAATACGGCAATTGGGCGGCTGGACATAACAGACATAGCCCACTGTTCAGAGCGTGAATAGAGGCTGAGGATACGACCGCGCATGTGCTGCTAGACTCCCAACAATGATGATGATTATGTTATGGATGAAAGCTTCTGGCCGAAGGATGTGGTATTCCGTCGCTTCCGCGGACAAATTCCTCGCGAACCTACCTACTAAGACTAAAGTGTAGTGTCCTGGAAGTGCTACTAACATAGTTTTAAGTTATCTATTAACACTTTCAATTTATATTATAAAATATGTATGTTAGTCTATAAGGTATGTATCTATGGGCCTTCGTAGCCTGAAATAAATGATTTATTATTATTTGTCTGTTATACGTCCTGTATCACGGAGCTAAAGCGAAATACATTTTACTTGTAATTCTTAATCTGCGAGGAATTTTTTTAATATACAGGGTGAATTTTTTATGTGGGCCTTCAGGGCTATATCCTAAACCATAAGAGATAGCGAAAAATGGTAAAAGGAGTTGCGTGCCCGATTTTGACAAAAACTAAAACTGCATCATTAGATTTTTTTAAAAGTCATTACCCTAGCCGGGAATCGAACCTGTTGATTTTGAAAAAAAAAAAACATCCTATATTTTTATACCAATCGATAGTGTTGCTGATAGAGATCAATTCCTGGAAACAAACATAGTATGGCAAAACAAAGGAAATGGCTGAATTTTGTAGTTTTCTGTAATTTTCACCTTTCTAGTATCTGGCAAAACAATAGTGTGAGACATATAAAGGACAAGTAATATTATTCTAAATATTATAAAATAAGTTCTAAATGAAGTTCTTTACATCAAATTTGAAAAAACAGTTTTTATTTTAGTACAGCAGTTTGTTACGTCATTGGCCATACCTCCTCACTGCATTTTTTTCAGGTATGGTTGTATGAAAATTACAGAAGATTACTAAAATGAGCTATTTCCTTTAATTTGCCAGACTATGTTTGTTTCCAGGAATTGATCTCTATTAGCAACAATATCGATTGGTACAAAAATATAGGATGATTATTATTTTGGAAAATGAACAGGTTCGATTCCCGGCTAGGGTAATGACTTTTTCAAAAATCTAATGATGCCGTTTTAGTTTTTGTCAAAATCGGGCACGCAACTCCTTTCAGAATTTTTCGCTATCTCTCATAGTTTAGGATATAGCCCTGAAGGCCCACATAAAAAATTCACCCTGTATAATATTTATGAAAAAATAAAAAAAGATTTTTGTATTGTACCTATTTGTTGAGTGTATGTACCGCTTGTCGGTGGAATCTTTTCCTACATTTGTTTCTAATAATGTGCTATTTTTACATAATTCATGTGGACGTAACATTAACAAAATATTTGATCCGCGGTTATATAATACATACCATTTTAAATGCGCACATAACTTTGACACTTTAACCTTAATTTTACCTTAATTAGTCATTAATTTATCAGAATAATAAAATATTAATTTTCCTGTTTTTGACAAAACTGTAAGTATCAGTCAGCATACCTAATATATTACCTACTTACGTTAAATACAGACTTGAACCAAAACTGTAAGTATCAGTCAGCATACCTAATATATTACCTACTTACGTTAAATACAGACTTGAACCAAAACTGTAAGTATCAGTCAGCATACCTAATATATTACCTACTTACGTTAAATACAGACTTGAACCAAAACTGTAAGTATCAGTCAGCATACCTAATATATTACCTACTTACGTTAAATACAGACTTGAACCAAAACTGTAAGTATCAGTCAGCATACCTAATATATTACCTACTTACGTTAAATACAGACTTGAACCAAAACTGTAAGTATCAGTCAGCATACCTAATATATTACCTACTTACGTTAAATACAGACTTGAACCAAAATAGTAAACTAATGTTAAATTTTTGTAAAATTAATTAAAAACAAAAATCTTGTACGCAACACGCAGCCGCAGTGGAGCACGTGGAACGTATCCTCCCCCTGTGTTCTAAAAAATGCTGCTGTCATCGAAATAAAGTTAATTTAAATATTTATAAAACTAAAACCTGACTACGGCAAAGACGCGCTCTACAAAGTATGAAACAAGAAAGTATGCCGCGGACAGCCGTGGTCGTATGCCACCTTGCTCTAAGGATCGCAAGCTTACTATCTACCAACCTCTGCTTTCTATTATTGTAAGCAAGGTGGCATACGACCACGGCTATCTCTTCCCAGCTTCCCGCATACCTTCTAAAGTTTAGAAGTTAAACTACATATCATATTATTGACAAATGAGGTATCATAAGAAGCGTCACCGTCCTTATACAGTTCGCTGAACCTACCCGACGAACAAAAAAAAGATTTATAGAAAAAAGCTTTAAATAAAAATAACACCAAACGTTGTCACGTTTTGAGGGGGTGTTAAGTACCTATACATGTACAGTCGGCTGCATAATTGCAGCCCCCGGTAGAGTTACATAATTACTATTATTGGCATGTTTCCATTCTACTAATTTTGTTTGATAAATTGATGAGTTATGCGTAGACTTTAAACTTCAACTAAAGCAGGTGCTTAGAATCTTGATTGCTTGTATTCTTAGAACATTCTTATGACAGCAGTTTTGGAGCTCTACGGTAGGTCTGCCGACCGTACCTATACTGCTTAGCAAAGTCTAGGAAGAAAAGGTTATTTTGGGAAAACATTTATGTTTTTATCCTATATTTGTACACAGGAAATACAGACGCAGGCAACTTGCGGTACCTTCGAATAAAGAATGATGAAACAACGCTTAGTGCGGACGTCTGGTATTTCCGCCATGAATCAGTGCCGTATATTAGTTTTCCGGTTGTACAACGAATGAATGAAGATAGCAAAATGAGTTATTGAGAGCCTGTAGTGTCCCACTGCAGGGCAATGGGCTCTGTACTCCCCTTCCACTGATCGCGATCTTGTGCGACGTATTGCCAATCTGCCAGAAATTTGTCCAAGTCATCTCGCCATCTTCGACGTGGTATGCCGAGTAGTCGTCTTCCGTTGGTTGGGGTCCAAATAAGTTGTTGATGTAGCCCAAAGTTCATCCGGCATTTGTATTAGGTATCATATATCAGTAGAAGCGGAATTTATTCTCTTTTATTCCTTTTTTAATGCTGTGATTTAATTAAAGACTTGTCGAAAAAAATAAATGTAAATTTATTATGAAAACTAAAATAACGCCGAAACTTGAAAACAAAACATATTTTTATGTTTTATAGGTCACTTTTAACTCGCACGCATAGAGTGTGACAGAATTGAATACCAGTAACTAATGGGAGCAAAAAAAGGGACGTTAAATATTTCTACCGTTATTGTTTGTCGCGTGCCAACCACAGAGCGAGCAATAACGCTGCTATGATAGTCGCGAGTGAAGCTGAAAACTTCGAGCAGCCGTCTTTGATCGTGTCCTCGCACCGCATCGCGTCGTACCCGACGTGGTCGCGCAGCAGGCGCAGCGCAGGAGTCGTTTGACCCGAGCATATGAGTCGGTTGCCCGCGAGCAGCACACGACTCTTGGTGCCGGACACGAGCGCGCGAGCCGTCGTCTCGGTCATGTAGCTGATCGAGTTGTTGCGCAGTTCCAGCACCTGGAGCAGGAACGAGGGTCGAGGGTGAGTGGGTGGTAGTGGAGGTGCGGGGAGGGGGGACGATACTTACCCGAAAATGGAGCGGGAGATCGTTGAGGACCAGCTCGGTGATTGAGTTGTTGACGAGGATCAGATCAACTCCATGGACGTTTGTGTCGTTGTTGAGTGACGGCAGTTGTAGCAAGCGGTCTAGCTTGATGCCGACGCAGACGACGCGCAGCAGTCCATCCCCTGTCATGCCGCAGTTGCAGCCGGATGGTACCGCGGCACAAGTCTCTTTGCTGGGACACAGCAGGTCTTCGGCGCGAACAGTTCTTAGCGACAACGGTCTGTTTTCGTTCCTGTTTTCGTACAACTGTACGTCATACAGCGGCAGCACGTCATCGTTAATGCCCTTTGTTATCCAGTAGAGGCTACAGTCCTCGTCGAGTGTTTTCGCAATTATTAACATTAAGGTAACATTGCGGTTGGGTGCGGCCAAAGCGGCGGCCACAGCGGCTCTGTCGTAGTCGTCTGCAGTGAAGTATATCGTGCCGGAGAGCTCCACCACGGCGGGTACGTTGCGATTGTACCGCATTTCCTCGTACTGTGGACAAGCGAACGACGCGTCACTCGAGGGATTGCACTCCTTCCTCCCTCCACCCCCTCGCTACTCACCGTCAGGTTGCCAAGCTTCGTGTCACTGAGGCCGAGGTACTTGAGGTTCACCATATCGTCGCGCCAGTCGCTGCAGATGACCGAGATGTTGGTACCTTGCAAGTTCAGTCGCTCCAGTTTTAACAGCGAGACGAACGAAGATATACCTTAAAAGGAATAGGGACAGTTAATCAAGGGCACGTCTAGGTGATCAAACGTGCTTCTCGATTGAAGTTCGATTAATATAAGTCGCCTTTAATTAAAGTATTTCGATGAGGTCGAAGATATATTTACTGGATCCCTTTAACCCACAGGAAATTTCGTCAGTACGTAATTTTAGAGAAAACACAATTTGTATTGTATTACATTTATAGAGATGATTCTCCAAAACGTCGTCGAAGTTACCTGTGACATTACTGTCCGCGCAGAGATCGCCGAGCTCCCGGTTCCCCGCCAGCGAGAGATCCCTCAGCTCGGTGAACGTGGCGGCTACCTCCGCAACCACACTCGTATTAAGTTTGTTGTATCCTAAGTCTAACCACAACAGCGGTAGAGTCAGCATCGAACTGTAACAACACAATATAATATGAATGCACGTAAAGTGCACTGACTCCAACCACCTTCAATGCAACAATAAATGATTCGCCGCGACGTTCGTGTCGCCGCCTAAAGTTCTCCCAAAAATAAACAAGATGTTTGATGCGTCGTTGGTCAAATAGACAGCTGCTTTATCAGAATTGTGTCGACTTGAAGTAAAATAAGTCGTTCCACATACTCACTGTCTTTAATATATTCCCTATGTCGCGTTAGTATAAAAATGTAACAATGAATGAGTAGGTACAGTAGGTACAGTCGGCAGCGAAACGAGCGTCGATGAATCGTGGCACCTTCGAACGTAGGAACTTACCTGGGCAGTTGTATTAGTTGATTGTGGTTGAGGTCGAGGTGAGTCAAGTGGAGGGTATTCGTGAATAGTTGTGGTGGCAGTTGTGTTAGTTGATTGTGGTGGAGGTTGAGATAGGTCAAGTGGGGGGTGTTCGTGAATAATTGTAGTGGCAGTTGTGTTAGTTGATTGTGGTTGAGGTCGAGGCGAGTCAAGTGAGGGGTGTACGCGAATAATTGCGCCGAAAGTTCTGTGAGTAAATTGTAGCTGAGGTTGAGGTGAGTCAAGTGGGAGGTGTTCGCGAATAATTGCGCCGGAAGTTTCTTGAGTAAATTGGAGCTGAGGTTGAGGTGAGTCAAGTGGGGGGTGCCCGCGAATAGTTGTGGTGGCAACGTCAACTTAGGCGTCATGAACCTGTCGCCTATAATATCAAGGCTAGTAAGCTGGGTCGCGTTCTCGAGCAGTCTCGCCGGCGGCTCCGACAGGAAGTCTGCGTACTTGATGTAGAGCATCTTGAGCTGCGGGCAGCGAGCCAACCACCCGGCGGGCAGCTCGCTCACATGCGGATACATCAACGTGAGCTTCACCAGCTTGTCGCAGGCAGGTAGCGGGTTCGGCCTCTCGGCCCGCCAAAACTCCAAGGTGACCTCCTCGAGCGCTGGCGGCGCCCAGTCCGACAGCAGCGCGGCGTCCGCGCACTGCACGTAAAGCTGCTGTAGCCGCGATATATTGCTGCGCTCCAGAGTCACTTCCTTTGGACCAAAACCAGACCAGATTAAAAATAGTTTTGTTTCTAAGAAATTAATTTGAAGAAACAAAATTAAAAAATTAAAAAAAAAATCGTAAATATTTAAAAATTTCAACAAGTTCCAGTCCAATTTTGGAAATTATAAAACCATTATGTCACTTTAGGCCCATGCGGTCCTTTTGACACCTCTCGCGACCTTGTATCTTTAAGATTTTATAAAATATGGGTACTGTTGCACTTTTCAGGTTTTCAACAATGTTAAAAAAACGTTTAAAACTTAAACCCGACTTCAGAAAAGTTGCGGGCAAAGAGTATGAACCAAGAAAAATATTCGGATAGCCGTGGTCGTATGCCATCGTTGACGCATCGTTGGGCCATTTGCAAGTCTGGCAAGTTGCGAAATTGAAATATGGACCTACTTACTCGTACTATAAACACAAGGTGGCATACGACCACCACGGCAATCCACGGAATATTTTCTTGTTTCATACCTTTTAGAGTGCAATATATTCGAAGCAGGGTTTTAGTTTATAAACTCTATTACTTTGAAGTGTTTTGTACCTAAAGGGTAGGACTAAGTAAGACTCAGCTGTCTGTCTGTCTGTCTGTCACCAGGCTGTATCTCATGAACCGTGATAACTCGACAGTTGAAATATTTAAAGATTATGTACACCTACCTATTTCTGGTGCCGCTATAACAACAAATACTAAAAACAGAAAAAAGCGATCAAGTCCGAGTCGTACTCGTGTGCCGAGAGTTCCGTACATTAGTTTCAACTCTCTTTCTCTACCCTTGCAGTGGTATGTGGTAGATACCAATTTAACTTGACCCCTATTTCGTTTGTGCGCCCATACAATGTAAGGGTCAAGTTAAATTAGTCCAACTAATGAATGTATGGAGACCCCTTAATTTTCAACATTTTGTTATTTTTTGAAATTTTTCCTTATTTGTGCTGTAAGACCTTGCTTTTTTGCCAAATTTCGTGATTCTAGGTCAACGGGAACTACCATTATAGGTTTTCAACCCAAAACCTATATAGGGTACTTCCAGTTGACCTGGAATTGTCAATTTTGGTTGAAAGTAAGGTCTCACAGCACAAGTAAAGGGAAAATTCCAAAATACGAAAAAAGTTGAAAATTATGGTAAATTTTGGTACTCACAAGTTTTCGCGAAAATGTAAATTTCTCTAGAAATGAAAAAGTAAAAATGTAAAACCTCAGTATCTGGTATGAATTTGAACTTTCTAGATCCACCCGATCCTGAAAAAATCGGTGGTGACACACAGACAGACGAACAAGAAAGTGATCTTATAAGGGTTCCTCAGAAGATAGAAAATCTTCTGAGGTACCTACGGAACCCTAAAAATTAAATGGGGCTACTAAATTGCAGACCCACCGTAGGGCTATAAAACTGCAATCATTATATAGAATGTTTTCATCTCAATTAAGATTTTTAAGGTCCTGCTCAATTTGAAGTTCTTAAAGTCTTTGATTTATTAGACAAACATTATGAGAATGAAAAAATTCCATATTAATTTTAAAACTCTATGGTGGGTACGAAATTCATGATTTTCTATGGGTTAAGAAGTTGCAGATTTTCAGTTTACCGACCGAGTAATGTATATTTTCCACATACAGCGACCGCAACTCGGGCAGGTCCAGCACGGTGGCGGGCACGCGTGTGATGTTCACATGCTCCAGTCGTAGCTCGGTGAGGGTACGGGGTAGTGCTTCCAGTATGTTGTCCAGCATCGACATACGCTTCACTGAGAGCGTTGTGAGGCCTTCCAGTGTGACGGGCAGACTGTGCAGCACGCCCTCGTACAGGCCGTCGATCATGAGGTGACGGAGAGGTGGCAGGTTGGCGAAGTGCGCGGCCGTCAGCGGCTCCCACACAACATCCGTCAGTTCAAGGTTAAATGGTGATGTCAGGGTGACGTTGAGTGCAGCGAACACGGCCGCATAGTGCGCGGTTGGACAGTCCACCACGGTGACGTTCCCGACGTGTAGCGCCGGTGTGAACCGCGGTAAGTACGCCCGCACCAAGTCCAGCTGCAGGTTGTGGCAGCAGTACAGCCTTAATGAGTTGTCGCCATCGTATTGAAAAATTAAATCACTGCCTGAAAATATTTAGAACCATCTCAGAGCATACTCGTACACAATTGTAATTATCTGAAATGTTTACTCAGTTCAATTTCAGATAATATATTAAGTAAGTTTTAGATGTCAAACTTCCAAGATCGTTATTAACAACTATTGCGCTCCGCGATTTCACAGTTCTGAGCAACTTTAAAAAAAAAAACTTCACTATGAAAGTTCTACAAAGTATTAGAAAAATTTAAAAAAAAAGATGCATGAAATCGGTTAAGTCACGGTGTGCGGAAAACATCGTGAAACCCGCGGCTTAGTCATTGTCTCCACGCATTGATGAGTTCTTTGTTCTGGATACGGTCGACTAAGCTGAGAGGGTGGTATAGGGACTAGACGTAGTTCTACTCTATATAATACATGTCTCGGGAACTACAGTGTCCTGAATAACACGAATTATAATAGTTAGCGCTGTTTGAATCATCATGTTGAGGACTTATGATGCGAATTTTATTAACACAGGATATTATAATATGCTCAAAATTTGCCAAAAAAACTGCCCTTAAAATTTAAAATATTGTGGGATTCCAAATCTCAATAGGTACTTATGTAATGTTCCCACATCGACGGACCACTTTCAGCAAGTCTTGTCTGGGAACAGCTTACCTTGCACTGTGAATATAGTACTGCTGTCTTCCTTGCATTGGTCCGTAGCGTTCAGTGGACAGTGCAGCGCGGGCAATGCGGGCACGTCGGTCGCCAGCGCAAGCACGGCGCCCGTCATCGCCAGCGCCAGCCACAGCGCTATTGACATCCTGCTCGCAGACAGACTTATATCACTTACAAATATATTTATTTATTTATTTGTAAGGAAAGTCTACAGGTAAGTTTAACACAATAAACAGAAGAAATAGAAACAGAAAGCAAATTACAGACAATCACAAATAGAAACATACTAAAAATACAAAAGACAGCTTATCGAAGAATAGAACTTCCTCTGAACCCCTTCTATGCGATAATGAAAATCTGATATAGGGGATTTGTTGAAGCCTCGGCTTGGAGAAGGTGTTAAAGAAGAGAGTGGACTGTATGGTTTAAAGGGTTTAATTGTTCAGCCGACAAAATATATAACAAGATTACTGAATGAATAAAAGGTATAAAAAGGTGTATGAGCGAGACGCACGGTAGGTCGCTCGTAGTATGTGGGATTCAATGAATGGTGCGCGGGCGCAGGCTACGGTGAGGAAGCGGGACGCGGGCGGGGGCCGCGCGCTAGTCACCGCAGTAGGGAGGTACGCAGTACCGGTTTGGTTGGCGAGAATATGCTCGCGTCAACAGGATTTCAGACCTGCGATACGTACTCCAGTTAACTCCTTAAAAATGAACAATAAAGCACCTTAATGATTTTTACTTGTTTGAAATCCTTTGCAGTACGCATGACAAATCCAAGAGCTCTAACTGCTTTCGAAATAATGGCCTCAATATTATGTTCGTCAAATAAAAGTTTAGAGTCATGAACAACTCCCAAGTCACGGGTGCTCGAGAGCCTTGCAAGTGAGACGCCCTTAAGCTTGAAATCAAAAGTGACGGGTTTAAGTTTCCTAGTAAAGCTTATAACGCTGCATTTTGTAGGATTAAGATCAAGGTTGTGAGCAACACAATAATCTTCTAGTCTAAGTAAATCCGCCTGCAATGCTATTGCATCCGTCACTGATTAACTCTGGCAAAAAATTTTATGTCGTCAGCAAAGCAAAGCAGAGTAACCGAGTAAAGTTTTCGGTTTTCGATATCATTAACAAAGATAATAAATAGCAAAGGACCGAGAAGCGATCATGTACGTACAACCCAGCTAGACATTATAATTATTGGCGATAACCGCCAATAATTACGAGCGATTCGCAATATAAGATGTGAACCAGCGTAGCAAGTCGCTTCTAATACTTATGCAGGAGAGCTTATTAATAAGTATATCATGTTGAATTCTATCAAACGCCTTACTAAAGTCAGTGTAGACCACATCAACCTGCTCACGTTGAAGAAGAAGGAGAGAAAGTTGTTAAAATAACTAAATTAGAAACATTCGAGCGGCCACCCATGAAAGCATGCTTAAAAATAGTAAGAGAATGCTCGAGTGCCGGGTAAAGCTTAAGTTTTAACTTAATATTATACGTGGAAGTAATGCCTAAAGTTAACAAACACGAGTAGATACGAGCTGGCACGTGATCAGCAGGACACAGAAACATTGTAATCTCAGAAATATCTTATAGTACGACAAACAATACGAGTTTATAAATAAAACTTAAAATATAATTAATTTTTGTTTTTAAAATTTGTGTCAATTACCCTTTTTGCACATAGGTGAATTAGCTCAGGTGAATTAAGTTTACGGCGTCTTTTTACTTAAAGTTTGGGGAAATTAAATTAATAAAATAAAATAGCTTAAGGCCTCTGCCAATAATGGTGTTGTCACGTCTCGAAAGTTCCTTAAAAGTTTCAGTAAACTAGAGTAATTTTTCCGAACTTTGAATTAAAAGAATTCTTTAATTTTTTTATTAATTTCCTAGGAGTACTTACCTATTAATAAGTATATAAGGATAACAGGGCTTTTGTAACCCACTGCGATATACGTGTTAGTGGTCACAAGTGATCGCGATCAGAGGAAAAAACTAACTGAATATTTAACGGAAAGAACTGAAATAAATATGTTGGCTTATCACTCGCGAAAAACCAAGTTAAGGCGCAAATATAGGAACCAAAAGCTAAATATTAGTCATTGCCTGGAAAATTCGCGTTAATTACTTTAAATAGAAACAAATTATTTTATCATTTTATAATAAGTAAGTATAGGTATTTTTTATATAGGTATTTTTATATAGGTACACGCACAACGGCCCAAATAATGAGGCTAAGTGCGGAAACAGCCCCGTAAAACTAAACTAAACTATGGTTATTTTACATAACTATAAGCCAATAACAGCTATCCACAAATTGACATATTTTTTTTTAGTAATAAAGATGAGGGACAGATTATAAATTCTGTACATACTTGCTTTACAGAAAGTTTACGCAATAGGTTATTAAATAATAATATTAATTAAATAAAAGAAAAAACAAAGCAATATAAAGTTAAAGGTAAAACCTACAACTTGGCTCAGACATATATATCCCAATTTCTCAACGCCTTTTGTTAGGTATGTAGGTGTATATAATATAAAATATTTTAAAGATTAATGTATCAATTATTAATTAATTAATTAGGTACACACAGTCCAGAGAACAGTCGATGATATAATGAATTAAGAAAAATGATACAGGTAAGTGATTGTTTTATTTAGTAGATAGGTATAATATACATACATACATAATAATAATTTTAAGTATTTTTAAATTTTTTTATAAGTTTATACAGGGTTATTGGTTTCCAATCCAAAACCGTACAGGGGGTGATTCTCCGCATTAAAACGAATAACTTTTGTTCTACGACTTTTGTCAAAACCTACTACTTAGCTTTGAAAAATGTATTGAAGTTCTGCGAGTAATTCTCAACATTTGCTAGGTCTATGGACTAAATAGGTAGTTGCGAGCGCGTAGACGCGACCGCGCGCGCTCGACTCACTCGAACGTCGATCGGCCCCGACCGCGCACTCCTCACGCCCCCACGCCCAGCCGCCCAATTGCCGTATTCTTATGCAGCGCGTCTTGACTGCGTTTGCGTCATAACCATAGATTTCGTATTGCTAAGACGCACTCGTTACGCACACGTTACGCACTCGTCACGCACTCGTCACGCACACGTTACGCAAACCTAAACCACATGAGTAACTGCGTGACGAGTGCGTCTTAGCAATACGAAATCTATGGTTATGACGCAAACGCAGTCAAGACGCGCTGCATAAGAATACGGCAATTGGGCGGCAGGTCGCTGTACTCATATCAATAGGTAAAATAATTGAAACATACCTACTTAAAGAAATACGTCAAAAATATTATTTATTACACACGATACCTATCTACCTATTATGTGTTAGGTTTTTACCTACATAACTACGTGCACCTATTACCTATTACACCTTGCCAACAGTCGGACCATCTCAGTGTACTCCAGGTTACTATACCGGTATGGCATGGTAGCGCGGGTGGTAGGCACTTGTTAAGATTAACTAAACGCGATTTTCGGCGGTCGCGGCGGCGCGGTGCGCGGGCGGCGCGCGGTCCGGCATGTAGTTACTACGCGTGCGCTAAATAGAGACTAAAGTGGCTAAGCACTGCGTCACGCGTTCGTCATACATACCCCCCCCCTCTCTGCTCCCGCGCACCGCTACCCCTTTCGACAAGCCGCGCGGCGCTGGGCGCGTGCCGTCTACCTACCTATGTTTTACTACAGATCTTATAGCGCGTACAGAACAGAATATTATTTTTTTATTTTTGTATGAAAAAAAAAATGAAAGAATAGACAAAAGTCGTAGAACAAAAGTTATTCGTTTTGATGCGGAGAACCACCCCCTGCACGGTTTTGGATTGGAAACCAATAACCCTGTATAGTGATGTATATATTTTGTATTCAGTTTGTTTTTGTAAAAACCTAAATTTAAGAAAAATAAATGAATGAGTGAATTTCAAGTAATAATAGTAAGTTAAATAAAATAAGGAGAAGTAATAATCTATAACTATAAATGAGTAAATAATAGTAATAACAAAACTCCCGGTTCCATGGAAATATCGGGATAGTATGTAGCCTATGTGCTGATCCAGGTTTCCAGCTATCGACTTACTTACTGAGTATCATCGCAATCGGTCCAGTCGTCGGCGTTCTCGAGTTCATTAAAATGACAGTAAACCCGAGCATTAACCTACTTGAGTTGTTGATATTATACAATAGGTGCCTAACAACAAAGATAGATAGGCATCAACAATTAATAAACAAAACCACGCATCAAACCAACCTTCCTACCCACGACTCGCACCGACTGCCGCATCTATCGAGTTATTGGTTAGTGATGTTCTGACCTTATGTTTAAATAAATTTTTAGAATAGTTAAATATACTATATAGCTATACCTAAATATACTTAGCTACCATCCATTTCAAATACGCATTTAAGTTAATTTTAGCCTTAATTAATTTAATAGAATAATTATATTTTTTCCTGTTTTTGACAAAATTGTGAGTACCTACACCTACCTAATATTGTGAGTACCTACACCTACCTAATATTGTGAGTACCTACACCTACCTAATATTGTGAGTACCTACACCTACCTAATATTGTGAGTACCTACACCTACCTAATATTGTGAGTACCTACACCTACCTAATATTGTGAGTACCTACACCTACCTAATATTGTGAGTACCTACACCTACCTAATATTGTGAGTACCTACACCTACCTAATATTGTGAGTACCTACACCTACCTAATATTGTGAGTACCTACACCTACCTAATATTGTGAGTACCTACACCTACCTAATATTGTGAGTACCTACACCTACCTAATATTGTGAGTACCTACACCTACCTAATATTGCTAATTATCTTAACTACTAAGTTAACAGTAGAGGAATTTTTTTTTAAAACATAAGTAGCCTATACCTACCATTTATTTTGTTGAAAATTTTCCGTAAGTACTAGGTTTCTAACGTAAACTTTTGTAAAATGAGTAATAAAAATCGTGTTGGCATTATTACAGACACACAGCCGCAGTGGAGTACGTGGAACGTGCTCTCCGCCGTGCAAGCGTGCTGCGCACGATTAGAGCGACAAATGTTCACTACCGAGTAATGGCTTACAAGTATTATAATATAAATAATGTTAATGACAAAAGTTTCAAAACTAAAATCCGACTACTGAAAAGACGCGATCTACAAAGTATGAAACAAGAAAGTATGCCGCGGACAGCCGTGGTCGTATGCCACCTTGCCCTAAGGATCGCAAGCTTACTATATACCTACCTGCCTTCTATTATGTTGGAAGCAAGGTGGCATACGACCGCGGCTATCTCTTCCCGCATATCTTCTCAAGTTTAGAACCTAAACTGCTCTTAATTATAATTTGACAAATGAGGTACTTATCATAAGAAGCGTCGTGATCGTGTTGTGTGACGTCATGTTCTAGTTGTGTCCTATAGAGGGCGCCATATTCTATATTACTATTATCATAGAATATTTTCTTTCTTTTTAAAAGATTTAGACTAGTATTAAAATATAACTAAAGTAGCCATTGCCCGCGAGTCCCTCGACAATGATACATAGGGGTTTACTATTTAAGAATTAGCGGTAGGTATATCCAGTTGTAGCCCAATCCGTCCCTTGGACGGAGCTGTGTGTTGATATATCTCTGTCAGCAACTAGGCTTGTGTTATTGGGACCAGATTACGGATAAAATACTTATACAGGGTATACAAGAAAACTTCTGTGCACCTTTTAACAATCAAACTTTTGTTCTACGATTTTTGGAAATATTTTTGAGCTTATTTTAATAAAAAAATCAGCTTTGACATTACATAACAGCTAGGTAAGGATGCAAAAAAATGCAAAATAGTAAGCTAAAATTATATTTCTCAAAATTTTACAATAAAGGTAGCCTGATTCCGAATGATAATTATATATATTTTCAGATTATTAAAACCCATAATTTTTTAATTACTACTACAAACATAATAGGTATCTAATGTTAGTAATATTAAAAATATTAATCGATCTTAAACTAATATTAAACTCAAGAATTAAAAACAAAATTAAAAAGTGAAATTGTAGGGTTCTTCCTAGCCTACTAAAAACAAACCAATACCAAATCACGCACCCCTAATAATTAACGACATTCCTTTGCAACAAAAAAATTGACGAAAAATACCTTGGCTTAGTACATATTGACACTAACTTGTCATGGAGTATTCACATTAATCACATAAAGACCAAACTAAGATCACTTTGCGGCTCATTGCGTAATATTGTACGGTGCATACCCTCTAAGTTAAAATACACAATTTACAACACACTCGTTAAACCACACCTTTCCTACCTATAGAAATTTGGGGAAGCGCACCAGAAACAAGAATAAAAGAACTACAAATTTTACAGAATAAAATAATCAAATTACTTTTCAATTATCACTTTCGAACATCTACTAAATTAATTTACAAAGAAACAAATATAATGAACATAAAAAAACTATATAAATATAATATCTGCATTTTCATACAAAAAATTCTAAGTAGGAATATCCACACTAATATAACGCTCACCAAACACAAACAAGTAACTCATCGCAACACTCGTCGCGCTAGCTTCATTGCACTACCCAAGACTCGAACAAAATACGGCAAAACGATGATTACATTTGAAGGAGCGAATAATTACAATAAACTACCCTCACAATTAAAAAAATTAGACTCGTTTAACGTATTCAAAAAACAACTTGCGCAACACATTCTCGTTAATTGTTAACTAATTATAATTACTTGTTTCTTGGTCTTGTCATCTTAGATTGTATACAACATAATAGTTAAAATTTTGTATTAATTTATTAGATATTTTTTTAATTTAACATTGCTGTAGGGTACTTAGACTTAGATTTATATTTTTGTTTGTTCTGCGACGAGACGAACGTTTTAAATATTTTTGTTTTAATTAAGTTCTCATGTAAGTGACAGTCATGTCTTTTTTGAGAATAAAGATCTTTAAACCTAAACCTAAACCTACTATAGAAGTATATAAGACTGATTATCTGCTACAAGTATACGTGTAATTCAAACATGCGCGTCACAGGGTGCAGTGCAGTGCGCTGGCGACTGACTCACATCACATCGTTGCACCTACTCCTATGCAGTGCAGTGCGCTGGCGACTGACTCACATCACATCGTTGCACCTACTCCTATGCAGTGCAGTGCGCTGGCGACTGACTCACATCACATCGTTGCACCTACTCCTATGCAGTGCAGTGCGCTGGCGACTGACTCACATCACATCGTTGCACCTACTCCTATGCAGTGCAGTGCGCTGGCGACTGACTCACATCACATCGTTGCACCTACTCCTATGCAGTGCAGTGCGCTGGCGACTGACTCACATCACATCGTTGCACCTACTCCTATGCAGTGCAGTGCGCTGGCGACTGACTCACATCACATCGTTGCACCTACTCCTATGCAGTGCAGTGCGCTGGCGACTGACTCACATCACATCGTTGCACCTACTCCTATGCAGTGCAGTGCGCTGGCGACTGACTCACATCACATCGTTGCACCTACTCCTATGCAAGATACAATAACCTTGACCTCCACAAAATCTAAATGCTTACTATTAACCTACCTATATCCATCTATTCTCACATCCTCAACATGACCTGTGAATGGGAGCAAGTCATCGATCATATCGATGGAGCAAGTAAAAGGAGATTACAGATTTCTACCGTTATTATTAGTCGCATGGCTCGATCGTCGCTTCTACCACAAGCACAGCGTGAGCGTCTCCGTCGCTGTGACAGACGCGAGTCGCATGGCTCGATCGTCGCTTCTACCACAAGCACAGCGTGAGCGTCTCCGTCGCTGTGACAGACGCGAGTCGCATGGCTCGATCGTCGCTTCTACCACAAGCACAGCGTGAGCGTCTCCGTCGCTGTGACAGATGTGAGTTAAGAAGAAAGGGTACCGGGGGCTTTCTCCATACAAACTATTACAAACGTAGTCGACTGTTTCCTCCCTGGATAATGACACTAAAGCAAATATTTTTGGTTCATAAAACTTATACTTATAACTGCCGTGACCATGCCCCTATTTTTTGTTTTTAATTTTAATCTATACTAATATTATAAAGCTGAAGAGTTTGTTTGTTTGTTTGTTTGTTTGTTTGAACGCGCTAATCTCAGGAATTACTGGTTCGAATTGAACAATTCTTTTTGTCTTGGATAGTCCATTTATCGAGGAAGGCTATAGGCTACTTTTCATTTTGATATTCTCACGGAATCGGGACTTACGCGGGTGAAACCGCAGGGTGCAGCTAGTCTATACTAATATTATAAAGCTGAAGAGTTTGTTTGTTTGTTTGAACGCGCTAATCTCAGGAACTACTGGTTCGAATTGAAAAATTCTTTTTGTGTTGGATAGTCCATTTATCGAGGAAGGCTATAGGCTACTTTTTATCCCGATACTCCCACGGGATCGGGAGTTACGCGGGTGAAACCGCGGGGCGCAGCTAGTTTCTATTATAATTAGAAAATGAAAACAACCAAAACATATAGTCATGGCAATTTTTCAAATAAAAAGTCAAGGTTTTATGCAACAAAAATATTTGTGCTAGTGTCATTATCCAGGGAGGAAACAGTCGACTACGTTTGTATGGAGAGAGCGCAGGTACCCTTTCACCTTAAGCTGTTGTAACTAGCGCAGAGCAGGCGGCTATCGCATGCGCGAGCGTGCCGCCGTCCTCGCACCGCAGCGTGTCGTGCCCGACGAGCACGGCGGCGTGGTCGTGCAGCACGCGCAGCGCCGGCGTCGCACGACACGAGCACTCTAGGCGGTTTCCCGCGAGCAGCACGCGCCTCTTGGTGCCGGACACGAGCGTGTGAGCCGTCGTCTCGGTCATGTAGCTGATCGAGTTGTTGCGCAGTTCCAGCACCTGGAGCAGGAACGAGGGTCGAGGGTGAGCGGGCGGAGCGGGTGGCGGTGGGTATAGAAGGGGGGGGGGACGATACTTACCCGGAGATGGAGCGGGAGATCGTTGAGGACCAGCTCGGTGATTGAGTTGTTGACGAGGACCAGATCAACTGCATGGACGTCTGTGTCGTTGTTGAGTGATGGCAGTTGTAGCACGCGGTCTAGCTTGACGCCGACGCAGATGACGCGCAGCAGTCCGTCCCCTGTCATGCCGCATTTGCAGCCGGGTGGTACCGCGGCACACGTCTCTTTGCTGCGACACAACAGGTCTTCGGCGCGAACGGTTCTTAGCCAGAAACACTGGAACCCCGACATACAAGGTAGTGCTCAAAATCCTTGAGTTTTTATAAAGTTGAATTAAACGATTTATTTACTGAATATGTGTTTATATTTGAAAAAAAAAAAACCGGTCAAGTGCAAGTCGGACTCGCGCACGAAGGGTTCCGTACCATTATCATCACGATCCCGCGGGAATATCAGGATGTGTTATACATATAAACCTTTCTATTGAATCACTATATAAAAAAAATAGATGGCGCTAGTGGTAAAAATACATGAATGAAGGGTAAATGGCGGTTTACGGTTTTTGACGTATTAAAAAAAAACTATTTACCAGATCTCGTTCAAACTAATTTTGTGTGGAAGTTTGCATGGTAATGTATATCATATTATATTTTTCTTTTAGTTTCATCATTCTCTTATTTTAGAAGTTACAGGGGGGACACACTTTTTACCACTTTGGAAGTGTCTCTCGCGTAAACTATTTAGTTTAGAAAAAAATGATATTAGAAACCTCAATATCATCGAACCCATCCATGAATAGGTCTTCACCTATTCATAGATGGGTTCGTTGAAAAAAAAATTTTTTTAGTTTCAGTTCTATGTATGGAGAACCTTAAAATTTATTGTTTTTTTTTAATTTTTGTGTAAAAATCTTAATGCGGTTCACAGAATACAATATCTACTTACCATGTTTCAACAGTATAGTTCTTATAGTTTCGGAAAAAGTGGCTGTGACATACGGCAGACAGACAGACATGACGAATTTATAAGGGTTCCGTTTTTTGCCATTTGGCTACGGAACCCTAACAAAGTGGAAAGAAACAAAGAAATATTTTTTACTAAATGCGCACCGCGGTTTCACCCGTATAAGTCCCAATCCCGTGGAAATATCGGGATAAAAAGTAGCCTACGTTTTAATCCAGGTCTTCAGCTGCATACTAAATTTCATCGGTTCAGTAGTTTTTGCGTGAAAGACTAACAAACATCCATCCATACAAACTTTCGCATTAATCTGAAAATAATAACTTGTATTTAATCGTAAAAAATATCACTAATTTCATAATCATAGTACTTCCACCTTATTTATTATACATTCTAATTGAGCAACCAAAACAACCTGACGAAAATATCATAGCTAAAAAACACTGTTGCTCAAAAACGGGTCACATGCTTTCACTTCTCTCAATGGTTTCGTGTTGTAGATATGTTCCATAGTGTCACGCAATGATCATATCTGCAAGCACTTTACCGATTGTACCAGCGTTGTCCGACAGTCGTTTCGCCTTTGGACTGATCGCCGATAGGACATTTCATTTCTGAGAGATTCGCCGGCAGAACCATTCGCCGTACGACGTTTCGCCGACAGCATTATTCGTTTACCTGATTTTAAGATATCAACATCTTCTTGAAAATCTCAACCCTGTGCGATTTTCGTGTCAAGAAAAGTAATAGAAGAGTGTTGATTAATATTTATTTTATGAAATAGCATCTACCTTGCTCAATATCAGACATATCGTATTTTTTTAAATACAACACAAAAATCTTGAATTATTTACAGTAAACCAAACACTCATAATAATTTTAATACTAGAATAATTTCGTTAAATGTCTAACTCTGACGAAGCTACCCTACCAAGCAACAGCTCATAATGACTTACCACCAATAGACTTAATCTATCATACTCCTAAGTATTTAAAATTACTAAAATTGTTGTGATATACCCTAATTTAAAAAATGACTTTTAAGCGCTACCATGTATGACGGGATCCCAGTGTCAAACGGGCTGTTGTAGCGCTTGAACAACTGTACATCGTTCACCGGCAGCAAATCATCGTTAATCGCCTTGGTTATCCAATATAGGTTACAGCCGTCGATTGTTTCCGTATTTAACATTACGTTAACATTGCGGTTCGGTGCAGCCAAAGCGGCGGCTGCAGCGGCTCTGTCGTAGTCGTCTGCAGTGAAGTATATCGTGCCGGAGAGCTCCACCACGGCGGGTACGTTGCGATTGTACCGCATTTCCTCGTACTGTGGACAAGCGAACGACGCGTCACTCGAGGGATTGCACTCCTTCCTCCCTCCACCCCCTCGCTACTCACCGTCAGGTTGCCTAGCTTCGTGTCACTGAGGCCGAGGTACTTGAGGTTCACCATATCGTCGCGCCAGTCGCTGCAGATGACCGAGATGTTGGTACCTTGCAAGTTCAGTCGCTCCAGTTTTAACAGCGAGACGAACGAAGATATACCTTAAAAGGAATAGGGACAGTTAATCAAGGGCACGTCTAGGTGATCAAACGTGCTTCTCGATTGAAGTTCGATTAATATAAGTCGCCTTTAATTAAAGTATTTCGATGAGGTCGAAGATATATTTACTGGATCCCTTTAACCCACAGGAAATTTCGTCAGTACGTAATTTTAGAGAAAACACAATTTGTATTGTATTACATTTATAGAGATGATTCTCCAAAACGTCGTCGAAGTTACCTGTGACATTACTGTCCGCGCAGAGATCGCCGAGCTCCCGGTTCCCCGCCAGCGAGAGATCCCTCAGCTCGGTGAACGTGGCGGCTACCTCCGCAACCACACTCGTATTAAGTTTGTTGTATCCTAAGTCTAACCACAACAGCGGTAGAGTCAGCATCGAACTGTAACAACACAATATAATATGAATGCACGTAAAGTGCACTGACTCCAACCACCTTCAATGCAACAATAAATGATTCGCCGCGACGTTCGTGTCGCCGCCTAAAGTTCTCCCAAAAATAAACAAGATGTTTGATGCGTCGTTGGTCAAATAGACAGCTGCTTTATCAGAATTGTGTCGACTTGAAGTAAAATAAGTCGTTCCACATACTCACTGTCTTTAATATATTCCCTATGTCGCGTTAGTATAAAAATGTAACAATGAATGAGTAGGTACAGTAGGTACAGTCGGCAGCGAAACGAGCGTCGATGAATCGTGGCACCTTCGAACGTAGGAACTTACCTGGGCAGTTGTATTAGTTGATTGTGGTTGAGGTCGAGGTGAGTCAAGTGGAGGGTATTCGTGAATAGTTGTGGTGGCAGTTGTGTTAGTTGATTGTGGTGGAGGTTGAGATAGGTCAAGTGGGGGGTGTTCGTGAATAATTGTAGTGGCAGTTGTGTTAGTTGATTGTGGTTGAGGTCGAGGCGAGTCAAGTGAGGGGTGTACGCGAATAATTGCGCCGAAAGTTCTGTGAGTAAATTGTAGCTGAGGTTGAGGTGAGTCAAGTGGGAGGTGTTCGCGAATAATTGCGCCGGAAGTTTCTTGAGTAAATTGGAGCTGAGGTTGAGGTGAGTCAAGTGGGGGGTGCCCGCGAATAGTTGTGGTGGCAACGTCAACTTAGGCGTCATGAACCTGTCGCCTATAATATCAAGGCTAGTAAGCTGGGTCGCGTTCTCGAGCAGTCTCGCCGGCAGCTCCGACAGGGAGTCTGCGTACTTGATGTAGAGCATCTTGAGCTGCGGGCAGCGAGCCAACCACCCGGCGGGCAGCTCGCTCACATGCGGATACATCAACGTGAGCTTCACCAGCTTGTCGCAGGCAGGTAGCGGGTTCGGCCTCTCGGCCCGCCAAAACTCCAAGGTGACCTCCTCGAGCGCTGGCGGCGCCCAGTCCGACAGCAGCGCGGCGTCCGCGCACTGCACGTAAAGCTGCTGTAGCCGCGATATATTGCTGCGCTCCAGAGTCACTTCCTTTGGACCAAAACCAGACCAGATTAAAAATAGTTTTGTTTCTAAGAAATTAATTTGAAGAAACAAAATTAAAAAATTAAAAAAAAAATCGTAAATATTTAAAAATTTCAACAAGTTCCAGTCCAATTTTGGAAATTATAAAACCATTATGTCACTTTAGGCCCATGCGGTCCTTTTGACACCTCTCGCGACCTTGTATCTTTAAGATTTTATAAAATATGGGTACTGTTGCACTTTTCAGGTTTTCAACAATGTTAAAAAAACGTTTAAAACTTAAACCCGACTTCAGAAAAGTTGCGGGCAAAGAGTATGAACCAAGAAAAATATTCGGATAGCCGTGGTCGTATGCCATCGTTGACGCATCGTTGGGCCATTTGCAAGTCTGGCAAGTTGCGAAATTGAAATATGGACCTACTTACTCGTACTATAAACACAAGGTGGCATACGACCACCACGGCAATCCACGGAATATTTTCTTGTTTCATACCTTTTAGAGTGCAATATATTCGAAGCAGGGTTTTAGTTTATAAACTCTATTACTTTTAAGTGTTTTGTACCTAAAGGGTAGGACTAAGTAAGACTCAGCTGTCTGTCTGTCTGTCTGTCACCAGGCTGTATCTCATGAACCGTGATAACTCGACAGTTGAAATATTTAAAGATTATGTACACCTACCTATTTCTGGTGCCGCTATAACAACAAATACTAAAAACAGAAAAAAGCGATCAAGTCCGAGTCGTACTCGTGTGCCGAGAGTTCCGTACATTAGTTTCAACTCTCTTTCTCTACCCTTGCAGTGGTATGTGGTAGATACCAATTTAACTTGACCCCTATTTCGTTTGTGCGCCCATACAATGTAAGGGTCAAGTTAAATTGGTCCATCTTATGTATTATGTATGTTTGGTACACAAGTAAAGGGAAAATTCCAAAATACGAAAAAAATTGAAAATTATGGTAAATTTTGGTACTCACAAGTTTTCGCGAAAATGTAATTTCTCTAGAAATGAAAAAGTAAAAATGTAAAACCTCAGTATCTGGTATGAATTTGAACTTTCTAGATCCACCCGATCCTGAAAAAATCGGTGGTGACACACAGACAGACGAACAAGAAAGTGATCTTATAAGGGTTCCTCAGAAGATAGAAAATCTTCTGAGGTACCTACGGAACCCTAAAAATTAAATGGGGCTACTAAATTGCAGACCCACCGTAGGGCTATAAAACTGCAATCATTATATAGAATGTTTTCATCTCAATTAAGATTTTTAAGGTCCTGCTCAATTTGAAGTTCTTAAAGTCTTTGATTTATTAGACAAACATTATGAGAATGAAAAAATTCCATAGTAATTTTAAAACTCTATGGTGGGTACGAAATTCATGATTTTCTATGGGTTAAGAAGTTGCAGATTTTCAGTTTACCGACCGAGAAATGTCTGTTTTCCACATACAGCGACCGCAACTCGGGCAGGTCCAGCACGGTGGCGGGCACGCGTGTGATGTTCACATGCTCCAGTCGTAGCTCGGTGAGGGTACGGGGTAGTGCTTCCAGTATGTTGTCCAGCATCGACATACGCTTCACTGAGAGCGTTGTGAGGCCTTCCAGTGTGACGGGCAGACTGTGCAGCACGCCCTCGTACAGGCCGTCGATCATGAGGTGACGGAGAGGTGGCAGGTTGGCGAAGTGCGCGGCCGTCAGCGGCTCCCACACAACATCCGTCAGTTCAAGGTTAAATGGTGATGTCAGGGTGACGTTGAGTGCAGCGAACACGGCCGCATAGTGCGCGGTTGGACAGTCCGCCACGGTGACGTTCATGACGTGTAGAGCTGACGTGAACCGCGGTAAGTACGCCCGCATCAAGTCCAGCTGCAGGCCGATGCTGCACTGCAGCCTTAATGAGTTGTCGACATCGTAATCAAAACGTAAATCATTGCCTGAAAATATTCAGAACCATTTTAGAACATACTCGTACACAATAATTGTAATTTACTACTTACTGAAATGTTATACTCAATTCAATTTCAGTTATTATATTATGTAAATTTTAGATGTCAGACTTCCATGATTGTTACTAACAACTACTGAGCCCCGCGGTTTCACCGTTCTGCACAACTTTTTTAATTTTTTGCACTGATAACGTCTAGTAAATTGATGGAACACCTGCATTTACAAAAAAAATGACGTCAATGTCACGTTCCGGTGACGTCATGTCAACAATGACGTCACACAGCACGCAGCAATATAAAACAAAATGAGACGCAGCACGCGTCTCGTGTTTGTTTTATATTGTTTAATAATAATATCGCTCATCTGGGCTTGTGGTATGGTGACGAGTGACGAATTGAAGATAAAGAAAGAAAGGAAAAAAAACAATTTTTCATCGGTTTCGACGTTATCACGTAAAAATATCGTCCTTAAAAATTTAAAATGGTGTGGGATTACAAATCTCAGTAGGTACTTATTTAATGTTCCCACATCGACGAACCACTTTTAGCAAGTCTTGTCTGGGAACAGCTTACCTTGCACTGTGAATCGAATACTGCTGTGTTTCTCGCATTGGTCCCTTGTAGCGTTCAGTGGACAGTGCAGCGCGGGCAATGCGGGCACGTCGGTCGCCAGCGCGAGCGCGGTGCCCGCCATCACCAGCGCCAGCGGCACCGGTAGCGGCATCCTGCTCGCAGACACACTCATATTACTTACAAATATATATGTTATGGACCAATTGATTAATTGGTCATTATACATAATGCCCGGGCATTATGTATTAAGTACCCTTTCACCTTGTAGTGAACGGGTACACTATTTTTCCTATTCCCACTTAAATAAAAATAAATAAAATGGTTAAAAAAATTAATTGGGTGTCAGAAAGGTAGGTTAGGTTAGATATAAGCACGCGCGAGCGAAGCGATCGTTTAGGTATCAATACTAATATTATAAAGCTGAAGAGTTTGTTTGTTTGTTTGTTTGAACGCGCTAATCTCAGGAACTGCTGGTTCGAATTGAAAAATTATTTTTGTGTTGGATAGTCCATTTATCGAGGAAGGTTATAGGCTACTTTTTATCCCGATATTCCTACGGGGTCGGGAGTTACGCGGGTGAAACCGCGGAGCGCAGCTAGTAACGTATAAAGGAGACCTTTACCCCATAGAATCTATCTCTATTATCAAATTGCCCAACGATCAGGTAGCAATATTCATAATGCCCAGAGAGTGTGATTAATATTAAAGTTTAGATGATAATTAATCACTTTGCCCAAACTAGCTTGTCATTAATCACTTGGTCCATAACGTATACGTGGAAGTAATGCTTAAAGTTAACAAACACGAGTAGATACGAGCTGGCACGTAATCAGCAGAGCAGGACACGGAAACACTGTAATTTCTGAAATCTCTTTAGTACGCCCGCCTAAACAATATACAAACAAAAATTAGAATATAATTAATTTTAATTAAGTACTTAATTGTTGTGTCAATTACCCTTCTTTACTCAGATTTTGGGTATTTTTTAAATAAATTAAAGCCCGCTTCTAATAATAGAGTTGCCACGTCTCGAAAGTTCCATAGAAGACTTAGTAAAATTTTTCCCGAACTTTAAATAAAAAAAATATGTTTTAATTTCATGCAAAGAGTTCTTTAATTTTGTTATTGATTTACTGGGAGTACTTACCTATTTATAAGTATATAAAGGATAACAGGGCTTTTATTACCTACTGCGATATACGTGTAAGTGGTCACAAGCGAAAAAAACTATATTTAACGGAAAGAACTGAAATAAATATGTTGGCTTATCACTCGCGAAAAACCAAATATAGGAACCAAAAGCTAAATATTAGTCATTGCATGGAAAATTCGCGTTAATTATTTTATCATTTTATATTAAGTAGGTATAGGGTATTATTTGAGTGTAGGTACCATTTGTTGGTGAAATCTTTTTCAATATTTTGATGCGCCATCAATAAATTGCCCGCATGAGGTGCGACCGCATTCACGTAGAGTATAATATACGGTGACTAGACAATATAGGTTTACTAACATTAGTTTATAATGTTTGTAATGGACGGGTGATTGTACAGACCCGAAACAAACGCTGTCCGGAGTTAAAAACTACCCGTAATATAAGGTTTAAAGAATTTATTCTCAAAAAGACAAGTACATGTCACTTAATAGAGAATACATAGCTTAACTTAAAAATTAAATAAACATCGCCGAATGCCTATTTAAGACAATGTGTGCAAGTATGTAATACAAGTAGGTAAGTATATATCTAAAATGACCTTAATTATATATTATGATGTGCCTAATAAACCTAAATAGCTAATATTTATCCAATAGGTATTCTGTTAATTGAGTTTTAAAAGTATCAAACGAAGTAACATTTTTATATATGTGGGTAATTGATTATAACATTGCACTCCTTCGTAAGTTACATTTTTCTTTGCAAGTTTAATACGTACGGTCGGTAACACAAGTAATGTTGGCCGATGACGAAGTTTGCGTTTTATTAACTGAGATGTTTTAGTGAAAGTTATTGTGGTATGAATCTTTTTTGTTAAATTTTCCTGATCAGAATGCATGTGCTATAAACATATAGTTGTTTTATGTTCATTAATTTTGTATCTTTGTAGATTTTAAATGTTGGTGTTAAATAGGGATAATTAAATATTATTTTTATGACTTTATTTTGTAATCTCTGTAGTTTTTCTAGTTTTGTTTTGGCAGCATTGCCCCAGATTTCAATTAGGTATAATAAATGAGATTTGACTAGGGAATTATAAATTGTGTACCGCAACTTTTGGGGTATGCATCGACTTATATTACAAAGTGAGCCTGTTAGTGATGATAGTTTGCTCATCGTGTGATCTATTTGTTGGTTCCACGTTAGAAGATTATCCATTCTCAATCCAAGGTATTTCTCACAAGATTTTTGCTCGATAGGGATGTTGTTAATAGTTAGTTTGTTGTGCGGTGGGATAACTTTATTTTTGGGCTTGAAGATGATGTAACAAGTTTTCGAAATATTTATCGTTAGAAGATTGTATCGGAACCACTCGCACAGAATGCTAAGATCTTCCTGAACTTGTGAAATAATATCATTTATATTAACTCCAAAATAAAATAGACAAGTGTCGTCCGCATACAAACTTATATGACCGTGTAACCCTATTTGTGAAATTTGATTTATATAGATTAAAAATAGGAGTGGTCCCAAAATGGACCCTTGAGGTACTCCACAAGTGACTGGCAACGCTCTACTCTCAGAATTGTCGATTTTAACTATCTGTAATCTATTTGTAAGATATGATTGAAGTAGTTTATGAGCACTACCCCTAATTCCAATAATCTCCAACTTCTCCAACAGCAGTTTATGACTCACGGTGTCAAAAGCTTTTTTAAGTCAATGAACACTCCCAAAGCTAGATTCTTTTTATCTATATTATGTCTTATTTTTGTTACGAGATCGATGGTAGCAGTTGTAGTGTTACTTTTTGCTCGAAACCCGTACTGCCGATTCGAGATAAAGTTAATTGAATCCAGATAATTTACCAGCCGGTTGTATAAAACTTTTTCAAAAACTTTCGATAGTACAGGCAGAACGGATATCGGGCGATAGTTTCCTGGATCAGTCTTGGATCCCGATTTATGGATCGGTGTAACCTTTGCGATTTTCATACTATCAGGAAATTGTCCATCGATTAGGAGTCTATTAAAACATCGTGCCAAACTATTCGATATCAGATCACGTAAACATTTTATCGATTTTGTATTAATTCCATCTATACCGCTACTAGAATTTGGGTCAAGTTCTTTTATTATTTTATCTATTTCATCAGAACTACAGGGATGCAGTGTAGAAAGTTCACCAGTGTTTTGGGCATGGATTGATCGATAATTGTTGTTAGAGCTGTCGTGATATTTTATGGGTATTTCGTTTGCTAAAACAGGATCTATAGTTGCAAAATAATTGTTAAATATGTTACAAATTTCATCTACTTTAGTTATTGTTATGGAATTTACATTAAGTTTGTTAAATATTAAAATTTTACTGTGAGATATTTTTTTTATGTTAGTTTAATGTATATTCTAATTGGCGCAAAATAATATAAGTGTCTAATCTTATTAGAAATAGTCTAAAAACAACCCCAAAGCCCTAAAAATTTATAACCCTGGCGCGTCCTGGCCACTTTTTTTTGCAAACATAGCAGCTAAACACCGAGATGGAAACGTAATCTAAGACATTAAAGTAATCTGATCGTTAGAGGGATAAGTGATGATTCACCATAAAATATTTCATACTTGTAACTACCATAGTTTTGTTTTAAATGAGAGCCAAATGATTGTCCGCGTTCAACTTGTAATTCCACTGGTTCGACAAAAAACGAAGCGTAAGTCACTAGCCGAACGTGGTAGAAGTGTGTGAATTAGTCAAAACGCGAGGACCAGTCGTGCTTTAGACATCGAGGAGGTTGCCCTGCGGCTTGTTGGTCCGGCACAGATTTGTCGAAGGCAAACGTTTGATAACCCTGGTTTTGTTTCAGTATGTCTTTGATTACTATGGCCGCATTAAAAAATACTAAAACTTATTTTTAGAGTTTATTAAAAAAGTAAAAAGATCTAGTTTTAGGATCTCCATTTAGCGTTTTCATAGGTTTTGTGAAAGCAATACACTTTCCGAGGTAATCACAGAAAACATACTCGTTTTGATTACACTGGCTATGATTGCCCTGGTATTTTGCCTAGGTAATCAATGTTTTCATGGTTTGACTTGCTCTTTTCACTGTCGTGCTGCGTTATGATTATGAATATTGTTTGTTTGAATCATCCGGTCCTTATGAAACTGCAATTTTTAAGGTTCCGTTGCTGAAGATTAAATAAAACACTTATAAGATCACTCGATCGTCCGTTTGTTTGTCTGTGATAAGTTAAGTTAACGGGGTTCTCCATACAATAATAAAAATTAATAGTTAGCTTCAATTAAACTTAGATTTTAATACACGGTGTTACAGGGGGGTAGATCATCGGTTGCTGGGAGGTGGAGGACCTCAGTACCTAGCGATTTAAACCCCCTATAAGTATGTTTTACAATAGTTCTGAGTAGTTCAAAGGTTATTTGGACTTTATTGAAATTTTATTCAAAATTAGATTTTAGTCGGAATTTCGAGATTACAGCTATCGTGTATTCTGTCTTTTTTAAACAACTGCAATAGTAGATCTTTTGAACCCCTACACTAATCAGAGTCTTGGATTTTTTTAAATCTAATGTTTACATTATCTTTGTATGGTTCTAAAAACTATTTCACTATAAATGTTTCTGCACAGTATCTGCAAAATATTTAAAACTCTGTCAATTAATAAAAACCGCATCAAAATCCGTTGCGTAGTTTTAAAGATCTAAGCGTACATAGAGACAGACAGCGGGAAGCGACTTTGTTTTATACTATGTAGTGATATTGATTAAAAATGATTGTGCATTATTTTGAAATCCTATGAGTATGGTTTAAACAAATACTATGATACAGTAAATGAGCTCAATTTTGGTTTATATGTATTAAGCAAAAACCAGTTTTAAATAAATTTTGATTTCGCTGTCACCATTTTTGATTCCCCAAATTTTTAAATATGCTATATCTCCGAAACGGATGGACCAAAACTGATGCCTATTCGATTAATCTGTTTAAAATTAAGTTAAATTTCATGTTTCATTATTATTTTTATAATATTTCATGAAATAAAAAGTTCCAAGGGAATCAACCGTAGAATCCCATTTTGTAGAATCACCCATCTATGATCTGAAATGAACATTTATTTATTTTTATATAAAAATTATTAAATACAAAGTCCAGACTGACTGATTTAACAACGCACAGCTGGAACCAATGGATAGTTGGGGCTCGCTATACATAGCTACTATATCGCAGGTATCCGATATGAAAGGACTTTGGAAAATTCAACGCAACTGTTGGTTCTTCATTGTACCTATGACCTTGACGACCCAGTTAGCAGAATGGGCACTATGACGGACTGCTAAACATAGGGTTGCGGATTCGATTCCCACCTCAGACATGTATTTATGCTTAGATATTTGTCTGTGTCTGGTCTTTTCTATATAATATCACTAGCGACCCGCTCCGGCTTCGCACGGCTATATTATGCATGTATTATACATATAAACCTTCCTCTTGAATCACTCTATCTATTAAAAAAACCGCATCAAAATCCGTTTCGTAGATTAAAAGATTTAAGCGGTCAAAGGGAAATAGGGACAGAGAAAGCGACTTTGTTTTATACTATGTAGTGATAAGTATATATTTACAAAAGAATAGAATATAAGTAGTATTTTCCTTGTCTAGCAACCATAACACATAATATTTAACTTGGGGCGATGTGTAGAATGTCCTGCAATATGTATAATTATCATTTATCTATTATTAATAAGTAGTAGGTATTTACCTATTTTATTTTGTGTTCTTGTACTCTATTTTAATTGCCAACTCTCTTCAAATTAAGCACTTTCATTAAATCCCTAATTTAGATTAATTACTCTTTGGGTTTAATATAGGTACATTCCGTTTTAAATAGGTACAAGTTAACCATAATTTAAGCCTTAATTTATTAATTTTAGAATAAGTAATTTATATTTTTTTCCTGTTTTGACAAAACTGTGAGTACCTACCTAATATTGCTAATTATTAAGGTACTTAACTACTCAGTTAACAGTAGAGGAAATAATTTTAAAAATATGAGTAGGTACCTACCATTTATTTTGTTGAAAATTTTCCGCAAGTACTAGGTTTCTAACGTAAACTTTTGTCAAATTAGTAACAAACAAAAATCTTGTAGGGTCATTACAGACACACAGCCGCAGTGGAGTACATGGAACGTGCTCTCCCTCGTGCAAGCGTGCTGCGCACGATTACAGCGACAAATGTTCACTACCGAGTAATGGCTTACAAGTATTATTATAATATATATAATGTTAATGACAAAAGTTTCAAAACTAAAATCCGACTACTGAAAAGACGCGCTCTAAGAAGTATGAAACAAGAAAGTATGCCGCGGACAGCCGTGGTCGTATGCCACCTTGCCCTAAGGATCGCAAGCTTACTATATACCTACCTGCCTTCTATTATGTTGGAAGCAAGGTGGCATACGACCGCGGCTATCTCTTCCCGCATATCTTCTCAAGTTTAGAACCTAAACTGCTCTTAATTATAATTTGACAAATGAGGTATCATAAGAAGCGTCGTGATCGTGTTGTGTGACGTCATGTTCTAGTTGTGTCCTATAGAGGGCGCCATATTCTATATAACTATTATCATAGAATATTTTCTTTCTTTTTAAAAGATTTTGACTATTATTAAAATATGACTAAAGTAGCCTTTGCCGGCTACTTTAGTGTGGCGTGAGGTGACTGGTGTCATTTGTGACCCCAAAATGCCGGTTAAACTAAAGGGACAGGTCTATAAAACCATCATTAGACCTGTCCTTTTGTATGGTAGTGAGGCGTGGCCGGTGCTTGAGCGACATAAGCAGGAGCTGCGTGTCACGGAGATGAAGATGTTGCGCTGGATGTGTGGAGTGACGCGAAAAGATCGCGTCAGGAACTTCCGCATCCGGGGCAGCCTTCATGTCCGAGACATTGCAGATAAATTGCAAGAATGTCGCTTACGCTGGTACGGCCACGTCTTGCGAAAACCGGCTAGTTACGTGGGGAACAAATGTCTTGCCATGGCGCCTCCGCCGGGTCGTGGCAGACTGGGTAGACCCAAGAAGTGCTGGCTTGACGTAAGGGGTGATATGCGTGCAAATGGCCTCACAACCCAGGATGCCGAAGATCGTGCGAAGTGGAGGCGTAAAAGTAGGAAAGCGGACCCCGGGCTCCCGAGAGGGATGCAACCGGGAACATCGCTCGGATGATGATGATGAGCCATTGCCCGCGAGTCCCTCGATATATCTTTGTCAGCAACTAGGCTTGTGTTATTGGGACCAGATTACGGATACAATACTTATACCTACAGGGTATACAGGAAAACTTCTGTGCACCTTTTAACAATCAAACTTTTGTTCTACGATTTTTGGAAATTCAAACATTTTTGAGCTTATTTTAATAAAAAAATCAGCTTTGACATTGCTAGGTGAGGATGCAAAAAAAAACGCAAAATAGTAAGATAAAATTATATTTCTCAAAATTTTACAATAAAGGTAGCCTGATTCCAAATGATAATTATATATATTTTCAGATTATTAAAACCCATAATTTTTTAATTACTACTACAAACATAATAGGTAGGTATCTAATGTTAGTAATATTAAAAATATTAATCGATCTTAAACTAATATTAACTCAAGAATCATAATTAAAATTTAAAATTTTAGGGTTATCTGCTACAAGTAGGTGTAATTCAAACATACGCGTCACAGGGTGCAGTGCAGTGCGCTGGCGACTGACTCACATCACATCGTTGCACCTACTCCTATGCAGTGCAGTGCGCTGGCGACTGACTCACATCACATCGTTGCACCTACTCCTATGCAGTGCAGTGCGCGGGCGACTGACTCACATCACATCGTTGCACCTACTCCTATGCAGTGCACTGCGCTGGCGACTGACTCACATCACATCGTTGCACCTACTCCTATGCAGTGCAGTGCGCTGGCGACTGACTCACATCACATCGTTGCACCTACTCCTATGCAGTGCAGTGCGCTGGCGACTGACTCACATCACATCGTTGCACCTACTCCTATGCAGTGCAGTGCGCTGGCGACTGACTCACATCACATCGTTGCACCTACTCCTATGCAGTGCAGTGCGCTGGCGACTGACTCACATCACATCGTTGCACCTACTCCTATGCAGTGCAGTGCGCTGGCGACTGACTCACATCACATCGTTGCACCTACTCCTATGCAAGATACAATAACCTTGACCTCCACAAAATCTAAATGCTTACTATTAACCTACCTATATCCATCTATTCTCACATCCTCAACATGACCTGTGAATGGGAGCAAGTCATCGATCATATCGATGGAGCAAGTAAAAGGAGATTACAGATTTCTACCGTTATTATTAGTCGCATGGCTCGATCGTCGCTTCTACCACAAGCACAGCGTGAGCGTCTCCGTCGCTGTGACTGATGTGAGTTAAGAAGAAAGGGTACCGGGGGCTTTCTCCATACAAACTATTACAAACGTAGTCGACTGTTTCCTCCCTGGATAATGACACTAGAGCAAATATTTTTGGTGCATAAAACTTATAACTGCCGTGACCATGTTTAATTTTTTGTTTTTAATTTCTATTATAATTAGAAAATGAAAAATACCAAAACATAGGGGCATAGTCATGGCAATTATAGGTTTTATGCAACAAAAATATTTATGCTAGTGTCATTATCCAGGTAGGAAACAGTCGTCTACGTCTGTATGGAGAGAACGCAGGTACCCTTTCACCTTAAGCTGTTGTAACTAGCGCAGAGCAGGCAGCTATCGCATGCGCGATCGTACCGCCATCCTCGCACCGCAGCGTGTCGTGCCCGACGAGCACGGCGGCGTGGTCGTGCAGCACACGCAGCGCCGGCGTCGCACGACACGAACACTCTAGGCGGTTGCCCGCGAGCAGCACGCGCCTCTTGGTGCCGGACACGAGCGTGCGGGCCGTCGTCTCGGTCATGTAGCCGAACGAGTTGTTGCGCAGACCGAGCACCTGGAGCAGGAACGGGAGTCGAGGGTGAACGGGCGGAGCGGGTGGCAGTCGGGGGGGGGGGGGGGGGGGTTGATTACTTACCTGGAAGTAGAGGGGGAGATCATCGACCAGCTTGTTGAATGAGTTGTCGGAGAGCACCAGATCAATAGCATGGACGTCTGTGTCGTTGTTGAGTGATGGCAGCTGTGGCACGCGGTCCAGCTTGACGCCGACGTAGACGAGGCGCAGGGGTCCGAGGCCTGTTGTGCCGCAGTGGCGACCGGACAGTACCATGCTACACGTCTGAAAGATAGAAATAATGAAATGGAGTTTTATTTTTTGGACTGTACATGCACATAAAACTAATACACAAACAAAAAAGAAGCTATAGACAAATACAGACACAAGAAGGTATACATAATACATGTACTTAGGTACATAATAAGCGATTGCAAAAGTTTTGTGTTTGGAGCAAGGATCAATAATAACCTACCAACGAATACATCAAACAACTAACACAAACAAATAAAAAACGCTATCATAAGAGAACAAAAATAATATCAATGATTATAATATTATAGTATTTAACACTAGGTAGGTTACATAAACAAGAAACAAGAAAAATTAAAAAAGAAAGGCATCGGCATCGTTTAAATACCTACGTAACAAACAAAATAAATAAAACAAGATAACAAATAATTCCTACTCACAAATAAAACTACAAGTCAGACAATGAACTTAATAAGAACTTCCTATACTTGATCTTTCATGAAGGTTCTAGTCGTTTTAGAGGTGATGGTCAGTCGTTTTAACACTTTGTAGCGTAGAACCTGAAATTGTCTAGAAATGCAGCAGTCCGATTCCTCGGAACACAAATTAAATAAGCGGACCCTCGAGTTTGATACTTATTATGATCATTGGCCCAGTAAAGTTCTGAAAAAGTATAAATCATTCGGCCTCCATATTCAGAATTTTGTATTTCTCTAGAAACGGTGTGATGTGACGACCCAGTTGGCACAATGGTCACCATGCCGGACTGCCAAACACAGGGTTGCGGGTTCGATTCCCGCCTCAGACAAGTATTTATGCTTAGATATTTGTCTGTGGTCTGGTTGTTTCTATGTATTATAAGTACCTATATATTTACAAAAAAAAAGTATATATATGTAGTATATATCCGTTGTCTAGCACCCATAACACAAGTCTAGTTACTTAATTTGGGGCTAGATGGCGATGTGTGGAATGTCCTGCAATATTTATTATTATTGTCTCGTTTCTGTCACAATAGATCTTTGGCACGAACAGTTCTTGGCGACAGTTTGTTGGTTGTTCTGCGTCGTAGTCGTCGAACTGCACGTCGTCGTCGTACAGCGGCAGCAAGTCACCGGTAAGGACCTCCGCTATCCAGTATAAACTGCAGTTTTGTATTCGTAATTAAAATCACGGTAACACTGCCGTTGGGTGCGGCCACAGCGGCGGCCGCAGCGGTTCTATCGTAGTCGAGTAGTAACGTGACGGTGAGCTTCAACACTGCGGGTACGCGGCACTTATACTGTAGGTCCTCTTACTGCAAGCAAACGTCACTCGGGTGATTGCACCCCTTCCCTTTGTTACTCACCGTCAGATTGGCGATCTTCGTGTCCCTGAGGTCGACGTACTTAAGGTTCACCATGTCCTTCAGTAAACCGCTGCAAATGACAGACACGTTGGTTTCTTGCAACTTCAGTCTCTCCAGTTTTGACAGCGAGACCAACGAAGATATACCTTTAAGTACTGTAGTATCTATACCTACAAGGGAATAGGGAAAGTTAATCAAGGACATTAGGTGATCAAACGAACTTTTCGATTAAAGTTCGTTCAATATAAGTCGCCTTTATTTAAAGTATTTGATAATTAAATTTACTGGTTCCCTTTGACCCACGGGCAAGACGTCAGTAGGTAATTTTAGAGAAAACTCAATTTGTATTATATTATATCTATAGAGATGATTCTCCAAAACGTCGTCAAAGTTACCTGTGACATTACTGTCGTTGACCGCGCAGAGATCGCTGATCTCCCGGTTCCCCGCCAGCGAGAGATTCCTCAGCTCGGTGAGCGAGGCTACCTCCGCAACCACACTCGTATTAAGTTTGTTGTATCCTAAGTCTAACCACAAGAGCGGTAGAGTCAGCACCGAACTGCAACAACACAATATAATATGAATGCACGTAAAGTGCACTGACTCCAACCACCTCCAATGCAACAATGAATGACTCACTCAAATATATTATTAAACAAGGTGTTTGATGCGCCGTTGGTCAAATAGGCATCGCTTTCCTATTGACCATCCAAATAAACACAGAAACTGTTTATCAGAATTGTGTCGACTTGAAGTAAGAAAAGGCGTTTTACATACTTACTGCGGCTGCGTCTTTGATATATTCCCTATGTCGCGTTAGTAATTTTCCTACTCATTTTAATATTACTAGCGTTGATGATATTTCATATTTTCTATTACGTATTTCGTGGGCTATTGCGTACTCGAGACCGCGGCATCGCTCCACCCCGATACCTTGCTTAGGTACCGTACGGGCTAGTGGTTAATGACATTACTTGTCTCTGTTTGAACGAATAAATAAAAATCTAACAACGAACGAGTACCATCGACAGCGAAACGTGCGTCGATGAATCGTAGCACCTTCGAACGTAGGAACTTACCTGGGCAGTTGTATTAGTTGATTGTAGCTGAGGTCGAGGTGAGTCAAGTGGAGGGTGTTCGTGAATAGTTGAGGTGGCAGTTGTGTTAGTTGATTGTAGCTGAGGTCGAGGTGAGTCAAGTGAGGGGTATCCGCGAACAGTTGTGCCGGCAACGTCGCCATGTTGGTGCCTATAATATCAAGGCTGGTAAGCTGGGTCGCGTTCTCGAGTAGTCTCGCCGGCAACTTCGACACTCTGTACGCTGTCCTGATGTGGAGCACCCCGAGGCGCGGGCAGCGAGCCACCCAACCGGCGGGGAACTCTCGGACATCCGGATACACCAACGTGAGCTTCACCAGCTTGTCGCAGGCAGGTAGTGGGTTCGGCCTTACGGCCCGCCAACTCTGCAGGGTGACCTCCTCGAGAGCTGGCGGTGCCCAGTTCGACAACAGCGCGGCGTCCGCGCATATCACGTAAAGCTGCTGTAGTTGCGATGTGTTGCTGCGCTCCACGGGCACGGTCTATAGACCAAGACAAACTCCGTTTAAAAATAGTGTTTCCATACCTAAACTTTCCTACTTACTTATACCTACTGTAGGTACGTACCTAGTATGAAAAAAGGAATAAAAACTAAAATCTGATTTTGGAAAAGTCGCGGTTTAGAAACTAACCTGCTACTAAAAGTATGAATCAAACAAAAAATTCCGTGGATAGCCGTGATCGTATGCCATCGTTTGCGCATTGTCGGGCCATTTGCACGTCTGGCAAGTTGCGAATTTGAAAATGATGGTGGTATACGACCACGGCTATCCACAGATTATTTTCTTGTGTCATACCTTTTAATCAAAGTCAAAGTCAAAAATGTTTATTTCGTTGGATGCTTATTACATTAAAATTTGTATAAAGACCACTTAAAATCGTTTTAAAAACCAAGTTAGAATATGTGCCTTCGGAACGCGCCCACCAATGAGAAGAAGGCACAAGAAACTCATGGGTTTTTTTTTTCATGTGATCACGCTCACAATGGTCAATATCACTATCACTATCACTACATAGTATAAAACAAAGTCGCTTTCTCTGTCCCTATTTCCCTTTGTATGCTTAAATCTTTAAAACTACGCAACGGATTTTGAAGCGGTTTTTTTAATAAATAGAGTGATTCAAGAGGAAGGTTTATATGTATAATACATGCATAATATAGCCGTGCGAAGCCGGGGCGGGTCGTTACAAATATTTGAAAGTATTATTTGAAATGGAGCAACTAAAGGTATGCAGGCAACTAGAGTATGGTATTATCCGTAGTCGGGTTTTAGTTTTTAAACTTTATTATTTCTTCTTTAAATTATTTTGGCTAGTTATATGTATAACAGGTAGGTACAATGTGTTTGAACGAGGGTAATTGTAAGGCAAAAAGAGATTGTTTTAGACGTCCAAGCAAACAATTTTTGTTGAACGATTATGGAAGACTCCAGTTTTTTTATGTTGATATTATGTCTATACTGTAACTGTAATCCTGAATAACAGCAGATGTACGATGGCAAATAAGTTGCAGATTTTCAGTGTACCTACCGAACACATTGTGTTGGGCTCCACGCGCAGCGATCGCAACTCGGGTAGGTTCAGCACGGAGGCGGGCACGCCGGAGATGTTCACTGCCTTCTGACCATAAAGCCCGGCCGAGCGCCGTAGTGTGAGTCGATGGAGAGGGGGCAGGTCGGCGAAGTGTGCAGCCCCCAGCACCCAGATCGTGCCATCCATTTCAAGGTCTAAGTTAAAAGGCGATGTTGGCGTGACGTTGAGTGCAGCGAACACGGCCGCATAGTGCGCGGGTGGACAGTCCGTCACGGTGACGTACATGACGCGTAGCGCTGACGTGAACCGCGGTAAGAACGCCCGCACCGAGTCCAGCTGCAGGCTGTTGTAGCACTTTAGCCTTAATGAGTTGTCGCCATCGCATTCAAAACGTAAATATAAACCTGAAAGTATTCAGAACATACTCGTACACAATTGTAATTATCTACTTACTGAAATGTTATTATACTTAATTCAATTTCAATTATTATGTAAATATTTGATGTCAGACTTCCATTATTGTTATTAACAACTACTAGGCTACAACACTTTGACACATGAGCTGATATATTAGCTACTAAATGTCTTGTGTCGTGTTCTTGTATATTATTTCTATTTATACTATATACTATTTCACCATCGGAAAGTAGAGATTTCAGCGAACAGAAAGCATACCAACTTTTTGAAAAAAGCTGATATTTTGACGCGAGAATTTTCGATTGAAAACTAGGGTGCTTTTTTGATATTAAGTTAAAATAAAGCGAAAAAATAAATATTTTAAATCAAATAAATTACAGTGTATTTGGGACATAAAAAGGTAAGTTTTCACCAAATTTCGTAGAAATAAAAAACATTTTTGAAAAGGATATAAATAAAAAACCAAAAACTTGTTTATTTGAATTTTTCACCTAAATTTTGAGGTTATGTGAAAAAATTGTTGATACAAAAGTTGTAGATCTTTTTATTACCTACAACTTTGCCATTCAACTTTTTTCCATAGGACTTGTAGTTTTGCCGGAAATCAAGATAAACCATTTTTTACTCTTAAAAACCCACCCCCTTCCACTTCCCGAACTCGGATCGACTGTAATTTATTTTTCCTTTCATTTTTATCATATTCCCCTCCTTTTGTTTTTTTTTCATTTTTTACCATTTTTGAAAGTTTCGGCCCTGGTCTAATATCACGTGAAGACTGTCAACTCCAGCATCCGCAAACATCTCAGAGGCACTGCACCACCGTGGAAGGTCCATCAATTAACATCCTAAACGTTGAGCAGTTAGCGACTGCTTCGTATCATCCATCCACGAGCTGCAAGTATAGGAGCTCGGGCAGTACGCTCGGAATAGGGAATAGGGAAACCTTGAGCTTCATTTCGAAGGTCGTGGGGTTGAGCTCTGGTTGGCCGGGCACTACTAACGAAAATGTTTACGGTGCGCGGGATACATCGTGAAACCCGCGGCTTAGTTGTCTCCACGTATCATTATTACTTCTTGACACGATCGATTAAGCTGAGAGGGTGGTATAGGGACTAGACGTAGTTCTACACCATCTAATACATATTTATTTATTTTTAGGAGAACCAACAGCTATAATTTAAAAATAAACATAAAAATAATAGAAACAGAGAGCCAATTAGAGGTTCCCACGCAAAAGAAAAAAAAACATAAACCAAAAGAAAAACAGTGTGAAAAAACAAACAACACATTCTTAAATAACCATCGCACAAGTACATTATGTAACAGAATAATAAAAATAAAAATAAAATAAAAAAACTAACAACTATCAAAAAACAAACAACTCAACCGCCGCCTCGCCGAGGCAACACTAGAACAGAACATGTCCAAGTTAGCAACGTCATACAGATCATTGAAGGTAGTAGACGCTCGCAGCAGATACGTATTCTGTCTATAATTAGTAATAGCTCGTGGAACGCATAAGGGTTTCATCGAGCGTGAAATATTTCGTCAACCACAGTGCCCTGAACATCACGTTGCGGGCTTGATGCTGCGAATTTTCTTAACAAAACATACTGCATTTGTAAATTGAAAATGGTGTGGAAGTCCAAATCTTTTAGCAAGTCTTGTCTGGCAACAGCTTACCTTGCACTTGGAATCCATTGCCGTAGTATTCCTCGCATTGGTTCCTTGTAGCGTCCAGCGGACAGTCCATCTCGGGCCGATGGCTCGCCAGCGTGAGCACAGCCCCCGTCACCACTAGCGCCAGCTGCATGCTCCTTGTACACCGACTCATATCATTTACAACTATATAAGAACGTGGAAGTAATGCTAAAAGTTAACAAACACGAGTATTTTAAATGCGCACATAACTTTGACAATTTAACCATAAATTTACCTTAAAATCCTTAAATATTCATTAATTTATCAGAATAATATAAATTTTCCTGTTTTTGATGAAACTGTAAGTATCAGTCAGTATACCTTACCTTTATATTACTTACGTTAAATATGGACTTAGTAAATTCTAAAAAGTAAACTAATCTATCCGCCAGTTGATGAATTAAATGTTGAATTTCTAAAAATACTTTCATAGTGCTCCCCGAAAAGGAACCGCCATACAAAGTTTGACTCTCGCTCTTGTGTAGTTTCAGATATTTCTTGATGAGGCTTTTTCTCTACTAGCGACCCGTCCCGGCTTCGCACGACTATATTATATGCATGTAATAAACATATAAACCTTCCTCTTGAATCACTCTATCTATTAAAAAAACCGCATCAAAATCTGTTGCGTAGTTTTAAAGATTTAAGCATACAAAGGGATATAGGGACAGAGAAAGCTACTTTTTTATACTATGTAGTGAATGGTGATTTAAGAGGAAAGGGTCCCGGGGCTCTTTCCATACAAACTATTACAAACGTAGTAGTAGACTATTTTCTCCCTGGATAATGACACTAGAGCAAATATTCTTGGTGCATAAAACTTATAACTGCCATGACATTGCCCCTATTTTTTGTTATCTATTATTTTTAAATTTTTTTAATTCTAATTTCTATGATAATTAGAAAATGAAAAAAAAACAAAACATAGGGGCATAGTCTTGGCAGTTATAGGTTTTATGGCACAAAAATATTTGTGCTAGGGTCATTATCCAGGGAGGAAACAGTCGACTACGTTTGTATGGAGAGAGAGCCGGTACCCTTTCACCTTAAGGTTCTGTACCTAAAGGGTAAAACGGGACCCTATAACTAAGACTCCACTGTCCGTCTGTCTGTCACTAGGCTGTATCTCAAGGTGTATTAATACGTCCGTGGTATCTCATGAACCGTGATAGCTAGACAGTTGAAATTTTCACAGATATTACCTATTTCTGTTGCCGCTATAACAACAAATAATCTAAATAGAATATAATGGTACCTACGGAACCCTTCGTGTGCGAGTCCGACTCTACTTAGATGTGAAAGGGCTTCAATATACTTACTTAGAACAAAAGAACCTACGTGATTGCCAAATAACCTCGAAAACCGCGGGAAACTAATAATTACAACAAAAACACATCCGTTCTGCGATTTCCCTTGCACAATCCTAACTAATTTACAAACATTTAGACGTGTTTTACAACAATTATAAAATTAATTTAATAATAAAAAAAAATAAACAAAATAAAACCTCTTTGTAATCCATTAAAATATAAACAACTTCTTTTTTGTGTAAAAAATAATAATAATAAAGAAACTGTGCGAGGCCATTAAATGTAAACAAAAAAAACGTGAAAAAGAAAGTGTTTTCCCAAAATGTCGGTCCGAAAGATTTCGTTCAAAAATTCGTGTTTACTTTTTCTAATGTTCATTTTTCCGGCCACGCCATGGACGATTGATTTGCCAGAAATACGGAAACATTTGTTCGAAAAAAATGCTGAGTTAAAAAAGGATGAAAAGAGTAATTTGGGAACAAAAGATAGGTATTATTACACGAATAAGGAAGGGAACAGTGTGCACAATACGAAACATTATGAAGATGTTTATGAAAATTCGCCTTACGCGCAGGAATACGGGTACCAAACCTACATGGAGAAAAAGGTATGTAAATCATTACATAGTAATAAAACAAAGTCCCTTACCGCTGTCTGTCCCTATGTATGCTTAGATCTTTAAAACTACGCAACGGGTTTTGATGCGGTTTTTTCAATAGATAGAGTGATTCAAGAGGAATGTTTATATGTAATATTACATACATAATATAGCAGTGTGAAGCCGGGGCGGGTCGCTAGTAAATAATAAATAAATATTGCAGGACATTCCACACATCGCCATCTAGCCCCAAGCTAAGTAACTACACTTGTGTTTTGGGTTCTAGACAACTCATATACTACTTTATATATAGTTTTCTATTGTAAATAAATACGTTTATTACATACAAAACAACCAGAGCACGGGCAAATATCTAAGCATAAATACATGTCTAAGGCGGGAATCGAACCCGCAACTCGTCATCGTCATAAGAACTCTTTTGTATCGTTGACATTACCATTTTGCATACTTTAATATGTACCTTGTCGATAACGGTAACGTGACATGACGTCACACTTCTTTGTGAGTGCAGGTGTTCATCAATTTAGAAGATATTATCACGTTAAAAAACTGGTTGCCTGTAAAGTCGGTCTACGGGCGAAAGTTTTACGTGACAACAACTGTGCTCGAGTGGAAGGGACGCGTGCCTTTCACTTTTTATGTCTGTCTCTCTCGCTCTTAGGCGGGCTAACCATGCCCGCGTGCCTCTCACTCGCTCTCATTGTGAGCGCATAACGTCAGCGGAGCGTAACGCAGTTTCTCGAAGTGTCACCCGGCAAACCAATTTATAAAACGTTGTCACGTCAAAATAAATCTAATATTAAAAAAAACTGTCACAAAGGTTGATGAATTAACTCGTGTCTATCTAGCGAAACGGGGAATTCCATGATATTCCACAGGTAGGTATAGTCGGCAACAAAAGTGGATGCCCACCGAAGAGTATCTCGGATTACCTGCAGAAATATTCTATAATTGCAGAAGAACAATCAGGTTTTCAGAAAGGAAAGTCAACAAATACAGCTATATGCAACTTCTTAAAAATAGTATATGAAAAGTTAGAAAATAAACAGAGAGTAATCGCACTGTTTATGGATATGTCAAAAGCATTCGATTACGTTGACCATAAACTCCTCTTAAATAAATTAGAGATATATGGAATACGTGGAAATGCTCTCGAACTTATCAAATCATATCTAACAGGAAGAAGACAAAATACAGAAATTGTAAGAATAGATAAGAAAACTAAATTACAAATGAAATACTATTCAAACTACAGAGAAGTTGAATATGGCGTGCCCCAGGGTAGCATTATGGGACCGTTATTATTTATAATCTATATTAACGACATGCCAAAGGTTACTGACCACCCCATAATAATGTTTGCAGATGATAGTAAATCAGAAATCAGAAATCAGAAATCATTTATTGATTGACTGTGTTCTTATGATGTTAGGTTTACAGATGTTATGTAATATAGTAAAAATAGGTATCAACAGACATGTCTGCACCAGACGTTCAATAATTAAGTAATAGTTATTTTAAAAAATTAACATAACTTAGTCTAATTAATATAATATTGCACAATAGCATACAGAGAGTAGCTTAGATATTATTATATCATCATCCACGATATAATCTAAAAGGTACATCAAGTATATATTCAATTATAAAAATATATCTACCTATATCTATATGTTCATTACATACACTTAGTCGACATCTAAATATTGTACTACTATTCATTAAAATATTCAGCAACAGTATAGAAAGCCCTAGACAACAGCCAGTTTCTTAGTTTGAATTTAAACATATTTCCATGTAATAACTTAAGCTCATGGGGTAGATGATTATATATTTTAGTTGCTTGTATATGGGTGCTTTTTTCAAAAATAGTATTATTGATCTGTGTATGACATATATTGTATTTGTGGATGTCTCGCAAACTACTGTCTCTGCTGGAAGTTATTTTAAAGAAATATGTTTCATTATTTTTAACAAAAATGCAGATTTCTAATATGAAAATACAGGATAATGTTAATATATTCTCTGTTTTAAACACACTCCGTAGAGATTCAATGCTCTCCATATTATATATAGCTCGTAAGCATCTTTTTTGTAGTAAAAACGTAGATTCAACATTTACAGAGTTGCCCCAAAAGATAACCCCATAAGTTAGATGTGGATATACAAAACCGTAGTATGCATTTATAGCTAACCTTTGAGAAGATGTATTGGATAGAACAGATAATGCGTAGCAGTATTTAGAAATCCTATTATTAATCTTATCGATGTGCGCTTTCCAGTTCAAATGTGAATCTATTGTAATCCCTAAAAATATAGTTTCATTTACTTCATTTACTTTGTTATTGTTATTTGTGATATCAAATTCTAATGGTTTAGCTCTATAGCTTCTAAATTCTATGACATTGGTTTTTTTAATATTGACTTTTAGCTTAATAGATTCTAGCCAGTTTACTAATTTCTGAAGAGTAATATTAACTTGTGCTTCTAATTCTTTTAAAGTTCTATTTTCTTGACAAATAAAAATTGACGCATCATCTGCAAACATAACGCAAATATGTTGTATTATTTTTGGGAGGTCATTTACATATACTAGAAATAACAAAGGACCGAGAATGCTTCCTTGTGGTATGCCTACCTTAACACATTTCTCGGTTGATTTAGCACACTCTATTGTTTTATTATCTGGATTATAATAATCAATTACTGTAATCTGGTGTCTTTCAGCCAAATAAGACTTTAATAGTGAAAGAGACGATCCTCTAATTATTGAGAAAAATAATTATGACTACGAAATGGACATTCATCACAACTGAAATTTGAAATGGAGATCTTGTCAATATTATTTAATGGTCTGTACATAGCTGTTTCGAGATTATGGCACCACAAGTAACTTATGTCTGCATGTTTTAGTGTAATTTGTAACATACCGTGATGGTTCATAACTTTGGAGATGACACGAAAATTCTCAAACTCTCAACAAGGTGCCAACCCTGATGGGCAGAATCATATTAGTGGGGCAAACGACACTACAAAATTTTAACGATTCCACTTTGCCCCACTGTGGGGCAGCTTGGTGGGGCAAACAGGAAGCACTCAAGCAATACTCTTATGCTTTATACATGTTGAAAAGAGTTGTTAACCAGACAGCTTTACTATGTGCCTATCATGCATATGTGGGCTCGGTACTCCGTTACGGCGTTGTGTTTTGGGGAAACTCAACTGAGAAATAAAGCGCATTCAAAGCTCAGAAGAAATGCATTAGAACCATCTGTGGTCTGCAATCAACTGAATCATGTAAACCATATTTTGTAAAGCTTAAGATTTTGACATTACCATCAATCCCTATATATATAAAATTCTCGTGTCACGGGGTTCGAAGTTGAACTCCTCCGAAACGGCTGACCGATTCTCATGGAATTTTGTGAGCATATTCAGTAGGTCTGAGAATCGGCCAACATCTATTTTTTATTTTGTTTCTTTCAGTTTTTTTTTTTTTTTTTGTAAATGGCAACACAACGTTTGCCGGGACAGCTAGTATTTATATATGAAACTGCGTTGTTAGTTAGGAGAAATATTAGTAATTACAAAACCTTTGTTAGTAAGCGGCACGCGAATCGATTAAAACCAATAAAATGTCGCACAACCAAGTATAGAAAGACTGTATTTGGTCTGGGAACCAGAATTTACAATAAACTACCATACCATATAAAAGATGCAAGCAATTTAAATATGTTTAAAAATCTATTATTGATATTTTTGTATGAGAAGGCATATTATAATTTAAAAGATTTTCTGGATGAAACCGACATTTAAATATTACCTGACATTTGAATTGAAAAATAAATTGACATTGTAATTTAATTGACTTCTGTAATCGAATTTTAAGTAATTTAAAGCCACTTATATTTTGCATGCTTTCTAAGTAAAAATACAAGGACATTATTTACTATTTTTTAAGATCTGCTGTATGCTGTACTGTATTTTGGCAAATAAATAAATCTGAATCTGAGAGTTTTAAAAAACAAGGACAAAGTTTTAGTATGTAGGTACTGTAAGCAACAACAGTGGAGGCCCACCGTAGAGTTCGAAAAAAACACCAACAAAGTTTTAGTAGGCAGACCTACTGTCAACAACAAAAGTAGAGGCCCACTGAAGAGTTCTAAAAAACATAGAAAGTGTTTATGTGTTTATATATCTCACACACTACTACGTATCAATCAGGTTTACCCTACGCCTGAAGATGTTTCACATCAAAAATATAAGTAGATTTATCGATATGTCTGGTAGAAAGGGGTGCTAAATAGTTCTTAGTAAGATAAACCTGAGAGCAGTGTTAGCTTAGTGATAGATGCCTCGACTTTCATTGTGAAGGTCATGGGTTCGAGCCCTGGCCGGCCGTGCATCGATGTATTTCTTGAAGTAAAATGTATGTGCGCTAATTGACATTGCTCTTACGGTGAAGGAAAACATCGTGATGAAACCCGCGGCTTAATTGGTTCCAGAAGTGTTGACAAGTTCTCTCCTCTGGATGTGGTCGATTAATCTGAGAGGGTAGTAGGTGCTGGGGAAGCCTACTCCATCCTCACGCAAAAAGGACTCAAATAAAAAGGGCGGAAAACAGCCCGTATTAAAAAAAAAAAAAAAAAACTCGTCCGACAAAAAACTCGTCCGGCAAAAAACTCGTCCGACAAAAAACTCGTCCGGCAAAAAACTCGTCCGACAAAAAACTCGTCCGACAAAAAACTCGTCCGACAAAAAACTCGTCCGACAAAAAACTCGTCCGACAAAAAACTCGTCCGACAAAAAACTCGTCCGACAAAAAACTCGTCCGACAAAAAACTCGTCTGACAAAAAACTCGTCCGACAAAAAACTCGTCCGGCAAAAAACTCGTCCGACGTGAGAATTTTGTGTGACGTGAGAATTTTGTGTGACGCTTTTGTAAAATTTCACTCTCATCATTTTTTCATAACGCGCCTAAAGAAGTATAACTTCAAAAAGTATAAACCTGCCAACAATTGAACTTCCAGGTGAATGACATAGTATACCGTGGAGGCAAGTACTTGGACGGTCTACAGCGGTCGCTGGAGGAGTACTCCAGGGTGTTGGAGTCATGCCGGAGGATGAACAGGACCAGATCAGAATCGGTAAGCTTGTGAAACAAGTGAAAGTGAACCTTTCGAGTGTTGATAAGTCTCATGTGATGAGGAGAAGTAGGAGACTTAATAACATTCGAAAGTTCACTTTTAACTGAATATTTATCGAGTAAATACGGGGGTTTTATACTAATTAAACTAGGTCACATGACCATCTAATACAATATTGATTCCTGTGTAACCTTGCCCTTGGCACATCTTCATATTATTATCGCGTATCGAGAGCTCACGATTCTCTTAATATCCAGAACTCGACATCGTGGCGTCCAGCGCACGAGACCAACTTCACATCGATCAACTCGACGCTACCTTCATGCGAGAGTGCGACCCGCGCCTCGGAACACGTGCGTCGACTCTCCCAGCTCGCTCTCTCCACCACGCGCGACTTGCAGGACATCGCTTACCAAAGGAAATACAATAAGGTACCTAACGATATCACCGACATAGCTCTCAGGATTGGTAAGCTGAAGTGGCAATGGGCAGGTCATATAGCTCGCAGAACTGATAACCGCTGGGGAGTAAAGGTTCTCGAGTGGCGGCCACGATGCAACGCGAAACGGAGTGTTGGGAGACCAGCTGCCCGGTGGACCGACGACATTGTGGCGGTCGCGGGTAGTCGGTGGATGGAGGCGGCTCAGGACCGCTGTTTGTGGCGTCGTATGGGGGAGGCCTATGTCCAGCAGTGGACGTGTATGGGCTGATATGATGATGATGATAAACGATATCACCAACTTCACATCTATCAACTCGACGCTATCTTCATGCGAAAGTGCGACGCGCGCGGTAAACATACTAAATTACAAATACACAAAGTTACAAAAATACAAACGCTTTAGCCCTGGCCATTACACCATTAGACTTTCACTCGCTAGGTCAATAATTAATGACAGTTTATTGTTCGTTCCAGTAAAAAAAATTGTAAATTTCAGGGTGACATTAAGGAGGTGACAATGGAAGAGAACGAGCTGATCCTCAAGCTGTCCTGGTTCTTGGACCGACTCGCGCACTACACCGGCTACGAGCCGGAAACAAGCGGCTATCCCGACACCGAGGAACGTAAGTACCATAAAGAAACTCACTGCGGCTGCGTCCATGAACAAAATTATTTACATTTTTGAAGTTATACTTCATGAGTGTGAAAGCGCATCACTGTAAGTAACACAAAAGTAACAGGTTGAAGCTGCCCGCAAAATAAATATCAGACGAACGGACGGACAACTTCTCACGCGCGTACATAAGTACAAGAACCTATTTTTAGGAGTCCTACCTTAAAGTTTAAGCGCACACCGCTGGAGGCGCGACGGAGCGCATTTTGATGACAACAATTTAATACAAACCTTAACTACCTTGACATACGGCCAATATTAGAATGCGCGCATGCTCTTGTTGTAGCTTGAGGGCGCTCCGACAACCGCGTGCGAATTTATTCTAAAATTGACCGTATGTCAAGGTATTCAAGGTTAATATTACCTAAGTTGTTGTCTTCAAATGCGTCCGCCGCGCCTCCAGCGGTGTGCGCTGGGAAAAAGGTAAAAATAAATATTACAGGACATTCCACACCTCGCCATCTAGCCCCAAGAAAAGTAACTAGACTTGTGTTATGGGTGCTAGACAACGCATATACTACTTATATACTTTTTCTTTTGTAAATATATAGGAACTTACCAGACCCCAGACAAATATCTAAGTATGCATAAATACTTGTCTGAGGCGGGAATCGAACCCGCAACCCTATGTTTGGCAGTCCGGTATGTCTTGTCCATCTGTCTGTTTTAATATAATGCAATCTCTTTTTGATCCCCAGCCTCCACCACGGCTCCCCCACCAGCAGTAACAGCGCCCTCTATAATGAACGCTCCGGACGAGGTGAAGCTCCAAATGATGAAGTGCCTCGAAGAGAAGTCAGACGTGCCAGCGACCGTGCGCTGCGCATACCCTCTACCCATGCCGGACTTGGCCAGACTCATACAGAATTACACTGGTACATATTATTATAATAAAGCTGTCCTGGCAAATGTTTTGCCATATAAAATTAAAAAAAACAGTCAGACTCGCGCACGAAGGGTTCCGTACCATTTTCATCACATAATTGCGTCTGTTAAAAACACATACAAAAATACATGAAGAACCCTAATGAAGGGTAAATGGCGGTTTACGGTGTATGACGTATTTAGAAGTTACACACTTTTTACCACTTTGGAAGTGTCTCGCGTAAGCTATTCAGTTTAGAAAAAAATGATATTAGAAACCTCAATATCATTTTTGAAGACCTATCCATAGATACCCCACACGTATGGGTTTGACGAAAAATTATTTTTTGAGTTTCCGTTCTAAGTATGGGGAACCTTAATTTTTTTTTTTTTTCTATTTTTCTGTGAATATTTCAATGCGGTTCACAGAATACATCTACTTACCACGTTACAACAGATAGTTCTTATAGTTTCGGAAAAAAGTGGCTGTGACATGCGGCAGACAGACATGACGAATCTATAAGGGTTCCGTTTTTTGCCATTTGGCTACGGAACCCTAAAAAAGGAAAAAATACACAAAAAAATCATACAAACCAAATTCAGCCGTTTATGTGGAGTTTGGCAAATAACACAGCGACACGATTGACATCAATATTTATTCGATACCAACGTCACTCAATTGTTTTTCCTTCCCGGAACCTCTCCACTAAAACTTGAACTTTATGATATGGTATTAAAGTTCAAATTGACTTTTAAGTATTATTACGAATGTGTTTAGGGAATTGGGAGTAGGTATAGAAAAGTGATGTTTTTAGATTTTGACGTGACAACGTCTTATAAATTGGTTTGCCGGGTGACACTTCAAGAAACTGCGTTACGCTCCGCTGACGTTATGCGCTCACAATGAGAGCGAGTGAGAGGCACGCGGGCATGGTTAGCCCGCCTAAGAGCGAGAGAGACAGACATAAAAAGTGAAAGGCACGCGTCCCTTCCACTCGAGCACAGTTGTTGTCACATAAAACTTTCGCCCGTATACCGACTTTACAGGCAACCAGTTTTTTTTTCAGGCACGTTTTTAAATATTCTAAAAAAAGAATTAGCGAAATCGGTTCAGCCGTTTTCGAGATTTGCGCTTAGCAACACATTCAGCGATTCATTTTTTATTTTATAAATTTGTATATAGATAATACAAATTTCAATATCCTGACTTATTTACTGATAATTATATCAATGCACAGCTCAAACGGAACGGAACGAACTAGGCACACATTATAGCTATTATTCGTAGGCATCCGCTAAAGAAGGATTTTGGTGAATTCAAACCCTACGCAGAAGAAGTCGCGGGTGAAAGCTAGCAATATATAATATTACGCGCCCAACGTAAGTCTCGATCTGGTAGAATATCTTATTTGATTTATTTAAAAAATATATTATTAACTTTCAGATGAAGTGACGTCACGAATGTCACCAAATCCATCGTCATCCAACATCAACGAGAGAGTGGAAGTGATGCCGGTCAGAAACCAAGAACTGGAACTTCTAGTCGCTTCCGAAACTTTCGCGCCAAATCTGTCACCTGTCAAACGTGACAAACGAGAAGGCCCCGAAAAGCTCTCGATTTTCGAGCAAAAACCATTAAAACGCGAAGCGTCTAATGCCAAAAACCTCGTAGCTTCGGAATACGCGCCAAATCTGACACCTGTCAATATTATAAAACGCGAGAGACGTTCCGAAAATTCTGGTGTGAATTTCTTGAATCATTTCACTAAAACTAAAGCTTGGATAGTTGAAAACTCTGAAGTGAAAAGTGATAGCGGAGAATTCGAAGTTAAAAATGATCTGCCAAAACACATTATTGAGAAAAGATCTATAGAAAAAGTAAATAAGAAATATCAGCATTTTAAACAACCAGAAGATCCGTTTCAGGATTTAAGCAATTATGTAAAACACAGGCCCGGAATTAATTATATTAAAGATGACGCACAAGCCGCCAAAATAAAAGCTTATTTCGACAAAATTCATTCGAAGACCATTAAAAAAAGTTTCGTTCAAAAATTGAATAAAAAGTCTTACAAAAGATCAGTAAACGAAAAAGATAACAATAATGAAGAAGCATTCAAAAAGAGTTTCGTTCAAAAACGGTCAGTAAAGTTTGAGAAAGATGTCGATTTGCCGAGTATTTCAGAAGATCCCCAACAAGATATAAGTTATTACGTTAAAAATAAAGAGGGAACAAATGTTGAGAACAACTTGCTTCAAGCCGTCCAAGTGAGAGCTGGGTTGGAGCAAGTGTTTCAAACCGGAAACATCGAGGTTGTTAGACGTTTTGGCGCCAATTACAATCCTTTAGTTCCGGCGCCATTTTACGTGGCCATTATGAAAAGTATGGCTGACAATATTTAAGATACAATAATACAAATTATTAAAGTTTTTCCACAGCCTTTTCTAGTCAGGCTGATTTCCAAATCACTTGATTATCGTGCGTCGTATTTATTTACTTTTTGGTTTCCTTCCTCAGTATTTGTATCAAATAAATGTTTTTCTTGCTTTATGTATCTACCTACTTTTCTGATAAATATACATTAGCAGCGCTCCACGGTTTCACCCGCGTAACTCCCGATTCCGTGGGAATATCGGGATCAAAAGTACCCTATGTTACTGTCAATAAATCAATGTATCCTCATACCAAGTTTCATCTAAATCGGTCCAGTAGTCTAGAATTCAAGGAAAAATGAAGTAAAAATTAAAAATATTATAAGTAAATATTTATTATTTAACAATTAATAAAAAACCGGAGTCTCATAAAATAGAAGATTACAGAAAAAAATATAACATTTTCTTTTTCGAAATTATACATTCAAAATGGCGGCTTAATAACTAACAAAGAGATTTATCATAATATTTAGTGTATTAGAGGGGACATATCCTGATATTTATTGCAATACTAGCGACCCGCTCCGGCTTCGCACGGGTAGAGCGTATAGGCTCTACCTTTTTTTAGGGTTTCGTACCTCAAATGGTAAAAAAGGAACCCTTATAAGATCACTTACTTGTCCGTCGGTCTGTCCGTGTGTCACCACCGATATAGTCCCTTTATGTGTATTAAAATCAAGGTCCTGAGTCAACACGAGAAAAAGATATGGGCAAATTTACATTTTTTTTCTGTAATATTTCAGCCAATTTACGATTAAGCTAAAGCTAAGTCAATCAAAAAGTTAATCCAGATTGGAGAAAACAACAAAGTCGACAAGAAAATCGTTCTAGTCTAAGTTGTATTAGCTACATCTGTTAGAATCAACTTGACTTAGTCCGATGTAGTTAACCACACAAATGTTTATAAAAAATCACTTTGACTCTGATCTTAAACAGTTTTCTTAAATGTGCAAAGTAAAAGGAAATTAACTTGAGACTTCATTCAGTTGACAGAGCATTAAAGTTAGGTCTCAAGTTCACTTATTCGCTTGTTTAAACACGGTTCCTTTTTGGCTCGGCAGACGCTGATATTTGGAAAAATCAATAAATGCTCAAATGGATTTATTTATTTACTAGCGACCCGCCCCGGATTCGCACGGCTATATTATGCATGTAACCTTCCTCTTGAATCACTCTATCTATTAAAAAAACCGCATCAAAATCCGTTGCGTAGTTTTAAAGATTTAAGCGTTCAAGAAAAATAGGGACAGAGAAAGCGACTTTGTTTTATACTATGTAGTGATTATACTACTTATCTATATTTTTAAGTGTAAAAAGTTTAACTTTTCAAATTTTTCTTTTTTTTTTTCACCTTTTTATATAAAAGCTCCAGATGGCCCCTCTAATACACTTTTACATTAAACATCTTTACTTAAAAACATAAGATAATATTTTTTTAATGAAAAATTACGTGAAACTAAACTAAAAATTATATTTAGAAAGATGTACTAAAGACAATGAAGTTGACATAAAGCGTCCCGCACACTGCGATGGCTTTTTAGTAACTTTCACAGTTTAAATGATAGTACGTATACAGTACAAGAAAATTAAAACAAAACAATGTGTAATGAAAAACCATGTAGTAATTCAATTTTTTTTTTTTGTAAATGTTCATATTAATTGAATAATATTATAAATTTTCAGGTATTTTTTTGAAAATTTAAGGAATTTCCGAGTCTTTAGCCAAATAATGGTGGAAAATTCCACAAACTTTAGGACCATTGGAGAAATTTTTCCAATTTTTTTTTTTGTTTTTGCGGTAAGGTCCGCGTGTCCCTACAATGTACCTAAGAAGGATTCAAAAGTTAGGTAAATAGACCAAATAGTCGACACTTATAACGAGCTATGCCAATAATTGGGTATCAATGCCAACAATAGGTTCTATGAAATTTAATTGTACCATATCTTGCCACACAGAGACTATATAATATTTTCGCTTAAATAAAATAAAATATCAAAAATAACCATTTTTTTTAAACATGATTTCGTATTTATGTTTCTTAATACTCTTCGTAATTCTTTAAAAAATACAATATGAGTAATTTTTGGAGTTTACTCCTTAAGAATCGATTTTCATATAAGGCGCCCGGTATGACAAAAATCCGAGGGGTAAATAAAACCTACTAACAAGTAACGAAAATGGGTCACGTTTTTGGTGCGCACCTTTAGTGCGCAACTTTCTAATTTTAGATACTCGTACTTAAGGAGTAAACTCCAGTCGTGCGTCGGAGCTGACACAAACACTTTTTTTTGGAGTTTACTCCTTAAGAATAGATTTTCATATATAAGGCGCCCGGTATGAGAAAAATCCGAGGGGTAAAACCTACTAACAAGTAACGAAAATGGGTCACGTTTTTGGTGCGCAACTTTCTAATTTTAGATACTCGTACTTAAGGAGTAAACTCCAGCCGTGCGTCGGAGCTGACACACACACTTTTTTTTAATTTCTAATGTCTTAGTGACACTAATCTCTCTAAAATCTGACACTACTACGACAATTGGTCCCGATTAATTTGTGACAACGTTTTAAGGAATGTAAAAAATGATGACATCTAATAAAAAATGATAAAATTAAGCACAACTGCAACCACGTTAATTTTTTCTTTTGACTAATTTATTTTGTAAATCTTTAAAAAAGCCATCATTGTCACGAGTCTCGTGAAAATGATGCTTGTAACAACATTGAAATATCGAGCTCAATAAAAAAACATGGTTAATACACCATTTTATTTAACTTTAGTAGGTAGTAAAATAACCATGGTAGTTTAAAAGCACATAAGTACCATAATTTTAATAACAAAAAGTACGTTCTATCAATTTTGACCAGATTACGATGAAATTTTGATTAAGTTTAGGAATCAGATCAACCAAGGTTTAAGTTAATTTAAGGTTCGAAGCGACTAAAAACATTGTACTTTTCTCATTATCAGTTAAGACAAATCATCGTGGCTCAGTTATACTTGTACTTAAATCCTAAATAAATATTGATATTATGCATATAATATTAAAAAGGCACTTTAGAACATTATTTTTTGATAAAAATAGGTGTTTTTAAACAAGAACATAAAGATTTTGGCACAGTATAGTTAAAACAAGCGAGAAATAAATCAATTATTTTTATTGACCCAGTTATTGGCACTTAACGTCCAATTATTGTCTCTTTGTCAATTATTAAGGTACGTCACATTACCAATTAGCTGAACCCAACGTGACCTAGAGCACACTCACAAATCTGTAAGGTTGTAAAGTAATGTTACCTGAATATGTTTTTTTTAACAATATACTATACATTACAATGTAAAAAAATAACAAAATAGTTTAGGTTAGGTTAGGCTTCAACTCCCGGGGCCAACCCTATTGTGTCATCTGTGATAGGGTATTTTTCAAGTTCGGTCTTGCGAGCCATATTAGAGCTCATAATAGAAATGCAAACTTATAAAATGAATAGCTGGGTCGCCGTCGTCGAAATCGATGAGGAGGACTATAATGTGATTTTACTTAATTTAAGTGCAAAGGAGAAAAATACTCATCAACAAATATCTGAAACTACGAGACCTACAAGCCTGAAACTTAGCATGACGGTTCCTTTTAGAAAGTAGAGGACGTAAAGGAATTTTGGAAATTCGTCCTCTAAAGCGGTGAAAAGGCGTGTTAAAGTTTGTAGTTCATAGTAACTACTATGTATTCTGTATGTGGGAAATTAATCACTTAGAGACACTAACGCCCGAATACTGAAAGGCTCCTTAATCTTAAGCGGTGTTTAAATTGAAATGTAAGTGTAGACTTCAATAGAAAGCATACACTTAACGTCAATTTAAACGCCACTTAAGATTAAGTAGCCTTTCAGTATTCGGGGGTAACTCGGATAAAACCGCATGGCGCAGCTAGTTAATACTTGATCCCCATTCGAATTATAAAACATAGAAAAAGTGCCAATAACTGGATCATAGTGCCAATAATTGGTCAATAGATATTATATAGAATGTTATTCTAATAAGGCCCCTATTTTAATCAATAATTGATTTTAGAAATATTAACACTAAGGAAACAATAATTATAATAGACACTTATTTTTAGCACAAAAACGTAAAATACAATGTAATAACAGAAATCGCTCGCAATTTTTTAATTTAGATATTCTTACGTAACGGCACTTATGGCAAAGTTTAGAAATTTTACAATTTGTGATAAATTATGTCACATTTATCTAAATAAAATGTACTTTTTGATGTTTTTTATTCATTTGACTCATTAAAAATTAGAATTAAGTAATTTGCTATTGTTAAATTCACAAAGATCAAATGCCAATGAAAAGAAAATCGCGAACGATCAAGATCGAGTCAACTGACTATGAGTCACTGACTCATCTCACATAATTCACTGACTCGCCTGACTCCCCGTGACTCGCTGACTCGCGTTACATGTGACTCTGCGGTCTTTTCTTCCTGCTGAAGAGACCTCCAAAGACTCCCTTCTTGTCCTTCTTCTCTTTAGTGACTCCACTCACGGACAGTTCCGACTCGCCAGACGACCTAAAGAATTTAAAAAAATATATTTTAATTAATAAATAAGTACTTAAGTATGTTTTTATTTAAGTTTTTGATGTTTTTTTTTTAATTAATTTTTAGTAGCTTTGGTAGGTAATTGTGATGTGTTTCCTAATTCGTTTTCGTGCTTTGCTTTTTTAAATCGTTTTTACACAAGCAATTAAATATTCAGAATCTTTATTCTTTTTTATATTTTTAATATAATTACCTAGAAGCAGGTCTCTGATCCAACGCGGGGGAACCCCCGCTCCCCGCTACGGAAGCCGGCCGAGCACCACTGTTCCCACCGTATGCTGCAAAATTCAACACATTCATTTAACTACAAGAAAATTGTAGGTATAAAAATAAAAACATTAGAAACGAAAGAAATAAAGAAAACAACGACTAAACTACATTTTTTTGCCCATTCCCAAAGCATAGTAGAAAATACAACACAAGCACAAAAAATTTCCAATTATAGATTTGAAGAAACAATAATAATAATAATTATAAAAAAGTATAGTCTTTTCCAAAATCAGAGATATTTTTGTTTTATTAACTTTTGTTCTACGACTGTTGGTTATACATTTTTTTTAATTTTTGAAGATATCTTTAATAAAACATCTGATGAGTTTTTTTAATAAAGGTCATTCAGACTTAGAATAATCGTGAAAAAAAAATGAAATTATTCCTAAGTCCGTGTAAGTAACAGCTTATTTTTGGGTAAGTATAACATAACAAATCTGAAAAAAATGATCGAATTCCCAAAAGTCGTAAACCAAAAGTTGAGGTGCACAGAAATAGCTCTCAACCGCTTTCTTATATAATTACCAATAAGCATGTAGTAAGGACATATATTACGATTTATCAATAACGTTTTTAAACATTTAATACTTCAGTGTGATCAAATAGATCAATGACATTGTTTCTCTCTGATTTTGGGATAGAGTGTAAAAAACACTTTAAGCGCTACACACACCACGCAAAGTACAAAGATATCACAAAGCTAAGCCTCTCTATATCTACTGTAAAGCTCCCTCACACAGCGCCATCTACCCTTAAATTCAGCACGGATTTGTTTAAAGTGCACTCTTGGGGATGATTCTCATTAGACTGAGCCGTGCCCAGGGCGTGCCGTGTCCGCGGCCCGGATTTCTAACGTTAAATACATTTTGTATGAAGCAATGTATATAACACCGTGCATGATCTGTGTCGACGCCCGTCTACACCACGGATCCGTCTCGTCCCCTGCGGCAGCTGATAACCCGGTGTTATATAAACGTGCAGCACGGATGGGCTCCGCTCCGTACACGGCCCGGTCTAATGAGAATTATCCCTTACTGGGACACCCTATACATTTAGATCGTACAATTTTATTATTAATTTCACGGCAAGCCATCGAAGCCACTACCTTCTGCGACACAGCGTCACAGTATTTAAGATAGTTACTACGTAGATTGCTATGTAAAGGAGCCACTACGAATTACAATATTAACAATTTCTCAAGCATAATACAGAATAAAAATTATGGTAAAACATTTTTTAACGTGTAATAAATTTTATCAATCAAAATATGCACTAAGATGTAGGTATATAATGTCACTAGGCAACAATTATTGGCACGTAAAATTATGCTAATAATTGGTACTTACTAAGTGCCAATAACTGGTACCTACGTAATCTTAAAAGTTATAAAAAATGTATTGCCATTTGTAAGTTGTTGCAGTAAATTAATACATATATTTTTTTTAAAAGAAATATTTAAACAATGCGTTTCGAAGAGGGTGTTTTGAGACAAAAGGGGGTTCGAGATGACAAACAACTTTTATTTACGACTTTTGAAAATTTTAGGGCTAGAAAATCAGCTGTTTTTTGGAGTTAGAGGTCATTGACCTTGGGTTTGAGCTACTATTTTAAACATTAACCCCCTTATTCCAAAACGAGGTTTAAGGATAGTCCGAGATGTGGATTTAAACCTTAGATTTAGATACAGATTTACTCGTGAACTATAGTCTTAACAATATACCCAATAATCTAGAGGGATAGTGTTTAGACTATAGTTCCCTTTATAATCTATAGCGATAGTGTTTAGACTATAGTTTACGAGTAAATCTATGTCTAAAACTAAGGTTTAAATCCACATCTCGGACTATCCTTAAACCTCGTTTTGGAATAAAGGGGTAATGGTCTTTATTTAAAAAAAAAAATGTTTTTCTAGTAAATATAACCTTAAAAACTTTCGAATCTTCAATAGTCATAGAACAGAATTCCAAAAAACAGCTGTTTTTCTTGTAAATTAGCCAAACAGTTTTTAAAAAAGAATTCTTTTAAATATTCAATGGTCGTAGAACAAAAGTTGTTTGCCTAGACTTCTAGGACTGCTTTCGTCTTAAATCACCCTCGTCTAAACACATTGCATACATAAAATAAGTATATTATTTACTTTGTACCCGATGTAGTACATAAAGAAGATTTTCCGATCCTTGAAGCATGTTCAAACAAAATATATACAAGAAAATATACTATTTAAAAAATATACGCTTAGGAAAAAGCCTTCATATTGCAAAAAAAAAACCTTGGCTGTATGTAATATCTTTTGCCTGTACCATATAGGACAAAAGAAACAAAAAAATATAGGTCTTTTTTCACTCGCAAAGTTCTGGCCTTTCGCGTCATACGCATTCCGCCAGTCAAGTATATAAAATAATAATTGCAAAGTTATTTTTTTCTTTGCAAAATCAAGATTAAAAACTTAAAGAAAAAGAAAAGAGTTTTTCTAAAAAAATGTTTTTCTAGTAAATATAACCTTAAAAACTTTCGAATCTTCAATAGTCATAGAACAGAATTCCAAAAAACAGCTGTTTTTCTTGTAAATTAGCCAAACAGTTTTTAAAAAAGAATTCTTTTAAATATTCAATGGTCGTAGAACAAAAGTTGTTTGCCTAGACTTCTAGGACTGCTTTCGTCTTAAATCACCCTCGTCTAAACACATTGCATACATAAAATAAGTATATTATTTACTTTGTACCCGATGTAGTACATAAAGAAGATTTTCCGATCCTTGAAGCATGTTCAAACAAAATATATACAAGAAAATATACTATTTAAAAAATATACGCTTAGGAAAAAGCCTTCATATTGCAAAAAAAAAACCTTGGCTGTATGTAATATCTTTTGCCTGTACCATATAGGACAAAAGAAACAAAAAAATATAGGTCTTTTTTCACTCGCAAAGTTCTGGCCTTTCGCGTCATACGCATTCCGCCAGTCAAGTATATAAAATAATAATTGCAAAGTTATTTTTTTCTTTGCAAAATCAAGATTAAAAACTTAAAGAAAAAGAAAAGAGCGAAAAAAGGTAAAATAATTAATACAATAAAAACATAGACTAGATATTAATAATTTACAATTTTTGGGTTCCGTACCCTAAGAATTAAAACTTGACCATAAGACTCCGACTGTCTGTCACCAGGCTGTATCTCATGAACCGTGATAGCTAGACAGTTGAAATTGTCACAGATGTAGGTATCTGTTGCCGCTATAACAACAAATAAAAAAAAAAAAGAGGTAGCACTCCGGGAGTGCCGACAGAAGTGAAAACTTAAAAAATCTCATCTGTCGCGAGAACGGCTGAAAATGCTCACCCACAAAAAATCTCATCTGTCGCGTAAAATCTCATCTGTCGCGAGAACGGCTGAAAATGCTCACCCACAAAAGTGCCCAACGCGCCATAAGAAGTTTTCACTTCAAAAAAGAAAAAAGTAAAGATTTTTTGAGTATGTTTTTAAGAATTTTAGGTCATTTTTATGTTTACAATTTTTTTTTTGGATATCTTTTTTGTTAATTACACTCCTAAAAGGGCAGGCAAGACTTTTAACTAATACAGCCTCGTCTGACATTGCCATACTTTATTTTGACGTGACAACGTCTTATAAATTGGTTTGCCGGGTGACACTTCAAGAAACTGCGTTACGCTCCGCTGACGTTATGCGCTCACAATGAGAGCGAGTGAGAGGCACGCGGGCATGGTTAGCCCGCCTAAGAGCGAGAGAGACAGACATAAAAAGTGAAAGGCACGCGTCCCTTCCACTCGAGCACAGTTGTTGTCACGTAAAACTTTCGCCCGTATACCGACTTTACAGGCAACCAGTTTTTTTTTCATTTTATAATTATCATCACTACATAGTATAAAACGAAGTATATAATATAAAACGCTTTCTCTGTCCCTATATCCCTATGTATGCTTAAATCTTTAAAACTACGCAACGGATTTTGATGCGGTTTTTTTAGAGACATGCATAATACAGCCGTGCGAAGCCGGGGCGGGTCGCTAGTAGATATTAAGATTTAAAAAATAAAAATAAAAACAAAAAATAGGGGCATGGTCATGGCAGTTATAAGTTTTATGCACCGAAAATATTTGCTCTAGTGTCATTATCCAGGGAGGAAACAGTTGACTACGTTTGTAATAGTTTGTATGGAGAAAGCCCCCAGTACCCTTTCCTCTTAAGGTTATTTGGTCGATATGTCGTTATAGTACGGAACCCTTCGTGGGCGAGTCCGACTCGCACTTGGCCGGTTTTTTTATTCAATGTTAGTAAAACTAACTACAAACCCAAGCTTATTATAACAAGTATACACTGACCCAAATCACTCGTATACATCTGAGACTCGACGTTCTGATAGTTATTCCACGAGGATCTGTTGTCTTTGCCGGCCATCTTCGTGTAGCTATTGACCAGGGCTGTCACTTGGCCGGACCCTTGGCCGGACACTTGGCCGGTCGAACGCTCTGAACTGCGTTCGACTATAGTTGTCATACGTTCCGTTGCATTTGGACCTTTTTCTGGTAAATTTTGACCTCTTTCTGGGTAATTTTGACCTCGATCTAGTATATTTTGACCTCTTTCAGGGTAAGTTTGACCTCGATCTAGTATATTTTGACCTTTATCCGGGTAATTTTGACTCCTTTCTGGGTAATTTTGACCTCTATCTGGTATATTTTGACTTCTATCCGGTTTTGATCCTCTGTCAGATGAGTTTCCACGGTCGGGTAGATTCGGGCCCCTTTCTGGTAGGTTCGGGCCTCTTTCGGGTAGGTTCGGGCCCCGTTCGGGTAAGTTCGGGGGACGATCGTGTCTCTCCGCTGGCGTTGTCAGTGGCAATGGTGGTATTTCAGCTTTAAGTATTAGGTAATTTATGATAAGACAAACATTAGAAAAAAAAATGGTTTGGCAAAAAATATCTTATGACACCAATTGCAAAAATAGACTAATTTTAATTTTAGAAATAATAGTTATTTTTTTTTTACTATATTTTTTTGTTTTATTATTGAGCTTTACAAAATAAAAATTAAAAAAAACACTTTAGGTATTTTTTTTGCCAATGGACTAGTCGGCAGCAAAATAGCAGACTCACCGTAGAGTTAAAGAAACACTATTATTAGATTTTTTTTTATTTATCTAATAAATTAATGAGTTGAAATACTTGAACTCGAGCAACTTCAACTTGATTGAGTTGACAACATTTTATTAACAGTTTTGGAGCTCTACGGTGGATCTGCACGTTTGTCGACAAAAACAAACAAAAACGAAAATCTTTATTTCTTTTTTTTCATTTTTTATTATCTTTTTTAATCTTTATTTATATTAAAAAAGATAATAAAAAAATGATACAAAATAAAGGTTTCAGAGCTTCTTTTTTATAGAATTATACAGATTCTAAACAAAAATCGAATACATTACAAGAAAAGAAAAGAACAAATAAAGAATTAAAAAAATAATTAAGTAAAATTTTTTTTTGTCTTTTTTTCCTAATAAAAATACAAACAAAATAAACTATCACAAACATTACCAACAAATAACGAAACATCACAATATTGCAAACAAAAACCAAGTAGAAAAGAATAAAAAACTATAAAACTCACATGTTTGTTGCGAGTGAATGAACTCCGTGTTGATATCCCTTCCGTTTGAGAACCGTGTCCTCCCCCACGAGGTGGACGACGGGTCCGAGTTCCTGTTGGTATACCCAATAATACATAAATAAAGATAAATCCCTATATACATAAAATTCTCGTGTCACGGGGTTCGAAGTTGAACTCCTCCGAAACGGCTCGACCGATTCTCATGAAATTTTGTGAGCATATTCAGTAGGTCTGAGAATCGGCCAACATCTATTTTTTATTTTGTTTCTTTCAGTTTTTTTTTTTTTTTGTAAATGGCAAAACAACGTTTGCCGGGACAGCTAGTCTATACATATAAAATGCTTTGTCCTGACTGACTGACGGATCAACGCACAGCCTAAACCGCTGATCGTAGAGACCTGAAACTTGGAGGGTGTGTTCTTTGTATGACGTAGGCATCCGATAAGAAAGGATTTTCCGAATTTCTACCCCTATAGGGGGTGAAAAAGGGGGGCGAAGTTTGTATGAGACAACGTGATCATCCTTTGTCCAATTTCGACTACTACGCGGACGAAGGCGCGGGCAAAAGCTAGTAAATAAATAAATAAATATTGCAGGACATTCCACACATCGCCATCTAGCCTCAAGCTAAGTAACTACACTTGTGTTATGGGTGCTAGACAACTCATACACTACTTATATAACTTTTCTTTTGTAAATATATACTTATAATACATAGAAACAACCAGACCACAGACAAATAACTAAGCATAAATACATGTCTGAGGCGGGAATCGAACCCGCAACCCTGTGTTTGGCAGTCCGGCATGGTGACCATTGTGCCAACTGGGTCGTCAAATTAACAAGTAGGTACTCATTAAGCAATAATCATTCAATAATGAAAACTACAAAAAGCAGCTATTTCCTTTGATTTGCCATACTATGTTTGTTTTCAGGAATTTATCTCTATCAGCAACACTATCGATTAGTATTTTTGCAAAATCAACAGGTTCGATTCCTGGCTAGGGTAATGACTTTTCAAAAACTCTAATGATGCAGTTTTAGTTTTTATCAGAATCGGGCACGCAACTCCTTTCAGCATTTTTCGCTATCTCTAATAGCTAAGGATATAGCCCTAAAGGCCCATGTAAAAAAACACCCTGTATAGTTAAATATCTAAATTACCTGAGTACAACATCAGCACCACCATCGTCGAGCGGTATCTGCGGCGGTTGACGCGGCGGTAAAGATGGCAACACTGATGACTCTATAACACACAATCAAAATATTATATACGTATACAGCGACCGTTCCTGCTACGACACTTCTATCGGCTACAGCTGTAAAGCTACGTAGTGCTACGACGTCTACATGTGCTACGACACTAATTATACACTCGACGGGTACCAATGCAATGTTCTTATTTCCGTTGCTATAGCAACCGTTCCTGCTACGACACTTCAATCGGCTACAGCTGTATAGCTACGTAGTGCTACGACGTCTACATGTGCTACGACATTAATTATTCAGTCGTACGTTGCTATAACAACCGTTCCTGCTACGACACTTCTATCGGCTACAGCTGTAGAGCTACGACGAGTACATGTGCTACGAGACGAAGCGTTTAACTTACCAATGTTTCTATTGAGCTCGCTAGAGGAACTGTTCCTCTGGCTGTTTCTATGCTCCTGCAGTATTTCAGTTTGCGAGCGCGGCTTCCGAACCGGGGTCGGTGAGTTCTCCGATGATGATGACGAGGCCGTTCTGTAAGAAAAATATAAGTTGTAAAACTAGGAAAAGATGCGAACAGTTAGAAATAAATGAACTATTTTAGGTAAAACTGGGATCGGGAGGTGAACAGCAAAAAAGTGGTATATGGAAACACTGTTTCTGGGGCTCTCTTCAATCGATTGAAACCATAAACAGTTAGGGTTATAAGAACTATTACCACGGACGAAAATTTTGTACTATATAACGCGCCACGTTGCCAAGAATAATGGTAAAACTTCGAACAGAAATGGCTCCGAGAGTGGCAATATAATGAACTTACTGCGCCAATCTCCTGTGCAAGTCTTCAGTTTGCGTGTCGTACGGCGTGAGCTGCAGTTCCGGCGGCAAGTTGGCGTGGAACGATATCTTGTTGACCCAGTCCTGTTGGAGGCTCCGGGAGTGGCACGAGAACAGGTACTCCGCCCCGTCGCCGCACTTCAGCCGGAACACGTGCGCGCGCTTCGTGTAGTCCGCGGCGGCCGTGCATTGCGCCTGGAGTGACCAACAAGCGAAAACATTCATAAACATGTTATGTAATATAAATCTTTCTACACATCGCCATCTAGCCCCAAGCTTAGGTCCGTATTAATAAACCGAACTCAATATCGATTTCAATCTTGAGTTTGCTCTTGAGTTGTTGCGATGATTAATAAACCTATCTTAAGACGCGATTAAAGAGCGACGTATCACTTGAGTAATACCGTATTAATAAATCAAACTCAGCTCTCAAGATATGTCTCAAGATGTAGTTTCGTGAACTCAAGTCTGATTGCGGGTCATACAAATCTTACATTTTTTAAATGTTTTCACATTAAAAACAAGTTGACAGCAAAATATGACGACACTACCTACCATAGGGTAAGAACATATCATTCAAAGCAAGAACAAAGCGTTACTGTCATTCAAGATCAGTCTCAAATCTCAAGAGCGATATCAGCTGGTTAAAACTTGAGATTTATCTATTAATTAACGCCTAACTTAAGATAGTGACCACATCTCAAGACTCACTCGATTGATACGCACTCAAGATCGATATTGAGAGCGATTTATTAATACGGTCCTTAGTAACTAGTAGTGTTATAGGTGCTAGACAACGGATATACTACTTATCCCTATATATATAAAATTCTCGTGTCACGGGGTTCGAAGTTGAACTCCTCCGAAACGGCTTGACCGATTCTCATGAAATTTTGTGAGCATATTCAGTAGGTCTGAGAATCGGCCAACATCTATTTTTTATTTTGTTTCCTTTAGTTTTTTTTTGTAAATGGCAAAACAACGTTTGCCGGGACAGCTAGTATATTATATATTCCTTTGAATATATAGGAACAACCAGAGCACAGACAAATATCTAAGCATAAATACATGTCTGAGTCGGGAATCGAACCCGCGACCCTGTGTTTGGCAGACTGGCATGGTGACCATTGTGTGTGTGGTTCATAAATTATTTATTGGGATAAGTACTGACCAACATGATGGCGACAGGTGGCGCTGCAGCCTTAGCGCTCGCGAAGTCGAGTTCATCCTTGAAGAAGCAGAGCAACTGTCCGCACAGCACGGAGTAGTAGGTCCTCCAGGAGCGGACCGTGGCACGCTTACCGCCCACACCGGTCTCCTGCTTGCGTTCCAGGTAACCTGCGAGGTAGAGGATACAGTGTGTGGAGTTATAAATAAATAAATATTCCAGGACATTCCACGCATCGCCATCTAGCCCCAAGCTAAGTAACTACACTTGTGTTATGGGTGCTACTTTTCTTTTGTAAATATATGCTTATAATACATAGAAACAATCAGACCACAGACAAATATCTAAGTATAAATACATGTCTGAGGCGGGAATTGAACCTGCAACCCTGGGTTTAGCAGTCCGGCATGGTGACCATTGTGCCAACTGGGTCGTTCAAAATATAAAAAAGTGGGACAAGCGTTTTTTCCTTCTAACTCCAAATGGGGGAATTTCCTATTAAAATTATTTTACTCAGAATTTGTAATATTAATTGATTTATTAGTTTTTATTGGAACGAAAGTTCCTTATCGCGCGTTGCGAAAGGGGGCTAGACGGAAAACATTAAGACCAAAAGTTGTAACGACACTTTTTGCATAGAAAGGAAGCCAGTTTTCGTTTCGTCTTTCTATTTCGCATTGAACAGTGTGGTGTCGCGACGATTATTTACAAAAAACATTTGAACATTTCGTTCGAAGTTTTTGTATGAAACACCTGATTTTCAAGTAAAAATTCCCTCAGAATTATCGAAAAACAAAAAGATCGAATTTCCAAAAGTCGTAGAACAAAAGTTGTTCGCATAGATGTCTAGAACAACCCCCTTTCGTATTAAAATCTCTTCGCTGAAACAAATTGTATCATATAAAGTTCTAGTGATTTTGTGATGCAGTATATGAGAACAGGTTGACAGGCTATAGGACATTACCTTCGATCTCAACGGGGGGCAGTTCAGCGATGTCCCCATGCCGATGTCGTCGGAAGCTCTGCGTGCGGCGGCGGGTCGTGAACGATGGGGTACGCTTCGGGGTCTTCACCACCTGGTACACGATCACAAATGTATACAACGAATATAATGTACAAATGACAAAACAAAAACGACTGAAGGAAGTCAACAATACAGTGTTTCATTTGATGTATACGTCATGGCGCCGACATCTTGACTACTGTTTGTGTCTATAAATAGGAATAAAGTGACGGAACGTGGTTCATTCTGTCGCAGTAGCTTCACGGTGCCTGAACCTTTCACGTCATACAACACCCCCCCCCCCAGTCGTTCAGGACAAAGCATTTTATATGTATAAATAGATAGTAACAAAATATACGTAACGAGAAAGCGGACGACAAATCCCTTAACGTATGCAGCGACCTTTACTCAGGATATTGCATACAACGCCATCTTGGCTCAAGCTAAGCAACTAGGCTTGTGTAATGGTAGCCAGATAAACTTTTTTCCTGTAAAATGTACTGCAGGTAGACACTGGTGCCGTCACAGACCTTTTTTTATATGTGTCATTAAGTCTATAATAGTGAATTTCTTTCGATTGATTATTTGCTTATAACTTATTCGTTTGTAATAAAAATATCGAAATAAATAAATATCGTAGGACATTCCACACATTGCCATCTAGTCCCAAGCTAAGTAACTACACTTGTGTTATGTGTGCTAGACAACTCATATTCTACTTATATACTTTTCGTTTGTAAATATATACTTATAATACATACAGCACAGACAAATATCTAAGCATAAATACATGTCTGTGGCGACAATGGAACCCGCAACCCTGTGTTTGGCAGTCCGGCATGGTGACCATTGTGCCAACTGGGTCGTCAAATATAAATAGACTTACGCTCATGCTTTCAGCCCGCTTGACGTGGTCGGTCTTGGGGAGACGGTCGAACTGCGGCGCCGGGGAGAGGGTCTCCTCGGAGGATGCAGGCGGTATCGAGTGGGATGCTGCGTGGGATTGCTGCAACGATAAAAGATAGAACGATTTATTAAATACAAGATATAAAAAACATAAATTAAACATAGAGCGGCACAATATGCGGCATTACAGATGACAGCGGTCTCTTCTGTAAGATTCCTAGGATTGGCATTAAGAGGAAAGACTATTACAAACTATTACAAACGTAGTCGACTGTTTTCTCCCTGGATAATGACACTAGGGCAAATATTTTTGTTGCATAAAACTTATAACTGCCATGACCATGCCCCTACTTTTTTTTAAAATCTTCATTTCTATGATAATTAGAAAATGAAAAAAACTAAAACATAGGGGCATAGTCATCGCAGTTATAGGTTTTATGACACAAAAATATTTGTGATAGTGTCATTATCCAGGGAGGAAACAGTCGACGACGTTTGTATGGAGAGAGCGTCCGGTACCCTTTCACCTTAAAATGGTGAAATTAGTTCATATGTACTTTGCAATACTACATAGATAATTAAGGAATATTTTGTTTGGTAAGTTGGCAACATTTGGGTTGGCAGTAAATTGTTTAGAAGGTTGGCTACTGTTTACATGGAGAGAAAAAGCGAGAAGATTATCTATGGTGGAATTTAATATTATGTCGGTCGGTAACAAAAACAAAAACGAATTGTGAAATATTATTGTGTGTCAGGGCGTTTTAGCTGGTTAAAATGTTGTTCTTAATATTCCTTAACTAGCGACCAGCCCCGGCTTCGCACGGCTATACTACGCATGTATTATACATATAAACCTTCCTCTTGAATCACTCTATTTATTATAAAACTGCATCAAATCCGTTGCGTAGTTTTAAAGATTTAAGCGTTCAAGAAAAATAGGGACAGAGAAAGCGACTTTGTTGACGTGACAACGTTTTATAAATTGGTTTGCCGGGTGACACTTCAAGAAACTGCGTTACGCTCCGCTGACGTTATGCGCTCACAATGAGAGCGAGTGAGAGGCACGCGGGCATGGTTAGCCCGCCTAAGAGCGAGAGAGACAGACATAAAAAGTGAAAGGCACGCGTCCCTTCCACTCGAGCACAGTTGTTGTCACGTAAAACTTTCGCCCGTATACCGACTTTACAGGCAACCAGATTTTTTTTATAAGTAGTGATTATCTATGTAGTATTGCAAAGTAAATTTCACCATTTTAATGCCAATCCTAGGAATATTACACTTCCAAGCAACTTTAGGATGGAGAAGATTCTACGGAAGGTTAAGACTGAGGTGTTTGTCAATCGATTACTGACAATGACATACAGTGCTTGCTACTTTAACCCATTCTGTAGTGCCTATGACATGTTTTAGATAGAGTAGACTTATGTCCAGCACTGAAACCCACCAGCTTAGTCGACCTCCAGAGCAGAAAACTTATCAATACGTTTGAAGACAACTAAGCCGCGGGTTTCATCACGATGTTTTCCGCGCACCGTAAGAGCAATGTCAATTAGCGCACATAAAAACAGATGGACAAAAATAACGCTCTCAGAAATTAGCTTAAAAAAGTTAGCGAACGCTCGGCCGAGCTACGTAGGCGGAGTGGGGGTGTTATGTTTTCTTTTCGTTACGGAATTTCTTGATTCGGTCGCCGCGCTCAAAGCCCGCGATAAAAGCTATGCAATAGCTTAAAAACGTTTCTATCTTGTAGAGAATAACATTTTAAACAATGTTTACTAAGGCAATAAAACGCTACGATCAACCATCAAGAGGAAAGGGTACCGGGGACTGTCTCCATACAAACTATTACAAACGTAGTCGACTGTTTCCTCCCTGGATAATGACACTAGGGCAAATATTTTTGTTGCATAAAACTTATAACTGCCATGACCATGCCCCTACTTTTTTTTTAAATCTTCATTTCTATGATAATTAGAAAATGAAAAAACCAAAACATAGGGGCATAGTCATGGCAGTTATAGGTTTTATGGCACAAAAATATTAGTGCTAGTGTCATTATCCAGGGAGGAAACAGTCGACTACGTTTGTATGAAGAGAGCGCAGGTACCCTTTCAACTTAAGTTATTTACATTGAAAAACCTGCATCTTATAGAGTACCGTTTGACCCCTTTTAATATATATATACCATAGAAAAAATATAAAAACCGCAGTAGTTATCCGTAGTAAATGGATAAGCTTAATGATGGTCGATCCTTAGTAAACATTGTTAAAAATGTTATTCTCTACAAGATAGAAACATTGCTTTTTCTGTTAGTTTTTTCCTTTTATTCTGATGACGGCGCGGAAACTTGCATGTCGCATTTAATAAACAAAAATTCCGCAAGCTAATTTAAGAAATTCGATTAAGTAAATATTAGATTTTGCCTTTAAACACATTTTAAGCACATGGTTTTTGTTTCCAACTATTGTAAGGAAATACAAATATTTTTGCTAGTAATTAGTAATTTAATTAATTTTAAAACTTAAAGTAAGTCCTCATTCGCCTGAGATACAGGAATCTCCTAGTTCAGGCATATGTGTTTTTATTGTTTTCTTGTATGTTTAGTCCTTAGTTTACTATGTAAAATATTTTTTTTGATTAAATTTATTTATTTATTTATTATTTTACTGGCCGGCATTTTTTTTTGTGGGTAATTTTTGTTAGAAACATGAAAGATCTCATTTGTTTCAATTCCTAACCTAACCCGCTTACCTACTGTTAGTTAGTAAGGGTGAGGTTGTGAATTATCTAAAAAAAATTATCTATTAAACCAGTTTATCCGCGAGTAGGAAATGAAAATCATATTTTTTGGAAAAAGGACATTATGGAACCGAAAAACATTTACGACTTAAATGGTTCAAAAATTACAATGCCACGGACAAAGAGACACAACAAAACATAGAGACAAAAGCATGATACTCCAAAGTAAACCTAGTTAGCTCCAACAAAAACACATATATTTGCTGTTCACATATAACTCACTCGTTCAGCCGGTACAGGGGGAGCCACCTCCGTCTGTAAATCATTAGTTCTTGTCTAGATAATCCTTTAAAATATACAATCCTAGATCGCGCAAGTGAAATATTTCAGGTTTTTGTTTATATACAGAAACAATGGTATTTAAAATATACGTCAATATACATTTTTAATATTGATGAATTATTTCATATATGCCATATTGAAAATGTATGAATCGGCCTCATTTATGCCTCTCTGCCAGTTGACAGGTACCTGCGAGTTGAAACCTTTACAAAATAACAAGAAAATAAACAAATATTTTTTTAGATTGATAATAAAGTAAATATTTATCTAATGACCTGTTTTATGTAGTTTTCCTTTATTTTTTGTATTATTTGGATTTGAATTAAGGTGGGAGATGGCCCTTAATAGCCACAGGTACCTTACCTTACTAACTACTACCTTACTAACAAAAACCCTGCAATCTTTACGCAAAAATATAAAGTATTGGAAAATAAGAATGTTGTTTAGTAATTTCGGAAAATTAGCCTATTTTACACAGAGTTTGGCGATATTACGAAATGTGACAACATCGTTATTATCGAAGAGTCCGCTACCAGTAACAGTGTTGCCACATCTTAAGAATCCCATATTTTTCTAATAAATTAAGATAATTAATACTATTATTTTAACCCAAGGACAAAATGGGATTTTTGTTTTTGTAAAAAGTTAAACGGTGAATTGCGGCACAATTCACCATGACATGTTGTTAGAACCGGTTAATAGTCCCTCAATTACTAGCTATATAATACAACTAGTTGCACCTCGCGGTTTCTCCCCGCATAATTCCCGATCCCGTGGGAATATCAAAATATCAAGTAGCATATAGCCTTTCTCGATAAATAGACCATCCAAAACAAAAATAATTTTCCAATTCGAACCAGTAGTTCCTGAGATTAGCGCGTTCAAAGAAACAAACTCTTTCCCCCTTATTCCAAAACGAGGTTTAAGGATAGTCCGAGATGTGAATTTAAACCTCAGTTTTAGAAACAGATTTACTCGTAAACTATAGTTTAAACACTATCCCTACATAATCTACAGGGATAGTGCTTAGACTATAGTTTCTATTAGATTATATAGGGATAGTGTTTAGACTATAGTTCACGAGTAAATCTGTGTCTAAATCTAAGGTTTAAATCCACATCTCGGACTATCCTTAAACCTCGTTTGGAATAAGGGGGTTCAGCTTTATAATATTAGTATTTATTAAACTCACTCTCTCAGCGGGCACAGGTGGCGCCATCTCCTTCTTCCTCTCCTCCGCGATCCTCTCCATCTCTCTCTTCCTATACAGCTGCAACCGCTCCTGTTCCTGTTGCTCCGCCGACTTCCTTCGAGCCGCTTCCTCTTCGTTCTGCTGCTGTTTGAACGCTTGCTCCACCTGGCGAGGTAATGTTTCTTTAAATATTACTCAAATATTATTAGCTTAAGAGTAAGGGTACCGGGGGCTCTCTCCATACAAACTATTACAAACGTAGTCGACTGTTTCTTCCCTGGATAATGACACTAGAGCAAATATTTTTAGGGGCATAGTCATGGCAGTTATAGGTTTTATGGCACAAAAATATTTGTGCTAGTGTCATTATCCAGGGAGGAAACAGTCGACTACGTTTGTATGGAGAGAGCGCGAGTACCCTTTCACCTTACAGCTCATTTTTAATTTAGTTTTTATTATCTGCGTTGTTTTTATTATATTTTTGTGCATGACTACCCTAAAATAATACAAGAAACAGAGAGAAAGGGTCAGGCTGAAAACCAGCGCTGTGCAGCTGCGTCTCACAGCATATGCTGAGCCTGTTTTTTTTGCCATACTTACTTATTATTAGTTTATTTATTCTACTTATATTTTTAAGCTATTGCATAGATTTTATCGCGGGCCTTGGGGGGAGTATCAAGAAATTCCGTAACGAAAACACCTAAGACCCCCGACAAATGACGGACGATTATTAACGGACGACTATTGACGGACGACAAATGTCGGACGACTATTTTTTTTTTGTTATATATATATATTCTTTTTTTTTTTATATATATATTTTTTTTATTATTTTATAAGAACATTTACTAAGACAAGAAATTATTCTCGATATAGCAATAGCTTTACCGCGGCAGTCCCCGAGTGCCACACGTTTTTTTTAATTTAATGACAATAAACAATTTTTTTTTTTAATATTTAAAACCGGGTGTCTTTTTAACCGCGTTAATCCGCGAATATTCTGGTAAAAGTAATTTAGGGGCCTCTGCTATTTCGCATTAATGGATTTACCCTTGTCATTACATTGAGACTCTATTGATATTATATCGAGATTGTGACTTTAATTGGTACTAGCGACCCGCTCCGGCTTCGCACGGCTATTTTATGCATGTATTATACATATAAACCTTCCTCTTGAATCACTCTATCTATTGAAAAAAACCGCATCAAAATCCGTTGCATACATACATAGGGAAATAGGGACAGAAAAAGCGACTTTGTTTTATACTATGTAGTGATTCTGCTAAAGTTTCAATAACATCGCAATAGAATCGCTATGGAGTCTCAATGGAATGGTAATAGATATGTCGCTGGTGTTGCCTAGCAACATGGCATATGTTGCTAAGCAATATACCGTTTTGACAAGTATAACACTTACCAAAGTAATTCTCTTCAATGCGTTAAACTTGTCCTTCTGTGCGTCGATCGTTTCCTCCAGGTCTCTGTGCTTGTTGATCAGCTGCTCCACTTGGGATATGCTGTCGCCGAACTTGCCGTCGCGCACGAGGGGGACTCTGAGGGGGTAGTGTTACAGTCATAAGGGGGACTAAACGTGAACCGGGGGGACTCTGAGGGGGTTGATGTTACTGACATTAGGGGGACTATAGGGGGGTTAATATTACATTAATTAGGGGGACTAACCGGTGAGACTCTGAGGGGCTCTCACGTTAATTATAGGGGCTATTAAGAGAGGGTAATATTTAATGAATGAGGGGGACTCTGAGGGGGGTAATAGGGGGTAATTATAACATTAAGGGGAGTTAATAATACATGAAATCGGAGAGGTAATAACGGGTAAATGTTACACGAATTAGGGGATCTCTTTAATGGGAAGTAAATATTACATAAACCATAGAGGGAACACTGGAAGATACATGGGGGCAAATGTAACAGGAACAGAGGACACTCTGAGAGGGTATAGAGGTAAATTTTACATGCAAGAGGGGGTTACAGGGGGTAAATATTACATGAAAAAAAATTGAGGTACCAATGAATCGCTGAATGCGTTGCTACGAGCAAATCTCGAGAACAACTGAACCGACTTCGCTAATTCTCTTTTTGTTGGGTTTCTTACTGTCAAGAGAAGGTTCTTAGAAAAGAAAAAAACCGCGGGGCGCATCTGGACCAAATCTACTTCACCTGTTGCTGATCCACATGTCCAAGGCATCAGCGTCCCGCTTGAAGACGAGCGCGTCCAGATGCTGAGCGTACAGCTCGTGTCTCCTCTCCCAGGAGGTGGTGAGCGCCAGGTGCCGGGCACGGAGCTGAGACATGCGCTCCGTTATCTCCGAAGACATTATGTGACCTTCACGTACCAGCTTCTCACCTGGTGTTGATGTTAAATGGAATCAATATTGCAGGACATTCCACACATCGCCATCTAGCCTCAAGCTAAGTAACTACACTTGTGTTATGGGTGCTAGACAACGGATATAGGTAGAGATTGTCTAAGCTGAAATGACGCGCCCCACTACTTAATTACTTTATTTAGATGTGTGAGTGTAAATATTAATAAGGGCACTTCATCTGTGTGTGTGTGCGCCAATTATTCGGTGAAATTCGATTTGTATGTTCACATGTCGGTCGACAAGTCGGATGACAAATCCGAAAACGCTCGCTCTATGGAGCAGTGCCGTCACATTGTATGAAACAACACGTCCTCTCCTCTCGCGCGTTCACGATCAACTAAACTAGTTGGACAACAAATCCGGGAATTGCGCTTCTTAGCGAGTACGTCTAACCGGCAACTGAACGACCAATTATTAATTGCATGTTTATGTGTATTGCACCCATATTTGAAATGTACTTGTGTGCGTAAATACGGAGGTGGGGTCGCGTCATTTCAGCCTAGACAATCTCTACTACTTATTTACTTTTCTTTTGTAAATATACAAATACAAAAAATACAAATACAAATATATTTATTAAAATTCATTTTACATAATAAACTAAGCACTAAATATTAAAGAGAACAAAAATAACACATATGCCTGAACTAGGTATTCCTGTATCTCAGGCGAAAAAGGACTTACATAATCTTATACATAAATTAAAACAATTTACTTGCAAAATACTAACTAAAAACAATCATTAGGTAAAATGTGTATAAATGTGTGTGGTAATGTGTCTTTTGTAAATATATACTTATAATATATAGAAACAGACCACAGACTAGATCTAAGCATAAATATATGTCTGAGGCGGGAATCGAACCCGCAACCCTGTGTTTGGCAGTCCGGCATGGTGACCATTGTGCATATATTCTAATACATATAATAAAATGCTTTGTCCCGACTGACTGACGGATCAACGCACAGCCTAAACCGCTGATCGTAGAGACCTGAAACTTGGAGGGTGTGTTCTTTGTATGACGTAGGCATCCGATAAGAAAGGATTTTCCGAAATTCTACCCCTAAAGGGGTGAAAAAGGGGAGGTTATTTCAAATCTTGCAAAAACATTCTTCAACTGAATTGATGGAAGACGTGCTTCGTATTTTATTGAAAATCTAACGGGGTTCATCATCATCATTGTTTACCTTGTCAATAACTCACGTTCCCGGAACGTGAGGGATGTTGCTATGGTTACCTTGTCAACCATTTTCGACGTCTACGCGGACGGCGTCGCAAGCAAGCGGGAAAGCCAGTGTACTTACCATCAGCATACAAAGCGTTGAAGTCGTCATCCTTAGCATCGATCTCGACACGTATGTCGTTGTGTCGCGCGACGAGTCGCTCGGCCGCGGCGACGTCCGCGCCCAGCTCGGGCGCTGTCACACGGGCTAGGGTCTCGTTTGTCCATGCCCTGAAGTTACACATAATTCGTTAATCTCAATGTTTTTTTTATTTATTTTTTGTAGTGCATTGCCTGTATTGGACTATCTGAAAATGCATTTTTCATATTAATATTTTCATATTTAGTTAAGCTGACAAACAGACGGACGAATAAGAAAGTTATATTATAAGGGTTCCTTTTTTACCTTTTGAGGTACGGAACCCTAAAAACCGGCTAAGTGCGACCATGGCCAGTTTTTATTGACAAGCGTCCACCTCACTTTATCATGGGCAGTATAACCTTGCCACCTGCAACTCTAAAAAAACTTGGAGCAACTCCTGATGCCTTGCGAAGTAGTCTAGCAGCTGCTCAGCGACAAGTTCACCTGGGTGGACCATGGCCAGTTTTTTTGGCCATGGTCCAGCTTACTTTACCATGGGCCATGGGCTAATCCTTGCAACCTGAAACTACAAAAATAACTTGGAGAAATTTACAGCAACTCCTGATGCCTTGCGAAGTAGTCCTGCAGGTCCTGCAGCTGCTTAGAGACTAGTTCACTTGGGTGGACCATGGCCAGTTTTCCTTGCCAATGGTTCACCATGGGCAGTTATCCTAGACACCTAAAACTTTCGTATAACTTGGAGCAACTCACAGCAACTCCTGATGCCTTGCGAAGTAGTCCTGCAGCTGCTTAGCGACAAGTTCACCTGGGTGGAGCATGGCCAGATTTTTTGGCAATGGTCCAACATGGGCAGTTATCCTAGCGACCCAAAACTTCAGTATAACTTGGAGCAACTCCTGATGCCTTGCGAAGTAGTCCTGCAGATCCTGCAGCTGCTTAGAAACTAGTTCACTTGGGTGGACCATGGCCAGTTTTTCTTGCCAATGGTCCACCATGGGCAGTTATCCTAGCCACCTAAAACTTTCGTATAACTTGGAGCAACTCACAGCAACTCCTGATGCCTTGCGAAGTAGACCTACGGGTCCTGCAGCTGCTTAGAAATTAGTTCACTTGGGTAGACCATGGCCAGTTTCTCTTGCCTCTGTTCACCATGTGCAGTTATCCTAGCCACCTAAAACTTCAGTATAACTTGGAGCAACTCACAGCAACTCCTGATGCCTTGCGAAGTAGTCCTGCAGCTGCTCGGCGACTTCGATCTGGTGCGCGACAGTGGCGACGCTCTCGTCGAGTGACGTCAGCGCTTCGCTCACTTCCTCCAGCTTCGCGGTCACATGCTCCCGGGCGTCGGGGAACGCTTCGCCCAATCTAACGGTCAGGTACAAGAAGTTAGGAATAAATAAATATTTTTAATATACCGCAAGGGTCCAAAACTGCTATTTTTAGAATGTTTTCAACTAAAACAAGATCTTAAGGCCCTGCTCGAGTTAAGGTTTAATATTTTTCAACTCATGGAAATATTAAATTCAATTTCAATTTATTTATTCATCAGATATCATAGATAAATAAATAAATAAATATTTCAGGACATATTACACATCGCCATCCAGCCCCAAGCTAAGCAACTTAATGCTTGTGTTATGGGTGCCAGATAACGGATAAACTACTTATATACTTTTTTTTTTTTTTTTGTAAATATATACATATTATACATATAGGAAACACCCAGAACCAGAAACAAGAATTTATGGTCAGCATAAATACTTGTTCCCGGCGGGAATCGAACCCGCAACCTTCTGCGTCGCAGTCGGGTGTTCGCCCGACGCGCCACAGAGGTCGTCAATTTCCATCAATTTTACAATCTTCACTACATAGTATAAAACAAAGTCGCTTTTTCTGTCCCTATTTCCCTTTGTATGCTTAAATCTTTAAAACTACGCAACGGATTTTGATGCGGTTTTTTTCATAGATAGAGTGATTCAAGAGGAAGGTTTATATGTATAATACATGCATATTATAGCCGTGCGAAGCCGGGGGGGGCTAGTTATCAATATTAGAAAAACATTTAGTTGTTGTTATGCTTAGTAGTTATTTTGCGTAAATGGTTTTCCGAGTTAGACGTTTTGCCTAAAGGTGGTGTTTTGCGTATTTAAACGAGCAATTCTTGTATATGTGTCATTAGGATCTTGGAAACGACTCAAACGATTTTCATGAAATTTAGGCGAGGTAAAAAAAAAAAAAAAGTAAAATAACCAAGCAAAGCTCGGTCACCCAGGTACTATGGTTGTAAGTGTCAAAGGCAACATAACGCTATAGGAACTATTTGATAAAAAAACACAAGTAAAACTAGGCAATGTCCTATCAATGGATACCTGGCAGCATCCTCCTCGAGCGCGTCATACTGCGCCTGCAACGCGGTCCTCTCCGCCCTGAGCGTGTTCAAGGCCCGAGCCCGCGCATGCAGCTCCCCCCCACCACTGGCGGGCACGGAGCGACGCTTGTCGTTCACCCACGCGACCGTCTCCTCCGTGCGACGGTCGAACTCGTGCACTTGACGGGCTCCGGCTAACGCCTAGGCAACGGATAAAACATATTAAACTTAATAAAACTCTTGACTAAACACATAAAACTCACGACTCAACTCATGAAACTCTTGACTAAACACATAAAACTCACGACTCAACTTCTGAAATTTATGACTAAACACATTAAACTCACGATTCAACTCGTGAAACACACGACTCAAGTTATGAAATCATTGACTAAACACATAAAACTCGGGACTCAACTTATGAAACCCTTGACTAAATCTTTAAATCAACGATTAATCATATACAACTCGCGATCAAACCTATAAAATCCATGATTAATCATTAAAACTTTAAAACTCATAACTTACCCCTTTTTAATATTAAATAATAATGTTTTGTCACTTTCATCTTTTACAAATGACATATGTGTCACTGACGGAAAACATATTTTAACTACCAAAAGCTTAAAATAAACGACAATTAATAAAGGTGTAAAACTATAAAATCCATGACTAAAAGATAATTAATTTACTAATTAGTATTAAGTATTATTCCCGGAATTATGTCAGACTTCCTAGTTCTAAACTTATTTATTGCTTGTTAAATCATAAATAAATCAATTTCCAACTGACCTCCTGCCTAGCCAGCGCCAGCTCCTTAAGATCGTCCCACAGACCCTTGACGTCATCTATCCGTTGCTTCACCTTGTCCGCTTCCGGCGTGTTCTCCTCTAGCAGGATGTTCCCGGATTCACATACAGCTTCTATACGACCTTCGTTTGCTAAAATGGCGAAAAACATTGGGATATCAATAAAAAGGTAGATATAAATTTAAATACGAATATCTTGAGTTTTATGTTTAGGAACTAACGTCAAAATCTATATAAAAGTTGTGTCACTCCATAAAACCTCTGATTAAACCCATGAAACCCTTGACTCAACTCATGAAACCTCTGACTAAGCCCATTAAACCCTTGACTCAACTCATGAAACCTCTGACTAAGCCCGTTAAACCCTTGACTCAACTCATGAAACCTCTGACTAAACCCATTAAACCCTTGACTCAACTCATGAAACCTCTGACTAAGCCCATTAAACCCTTGACTCAACCCATGAAATCTCTGACTAAACCCATAAAACCCTTGACTCAACTCATGAAACCTCTGACTAAGCCCATTAAACCCTTGACTCAACTCATGAAACCTCTGACTAAGCCCGTTAAATCCTTGACTCAACTCATAAAACCCTTAACACAACCCATAAAACCTTTGTTTAAACCTATAAAACTTTGACTCAACCCATACAACCTCTGACTAAACCCATAAAACCTTTGATTTAACCCATAAAACTCTTAACACAACCCATAAAAACTCTGCCTAAACCCATAAAACTCTTAACACAACCCATAAAACCTCTGACTAAACCCATAAACTCTTAACACAACCCATAAAACCTCTGACTAAACCCATAAACTCTTAACACAACCCATAAAACCTCTGACTAAACCCATAAAACTCTTAACACAACCCATAAAACCTCTGACTAAACCCATAAAACTCTTAACACAACCCATAAAACCTCTGACTAAACCCATAAACTCTTAACACAACCCATAAAACCTCTGACTAAACCCATAAACTCTTAACACAACCCATAAAACCTCTGACTAAACCCATAAACTCTTAAATCAACACATAAAACCTCCGACTAAACCCATAAAACCCTCGACAGTAGGTACATACCCTGCAACTGCGTCAAGAAGTTATCAAACGCCTGCTGTAGCGTCTCCACATGCTCAACATCGAGACCGTAGTCCTCGCTCGCGGCCACAGACATCTGCTCTCCGACCCATTCTTGGACCTCTTCACATTCTTGTACGAATCTATAACAAATTATACGTTATTAGTCATATAATCTTCTCTATACATATAAATGGTTTGTCCTGACTGACTGACGGATCAACGCACAGCCTAAACCGCTGATCGTAGTGACCTGAAACTTGGAGGGTGTGTTCTTTGTATGACGTAGGCATCCGATAAGAAAGGATAAGACTGGGGCAAAGTGTGTATGGTTTGTGAATAACCAATTAAAAATCCTTTTAGAACTATTTTAAGCTTTTACGCGGACGAAGTTGCGGGCAAAAGCTAGTATATAATAAATATTATATTGTGAGAAAATTACATAGCGCCATCTAGCCCCAAGCTAAGCAACAAGGCTTGTGTTATGGTGGATACGGAAAGAATACTTTTACACTTTTCTTTTGTGAATTTATACTTAACTAGCTGCGCTCCGCGATTTCACCCGCGTAACTCCCGATCCCGTGGGAATATCGGGATAAAAAGTAGCCTATAACCTACCTCGATAAATAGACTATCCAACACAAAAAGAATTTTTCAATTCGAACCAGCAGTTCCTGAGATTAGCGCGTTCAAACAAACAAACAAACAAACTCTTCAGCTTTATAATATTAGTATAGATATACATACTGTTTCTGTTTTCATTTCTGTTTTTAGTATTTGTTGTTATAGCGGCAATAGAAATACATCATCTGTGATTCAACTGTCTAGCTATCACGGTTCATGAGATACAGTCTGCTAACATACAGACAGACGGACAGGGAGTCTAAATAAAAGGGTTCAAAAATTAAAAAATCTAATTATATGCGCTTGCTTTTCGTTAAGTGGATTAATTAGAATAAAAAACCAAGATGGCGCTGTTCGAAATGTCAATGAATACTAACTTGAAATACTTCAAGCTCTGCTGAAGCCTCTGTTGTCGTTTAGCTGACAGTAGCTTGATGTCTTCATACAGCGTCTTTACAGCTTCTACCTTGTTCTTGAGCTGCTCGTTGTCTATTGAAGAAGCTCGATCCTATCAGAACAATATATTGTCTTTAGCATCACTACATAGTATAAAATAAAGTCACTTTTCTCTGTCCCTATGTCCCTTTGTATGCTTAAATCTTTAAAACTACGCAACGGATTTTGATGCGGTTTTTTTTAATAGATAGAGTGATTCAAGAGGAAGGTTTATATGTATAATACATGCATAATATAGCCGTGCGAAGCCGGGACGGGTCGCTAGTTTCAAAATATAAAGGGGGAAAAGATTCATAAAATCAAGAGCTACGAGTCCTTTGCTTGGGCTTTTAAGGACGTAGGGGAGCACTAATACCGATTACCTCGCGAGGTGTCTCACCTAGTGGTGTTACCTCGCGAGGTGTCTCACCTAGTGGTGTTACCTCGCGAGGTGTCTCACCGCCCCTCCACTCACCAGTAAGCCGGTAATGTTGGCATGTTGACTAGCAATGTCCCGCTGCGTGGCGTCCAGTTTCCTCGCGAGGGCCAGCGCCGACTCCTCGTCGCGGCCGACGTCGCTCGACACGAGGTGCACGCGACGGTCCAACAGCCACGCCTCTTGCTCAGACAATTCGGATATTAGCTGCAAAAGGTAATAGATCTTTAGGATTCCGTACTTCAAGAAGGAACAAACGGAATTTATTTGACTTGGTTGTCCATATGTCTGTCAAGACGAAGATTCGAAAGATGTGGTGAATTTTTTTACCATATCATGTAATATATTTATGCCACCTTTCGTAGTAAAAAAATTGCCACACGTGGCAAATTTTAAAAAATTTCGACACACGTGACGAATTTATTTTTATCACCATAGTACTTCAAGGTCAAAAAATTTCTTTAGATGGAACAAAAGGAACAAACGGAATTCTTATTTGACTTGGTTGTCCGTCTGTCTGTCAAGACGAAGATTCGACAGATGTAGTAAATTTATTCCATGTCATGTAATACATTTATGCCGCCTTTCGTAGTAAAAAAAATTGTCACTCGTGGCAAATTTTTTTTTTTCGACACATGTGACGAATTTTTTTTTATGACCATAGTCGATTGTATTTAATTTTACTAAACTTTTGAACATGATTAGCCACTCATGGCGAATTACTCAAAAATTTGCCACATGTGACGAATTTACATTAAATGTATTTGTCTGTGCACTGTTGTTTCAGCCGAATATGCGACGAGTACGATTACTCCATCGCCCCTTAGAGGTAGAATTAGAACAGCTCTCTTTACCCTCAACATCTGCTTCACTGTGTAGAAACGGACTCCCCGTGCACTGTATTTAACATTTGTATTGAATTTTAAATAACCAAGATATAATTCGTCATCTATGGTGAACTGCTAAAAATTCACCACCTATGACGAATTTAATTATATCACACTAGTCGACTGCATTTAATATTTAACAACCTTTAACCATAATTTGTCACATGTGACAAATTAACTTTTTCATCCTAATCGACTGTATCCAATTTTTAATAACCTTTAGACATGATTCGCCAACCTGTGGGCAATTTACTAAAAATTCACCACACGTGGCGAATAGTTTTTCCTTACCTGTAGCAATTCAGCGTGTTCAGTGAGCGCCTTGGCCCTTTGATCGGCCTTGTTCTTGATTCTAGCGTAGTTGTTGGCCAACTCTCTGGCCCTAGATTCGGCCAACGGGCCAGCAAAGTGGCCACGTCTTGCCAAAGCTGAGGCTCGGCCAACTACTGATTGAATTATTGTCTCTCTGTGGGGAAACAAACATTTTATAAAACATAACGCTTTTTAGTAACCATTTCCCGGATCTTAATCCCATTTTTTGTTTATTACCACGAAGTTTCGACTATGTTATAATATTCATGGTCATGTGTCTTCGCGACCATGACTGTTGTAACTTAGTCGAAACGCCGAGGTATACCATAATTAAAGAAATCCATTCAGTGGTTTGGAAGATATGAGGGAATGTAGAATATTACAAACAAACATACGCGCGAAAAAAATGATCCTGTCATAATATCTTGTCTCTCACAGTCTATACACTTTTCCCCGCCTTCCACAGTTCAGTTTTTAACGTCTCCCCTGGGGAAGCATAGGGGATTCGCGAATCCCTCCGATCTCGTTTTAAATTAGCTCTTATCGGCCCCCCTACGCCAGAGAGTACCAGAGTCGCTGGACGACCAGAGTCAAAAACTTCAGAGTAGGGGAGACGTTAAGAGTCAACCAGTATAATATGTATTTACCTTGTAATAAGTTCAGCTTCCAAAGCCTGATGTTTCTTCAACAATGCCTGAGTCTCAGCCAACGTGTTGCCAATATCTTCTTGTGACACGGCCGTTTCGCGTTCTTTTAACCTATAAATTAAATATATACATTAATAGTGGATTAGTACTGTTTCACCCGCGTAACTCCCGCTCCCGTGGGAATATCGGGATAAAAAGTACCCTATGTTACTGTCAATGAATCATTGTATCCTCATACCAAGTTTTTAACAAAATCGGTTCATTAGTTTCTGAGCCTATTCAATGCAAACAAACAACCAAATCTTTCATCTTTATAACATTAAGTATAGTATAAACTAGCAGCGCTCCGCGGGTTTTACTCGCGTAACTCCCGATCCCGTGGGAATATCGGGATAAAAAGTACCCTATGTTACTATCAATGAATCAATGTATCCTCATACCAAGTTTTTAACAAAATCGGTTCATTAGTTTCTGAGCCTATTCAATGCAAACAAACAACCAAATCTTTCATCTTTATAACATTAAGTATAGTATAAATTAGCAGCGCTTCTCGGTTTTAATCGCGTAACTCCCGATCCCGTGGGAATATCGGGATAAAAAGTAGCCTATGTTACTGTCAATGAATCAATGTATCCTCATACCAAGTTTTATTTATATCGGTCCAGCAGTTTCGGGTCCAATTAATGCAAACAAAAATCGAATCTTTCCATTTTATAATATTTGTCGCAGATTTAGCAACGCCATCTGTTAGCGCGCCGCAGAGTTAGCAGCGCCATCTGTTTTCGTGCAATGAAACTTCGTTAATTCAGTGTACGTTTCGAAGTACTTTGAAATAATAAAAGTTGTGAAACGACTGGCTCCTGCGTCATGAGAGGCGGGGCGATGACGCTAGGCAACAGGATAAAAAGAGCTGTAGGCTCGTGTTCGGGGCAGTCTGCTGCTGGTCGTCGCCGTGCCTAGTGCCTGGCGCGCGGCATTTTGGAGATTGTAAATCTCGATTAATCGGACGGATGGTTATTTTGTAAGTTTGATTACTGATTTTGCTAAATTAAATATTGAGAAGACTATCGGCATTCTTATTTTACGAGTTTACGATGAGTGACGTGGAGTCAGGCTCGGAACCATTCGCCAACGCTCAGCCCCCTGCGTCATTAGTATAGACAATTTCAACTCTAAGACCGGCCATATGTAAAAGTCGTATGAAACCTTACCAATTGAATTCCTCATCAGCATCTCTCTCCCATCTGTAAAGTAACGCAGCATCCTCCAGGTTGTCGCGGCGGATCTGCATCGGCTCCTGCAGTTGTCGGTACCTGCAGTTTACACACAAATTAGACACGTGTGGCGAGTAATTGGTCACGTGTGATGAATGTTGGAACAAATACCTGACCACTTTATCATATTGCCACAATTTCATTTATATTTTGCCGATCTATGATATATTGACACCTTGAAAAATGATGGAGCTCGGTTCATTCCACCTCAGTTGCGTCATGTAATTTGAACCGTTTATTATATATATCACAATTATTGGTATGGTATGACATAATTGGTAATATAGTGGTGCCATCTTACGTAAAATAATGGAACTCGGTTAATTCTACTTCAGTTGTTAAATGTAATTTGAACCGTTTATTTTATTACCTAATTGATAATATAGTGGTGCCATCTTGCACAAAATGGTGGAACTCGGTTCATTGCACCTCAATTGCGTCATGTAATTTGTTCCGTTTATTATATTACGTAATTGGTAATATAGTGGTGCCATCTTACGTAAAATAATGAACCTCGGTTAATTCCACCTCAGTTGATAAATGTAATTTGAACCGTTTGGTGACATCTTGCGCAAAACGGTGGAACTCGGTTCATTCCACCTCAGTTGCGTCATGTAATTTGAACCATTTATTCTATTACCAATTATTTGTTAAGTGGTTCGCCGGCAGCTGAGCAGCGTTCTCAGCAAGCGACAGACATTGGTCAACTTTACCTGACATAACGACGACTCACCTAGTGACCTGAACGTCAGATCTCTTCATGATCTCCTCCTTGAGGAAGTGGTCAGCCGGCAGCTGAGCAGCGTTCTCAGCAAGCGACAGACATTGGTCAGCTTTACCAGACACCGCCTGTTCTAGTCGCGTGTGACGCTTCAGCAACACTTGCACTGATGAAAGATCTTTACCTGAGGAAATATAATCGTCACAATTAATATTCAAAGTTCTTCCTGTCAGTGACAAAACGAAAACGACTGAAGGAAGTCAACAATACAGTGCTTCATGTGATGTATACGTCAGGGCGCCGCCATCTTGACTACTGTTTTGTGTCTATAAATAGGAATAAAATGACAGAATGTGGTTCATTCTGTCGCAGTAGCTTCATGATGCCTGAACCTTTTCATGGTCGCACAATTTATTTGAGTTAATTAGTTTAATACCTTTTAGTGAGTGGATTAGGCGTTGTAGTAAAATAACGCTGACGGGTATGTAATTTATATGATTAAAATATGTCCTTTATATTCCTACCTTCACTCGCGTCCCTCGAAGGTGTCCGTATATTTGGTGGTCTTTGAATCAAGAGATTCTGGGAGTTGGGGGCTGAGGGTTTGGCATTTGTGAGGGAGATTGGCTGTCGCCTTCGGGGCAAGGGGTTTGATCCAAGTTCAAAGGCATTCCTGGTGCAAAGGCTGCCGAATGCGGTTCAGCGGGGTAACGCTGCCTACTTATTGTAAAGCTTTGCACCGGGAACGTTGGGGAGGGGTTTCTTTGATTAGGGTAAGTTAATTTTATATTTTTTGTGTTAATTTAATTTTATGTTTAGATTTAATATTTTTTGTACATAATTTAATTACATAATTGTAATCTGATTAATGTGTGAATGAATAAATAAAACGTAAGTATATTAATAAATATAATCGCATAAAAAAATTAAATTAGAAGGATTGAGATTGGTTGGGATTAGTTTTTTTTTGTTAGAATTAAGGTTTAATGTGGTACAGTCGGCTGCATAATTGCAGCCCTCGGTAGAGTTCTAAAATTACTATTATTGGAATGTTTTCAATGTAATAATTTTCGTTTGATAAATTGATGAGTTAGAAGACTTCAACTAAAGCAGGTGCCTAGAATCTTGCTTGTGTTGAAAACATTCTTATAACAGCCGTTTTGGAGCTCTACGGTGGGTCAGCAATTATGCAGCCGACCGTACCATTTTCCGTACAATAAAGAGTTTATCTATCTATCTATCTATCTATCTTAAAATCCATACCATGGTCTTCGGAGAGCAGCTGCGCCTCGACGTCATCCAACCAGGCGGTGAAGTCGTCCAGTTGCCGGAGGAAGACGCGAGCTTGGTACGCTTGTTCTAGGCGGGAACGACGGAGTGATGCCGCTTCCTGGACACATGGAGACACGTTTTTTTACATGGGCCTTCAGGGCTATATCCTAAACTATGAGAGATAGCGAAAAATGCTGAAAGGAGTTGCGTGCCCGATTTTGACAAATGCTAAAACGGCATCATTAGATTTTTTTAAAATTCATTACCCTAGCCAGGAATCTAACCTGTTGATTTTGCAAAAAAATGATGCATTCTATATTTTATACCAATCGAGTGTTGCTGATAGAGATCAATTCTTGGAAACAAACATCTATAAGGAAAACAGTCGAAAATACATGAAAAAACGTTTAATACCTATATTATTTATTACCTGTAGTTCTCTCCATTGATTTTCTAACTCTTCAACGTGAATAGCTATCTCTTGTGACGCGTAGTGGTTCCCTTCTATAACATACAATGAAATAAATAAATATAATAATAATAATATTCCAGGACATTCCACACATCGCCATCTAGCCCCAAGCTAAGTAACTACACTTGTGTTATGGGTGCTAGACAACTCATATACTTATATATTTTTCTATAATACATAGAAACAACCAGACCACAGATAAATACATGTCTGCGGCGGGAATCGAACCCGCAACCCTGTGTTAGGCAATCCGGCATGGTGACCATTGTGCCAACTGGGTCGTCATACTTAAGTATTTGGAAGAAAGCTTTCTCACGACATATTGAAGGAAAATATCGTGATGAAACCCGCGGCTATTGCCTAGTTTCTTCCTGCCGACTAAGCTGAGAGGGCAGTAAAATTTGTGAGGTTAGGGGGGGGGGGGGGCGGGAATTCTCCGAAACCAGTCGTTATCAATGTTATTTGAAATTGGTGTTTACAATAAAGACATATTATAGGCTTCTATTTATCCCGGAATTCCCACGGGAAGAAAGTTACACGGGTGAAACCGCGGGGCACTGATAATTTTTTTATTGTACCATATTATTTCATTTCAACACAAAACCCTGCTTAAAAAATAATTTCCACCAAACAATGCCACAATGGGCTGCCTTAAGGTGAACACAGATTGATCAGAGGAACGGGAATATTACCTTATATTAATAGAGATAAGGTACATTTATATGTCAGAGTCTCTGATGACGTCATCGGAAATATAAATGTAGGTTATCTCTATTACAATAAGGTACCTTTTCCCGTGGACGGCAAAAATTCGATTCCTACGGCTCTGATCAGTACAGCGCAGCATAGCTCGATGTCTATTTGTCACCCTAACACGGGTGTACCCGCGTGGCGTAGGTAGTAGTAAATGAACTGACCAATGAGCGCCTCCCCCGCGTTGGCTACGTCATCGATCCTCCCCTTGTTGGCCGCCAGTTCCGACTCGAACGCCGCGTGCTTCTGTATCTTTGATTGTAGGTTCGATAGATCTCTGTAAAGTTATAATCAATTTTAGACAGGTTCGAGTTAAGACAGCTTCTTTTTTCGCCAGATTCGCGTTTGGACTGATTGGTAATATAATAACAGTCTGGCATTGGCATTGAGTATTTGTTGGTACTGCTAGCTCTTGAAGATATAACGTCTTTAAAAACAAATAGACCAGGGCCGAAGCCTTCAAAAATGATAAAAAATTTAAAAAAAGTCACAGTAGGATGAAACCCATTGGAAAAGGGAATATGATAAAAATGAAAGGAAAAATAAATTACGTTCGATCCGAGTTCGGGAAGTGGGGGGGTTTAAGGGCAAAAAAATTTTCAATCGAAAATTCTCACGTCAAAATATCAGCTTTTTTCAAAAAGTTGGTATGCTTTCTGTTCGTTGAAATCTCTAATAAAAATCGATTTTCTCGATCGGTTTTTTGCATTTTCTGAGAACATTTACTATGGCAATGTATATATTTTTTTACACCATCGGAAAGTAGAGATTTCAACGAACAGAAAGCATACCAAGTTTTTGAAAAAAAGCTGATATTTTGACGTGAGAATTTTCGATGGAAAATTAGGGTGTTTTTTTGATATTAAGTTAAAAAAAGACGAAAAAATAAATATTTTAAATCAAATAAATTACAGTGTATTTGGGACATAATAAGGTAAGTTTTCACCAAATTTCGTAGAAAAAAAAAAACATTTTTGAAAATGAATTTTTCACCTAAATTTAAAGATAATTCTGATTATTAAATGGCACGAATATATTATTTTTGGGTGCAAAACCTCGTACCATTTAAATGTCACTTACCTATAGTTATGATTATTAGCGGTATCAATTTTCAATGCGATCCAATCCCTTTCGTGATGTAGATCCCGCAGGAATTGTTGCAGTTGTCTCGATTGTTGCAGCATCAGGCCGCGGTGGGCGCTTTGTTCCTATGTACGTTGAAACATTGTTAGATATGGCGGAAACATAGGAATACTGCATTTTAAATAGATCTAAATGTAGAGAAAATATTACAAAATCTACTTTTTTGTCACTACGAATTATGTCAAAGTAAAATAAAACGCCCCCCGATCAGAAAGTCTAAGTAGGAAAACGTCAAACAAAGCGAAAAGTCTGGTGAGCAATCTACCTAGGTAGTATATATATCAAAACGTCTATTTAGGAAATCGTCAGTTTTTTGTCATGTACACTTATGAACATAATGTAGTAAAAGTATAAAATCTATTTTTTTTAATTTGATATAAATTAAAACAATCTTCTTCGACACAACAAACCTTTATTCGTTACATTTAAACTGTACCTATGACCACTCAACAACAGCACACGCCTTTTCTTTTGACTTTCGATGAAAGTAAATGTTTGTTGTTCATCCATTTTAAGAATTACAGAAGTCAGATCACACTATAAATTGAACACGATCACATAAATGTAGCCAGGATATGAATGGCAGTAGTAATCGATACCAGAATCATGAGTATCTAATGTCAATCAAATATCACACTTGACAATAAGTGTTGCTACTAAATATACGGGCGAAAGTTTTACGTGACAACGATTTTACGCGTGCCTTTGACTTTTTATGTCTGTCTCTCTCGCTCTTAGGCGGGCTAACCATGCCCGAGTGGAAGGGACGCGTGCCTCTCACTCGCTCTCATTGTGAGCGCATAACGTGAGCGGAGCGTAACGCAGTTTCTTGAAGTGTCACCCGGCAAACCAATTTATAAGACGTTGTCACGTCAAAATATTATATGCAAACAGAAAATAAATCAAGGAGTTTGAAGGTCTGTAGAGTTTGCATGTATGTATGCCCTCAAATGGTATTATTATTATTATCATTTTTATGGTTAAGTGTCCAGGCATTTTAAGAAATTGACGATTTCCTATATAGACGTTTTGATATATAGACCTCTTGATAGTTTGACGTTTTGCTACATGGGCGATTAGCTAACTAGGCAGATTGCTCACTAGACTTTTCGCTTTGTTAGACGTTTTGCTATTTAGACTTTCTGATCGGGAGGCAATACAACAAAGTTTAATAAAGTTTTAAAATAACATTGATAGAGTGTTTAGGCAGATTCGCAATTGGACAGAATAACTTAAAAAAAAAACAACAAAATATAACATGTCCATGTTTCGGATTGGATAGATTCGCGATCGGACATAATAATTGGTAAAAAATCAACAATGTATTCGTTTCCGTAATTAAGACAGAATCATGTTCAAAGTGTTTCCCGATTAGACAGATGAATTCACGATTGGGTATAATTATTTAATACGCAACAAAGTTATCATTTTCTTAATAATACAAACCACATTTCGATTCCTGATTCGACAGATTTACGTTTGTACAGATATTTCTTACCTTTAGCTTATCTCTCCTAGCCGTAATGGCCTTTACTCTCGTCTGTATATACGGTTCGCTATAATGCTGTCCCTCCAGAATGCTGGCAGCGTATTTTTGTAGCTCTTCTACTCTGTTCAACTGACTGTCCAGTAGTTTCGTGAACTCAGCGTGTTTGCGGATCAACGCTTCGACGGCTGTAGAAAAAGATAATGTTAGGAATATTCATGATTAGATAGATTCATGTTTGATTCTGGTTTAAACCGATTTTGCATGCCGACTGGTCGTGTGTTAAAAAAACTTTACTTTGGTTCAATTCGTATTTGAACAATTTTTACTTGCGATAGCTTGTCCACCCAAAAGTTGCCTGGAAGAGACCGCTTTCAGTGAAAAAGCAGCCCATTGTATCATTAAGACTTAAACGTTGTTTTTTTTACAAGCTTTTATTTAGTTTCACCTGTCCCGATGTTTGTCATAAAATCTTGCAAATTACTTATATTTGTTATAATATAAAAAGGGAATAAATATTTTTTCTATCTTAGATGGATTACTAAAGGAACCGAATTTAGCGAACACATTAAAAAATCAGTTGAAGTTTTCGCGTTTGGACAGATTCTCTAAAGGACATAAACCTAATTCTTCTTAAGACTAAACTGATCAAGATTAACCAACCTTCGAGATTGTCACCCAAGTCGTCGTTGTTAAGGAAGGCTTCCTTAGAGGCGAGCCAGTCTTCAGTCTGTCTCGCTTGCTCCTTCAGCAGTTGTAATTGATGTGCCTGAAATGTAATATATTACGATATAGGGAACTTGGGACTGATGATAATGATAGAGAAAAGCATTTTGCTCAGTGCATTTTGAGCTCTATGCCAATCCATAGAGGGCATTACAATGCCTTCTTAAGAGGAAAGGGTACCGGCGCTCTCTCCATACAAACGTAGTCGACTGTTTCCTCCCTGGATAATGACACTAGCACAAATATTTTTATTGCATAAAACTTATAACTGCCATGATCATGGCCCTATGTTTTGTTTTTGTTTTTTAATCTTAACTTCTATGATAATTAGAAAATGAAAAAAAAACAAGACTTAGGGGCATGGTCCTGGCAGTTATAGGTTTTATGCAACAAAAATATTTGCTCTAGTGTCATTATCCAGGGAGGAAACAGTCGACTACGTTTGTATGGAGAAAGCGCCGGTACCGTTTCACCTTAAGCGTCTCGGAAACGGGATATTCAAAGAAATTTGATGCGTTGAACTATCCCTTTTTCGATACGTTTTAGAAGAGGAAAACGTCTCAAAACGGTTCGGTGTGAAGGCATTATTTGATCGCCATAATGGCCTTTATCGATAGGAATTGCACCGCGGTATTTTAGGTTACAATGTCTTTAAGGATGATTCTCATTAGACCGGGGCGTGCCCGGGGCTTGTCGTGTCCGGGGCACAGATTTGAAACGTTACATACATTTTGTATGAAGCAATTTATATAACCGTGCATGATCCGTGCAAGTGAGGGGACGACACTCGTCTACTCCACGGATCCGCCCCGTCCAATTGGCGGTTGACAACCCGGTGTAATCTTCTTCTTCTTCTTCACCTTGATCAAAGCACTCGCGCCCAAAACTTAGCCACGGCAATCGCATTATCTGTTACCCTGTTGAGGTCGTCTGGTGTAATATAAACGTGCAGCACGGATGGGCCTCGCTCCAAACTCGGCCCGGTCTAACAAGAATCTTCCCTTCATTTCTCGTCAGATTTCCGTGAGTACAAGTGACAGCACCAACCTGCGTGAGATACTGCTTCCTCTGCGTCCACGCGTTGTCCAACGTCGAGGAGAGGTTGGAGACACGCTTCCTGACCTCCGGCTGCTGCTCCTCAGCGCCCTTCTGTAGCGCGGCTATCGCCTTCTGACGACCGTCTATCTCCGCCTGTCAAAATATTTTATCTTATTAAAGTACTAGCGACCCGCCCCGGCTTCGCACGGCTATGTTATGCATGTATTATACATATAAACCTTTCTCTTAAATCACTCTATCTATTGAAAAAACCGCATCAAAATCCGTTGCGTAGTTTTAAAGATTTAAGCATACATAGGGATATAGGGACAGAAAAAGCGACTTTGTTTTATACTATGTAGTGATATAGAGTTATTGGTGACTAGCAGCGCTCCGCGGTCCCGTGGGAATACCGGGATAAAAAGTAGCTTTTTAGTTAATCCTGGTCCAGGTACCTACTTTTATACGGGCTGTCAATTAGCGCATATATAACGATTGCGTTGGGTAGATACAGTTAACATTATAATAAGAGATCATCATAGTAGTTACGTAAATTGTTTAGGTTTTTTTGGAGGTTAGGCTATCGGGTACGTCCAGTGGTAGTTTGTTTATTAGACGCGGCACTAGATAGGAACCGGTCCTCTTGCCGTAATTATTGTTAGCGCGAGGAATGACTTCGTATCGACAGCGGTTGCGACCATGATCCTTGCTTACCTTCCTCTCATGATGTAACTCCAACAAGGCCTCAGCTCCGGCGACAGTCTCCGGTTCATCCGCCTCGTCCATACGCTTCACGGCTTCTGACACCCAGATCTCTAGTTCCTATAACAAATATACATTAAATCTTCTTCTTCTCGTATAGTGGTGTGGCTCACCTATTGTTAGAGTTTTCAGATCGCCCTAAGGCCTCTAACTTGACCTAACGACTGCTACTAGAGGTAGCAACCGGGACCAACGGGTTAACGTGCCTTCCGAAGCACGGAGGGGCTCACGGAAACACATTTTTCCACACTACTAATTGACAGGCACGACCGTAAACAATCAGCGAGCTTCGCTTAGCTGTGAGACTCCTACATTAAATAATACCGGTCAAGTGCGATACGGACTCGAAGAAATATTTACTGTTTTCTGTTTTTAGTAATTTGTTGTTATAGCGGCAACAAAAAAACATAATCAGTGAAAATTTCAACTGTCTAGCTATCACGGTTCTTGAGATACAGCTTGGTGACAGACAGACGGACATGAAAGGGTCCCGTTTTTCCCCTTTTGGATACGGAACCTCTAAAAACCCCCAACTAACCTTCAACTCATGTGTCAACTTGTGCTGTGCGATAGCCTCCTGCAGCGCGGCGGTGCGCGCCTCCGCCAGCTGCTCCAGCCGCGTCCAGTCTTCTTGCAGTGACGATATAGACTGATCCAGTTCCGACGCACGTTCCGGATGTCTGGAGATGGAATGTACAGTTCGCATTAGCAAAGATTTAAGCATGCATAGAGATATAGGGACAGAGAAAGCTGATTTTGTTTTATACTATGTAGTGATTAAAACAATCATATTTCATATTAATTTTATGTGACTAGAAGAGTGATGAGTATGAATGTAGAGGGATGGAGAGGAAGAGGACGACCGAAGAAAAGATGGATGGACTGCGTAAGACAAGACATGAGAGAGATGAATGTCAGCGATGAGATGACGACTAATAGGAGTGAATGGAAGAAAAAGACATATTCACATATTAAAACACTAGCTGCGCCCCGCGGTTTCACCCGCGTAATAATGTTCTACGCAATTTTCTTAATATTTTCTTTCATAAGAACCTTCTCCTGACAATAACAAACACAACAAAAAGAGAATTGGCCAAATTGGTCGCACGAAAATTATTAGACTTCGCGCACGACCGCTGCGTAGGGAGCCGATCTCGCGACTGAGCCGCGCGGGTACCTTACTCATAGATCTAAACTCCCCTCCCGCACGCGCACCCCCCCCCTTGGTGACGCCCACTTCGCAACGGGCCGTGCAGCAGAAATCGTAATATTTTAATTTCGCCATAACTTCAAAACCAAACGTCCAATTTTAATCATTCAAAGACCAAATATTATCTCCATAAACTGTTCTTAGTGATGAAATCATTTATTTTGATAAGGATTAATAGCATGAGTAAAATAAACGCGTTTAAATGTAGTCCAAAAAAAATTCAAGATTTTTAAATAAAAAAATGGTTGCTGTGCCTCACTCGACATAGATGGGTATAGTGTGTCGCGGACTTTTTGTAGATATTTATAAGATCTACAATTAATTAAAACATTTTATGGTTCTATCTTTTATAGTTTAGGCAGCGTACGCAAAATAAGTAACTTTTCTGGTTGATTTTTTACACCTTGTGTCCGAAAAACCCAAATATCTAACGGAACCCTATTTTTTTCCAAAATAAAATATAGCCTATGTTACTCGTGGATAATGTAGCTTTCGAATGGTGAAAGAATTTTTAAAATCGGTCCAGTAGTTTTTGAGCCTATTCAGTACAAACAAACAAACATACAAACAAAGTTTTCCTCTTTATAATATTAGTGTAGAAAAGACATATAAAAGACATATTTATTTGGGATAAGGGCAGGAAGATGATGATGATGATGATTTCATATTAATTTTATTTGCATGCGCATATTTAGAAATCGATATCATTGTTTTTTTACCTTATTTCCACTTCCCTAAAAAAAACTACTTAAGCTTGATATATTTTTTACTCTGATAACATCATTGTTTACATTTTCGATTTAAGTTTTAGCAATAGAGTATAGTTAATTTAATTAGATTTGTTTGTAAGTATTGTTGTTTTATCCCGTATACCTATTGAAAGATTTGATTGATTTATTTTATTTTATGTAAACAATTGGAATAATATGAAACTCTGTATTAGGGTCTATAGTTGCCTGAATAAAGATTTATTTATTTATTACTAGCGACCCGCTCCGGCTTCGCACGGCTATATTATGCATGTATTATACATATAAACCTTCCTCTTGAATCACTCTATCTATTAAAAAAAACCGCATCAAAATCCGTTGCGTAGTTTTAAAGATTTAAGCATACATAGAGACATAGAAAGCGACTTTGTTTTATACTATGTAGTGATAATAGCTTTAACGCGATCACGACTCGTTTTACAAAATATCGTGTAACATAATGTCAACTTACTTGTCAGCCAACAGTTTCCCCTCCTGCTTCAAGGCGGTGATCTTGTCCCTGACAGCGCCCGCCTCAGCGACCCTCGCCAGATGCCGCTTCATCAACTCGTGCGCAGCGCTCAGCTCGCGGCCGCGCTCCGTCGAACTGAACAACGTCGCCTTCTTCGATATCCGCTCCGCTGTGTCCTCCACGTCTCTGTCGAACGACGTGATTGGTTAATTATTGCGCGAAAATATACAGCCCTTAAAAAAATCCACCTATTTTTTCTTGTTTATTATTATAACTTTGTTTACGTATGTACGTTTAGTCAGCAGTCCTATAATTAAATGGTTTTTTAATCAAGCAGGGCTTTATGTTCCAGCTTCAGTTTAGGGACTTTAAATTAAAGCATTAAAGCATGACCTTAAAGTCCTACTCGATTTAAAGGACTTTAATCTTAAACATGACCCGAAAGTCCTAATAATAACAATTTTGGAACTCTACAACGGGTCTGCCCGTTCGTTGCCTGATTGTACCAAGTTACCTGTTAAATGCGTGTATCTGCAGAGCGGCCGCGAGGTTGTCCTTGTACTGCTGTAGGGCTCCGGTGAGGGCCTTCCACTTGGCGAGGCAGGCGTCGCGGCGCGCGGCCACTGACGCCGCCTGCGCTGTCGGACCCTGGACACACCATACAAATTATATTAGGGTAACATATTAAAAAAAAAAACGTGTGACACTCGAGGACTGCCGCGGTCAAGCTATTGCATAGTGAACGCTCGGCCGAGCTTAGTTCCTTTAAACGCTCGAGAATAATTTCTTGTCTTAGTAAATGTTCTTACAAAAAAAAAAAAAAAAAAAAAAAAACAAAAAAAAAAAAAATTGTCGTCCGACATTTGTCGTTCGCCATATGTCGTCCGACATTTGTCGTCCATAGTCGTCAATAGTCGTCCGTTAATAATCGTCCGTCATTTGTCGGGGGTCTTAGGTTTTTTCGTTACGGAATTTCTTGATTCGCCCCCCAAGGCCCGCGATAAAATCTATGCAATAGCTTCAAAAAAATTGGAATGTAGGTGAATTTTGGTACTAAAAAGAGCCTTTACAGCCACAGACAGACGAGCAATTCTGAATAGATATTTGACATTTCGACAAAAATTTGACATTATGAATTGACTTGATAACAATGAAGAGCGTGGGGGCCTCTTACAAACCACGACTTGGACAAAAAGACATCAATTTTTAATGAATTGTCAAGTTTTTTCGTCAAAGTGTCAAAACATAAAAACCCGTTTTTTTTTCTTTATAAAAGGTGGACATTTCTATAAATATAAAATTCCTGACTGACTGTTGACTGACAGACAAACCAATTGATAGATCGGGCATACAAATACATATTTTACGTAGGCATAACAAAGGTGTGATGAGGCGATGGAGGAGATATTAACACTTTGAATGTATGGTATTTACTGAATATTTATTGAGTAAATACGGTTGTTTTTATACTAATTAATCTAGGTACATACTACGTCACATGACCTTCCAATACAATATTGATTCCTGTGTAACCTTGCCCTTGACACATCTTCATATCGGTGCAGGTGCGATGCATATTTGACGACCCAGTTGGCACAATGGTTACCATGCCGAACTGCCAAACACAGGGTTGCGGGTTCGATTCCCGCCACAGACAAGTATTTATGCTTAGATATTTGTCTGTGGTCTGGTTGTTTCTATGTATTATAAGTATATATTTACAAATGAAAAGTATATAAGTAGTATATGAGTTGTCTAGCACCCATAACACAAGTCTAGTTACTTAGCTTGGGGCTAGATGGCGATGTGTGGAATGTCCTGCAATATTTATTTATTTATTCAATATCACATTACTATGTTTACATTATAGTTTTGTCTATAACTTTTACAACTGGTTTCACTTGCCTGCAGTCATACACTACATGGCAGACAAAACTATAATGTAAATTCAACAGCTACACGTCCGAGGTCGCAGCTAAAAGCTAGACACCTCACCTGTCTCAGCAGCTTGTCAGCCAACGCACAGATAGTCTTGACTCTCTTGTCGTCCACTTGCATGTCACTATCCACGTCATCCAGTTTCCTTGTGAGAGCGAGGCAGTGCTCGTAGTCGCGACCTAGCTCCCCGGATAATACCTGGACAAAACATATTTTACATATTAAAACGACCCAGTTGGCACAATAGTCACTATGCCGGACTGCTAAACACAGGGTTGCGGGTTCGATTCCCGCCTCAGACATGTATTTATGCTTAGATATTTGTCTGAGGTCTGGTTGTTTCTATGTATTATAAGTATATATTTACAGGAAGTATATAAGTAGTATATGAGTTGTCTAGCACCCATAACACAAGTGTAGTTACTTAGTTTGGGGCTAGATGGCGATGTGTGGAATGTGTTGTAATATTTATTTATTATAAACCGGTCAAGTGCGAGTCGGGCTCGCGCACGAAGGGTTCCGTATCATTTTATTCTGTTTTAAGGTGAAAGGGTACCTAGTACATACGCTCTCTCCATACAAACGTAGTCGACTTCCTCCCTGGATAATGACACTAGCACAAATATTTTTGTGCCATAAAACCTATAACTGCCATGACCATTGACCATGCCCCTATTTTTTGTTTTTTTTTTAAGCTATTGCATAGATTTTATCGCGGGACTTGGGGGGCGAATCAAGAAATTCCGTAACGAAAACACCTAACACCCCCGACAAATGACGGACGATTATTAACGGACGACAAATGTTGAATGTTTTTTTTTTTATTTTTTTTTATTATTTTATAAGAACATTTACTAAGACAAGAAATTATTCTCGATATAGCAATAGCTTTACCGCGGCAGTCCCCGAGTGCCACACGTTTTTATTTTATCATAGAAATTAAGATTAACAAAAAAATATAAAAAAAATCAAAAAATTGGTGCATGATCATGGCAGTTATAAGTTTTATGAACCAAAAATATTTGCTCTAGTGTCATTATCCAGGGAGGAAACAGTCGACTACGTTTGTAATAGTTTGTATGGAGAAAGCCCCTTTTCCTCTTAACCCCCGACGCAAAAATATTGTATGTTCAGACGAGGCTGTATAGGTTAAAAGTCTTTTGCCTGCCCGTTTCTCCTATTTCTATTTATTTCTTTAAAAAAAAGTTTCTTTTTATATTTACCATCATTTCCTTATCCCTGATCCAGGCTTCTGTCTTATCCAAATGCTGGTTGAACTCCAGGATATCCTGGGCTTCTTCCAGACCACGACCTGGATCAAAATACAGTTGTTTTAGTACGGTGTCAAGTTCTGTCGTCATGTCAAACAAAAAATCATAATATCAAAAGTTTTAGCCATACTTAATGTCAAAAGTTGGATATTTTAGAAATTGGACATAAAAGATAATGCCACTGTGTTAGGCATTTTTTTTAAATAATAATTTAAAATATTGGCACGATAGTTCCTTATCGCGCGTTGCGAAAGGGGGCTAGACGGAAAAAGTTAAGACCAAAAGTTGTAACGACACTTTTTGCTATAGTTGTAAGCCGTGCGGCGTGCGCGTGTTTCTCTGTCTCTCTCTCTCTCATAGAAAGCAAGCCAGTTATTTTCGTTTCGTCTTTCTATTTCGTATTGAACAGTGTGGTGTCGCGACGATTATTTACCACAAAAAAAGAAAAAAAAAAGATTACAATTCCTTCACTAATTAATCGAAAGGAACTTCGTTCCATCCGGGTGTCCTCTCAAGTTTTTTTTATAAAATGTCAAATTTTTCAAAGTTTTAAATAATAGAGTCAATTGTTTTAAAAGGAGTTCCTCCTTGAATACGGACCTCGTTTCTCAGTAGCGGCCTCCAGCTTGGTCCAATCGTCCCGGAGCCTCTTCAGCTGTTCCTCCAGCATGGGATCAGGTAGGAGCTGGTCTGCCAAGGCTTCCACCTCGTGCAGCCGGGCCCTGTTCGCGGCCAGCTCCGCGGTGAACGCCTGGTGCTTCTGCAGCTTCTTGATCTTATCTTCCAGTGTTGTCACTTCACCTGGGATATTATAATAATAAAAAAACCGGTCAAGTGAGAGTCGGATTCGCGTACGAAGGGTAACATTATATTCTATTTTTAGTATTGGAGTTTACTTCTTAAGAATCGATTTTCATATATAAGGCGCCCGGTATGAGAAAAATCCGAGGGGTAAAACCTACTAACATGTAACGAAAATCCGTCACGTTTTTGGTGCGCACCTTTAATGCGCAACTTTCTAATTTTAGATACTCGTACTTATTTTTTAACGGACGACAAATGTCGGACGACAAAGTCTAGCTATCACAGTTCATGAGATACAATTTGGTGACAGACAGACGGACGGACAGTGCAGTCTAAGTAAAAGAGTCCCGTTTTTACTTTTTGGGTACGGAACCCTAAAAATATATCTCGATATGTTCATAGATGGTTAAAAAATTCGCTCTCGCCATGCTTATCAGCTACGGTAAGATACTACAGCGTTTCTATGCGCTACGAAATGTTTAAAACAACATTATCTGTTACAAAGTTTCTGATTCTATTTATGTGCTACGACATCTTTATCGGCTACGATGACGTGCTACGACGTTTCTATCGGCTACGATACAGCAACAATATTATTTTTAAAATTGAATGTGAGTCAAACTTCTTGAAGCTACGTGTGCTACGACATCTTTATCGGCTACAATGTCATGCTACGACGTTTCTATCAGCTACGATATAGCTACAATATGTTTAAATGTAAGTCAAATTTCCTGAAGCTACATTTACGTGCTACGACGTCTTTATCGGCTACGATGACATGCTACGACGTTTCTATCCGCTACGACCTAACAACAAGAGCTTACCTTGATCGTTTTCAGTGTTAAGCTTGTTGAGCTTATCTTGCGCCCAGGAGCTGGCGTCGGCGACGTGGCGCGCGAACATGGCGCGGGCGCGGGCGAGGCGCAGCCGGGACATGCGAGCCGCTGACAGCTGGTGCAACTATAATGGAAAATTACAAAGACATTATATTTAATAATAAAGAAAATGGGTATTTCTGGCTTATATCCTAATAAATGCATGGCAATACTTTATAGTACAATAAATAGAAAATATATATGATAGAATTGTCTGTTTTTCTAAATTACAATTAAATTGATAGTATTGCGAGAACTAGATGTGGAAAAAAGATATAAGCATTTGGGTCACGTGTTTAACATTTTCTTCATCAGCATCTGACGCCATTACACTAGGAACTTCAAGAACCTAACGAGTTTGCAAACATGGCATTTTTGTTCAAAGTCTTGCCATTATCATTTATATTTTTGTTTTTTTTTTTGAGTTGCCTTAGTATGTACCTATGTTTCTGAAAATTGATCTCTATTAGCACCACTATCATATATTACATAAATTAAGCAATTACATTTTTTTGGAAAACTAACAGGTTCCTGGTTTCTCCAAAAAAAAAATGCAGTTTTAGTTGTCAAAATTAAAAATTTTCGCTACTTTTATAATTTAGGATATAGCCCTGAAGGCCCACGTAAAAATTGCACCCTGTATAGAAAAGATCGGCAAAGTATCGTTCGATAGCACAACACAAGTGTAGTTACTAAGCTTGGGGCTAGATGGCGATGTGTGGAATGTCCTGCAATATTTATTTTATTTATTTATTTATAGTAAAGTCTGTCTGTTCGTAATAAGCTATATTATTATGTACTCACCTTGTTTCTCCTCTCGTTAATATTCCTCAATTCATCAGCAATAAGTTGACTCTCGACGTGTTTCTGTTCCAGAAGCTTCTGTCCGTGGCTGTTCAGTGTTGCCAGTTTCTCATCCTACATACAAGTCATTTAATTTTTTATTATTTTGGTTTATTAGGTAATTTTAAAATATGGGATAGTATTTTAGAATTACATAAGTAGTAAAAATTCAGTAGGAAAAATAATCGAAAAATGACAAATGTAACAAATAAGTAAAGCTTTCGGATCAGGAAAATTGTCTGATCAGGAAAACTGTTAAACCAGGAAAACTGCCAAGATGGATGAAAAAAAAGTGATTGACCAGGAAAACTAATTGTCCGATTAGGAAAACGAACTTACCAAACAGGAAAATTAAGGGAAAACTGGAAAAGTAACTGACCGATCTAGAAAACTACTAGTCTGATATGAAAATCTAACTGCCTGATCAGGAAAACGCACTGTTTGATCAGGAATGTAATTTAAAATTGTGTTTACAATCAATAATTCATCTATCTATCTATCTACCTATGAAAAAAATTGATTGATCAGAAAAACGCACTATCTGATTAGGAAACGAACTGTTAGATCAGGAAAACTGTTATATTAGTAAAAGTTTTGTACCTGTGTAGTGATAAGTTTCTCGAATGCTTCATGTTTCTTGATATAATTGTCAACCTCTTCGACGCTGCAGTTGGGAGGTATCTCCGATGCTGTACACACAACAATATTAAAAAACAGGAGGTCCAGAAGGTATTTCCGTACGACGTTCGACAATGAATATGACAAATTTTTTTTTTTTTTTTAAATCGTATATAAAACTAGCTGCGTATATGTTAATTGAGGTCTCTAGCTATCTACATACCGAGTTTCATTTCAATCGGCTTAGTAGTTTTTGCGTGAAGGAGTAACTAACATACACACAAACATACTAACACACAAACTTAAGATTATAATATGATCTTTTAATATGCAAGAGGAGGTCATATCAGGGAGGGAGATCAAATTGGACTTCGACACGATCGGACGTGTTGTTTATTTAATTAATGTATTAAAAAAAATTAATTACTTGCATAAATTGTGACCTAGACTTTCATACAGAATCTATCTAGGTCACTTGGATATAAGTTTTAACAATAATTATGTGTGGTGTGTTCCATTAATATAATAATGGATAGTCCCTTTAAAGAACGTAGCGCGTTAACGCGTCGTACCCCGCCGCCCACGCCTTCACGTGCGCCTGCGCCCAGACCACAGGAAGAGGACTCTCTAGGATTAGTGAGTACCTCTGAGATCCAAAGCTGGATGACCTCTATCGAGTCATGCCTAAATGAAGTGTGCGCTGTGGCATCCGAAGGAAAGTTGAACTCGGACCAAAAACTAAGGATCAACAATTTATGCCGCAAAGTGGGTCACGGGACATCTCAGCTGGCCGTCCAATATCAATCGCTGAAGACAAAGGCCATTACTACTCATGCTTCCCTACAAGCCCATAAAGAAAATCAGGACCTTTCGCAACGACTTCACGACCTCCAACAAGCACTTGAAGAGTCCTCTAAGACAGTATCCGCCAAAGTTTCCTTCGCCGACATGATAAAAAAAGGTACCAATGATTTTGTTCAGCCCAAAAACATAAGCTCTGTCGCAATTTATCCCACAGACAAAATGAAATCTAGCGAAGAGACAAAATCTTTGGTCCAAAATATTATCAAGCCAGGACAAATGAAATTACACGTTAGGGGTTTGCGTAAGACAAAAAACGGCGGCATCATCATCAGCACTGACACAAAGGACGATATTGAAAAATTAAAGCAGTCGCCGCAACTGACTACTTCTGGCCTTACCGTGGACGAGCCACATAAACGGAGACCTAGAATTGTTGTGATCGGGGTGCCCGCGTCCATGCAGGAATCGGACGTCTTTACTTGCATTTATCAACAAAACTTGGCTGATAAACTTCACGGTACAACTCTTGAGAATTTTTTGTCCTTGATTAAACTCAGTCACAAATCTGGTAAGAGAGACGCTGAGACCTGTAATTACGTGCTGGAAGTCCCGGCACAAATTCGCAAGACCCTAATAACCAACGACCGAGTCTTCGTAAATTGGTCGTCGTGCCCTGTGAGAGACTTTACACTCGTCACAAGGTGCTTTAGATGTCAGCAGTATGGACACGCAGCTAAAACATGCCGGGAGGAGGTCAACACCTGTGGACATTGTGGCGAAGTAGGTCACGGGATAAAGGACTGTAGGAAGACAGCTGAGACGCCAAGATGTGCCACCTGCCTACGATTCAAGAAGCCGTGTAACCATAAAACTGGCGATCCTACCTGCCCAGCCAAAATACTTGCAGAAAATCGGCACATTAACTCTATAGATTATGTAGGCTCCTAGAACACCTTTTATTAACTCTAAACATAAGTAGTATTTATAGAGAATAATAATTGTCCTACTAACCTTAATTAGTAAATTACCAAGTACATCTCGCACGCATACTTTTATTATATGTAAACAAATTTCGACGATTTATACAATAATTAATTGACACAGTTTTTTCCTTTTATTCTGATGACGGCGCGGAAACTTGCATGTCGCATTTAATAAACAAAAATTCCGCAAGCTAATTTAAGAAATTCGATTAAGTAAATATTAGATTTTGCCTTTAAACACATTTTAAGCACATGGTTTTTGTTTCTAACTATTGTAAGGAAATACAAATATTTTTGCTAGTAATTAGTAATTTAATTAATTTTATAACTTAAAGTAAGTCCTTATTCGCCTGAGATACAGGAATCTCCTAGTTCAGGCATATGTGTTTTTATTGTTTTCTTGTATGTTTAGTCCTTAGTTTACTATGTAAAATATTTTTTGATTAAATTTATTTATTATTATTATATTATTATAAATATTAATTTATTTTTATTTAAAAAGGATAAAAACAATTATAAATATTCCACTTAAAAGACTGTGTGTGTTCGCTAGCTCTATCTCTCTCTTTCTCATGCAAAGGATGCGGAAATAAATTAATGAATCCTGTCGAATCTAATCAGGATAATCGGATATTTTGATCGAATTATTGCATTGTCATCGGTCTTTGACAGGTGCGCAAAGTTTGAATTAAATTTGATCGTTCAAAGTACAGCAAAATCAGGTGAAGCTAATAAAAGCGTGTTAATAATATACAAAAGGATGTCACAAATATATGACAGGAGGTCGTACATAATGGCGTCATCTCTTACTTACCAAGTTGTGGTTCCTGCGCATGGCACAGGTCGTGCAGCTGTGCTAGGTCGCGCCTGAAGCACTGCAGGTCGAGCAGCTGGTCGAGCACGACCTGGCGTGCTGCCCACGCGCCGAGCACGCGGGCACGCTCCTCCACAAGCAGAGCGCACTTTTCAGATATCTCCTGTACAAGAACAAAAAGATTTAGGACAAATAAAAAAAACTATAATTCAATAAATATTTTCAGACTATTCACACAGCTCCAAACTAAGCAAGTAGGCTTATAATATGGGTGCCAGACAACAGATAGAATATTTATTTATTGGGAAATAAATACATACATATTAACATAGTGCATACAAATTAACATATTTAAAAATAACGTCTATAATCACTTTTTGGCTATTGCTGAAAAAGATCAGAAGGCTAATTCTCGTTAATTTCTTGTTTATGTTGTAAAAATATGTATTAATAATATGGTATGGTATGTAATTTTTAGATTTTTAATTTTTTTATTTATTCATTCTTATGTTGTTATATTTATATATTTATGTAAAAATATATGTATGTATGTATATTCATAAGTATATATAATGTGAATTATGTAATTATTATTGGTGTGTATTTATTGTCATATTTTTGTTGTTATTTGCATCTTATTTAATTTCCTAAGTTTGAACACCCTACCCTTCACCTTCCTCAACTTCTTGTCCATCCAAAGGTTGCCTGGAAGAGATCGCTTTGAACGATAAGGCAACCCTTTGTAACACTTAGACTTAAGCTTTTAATTTTTACTATTAATGTTATTTGAAATTAGTGTTTACAATAAAGAATTTATCTATCTATCTATAGTGATTCTAACTGAATAATATTTTTTTAAAGTGATATCTTCTTTTAGCGCGGTACGCATATTTTTTGATGAGATAAAATCTCTGAACTCGTGACACTGTCACGAGACGCAGCTACAGTGTGTGCATACATGTACAGTCGGCTGCGTAATTGCAGCCCCCGGTAGAGTTCAAAAATTACTATTATTGGCATGTTTTCATTCTAATACTTTTCTTTGAAGAAGAAAGAAGAAGAGGAGATTTTTGTTTGATAAATTGATGCGTTAAAGACTTTAAACTTCAACTAAAGCAGGTGCATAGAATCTTGCTTGTGCTGAAAACATTCTTATAACAGCCGTTTTGGAGCTCTACGGTGGGTCTGCAATTATGCAGCCGACCGTACATCTATTTTGTAGTTGTTTAGTAAATAAGTTAATTTTTTTGTCACTCAAGTATATTTTTTGCTCACTCAGCCTATTGGAAATCAAAGTGTTAAAGAAAATAAACATTATAATTTAGTATATAACCTGTGAGGCAGCATGTTCAGCTTGCACCAACGCCTGCCCCCTCTCGAGCGCGCGATGGAAGCTGTTATCTCGCGCGTCCAGCTCGGCACGGAGCGCGTCGTGCTCGGCGCGTGCAGCCTGCGCGTTGTTCCCGATGTCCGCTGACATTTGCACGCGCACGGAGTTGCACCAGGACATTAGGTCGCGGACCTGGGGGTGTTAGAACAATCACGTTAGTTTATAATAATGGGGCATGTTAGACACCTATAACAATTGAAAATGGCATCTTTAAAATGACTTCGTAAATCTGTAAAATTACTATAATAAATCTACAAGAGGTCAAAATATACACAAATATTACACAACATGTATTTTATATACCACAGGGTGGGAAAATATACTACAGGAGGTGATAAATATACCACAGGAAGTCATAAATATCGTTATTATACAACGGGAAGTGATAATTATACCACAGGATGTCCCTATACTACAGGAGGACCCCCTCACTAACCTCAGTGAGGAACTGGTGCAGCTCGAGATGCTGGACGAGCAGCTTGCGTGTGTCGTCGGCCGTCTGTTGCAACATCGCCCACGCGTCCTTGAGCGCTTGTTGCTGCGACACGATCTGTTGCACGTTGTCACCCGGGTACAGGGCTATCAAGCGAGTACCCTCTTCTTGAAGCACCTACAATATGAACAAGAAATCTAATTGACTCATTCATTCACTCACTCACCCGCTTGAAATGAGTGCTTTGCTCCGATTTTGATTGCACCTACCTGTATTTGTGCATCGATAGCGACGAGGTCGTTATGCCGGGCGGTGTGGTGCCGCAGGAGTCGCTGGGCTGTGGGCAGGTCGCGGGGGCTCGCTGATGGCGCTGGAACAATTAATTATTGATTGAGCGAACGAAGCTACCTTATGGGTGGTCCCATAAAAGTTTGGTGAGGATCTAATGATCTGAAGGATCTTCGGAGTGATGACCAGAGTTCCGCTACGAGCGTGCAGCAAATTGCTAAGTTTTCGCGATCGGCCCTCAAAGTAAGAGGTACAGATTGATGGAACATCTGGAACCACTTTATCATCACAAAACTCCGAGTTACAATTACGGGTTAACCTTAACCGCGCCTCTATGGACCCTGGTCGACGAGACCGCGTGACGTGCTGCAGCTAGTGAGTGCTACTTGCTTACCGAGCAGTTGCCTCGTGTCGTGAGCTCTAGCCAGCAGCTCGCCGACGTCTCTATGGAACCGGTGTATCTCTCCAGCGGCGCGGAGACGGGACGCGCGGGACTGGATCTGGTCGACGAGACGTTGCCACGACTCTCTGGAAATGACGGGGAGGTTTAATGCCGAATATTGGTAATTACCCTGTCCATATTTGGTGTCTAACTGGTTCAAAATTGGTACCTACCTAAACTGACCTTACTTGGTCCCTACCCTGTAAATAGTGTCAACCCCGGCCTGGTCAACAATTGGTACCTAACCTGTCCATTATTGATAACTACCCGGTGGAAACACCATTTTTCCCATAAACTCCAAAAAGATTGTATGCCAAAAAAGAATTATGCTGAATGAAATTATGCCATTATCTAAGTATACTAGTGGTTCACCTCAGCCGCAGTCCTGCTCTCGGACGCGACCAAATTCTTAACACAGTCTTCACACTAAATTAACTACTTTATTTTATACTACCTTATGCCCGCAAATTAGTCCGCGTAAAAATGAAAGATTGACCAAGCAATCACGTTGTCCCATACAAACTTTGCCCCCCTTTTTCACCCCTTAGGAGTAGAATTTCGGAAAATCCTTTTCTTATGCCTACGTCATACAAAGAACACACCCTCGCAAGTTTCAGGTCTCTACGATCAGCGGTTTAGGCTGTGCGTTGATCCGTCAGTCAGTCAGGACATAGCATTGCATTATGTATATGACGGCGTATCCATAGATAAACAACTAAATACTACGGTGTACCTACTCGTCATACGTCAGATTGACTATGGTAATCAGTCTATAAATAATACTGGCTGTCATTGGATGACATTGTTCTAACCCTTACTTTGTCCACTTGGTACAAGATGAATAATGATGAAGGCTATCTTGGCTTTTCATATAGAAGACACTGTGTAAAATGTTTGGTACCTGCTATGTAAACTATACTAGTACCTGTAATGGAAGTATTAATATTTAGTTTTTAGTTCCGAGCCTAGTGCCAAAACACAAAATGCAATGAGCACCGCCCTCCCGCCCACTTGAAGAGGCATGCAATGAGGACAAGCAAAAGTTAGTATTAGTATTAGTGACACCATTCTTCCATTAGAGAAATTCTCTTGTTCCAGCGTTCAGCGAGGCAACATCTCGGAGAGCGACGTCGTATCTAACGTTTGTCGCCCTTATAGCGCGGTCGGAGTCCAATCCTGATGATACGGCGTGTAGACGCGAAACACGTGTTGTGGTTTATGAATAGTGTCACTAATACTAATACTAACTTTTGCTTGTCCTCATTGCATGCCTCTTCAAGTGGGCGGGAGGGCGGTGCTCATTGCATTTTGTGTTTTGGCACTAGGCTCGGAACTAAAAACTAAATATTAATACTTCCATTACAGATATTATGGAGTTCCAAAAAGGAACGCCGGATTCAATCAACTATACTAGTACCTACCCGGTCAATAACTGGCACCAAAGTATACAAGTAGCTTACCCCAGAGCCTCCTGTCGTTTCTCGATATCAGCAATGTAAGGGCTCTCAGAGGCGACCAACTTCTTGGCCAGCTCCTCGCATTGGTTGAACCGTTCCGCGCCGCTCTCGACGCGGTGACGTAGCTCTTCGAACTTTGAACGAAGGATCTGACGGAATTTTAAATAAAAGATATGTTTTTCAAAAATTCATCTCCAAAAGTATTATAGCAAGACAATACTTGAGCAATATACACAAATAGGATGGAAAGGACGACTTAATTAAGGTCGCGGGGAGTCATGCGACCCATCGCTCTGGAAGTCATTGCGGGAGGCCTATATTCAGCAGTGGACGTGAGTATGGCTGATATTATGATGATGATGATGATACACAAATAGAAAAAAAAAACGTGTGGCACTCGGGGACTGTCGCGGTAAAGCTATTGCATAGCATTTTTTATCAACTAATGCAATTATAATTATTTTCACACCTGCAGCACTTTAATCACGGATAAAAGCCCTATTAACCTCAACTTAAAGCAAGACTTTATTCCCAAGGGAGATAATGTTGTATGAAACTCCCAAGAGAATAAAGTGATTTGAATTTGCCACGTTGAAATTCGTGTGAAAATTCTTGGTTTTAATTTTGAAGGTCTCAGCAAATAGGATTTATTTATAATAAGTAATTTGATTGGTCTACAAAAATCTAGCAGACCACGATTTGTTTTTTATTTTGATTATTGTTACGTTAGGTCTAAGCAAATAGGTTTTGTCTATAATACCTACCAAATATTTACCATCATGCTACCATATCATTGCAATTGCCCATTTTTTTTAAAGTGACCAGGGAACTGGCCACCACAAGAATTAAAAAAAAATTGGACTGACGGTATGAAAATTAGAGTCCCTCGCTTCGCTCAGGAGCTAACTTTAAACTACCTCGCTCCGCTCGGGAGTTAACCCGAGAGTCCCTCGTTACACTCGGGGTTCAATATGCCACTCACAACATAAGACATTGCTTTATGCCCTTGATGCATAATCTACTATTATTTATTTTTTATTTATGCAGTATTAGCGTTTAAAGTCAAGTGTTATAAATTTTCTTCATCAGCATTTGACGCCATTATACATATAGGAAACTTAACCTCCTTGCACGGCTATATTATGCATGTATTATACATGCATAATATAGCCGTGCAAGGAGTATAAAACAAAGTCGCTTTCTCTGTCCCTATATCTCCTCTATGTATGCTTAAATCTTTAAAACTACGCAACGGATTTTGTTGCGGTTTTTTTAATAGATAGAGTGATTCAAGAGGAAGGTTTATATGTATAATACATGCATAATATAGCCGTGCGAAGCCGGGGCGGGTCGCTAGTAAATAAATAAGTTTAGTTATAAACTTACCAGTAAATGTTCATAATCCTGTCCGTAGTCCTCGCTCGAGGCAGCGACATATTGTTCTTGTATCCAACTCTCCAGTTCACTGCTCTCTGCTAGATATTCATGTCTGGGAATATAAATACATGGTTAATACAGGTTTATGATATTAGTTATAAGGACATACTTCTTAATCCTTCTTTCTCTACTAAAATGCAAATTCCAATAGTACCCAAAAAGGTAAAATCGAAACAAAAATTCTTAATTAATTTGGAATTATACAATTTGCATGACATCACTTTGAATCGTTTTAAAAACTAAGTTAGGATACTTATGTGCCTTTGGAACGCGCCTACCAATACGAAGAAGGCACAAGAAACTCATGGTTCTTGGGAGAAACTACAGCGACTGTCTGCGTTGAGTTTCAAGTATAGTCCGTTTCTATTTGACGACCCAGTTGGCATAATGGTCACTATGCCGGACTGCCAAACACAGGGTTGCGGGTTCGATTCCCGTCTCAGACATGTATTTATGCTTAGATATTTGCCTGTGGTCTGGTTGTTTTTATGTACCTATTATAAGTATATATTTACAAAAGAAAAGTATATAAGTAGTATATGAGTTGTCTAGCACTCATAACACAAGTGTAGTTACTTGGCTTGGGGCTAGATGGCGATGTGTGGCATGTCCTGCAATATTTTATTTATTTAAATACAAACCTGCAAACGCTCTCAACGAGCGCCGCCTGCCTCTGCTGCGCCAGCCTCTGCAGCCTCCTCAACATGTCTTGCAAGGCGGCGTGGCGCTCCGCCAGCGGTCCGGGAGCTCCGCCCTCCAAGGACGAGGCTACGTGGCCCATCTCGGAGATTATTGCCGCGTACGTGTCCAGCTCCAATGCTACAGCCTGTAGGGGGTAATGGAGGAGTTAGATGAAGGAGCGCTTTGTTGACACAAGGCGTATCTGGGACTTCTTCTTCTCGTATAGTGGTGTGGCTTACCTATTGTTAGTTTTCAGATCGCCTTAAGGCCTCTAACTTGACCTAACGACTGCTACTAGAGGTAGCAACCGGGACCAACGGCTTAACGTGCCTTCCGAAGTACGGAGGGGCTCACGGAAACACATTTTTTCCACACTACTAATTTGTCACCCATCGAAGTTACGACAGCGCTAGGCGTCGCTTAACCCGCACGACCGTAAACGATCAGCTAGCTTCGCTTAGCTGTGAGTCTCCTCAAGTATTTGGGACGACCTCGGGAGAGACAGAGCTGGATAGAAGTTCAACAAGACCTGCAAGACCTTCGTGCAGCCGATTGGCAGCAACTGGCACAGCATAGGGTGCAAAGGCCAAGATTCACTACGCATCGCTGAGACACCGTAAGTATGTACATTATGTGTCATAAGTACACTAACACTATAAACCAGTATTGGAGTTACGACTTTCTTCTAATTGACTTTACACACACAAACATAAATACTTGAATTAAAAGTACTCAGTGTGATTATTATTAGTCAACATGTTAGCTATGTGTTTAGTTGTGTGAGTGGTATAAGCCAGCACACGCTACACCAACCGACGTGGGTTCGATCCACAGGTTACGTTGTTATAATGTTCTAATAGTGCTGTGCCTTTATTCGCTAAGATTCAAGTAGTTGGCCGCGCGGGATTAGGAGCGGAGAGGGAGCGATTTTTGTATGGCAATCTCGCCCTAATAACGCGCGCCCAACGACTTTAACTTCAGTGAATAAAGGCACTGTACAGGATTGTAAACAGTACGCTGGTAGTTGACTTTTGAGCGTGTATTGTACATAATCTTACGTTATGCCTGGTGAGTAGTTGCGTGGCTCGATGCCTGTCCCTGCCGACGTCCGCGTTGGACAATGTCGCAGCCTTCTCCGCGAGCCAGGACTCCAGCTCGCCTGCGTCGTGGTAGAACTGTTGCGCCTGGATACGTACAGAGAGGTCAACAAAATGGCAGGGCTAAGTAAGAGCTGCTCTTTTGTCAACTTTGAACTACCATAACTCGAACCTAAATAAATTGTGGTAGGTTATTTATTTATTAACTAGCAGTGCTCCGCGGTTTCATCCGCGTAAGTCCCGATCCCGTGGGAATATTTCAATAAAAAGTAGCCTATAGCCTTCTTCGATAAATGGACTATCCAACACAAAAAAAATCAATTCGAACCAGTAGTTCCTGAGATTAGCGCGTTCAAACAAACAAACGAACTCTTCAGCTTTAAAATATTATTAGTAGATAATTTAGTCCTTGATCGTTTTGTCTTAGTTTGTATCTTTTTGGAAATTGAGAAAATCTATAAAATTTGACTTTTCAAGGAAGGGGCGCGCCCGGGCGGTTTGAAGCCGGTTGCAGAGTAGCAGCAATAAAACATCATTATAAATTTTGCCGTTTTGCCCATACATTGAAGTCTAGAATGAATCTACAGTCTACAGACTGTAGAATCTTTGTAAATAAATAATGTAAATATCAGTATAGTTTACCTTCAAAGCCGCATCAAGTTGCGCGGCGCGTGCGTCGGCTGCCGCGGAGACCGCCTCGTACTCGTGTTGTAAGCGGTCACATAGAGACTTTATCTAAACAATATAGATAAATTAGAAAGGTATAAGAAGAAAATATGATGTGTGCTTGGGTTTTCATTAAACAAATAAATTAATACAAAAAAAAACAAAACGTGTGGCACTCGGGGACTGCCGCGGTAAAGCTATTGCTATATCGAGAATAATTTCTTGTCTTAGTAAATGTTCTTATAAAATAATAAAAAATAAAATAAAAAAAGTCGTCCGACATTTGTCGTCGGACATGTATTCTCTATTAAGTGACATGTACTTGTCTTTTTTTGAGAATAAATTCTTTAAACCTAGGTTTTTTTCGTTACGGAATTTCTTGATTCGCCCCCCAAGGCCCACGATAAAATCTTTGCAATAGCTTAATAAATCAATTACTGAACTGAAATTGAATCAAATAACCCGCCCCGCGACACTCCCGGCACAAAAGATGCGAGAATGCAAGCTGCATTCCCCCGCTTGATGGCGATGGCCAATCTTTGAGTCAGGAATGCCCCGGAGGGATGATCCCATTTCATTTTAATGATTTATTTTTATAAAATGTGTTTGGACGAAGGGTTTTCAAAAGTCGTATAACAAGTTATTCGCCTAGACCAGGGGTCGGCAACCTGCAGCTCGCGAGCGCCATGCGGTCCTTGGGATGTGAAGCTGCGGTTCCATGTGTTAATATTAGGTATATATTTTAATGTTTTGTACATATAAACCTTCCTCTTGAATCACTATTAAAAAAATCGTATCAAAATCCGTTGCGTAGTTTTAAAGATCTAAGCATACTGGACAGACAAAGGGAAGAGACTTTGTTTTATACTATGTAATGAAGAACTACCGCGAGTTAAAGCATTTATATTAGACGCATGGAATAGTCTTCCCGATTGCTACAGTGAGGTGAAGAAATTGCCAATTGGAGTGCTGACTATCTTCAACTTTATTTACGCAAGTACCATTTGTAGGCAAAAACAAATTGGTGCTCTTTAAATACTTTTTAAAATTTTGTAAATTGTAATTTTTGACACTTTCGACTAAAAAGGTTTCCGACCCCTGACGTAGACGTCTTCCTTATAATATCTTCCTTTCGTATCAGCAACCCTTCGTTTAAACACATTAGGGGTTATTCCAAAACGAGGTTAAGGATAGTCCGAGATGTGGAAACCTTCGATTTAGACATAAATTTACTCATATATAATCTATAGGGATAGTGTTTAGACTATAGTTCACGAGTAAATCTGTGTCTAATTCTAAGGTTTAAATCCACATCTCGGACTATCCTTAAACCTCGTTTTGGAATAAGGAGGATAGTATTAATGTTCGTTTGCATAATTTTGGACCCTTATTCAATTAAGTTTAATAAATACAAAATTAAATTGTTTATTACCTTCTCCGGTTTAATAGGTAAGACCTTCAAAATATTTAAGAATGTTACTAAAAACATGAAGACTTAGGATCATAAAACTTCTGTAGTTTCATACTTATAATGTATAAACTATTTATGAACTGAATTGTACTTGTCACCAAAACCACTTGGTAGGGATAAGCGGAAGTCAATTTCCAAGTATCTCTCCCAGTAGAGATAGGGGAACTATTCAATTTTTACCCACCAGGTGGGATACGCTGGTAGGGACAAGTGCACAAGCCCAAATATAATAGGGCAAGTAGGAACTTCCTTGTAAAAAAATTCGACGACCCAGTTGGCACAATGGTCACCATGCCGGACTGCTAAACACAGGGTTGCGGGTTCAATTCCCGCCTCAGACCTGTATTTTATGCTTAGATATTTGTCTGTGGTCTGGTTGTTTCTATGTATTATATGTATATATTTACAAATGAAAAGTATATAAGTAGTATATCCGTAGTCTAGCACCCATAACACAAGTGTAGTTACTTAGCTTGGGGTTAGATGGCGATGTGTGGAATGTTCTGCAATATTTATTTATAATAGATACTTGAGAGCCTGAACACACTGAGTGTGCGTGCGCGCAGTCTTTTACTCACTTTCTCCTTATGCGGGTGTTCTACCATCATTTCTTGTCCTTGTTTCAGCAACCGTTCGACAGGCGTACGGCGGGCTTTTATTTCCGCCTAAAAAAATAACATGTTTTAATAAAAATAATGGTCAATTTATATGGTTCCGTAGTCCTAGGCACTTCCCGAAGAAATAAAGTGGGATGGATTTTTTCTCTCTAGCCAAACCCGTAGTGAGATATCGTCAGATAGGTCTTTTAAAATATTATGGGTATGGAAAAAAACATATTTTCATCTTGGGGTCTATTTCCAAAATATTAAGCTAAAAGTGTTTTTGGAACGAACTTCCTTATCGCGGGTTAGCAAGGGGACCTAGCCCAGAAAAAATGTGAAACTAAACACCGTAAACACCGTAAACTAACTAGCTGTCCCGGCAAACGTTGTTTTGCCATTTAAAAAAAAAACTAAAGGAAACAAAATAAAAAATAGATGTTGGCCGATTCTCAGACCTACTGAATATGCTCACAAAATTTCATGAGAATCGGTCGAGCCGTTTCGGAGGAGTTCAACTTCGAACCCCGTGACACGAGAATTTTATATATATAGGGAGGATATCTCACATATAAGACAAACTACCAGGGACTGTATGTGTATATCCAAAAAGTTCTTGTATTTAATAAAAACTCCCACGTATTATAATTATGAAAAAAAAAATGTAAGGGAGTTAGTTCCAAAAATGATAAAGGTGTCCCCCCTCCTTCCAGCTGAATGTAAATCCTCACCTGTAATTTCCCATGCCGTTTGACCGCCGACTGCGCCGACAGTAGATCGTTCGGCGTCGACTCCTGCGCCGTCGTACGTTCCTGAAGCCAGTCCAGTTCGTTTGATACTTCCGCCGCGAATTTGTGGACTCTGAAATTGATAAAGTTTTGTATAATATCCAGTTTAATTTGCTAATAGGACCAGCTATGAGCCATTTAAATCAAATCACCCGTCCCTGAGATAATCTGGTGACACACGATATGGACGTTATTGCCAAAATAAGCTATTTTTTGACGTGATAACGTTTTATAAATTGGTGAACACCTGCAATCTCAAAAAGTGTGACGTCACGCGTCGTTACTGGAACGCCTCATGTTATTGACAAGGTAACTATAGCAACGTTTTATCGTTGCCATGGGTACCATCAATGTTTTCTTATGACGTTATCACGTCAAATTATCGTCCGGAAACAGACTTTACAGACAACCATTTTTCTAACTTCAAAAAGTCCCGCTAAATGGCGCCACCGACTGGACCATGGCAGTAGCCCCATCAACATAAGGTACTAGTATATAGTACTTACTGTAAACTAGTATCGAGCGCCTTCCTCCTCTCCGCAGCGGGCGCCCTGAGCGCTCGGACGGCTTGCAGTAGCGCGTCCGAGTCCCGCGAGATGGCGCCAGCGTCGAAGTGGCCTTCCGAGACCAGGTCGGCGCCGGTGCCCGCGAGGGAGTTCGCCTTCTGTTCCCATTGGGATAGTTCTTGTTCTAAGGCCTAGAAATGGGGGTGAAAAATTATACATAGTTATTATTGAAACGTCACAGAAGCGACCTCTGTAGCTCGGTGGGTGACGCAAAATAATATTTGATACTGGTCTGGGCATTTTAGTATTTTATCCGTCGTCTGGTCTCCATATAACAACCCTATGTTATCGACAAAATAAAAGCAACGGAAATACAGTAGGCAGAGCGCATTTATAGAATAAAAATGATGGAACGTGGTTCATTCTGTCGCATTTTAAAATCGATGTAAGAATTTTTCTAAATAATGTTTAGCAGTATTTTAGCGCACACACCCGCGGGAGTCCCGATCACCCCGATCCCGTGGGATTAAAGGTTGCTTTTATCCGATATTTCAATGGGATCGAGACTAACGAGATATGCTGCTAGATTTCTATGTCATAATACTGACCTGGTGATGGTTCAGCAAACGTTTGCATCTCCTCAGATCAGTTCCGACCTCTTCGCTCTTCAGAGCTCGTTCCAAGTCGAACAGGCGAGCCTTTGCGTCTTCCACGGAACTGGGGATGTTAAGATAAAGGCGGTGTCAATAATTGGTGTTACGACTAGCTCGAAGTTGGATCCCAATGGATATGTAGCCGATGGAGTCACAGAAGTCTGAACATAACTTTACTCCATCGTTCCCAAACTGTTGGCGGAACACCGATGGGTTTTTCGTGGGTTAACCTTCAGCCGCCTACCATCCTTAGGCTGGAGGCAGCCCCACATACCCCCGTCAAGCTGTTCCCCTAAGGGTGGCGAGAAGATGATGGTATTGGGAGTGTCTACAGGGTTATTGATAATTATACTGGCAAGCCTATGAGGGCTACTTCTGTGCACCTAAACAAACAACTTTTGTTCTACGACTTTTGGAAATTCGAACATTTTTTTTTCAATTTTGAAGTTAGGTTTACCTGAAAATCAGCTGTTCCTTACACGGATAGGTAATTAACCTTATGATTGTCTGTAATTAGCTTTTTGTTTTTATTTCTTCTGTTTTATTATGTTAAACTTAACATAATAAAAAACTAGACTAAAAACCACTAGACTAGACTAGACTTTCCTTACAAATAAAATAAATAAATTTTATACATGTATTACCTACTTGCACACATTGTCTTAAATATGCATTCGGCGATGTTTATTTAGTTTTTAAGTTAAGCTATGTATTATCTAGTGACATGTACAGTCGGCTGCATAATTGCAGCCTTCAGTAGAGTTCGAAAATTACTAATATTGGAATGTTTGCATTCTAATAATTTTAGTTTGATAAATTGATGAGTTAGAAGACTTTAAACTTCAACTAAAGCAGGTGTCTAGAATCCTGCTTGTGTTGAAAACATTCTTATGACAGCCGTTTTGGAGCTCTACGGTGGGTCTGCAATTATGCAGCCGACCGTACCTACTTGTCTTTTTGAGAATAAATTCTTTAAACCTTATAGTGGGAGTATAGTTTGTCTGCCGACTTACCGCCTATAGTTCCGCTGTTGCGCGGCTTGTCGCAGCTTAGCTCCCTTGTCGCGCGACGCCGCTACCAACCCGTCCCATGACTTGTGCAGGTTGTCGACTCGCGACGACACATCAGTCGCCCGACTTGGGTCCGATTTTGATATCGATTCACCGATCTGTGGACGGCAGAAACCGGTTAAGAGTGATGCGAACTCTAACATAGAGGGTTCAGTTGGGATTATTTACATGAGATCACATTGAAACGTCTAAAAACTAAGATATATAGGATGTGTTTATGAGAAGAAGGCAGAGACACTCATGGGGATTTTTTTTTGAAATCATGCTCACAAAAGACAAGATTACAAATAATTTTTAAGGTATTATTTGAAATGGAGCAATTAAAATCACATCCAAGGTCATTAAGGTAAGACGAAGTATCATAGTACGCCTTACTGCACAATTTATGCTTTATAAAAGTTTTGAACCTGTTATTGGACATGTCATATACATCTTTAGGTAATTTATTATAATAGAGCACACATGTACTATTAAACGACATGTTTATTTTCAGGAGCCTACTACCGGGCACGGTCAGTTCATCCTTATTTCGTTGAAATTATAAATATCGCTATTTTTGCGAAAGATATCAGGATTTTTGTGAACGTAGAGCAAGTTTTCGTAAATATATTGTGAATAGAGCGTTAATATCTCTTTAAACTCTTCTCTATGGCATGAGATCACACTGAATCGTCTTAAAAACTAAGTTAGGATGTGTCTTCGGAATGCGTCCACCAATGAGAAGGCACAAGAAACTAATGGGATCTAAGCTTGCAATACCCCGCAGATCTGCAACCACTGTCTACATTGCAGAGCAACCAAAGTCACCTTGGTAGATTGTACATTTTTCTCTGTAATGTGGTAACTTACGCTCTCAACGTTTCTCAGTTGTTTCTCATTGGCTTGTAATTCTCTCTCGAAAGCTTCATGCTTCTGTAACTTCCTTTCTAAGTTTGCAAGATCCCTGAGGAAAAAAGGTTTTTTAAGTTTTAGGCATTCAGCTTTTTAGGTTTAACTTTTTGGATGTTGTGGATTCTAGAAAATTTGAGTTTCAGGTATATTGCTATTAAGGTGAAGTAGTACCTATCCCTTTCCCACGCGCGCACCGCACAATGACTCTATCCCTTTCCCCCGCGCGCCGCGTAATGGCCGTTTTAACTGTTTTATGTCATTTAAAGACTCACATCTATTTTAGTGAAAACCCATCTGTACTACCTTATGGGATTGGATGTAAAGTTTAAGAAAATATAAATTTTGTACTTATTTTTTCTTTATAATCGCCTTAAAATTGAAAAAGCTCAAAAAAATTACGATTTTTTAGGATTTTCACGATTTTTTTTCTATTCGGGTCAAATCATTCTAATCGTGTTTCGAAGTGTATGACAGTACAAAGCATTTCTTCACCTTTACGACAGTAGGAATATCTATGGATGTTAATGGTTGATACCCAAAAACTGTTTCTAAGACACCTCTATCGCGCTTCTGGTCATACCACTTCGGCTTAAAGCCGTATTGATTTTAGGCATTATGCTACTTAGGCATTTTGCGTTTTAGACGTCGCGCTCATGAGGGTTTTTAAAGATTGTTTTTTTTTTTTGCTTGTTTCGTATCGCTAGACTCTGACTAAGATAATGGTATATATTTTTTAATTTGACCCGATCACGAAAGGCAAAAACTGCCGAGTGAGCCGATACAGCCTCGTCTTTACAAACTAAAAAAAAAACTGACCTATAGCTCTGATCTTTAGCAGTCCGTGTTTTATCTTGAATCCAAGCTTCTAATTCTTCCGTTGAGGCTACAAACTGAAACAAAAACATATGACGTCACGTGACCGACTTCTGTTGTATGAAAGGTTGCGGGTTCGATTCCTGCGTCAAACGGATATTATATTTACAAAAGAATAATATTTAAGTATTCTATCCGTTGTCTGGCACCTATGACACAAGCCTAGCTGCTTAGTTTGGTGGTAGGTTTCGCTGTGTGGATTGTCCTGCAATATGTATTTATTTTGACTTGTTTTTCCCAAAGTCATATTTTTAAGTTCTTGATACATTGTCAGCCCATTTTGACTTTTACTTGAAAATAATTTTTTTACGATTCAATTTCATAATTATTGTTTGTCAGTCTTACCTGTTGGTAAGCCAAGCTAGAGTGCAGCGCGCGTCTCCGCTCGGCGGCCGCTCGCTTCACGCCATCGCGTCGCGCGACCACAGCCGCATGACGTTGCGCGATACTGATAAGAAAACAAACAACACTTGCAGCAAAATTAAAAATATATCGATTTTACTAGAAAATATAACGAAGACTTACTGTGAGGCAGCATAATGCGGTATCTTCTCCAGCTGCTGGGCGCGCGTAGAGAACGCAGCTATACGCTCGTCCTGCGCCGCGAGCCGAGCCTCCAGCTCTTCGTGACGCTTCACCAGGGCTTCGCATTCGTCTACCGATGACTGTTGGGGAGAAACGATGGGTTAGATAACGGACTGGCATACTGTGTTAATGCTGATGGTGGGTAGAGACTACTAGTCTATAGCTGGTGGGGAGCAAAGGATACCATGCCACAGGCGGTGAGAGGCAGAAGATACCAGCCTATAGCTGGTGACAGGGCAGAAGATACCAGCCTATAGCTGGGGCCCTACCGCGGTAACTGCGTCGGCTTCAAGCCGACGTCGATATCCCAAACCGCGTCTCACAATGGGCGGAAATTTGAGCTTGCCTTTCATAGAAATTTTGAATAATTAAGTAGTGTTTTCGTGTGTTTTAAGTATGCAGCTTTGTCGGGGACATCAAAACATTCAAAAATAAGTGATTATGGTTATATTATTTAAAAAAAAAACAAAGTCATATTTTGTGGTGTTTTTTTAGAAATAACAAAACCAGAATCACTTATTTCTAAATGTTTTGATGTTCCCAACAATCCTGCATACTTAAAACACATGAAAAAATCACTTAATTTTTCAAAACTCCTATGAAAGACAGGCTCAATATTTCGCCCAGTGTGGGGCGTAGGTCGGCGTAAGCCGACGCGTTGGCTTGAAGCCGACGCACTTACCGCGGTAGGGCCTGGTGGGGAGCAAAGGAACCGTGCCACAGCTGGTGATGGAAAGAAGATACTGTGGCACAGCTGGTGGTTTTCCCACCAGCAGGTGTAGCACTATATCCTCTGCTCACTAGCTGCTATATCATGATATAGCAGCTGGTGAGCAGAGGATCTCCAACCTGGTAGTGGGAAAAGGATAGGACTGCACGGTAGCTGGCAGTGGTAAGAGGATGTAGCATTGGGGAGAAAATACCGTGCCATGGTTTATGGTGGGGATATGATAAAATGCCAGGTTATGTTAGGGTATAGCACCGCCAGTGATGGGAACCGAAGTTTTGGAACTGGTGCCGATCAACAAATGGTATCCTTTTGGTCGTTTATAGAACTAGAATGGAAGAGAAGAAAGAAAACAAAAGGCAATCGAAAATCGTTTTTTCGATAGGATGGATAGATAGAATCCACGGTGGATGGTGGTGGTGTCACTAATACTGATTTTTACTTGTCCACATTGCATTTTGTGTTTTGGCACTGGGCTCGGAACTAGAAACTAAATATTAATACTTCCATTGCAGATATGGAGTTCCGTAAAGTAACGCCGGATTCAATCAATGGATAGTTACCCCATTAGGTGCGTATTCCAAGTAGGCCTCGTGTCCTCCACTGTTGGCGTCTATCTGGTCAGCTTCCCGGTTGAACTGCTGCAGTTGGACCAGTTGTTTCAAGTACGCGTCCTTTTCAGCCCATTCTGAGGGAGAAAATTACATGAATATGTCCTGGTTTTGAATGAAAAAGGTCCTTAAATTTTTTGTAAAACGTCATAGTTTACAATATAATTTTTTGTGGAATTAATCCTATATTTGTTTGATTATCAAATACACAAATATTATAAATGTGATAGTTTGTGTGTGTATGTATGTTTGTTACTTCTTCACGCTAAAACTACTGGACTGATTGCGATGAAATTCGGAATGTAGATAGCTAGAGGCCTGGATTAACACATAGGCTACTTTTTATCCCGATATTCCTACGGGATCGGGACTTACGCGGGTGAAACCGCGGGGCGCAGCTAGTATTAATATTTGTTTGATTATCAAATACACAACAAATATAGGAATGTTTCCACAAAAATTTAATGGAAGATGTAACAGATCCAAATGGCTAATGTCATAAAACTATAGATAATGTCCTATTTATTATTTGATCAAGAGCCTAATTTTCCACTGCATGGCAAAAGCCTCTCTACCTTTCTTCCATAGCTGGCTATCTGTAGCTATGGATTACACTACACACCAGTCACTCCTATTCTAAATATTACTATACTAGCGACCCGCCCCGGCTTCGCACGGCTGTATTATGCATGTATTATATCTAAAAACCTTCCTCTTTAATCACTCTATCTATTAAAAAAACCGCATCAAAATCCGTTGCGTAGTTTTAAAGATCTAAGCATACATAGGGATATAGGGACGGCGAAAAGTGACTTTATTTTATACTATGTAGTGATAGTGATTTGTGCGGAATGCGTCCTCGATCCACATGGAAAATGTCTCCAATCAACATGGAAAACATCACAAATTGTGTAAATCCCAGGAAATCAGTTCTGCGTCTGTCTTTCTTGACGTTTACAACATTGTGTGTCTTCAAGCCGCGAGTGAATAGGTATCTTCTAGGAAGGCGTGTTACATCTTAGGCCGCATCGACACCTACCATCAGGCAGGTGTGATAGTGGTCAAACAATGCAGATATGTAAATAAACCAGTCAATTTCTTCAACTAACCTTTGTTAAGAGCTCTCTGCCCATCCTCAAGTATCTTCACCTTATCAGCGACGTCTGTTAGAGCTGGATTGTTGCTCACCAGCTGCTTGCCGAGACCTATCACTTCTTTGAACCTGAACGTGAAAGGGTTTGAAGTCATTATGAGGGAAGTTACAGGTTCGAGTCCTGTCAAGGAACTTAGTCCCGATCCGTGATGTATACAATCAGGTAACAGAATGCAGACCCACCGTAGACCTCTAAAATTATTAGAATGTTTTTAACTCAAACAAGATTCTAAGGTCCGGCTCTAGTGAAGTTTAAAATCTTTCGACTCATGAATCTATTAGTTATTAGACAAACGTTATTAGAATCAAAACATTCCAATAATAGTAATTTTGGGTCAGCACACGACTTCTCATTTATGTTGTTTTTTCTTTGTCATTTTATTGTTTTTTTATTTAATTAATTTTCATAGTCATTTCTTCATTTCTTTCTTTATTTCTAATTTTAGAACTCTACGATGTGTCTGCAGATATGTTTCCGACTATACAATTTTCTCCAATATCTATACATATTAAATGCTTTGTCCTGACCGACTGACGGATCAACACACAGCCTAAACCGCTGATCGTAGAGTCCTGAAACTTGGAGGGTGTGTTTCTTGTAAGACGTAGGCATCCGATAAGAAAGGATTATAAAAGTGAAAAAGGGGGGGCAAAGTTTGTATGGTTTGTAGAAAAACCAATAAAAAATCTTCTTGGAAGCATTTTCGATGTCTATTATTAAAGGTAACTCACTCGTCATCGTGTGCCCTGATGTCATCAAGCAGTTCCTGCTGCTGTTTGTGTAGAGCTTCAGCGGTCGCGACGTCCTTCGCGGTCGACTCTTGCGCCAGTTGCTCGCGGACCTTCTACAATATTAAGATAAAACACGTTACATATTTTTACGGAGTATTTTTATACCCTTATGTAATTAATTTCATCATGGCAGTGTTACCCTGTCACTTAGTCAGTGTTACCATATCACTTTGTCAGTGTTACCTTGTCACTTTTTCAGTGTTACCCTGTCACTTTGTTAATGTTGAATTGGTCATCTTGTCAGTGTTACCTAATCGCCTAGGTATCATAAATCATTTATTCACCATGTCATCACATTTCGCAATATTGGCAAGTCAATTACCTACATAGATAATTCAAACACAGGTACACAGGTAGTGTTACTTTGTCACTTTGACATAGTATGGATGGTTACCTGCTCGCTCACTAACCACTATGGTTACCTTTTCATTGTTACGATGTCATTTTGACAGTGTTATCTTGTCACCTTGTCAGTATTACCCTGTTCACCTTGCCAATGTTACCCTGTCATTTTGTCAAGACGTGTCCCCAAGTAATTTAGTCAGTGTTACCTCGTCACCTTGCCAGCCTTACCTGAAGCCAGTCATGGAGCTGGGTGTAGCTGGTCCCGAATATCTGGTGTCCAACGGCGCTCTCGAGCCGCGCGCGACGTTCCGCCGCTTGGGCCTCGCATCGGCGCCACATTGACGCTATCTCCTTCTGACGACCTTCGACGTTCGAACGCTCGGTCGGGTATTGGGATTTTACGCTAGAAATTACAAAAGGATAAATTAAAAATATTATCCTAAAAAAATAAATAAAAAAAAATAAAAAAATAAAAAAAAAAATCCTAAAAAAATATATATAAAAAAAAAAATTAATAAATAAATAAAATTAATTAATTAATTATTTTTTAATTTGTTATAAATATTATCCTCATTTAATTTTGTAGTTTGTAAGATTTCTGACCTTGTTTATTTCCTTTATTTATTAATTATTCTTTGTTTATTATTATTATTTTTTTTAAATGGATCTAGTTTAGTAATGACAAACTTGCATATGGATTAATTTATAATTGAATTGTAATTTAATCTGAAATAAATGAATTATTATTATTTATTTAAATTCTATGCTCCCGATTGGGTCCGAACCCATGACCTCCGAATTCCATGGTGGGGTTCAAATGAATCCCCGCTTAACCGTAGCGATCCTCTGACTAAATGAGCTAAGTGAGGCGTATATTGTCGGAGTCAGATATGCAGACTCACTGTAGAGCTACAAAACTTTTTTGAAGTGAAAACTTCTTATGGCGCGTTGGGCACTTTTGTGGGTGAGCATTTTCAGCCGTTCTCGCGACAGATGAGATTTGACGCGACAGATGAGATTTTATTTGTGTTAGTCTTTTTGTTTAACTTATACTGCCATCTATTACACAAATTGAGAAACTTAGTTTCTAGAAAGACCGCTATTCGAATGTAGATGGCGCTGATTTAATTTTTTTACTGCCATCTAGCGAATAAAAAATAAACTATATTTGTTTAAGTGAGTGCTAATAGATGGCAGTAGCAGATCGTTTCAAGAAATATCAGATGAGATTTTACACAGATATACAGTTTTCACTTCTGCCTGCACTCCCGGATTTTTTCCAACTCAAGCATGATTCTAAGGTCCTGCTCGAGTTAAAATTTAAAGTCTATCAACTCATTAATTTATTCGATAAATATCACTACATAGTATAAAATAAAGTCACTTTTCGCCGTCCCTATGTCCTTTTGTATGCTTAAATCTTTAAAACTACGCAACGGATTTTGATGCAGTTTTTTTTAATAGATAGAGTGATTCAAGAGGATGGTTTATATGTATAATACATGCATAATATAGCCGTGCGAAGCCGGGGCGGGTCGCTAGTTTACAATAAAAACATTCCAATAATAGTGATTTTTAGAACTCTAATGTGGGTCTGCAATTCTGACTCCGAATAAAAAACATCTATGAAACAACTCACGAGTCAGCCAAGAGTCCAACAGTGTGGACCTTCTCCTTCAACGGCTCCAGTTCCCTCTCCAACTGCGCATGTCTCCGCTGCAAGGCCTGCACGGTCCTCAGGTCGGCAGCAGGTGACGCCGGGGCTGCGAGTTGTTGCTCCTTCTCTGCCATCCAGTCTAGGGCTTCGTCGCATGTACGGCTGAATAGTTCCACGCTGGGGGTAGATAGGTAGGTTGACGATAAAGTTGGCACAGTGGTCACCATGCCGGACTGCTAAACACAGGGTTGCAGGTTCGATTCCCGCCTCAGACATGTGTTTATGCTTAGATATTTGACTGTAGTCTGTATTATCACTACATAGTATAAAACAAAGTCGCTTTCTCTGTCCCTATATCCCTTTGTATGCTTAAATCTTTAAAACTACGCAACGGATTTTGATGCGGTTTTTTTAAATAGATAGAGTGATTCAAGAAGAAGGTTTATATGTATAATACATGCATAATGTGAGATATTATCTTGAACGCATCGTATATAGTCTAATTGGTAGACTGTCAATGTCAAAGATCTCTCCCTCTCTTCCTACCCGGTCACCACAACCATGTCATGTGCTCTATAAATAAATGTCCGTAATTAATTAATTTGCGGGTTTGATTTGAGACACCACACATAATATAGCCGTGCGAAGCCAGGGCGGGTCGCTAGTTTGTATATATTTACAAAAGAAAATATAAGTAGTATATGAGTTGTCTAGCACCCATAACACAAGTGTAGTTACTTAGCTTGGGGCTAGATGGCGATGTGTGGAATGTCCTGCAATATTTATTTTTGACAACTATATTTGTACAACACAGGAAGAAACAGAACACGACATACACAAAGTAATAGCTAGAAAGTATAAGTTGCACAAATGGGCGGCCTTATCGCTGACAGCGATCTCTTCCAGGCAACCAAGAAGAAATCTCCAAAGAGAATTTTCTTACAGGTAAGGGGTTAATAAATTTTACACATCCTAACTTAATTTTCAAGACGTTTCAAAGTAATGTAATGCACTGCATTATTCCTATTTGTTGACTTTTTACATTTTGGTAAAGTCGTTAGTGCCGGTTCAAATCTCAGCGCAACAATTTCTTTTGCTGCCAAGTTTATTCTTTCTTTCTTTTTGCTGCGTATTTTTTTCTTTTATTTCTTTTTGCTACGTATTTTTTTCTTTTATTTCTTTTTCTACGTAATTGTTCGTTCCTTACCTACTGGCGCCCTCTAGGCTCTTCTCCTTGTGCTGTTTGAGAGTTAACAGCCGGTCCCACTGCTGGTGCAGCTGCTGTTTGCGGGCCATCGCGCGGGACGCCTGCGAGTGTTGGCTCGCTACCAACTCTTCCGCTGCGGAGTCGATGTGTTCCAGACGTTTGGACGCTGCTGAGAGGTCTGTCACGAATTTCTAGGAGGGAAAAAAATAATAATAATTTTTTCTTTCTATTTTTACTATAATAATTTTGTAAGGTATTCTTAATCTTGATTTTATGTACGCAGCAGATCAGTTATTTTGCGCTCTAGTAGCGCCATCTGTATATTACTGACAATTATTACTGACTCAAAATCAATGATACGCCTTTCGGAAAATCCCACAAACTCTAATTTCTGAATGCGATATACATTATCTAAAAAACTAACGGACATTTTAGATCAAATAATCCCACCGGCTCCACAATTCCCACCGACCTTATATTTTATCTTGGCAGTAACCCAACAACAGTGTAGGGATTTTTTTATAATTCCCACTAACTCAAATAGATAACGAACAGAAAAGATAAATAACGATACCTCAATTATTAAATTATAGTAAGTAATTTTGAAGTTAGGTGGGAACAGACATACAAACATACATACATACGGGTCAAACACATAACCCTCCTATTTGACTTCGCCGTAGTCGGGTAATGAAAAGAACAGAATTACTCCAAGAACAATCATGATGACAGACATCTGTCAAAGTTTCAATTAAAGAAGTATTATTTACTAATAAACTCGTAACTTCTAAATGCGATATACATTATCTAATAACCCTACAAATAATGTGAGTATGTTTTTGTCAATTCCCACCCGGCTCCACATATTCCCACCGACCTCATATTTCCTCTTAGCAGTGTCGACGCTCTCCTCCCCGTCGTTGCTCCTCAACATCTTTTCCTTGTCTTTCATCCACTTGTCGAAGTCCTCGCACTCCGCGAAGAAGCTGTACAACTTGATAGCGTCTTCGAGCTGCAAGCGCCGGGAGTTTGACAGCGATAGCAACTCATCTGGTGACACAAACAACGGGTTTTAGAAAAAAAAACCGGCCAAGTGCGAGTCGGACACGCGCACGAAGGGTTCCGTACAAAAGTTCCCACCGGTTACCAAAATCCCGACTGACCCAATAAAAGATCCTACCGGTTACCAAAATCCCCACTGACCCAACAAAGCTCCCATCGGTTCCTAAAATTCCCACAGACTCTACAAAACATCCCACCGACTCCCGAAATCAATACTGATCCAACAAAAATATTCCACCGGCTCCAAATATTCCCACGGGCTCCACAAATATCCCATCAATCCCCAACGTTCCCAAAACACACCGTAATCCTTCTCGATCTCGCCCATGCGGTCGCTAACGGCGGGCACGACCGGCGCAGGCGCAGCCCGCGACGCGCGCCGCGGCGCCGCACGCTTCACTTGCACCACTTGCTTCACTAGGACCGTCTTCTTCACCCGTTGGACAGTGCGGACCTTTTCCGGCCGACGGACTTGGACCTACGGACAAAATATTACTGTTTCAACACAATCGCAGAGTAAATCCTTAAGAATGCGGCTTAAAATGAAATTAATTTCATCTACACTAATATTATAAAGCTAAAGAGTTTGTTTGTTTGAACGCGCTAATCTCAGGAACTACTGGTTCGAAATTATATTTGTGTCCTTTGTGTTGATATTCCCAAGGAATCGGGACTTATGCGGGTGAAACTGCGGGGCGCAGATAGTTGATCATAAATCTATACTCATACTAGTTGCGCTCCGCGGTTTCACCCACGTAAGTCCAGATTCCGTGGGAATATCAAAATAAAAATTTGCCTATAGCCTTCCTCGATCAATGGTCTATCAAACTCAAAAATATTTTTTCAATTTGTGAAATAGGTCATAAATCACATACAATCACAAAATCACATAAATTCACTGACCGGCACGACTCTCGGTTCAATCTCTCTGACGTAGTTGGCTGGAACGAAGCCGTCCGTCCGGTCTGCCTTACGGACGGACCACCAGTCCGGGTTCGTCTTGTTTATAAGGAACATCACTTCACCCTTTGCCATAGATATGCCTTGGCCGGTGAACGCGTAGAGGGCTTTCACCTGGGAACGAAGAAGGATTAGTAATTTGGGGTGAGATTTTTGAGGCGTTACTTTGGGTTCGGCGGCAAATCGCCCCATTTTAGAACTGGTGCCAAGAACCAATTCTATATTTTCGATAATGGCATACAGGTGGTACTACTTTTCTAAGGATTTATTGATCCCAAAAGTGGGTAGTTTCTGTAATAATAGGCTTAATTTTCGGATAGAGTTAGTAATTCATAAAAAAAAATGTGAGAAAGTACTAAAAATGAGTACACAAGAATCATATTTATTCAAGCTTATAATTTCAAAAACGTGAATAAATGTGATCTGAAGGCCAATACTCGTAACTAACATTGTTCAAATTACATTTCAATATCATTTCGATTGCATTTCGATCACAAATAATACCCTCAAAGTAGCTCAAAATACCCTCAAAGTTAGCTTTATGTAAAACAAAAAATGACATTATGGGTATCTTTTGCAATCGAAATGTAATTTAAACCATGTTATTTATGAGAATTGGCCTTCAGGACAAACCCCTGGCTACCTGTGGCACGCTTCTCTCCTCAGTGACGGTGCGATGTTCGAGCCTCTCAACGGGTTCCTCCTCCCACACCTCGGCCGGTACAAGCCGCGACTCCGACACGAACTGGGACTCTTCGCCTGATGACGATGAGACTTCTGTCGGCAGCTGCGAGAGGAAATGTAGTGTGAATTTATGTGAATAAATATTATAGGACCAATCATCATCAATAAATAAATCAGTAAATATTGTAGGACTCCTCTCTTGCTGACGATGACACTTCTGTCGGCAGCGGCATGAATTCATGCCGATCTATTTATTCATGTATGACTTTATGTCTCTGTAGTAAAGGGCGGTGCTATGTGTGCTATTCATTTGATAGTGACGTTTTTGTGACAATAATTGTATAAATATAAAAATAATGGGAATAAAATGGTGCACAAATGTGATTTAAAGTGAAAAAGCGTGATCTTACGTGACAAATGTGATTTTACGTGAAAAAGTGTGATCTAACGTGACAAAATGTGATTTAATGCAATTAAACTAGTTTCACCTGTAAATAGTGTGACTTTTTTATGTCAATAATTGTATAAATATGAAGCAGAGAGAAAAAGGATGTGAATATAATGGTGTGCACAAATGTGATTTTACGTAAAAAAGTGTGATCTTGCGTGACAAATGTGATTTTACGTGAAAAAGTGTGATCTTACGTGAAAAAACGTGATTTTACGTAAATAAAATTGTATAGTATTTTTATTCACCTGTAATCTAGTGATTCCAGCTTCCTTCAACTTATCAGCGTGTCCCTTCAAAGCGTCCAGTTCGTCCCTATGTGCCAATATCTGTTCATGTATGTCCTTATGTCTCTGTAGTAGTGCTGCGGCTGTGTGTGCGTCGCGACCGACGTCGACGGTCGCAACTAGTGGTCGCTTCTCTTTCATCCAGGACTCAGCTTCGTTCGCGTCGCCGTAGAACTGAACAAATTGTTAAAAAAAATAAAAAAAAAATAGTAAAAAAATTATAAATTAATAAATGATTTATTATAATAAATAAATTAGCTGTCCCGGCAAACGTTTTGCCATACAAAAAAAGGAAAAATTTGAGAGGTGTCAAGGGACACCCGGATGGAACGAAGTTCCTTTCGATTAATTAGTGAAGGAATTGTAATTAAAAAAACTGGTTGCCTGTAAAGTCGGTATACGGGCGAAAGTTTTACGTGACAACAACTGTGCTCGAGTGGAAGGGACGCGTGCCTTTCACTTTTTATGTCTGTCTCTCTCGCTCTTAGGCGGGCTAACCATGCCCGCGTGCCTCTCACTCGCTCTCATTGTGAGCGCATAACGTCAGCGGAGCGTAACGCAGTTTCTTGAAGTGTCACCCGGCAAACCAATTTATAAAACGTTGTCACGTCAAAACAAATTCTTTGTATAATTATAATCGTTGCGACCCCAAACTGTTCACTGCGAAATAGAAAGACGAAACGAAAATAACTGGCCTGCTTTCTATGAGAGAGAGAGAGAGAAAAACACGCCGCACGGCTTACAACTATAGCAAAAAGTGTCGTTACAACTTTTGGTCTTAATTTTTCCGTCTAGCCCTCTTCCGCAACGCGCGCTAAATAACTACGTTCTTTGGTTCTTTGGAAAGGAAAAAAAAACAGATGTTCTATTCTCAGACCTAACGAATATACACAAAAAATTCAAACAAATCGTTTCAGCCGTTTAGGTGATGATTGGCAACACAGCGACACGATTGACATTAATATTTATACGATATCACTTAATTGTTTTGCCGTCCCGGAACCTCTCCATTAAAACTTGAACTTTATGTTGTGGTATTAAAATTCAAATTGACTTAAATATTATTACGAATAGTTTCTATGGGAATTGGGAGTATAGAAAAGTGTTGTTTTTAGAATATTTCAGGCAATTATTATATTTTTTCTCTCCTCTCGTACATTAAGGAATTTTCTAAAAAAAAAAGAATTAGTGAAATCCGTTCAGCTGTTCTCTAGATTTGCGCTTCGCAACACATTCTGCGATTCATTTTTATAACACTACATCACTACATAGTATAAAACAAAGTCGCTTTCTCTGTCCCTATTTCCCTTGGTATGCTTCAATCTTTAAAACTACGCAACGGATTTTGATGCGGTTTTTTTTAATAGATAGAGTGATTCAAGAGAAAGGTTTATATATGCATAATATAGCCAGGGCGGGTCGTTAGTTTAAGAATATAAGTATGATTCGTTGTCACTCTCCGGCTTACCTGATGCGCGTCCGCATCGTCAGCGAGCTGCTTCTCCCTCTCGGCGACGAGCTGCCGGAGCGTGTCCCACTGCTGGCCGAGGGACTCCAGCCGGCGCGATATCTCGCTGCTCTTCGGGTGCTTCGCGTCTATAAGGCTGGACACATACACATACGTATCATTTAGAAAAATACTTATCAAGAGGAAAGGGTACCGGGGGCTCTCTCCATACAAACTATTACAAACGTAGTCGACTTTTTCTCCCTTGATAATGACACTAAAACAAAACTTGTTGTTTTTTTGTTTTTGTAAAAAAACAAAAAAATTGGGGCATAGTCATGGCAGTTATAGGTTTTATGGCACAAAAATATTTGTGCTAGTGTCATTATCCAGGGAGGAAACAGTCGACTACGTTTGTATGGAGAGAGCGCAGGTACCCTTTCACCTTAACGTGTTGCCATCCTTGTCTTTTCAGTTATATTGATTTGGGTAGCCTTCCGTTAGTGAATCAGCCTGCTGCAGAGGAGTACTGATATAGGTAAGTAGCCAGCCTTGAAGCAGAGACGCCTCACTCGCTCGGTCAATGAACAAGCACAATGTGTATATTACCTCTGTCCCTTAGCCCTGTGCCGCTGCGCGATGATCTCCCTGGCCTTCATCTCCTGCATCAGGCCCGTATGTTTGTGACGTAACGCGAGCACGCCTCGGAGGTCCTTGGCCGCGATGTCCGCGCGGCATATACGCTGTTTATCCGTCACCCAACCTGGGAAATATAATAACGAGTCATTTATTGGAACATAACCTGTCAACGATTCTAACGAATATATTGACAATTGAAACATAACCTGTCAACAGTCGGTGCGATAATGTTGACAATTGGAACGTAATATGTCGACAATTGATGCGAACATGTTGACTATTGGAACGTAATAATTATGTCGACAATTGATGCGAACATGTTGACTATTGGAACGTAATATGTCGACAATTGATGCGAACATGTTGACTATTGGAACGTAATAATTATGTCGACAATTGATGCGAACATGTTGACTATTGGAACGTAATATGTCGACAATTGATGCGAACATGTTGACTATTGGAACGTAATATGTCGACAATTGATGCGAGCATGTTGACTATTGGAACGTAGTAATTATGTCGACAACTGATGCGAAAATGTTGACTATTGGAACGTAATATGTCGACAATTGATGCGAACATGTTGACTATTGGAACGTAATAATTATGTCGACAATTGATGCGAACATGTTGACTATTGGAACGTAATATGTCGACAATTGATACGAACATGTTAACTATTGGAACGTAATAATTATGTCGACAATTGATGCGAACATGTTGACTATTGGAACGTAATAATTATGTCGACAATAGATACGAAAATGTTGACTATTGGAACGTAATATGTCGACAATTGATGCGAAAATGTTGACTATTGGAACGTAATATGTCGACAATTGATGCGAACATGTTGACTATTGGAACGTAATAATTATGTCGACAATTGATGCGAACATGTTGACTATTTGAACGTAATATGTCGACAATTGATGCGAACATGTTGACTATTGGAACGTAATAATTATGTCGACAATTGATGCGAACATGTTGACAATTGGAACGTAATATGTCGACAATTGATGCGAACATGTTGACAATTGGAACGTAATATGTCGACAATTGATGCGAACATGTTGACAATTGGAACGTAATATGTCGACAATTGGTACAAACATATCGACAATTAGAACATAACCTGTCTACATCTTGACAATTGGAACATAACTTGTCAACAATTAGAACACAGTAAATTATGGTAGCAACTCTAGCAATATTCAAAACCGAGAAATAATGATTATTTAGTTAAGTTTTACGAAAACAGCAACAAACTAAAAACAATCCCTATGTTTATTAGATTAATCAATAAAAATACCTTTAATTGGCATACAAAATGTTAATAATTGGAGCATGGCCTGTCTGCATGGAATTGGCGTGGAATTACGTCTGCTTACGTAAATTACCTAGCGCTTCTTGGTGTTACTTTATCATCTATTCTGTGAAGTTTCCTTAGAAACTATGTAAAATAACTACATGAAACCTACCTTCTTCCTCGTCATGGTCCTCCAAGAACTGGTACAGGTTCCGAGCATCTTCCAGTCTCGCTTTACGATCTTTAGCGGCTTCTACCAAACTGTAATTAATAGGTAAAGTTAGACGTTATGCGATTATCTTCGGAACTACTCAACCGATTTTCATAAGATTTTGTATGAAGGTAGATAAAAAATACTTAGTAAAACTATTTCTAATTATTAATTATTATAATTTTTAGGGTTTTGTACTGAAAGAGTTTAAACGGGACCCTATTACTAAGACTCCACTGTCCGTCTGTCTGTCTGTCTGTCACCAGGCTGTATCTCATGAACCGTGATAGCTAGACAGTTGAAGTTTTCACAGATGATGTATTTCTGTTACCGCTATAACAACAAATACTAAAAACAGAATATACACCTTACGTGCGCGAGTTCGACTTGAAAATAGCCGGTTTTTAAAGTTATACTGCTTTTGGCGCGTTATAAAAAAATGATGAGAGTGAAATTTTTAGATGCGCGCACGCATCTGAAACACAAAAGTCACATGTTGCAGCTTCGTAACCCAAACAAAAAGAGGTCTAAGCTTCGAGAGTGAAATTTTAAGATGCGCGCGTAGTACTGTAACACTAAAGTAACAGGTTGAAGCTGCCCGCAAAATAAATATCAGATGGACGGACAGACGGACGTATAACTTCTCATGCGCGTACATAAATAAACAATCCCTTTTTTTGACGTGACAACGTCTAGTAAATTGATGGAACACCTGCACACAAAAGTGTCACGGTAATATTGTGTGACGTCATCCGTCAGGGCAACATGACCAGACGCGTCATGGTAACTTAGGAAACAGAGTATTGAATAATAATATCGCTCATCTGGGCTTGTGTTTTGACGAATAGAACACTTGTTTATAGGAAAAATAAATATAAAGGAAAAAAAAAAAAAAAAGAAAAAAAAAAAGGAATAACAAAAAAACTCAATTGTCCATCGTTTTCTTATGACGTTATCACGTAAAATTATCGTCCGTAAACCGACTTTACAGATAACATTTTTTTTAATTCACATATTACCACGGAAGCAGCAGTAATAGCACAGTTCGCTAGCTTACCTAGCATATTCACTATGCAGATGGTCCAGCTTGCCCTGCAGCTGCTCCAAGCTGTTCCCGGCCCGAGCCAGCCGCCTGATGCCATCATCTACAGCTCCCAGCTGCAGCTCCTGCAGCGCGTGCGCCTGCAACAGCCGCTCGACGTCCACTAGGTGCCGGCCCACGTCTTCGGATTGGAATTGAGCCTGGAAAGATGGTGTTGGTTTCATTGGGTGGATTGATGGAGTAATTGGAACGTACCCTGTCAACCATTGGCATCTATTATGTCAATAATTGTAACTCACAGTCAATGATTGGCCCCTACCCTGTCAATAATTGGAACTCGCAGTCAATGATTGGCACCTAACCTGTCAATAATTGGAACTTACAGTCAATGATTGGCACCTACCCTGTCAATAATTGGAACTCACAGTCAATGATTGGCACCTAACTTGTCAATAATTGGAACTCACAGTCAATGATTGGCACCTACCTTGTCAATAATTGGAACTCACAGTCAACCTAACCGGTCAGTTAACCTAACCTGTCAACAATTGGAACTCACAGTCAATGATTGGCACCTGCTTACAATTAGTTACACACCTTCATAACCTCCAACGTCTGCGCGACGTGGTCCGCCTCCCGCAGCATAGCGGTCAACTGCGCCAACTTCGCCAGCGAAGCTCTATGCTTCTCCAACAGCTGAAGCAGCTCGTTCCAGCGCTGTAGTACAGCTTGTTCGGTTCGGGACACAGCCTCCGAGCCGTGATAGTTCTCGCGGACCAGTTCCGCAGCCATGGCTGACAGGTCTTCGAAGCGTTCAGTCCTGTAATAAATTAAAATAAATGTATAGGGTTTAGCATTAAAAACCATATCAATTAAAAAGCGAAAAATTTGCAACTTGATCGGAATCAGTCCAATACAAGCAAATTAAAAGCCTAGTATGGAATCAGTTCCGAAACTTCGGTTCTGAAGACACCCCAAGCGGCAAAGCTTGTACTATGGTGACCAGATAAGGTACTCAAAATAACAGTAAAGAAATAATGTATATACGCATACGTCAGTTGGTTCGTAAAAACATTTTAATGAAATGCCTACAATGAACGCATTTAATGTCAACAATTGGAACATGACCTGTCACGGAATGGAACATGACCTGTCAACAATTGGAACATGACCCGTCAACAATTGCAACATGACCTGTCAACAATTGGAACATGACCTGCTACATGTTAACATTTGGATCAACCCTAAAAATACTTACCTGGCTAGTATGTCGGCGCTAATCGCCTCATGTTTCTTGACAGTGGCGTCGACCTGCGCCAGATTCGATCCGTATCGAGGATCGGATAGTACTTGGATCATTTCTTTCAAGTAGCCCTTACGGAGGACCGACTGAAAAAAAAAAACAGATTAACTAAGAAAATTACACAGATATATTATGTTTTTTTTAGACCAATATTTGATGTAAGTCTTTTGTAAATACATGATTATTTTAATAGAGAAATAATAGAAACAAATAACTATAGATCACACGAATATATGTTCCACGGCATGTATCAAACCAACAACCTCATCACGAATTAATTTTTTTTTTCTCTCTTGTTTGGCCCCAGGAACTTATGCCATTTTCATTTTGTTCTTCATTTTCAGCAGGTTTTTTTTTCTTCAGTTATGGCTTCGGACGGTTTGTGCATATAGCCAGTCTCAAGTAATATTTTGCATCAAGTTATGGCCCGATTTACAGAAATCGGGCTCAAAGTGTTTCAAGATGGTCAAGTCGTCAAGTCACAGTTTGTCAAGTCAGGGGTCATAGTAAAGCGGTGGCTACTTTACTATAACCTTGTAGGAGATTTTGGAGGCAACGAGAAAAGTCCATGTTTGACACTGATTTTTACTTTCACTACACTTGTGCACTTTCACGGAACTAAATTAGATAACTTTCCACCGGAATTATACAATTTAACTCGGTTTACAACTAAGTTTCGTGTAAATAAAACTGCAGCACGACATGTTGTTGGCTCGTTCCCGCCAAAACGAACACGAATTAATTGGATACGTAGCCGGCGACATCGCCATGCCGTCCCGGTAAGGTCCCCTGTTGGATTCGTCTTACCTTAGTATTGAATTTGTAGTTCAATTGTTCGAGTCGTTGTTGACGCAGTAATTCTGTACGGAGCGCTATCTCACGGGCGTGTTCCGCCTGGAAATTTACATAAAACAAAACAATATTTAGCAAAAAGACGAAACTGAGTTGAACATTAAAGAGAGAGAAATTACATTAGAGAGAGAAATTACATTAAAATAGTACATTGCGATACAAGTGTGGAAAATTGATCTTTGCATAGAGGCGGTTAAACACGCGCGAGCGGTACGCGAGTGCGTTTAAAAGAGCCGAGACACAAAGATCAATTTTTAAAAAAAAAATGGTGTTTAAGTTCCATCTTATGCTAATTTTATAAAATATTTTATGTCAATTTCATACAAATAAATCTATCGATTGGCGACATCGCTAATAGAAAGCAATCTTGTCATAGGGGGCTGAACGCATATGCCTAACATTTAATTTTGTTTTAGTACAAGTTTTACCTGTTCAAGTTTCTGCCAAGCCCTCTCCAAGTCCTGAGGCAGCTGGCCTTCCAGCGGCGACCAAGTCTCTCCGGTTAGACTCTTTTGCATGGTGTTTATGTGGAAATATAGAGCTTCGATTTCGGAACGCTCTTTGTATCTGAAAAATACTTTTTGTGATTACTTTTGGTTTCATGACTATAATTGGTACCAGGTAATATGACAACTATTGGAACATGACATGTCAACAGTTGGAACATGACATGTCAAAAGTTGGAACTTGACCTGTCCTAATTAGGAATACAGACCACAGTATTTTCGAAACTGTAATTTTGAAAAAACGCTTACAAAGTTTTCTGTAAAATTGAATTACTGTTAAATATAGTGCAATCGATTTATATTATTTGTTTTTTTACACAGTGTTTTTAAACTATACATGTTCGAAGATACTGTGTTTTTAATTACGAGGGCAGAATTGTTCCATGACCTATCAACAATTAGTACCCGACATGTCAATAATTAGTAAGTAACCTGTCAACAATTGGAACATGACCAGCATACAATTGGAACATGACATGTCAACAATTGAAACCTTACCTATTCAACAATTGGAACATGACATGTCAACAATTGGAACATGCCATGTCAACAATTGGCTATAAACAAGAATACTAACTTAGGCGGTTTCTCCACAGTCCTATACTGTTTGAAAGCCAGCAACAGCCTTTGGATCCCGTCCAATGAATTGGGGAACTCCCTCCCGTTGAGGTCTTCAATCTTGAGCCGTATCCAGTCAAGTAAGGTGGTGACCAGTGTACTGTATTCCGCTTTACGGCTGTCGCATTCCATCATTTGGCCGATTATCTGTGGAAAAAAATAGTATTGTTCATTTTAAACTAGCTACGCTCCACGGGATCACCGGCGTAAATCCCGGTAACGAGGGAATTTTAGGATCAAAAGTATACTATATCTTTATCCATCCCCTAATTTATGCCAATTGTCATCTTAATTGGTCCAGTCGTTTGACCAATAAAAAATTAATTAAAATTAAAAAAACCGACTTCAAAAAAACCTGAAAACAAAAATTAAAAAACCTGAAAAGAAAAACAAAAAAGTGAAAAATAATCCATTTCGGGTCACTAAGACAGCTGATAACTTAAACATAAGTACTTACTTGGAAGTCGGACTGGGTTAGATTGAATGTTGAGAGGTATAAAGAAAACATGGTGTCACCCAGTCCGACTTCCAAGTAAGTACTTATGTTTAAGTTATCAGCTGTCTTAGTGACCCGAAATGGATTATTTTTCACTTTTTTGTTTTTCTTTTCAGGTTTTTTAATTTTTGTTTTCAGGTTTTTTTGAAGTCGGTTTTTTTAATTTTAATTAATTTTTTATTTAACCATTTTTAGTGCCACTGTCACTGAAAATTCTACTCCATGAGGCGAAAGCGACTGTTTCTTCAAATTGCAACCTGTACCTAATCGTAACCCATTGAAGAGTTTGGTGATAAGAAGGTGTTTTCAGATGCTCCATTCATCGGTACCTATTTGTGTATGGGCCACTTCTATGTGGAAATGGAAAACTGAGCAATTTGTTGAATCTCGCTGTGCAGATCTGTTTATCACTCCGTAGATCCTCATCAGATCTTCATTTACGATAGGGTTCTCTATTTTGATAGAGAATTTTGATTCATTCAAACCCAGTCGGGCGAGGCAAAAGCGAATATTTTATTCAAATTGTAACCTGTAATCGTAACCGATTGAAGAGTTTTCTGATGAGAAGGTGGTTTCAGATATTCCATTTATCGGGAACTATTCGTTTATGGGCCAATGGTACTGGTGAAAATTGAAAATTGAGCAATTTGCTGCACTCTCGAGGTGCCATTCTGTTCATCAATTCGAAGATCCTCATCAGAACTTCATTTAAGATAGGGTTCTCTATCAACATTCATTCAAACCCAGTCCGGTGACTAAATTCGACTAAATTCTTTAAATCAACATTCATTCAAACCCAGTCCGGTGACTAAATTCGACTAAATTCTTTAAATTGTAACCTGTAATCGTAACTGATTAAACACTTTTCTGATGAGAAGGTGGTTTCAGATATTCTATTTATCGGTTACTATTCGTTTATGGGCCAATTGTACTGGTGGAAATCGAAAACTGAGCAATTTGCTGCACTCTCGAGGTGCAATTCTGTTCATCACTCCGAAGATTCTCATCAGATCCTCATCAAAATTTTATGGGACCACTCCTGAGGTGTCACCTTTCGAACACAAAAAGAATCATCTCAATCGGTTGAGCCGTTTTCGAATGATCGCGTAACATACACACAAAAAAAAAAAAACATACAGACGAATTGAGAACCTCCTCCTTTTTTGTTGAAGTCGGTTAAAAAGAGGGAACAAACAAATAAATAGATTAGGATTTTAATATGCAATAAGGATTCTAAGCTGTTCGAAATAAATTAAATGAAGTGTCAGCAATCGGAACACTGTCAAATATTGGTGCACACCGTCTCACAATTGGTTCACGCCATCAAGCAGTTGCCCCCCCCTGTCAACAATTGGTACACGCCATTAAATCAGTTGCTCCCCTGTCAACAATTGGTACATGATATCAAATTGATACCGCCCTGTCAACAATTGGTACACGCCATCAAACAGTTGCCCCCCTGTCAACAATTGAAGCATGCTATCAAACAGATGCCCAATTATCAACAATTGGTATACTCCGTTAAAACAGTTGCCATACCCTCTGTCAACAATTGGAACATGCCATCAAACAGATGCCACCCCCTGTCAACAACTAAGTTGCACTCACGTTAGCGATCCTCCGTCCGCTCTTCTGTTCGTTCTTCATCCGCGCGAAGGTATGGTAGTAGCTGGCGACGTACGTCATTACGGACTTCTCGTCGGGGCGCGTCGTGTCGACATCTATATATACAATCAATCATTATAATTTACTAGCTGCGCCTTGCTGTTTCACACGGGAATTTCTGAATAAAAACTAGCATATTTAATCCAGCTATTCACATACCAAGTATTATCGCAATCGGTCCAGTAGTTTTTGCGCACACACACACAAACACATCTATACATATAAAATTCTTTGTCCTGAATGACTGGCCGACAGATCAACGCACAGCCTAAACCGCTGATCGTAGAGACCTGAAACTTGGAGGGTGTGTTCTTTGTATGACGTAGCCATCCTATAAGAATTTTGAAAACATCTACTCAAACGCGGGTGAAACTGCAGGACGCAGCTAGTATATCATATAGTTAAGATTAGGATATATGCAATTAAAAACTAGTGAACGTATTGAAATGTAGCTTACCCTCAGCATCCAAGAGTCGTGGTATCCCGAGATGGTTGTGTGCAACATCGAAGGCATGGTTCAGCGTTTCCACGTGGTCCGTCGTCGGTAGCTCCGCCCAACGGAACAGATCCGGTCTGTAAAGATACAATTATATATGTTAGGACTTCTCATGTAGCGCCATCTTGTACAAAACCAAGCAAGTGAGTCATGGTGGAAATCCCAGATATTTGTATAAGGCCGGACGGATACGTACGGTTTCCGAATGCGGTTATCGCATTTCGGTTCTCGAATATTTCAAATCTATACAAAATGCTCGGACTACCGAGCTCGATAGTGCTCAAACACTGACCTATCTTTTGTAATAAAAAAAGTGATTTTTGCCTTATTTTGACATTTAAAGTTTAAAAATGCGACTAAAAACTGTGAAAGATGGATACTATAATTTGCATTTACTATGTTACCAACTAGTACCCTTATCAACAATTGGCACCCCCTGTCAACAATTGGTAAAACATGTTACCTGTGAGCGTGTATAAGCGCATTGAATCCGAGCCCGGATCGCCACGAGTCGGTGAAGTTGTGTATATGGACGCCATGGTAGCCGGAGGTCTTGCGTTGGCACCATAGTAGAAGCGCGTCTTTCGCTGATTTCTTCTCCGATGATTCGTTCTCTTCATCCTAAATAAAATAGATTTTTTTTATAAAGATTACGTACCTAATTGTGTTTTTAAATAATTTTATATTAATCAATTAAAATTATTTGTAATTTGAAGTATGAAGTAAATGGCTAACTTTTTCCAGAATTTGTCTCACCCCTGTCAAATTGTAAACAGGCTCTCTACCTGTCGACAATCAGTCCCAGATTTATCACTAAAATATAAATAAATAAATAAATATTGCAGGACATTCCACACATCGCCATCTAGCCCCAAGCTAAGTAACTAGACTTGTGTTATGGGTGCTAAACAACGGATATACTACTTATATACTTTTCTTTTGTAAATATATACTTATAATACATAGAAACAACCAGACCACAGACAAATATCTAAGCATAAATACTTGTCTGAGGCGGGAATCGAACCCGCGACCCTGTGTTTGGCAGTCCGGCATGGTGACCATTGTGCCAACTGGGTCGTCGAAAAAATGAAATAAACCTTTTGATAAATCTGGGAGGGTGCACAACTAGCATCCCTCTGTCAACACCTAGCACCCCCCCCTTGTCAACAACCGGTTCTTTATACTTACGACATCGATCTCTATCTCCTGTATCTGGAAGCGCAGGATGATGGTCCATATCAGGCCGAGGATCAGGCGCGGGTTGCCGTCGACAATGTCTTCAGCTCCTATCGATTCTAATCGGACCTGGGAACAAATAAATTATATTATAATATTAACAACTGACAACAGCGTCATGGTAAACGTCACGCATCTCGCGTTTTATATTGTTTAATAATAATATCGCTCATCTGAGCCTGTGTTATGGTGACGTGTGACTAATAGAACTATATAATGGAATCAAAATATGTATAAAGGAAAAAAAATATGTAATTTATGTAACGGGATAACAAAAATAAATTCTATTCGTTTTCTTAGGACGTTATCACGTAAAATTATCGTCCGTAAAACGACTTTACAGACAACCATTTGATTATTTTGTTTTGTAATTATGTCTAAGTACTTAGGTATATGTTATTTTTGTTTAACTTTTTTTTCTTGTTCGTGTGCTTATCTAATAAATGTCTATTCTAAAATAAATAAATAAATATTACAGGACATTCCACACATCGCCATCTAGCTCCCAAACTAAGTCACTACACTTGTGTTATGGGTGCTAGACAACTGATATACTACTTAAAAACTTTTCTTTTGCAAACATATAATTATAATATATAGAAACAACCAGACCACAGACAAATATCTAATCATAAATACTTGTATGAGGCGGGAATCGAACCAGAAACCCCGTGTCCTACAGCCTTATTCCAAAACGACGTTTAGGGATACTCCGAGATGTAGATTTATACCTTAGATTTGGATACAGATTTACTCGTAAACTACAGTCTAAACACTATCCCTATATAATCTATGGAGAAAGTGCTTAGACTATAGTTCCTATTAGATTATATAGGGATAGTGTTTAGACTATAGTGCACGAGTAAATCTGTATCCAAATCAAAGGTTTGAATCCACATCTCGGACTATCCTTAAACTTCGTTTTGGAATAAGGGGGCTAGTGTCTGTGTCGTTCTATTCTATTTAAATTAAAAAATATAAAGTATTAACGCTATCAAAGTAAATAACTATCTAATCTAACAGCTATATGAGTACAGAAGCCATACAAGTCAAGTATTTGCAGTCACCACTCACCAACGATCGACCTACTCAAACAATAACCTACTTTACCTGACTTTGTTTACGTATTTCCGTATTCTATTACCTTTATTTTCAACCAAACTATCCTGATATATTATAAAGTAATTTAAACTCAAACTCTAAATTTTTTATTCAGTGCCATGCAGTACAATTACATCACTTTTAAACGTCTTAAAAATTACGTTAGGATGTGTGCCTTCGGAACACGCCCACCAATGAGAAGAAGGCACAAGAAACTCATGGGGTTTTTTTCTTTTTTTTGATAATGCTCACAAAGGTCAAGATAATCAAACTTATAACACCCCGTCGTTTTTGCGTCGGGGGTTAAAAATTTACAAATTAAAATTATGCCTATTATGTTTTTATTTATAATATGGAAAATAATAATGTAAATGTTCTTTTTCTGAAATAAATGATTTATTATTATATCAAATTATCGTGTCGCGGTGTTTACCTTTGTCCACCTAAACGGCTGAACCGATTTGTATGAAACTTCTTGTGTGTATTCGTTAGGTCTGACAATCGAACAACATATTTTTTTTCCTTTTTTTTGTAAATGGCAAAACAACGTTTGCCAGGACAGTTAGTACTTTAATAAAGATAATTAAACATGTGGCACCTAGAATACAAACCATTCAAGCCATTGATATTAGTAACATACAATTTTAGGTACATGAAAATAGGGACCTATGCCTTGGAAGGAAAATGATATCAAACACGAATGGTTCCGTACCATTATATGTTTTCTGTTTTTAGTATTTGTTGTTATAGCGGCAACAGAAATACATCTGTGAAAATTTCATCTGTCTAGCTATCACGGTTCATGAGATACAGCCTGGTGACAGACAGATAGACATTGGAGTGTTAGTAATAGGGTCCCGTTTCTACCCTTTGGGTATGGAACCCTAAAAATGTAATTGGTAGTGATTCTCTTAAGGTGAAAGGGTACCGGCGGACGCTCTCTTCATACAAACGTAGTCGCAAACTGTTCCCTCCCTGAATAATGACACTAGAGCAAATATTTTTGTTGCATATATAGATAGCATAATATATAGATGGGATTGTCCGTTTATGCGGCACTGCTGTGAAAGACACATTCCAATTACACGTAGGCCACGTAGCTACGATTAGCAGTATTTTTATTTTAATTTCAATATTATCTTATTTGTATGTGGATTGTGTTTTATATTTTAATAATTGGGATTGAAATGATATTTATAATTGACTTTTATTTTGATCTATTGTTTGACTTATTATATATTTTACTTATTGACTTTTTACTAAATTTCACTTTTAACATTTAATTTGCATATTTTTATTTTGAAAATTATGATATTATGATATTCTGATTTGTTTATTTTGATATCCTATAACATTAATTCTCTGTAAATGGGTGTAATTTGCCTGAATAAATAGTTATTTATTTATTTATAAAACTTATAACTGCCATGACCATGCCACTATGTTTTTTTTTTGTCTTTTAAATATTAATTTCTATGATAATTAGAAAATTAAAAAAACCAAGACATACCTTAATTTACCTAATTAATGATGTAAGTATTTCAAGTAGCAAATGAAACGGCCTTTGTTACAACCTTCAATTTATCCGCGAGATAAGATAATATAAACACGATGATAATGCGCGTGTTTCTTGATAATAAATAGATATTGTAGATTTATGATTATTGTTTTCTTACTATTACCTGTGCCTGTGTTACTTTATATTGTGACATGTTTTGCTTTAAGGTGAAAGGGTACCGGCGCTCTCTCCACACAAACGTAGTCGACTGTTTCCTCCCTGGATAATGATACTAGCATAAAAATTTTTGTTGCATAAAACCTATAACTGCCATGACTATGCCCCTATGGCTTGGTTTTTTCATTTTCTAATTATCATATAAATTAAGATTTAAAAAACAAAAAAACAAAACAGAGGCATGGTCAATATGGTCATATTGGTCATGGCAGTTATAAGTTTTATGCAACCTAAATATTTGCTCTAGTGTCATTATCCAGGGAGGAAACAGTCGACTACGTTTGTATGGAGAGAGCGCCCGGTACCCTTTCCTCTTAATTTTTCATTAATTGTCACTGGTCAACTATTAGGTCACACATTGTCAAAGTCAAAATTCCTTTATTCAGTTGAAATAATTCGCTAAGATTACATTAAATTAAAAATCTGTTATTTTACCCCTATTACTAACACTCCACCGTCTGTCCGTCTGTCACCAAGCTGTATCTAAAGAACCGTGATAGCTAGACAGTTAAGATTTTGACAGATTATCTATTTTTGTTGCCGCTATAACATATTAACAGAAAAAAAAAATTTCAATATAATAATAATAATAAAATCATTTATTTCAGGCTACGAAGGCCCATAGATACATACCTTATAGACTAACATACATATTTTATAATATAAATTGAAAATGTTAATAAATAACTTACAACAAATAATAACTGCACCGACCGTTTAATACCGTTTAATATGACGATTACCGTATTTATTAACCATCATTTAGGTCTTTAGGTGTCAACAATTGTCCCCCCACCCCCCGTGTCAACCACTGACACCGCCTGTCAACAATTGACACTGTCAATAACTGGCACCCCCATATCAATAACTAGAACCCCCCCTGTGTCTACAACTATCAACCCCCATATCATAACGACCCAGTTTGCACAATGATCACCATGCCGGACTACCCAACACAGGGTTGCACAACAAGTATTTATGCTTAGATATTTGTCTGTGGTCTGGTTGTTTCTATGTATTATAAGTATATATTTACAAAAGAAAAGTATATAAGTAGTATTTCCGTTGTCTAGCACCCATAACACAAGTTTAGTTACTTAGCTTGGGGCTAGACGGCGATGTGTAGAATGTCCTGCAGTATTTATTTAGTATTTATATTGTAAATGGGCATATAGGTATGTAAAGTAAAGTAAACCAAAGGTAGTATATTTATGTTACCTATTTACTGTATGTGAATGGGGGGGCGTTATTTGTAACTGACACCCCCCCCCCCTCCATGTCAACAACTGACACCCCCCTGTCAACAACTAGCACCCCCTGTCAACAACTAGCACCACCCTGTCAACAACTAGCACCCCCCCCCTGTCAACAACTAGCACCACCCTGTCAACAACTAGCACCACCCTGTCAACAACTAGCACCCCCCCTGTCAACAACTGACACCCCCTGTCAACAACTAGCATCCCCCTGTCAATAACCAACCCCCCCTGCCTTACCTTAGTATGCAAGAAGCTGAGACTCTTGTTGACGTTCTCAATCTTGTGTACCCTCATCCGACCGGAGTTGGGTCTCGGCAGCCTCTCGCCGCTGATGATCTCCAGCAGCTTGAGGAGTCGACGTCCGTCCGCCAGGTCCACGAACAGATCCTCCACCTCCATACGTGCCTGGGGGGGAAAAATAATTAAAAAACATACATACAACCGAATTGAGACCGAACCTCCTCCTTTTTTGAAGTCGGTTAAAAATAATAATTAAATATTGCAGGACAATCCACACATCGCCATCTAGCCCCAAGCTAAGTAACTACACTTGTGTTATGGGTGCTAGACAACGGATATACCTACTGACTGACAGACGGATCAACGCACAGCCTAAACCGCTGATCGTAGAGACCTGAAACTTGGAGGGTGTGTTCTTTGTATGACGTAGGCATCCGATAAGAAAGGATCTTTCGAAATTCTACCCCTTGGGGGGTAAAACAGGGGGGGGGGGGGCAAAGTTTGTATGGGAGAACGTGATACCTTGATCGAATTTTCAACTTCTACGCGGACGAAGTCGCGGGCAAAAGCCTATATATAAAGTAATTTAAACATATTTAATGCATAATTGCATATTTTACACTCGCTCCGTATCTGTTGACCTCCATTTTATTTATAGATATGAAATCACTATTGTTTACTACTAGAAAATAAATACCTAACTTATACGAGCTTATTTTTAGGGTTCCAAAGGGTAATTATTTTTAATGAAATGTCTTTAGTGACCCTCGCAAGGTTAAGACGAACCGATTAACGTAGGAATCATCAAAATCCGCCCACGCGTTTGGGCTCTAGAGAGCCACATAGGTTCAAACATACATACATAGACTGATGAACACATTACCACTCCTTTGCCTTGCGCAGTCGGGTAAAAATGAGACCCTATTTTGACGACCCAGTTGGCACAATGGTGACCATGCCGGACTGCCAAACATAGGGTTGCGGGTTCGATTCCCGCCACAGACAAGTATTTATGCTTAGATATTTGTCTGTGGTCTGGGTGTCTGTATGTATATTAAGTATATATTTACAAAAGAAAAGTATATAAGTAGTATATCCGTTGTCTAGCACCCATAACACAAGTCTAGTTACTTAGCTTGGGGCTAGATGGCGATGTGTGGAATGTCCTGCAATATTTATTTATTATTTATTTACTAAGACTTCACTGTCCGTCTGTCTGTCACCAGGCTGTATCTCATGAACCGTGATAGCTAGACAGTTGATATTTTCACAGGTGATGTATTTCTGTTGCCGCTATGACAACAAATACTAAAAACAGAATACATATAATGGTACGGAACCATTCGTGCGCAAGTCCGACTCGCACTTGGCCGTTTTTTTATAAAGTTAAATGTGTAAAGAAAAATAAAGCTATTTTTATTTTACGTATTTTTTTATGTTATTTTTTGCTTTATATTATTTATGAAGTAGATATTGTATTTACCTAGTATTTATATTATTTAGTATCTGAAGTTTTCAAGAATATTTCATTTATCATATATTTATTTATAGCCGTTTATCTAATAAATAGTTTAGTTATGTTTTTCCTTATTAGTTCATTTACAATGATTTAATGTCAGAAACTCACGTAACGTATGATCACATACTATGTGTCATATTTTACATTAGGTACCTACCTATACATATATTTATCTGTATGTAGTTATGTATCTATACTAATATTTTAAAGCTGAAGAGTTTGTTTGTTTGTTTGTTTGAACGCGCTAATCTCAGGAACTACTGGTTCGAAATGAAAAAAAATTTTTGTGTTCGATAGTCCATTTATCGAGGAAGGCTATAGGCAACTTTTTATTGAATGAATGAATGAATGAATGAATGAATGAATGATATATTTTGAAATGAATGAAATATTTTGATATTCCCACGGAATCGGGAGTTACGCGGGTGAAACCGCGGGGCGCAGCTAGTTTATTATATATTTACCTTGCAGGTGTTGCCTAGCAACATGGTATATGTTGCTAAGCAATATACCGTATTGACAACTATCGAGATTCCATTAAGCCACGATTGTAGAACAGAATAAAAAAGTGAGTCAGTGGTGTGTCAGTGGTGTCTCGATAGAATAGTCAACGTTAGGAGAATACGAATTTGACATGTAATGTCATATTTTTGACATTAAATTTCTATTACGATTATATCGACACACTATTGAAATACAATTGTGTTAGCAGACTTAGGCCCCAGGAAAGTTGAGGAAGTTGGAAAAAGGAAGTGACTTTGTTTTATACTATGTAACTAGCGACCCGCCCCGGCTTCGCACGGCTATATTATGCATGTATTATACATATAAACCTTCCTCTTGAATCCCTCTATCTATTAAAAAAAACCACATCAAAATCCGTTGCGTAGTTTTAAAGATTTAAGCATACATAGAGAATAGGGACAGAGAAAGCGACTTTGTTTTATACTATGTAGTGATTATGGCTGTTTATGCTGCCAAACGCAACGCGCCAGAAATACCCGTCGCTTACAAATAACATTGTTATAGGGAATTTTGGGCTTAAGTCACACCAAAATATCGGTAAAAATCTCTCCTACAATTCCATCTCAGCACTTTTGAGAAACACAAAACACACTCGATACAATTAATTATTTTCACCAACGAAGGCGACCGGTTCCAGTAGTAACTATTTAGTAGGCTGTGTACCAAGGTCGTTGGCGTATGAACCTTCCTTAATTTATTACACCCCCCCGTGTGGGGACGACGACGCCCGTCTACACCACGGATCCGCCCCGTCCCCTGCGGCAGCTGATAACCCAGTGTTATATAAACGTGCAGCACGGACGTGCTCCGCTACGGACTCGGCCCGCTCTAATGAGAATCATACCTAAAAAGTACAGTTGCAAACTCTGAAGCGACAGTTTGAGTTGAATTATTTACCTTCTGCAAGAACGAGTTGATCCATTTTGTGAAAGTCTTCTTCTGTATATGTAACCTCTCCTCCTGGAGGGCCTTGATCCGTCCCTGCTCGAACTTGAGCGCGTCCTCACGTTGTGTCATGTTGGTACGTTGCTGGACTGCGGCCGCGAACCCACCCGGCTCATATTGCGGACCTAAACAATACAAACATATACGTTAAATATATGTCAACTAGCGACACGCCCCGGCTTCGCACGGCTATATTATGCATGTATAAACCTTCCTCTTGAATCACTCTATCTATTAAAAAAACCGCATCAAAATCCGTTGCGTAGTTTTAAGATTTAAGCATACAAAGGGTTATAGGGACAGAGAAAGCTACTTTGTTTTATACTATGTAGTGATTACTCTCTGTTGTCTGAGGAGGCTTACAGCTAACCGATGATCGTTTACGGTCGTGCAGGTTAAGCGACGCCTGGCGCGGTCATAACTTCGATGGGTGGACAATTAGTAGTGTGGCAAAAATATGTTTTCCTGAGCCCCTCCGTGCTTCGAAAGGTACGTAAAGCCGTTGGTCCCGGTTGCTATCTCTAGTAGCAGTCGTTAGGTCAAGTTAGAGGCCTTACTGAATCTAACAATAGGTGAGCCACACCACTATACGAGAAGAAGAAGAAGACTCTCTGTTAAGTGTCCCATATCACGGCGCTTGGCTAATTTTTTATGAATTATGGCTTCGCACGGCTTGTGCATTTAGCCACTGGTACATTTTATTATATACAATTTATATTATTTTAAAATATACATAACAAAGTAGACTTTAATTTCTGTAGGTACCTGTAAAGTTGATAATTCTACTAAAAAAAAAAAACAACATACAGACGAATTGAGAACCTCCTCCTTTTTTTAAATCGGTTAAAAATATAAAAATTACCATATTTCCTCGTTGGTTGATATTCTTGGTAAGAATGGAAGCTGACATTACTCAACTGTCTCTGCATTTTAACACATTACTGGCAACACTTTCATATATCACTACTGTTTTTTGGTACAATTTTAATATGGTAACACTTTTTCGTAGAATATTTTGTTTGATCCGTAAAATTATTGTTTGGTTTGATTTCGGATGGCAAGCTAAAGATAGAAAAAAATATATATTTTCATAAAATTAAAGTGAATAAATTATTAACAACCCGCCCCGGCTTCGCACGGCTATATTATGCATGTATTATACATATAAACCTTCATCTTTAATCATTCTATCTATAAAAAAACCGCATCAAAATCCGTTGCGTAGTTTTAAAGATCTAAGCATACAAAGGGACATAGGGACGGCGAAAAGTGATACCTAATAAAATAAAGATCATTTTGTTTGAACATATTGCACACAAATATTACGTATATAAATACAAAATGCCGTTATGTAGAGCAGTAATTATACAGTTCATATGCAAGCCATACATGCTCCAGTGATCTTACATTCAATCATAGAGAGAGGAACAGTAACCACCTCTGTGGCTACAGTGTGAGTGATTTAGACATTCTTTTGTTTCCGTTTATATTATACTAGCGACCCGCTCCGGCTTCGCACGGCTATATTATGCATGTATTATACATATAAACCTTCCTCTTGAATCACTATATCTATTAAAAAAACCGCATCAAAATCCGTTGCGTAGTTTTAAAAATCTAAGCGGTCAAAGGGAAGTAGGGACAGAAAAAGCGACTTTGTTTTATACTATGTAGTGATCATGTGTCAACGAAGGGGTTTTATTAATACGAAAGGGGGTTGTTCTAGACTCCGAGGCGAACAACTTTTGTTCTACGACTTTTGGAAATTCGAACTGTTTTTTCGATAATTCTGAGGGAATACTTGAAAATCAGCTGTTTCATACTTCAAACTTCGAACGAAATGTTCGAATTTCAAAAGTCGTAGAACAAAAGTTGTTCGTCTAGCTAGAACAACCCCCTTTCGTATAAAAACCCCTTCGCTGAAACACATTGTATAGATCGTCTTTATAAGCTAATATATTTGACGACCCCAGTTGACACAATGGTCACCATGCCAGACTGCCAAACACAGGGTTGCGGGTTGCGATTCCCGCCTCAGACATGTATTTATGCTTAGATATTTGTCTGTGGTCTGCTTGTTTCTATGTATTATAAGTATATATTTACAAAAGAAAAGTATATATACTTAAGTAGTATCCGTTGTCTAGCACCCATAACACAAGCCTAGTTGCTTAGCTTGGGGCTAGATGGCGATGTGTGGAACGACCTGCAATATTTATTTATTTATCAGCCCGGTTTTTCATGGCAATAAAACTTTTGCCGGGACAGCTAGTTTCAATCTAAAATTAATAACACAAAGAGTTTGACATAATATTTATGACGTCACCATCATCACGTCATTTGCCACGTCACAACAGCACGTCTCACTCGAGATTATCCATTGAATGCGTAATGTATTGAGAATTTCCCCCCAAGTGAAACTATATGAAAGTTGTGTTCTCTCTCGTACTTTATGTATGTGAGCTGGAATAAACGCCTCCTCAACTAAATACTAATAACTAATAAGGTACGTGCCGGTAATAAGAGCCTCCTGTCACCTTAAGACCAGTGTGAGGCTGTAAATTTCCATACAAAAAGCGGTAACTATTTCCCCCCCAAAAACGAAGTCAGATTTTGATAATTTTTGAAAATGTTCTAGATCTAATGGAAAACTAGGTTTAACCGTTATCATGTTAAAGAAATATTGCCTAAGATAAAGTTATTAGTATCTGAATATCTATATTTTTGACTTAAAAACTTAATCGAGCGTTTCAATTGTTTTTTAATCATAGACTAAACTGAATTACTTAAAAAGAAAAACGTATAAACCTAGAATAAGATGCAGTGAATTTAATGAGACCAAATTTATTTCATTTTGTGAAGGATGAAGGGGGTAAAAACGTTACGGTCCGCTACATTATTTGAAAGCAAAATGAAGGCAATTACGTCCGAACTTAAACTCTCTCTATCGCACGATACCTACTAAAATAGGAATAATTATTTTTTGCTAAATCAACAGGTTCGATTCCCGGCTAGAGACTCCCCGCGACTTCCCGGCGACTTTAAAAAAAATTTAATGATGCAATTTTAGTTTTTGTCAAATTCGGGCACGCAACTCCTTTTACCATTTTTCGCTATCTCTTATAGTTTAGGATATAGCCCATGTAAAAAGATCATCCTGTATATAACATTTTCGTTTTAGTTACCAAACTCCTCCGAAACGGCTTGACCGATTCTCATGAATTTTTTTGTGTATATTCCGTAAGTTTTGAGAATCTAACAACTACTTTTCTTATATGGAAAACATGCAACGTTTACCGGGCAGCTAGTATTTTTATATTTGCTAAATGGTATCGTATTTATTGCATAGCTTTTATCGCGGGCTTTGAGCGCGGCGACCGAATCAAGAAATTCCGTAACGAAAATAAAACCTAACACCCCCCACTCCGCCTACCATGTAGCTGTGTATGTATATGGTACGACTGTACGAAGCTCGCACAATGCAATAGCTTTACCGCGGCAGTTCCCTAGTGCCACACGTTTCTCTTCATAGTTGAGGGCACAATGCGACTCGTGTCATACTGCCGGCTATCCGGCCATAGTGTATGGTCAGTGGCCAGCCAATGACCGTCTACTGGCCATTAACATAACGGATGGTTAATTACTTGTGTGTGATTGTACTAGCTACACGACCCGGTTTCGCACCCGTAGCAGCCTCATTCGCCGGACTGCCAAACACAGGGTTGGGGGTCGATTACCGCCTCAGACATGTATTTATGCTTAGATATTTGTCTGTGATCTGCTTGTTTTTATGTATTATAAAAAGTAGCCTATGTGTTAATCCAGGTCTCCAGCTATCTACCTACCAAGTTTCATCGAAATCGGTCCAGTAGTTTTTGTATGAAGGAGTAACAAACATACATACACACACACAAACTTTCACATTTATAATATTACTAGCTGCGCCCCGCGGTTTCATCCGCGTAAGTCCCGATCCCTAATCCAGGTCTCCAGCTATCTAGATACCGATTTTCATCGCAATCGGTCCAGTAGTTTTTGCGTGAAGGAGTAACAAACATACATACACACACAAACTTTCACATTTATAATATTAGTAGGATAGGATAGATATAAACCCTCCTCTTGAATCACTCTATCTATTAAAATCCGTTGCGTAGTTTTAAAGATCTAAGCATACAAAGGGATATAGGGACAGAGAAAGCGACTTTGTTGTATACTATGTAGTGATAGTAGGATAAGTATATATTTACAAAAGGAAAGTATATATTATAAGTAGTATATGAGTTGTCTAGCACCCATAAAACAAGTGTAGTTACTTAGCTTGGGGCTAGATGGCGATGTGTGGATGTGTGTCTTTTTGTATTGGATAGTCCATTTATCGAGGAAGGCTATAGGCTACTTTTCATTTTGATATTCCCACGGGATCTGGACTTACGCGGGTGAAACCGCGGAGCGCAGCTAGTATTTAATAATAGCAGTTATGGAGCTCTACATTGTGTCTGCACTTTTGTTGCCTGATCGTACCTAAATGGTTACAAGGACTAGTTAGTTAGTAACTCTGTGAGAATACCTTTATCTCAATTTTCAATGTTATTTTATTACTTACTATGAGATCACAATGACGTCATTAGATCCGCGTAAGTACTAAAGTATGCGCCATAATAGTTTACGCGAATTTGGATTGTTCATTTTTTTTTAAATAAAAATTATAAACCATTTAGAGATTTTTATTTTGTTCCTATGACAAAGCGTAAGAGAATTGAAATAGTTTATAATATGATAGTAAAAGGTTAATTATGAAAAATTTGATTTCTAAATGTTGCTCAAATAATAGAAACAAAGTTATTTTTCATTACTCATACTCCGAAAGTAGGTCTAAAGATGCATGAAGAGCGTGTAGAAAATAAAATTTCCAGCCCTAGGGCTTTTCTCTTTCACTGACAGCTGTCATGTCAAATTATGGCTTCGCACGACTTGTGCAATGTGCATGTAGCCAGTATCAGTAACATTACGCATAAGGAACTTTAAAAACCTAACCTCCTTGCTTTAAGTAACACCAAAGAATAACACTACATGTATATAACCTCTTTGGTCCCAACCTTGTAAGAGGATCAGGTAGTATGGAGTCTCACTCTCGTTGTTAGGAAGAATTTTATGTATTATTCGTAATGAAAAGCACAGTGTTTACCTCGGGTGAAAGACTCATTAAGTCCCTCGAACTATTAGCGCCAAACTCCGTCTCGGGACTTGTAATGAGTGACTTTCACACCTAGGATAACAATGTACTATTGTGATAAATATATTTGATTTAGTGAATTACATTTTTGTTGTTCTTCTAGTGTCGAACATTAGTGCTTTTACCTTAATAAAAACGAAGTTCCGTCCGAAAAGCCAAAAAATATACGCGACGAATTGAAAACTTCCTTTTTGTGAAGTCGGTTAAAAACAATAATTCTTCGTTTAGATAATTAGTTCAATCAAAATAGACTGCGTGTGATCAAATTCAGTGAATCAATTAATGAAAAGCTGAAAAACATAGTTAATAATAGTAAGTATGTAATACCACAGAATCTACAACCTAATGAGAAAAGATTTGTTTGTTTGTTTGTTTATATTGAATAGGCTCCGAAACAACAGGGGCCTAATTCTCCTAACACAATTGTGTTTCAATAGAGTGTCGATGGAATCGTTACAGACATTTAATGTCAAAAATGTGACATTACATGTCAAATTGGTATTCTCTTAGTGTTAACTATTCTATCGGAACACCACTGACTCACTTTGGCATTCTGCTCCAGAATCGTGGCTCTCGATAGTTGTCAAAACGATATATCGCTTAGCAACATATACCATGTTGCTAGGCAACACCAGCGACGTATCTATTACCATTCCATTGAGACTCCATAGTTATTAAAACTTTAGCATAATCACTACATAGTATAAAACAAAGTCGCTTTCTCTGTCCCTATTTCCCTTTGTACGCTTAAATCTTTAAAACTACGCAACGGATTTTGATGCGGTTTTTTTAAATAGATAGAGTGATTCAAGAGGAAGGTTTATATGTATAATACATGCATAATATAGCCGTGCGAAGCCGGGGCGGGTCGCTAGTACCAAATAAAGTCACAAGCTGGATATAATATCAGTCTCGACATAATGACAATGGTAAGTCCAAATAGCAGAATAAGGCCCCTGGACCGATTTAGATCAAACTTGGTTAGGGGGTACATTGATTCACTGACAGTAACATAGGGTACTTTTTATCCCGATATTCCCACGTAATTGGGAGTTACGCGGGTGAAACAACTCGGGTCTTCCCTTCATTTGTACCAGTCAGGAAAGACAGACTCAGGCAACCGATTACCTTGTTCTATTATAATTTAGAACGATCACTACATATTATAAACCAAAGTCCTCCGCCGCGTCGCTATAAACTCAAAAACGACTGCACCGATTTTCATGCTGTTTTCACCAATATATATGGTGATTCTCGAGGAAGGCTTTAGTAATATAAAACAAAACTAAAACGCGCACGAAGTCGCGGGCGATAGCTAATTTAAACTATAAGGAAAAAAAATTTATAATAATACAATTTTCATATTCGTATCGGAAACATGAAATTGATTACCTCTTTTGCGTAATCGATGAACTTTTCTAAGAAATTCAAGGTTTTTTTTATAAAGAAATACCTGCATGTATATATTATTATCTATTTATATATGTTGTAATGACGTCATTCGTAGATAGATAAGTTAGAATCATTGGTCACTAGCCGTACGAGTGTTTGCCTTATCATTTACTGATAAAATACTTTTACGGTGACTCATTTTTAAACAGACTTTTAAAAATCAACTTTACTGTTAGCATTTTTTTTAAATTAAATTTAAAATTTTAAAAACTCCAGGGGCCTAAGTCTGCTAACACAATTGTGTTACAATAGTGTGTCGATATAATCGTAATAGAAATTTAATGTCAAAAATATGACATTACATGTCAAATTGGTATTCTACTAACGTTGACTATTCTATCGAGACACCACTGACACACCACTGACTCACTTTTGTATTCTGCTCTACAATCGTTTGTCAAAACGGTATATTGCTTAGCAACATATACCATGTTGCTAGGCAACACCTGCAATGTAAATATTACCATACCATTGAGACTCCATAGTGCGATGTTATTCAAACTTTAGCAGAATACCAAATAAAGTCACAATCTCGATATAATATCAATAGAGTCTCGATATAATGACAATGGTTGGCCAAATAGCAGAATAAGGCCCCTGACTTTTATCCCCTATAACTTTCAGACGGCTGAACCGATTTCGATCAAACGTAACTAAGAAAGAACACTCCCGGCTAATTTACCTTTCAAACAAAGGAAACGAAATCAAAATCGATTCATCCGTTCGAGAGCTACGATGCCACAGACAGACACACACACAGACAGAGACACGTCAAACTTATAACACACCGTCGTTTTTTGCCTAACATTTGTACATTTTTACACAGATACAATATTGCATTTGTTATCTTGGGGCTAGATGGCGATGTGTGGAATGTCCTGCAATATTTATTTATTTATTTAGCACAGTGCGTTCACTTATCCAAGAGCAACTTAAGTAGTGTATACGGTCGTAAGACCCCATCACCAAATAGGTCGGGTCATTATCAATTCAATATTTAGTTTGGAACGAGTTTGGCCGGTTCTGTTCGCCGGCCATTTTCGGGACTCGGAACAACTTTTTAATAATAACATAGGCAATGGGATGGGTTGTGTATACAGCCGGTTTTTATTGTTAAAAAAAAACTTGAGTGCATTTCTTAAGGGATTAAAAAAGAGGGTTCTAATTTTTTTTAAATTATATTTTAAAAATATTTACTTAGTGTTTTCTTTTCGGTTTTTGTAACATGAACTAATTTTTTTTTTATTCTCAGACTCGCATTTGGTCGGTTTTAGGGTTCCGTCCGTACCTCTTAAGGTAAAAATGAAACCTTATAAAATCACTCTTATGTCCGTGTGTCACTACCTATTTTCTCAGGAACGGATGCAGCAAGTTGAAATTCGCGAATAAGATTTTCGCGAAAACTAATAAGTACCAAAATTTTACTTAATTTTAAACTTTTTTATTTTTTGGAATTTTCCCTTTACTTGTGCTATAAGTAAGACCTTCCTTTTTAGGGTCCCGTACCCAAAGGATAAAAACGGGACCCTATTAATAAAACTTCGCTGTCCGTCCGTCCGTCTGTCTGTCTGTCACCAGGCTGTTTTTAATAAATCTAAACCTAACCTAACTTATTGTACCAAAATATCAGCTAACGTATTTCTATTCATGATTTGAATTCGGAACGTTAGTTCCATGTGTTTTTTTATACCCGTATTCGGCGTGTGCGCATGGCCTTGACTGGAACAACGGTCAATAAAACCGTGCCATACGCGGACAGACTGACTAGACAGTTCGATACAGTTGGCCCTGTTTCAATATGGTACCAAAACTGGCCCTATAAAAAAATGGTACCACTCAAAATATGATTCACTAAAAAACAAAGGTTCGATCCATTTGGTTGTACCTATTTCAATATGGTCCCATACAAAAGACTGTTCCTATATAAAAATGGTACCGTTCAAATAATGATCCTATTAAAATAAAAACCCTTTTACAAAAAAAATGGCACACAATAGCACCATTAAAAAAATTTACCCTCTCAAAACCAAAATTGACCCTCTCAAAATGGTTTCACAAAAAAATGGTTCAACTCAAAAAATAGTGTCATTCCCATATTTGGCAAGATATAGCATTTAATATGCTCTATATTATTTTTGTTGTTAGGGTTCCATCGATGTATTTCTGTTGCCGCTATAACAACTAAATACTAAAAAAAGAAAAAAAAAATAAGTAGAGCTCTCATACAACATGGTACAGAACCCTTCGTGCGCGAGTCCGACTCGCACTTAACCGTTTTTTTTTCATATATGTCTGTCATTTTTAAGACTATATTGAGACGAGTATAGACGTTCGGTCGCACATTGCATGGCCAGCTTCAGAGTTCACATTCATTGAAAATACCAAGAATTAAATCCGGCGTATTGCTAAATCGGTATTTCGCTATTTCACATCAACAACTCACAATAATAGTCGTTTAGAACGCGATATTTCATATACAGGGTGTCCCGTAATCACTGCATAGTATAAAACAAAGTCGCTTTTTCTGTCCCTATTTCCCTTTGTATGCTTAAATCTTTAAAACTACACAACGGATTTTGATGCGGTTTTTTTTAATAGATAGAGTGATTCAAGAGGAAGGTTTATATGTATAATACATGCATAATATAGCCGTGCGAAGCCGGGGCGGGTCGCTAGTTAATGGATAAGCGGGCACCTACGTATAGAAGACACTGTGCCGGTTAATTTTTTTTATTTTTTATAAATATGCAAATTCCAATTAAGTATATTATAATACTACCTAGTTAAATTTAGAAGAATATAGAGCGTAAAGAATCAGATAGTTTTAAATTGAAAATGGACTTAGAGACATTTTTTTTGTTGACGGAATGTAAAGTTAATTTCTACGGAGTTATTCCAGGATAAATGTGCTATCGAATGCAAACTATTATTTTATGACATAAGTTATTTAAAGATATTAATATATATACTAAGATTTAAATCAAACTTCATGGTTTTTTTAATTTTTTGGTGTAAAAAATGTGTAGTGCCAAATAAAAAAAGCTGTATCACGGAATTCGCACGGGATCGGGAGTTACGCAGGTGATACCGTAACACGCAATTAGTATATCTATACTAATATTATAAAGCTGAAGAGTTTGTTTGTTTGTTTGTTTGAACGCGCTAATCTCAGGAACTACTGGTTCGAATTGCAAAATTATTTTTGTGTTGGATAGTCTATTTATCGAGGAAGGTTATAGGCTACTTTTTATCCCGATATTCCCACGGGATCGGGAGTTGCGCGTGAAACCGCGGGGCGCAGCTAGTATAGTAATAAAACAACATACTTAGCATGTATAACATAGTTTCGGATGTTAGTACTGCGCATGCGTGACGGAACTCGCTTTCTCCCGCGGCTTGCGACGCAATCTACATCGAGCATATTGTAAACTACGCATCGCGGTTTCACCCGCGTAACTCCCGATCCCGTGGGAATATCGGGATAAAAAGTACCCTATGTTACTGTCAATGAATCAATGTATCCTCATACCAAGTTTTTTTCTAAATCGGTCTAGTAGTTTCGGAGCCTATTCATTACAAACAAAAAAATCTTTCCTCTTTATAATATTTCTAACTGCGCTCTGCGGTTTCACCCGCGTAACTCCCGATCCCGTGAGAATATCAGGATAAAATGTAGCCTATATGTTAATCTAGGTCTCCAGCTATCTACATGCCGAAATTCATCGCAAACAGTCCTGTAGTTTTTGCGTGAAGGAGTAACAAACATACACATAAAGTTTTACATTTTGAATACTTACTAGCTGCACCCTGCGGATAAATTAAGATGTAAGCTATCCTATCTTTCAAGTTGGATCAAACTGCACACGGTGTGCAAATTTGATTAAAATCGGTTAAGTAGTTTAGGAGTCCATCGCGCACAAACGACACGTAATTTATATATTAGAAAAAGATAGTAGGGTAAGAATAAATTGATAACGTATCTAAACATTAAATAATTATAAACAATATTTAAATCAATAAACCCAGTTCATTAAATTCCATTAATTAGATACGGTTCAATGTTTAGTTTTGACAAGCGAAGCCATATTGATAATATAGCTTATAAAAATACTGAGATAAAATTCATTAGTTATCTATACTAATATTATAAAGGGGAAAGATATTTTGTTTGTAATGAATATGCTCCGAAACTACTGGACCGATTTATATGAAACTTGGTATGAGGATACATTGATTCATTGACAGTAACATAGGGTACTTTTTATCCCGATATTCCCACGGGATCGGGAGTTAAGCGGGTGAAACCGCGGAGCGCAGCTAGAAATATTATAAAAATAGGAATATTTTTTGTGATTTTTGTTTGTAACGAATAGGCTCCGAAACTACTAGACCGAAGTTGATGAAACTTGGTATGAGGATACATTGATTCATTGACAGTAACATAGGGTACTTTTTATCCGGATATTCCCACGGGATCGGGAGCTATGTGCGTGAAACCGCGAAGCGCTGCTAGTACATAAAAAGTACCTACATATTACCCAGTAAATGTGTAAAGCAAATAACAATGTTATCAATATATTTATCTATCGCCGAACGACGCTGACGGAAGAGACAATCGTACGGCTGTAAATACACGAGTGTTTGGTTTTGAGTTTACTATATATCGTCCCTCGCATGACTAACTATCCTATCTCAGTTTTGCCAGTTCCTCAAAACAACGGTTTTTCAGTTAGGTCATTTCAAATTTAATTTCTCTTTATACTTTACGGACCTCATGGGAGGAAAATTAGGTACTTAAATATGGAGTAAAGTTAGTGCTATCGTTCTATGTATTACATGCTTACATAACTACATTATTTACATTTATTTTGGTATTCCAAAACAGATAGGAGACTTTGTGATAACTATGTTTTTCGATTTATGACATATTTTTTCCACTTACGAGCTTACGGTTTACACTAAGTATGAAATTAAACACTAAAATGTAATCGTTTACTGTAGTTCTATTACGAAAAAGAAACATGTATCACATACAATAAGTGTTGTCACATAACAACTGAGCGTAATAATATTATTTTTTAATTTGCACACATCATAACCAAATTGTGTATGGTAAATGCATCAAATAACCTTTATGTAATAAAATATACTTAAGCCTCAGTTATATCCTCGACAAAAAATAGTTACATCACTGGAAAAATAAGCTCTTCTCATACTAGTAGATATACTTTTTTGGACACATGAAATTTTATCATATTTATCGTCAGCATTAATTGCGGTAAACGGCAGCTGTTCATATACTGCAATGTAATCTGCTTCAGTACTACCCTCATAGCCCAAAAGTGCCATTTATAGGAGTGTTTGTAATCGTATCTCAAATATTTTATCAAAGGCACACAATTGGTTTTGACTAAAAATCCTAAAATATGAGTTACGACATTTAGTCATATTTTTTTCAAGTTATTGTTTAGATACGTTAGCTGCACAAGTGTCTCTAAGTCGAGAACTAATGTTCATACGGGTACGTGAGTTAGTGAAAATTGTAGGTAACGAATGCTGGAAGATATTGGTAGTCCTAACTCAAATGACCAAAAAAATGAGATAGGATAGTTAGTCATGCGAGGGACGATATGAGGAAAGGGTACCGGGCGCTCTCTCCATACAAACGTAGTCGACTGTTTCCTCCCTGGATATTGACACTAGAGCAAATATTTTTGTTACATAAAACTTAAAACTGCCATGACCATACCACAATTTATGTTTTTTTTTAAGCATAGCTTGTATCGCGGGCTTTGAGCGCGGCAACCGAATCAAGAAATTCCGTAACGAAAATATTGTTTTTTGAATCTTAATTTCTATGATAATTCGAAAATGAAAAAAACTAAGACATAGGGGCATAGTCATGGCAGTTATAGGTTTTATGCAACAAAAATATTTGTGCTAGTGTCATTATCTAGGGAGAAAACAGTCGACTACGTTTGTATGGATAGAGCGCCGGTAGAGACGTTAAACACGATTAACCAACTGTCAAACTGATTAACTAATATCAACAGTGGTTTAAGGTGAAAGGGTACCGGCGCTCTTTCCATACAAACGCAGTCGACTGTTTCCTCCGTGGAGCATATTTTTTTTGTTGCATAAAACTTATAACTGCCATGACCATTTGAACATGCCCCTATGTTTTGTTTTTTTTTTGTTTTTTAAATCTTAATTTCTATGATAATTAGAAAACGAAAAAAACCAAACCATAGTCATGGCAGTTATAAGTTTTATGGCACAAAAATATTTGTGCTAGTGTCATTATCCAGGGAGAAAACAGTCGACTACGTTTGTATGGAGAGAGCGCAGGTACCCTCTCACCTTAATGCGAAAATCGCGCAAAGCCAAAAATTAAAAAAAGTACCTGCAGTAAAGTCAATAGGATGTAATTAGGTCAATAAGTAGGTACCTATATGAATCACAGAATGTAGTTAACATAGTTACTATTATAAGTAGACAGAATAACCCTTCGTGATTCACGGTGCAAGGTCAATACTCATTTGTAAGACATTTCTAAATATTATTAAGGGTACAATCAACGGTCAAAAGTCTCTGCCCACGTCGGTTGGTGTAGCGGGTGACGGCTTATACCACTCACACAACTAAACACATAGCTAACATGTTGACAAATAATAATCACACTGAGTACTTTTAATTCAAGGGGCATAGTCATGGCAGTTATAGGTTTTATGCAACAAAAATATTAGTTTTAGTGTCATTTATCCAGGGAGGAAACAGTCGACTACGTTTGTATGGAGTGAGCGTCGGTACCCTTTCCTCTTAAGTTGTCCAAAAATGGCAAGATGTTAATTTGCAACATGTCGTCATACTAACGTACAAGTGTTGACTTTCTGATGACTTCAGATGACTGATGATGACTCATTTATTCATCATCTCACAGTTCTTGAGAAATATAACTACTTTATTAATATTAAATATATGCTAAACTTATTCTGTTACATGTCTATAAAAAAATTGAGCTATACAGGGACTTTAATTTTACTATTAATTAAGTAGGACCTGAAAACTGGGGCTTGAATATCGGTCCATTTTTCAATTCCGGAATTCAACTTCAATATTGATCTATCCAGTTCCGGAATTCCGGAATTCGATGCTTCCTTTCCAAAATGCATAATATTTTTTGATTAACAGATGTTATCGAAATGTAGGGGTATTTTAGGTAGGAATAATAAATCCATTGAAAAAAACTGGTTGCCTGTAAAGTCGGTATACGGGCGAAAGTTTTACGTGACAACAACTGTGCTCGAGTGGAAGGGACGCGTGCCTTTCACTTTTTATGTCTGTCTCTCTCGCTCTTAGGCGGGCTAACCATGCCCGCGTGCCTCTCACTCGCTCTCATTGTGAGCGCATAACGTCAGCGGAGCGTAACGCAGTTTCTTGAAGTGTCACCCGGCAAACCAATTTATAAGACGTTGTCACGTCAATAGCTGTTCAGAACTGTAATTATAATTATTTTAAAAATTATGTACTTAATCTATCATCTAGAACTTTTGTTGGATGTGAACTTCTTACACGATTACAAATGTTAGAAGCTGGAAAATGTTAGAAAAGTCGCCTTCAGCCTCGACACTAGTAGGCGGTATTGTTTTTAGATATTTGAAGCATTGTTCTCTATCGCCGCCGTCTTAGAAAACTGCCTTTTCAACTCTTAACAAAGGATATCGAAGTTCCGGTTTTGCTCTCACCAATTCCGGTATTACGAACGATACCGATCGGAATTCCGGAATTTTGTTAAAACCGGAATTCCGGAGCTCAAGCCCTACTGAAAACCCCTACTTGTACTTGTATACGGCCTGTTTTTCGCGATAAGACACTTTTTAATTGGGTCCTTTTTGGAATAAATCAAAAAATTCATCAACTCTCGGAATGAAAGTCGAGATATCAACTACTAAACCAACACCGCACCAAAATAGCCTATCTATGTTATCTTTAAAAAAATGTAACGATATAAAAAATAACATATTTTTTATCTAAAATCTAAAGGCTACTTACATTCAATAATATTACTGTTTCGCTAAGTAAAAATATCTATAATTTTATCAAGTTTGAAACGTGATAATTATTAAACGCTCTGCGGTTTCACCCGCCTTGGATTTTGACGTGACAACGTTTTATAAATTGGTTTGCCGGGTGACACTTCAAGAAACTGCGTTACGCTCCGCTGACGTTATGCGCTCACAATGAGAGCGAGTGAGAGGCACGCGGGCATGCTTAGCCCGCCTAAGAGCGAGAGAGACAGACATAAAAAGTGAAAGGCACGCGTCCCTTCCACTCGAGCACAGTTGTTGTCACGTAAAACTTTCGCCCGTATACCGACTTTACAGGCAACCAGTTTTTTTTTAAACTTTTATAAAAACTTTGTCCTGACAATTACGAACACAAAAAAAAAGAATTATCTAATTTGGTGCAGTCGTTTGGAATTTATGCGGTCCGCGATTGCACCCGCGTAAGTCCCGATCTCGTGGAAATTCCGGGATAAAAATTGCCTTTGACACTCAGCTACCCCCAAACTATATCAAAATTTCATCCAAATCGATTAACTGGTTTTAGAGATTACCCCCAAAAAGTAACAAACTCACAAACTTTACCTCTTTATAATCTATCACCCGCGTAACTCCCGATCCCGTGGAAATTCCGGGATAAAAAGTATCCCATGTGTACTATCAATAAATCAATGTATCCTTATAAGTTTCATCTAAATCGGTCCTGTAGTTTCGGAGCCTTACAAACAAACAAACAAACTTTTTTTTATATTTTGTTATTTTTAGGGTTGGCAAATACCTGCCAACCCTAAAAATAACAAAATATAAAAAAGAGAGTATATTTTTCCACCTACAAACTTTCTTTAAAGTTTGGTGGATTGTTTGTAATCTTTGCCTATTTTCGCCTATTATTATTTTTTTTTATTTTATTTTTTTTTGCCTATTTTTATTTTTAGGTTAATAAACATTTTTAAATTTAAATTTTTTTTTTTTAATTTTTAAATTTTCTTTTAATAAACGATTTTTTTTTTTTAACAAAAAATAAACGGCTGAACCGATTTGTAAGTATGAATTTTTTGTGTATATTCGTTAGGTCTGAGAATCGAAAACTATTCTATTTTTTTTCCTACGTAATAAAAAGAACCCTCTTGCGAAGTTTTAGACTTGTAGCTTCAGACATTTCTTGATAAGTTTTTTCTCTTTTATATGTTTGGATATTGTTTTACCGGATACCCAAAAAAAGTCGAAAAATATGCAGTTTTTCTTTAAAATGATCATCCCAAGGCAGGGCTCGGCAACCTGCGGCTCGCGAGCTACATGCGGCTCTTTGGCTGTGACGCTCTCGCTCTTTAGTTCCATGTGCAAATCACTACATAGTATAATAAATATAAAAATTATATTTTAAAGAACTACCGCGAGTTGAGGCACTTATATTCAACGCATGGGATAGTCTTTCCGATTGCTACAGTGAGGTGAAGAAGTTGGCATTTTGAGTGCTGACTATCTTCAAAAAACTTTATTTACGCAAGTACTATTTTGGCAAAAAAAATTGTGGCTCTTTAAAAACTTAGAAATTTTGTAAATTTAAATTTTTTTCAAATTATTATTTACTTATTTATTATTTTATTATCTATGTATATACATATAAAATCCTTTGTCCTGACTGACTGACTGACGGATCAACGCACAGCCTAAACCGCTGATCGTAGAGACTTGAAACTTGGAGGGTGTGTTCTTTGTATGACGTAGGCATCCGATAAGAAAGGATTTTCCGAAATTCTACCCCTAAGGGGGTGAAAAAGGGGGGGGAAGTTTGTATGGGAAAACGTGATTCCTTGGTCCAACCTACTTCAAATTTTGCATAAACATTCTTTAACCTAATTGATGGAACACGTGTTTCGTATTTTATTGAAATTCATCCCTAACGGGGTTAACAAGGGGTAGAAAGTTATTTTGGGGGTGATTTGCTTCGAAGTTGATATCAATACTCCTTTTAACTTACCTTACATTGTATTTTGACACATCGTTTAAAAACTCAATCCGATTTTATTCAAAAGAGGTTGCACGTTTAGGAAACGGCCTCATAGGGCCGTAGAATACGAAATTTGAAATGGTAAGGACTAGAACATTTTTGTTATAGAATATACGAATCATTCCATGTCTAAAACTAGCTAGAATATCGGGATAAAAAGTATGCTTAACTATTTGTGTTTGGTGGGACGAGTTCGTGTCGTCACGGGCGGGCGGCCTAAGTTTCTCGAGTGGCTGCAGTTTTTCGTTGATTACTCAGGTTCTTCTAATTTGATTTTGATGTAAAGTATACTAAGACTTTTCTCGATAAAATCTTATAGAGATTAAACCAGATTTTTATTGGTTTAGGTTTAAATTGTACCTACTTATAACAAACAAACTGACAGACAGACATTAAATTTAAATACCAAGTACTTATTATTGTTCTACTAACTACTTTTTTATGTCCCCTTTTTGTTATCTCTACCTTTATTATAAGTATCAATGAGAATAAGTACAAAAACTTTATAAACACAAATATTATATAAAAATATTTAACTAAACCATTGGTAATATTTAAAACCCATAGAAATATATTAGAGTAACCAATTAAAAATCCTATTAGAACCATTTTCGACTTCTACGCGGACGAAGTCGCGGGCAAAAGCTAGTATAATCTATAGGGATAGTGTTTAAACTATAGTTCCCCATATAGTCTATAGGGATAGTGTTTAGTTAGACTATAGTTCACGAGTAAATCTTTGTCTAAATCTAAGGTTTAAATCCACGTCTCGGACTATCCTTAAACCTCGTTTGGAATAAGGGGGTAAATGTTGCGGACCCCTGGTCTCAGGGATACAGTTAGTTAGCTAGTCCTAGTAATATACCCAAACAAGGATATATTTTATCAAAATACCAAAGACAATTTTCCGTTACAGCTTCTAAAAATAAACTATGATAGACGCTATACTTACTTACATAGCGTTCCTAAGTAAAACTTTAGTTAAGTTACGTTAAAAAAAATATTTCGTCGAAAAAGTATCGGAAATTGGTAAACTAGTCGTCAAAAGCAGAAAATTTCTTAGTAATTAAGTTACCTATTCTAAGTTTAACTAAAAAAACATCGAAAATAGTAAAAAAAAAACAATAAAAAAGCCGTTTAGTAGGTCAGTATATCAATTGCATAAAAATTAGATCAAAAATTTATCAATGTCTCGAAAATTGGTACAAAAGCCGTTGAAAATAGCCAATTTTCAATCTGACGTTAGGTACAATAAAAAAATTTGCATCGGAAATCAAACCAAAATTATCATAAATAACAAACAAAACCGTCGGAAACAGCTTGCAAACTTTTTATCACTTTGACACAACACTGCATCCGTATTATCACCTCTATGTTGTTTATAATAAAGCACACACTCGCGTGAAAGGAACGTCCGACGCGCTCGAGGGCCGAAGACAAACTGATGCGAGCGAGTGATTTTTGTCATTCATACGCTCAGATAATGTAGGGTTCCGTTTTGTAAACGGAATTAAATTTAAATAGCACCTTGCACACTTCCTTTTGGACTTTTAATTTTTATCACTACATAGTATAAAATAAAGTCACTATTCGCCGTCCCTATTTCCCTTTGTACGCTTAGATCTTTAAAACTACGCAACGGATTTTGATGCGGTTTTTTTTAATAGATAGAGTGATTCAAGAGGAAGGTTTATATCTACAATACATGCATAATACAGCCGTGCGAAGCCGGAGCGGGTCGCTAGTTAAAGAATAATGAAAAACTTCGAACAAAAGTTATTAACTTGTTTGTACTCAAACACAACATGTTTGAGGTTAGGTTCTTGAAATGAAAAACACGTCTTTAAATGCTTATTTATATCTTTTTTTCCACATCTAGTTCACAAAATATTTTAAATTTACTACTTCTAATTTACTATTTACTTTATTTTTTTTTTCAGACTTCAGAAGTCTCAGGCTCAGTCAGCTCTTCTTCGGATCTCACCTTTCTGTCGCTGATTACTAGTCTTGTTTATGTGTTATATGTATTTATATTGTTTCCTTCTTGTCGTTGTGTGCGTTCTGAATTTATTATGTTATATATCTAACTAGGTATCTATTTTTCGATACGCTGTCTTTTGTATTTTTAGTACGTTTCTATTTGTGATTGTCTGTAATTGGCTTTCTGTTTCTATTTCTTTCGTTTTATTATGTAAAACTTAGCTGTAGACTTTCCTTTAAATAAAATAAATAAATAAATAGAAATCGAGCGGTAAAAATATTTTGTAAAACGTGAGCACATCATTTTGTAACCACTTAATTATTTATTCGCGTTTATTATTTTACAATTTGAAAAAATACAAATAAAAACAAAAGCAAATAAAACTAAAAGAAAATCACAATCATTAAAAAAAAAAAAACAAATACTTAAATCGATACAAAAAATAAATAAATAAATAAAAACATTTACTTAATTGTTATCTAGAAAAAAATATCATACTTTTTTCTATTTGTGCAGTATTATTATTTATTTAAGGTTAGGTAGGTTATTTTTTTTAAATTGTTATGAAGAAAATAAACTTAATAATATTAAACTATTATTAATATTAGTGTAGAAGTTTTTATTAATGAATGTAATAAAAAAAAAATGAAGTATAAAACAATATCCTACGGAACCCTACCCCGGCGACATACCGACACAACTCACAACCCCCCGTGAACAAACACGTGCGCACCAGCCGGCGTCAACTAGTTTATATTTAAACATGATGTTTATATGACATCCCTGTTAGAGGAAGTAGGGTGGATGCTGGTAATTAACCGCATTTGGCTGGCTGGATGCGTATCACGTGCTGTGCCATTTTTGAAAAAAAAAAAAAACGACTGATAGATATCAAAAACTGAACAAAAGAAAAATCTACACAACGGATTTTAAAACGCAGCGGTTTTTTTAAAGAGTGATTCACGAGGAAGGTTTTAGTACATCACTATCACTACATAGTATAAAATAAAGTCGCTTTCTCTGTCCCCATTTCCCTTTGTATGCTTAAATCTTTAAAACTACGCAACGGATATTGATGCGGTTTTTTTAGTAAATAGAGTGATTCAAGAGGAAGGTTTATATGTATAATAATACATGCATTATATAGCCGTGCGAAGCCGGGACGGGTCGCTAGTCTATACTAATATTATAAAGCTGAAGAGTTTGTTTGAACGCGTTAATCTCAGGAACTACTGGTTCGAATTGAAAGATTATTTTTTGTGTTGGATAGTAAATTTATCGAGGAAGGCTATAGGCTACTTTTCATTTAGATATTCCCACGAGATCGAGACTTACGCGGGTGAAACCGCGGAGGGCATCTAGTCACTTCACTACATAGTATAAAACAAACTCGCTTTCTCTGTCCCTTTATCCCTATGTATGCTTAAATCTTTAAAACTACGCAACGGATTTTGATGCGGTTTTTTTTTAATAGATAGAGTGATTCAAGAGGAAGGTTTATGTATGTATAATACATGCATAATATAGCCGTGCGAAGCCGGGGCGGGTCGCTAGTATAAAATAAAACTACCAAGAGGAAATAAGTATTTGATTGTTTGTTTGCATTGAATAGGCTCCGAAACTACTGGACCGATTTAGATGAAACTTGGTATGAGGATACATTGATTAATTGACAGTAACATAGGGTACTTTTTATCCCGATATTCCCACGGGATCGGGGTAAAACCGCGATGTGTTGCTGGTAATTAAAACCATCAATTAGCCAACAATGCAATGGCACTAGAGCTAGGCTAGTTCTATTCACTGACAACAGTGTAAGACCTCCAATAATGGATACATCCTATGGTGTCATCGCGGTACGACCGGTGATCACATCGGTAGCTTTTTAACCTCTATATTTTGTGGCGTTATGTTAGCCGGTCTATTGTGTGAATAACTAGCGACCCGCCCCGGCTTCGCACGGCTATATAATACATATAGACCTTCCTTTTGAATCACTCTATCTATTAAACCGCATCAAAATCCGTTGAGTAGTTTTAAAGATTTAAGCATACATAGGGAATTAGGGACAGAGAGACAGAGAAAGCGACTTCACTTCACTACATAGTATAAAACAAAGTCGCTTTTTCTGTCCCTATTTCCCTTTGACTGCTTAAATCTTTAAAACTACGCAACGGATTTTGATGCGGTTTTTTTATAGATAGAATGATTAAAGAGGAAGGTTTATATGTATAATACATGCATAATATAGCCGTGCGAAGCCGGGGCGGGTCGCTAGTTTATACATAATATGAACGCTTTGTCCTGACTGACTGACTGACGGATCAACGCACATCCTAAACCGCTGATCGTAGAGACTGAAACTTGGTGGGTGTGTTCTTTGTATGACGTAGGCATCCGATGAAAAACATTTTTTATTGGAAGGTCGCCTGTTTGTACAATTTAATAAGATTTCTTGTCCTCTTTGTCTTACCTATCTTATCTTACATTTATCTTATCTTATCTTATATAATGGGGGCTGACAAATAGCCATCAACACTTCGACCCAATGGGATCTTTTGTGTTTACCCTTACCTTAATGTTTCTTACTCTTTGAAGAAGTGGTCGATTAACGAGGTGATCCCACTGAGAGGAAGTAACCTATATTCCTCCGGTTTGGGATACGCATTCCCAAGGAGGCTCATACGCTTCGCTGCTAAGACGTCGCATTCACACAGTACGTGCTCCATAGTTTCCCTGACATTTGATATTTATCAATGTTTTGTGTGTTGTACAAATAAAGTATTTATCTATCTATCTATAAATTTTCCGAAATTCTACCCTTATGGGAGTGAAAGAGGGGAGGGGCAAAGTTTGTATGGGACAACGTGATTCCTTGGTAAAATTATGCAGTAATTCCAATTTTATTGAAATTAAACCCCTAAGAAACCCAGTTGGCACAATGGTCACCATGCCGGACTGCAAACACAAGGGTTGCGGGTTCGATTCCCGCCTCAGACATGTATTTATGCTTAGATATTTGTCTGTGGTCTGGTTGTCTATGCATTATAAGTATATATTTACAAAAGAAAAGTATAATAAGTAGTATAGTATATCCGTTGTCTAGCATCCATAACACAAGTCTAGTTACTTAACTTGGGGCTAGATGGCGATGTGTGAAATGTCCTGCAATATTTATTATTTTTATTTATTTATTTAAGAAAGGGGTAGAAGTCTATTTTTTTTTATGGCCAAACAACTTTGCCATAGACAAAACTGAACAGGACAGACAAAACTTGTTTCATAATATTAGTAAGGTAAAATGAAAAGGTTTTTTAAAAACCTTGATTTCAGTGTCAAAACAACAAGAAAACAAAGAAATGAATTGTTTTTCATATCCTACTATCACTACATAGTATAAAACAAAGTCGCTTTTTCTGTCCCTATTTCCCTTTGTACGCTTAGATCTTTAAAACTACGCAACGGATTTTGATGCGGTTTTTTTAATAGATAGAGTGATTCAAGAGGAAGGTTTATATGTATAATACATGCATAATATACCCGTGCAAAGCCGGGGCGGGTCGCTAGTTGACAATACAGCAAATATTTATCTAATGAACTGTTTTTAAGGTGAAAGAGTACCTGCGCGCTCTCCATACAAACGTAGTCGACTGTTTCCTCCCTGGATAATGACACTAGCACAAATATTTTTGTGCTATAACACCTATAACTGCCATGACTATGCCCCTATGTTTTGGTTTTTTTAATTTTCTAATTAACATAGAAATTAAAAGAATAAAAAATAACAAAAAATAGGGGCATGGTCATGGCAGTTATAAGTTTTATGCACCAAAAATATTTGCTCTAGTGTCATTATCCAGGGAGAAAACAGTCGACTACGTTTGTAATAGTTTGTATGGAGAAAGCCCCAGGTACCCTTTCCTCTTAAGTTTTTTCCCTATTTTTATGAAATTTTTGTTTTTAATTTAGGGTGCAGGTGGCCCTTATTACTTTTCCTAGCATGGAAACATCGAGTTCTACAAAATAATAACAAAAACCATAAATATACAGTTTTAAATAAAAACTTCGCAGCAAGTATTTGTAAAGGCAAACATAATAAATCTGTTACTCGACGCTCACACACGCGTAAGTTTTTTCACAAGATGACGTCACGTGGTAGCCATTTTGTATTGTTCTTATTTTAGGGGTCCGTGGATTCAAATGTATATTGCAGGCCAATCCACACATCGCCATCTAGCCCCAAGTAACTAGACTTGCGGTATGGGTGCTAGACACACATATACTACTTATATACTTTTCTTTTGTTAATATCACTTCACTACATAGTATAAAATAAAGTCGCTTTCTCTGTCCCTATTTCCCTATGTATGCTTAAATCTTTAAAACTACGCAACGGATTTTGATGCAGTTTTTTTAATAGATAGAGTGATTCAAGAGGAAGGTTTATATGTATAATACATGCATAATATAGCCGTACGAAGCCGGGGCGGGTCGCTAGTATACTTATAGTACATAGAAACAACCAGACCACAGACAAATATCTAAGCATAAATACAAGTCTGAGGCAGAAATCGAACCCGCAACCCTGTGTTTGGCAGTCCAGCATGGTGACCATTGTGCCAACTGGGTCGAGGAGGTTAGGATCTTGAAGTTCCTTTATTGTGTAATAGCGTCAGATGCTGATGAAAAAAATGAAAAACACTTGACTTTATCTATATTATCTTCTTACCACATTTAATTACACAAATAAATAAGTTAATAATAAATATTGCAGGACATTCCACACATCGCCATCTAGCCCCAAGCTAAGTAACTACACTTGTGTTATGGGTGCTAGACAACTCATATACTACTTATATATTTTTCTTTTGTAAATATATACTTATAATACATAGAAACAATCAGACCACAGACAAATATCTAAGCATAAATACAAGTCTGAGGCAGAAATCGAACCCGCAACCCTGTGTTTGGCAGTCCAGCATGGTGACCATTGTGCCAACTGGGTCGTCAAATACTATTAACTAGCTCGATCCCGTGGGAATATCAAAATGAAAAGTAGCCTACTGGATAGCCTTCCTCGACAAATGGACTATCCAACACAAAAATATTTTTTTAATTCGAACCAGTAGTTCCTGAGATTAAAGCGTTCAAACAAACTCAGTCCGAGATGCGGATTTAAACCTTAGATTTAGACACAGATTTACTCGTAAACTAAAGTCTTAACAGACAGTCAGACAGACAGACAGACAGACAGTCTTTAGTCTTTTTTAGTCCCTATTCTTATCTTAATATATATAAATCTCGTGTCACAATGTTTGTCCTCAATGGACTCCTAAACCACTTAACCGATTATAATAAAATTCGCACACCATGTGCAGTTCGATCCAACTTGAGAGATAGGATAGCTTACATCCCGATATTCCCACGGGATCGGGAGTTACGCGGGTGAAACCGCGGAGGGCAGCTAGTATAATATATATAAATCTCGTGTCACAATGTTTGTCCTCAATGGACTCCTAAACCACTTAACCGATTATAATAAAATTCGCACACCATGTGCAGTTCGATCCAACTTGAGAGATAGGATAGCTTACATCCCGATATTCCCACGGGATCGGGAGTTACGCGGGTGAAACCGCGGAGCGCAGCTAGTAGATTATATAGGGAACTATAGTCCCTATAGATTATTAGGGATAGTGTTTAGACTATAGTTCACGAGTAAATCTTTGTCTAAATCTAAGGTTTAAATCCACAACTCGGACTATCCTTAAACCTCGTTTTGGAATAAGGGGGTTCAGCTTTATAATATTAGTATAGACTAAACTCAAAAACGACTATACCTACCTAAACGAATTTTTATCAGCTACCCATGCGAAGCCGGGGGGCGGGTCGTATTATAAAGAGGAAAGATTTGATTGTTTGTCTGTTTGTAACGAATAGGCTCCGAAACTACTAGACCGATTTAGATGAAACTTGGTACAGTATGGGTCATAAGTAAATGATCAGTTTGCTACAATAATACTATCAACGAGTATTGGAGTTACGACCTTCTTCTAATAGACGTTATACACAAACTTAAAATCTTGAATTAAAAGTACTTATTGTGATTATTATTTGTCAACATGTTAGCTATGTGTTTAGTTGTGAGAGTGGTATAAGGGACCACCCGCTACACCAACCGACGTGGGTTCGATCCACAGGTTACGTTGTTATAATGTTCAAATAGTGCTGCACAGGATTGTAAACGTTACGGTGGGCAGAGACTTTTGAACATTGATTGTACATGTAGATAGCTAGATACCAGAATTAACATAGGCTACTTTTTATCCCTATATTCCCACGGGATCGGGAGTTACGCGGGTGAAACCGCGGAGTGCTGCTATTAAATAAAATAAATATCCTGCGGAACCTTTCAAGTCATCCAGCCGACAGCGAAACTGGCACAAAAAATTCAAATATTCAAAATTCGAACAGTGGGTCTCGTTCGTTGGTATAGAATGTTTTTGTTGTTTTTTTTAAACAAAGAGATCGGTTTGCGAACGGCTAAAGTTACGTAAAAAGGTTTTTTATGTGTGTTAATAGGTTATTTGGGATACGAATAATATAATTAACAAGTGCGAGTCGGACTTCCGCACGAAGGGTTCCGTACTATAAATAAATAAATATTGCAGGACATTCCACACATCGCCATTTAGCCCCAAGCTAAGTAACTACACTTGTGTTATGGGTGCTTGGCAACTCATATACTACTTATATACTTTTCTTTTGTAAATATATACTTATAATACATAGAAACAACCAGACCACAGACAAATATCTAAGCTTGAATACATGTCTGAGGCGGGAATCGAACCCGCGACCCTGTGTTTGGCAGTCCGGCATGGTGACCATTGCGCTAACTGGGTCGTCACTAGCTACTTAGCTTGGGGCTAGATGGCGATGTGTGGAATGTCCTGCAATATTTTTTTTTTTTATCTTTCCGTCTCTGGCAAAATAATAGTGTATGCGCATAGAGGGGTAGGTTGTTCCAAATTGTCTAATTTACATTGCAAACCAGTTGTTTTTAGGGTTCCGTACCTCAAAAGGTAAATAAAGGAACCCTTATAAGATCACTTTCTTGTCTGTCTGTCTGTCCGTGTGTTTTATGCAGTAATTTGGTACGTCAATAGCCATACCTTCTCACTACATTTTTTAAATAAAGGAACGCGTATAAGATCACTTTCTTGTCCGTCTGTCTGTTTGTCTGTCCGTGTGTTTTGTGCAGTAATTTTTTACGTCATTAGCCAAACCTTCTCACTACATTTTTTTAAATAAAGGAACCCGTATAAGATCACTTTCTTGTCCGTCTGTCTGTCTGTCTGTCCGTGAGTTTTGTGCAGTAATTTGGTACGTCATTAGCCAAACCTTCTCACTAATTTTTTGTAAATAAAGGAACCCGTATAAGATCACTTTCTTGTCCGTCTGTCTGTTTGTCTGTCCGTGTGTTTTGTGCAGTAATTTGTTACGTCATTAGCCAAACCTTCTCACTAATTTTTTGTAAATAAAGGAACCCGTATAAGATCACTTTCTTGTCCGTCTGTCTGTTTGTCTGTCCGTGTGTTTTGTGCAGTAATTTGTTACGTCATTAGCCAAACCTTCTCACTACTATTTTTCAGGGATATTATGAAAATTACAGAAGACGACAAAAATTAGCTCTCTAGCTAGAAATAATTACAAAAAACATGAAAGGAGGTCAAGCCACAATGTCAACGACCTTTACCTTAATAAAATAACAATTAACTAAAAATATAATAATTTAATTATAATTAAGTTTTAATAGTTTATAAATTGTTATATGATGTCATTTTTATATAATAGCTATTGCGCATTATTTCTGTAAACAACTAACTTCACCCAGCGGTTTCACCCGCGCAATTACTGATCCCGCGGGAATTTTGGGATCAAAAGTAAAGGACAATGACCAACGTCAAAATGTAATAAGGTTTTGATTGGGAAAATATTTCTCTTAATTTTTTGAAGTGAAAACTTCTTATGGCGCGTTGGGCACTTTTGTGGGTGAGCATTTTCAGCCGTTCTCGCGACAGATGAGATTTTACACAGATATACAGTTTTCACTTCTGCCTGCACTCTCGGAGTGCGCTGTTTTTTTTTATTTTCATTTTATTCATACCTTACTTAACTTGAGACCTGAGCACCAACTTTTTCTTTCAAGCGAAGTCTCAAGTTAACTTAGGCAAATGCAGGCATTTTGTGGATATATTTCGTAAAATTGATTTTATATTTATTACATGTTATTCAAGAGCTATCGGCCAGTATAAATGTATTTTTTTTTAAACGACGCTGGGTTTTTTTTGGTCATAGTCTTTCAAACGGCAAAATCACTTCCGATTTTCATACAAATCGGAAATGGTTTTGACTGTGAAGTAATATAAATATAAAACAAATAAATATACAAACTTTTGCATTTATAATATTATATTAGGATTAGGACTAGCAGCTGTCCGCGGTTTTAGCTGCGAATGTCTCTTTAAAAGCGATATTGATTTTTTCAAACACAAAATACATAATCTATACCTATAACTAGCGACCCGCCCCGGCTTCGCACGGCTATATTATGCATGTATTATACACATAAACCTTCCTCTTGAATCACTCTATCTATTAAAAAAAACCGCATCAAAATCCGTTGCGTAGTTTTAAAGATCTAAGCATACAAAAGGATATAGGGACATAGGGACAGAAAAAGCGACTTTGTTTATACTATGTAGTGATAAAGAGAGGACAAAAAGTCTGTACTTGAATTAATTCTATTTTATTCTACTTAGAAGCAAATTTAAAAAAATGTCTAGGGGATTTAGAAAAGTAGTTAAAACAAAAATATATGGGTTTTTAATTTCCTTTAGAGTACAAACTTTACTCCATTTAGGGTGACCAGACAACAGGAATTTTCCGGACAAGTCAGGAATTTTCGCTCTCTGTCAGGGAAACAGGGAAAATTTGGAATGGTCAGGAATTTACAGGTAAACTGCGTGTTTGTTTGTGTGTATGTGTATGTATGTGTGTTGTGAAAAGAAAATGTCAGGAAATATAATGCAAAGTCTGGGATTTCTTTAGGAAATTTTATTTTTGGATCTGGTAACCCTCCATTAGAGGTTGAATTTCCAAAAATCCCTTCTCAGTACTCTACTACGTCCTAAAAGCAACCCCCATGCGAAGTTTCACGACTCGTAGCTCTTGTAGTTTCAGACATAAAGAGTCTTTTTCTCTTTTATATTAAGTAGGGATTTAAGGTGAAAGGGTACCTGCGCTCTCTCCATACAAACGTAGTCGACTGTTTTCTCCCTGCCTATAACTGCCATGACTTTGTCCCCTTATTTTTTAGTTTATTTTCATTTACTAATTATCATTGAAATTAAGATTAAAAAAATAAAACAAAAAATAGGGGCATGGTCATTATTGGTCATGGCAGTTATATGTTTTATGCACCAAAAATATTTGCTCTAGTGCAGTCATGTCAAACATACGGCCCGCGGGCCGCATGCGGCCCGCGAATCATAATGATGCGGCCCGCGGTCGGAATCTAGATCACAAAAATTTGCAAGTGACCAATCTGCAAGGCACCCTTAACTTTGAGCTATCCTTTTTCATAGTTCGTATTTATGTGAACAAATATTTTTTATTATGAAAATGAATTATATAGAACAAATATCGCTAAGTGATAACCATCTTCAGTAATAAATAACACGAATATGACACCCTGACATAAATGACTAATATTAAAGAGGAAAGATTTTTTGGTCGTTTGTTTTACAAACAAACGAACGAATAGGCTCCGCTTGATGAAACGTGGTACCTATTAGGATACATTGATTCATTGAGACTAACATAGGCTACTTTTTATCCCGACATTTCCACGGGATCGGGAGTTACGCGGTTGAAACCGCGGAGCGCAGCTAGTAAATGATATTATGAAAAACAAAAGAGTCAATTTTCCGGATCCTACCCTTTTCAGGGTTTCGTACCTCAAAAGATTATAAAACATTAATAAAATTATTGTTATTTTTGCCTTCCAATTGAAAAAGTGCCAAATAAATGTATCTACCTCATCCATATATATAATTTACAGACGGACAAGAAAGTGATCTTATAAGGGATCCTTTTTTACATTTTGAGGTACGGAACCCTAAAAATGGACGTGTTAAATTATTTTATATCTGGCCCGCTAACACATCTGCAATTTTCGAAATGGCCCTTTGGAAAATCGAGTTTGACACCCCTGCTCTAGTGCTTCGACTATGATTCCTCTATGGCTCTAGTGTCATTATCCAGGGAGGAAACAGTCGACGTTTGTATGGAGAGAGCCCCCGGTACCCTTTCACCTTAATTCCAGTGTTAATTGGCTTTAAATCCAAGATGGCGTCCGAGCGCGGTCTAGTTTTTCCCGCCATTTCTCACGTAAGCCGCATTCTATCACGATTTGCATAACCTCAAAATACTATACATAGCAAGGTGGCTGTTTATCGCGGAATAAAAACTAAACGATCGCCAGACATATGCCTGGAAAAGATCGCTTCGAGCGATAAGACCTCAGCATTGTTTTTAGGGTTCCGTACCCAACTGATAAAAACGGGACCCTATTACTAAGACTTCGCTGTCCGTCCGTCTGTCTGTCACCAGGCTGTATCTCATGTACCGTGCTAGCTAGAGAGTTGAAATTTTCACAGATGATGTATTTCTGTTGCCTCTAACAAAAAAATACTGAAAACCGAAAACTAAATATTGTTTTGTGCGTTTTAAGGTAAAAGAGTACCTGCGCTCTCTCCATACAAACGTAGTCGACTGCTTCCTGACTGGATAATGACACTAGCACAAATAGTTTTGTGCCATAAAACCTATTACTAACTGCCATGGCTATGCCCCTATGTTTCTGGGGGCACGGTAGTGCCCCCGCCAAGTCGAGCAAAAAAGCGGCACGGCCGTACCATCCTTTTCTCGAAACAGTTCAGGCCATTTTCGACCCCGTATAACTTCGTTGTGGATAAAACTAAAAGCCTGAATTTTCAGATACCAAGCAAGCATTGTATGAACTCGGTATATTTCAAATTTCATCCAATTTGAACAAGTAGTTTAAGAATTATAACTAATCAAAGTTTCCTAATTTTGCCACTCACTGACCGATCATCAAAAGTCTAAGGCACTTCTAGCAGACATAGAAGCTTCAAATTTTGAATACAATTAGTGTTTAGTGTATAAATCAAGGAAAAACTAAAATATTATGCAATTTCGGGCCAGTTTTCCAGATACACCAACTGCATAAATAACTTTGTAATCCCATATAAATATATAGGATTACAAAGTTACATTTGCAGTCAATGAATCAGTGTACCTGTATAAGAAAATCTGTTGTAGGAAGGTTGTAGGTATTCAAGAAGTAGAAGTTACCGGAAAGAAAAAAAAAGTAGGACTATCTACGAATACAAAAAGAAATGAGAACCCATCAAAAACATAACTTGTAAAAAAACCAAGTCCCGCCACCCAGTTCTTCTACCGTAAAAAGTTGTGAGATCCATGTAATACCAAGTCGGTTAATTTATTCAGTCCCGCTAAAGGGACTTTCTGTCTAAGATATTTCGTAATAGATTGACTTGGCAATCTCACTAAAAAATCTTATTTAATATAATAGGTAAGTATATATATTGCTTGCGAGATACATTGTGTTTTCATGCGATTGCCAAGTCAATCTGTTACGAAATATCTTAGACAGAAAGTCCCTTTAGCGGGACTGAATAAATTAACCGACTTGGTATTACATGGATCTCACAACTTTTTACGGTAGAAGAACTGGGTGGCGGGACTTGGTTTTTTTACAAGTTATGTTTTTGATGGGATTTTCATTTTCTGATTATCATAGAAATTAATATCACTACATAGTCACTACATAGTATCCTATCCTATTAATATTATAAATGTGAAAGTTTGTGTGTGCGTGTGTGTGTATGTTTGTTACTCCTTCACGCAAAAACTACTGGACCGATTGCAATGAAACTCGGTATGTAGATAGTTAGAGATCTGGATTAACACATAGGCTACTTTTTATCCCGATATTCCCACGGGATCGGGACTTACGCGGGTGAAACCGCGAGGCGCAGCTAGTAATAAATAAATATTACAGGACATTCCACACATCGCCATCTAGCCCCAAGCTAAGTAACTAGACTTGTGTTATGGGTGCTAGACAACGGATATACTACTTATATACTTATCTTTAGTAAATATATACTTATAATACATAGAAACAACCAGACCACAGACAAATATCTAAGCATAAATGCTTGTCTGAGGCGGGAATCGAACCCGCAACCCTGTGTTTGGCAGTCCGGCATGGTGACCATTGTGCCAACTGGGTCGTCATCGTATATGTATGTATAATAAGTATATATAACACTAGCTGACCCGTGCCCACTTCGTTGGGCATTTATTATTTGCCCATGTATAGTATTGCGGGACTTCATGATACAGAAGAGTTTTCGCGAATTCATCTTCATTACAGAGAGCAAAAAATGCCAGTAATGTTGTATTGCGTGGGTTTTGGACCACTTGATGAGCTGTCCCTGGTGTAAAATACACCCTTTGACCGTTCTCTAGATGAACGGCCAAATGCACTACAGTAGGATGCAGCAAGGCGTTGTGAACGTTCAGGTGAAGATTCTCCCATACGACGTATTCTTGCTGCCCGTGCTTGAGAACTATGTTTAGAAAGTTGAGACCTGGCTCTCTTAGGCATTTTCAAATGTTTAAGAAAATGTTAATAGCGTGTAATAGTCTAGCTCTGAAAAGAACTGTTGTTTAGCCCTGAAAAGAACTGTTGGTTAGCCCTGAAAAGAACTGTTGGTTAGCCCTGAAAAGAACTTTTGTTTAGCTCTGAGAAGAACTTTTGCGTAGTTTTAAGAACGAAATCTAAAAAAAATCGCACGAAAATTATTAGACTTCGCGCACGACCGCTGCGTAGGGAGCCGACCTCGCGACTGAGCCGCGCGGGTACCTTACTCATAGATCTAAACTCCCCTTCCGCACGCGCACCCCCCCCTTGGTGACGCCCACTTCGCAACGGGCCGTGCAGCAGAAATCGTAATATTTTAATTTCGCCATAACTTCAAAACCAAACGTCCAATTTTAATCATTCAAAGACCAAATATTATCTCCATAAACTGTTCTTAGTGATGAAATCATTTATTTTGATAAGGATTAATAGCATGAGTAAAATAAACGCGTTTAAATGTAGTCCAAAAAAATTCAAGATTTTTAAATAAAAAAATGGTTGCTGTGCCTCACTCGACATAGATGGGTATAGTGTGTCGCGGACTTTTTGTAGATATTTATAAGATCTACAATTAATTAGAACATTTTATGGTTCTATCTTTTATAGTTTAGGCAGCGTACGCAAAATAAGTAACTTTTCTGGTTGATTTTTTACACCTTGTGTCCGAAAAACCCAAATATCTTACGGAACCCTATTTTTTTCCAAAATAAAATATAGCCTATGTTACTCGTGGATAATGTAGCTTTCGAATGGTGAAAGAATTTTTAAAATCGGTCCAGTAGTTTTTGAGCCTATTCAGTACAAACAAACAAACATACAAACAAAGTTTTCCTCTTTATAATATTAGTGTAGAAGTGTAGATGTAGATAGTGTAGACAAGTGTAGTTACTTAGCTTGGGGCTAGATGGCGATGTGTGGAATGTCCTGCAATATTTATTATTCCCTCTCTACTGGGTCACGTTGCTCGACGTACGATGTCACCTCTAAACGTCAAAATATAGTGTATGTGTGTTTGTTTTGTCCGTAAGGCAATAATGATCTCATTATATGCAGCAAGATCGTTATCTACCAAGGTTACACTTTTACAACACTGATTTATTGTTGAAACTAGCGACCCGCCCCTGCTTCGCACGGCTATATTATGCATGTATTATACATATAAACCTTCCTCTTAAAACACTATATCTATTTAAAAAAACCGCATCAAAATCCGTTGCGTAGTTTTAAAGATAAAGGGAAATAGGGACAGAGAAAGCGACTTTGTTTTATACTATGTAGTGATAGTGATAGTGAAGTGATGACTAGAAGAGCTTTGCGGTTTCACCCGCGTAACTCCCGATCCCGAGGGATCAATAGTCTATCACCCGTATTCACAAACTGTATTGGTAGGCCAGCGAATGATGGCCGCCGGCGGAAATTGGTGGGGATTGTTTACGCATGTACGGTCGGCTGCATAATTGCAGACCCACCGTAGAGCTCCAAAACGGCAGTTATAAGAATGTTTTCAACACAAGCAAGATTCTAGACACCTGCTTTAGGTGAAGTTTAAAGTCTTCTAACTCATCAATTAATCAAACAAAAATATTAGAATGCAAACATTCCAATAATAGTAATTTTCGAACTCTACCGAGGGCTGCAATTATGCAGCCGACTGTACTATCGCGGACAGAATTACTACAGTCTAATCGTCATACTTTACTGCCGTTTAATATTTAAAACATTAAATTACAAAATTAGGCAATGTATTGCACCGGAACTAATATGACATTGAATTTTCATGCATTAGGTTATCACTTTTTCAATTTAGACTTAGGCAAAGTTAGGTGTGTGTGGGTTTTTGTGCGCGACAGTACTGAGACGAGTAATGACGTGCGGGAGCGGGACAGAGCGCGGCTAGAGACGTGTGTGCGAAACAGAGAGCGATGATGTGAGCAACTGACCCTCACTTCAATCCTGTCCCCCCGCGCGCCATGCAGATCTAAAAATTTAGTTCTGCGCATACCCCTTCCACTTTCCGCCGGCGGCCATCATTCGCTGTTCTATGTACAGTAGGGGTGCAAAAGTGCAGGCCCAGTTTTCATTCAAAAATAGTTCTTATATTTAGCATGCTTAGAGCGTCGAGGTGGTAATGCACATTTGCGGATGACTGTACCTATACTTTAGTTGCTCTTGGATATTATTATGTGAACGCACTGCGCTAAATGCGGCCTTATAGGTCACTTGTCACTTTAGTATTATAATTTGCAGCTTTATGCTCTCCCAAAAATTTTCGAGAAACCACATCTAGTGGCAAAATGGCAAAAAAGTTATGGAAGAGCTGGGCTGGTTCTCCCCCTGACAAGTGGAACCTCACGCAAAAGGGACCCAACTAGACAGGTCTGATTAAACAGCCCGTATGCAAGTACAGTATGGGTCATAAGTAAATGATCAGTTTGCTACAATATTACTGTCAACAAGTATTGGAGTTACGACATTCTTCTAATAGACGTTACACACAAACATAAATACTTGAATTAAAAGTACTCAGTGTGATTATTATTTGTCAACATGTTAGCTATGTGTTTAGTTGTGTGAGTGGTATAAGGGACCACCCGCTACACCAACCGACGTGGGTTCGATCCACAGGTTACGTTGTTATAATGTTCAAATAGTACTGCACGGGATTGTAAACGTTACGGTGGCGGATACTTTTGAACGTTGATTGTACAAGTAGATATGGATCGCGATCAATGCAAGAAAGGTCTTTGCCCTGCAGTCGGAAAGTAGGCTCTTAGTAATAGTTAGTGAAGGAATTGTAATATATTTTTTTTTGTAAATAATCTTCGCGAAACGAAAATAACTGGCTTGCTTTCTATGCAAAAACTGTCGTTACAACTTTTAGTCTTAATTTTTCCCGTCTAACCGCCTTTCGCAACACGCGATAAGGAACTCTCGTTCCAATAAAAATAAAAATTTACTGATATTTTCTATTTACTTTTGATATATTAATAAATAAAATTGTTTGCTAAGCAAGTAGGTGACCTGATATAACACTCTGTAGTACAATTACCTCACTTGATGAGAAGTGTTGCCCTAGCTGTATATCAGTTGCAGGTTCGATTTCCGCCTCAGACGACCCAGTTGACACAATGGTCACCATGCCGGACTCCGAAAAACAGGGTTGCGGGTCCCGCTTCAGACATGTATTTATGCTTAGATATTTGTCTGTGGTCCGGTTCTTTCTATGTATTATAATTATATATTTACAACAGAAAAGTATATAAGTAGTATATGAGTTGTCTAGCACCCATAACAGAAGTGTAGTTACTTAGCTTGGGGCTAGATGGTGATGTGTGGAATGTCCAGCAATATTTATTTATTTATATACCTCAATTTTTATTCAAAGGGGTCAACACAGCTTGAGTCCGCAAGAGTTTCCAACCCTTAGTGTTTGGAGCTCAAAATTTAAATATCTATCACTAGCTACGCTCCGCGGTTTCACCCATATAACTCCCGATCCTCTGGGAATATCAAAATGAAAAGTAGCCTGTAGCATTGCTCGATAAATGGACTATCCAACTCAAAAAGAATTTTTCAATTCCAACCAGTAGTTCCTGAGATTAGCGCGTTCAAACAAACTCTTCAGCTTTATAATATCACTACATAGTATAAAACAAAGTCGGTTTCTCTGTCCCTATATCCCTTTGTATGCTTAAATCTTTAAAACTACGCAACGGATTTTGATGTGGTTTTTTTTAATAGATAGAGTGATTCAAGAGGAAGGTTTATATGTATAAAACATGCATATTATAGCCGTGCGAAGCCGGGGCGGGTCGCTAGTAGTATTATAAAGAGGAAATATTTTTTGTTTGTAACGAATAGGCTCCGAAACTACTGGACTGATTTTGATGAAATTTTGTATGAGAGTACATTGATTTATTAGAAGTAACATAATGTTACTTTTGATCCCGATATTCCCACGGAATCGAGAGCTACGCGGGTGAAACCGCGGCACGCTACTAGTACATAGTAAATAAAATTTTAAAAACCAGGACAGAGTCCCCTCTCTACGGCGCGGCGAAAATGTATGCCTGGGCCTACTGTTTTTAATTTGGCTGTGAGTGTATTAAGACGTACTAGAAAACCAGTACCTACCAAATAAAATAATAAGTCAAATTTTTAATAAGGCAAATTTTTAGTAAGATTTAAGTTTTTAATAAATAAAAACTATGCTAAGGTGTAAAAATCAATTATTAGTTCAACTTTTTCATGATAAAAGGCGTTAAAGCGTTTCGAACACGAAATAACGTGGAAAAGGAACCTAAAAATCAACTTTGTTTACCTTTCTACAAAAAAAGGAACGCCGCGTGTACACATTGCGTACTACTTTCGCGAAACTTAGTTTATAGCTAAATAAAGTTACTAAATGGATCAAAAACTCGTTTAAATCGTTGCAAATATGATTTAAATGAATAAAACTGACCTGAGACTGCTTAAAAAATCCTCCTTCGGCGTTTTATAATCCAAAAACAAGCAACGAAGCACAAAACACGCAATCACTTCTAAACTAAGTTTTTAACAGTTTTAAACACTTGAAATCAGGAAATAACGCATGGGAATCGTTAACAACACTTATTATATTGTTTTTAAGGCACTAGTTATCAGTTTGAAAGCACAAAAATAATTTTAAACACAAAATCTGTGTCGGCATTTCAAGTTAGTTGGAAAAGTTTGACAGATATTAAGATTTTTTTCTTTCTCTTTCTTACTTACTTGACGCATGTGTAGTGTTGCCAGATGAACTGTAGTTACTGTAGATTTACTGTACAACGTAATTCCATAATTCCGCTATAATTCTATAATTAAACAAAAACAAAAAAATACTAGTAGGTACTCCATACGAATTGATTTCAATTTAAAGCCCTCTGACTTTATAAGATAGTAAATCTAGATGGTAACATACAGTCAAATAAGCTTACGTCACGCCAACATGATTGGGGTTGTTGCTAGTTTTCAAGCAAGTTTGCAACTTTTTGACGTGATAACGTTTGATACATTGGTGAACACCTGCAATCTCAAAAAAGTGTGACGTCACGCGTCGTTACTGGAACGCCTCATGTTATTGACAAGGTAACTATAGCAACGTTTTATCGTTGCCATGGTTACCATCAATGTTTTCTTATGACGTTATCACGTAAAATTATCGTCCGGAAACAGACTTTACAGACAACCATTTTTGACGTGACAACGTTTTATAAATTGGTTTGCCGGGTGACACTTCAAGAAACTGCGTTACGCTCCGCTGACGTTATGCGCTCACAATGAGAGCGAGTGAGAGGCACGCGGGCATGGTTAGCCCGCCTAAGAGCGAGAGAGACAGACATAAAAAGTGAAAGGCACGCGTCCCTTCCACTCGAGCACAGTTGTTGTCACGTAAAACTTTCGCCCGTATACCGACTTTACAGGCAACCAGTTTTTTTATATAAGTCTTCTATTCGTCACTCATCACATCATAACACAAGCCTTTTCTGTTTTTTTGTTTTTTTTTCCTGTATATAAGTCTTATAAATTCCTTACTCGTCATCATAACACAAGCCCAGATGGATATTATTATAAAATACTCTTTTTACCCGACTACGGCGAAGCCAAAAGGGAGGGTTATGTGTTTGACCTGTATGTATGTATGTATGTATTTCCTAACTGGGACGGACGCGTCATGGTTATGTTACCATGACGCATGGCGTCACACGCTAATACCGTGACAATTTTTTGTGAATGCAGGTGTTACATCAATTAATTAGACGTTATCGCGTCCGTAAACCGACTTTACAAACAATTTTTTTGTTTCTTTTTCTGTTCGTTTTTTTTATAAATAAAAAAACATTATACCTAATTATTAAAAATAAACATAATATGTTTTTTTTTCTAAATATAAGTCTTCTGTTCATCACTCGTCACCATAACATAAGCCCAGATGAGCGATATTATTATTAAATACTACCTAATTACCTAATTTACCATGACGCATCATGGTCAAATTACCGTAATTGCAGTGAGAATTAAAAGACTAATTATAAAGGAAAAAAGAAAAAAACAGAAAAGGCGTGTGTAATGGTGTAACGAGTGACGAATAGAAGACTTATATTAGGAAAAAAAATATGGTAAAAAGGAAAAAGAATAAACAATTTAAAAAAAGGGTTATCAAAAAAGACTCAATTGTTCATCGTTTTCTTATGAGACGTTATCACGTAAAACTATTGTCCGTAAACCGACTTTACAGACAACCATTTTTTTTTAAATTTACGTTCTGACTTTTTTTATCAGACTCAAAATAACAGCGAACACTACTGCTAATATGCTTAAATAGGTAATTTAAAAATGGTGTTTGCAATAAAAAAATAATCAGTATTTTGTAACTCTGTAATTTCCGTTTCTCCGTCTGGCAACACTGCACAGGTGACAGTTTGTGATAAGTAGGTAAGCGTCTTTGGACCGAAACGAAATGGTGGTGATCAATCAAAGCATACGAGAAAAAAAAAGATTTCTTCAGTTAGAATTGCAGACCCACTGTCGTACGATTTTTGGAATGTTTAATTCTAATAATATCTATGGAATAAACTAATGAGTTGAAAGACTTTAAACTTGAACGCGAGCAATACTTTAACCACGAAACTAAGCTTTATCCTTAAAATCATTCTAATATTTGCAGTTTTGGTGCTGTAAGGGGTGGGGAGTCTGCAATTCTGACTCCGACCGTTTAATAGTACCTACTATTAAACGGTAAAAAGTACCTACTTGTAGGATAGGTACCTACAAGTAGGTAGTAGGTACTTTTAAACATCATTAAAAATAATAAAAAATCTCAATTACCTACCTACCTACCAATCATTAAGGGTAGGTACATAAATGTTTTGAATAGTCATAAAATGATTTGCTTTCCACCATAGAAAAATAGGAATAATAGGCACGGGGTGCAGTGTATTTATAACGTTCTTTGCTTACCACAATAATTCGTCATTGGACTTGCTGTCCATTCAATTCGGTCCACAGAGGCGGGGCGTCAATCATCACATTCTTAACATTCCCGCCACTAAACCGGTCCTGCCGCGCCCTCTTCATATTAAAAACTTTTTTCTCTTCAAAAAGCTCTTTTCACTGATAATACAAAATATCGTGGGGCCATAATAGGACCCTACAGCTAAAGCACCATGTCATAAAGTGCTTAATTATTGAGAATACTGCGAAACTATAGTAATTTAATAGCTTCTACACACGTTACGATTTGGTCGTCCCGACCAAATTGACACACCCAAATCGGGTGTCGCTACACACGCTACGATTTGGTCGGATCCGATTCAGAGAGTAGGTACATACACATTGTGGTTATTAAGTAGATTCTAGGGTTCCGTTCCTCAGGGGGGAAAACGGGACCCTATTAAAGACTTCACTGTCAGTTCATCAGTCCGTCCGTCTATCAGTTTGGTTGTACACCTGAAGACCAATTCTCGTAAATAACACCGTTTAAATTACATTTCAATATCATTCCGATTGCATTTCGATTGCAAAAGAGACCCTCAAAGTCAGTTCTTTTTTACAAAAAGCTAACTTTGGGGGTATTTTGAGCTACTTTGAGGGTATTATTTGTGATCGAAATGATATTGAAATGTAATTTGAACAATGTTATTTACGAGAATTGGCCTTCTGATCAAATTAGATGTCGGCCCCGACCAAATCGGGACGTGTGTAGAAGCTATAAAATTATTTATTCTATGACTAGCTTATGCCCGCGAATTCGTCCGCGTAGGAGTCGAAAATGGACCGACGAACACCATGCATCGTCCTATACAAACTTAGCCCCCCTTTTTCATCCCTTAAGGGGTAGAATTTTGGAAAATCCTTTCTTATCGCATGCCTACGATAAACAAAGAACACATTCTCCAAGTTTCAGGTCTCTACGATCAGTGAAAAAATCTTTGCTTCGCAATTAGATGCATTGCAATTAGAATGGCATGATTTCTTTTTGCGCGGTGCATTACGGCGAACAAATTTTAATAATGCCTACACACCGAACCTCTAAAGTGTCTTTTGGTTTTTTGGGGTAAAATAGTTTTGTTTTGGGTTTTTGTCATACTTATGTGTTATTGCCATAAGCAATAACTTGATGACAAAAGCCCAAAAAAATAAGTAGGTAAGTAAGTAAGTACCTACTATTTTCCCCAAAAAAACAAAATTTTACCCTTTTTACCTATTCTTTGTTGAAGTGTGTAGTTCAAAAGCTCTGTATTTTCACTGAATTAACAGGTTCTCGGTTTTTAGGGTTGCGCACGCAAAGGGTAAAAACGGGTCTGTCTGTCTGTCACCTGTATCTCATGAAACGTGATAGCTAGACAATTGAAATTTTCATAATCTATACTTACCTACTAATATTATAAAGCTGAAGAGTTTGTTTGAACGCGCTAATCTCAGGAACTGCTGGTTCGAATTGAAAAAATATTTTTGTGTTGGATAGTCCATTTATCAAGGAAGGCTATAGGATACTTTTTATCCCGATATTCCCACGGGATCGAGAGTTACAAGGGTGAAACCGCAAGGCGCAGCTAGTTTAGGTATGGGTGCTAAAACAGAATAGAATGGTACGGAACCCTACGTGCAAGAGTCCGACCCGCACTTGGCCGGTTTTTTTTAATTACCGAAGTTCATTTTCAATGCTATTTGAAAGTCATGTGGTGCATGAGATCTGTAAAGTATAAGTTTTATGCAACAAATATATTTGCTCTAATATCATTATCCAGGGACGAAACAGTCGACTACGTTTGTATGGAGAGAGCACCGGTACCCTTTCTTTGAGTCTTTGCGTTAAACCGCATGAGTTCGTTGATTGAACCCGATAGGCCAAGATCCCGCCTACCGCCAGGCCTTCGTGATTTCATAAAAGCTGAGAATTTCTCAGCGCATGCCTCGACACAGCTATGAACGACGCGCGACGTGCAATTATGAAGTTCAGACTATAGTGGCTTGGAAAGTTATCAGTTAGCAAATATCGACCTGTTAATTTTGCAAGAAACAAAATCGCCTATATTTTTGTACCAATCGATAACGTTGCTGTAGTAACAAATAAAGTGTAATTTTAGAATCAAGAAGAAAAAATTTCTAACAATAAAAAAATATTTTTTAAAAACAATAAAAATTAGTCTTAAATCAGAGTAGGCGTTGAGCAAGCGTCTATCGCTTCCTCGAGCGTCCTTCCGTCCTCGCACCGCAGCGTGTCGTGCCCGTCGAGCACGGCGGCGTGGTCGTGCAGCACGCGCAGCGCCGGCGTCGCACGACACGAGCACTCGAGTCGGTTGCCCGCGAGCAGCACGCGCCTCTTGGTGCCGGACACGAGCGCGTGCGCCGTCGTCTCGGTCATGTAGCTGAGCGAGTTGTTGCGCAGATCGAGCACGTGGAGCAGGAACGAGGGTCGAGGGTGAGCGGGCGGAGCGGGCGGCAGTGGATATAGAAGGGGGGGGACGATATTAGGTACCTGAAGATGTTCCGGGAGATCTTCGATTACCAACTCAGTGATTAGCAGGGTACCCACCTAGCGCACAGGCTCGCGCGGCAGCCTCGGTGTCCAGATCGCGAGCGATGGCTCCCGAGGCAGCCTCGGTAGTTTTGTTCAATTTACACGAGGAAGCCTCGCGAGGCAGGCTGAGCCATCATAAGTCCGCGAGTATTCGAAATGGACAGTCGTGTATTTTGACCGTTCCCACCTAACGCACAGCGCTCACTGAGGCGCCTTTGAGCGCGTCAAGTTTACCGACAACAGATGGCTCGGGGCCGAGCCGTGCTCGGGCGAGCGAACGCGCGCCCCTGGCAACCCGAGGCACGTCCACATCAGCCGAGGCATTTGGCTCGCGAGGCTGCCGCGCGAGCCTGTGCGCTAGGTGGGTACCCGGCTATTGAGTTGTTGGAGACGACCATATCAACTGCATCAACATCTACAGTGAACGATTGTAGTCGTGGCACGCGGTCCAGCCTGTTACCGACGCAGACGACGCGCAGTAGTCCTCCGCCCGCCATGCCGCAGGCGCAACCGAATGGTAAGTATCGTGGCACACGTCTCCTTTCTCGCACACAGCAGGGATTCAGCGCGGACGGTCCTTAGCGATACTTTGCTGGTGTGGTCATCAAGCACCACGTCTTCCAGCGGCAGCAAGTCACCTTGTAGCGCTTTCGTAAGTCAATACAGGCTACACTCTTCTATAAATGTTAGAAAGGGATATAAAGTTAATTTTACAGGAGAGCCAAAAAACTGGTCCATCCCATACCTCCAATAACCCATCCCATGCCTTCTACTTCTTCGGATTTGGAAAGGTTCCGTACCATATTTTATGGGAGCAGCACTTAATAATGTTTTTAGTATTTGTTGTGATAGCGGCAACATAAATACATAATCTTTGAACGGTCTAGCTCACAGGTCTAGCTATTACAGTTCATGAGATACAGCCTGGTGACAGACAGACGTAAGAACAGTGAAGTCTTAGTAATAGGGTCTCGATCACTTGGATTGATATTTTCGTGCAAACTCTTATACGATGCGGCTGAAGTAACGAGGTCGTGCCCAGCCACGTAGGATAGATCCTCCACGTCGCGTTTGCGTTGAATGGCCTATGTACGACATAGCTACACGTTTATTATTTTAAAAGGTGTGTGTCCCGTGCTAAGTTTTGTAATTTTACCAGTAGAATAAAGTGTGGATATGATGGTAACATCGTGGCTGGGAGGGGCAACTGCGGCAGCCGCAGCGGCTCGATCGTAGTCGTCTGCAGTGAAGTATATCGTGCCGGAGAGCTTCACCGCGGCGGGTACGCTGCGCTTATACTGCAGCTCCTCGTACTGTGGACAAGCAAACGATGCATCACTCGAGGTATTGCACTCCTCTCTCACTCCTCCCCCTCACTACCCACCGTCAGGTTAACGAGCTGCGTTTCACTGAGGTCGAGGTACTTGAGGTTCACCATGTCCTGGCGCCAGTCGCTGCAGATAATCCAGATGTAGGTTAGCTGCAACGACAATCGCTCCAGTTTTGACAACGAGGCCAACGGCGATTCTGTAAAGTATACAAATACATAGATAGGGATTAGTTTTTGAATGAATGTCATTTATTGCACCACAATATTGTGCACATAACAAAAGATATAATCGAGGAATTTTGTGATAAGAAGGTGGTTGCAGATGATCCCATCAATCTTAACCTATTAGTTTAAGGGTCTATTCTACTAGTGATCTTGAAAACTGAGCAGTTTGATGCTCACTTGAGGTGCATTTCTGTTCATCACTTCAAAGATCATCCTCATCCGATCTTCACTTAATTTTTATGGGACCACCCCTAAAGTATTTAAATTTCAATTTATTTATTGTTTGTCACAGGTAATAGGTTTTTAAAAATAGCAATATAACATAGTTCCTTTGTAACAATACCACTAGGTGTAGAATAATTTTAGTATTACGCCAATTTTAGATTTTCAAGAAACACAAGCCATTTGAATTAAACACAAGTATACCGTTTCTAACACATATATAATCATCCCAATCGGTTGACTCGTCTTCGAGTAAACGGAGATCATACATTATACTAGTAGGTCGTTTTGGCACTCAAGACATTGCTACTTTATTCACGTTTTAATTATACCGACGTTCTGCAAACTACGTCATTTTCCTCGATAGACCTTCTGATTAGTTCTGATACGTCGATGTCGAGGTGAGTCAATTGGGGGGTGCTTGCAAAAAGTAGTGCCTGGAGTTGCAAGACATCATTGCCAATGAGGTCAATGTCGAGTCAAGTGTGGGGTGTCTGCGAATAGTTGTGCCGGCAACGAAGACATTTGGGTGACTCCAATCCTGAAGCTCGTGAGCTGGGTCGCGTTCTCGAGCAGTCTCGCTGGCAACTCTAACACCTTCCTTCCATTATGTGGAGCTCCTCAAGGCGCGGGCAGCGAGCCACCCACCCGGCGGGGAACTAGCGCACATCCGTGTTCAACAACGTGAGCTTCACAAGCTTGTCGCAGGTAGGTACTGGGTTCGGCCTCTCAGCCCGCCAATAATCCAGGGGGCCCTCTTTGAGAGCTGGCGGCGCCCAGTCCGACATCAGCGCGGCATCTCCTCTGACCACGTAAAGCTGCTGCCATCACCGTGGTCTATGGACACACGCAAAACAAAATCAGAACTGTACCTATAAATAAATAAATATTGCAAGACATTCCAGGACTCGCCATCTAGCCCCAAGATAAGTAACTACACTTGTGTTATGGGTGCTAGACAACGGATATACAACTTATATACTTTTCTTGTGTAAAATATACTTATAATATATAGAAACAACCAGACCACAGACAAATATCTAAGCATAAACACATGTCTGAGGCGGAAATCGAACCCGCAACCCTGTGTATGGCAATCCAGCATGGTGCCCATTGTGCCAACTAGGTCGTCAAACTACTTACGGGGATGTCTACTTTTTATACGGATCCTTTCTTATAATATTGTGTACTACTGTGTGAATTTTCAATTTAAAACTAACCTGACCTTCGTTCGCTCGCCACATGCAGCGAACGCAACTCGGGCAGGTCCAGCACGGCGGCGGGCACGCGTCTGATGTTCACATCCTCCAGTCGTAGCTCGATAAGGGTACGGGGTAGTGCTTCCAGTATGTCTTCCAGCAGTGAATTGCCCACCAATGTGAGCGTTGTGATGCCCTCCAGTGAGGCGGGCAGACTTCGGGACACGCCCGGATACCGTAGCGTGAGGTTACGGAGAGGGGGCAGGTCGGCGAAGTGCGTGTCTTCAAGTTGTTGCCCTTGCGTGCCATACAGTTCCAGGTTGAAGGGCGATGTCAGCGTGACGTTGAGTGCAGCGAGCATGGTCGCATAGTGCGCGGGTGGACAGAACGTCATGGTTACGTTCCGAACGTGTAGCGCCGGCGTGAACCTCGGTAGGTACATCCGTGACGGGTCCAGCTGCTGGATCTTGTAGCACTGCAGGCTTAAGAAGTTGTCGCCCATGTGTACAAAACTTAACTGCCCGCCTGAAAATATTCTAACCATATACATAAAATTGGCTAGTTGAAAGTTTTTAAGTATTTTAAAGGGTACCTCAGGCAAAAGAAGCCACTTCAAAAAGAAACCTCCGTTCCATTTGCCTGATGCATTTATTTTATTATTAACCGACTTCAAAAAAAGGAGGAGGTTCTCAATTCGGTTGTATGCATTTTTTTTTATGGATGTTCCCGCATATCTTCTTTGTTTATCAGCCGATTTTGATAAATCTTTTTTTTCCTCAAGCCTTCAAAATTTCAACAACAAAAAATATTGTAGTTTGCAGAAAGGCACGTATAATAGTAGCCGCAAAATATAATTTTCTAGGTCTACCCGTTCCTGAGAAAATGGTGACACGCGGACAGACATACGGACAAGAAAGTAATCTTATAAGGGTTCCTTTTTTACCTTTTGAGGCAGGTAGTAGGTACGGAATACTAAAAATGGGGCGTATACGTACGTGTGCGTGATTAATTAATTATAGGTACTTCTGTCTGTCTGTCTTATATTTATTTGCGGGCAGCTTCAACCTGTTATTTTAGTGTTACAGTGATGCGCGTTAAAAATTTCACTCTCGCAGCTTCAACCTGTTTTACTTTTGGGTTGCGCTGCTGAAACATGTGACTCTTGTGTTACAGATGCGAGCGCATCTTAAAAATTTCACTCTTATTATTTTTTCGTAACGCGCTTATAGAAGTAGGTAACTTTAAAAAACTTAACCTCCAAGTTTCAAGTCTCTACGATAGCGGTTGAGGCGTCAGTCAGAATAAAGCATTTTATATGTATGTATAGACAGATGAGATCTTTAATTGTTACCTTTTTAGCAATTTGGGCTAAACTTTATTACAAACTAGCGACCCGCCCCGGCTTCGCACGGCTATATTATGCATGTATTATACATATAAACCTTCCTCTTGGATCACTCTATCTATTAAAAAAACCGCATCAAAATCCGTTGCGTAGTTTTAAAGATTTAAGCATACATAGGGATATAGGGACTTTGTTTTATAATATGTAGTGACAATAATGATCAATTAAGTAGGTAAGTATGTCCTTGAAAATATATCGGCATTTAAAAACTGCGGTTTGAAAACCCACACATTAATATTACCATTCACTATGAATATAGTATCGGAGTAATGTTTCCTGCATTGTATGTTGTTTGCTTCAGTCGGGCAGTGCAGCTCGGGGTGGAAGCTCGCCTGCGTGAGAGCAGCGCCCGCCATCACCAGCGCCAGCGGCACCGCTAGCGGCATGCTCCTCGCTGACCGACTCATTCCTGTACTAATATGGCAACGTGGAACTCAAATTAAAACTTCACAAACACAAGTAAGTACATTTTCTCACACAAATTTTCCATAATATACCACAGCGTTAGATCTCTATATTTAAAAAATCAATGCGACTTTTCGTTGTAATTTTATAACTCACTAGCGACTCGCCCCGGCTTGGCACGGGTGTATTGTGCATGTATTATACATATAAACCTTCCTCTTTAATCACTCTATCTATTTAAAAAAAACCGCATCAAAATCCGTTGCGTAGTTTTAAAGATCTAAGCATACATAGGGACAGCGAAAAGTGACTTTATTTTATACTATGTAGTGATGATATAGTCACTATTATCAGATTACTTATTTCGAGCATACAATATCAAAAACATAGATGCTTAAAACATATCACTAATTATATTAAATTGGTACAGGTACATACTAATAAGTAATATATTATTTATTTATTTATTTATGTACACCAACAGTAAAACACACTAATACTAAGAATAAAGAAAAACATTACCGAAATAAAAATAAAGTGTGTTTACCAATAATAGGTATACACAACTTTGCCTTAACAGATTCTAGTTTCTGGTTATGATAACAAATTTTTAAGGCTTAACCTAGGGACTAAATGAAATTAAATTAAAGTAAGTAAGTAAGTAGAAGACTAGGAGTAACCAAAGCTTTTCAGTACTTTGCTTCTGTAACCAGCCATTGAGTCATTGAAGATGTCAATGTCAAAAAAATATGAAAAAGGTACATTTGTCTCCGCTATTCGAATTTTTAATAATTTACCTCTAGAAATAAAAATATTAAACGGAAATATTTTTCGAAATAGGTTAAGAAAATGGTTGATCTCTAAAACTTTCTATAGTATTAAAGAATATTTTGATTTAGATGTATACTTCACATAGGTTTCCAATTGTTAATATGATTGTTAAGTTTCCCGTTTTATTATTCAAATTTTAGTCAATTCATTAGTTTTAAGTATTAATTATTTTACTAGATACATGAGCTTGATATGGCAGCTCAATATATTGTTTTGTATTTAGTATAAATTAAGTTACTATGTAACTCATTATTGTATGTCCGGGATGGACAAACTGTTGATACCTACCTTCTATAATTTGACATCTTATGTACACAGTTTTTCAATAAATATTCTTGATTCTTGATTCTTGGAATTTCTAGCTATCTCGTTGTATTTTGAGTGACTTTATTATTTCCTATAGGTATGCTATAAAAAACCTAAGATATTATAAATTACAAACGAGTTGGTTTTTTTTACAAGTAATGATTTGATGGCTTTTATTAACCAATTTAATTGAAATACTTTTTATCCATTATTATTATAAAGCTATTAGGTAAATAATGGTGTAGTCACATTTTTAAAATTCCCAAAAAAATTTTTTTTGACGTGACAACGTTTTATAAATTGGTTTGCCGGGTGACACTTCAAGAAACTGCGTTACGCTCCGCTGACGTTATGCGCTCACAATGAGAGCGAGTGAGAGGCACGCGGGCATGGTTAGCCCGCCTAAGAGCGAGAGAGACAGACATAAAAAGTGAAAGGCACGCGTCCCTTCCACTCGAGCACAGTTGTCACGTAAAACTTTCGCCCGTATACCGACTTTACAGGCAACCAGTTTTTTTTACCAAAATGAAACCTGTTGAATTTCCTTCCGTGCAAAATACTGAAAATGATCTTGTTGTAGAGGGCACAAGCGATCGTCGTCAGAGGGAAACACTTACTTTATAAGTTAACCGAAACTTGTAATACTTATTTTATTAATTTTCTTATCATTCGCGCTTAAAATCATATTATCTATAGTGTGCCCTCGCCGCGTGACCTCTGAACATAAATAAATAAGTATAAAATCTATACTAATAGTGTTTGTTGAAGTGAAAACTTCTTATGGCGCGTTGGGCACTTTTGTGGGTGAGCATTTTCAGCCGTTCTCGCGACAGACGACAGATTTTCTCGCGACAGATGAGATTTTACACAGATATACAGTTTTTTAATTTGGCTGTGAGTGTATTAAGACGTACATATGGTATTTTTTAACGGACGACTATTGACGGACGACAAATGTCGGACGACTATTTGTCGGACGACTATTGACGGATGACAAATGTCGGACGACAAAAGTCGGACGACTATTTGTTGGACGACAAATGACAGAACAGAAATTTTTTTTTTTCATCTAAAACTCTTTTTGCGTATGTTCTCGCGACAGATGAGATTTTACACAGATATACAGTTTTCACTTCTGCCTGCACTCCCGGAGTGCGCTGTTTTTTTTTTTGATTGTTTGTTTGTTTGAACGCGTTAATCTCAGGAACTACTGGTTCGAATTGAAAAATTCTTTTTGTGTTGGATAGTCCATTTATCGAGGAAGGCTATAGACTACTTTTTATCCCGATATTCCCACGGGATCGGGAGTTACGCGGGTGAAACCGCGGCGCGCAGCTAGTATTATATAAGCCTAGTCTGGTATTCTATATGTAAGTACGTACAATACACGTTTACAAGTCCACTACCACCACTTTTTTATAACCCTGTGCAGCACTATTTGAAACATACACAGACGCACTCCATATGACGACCCAGTTGGCTCAATGGTCACCATGCCGGACTGCCAAACACAGGGTTCGATTCCCGCCTCAGACATGTATTTATGCTCAGATTTTGTCTCTGGTTGTTCCTATGTATTATACCTAAGTATTTAAAAAAAAAAACCAGTATTTATTAGTATATTTGTTGTCTAGCACCCATAACACATGTCTAATTACTTAGCTTGGGATATAAATCCGTAAACCAAAAGTTGTAATATAGGCTATTAGTAACATACAGGATGATTTTTTTATGTGGGCCGTCAGGGCTATATCCTAAGCTATAACAGATGACGAAAAATGCTGAAATGAGTTGCGTGCACGATTTTGACAAAAAGTAAAACTGCATCATTTGATTTTTGAAAAAGTCACTACCCTAGCCAGGAATCGAACCTGTTGATTTTGCAAAAAAAATAATCATCCTATATTTTTATACCAATCGATAGTGTTGCTGATTGAGATCAATTCCTGGAAACAAACATAGTATGGCAAGTCAAAGCAAAATAGCTCCTTTTTTGCAGTTTTCACCAATTTTTATATTTCCGTCTCTGGCAAAATAATACCGTATGAGGTAGAGGGAAAGTAATATTGTTTTTTTTTAAAATTTGTTCTAAATTCTCTACATCACAAATTGGAAAAAAACAGTATATGTTTTTTGTGCAGCAGTTTGTTACGTCATCAGCCATACATCCTCACTACATTTTTTCAGGGACAGTAGCATGAAAATTACAGGTCCACATAAAAAAATCAAAGAAAGCTGTTAGTTATTAATAAGATGAACTGAAATAGCCCATTTCAGTTCACCTTATCAAATAACTTTCGTTCTACGACTTGTGGTTTTTAGGATGTGTTAGTTTCGAATTTCTAAAAGTCTTAGGCCCGTATTAATAAATCGCTCTCAATATCGATCTTGAGTGCGTATCAATTGAGTGAGTCTTGAGATGCGGTCACTATCTTAAGTTAGGCGTTAATTAATAGATAAAACTCAAGTTCTAACCAGGCTGATATCGCTCTTGAGATTTGAGACTGATCTTGAATGACAGTAACGCTTTGTTCTTACCTTGAATTATATGTTCTTACCCTATGGTAGGTAGTGTCGTCATATTTTGCTGTCAACTTGTTTTTAATGTGAACATATTTAAAAAAATGTAATATTTGTATGACCCGCAATCAGACTTGAGTGCGTGATTTATTAATACGGTATGACTCAAGTGATACGTCGCTCTTTAATCGCGTCTTAAGATAGGTTTATTAATCAGCGCAACAACTCAAGAGCAAACTCAAGATTGAAATCGATATTGAGTTCGGTTTATTAATACGGACCTTAGACCTAAAGTTGATTGTTAAGGTACACAGAAGTAGTCTTTAAATCACTTTCTTCACTACATTGTACAAAACAAAGTAGCTTCCCGCTGTCTGTCTCTATGTATGCTTAGATCTTTAAAACTACGCAACGGATTTTGATGCGGGTTGAATAGATTGAGTGATTCAAGAGAAAGGTTTGAGTATATAAAACAAAACAGCTAGTATCATCACTACATAGTATAAAACAAAGTAGCTTTCTCTGTCCCTATATCCCTTTGTATGCTTAAATCTTTAAAACTACGCAACGGATTTTGATGCGGGTTGAATAGATTGAGTGATTCAAGAGGAAGGTTTGAGTATATAAAACAAAACAGCTAGTATCATCACTACATAGTATAAAACAAAGTAGCTTTCTCTGTCCCTATATCCCTTTGTATGCTTAAATCTTTAAAACTACGCAACGGATTTTGATGCGGGTTGAATAGATTGAGTGATTCAAGAGGAAGGTTTGAGTATATAAAACAAAACAGCTAGTATCATCACTACATAGTATAAAACAAAGTAGCTTTCTCTGTCCCTATATCCCTTTGTATGCTTAAATCTTTAAAACTACGCAACGGATTTTGATGCGGGTTGAATAGATTGAGTGATTCAAGAGGAAGGTTTGAGTATATAAAACAAAACAGCTAGTATCATCACTACATAGTATAAAACAAAGTAGCTTTCTCTGTCCCTATATCCCTTTGTATGCTTAAATCTTTAAAACTACGCAACGGATTTTGATGCGGGTTGAATAGATTGAGTGATTCAAGAGGAAGGTTTGAGTATATAAAACAAAACAGCTAGTATCATCACTACATAGTATAAAACAAAGTAGCTTTCTCTGTCCCTATATCCCTTTGTATGCTTAGATCTTTAAAACTACGCAACGGATTTTGATGCGGGTTGAATAGATTGAGTGATTCAAGAGAAAGGTTTGAGTATATAAAACAAAACAGCTAGTATCATCACTACATAGTATAAAACAAAGTAGCTTTCTCTGTCCCTATATCCCTTTGTATGCTTAAATCTTTAAAACTACGCAACGGATTTTGATGCGGGTTGAATAGATTGAGTGATTCAAGAGGAAGGTTTGAGTATATAAAACAAAACAGCTAGTATCATCACTACATAGTATAAAACAAAGTAGCTTTCTCTGTCCCTATATCCCTTTGTATGCTTAAATCTTTAAAACTACGCAACGGATTTTGATGCGGGTTGAATAGATTGAGTGATTCAAGAGGAAGGTTTGAGTATATAAAACAAAACAGCTAGTATCATCACTACATAGTATAAAACAAAGTAGCTTTCTCTGTCCCTATATCCCTTTGTATGCTTAAATCTTTAAAACTACGCAACGGATTTTGATGCGGGTTGAATAGATTGAGTGATTCAAGAGGAAGGTTTGAGTATATAAAACAAAACAGCTAGTATCATCACTACATAGTATAAAACAAAGTAGCTTTCTCTGTCCCTATATCCCTTTGTATGCTTAGATCTTTAAAACTACGCAACGGATTTTGATGCGGGTTGAATAGATTGAGTGATTCAAGAGAAAGGTTTGAGTATATAAAACAAAACAGCTAGTATCATCACTACATAGTATAAAACAAAGTAGCTTTCTCTGTCCCTATATCCCTTTGTATGCTTAAATCTTTAAAACTACGCAACGGATTTTGATGCGGGTTGAATAGATTGAGTGATTCAAGAGGAAGGTTTGAGTATATAAAACAAAACAGCTAGTATCATCACTACATAGTATAAAACAAAGTAGCTTTCTCTGTCCCTATATCCCTTTGTATGCTTAAATCTTTAAAACTACGCAACGGATTTTGATGCGGTTTTTTTTAATAGATAGAGTGATTCAAGAGGAAGGTTTACATGTATAATACATACATAATATAGCCGTGCGAAGCCGGGGCGGGTCGCTAGTATTATAATAATTATAAACGCTCAGCCGCCCAATTGCCGTATTCTTATGCAGCGCGTCTTGACTGCGTTTGCGTCATAACCATAGATTTCGTATTGCTAAGACGCACTCGTCACGCAGTTACTCATGTGGTTTAGGTTTGCGTAACGTGTGCGTGACGAGTGCGTGACGAGTGCGTAACGTGTGCGTGACGAGTGCGTCTTAGCAATACGAAATCTATGGTTATGACGCAAACGCAGTCAAGACGCGCTGCATAAGAATACGGCAATTGGGCGGCAGGGACTGCAGTGCTGCGGTAAAGCTATTGCATCGCGCGAGCTTCGTACAGTCGTACCATATCTATACTAATATTTTATAGAAGAGCTGAAGAGTTTGTTTGTTTGTTTGTTTGTTTGTTTGTTTGAACGCGCTAATCTCAGGAACTGCTGGTTTGAATTGAAAAATTCTTTTTGTGTTGGATAGTCCATTTATCGAGGAAGGTTATAGGCTACTTTTTATCCCGATATTCCCACGGGATCGGGAGTTACGCGGGTGAAACCGCGGAGCGCAGCTAGTTATATATACACGTTAAGCGAACGCTCGGCCGAGCTACATGGTAGGCGAAGTGGTGGGTGTTAGGTTTTATTTTCGTTACGAAATTAATTAATTCGGTCGCAGCGCTCAAAGCTATGCAATAGCTTCATAACTATGTATATCTATAATATGTTTGCTTATCACTCGCGTTAAAAATAATAATGTATAAAGTGCGCCCTCGTGGCCTGACCTTTGAGGATAAATAACATTACCTAAACCTAGTCGGGTACCTATAGCTATATTAACATGTACCTAATTAAATACGGTTATAAACACAAAAACGAAAAACAACTGCCAACGAATCTATAGGTACATTTAAATGCTTTGTCCTGACTGACTGACGGATCAACGCACAGCCTAAACCACTGATCGTAGAGACCTGAAACTTGGAGGGTGTGTTCTTTGTATGACGTAGGCATAAGAAAAGGATTTTCCGAAATTCTACTCCTAAGGGGGTGAAAAAGGGGGGCAAAGTTTGTATGGAACTAGGATTAGAACCATTTTCGACTGTTACGCGAACGAAGTCGCGGGCAAAAGCTAGTTATTAAATAAAAACAACTTATCAATTACAAAATTAGGCAAACTTCAAGTTTTCGAGAACATGTTTGATTCATGGCTAGGAAATACTGCATTTTCTAAAAATCGAATTATTCAGTTTTGATTTTTGTCAAAATCGGGCACGCAAATCTTTTCAGTATTTTTCGCTAACTCTTACCCCCTTATTCCAAATCTCCACCACAGATTTACTTGTGAACTATATAGTCTAAACACAAAATAATCTATAGAGATAGTGTTTAGACAATAGTTTACGAGTACCTAAATCTGTGTCTAAATCTAAGGTTTAAATCCACATCTCGGACTATCCTTAAACCTCGTTTTGGAATAAGGGGGATAGAGTTTAGTTATGGCTCTGAAGGCCCATTTTAAATCACCCTGTATTATTATGTCTTTAAAAAAAATAAAAAACAAATTAATATAATATTGGTGAGTGAGTGAGTGATTTTGACGACCCAGTTGGCACAATGGTCACCATGCCGGACTGCCAAACACAGGGTTTTGGGTTCGATTCCCGCCTCAGACAAGTATTTATGCTTAAATATTTGTCAGTGGTCTGGTTGTTTCTAGGTATAATAAGATAATATTTACAAAAGAAAAGTATATATGTAGTATATCCGTTGTCTAGCACCCATAACACAAGTGTAGTTACTTAGTTTGGAGCTTGATGGCGATGTGTGGAATGTTCTGCAATATTTATTTATTATTTGTCGCATTCAAAGTAACTCCAATGAGGAAAGTGTTTGTCGCCCATTAGAGTATCGGGTATCGAGTTGGTTTGCGATAAGACATCCCTTGATTGTGTACAAGTTACAGTTTAAATAATTAGTAAGTAAATAGGTATTTGGTTATATTCGGAAATAATCGAATTTTCCTTGTTCTATGTGGTTTGGTGGTTAATAGTTTGGTCCTTGGTCTAGGTGGTTAATCTCAATATATATAAATCTCGTGTCACAATGTTTGTCCTCAATGGATTCCTAAACCACTTAACCGATTATAATAAAATTCGCACACCATGTGCAGTTCGATCCAACTTGAGAGATAGGATAGCTTACATACCGATATTCCCACGGGATAGGGAGTTACGCGGGTGAAACCGCGGAGGGCAGCTAGTAGATTATATGTGAGCCACACTTAAATATTTACTTTTTAAGGTTATACTTCTTTAGGCGCATTATGAAAAAATAAAATTTTGAGATGCGCGCGCATCTGTAACACAAGTCACATGTTGCAGCTGTAACCCAAAAGTAAAACAGGTCGAAGCTGCGATAGTGAATTTTAAGATGAGCGCGCAATTGCAAAATAATTTAATTTTTAGTAGGTATTTGTTGTCACAGAAATACCTACATAATGTGTGAAAATTTCAACTGTCTAGCTATCACGGTTCATGTGATAAATCTACGTCATGTCATGATCTGCAGCAGAGCCACCGTAATAAATACGTATAAATTATATCTTAAAATGATATACAGAATTCGTCCTAAAGTACACTATCAGTTTGCTACCATAATACTATCAACAAGTATTGAACTTACGACCTTCTTCTAATAGACGTTAAACACTAACATAAATAAATATTAAATATAAATAAATATTGCAGGACATTCCACACATCGCCATCTAGCTCCAAACTAAGTAACTACACTTGTGTTATGGGTGCTAGACAACGGATATACTACATATATACTTTTCTTTTGTAAATATATCCTTATTATACCTAGAAACAACCACACCACTGACAAATATTTAAGCATAAATACTTGTCTGAGGCGGGAATCGAACCCGCAACGCTGTGTTTGGCAGTCCGGCATGGTGACCATTGTACCAATTGGGTCGTCATAAATATATAATAAATACTTGAGTTAAAAGTACTTATTGTGATTATTATTTGTCAACATGTTAGCTATGTGTTTAGTTGTGTGAGTGGTATAAGGGGCCACCCGCTACACCAACCGACGTGGGTTCGATCCACAGGTTACGTTGTTATAATGTTCAAATAGTGCTGCACAGGATTGTAAACGTTACGGTGCTGGTGGACTTTTGTTGATTGTACCGTTGCCCGTTACAGGTGTACCTAAGCTACGTTTACTAGAAAACTAGATACTAATGAATGGCGCTGCTGCGGAGTATTCTCTCTAGAAGAGCCACCTAGTACACAAACTCAGGAGCCTGGTGACAGACAGACAGACGACACACAAACAGACAGTGAAGTCTTAGTAAAAGGTTCCGTTTTTACCCTTTGGGTACGGAATCCTAAAAAGATAAAAAACGTGTAGCCGAGTTTTAACCTTGGTTATGTAAGTAGCTTTTGTGTGGAGTGATAAGCAGACTTTTTTTTAGTAGGTTCGGCGTATTTAGTTAGCTTTTTCCTCTGATATGCTCGTTTGTGACTATTAAGAGGAAAGGGTACCGGGGGCTCTTTCCATACAAACTATTACAAACGTAGTCGACTGTTTCCTCCCTGGATAATGACACTAGAGCAAATATTTTTTGTGCATAAAACTTATAACTGCCATGACCATGCCCCTATTTTTATTTTTATTTTCTTTAAATCTTAATTTCGATGATTATTAGAAAATGAAAAAAAAAACCAAAACATACCGGCATAGTCATGGCAGTTATAAGTTTTATGGCACAAAAATATTTGTGCTAGTGTCATTATCCAGGGAGGAATCAGTCGACTACGTTTGTATGGAGAGAGCGCTGGTAGCCTTTCACCCTAAAACACATAATAATATGTATATCGCTGTGGTATAATAATATAGAAACATTGTGTCAACTCGTATCTACTTGGGTTTGTGAAGTTTAACGCATGATTTATTAGTTCCAGGAATGAGTCGGTCTGCAAAGAGGATGCCGCTGGCGGTGCCGGTGGCACTGGTGGTGGCGGACGCTGAGCTCGAGCTGGTGACAGACGCGCCCGCATTGCCCGATTGACACACCAGTTGCTCGTGTCTCCAGGTGGCTCCACATTTGCGGAAGCTGTTGGAGAAATAGCTCGAGAACGCGGCGCAACTTACCAGCTTCACAATGGATGATAATTCGTGAAGCTGGTGAGTTGCGTCGCGTTCTTGGTTGCTAATACACGAGACAACGGACTCGCCTTGACATCAGCGGCAATCAGTTTAAAGAACTACCCAGGTAAGTAGGTATGTAATGTACGTTCCACGTAATATCATCGAATCTCGTTTCGCTGCCAACTGATTTCAACCGGTGGAATCAGCCATTTAGGTAGGTACTAGGTAAGGATTGATGGAGCACTTGAAACCACCGCTCACACTTAACTCCCCAAAGTCAGTGCTTGCGAGGTCTATCTTCTGTTCCAAGAGCTACTAGTAAAGTGTTGGTAAAGATTAGGCGGCGACACGAACGTCTCGGCGAATCATTCATTGTTGCATTGGAGGTGGTTGGAGTCAGTGCAATTTACGTGCATTCATATAGTGTGTTGTTGCAGTTCGATGCTGACGTTACCGCTGTTGTCGTTAGACTTAGGAGGCAGCGAGTTTAATACGAGTGTGGCCGCGTGGTGCTCTGAAGTCACACTCGTAGTCTCCCGTCGCATTCACCGAGCTGAGGAGTCCGGACGAAGGATCATCTCTGAGGGATGGATAGCCGCATGGCATTACGGAGCTCATTTTAAGCATTTCGTGAGAAAGTGACAGACAGACAGAAGTCCCGACCACGTTCAATATCGGAATAGCCTATGTATTAAAACTGTCTTTAGCGTTGACTCCCGATATCCTCCCTAACCCATTCAAATTCCCCTCTTCTTTGACCGTTCTCTCGCTCCACGACCTATATTACCAAGTCCTTTACCCTTCTGATGATAGGTGAAAATTTCCATCAAAATCGCTCCAGCCGTTCAGTTCGGGATTTTTATTCAAGTACTTTGATAAGCTTTTACAGTTAACAAAGGTAAATCTCCGTTGACCTCGTTGTCAAAACTGCAGCAACTGGCGCGAGGACATGGTGAACCTCACGTTCGAGGTACGTGAGGTTCACCATGTCCTCGCCTCGTCCTCAGTGACACGAGGATTGACAACCTGACGGTGAGTAGCGAGGGTGAGGAGGGAGGAGTGCAACAACTCGAGTGACGCGTCGTTGACTTGTCCACAGTACGAGGACCTGCAGTACAAGCGGTACGCTGTGCTTGTACTGCAGGTCCTCGTACTACTGTGAACAAGCATACGCCGATGGTGAAGTTGTGAAAACGCATGCATTCTACGACTACAATCGGTACAGGATTACGAAATCATTAAACGACTGCTTGATACTGCTACGGGACAGCGTTGAAGTGAGTGATTGCAGTGACAGCAGACCGCTGCAAATACGCGCTGTCACTGCAATCACTTACTTCAATGCAGTTGATCTGATCTGGTGCTCCTCAACAACTCAATCACCGAGCTGGTCGTCGATGATCTCCCGCCCCATCTCCGGGTAAGTATCGTCCCCCCTCCCCGCACCTTCACCGCCCCCCGCTCACCCTCGACCCTCGTTCCTGCTCCAGAAAAGAAAGAAAGAAATAAACTTTATTTTGCTTTTTTTTTTCTCCAGGTGCTGGAACTGCGCAACAACTCGCTCGGCTACATGACCGAGACGACGACGCCGACGGCCCGCGCGCTCGTGTCCGCCACCAAGAGGCTCTCGCTGCTTGCAGACACGAGCACTCGAGCCGGTTGCCCCGGATCGAGTGCTCGTGTCTGCTGCACGATTTCTACGGAAGGACGTGATAGATGGCTTCATAACGCAGATGTAACAGCTTTACTTGAGCGTGATTATGATGGAAGGCGTGAGTAGTCGCGTGCCGTCATTATATTAGCATTCCTATACCTAATACTGGTTAGGTCTCACCTTAGGATAGTTATTTAAGTTAAGGAATGACTAGTTTTAGCTTCTGGTGACCAAGGGCTTGCTTCTACCTCGGACAGCGGACAAGCATCGCCATCCAACGAGGTAACGCAGCCCGACTTTTGAGCACACTTTATAGGGACCCAAATTAAAACTTGGACTTTTCATTTTCAGTACAGACCCAATTGGCACAATGGTCACCGTGCCGGACTGCCAAGGGTTGCGGGTTCGATTCCCGTCTCAGACAAGTATTTATGCTTAGATATTTGTCTGTAGTACGGTTGTTTCTATGTATTATAAGATTATATATTCACAAAATAATATAAGTAGTATATGAGTTGTCTAGCACCCATAACACAAGTGTAGTTACTTAGCTTGGGGCTAGATGGCGATGTGTGGAATGTGTTGGAATATTTATTATTTATTTAAAGTGTAAAAAGGTAGTTTATTTACTAAATAATTTAATTGTTATGTTATTTCTTTGTTATTATGATAGAATTAAAATTTAGTGAATTGTGCCTATAGATAAAATAGGATTAAGTACTTTATATACCTAAGTCTAGACAAAACTTGTTTGCTTTTTGATTTATTAATAAAATAAATAAATATTGTTTTTATTTTATTTTTTGTGTTCGTTTGTATTGTATTAGTGTATGTAAGGATATTGTCTAATTATTGTTTGTTTTTCTTCGTTTTTTTTTGATTTTATGTTAATTTACTTTAACTTTGTATCTATTTGTATTATACAGGGTTATGGGTAATTATACTAGCAAGCCGTTGAGGGCTACTTCTGTGAACCTAAACAAACAACTTTTGTTCTAGGACTTTTAGAAATTCGATCATTTTTTAGAATTTTTTTAGGTTAGATTTATCTGAAAATCAGCTGTTCCACACACGGAGAGGTCATTAACCTTAAAATTTTACTTATTTCTAAAGTTTTATCTATTGTTCTTAGTCTAAATGACCTTTGTTTTAAAAAATCAGCTGGTTTCTCGAATTTACATAATCGCAAAAAAAAATTTTTTTCGAATTTCCATAAGTCATAGAACATAAGTTGTTTGTTTAGGTGCCCAAAAGTACCTAGCCCTCAAATGCTTGCTAGTATAATCACCAATAACACTGTATAGAAAAAGTAAAAGAAAAAAAAGAATAACAAATAATGTAAGATGTTTTAGGTTTTAGCGTAATAAATGAGTTAAGTATAAATAATTTCACTGTTTCTTTTCGATCCTCCGACTGCCGCTATTTATTAATAACTAGCGACCCGGCCCGGCTTCGCACGGCTATATTATGCATGTATTATACATATAAACCTTCCTCTTGAATCACTCTATCTATTAAAAAAAACCGCATCAAAATCCGTTGCGTAGTTTTAAAGATCTAAGCATTATACATAGGGATATAGGGACAGAGAAAGCGACTTTGTTTTATACTATGTAGTGATAGTGATAGCGATTAAGAGGAAAGGGTACCGGCTTTCTCTCCATACAAACGAAGTCGACTGTTTCCTCCCTGGATAATGACACTAGAGCAAATATAACGTTGCATAAAACCTATAGCTCCCATGACCGTGACCATGCCATTATGTCTTGGTGATATGAAAAAAAATCATATTCTTATTATCATAGAAAGAAAGAGTCTAAAAAACAAAATGCAGTGCCATGTTTTTCTGAAATATTAATTACTCTATGGTATTATTATTATAGGGGTAATGTAGGGTTGCCATCCGTCCGGGTTTCCCCGGATTTGTCCTAGTTTAGAGGCCGTCCTGGGACCGTCCGGGCGAGGTTTCATTTGTAGTCCGGGGAAAACCGGGACAAATGAGAAATAAAGGCTACTGGGAAATAAGAAACTAAAAATTACGTGGGAGTATCGTTCGCTACACTACAATTTTCAAGTCACTTTGCCCGCACCGTAAAATAAAACCCCGGTCGTTCAAGGTAGATAATTTTAGGGTTCCGTACCCAAATGGTAAAAAAGGGCCTTTTTAGAGAATGAGAAATTCATTTATTTGCTCGAAATATGGTTTAAGGATGTTACATAAAAATATAGTTCAACATATTTCACCAGCACTTAGCTTAGCATGCAAATATATATTAGGTTTTAATAAATCAAAAGTATATCACTATCATATCTAAAAATTAATCCAATATCGAAAAAAAATGCTACAGTTGTCAGAAAAATGTCATTTTATAAATTGATAATATGGACGAAAATAGACTGATCATAAATTGAAAGACGTAATAATTAACAATAATACGAATGATACGAAAAGAAAGAATAAATCACTATGTGTAGGTACGCCCAAAGTTACTAAAACTGTCCGTCTGTCTGTCCTTCACCAGGCTGTATCTCATGAACCGTGAAGCTACACAGTTGAAAGAATGATGGAATGATGGCAGGGCAATTACCAAGCATATACCTAATTAGAAAATATATGATACAATTCTCCGTTTTTCTAAGATTACAATGAAATTTTAAGTATTTCATTTAATAAGTGTGGAAAAAAAGATATAAGCATTTAAAGTCACCTGTTTTTCATTTTCTACGTCAGAATCTGAAACCATTACATATTAGGAACTTTAACAACCAAACCTCCTTGCTTAAGGTAACTTCAAAGAATAACCATTAAGACATCGCACGGCTCATGCATACTGCCAGAGTTTAGGAGGTACTTGGTAGGTTTTTATTCTCAGTAGGTAATCGAATTCGAGTAATATTGAGTTCAAAATTTCTAATAAAGTAAATTCAAAGAAGCAAACGGTCAAATGGCGCGCCGCCGCCGGTGCGTTTCACCGCCCGGGCGTGTGGCTTTATGCGGCGTGCGGTCAGTGTCGTTCCTTGAGTAGAAAAAAAACGGCCGGGAAATGATTTTTGTTTATTTTAATGGTAACTATGTATTTGTTTTAATTAATAATTTATTTTGTTATTAGTAATGAATAGTCGGTCACTACCACGTTATTTCAAATGTTTATTAGTATGTTAACAGGAAACCTAAAAAAACTACATCTATGCCGGTTTCCTATATTTCTATACAACAAATTTTTGTTCGAGGTTTTGCCATTATTCTTTTACAGATGATGTACTTATTTTTGTTGCCACTATAACAACAAATAAATACTAAAAACAGAATATAATAATGGTACGGAACCCTTCGTAAGAAATTTCGATTAGCACTTGACCGGTTTTTTTGCTTGTCCTCATTGCATGCCTCTTCAAGGTATGTTTGCACATTACATTTTGTGTTTTGGCATTAGGCTCGGAACTAAATAGCATTAGGAAATGTAATATGTATAACTAGCGACCCGTCCCGGCTTCGCACGGCTATATTATGCATGTATTATACATATAAACCTTCCTCTTGAATCACTCTATCTATTAAAAAAATACTTTTAAAGATTTAAGCATACAAAGGGACATAGGGACATAGGGACGGCGAAAAGTGACTTTATTTTATACTATGTAGTGAAGTGATATGTCCTGTATCACGGGGCTATGGAGCCCCGGACCTTTTGAAGGCGTGCGTGGGCCCGAAGCCAACACGTAGAGGCCCTTTACAATAACAACGTTTATTGGCAAAGTATGATGTGGACATGAAACCGGCTATTATCCCTGCACCCCCCCCCCGCACTATAAAATGCAGTCAAGGACAACCCCCGGTTTGAATAGAACTATTGATAAACTACAGGAGAAAACGACTACTTGGGCTATTGTGATGGGATGGTAGTGATTTTGCAACTGTCGTCGCTTAAGAGCTACAATTATCGGTTTCGGAACGCTTAAGAGATTTTTCTTTGCCACATTTTGTACTTACTCTTCAGTAACATAAGCATATCTCCTTTTCTCTAATTTTGTTAACATTATAAAGTTAGCTGCTTTTGCTGACTATGGACAACGATGGTAGATTAGCAAATTTTCCCTGACAAACACTTTGTTATAACCAAGGTATTTTTTGCTAAAGCAACACTTATTTCACGAATCAAGGGCTATATACCTAGATCTAGAAATATATTTTAATTGTGAACGCGTGTAAAAATAGATACATATATATTAATTTGAACTAGTAGGTAAACGTTAAAGGAAAAAAATATAAATGAATTTTTTTCGTAAAAAAAAAACTTTAAACCTCATTTCTCAACAATGTCATTTTGGCGGTTTAGCCAAGTAGCGTTTCCACTGACGATAATATTATGATACTCGTAGTAAGTAAGTATACCTAATATTATTGTAGTGCCCAACGGGGTTAATGTTGTGTCTAAATACACACACAAACAAAGTCTAGGGAACACGGGTAATTGGGGATTTATTTTTATTTTTTTGGGTTTTTTGTCTTGAGTGTCGTATGTCAATAGAAGCAGAATTTTATAGCTTTTGCCCGCGAATTCGTCAGCGTTACAGTCGAAAATGGTTCTAATAAGATTGGTTCCATACAAACTTCAAAATCTAAGAAGGAAGTTAATGCGTATCCTAAAGTAATGAATTATAATGACAAATATGCTAATAATGGATATGATGTAGCGAATCTTTTTGCTAAATATTTTGCTTCAGTTTATAATTCTAGTAGAATGAGTAGTTGCAATCCGGAAGGTAGAACGACAGAAACCACACTTGCTAAAATTCAGATTTCCCATGATGAAATTGAAAAGTCACTTAGCCAACTTGACATCAATAAAGGTGCTGGACCGGACGGTGTTCCTCCTCTCTTCGTAAAAAATTGCGCTAAAGGTCTTATCTCACCCCTAGATATAATATTTAACAAGTCTCTTAAAGATGGACAATTTCCAGATCTATGGAAAATGTCAAAGATAGTTCCAATACATAAGTCGGGAAATAAGAATGATATCTCCAACTATCGACCCATAAGCATTTTGAATTGTTTTGCAAAAATATTTGAATCCTTAGTATATAGCCACTTGTATCATCATTTTAAAACAATCATTGCACCGATGCAGCATGGATTTGTTTCATCTAGATCGCCTACAACTAACCTCTTGGTCTATACTCAAGACATTAGCAGTGCTTTCGGAAGGAAAGGGCAAGTAGACTCCATTTATACTGACTTTGCCAAAGCATTCGATAGAGTAGATCACCATATCCTGTGTTCTAAGGCAAAACATCTTGGAATACATGGATCTCTTCTTCGATGGTTGGAGTCTTATCTCATGCACCGGAATCAGCTGGTTGCGGTGCATGGTTACGAGTCCTTGCCCTTCGAGGCGGAGTCAGGAATCCCTCAAGGTTCTAACTTGGGACCGTTGTTGTTTATTATTTTCATAAACGACCTACTTGATTCATTTAATAGTAAGTGTTTGGCTTACGCTGATGATTTGAAAATTTATCGTGAGATACACTCGGAACAAGATTGCTTTATCCTGCAGTCGGACATAGATAGGCTAAATAAATGGTGCAAGAATAACAATATGTCCCTAAATATTAAAAAATGTCAATCGATTACTTTCACTAAGAAAACAAAACCTGTTGTGTACACCTATAGGATAGATAACATAAAGCTAGATCGTGTTGAAGCAATAAGGGATTTAGGAGTCATACTAGATGCAAAACTAACTTTTAAACCGCATTATGATTCGGTTCTGCTAAAAGCTAAGAAGATGTTAGGATTTGTTTTAAGAATAACTCGGCCATTTAAACAAACATCCAGCTTGCTTACTCTCTACGTTTCCCTAGTGAGAAGCATAGTTGAGTACTGTAGCGTCATTTGGTCCCCTTATTATGCCGTGCACATAACTAGAATGGAGTCTGTACAAAAGACGTTCATGAGAAGGTTATGTGGAAAATTTGGATTAAGAAAGATATTAAACACGTATGAGGATAGACTTAAGAAATTTAATTTAGAGACTTTAGAAAATAGGCGTAAAATAACCGATCTAATTACTTTGTTTAAAATTGTTAATTCACAGTTAGACACGAACATCCTGAGCCATATTTCATTCAAAATTTCGAACAAGTCAAGCCGTCGGAGGCATTTATTTTCAATTTCTGGTACCACGAACAAAGTTACCCATAACAGTCCATTGCCAAGAATGTGCACATTATACAATGAGATATGTGAGGAGTTGGATATTTTCTATTACAGATTGTATAAATACAAAAGAAAAACAAAAGCTTTACTAGCTAATTGTCAAACCTAAATTAAAATTGTATAATTTTAATAAGTGTATTCAAACGCTGCGCTGTGCGTAGTTATAATAGATGTACAAATTGAAAACGATTCTTTGTAACTTATATGTGTATGTGTAATATTGAATTTGTATATTGTTACTATGCCTAATAAAAATAAAATAAAATAAAATAAAAAAATAAAATAAAAACTTTCACTGCCTTAGGAGTAGAATTTCGGAAAATCCTTTCTTATCGGATGCCTACGTTATACAAAGAACACACCCTCCAAGTTTCAGGTCTCTACGATCAGCGGTTTAGGCTGTGCGTTTATCCGTCAGTCAGTCAGGACAAAGCATTTAAATGTACCTATAGATTCGTTGGAAGTTGTTTATAACCGTATTTAATTAGGTACATGTTAATATAGCAGTAGTACCTACCTACCCGACTAGGTTTAGGTAATGTTATTTATCCTCAAAGGTCAGGCCACGAGGGCGCACTTTATACATTATTATTTTTAACGCGAGTGATAAGCAAACATAATACAGATATACATATAGTTATTCCAAATATGAAGTTCATTTATTCACCACAATGTCAATTTTAAAATTAGGTACCTACCTACATCAAATCAAATTACACAAAATAAAAAACTAAAAATAATAATAAAAAAGTAATATGCAGAAAAGAACAGATTGTGATAGAATCGCACAGTGGGTTGCGCATGGCGACGCGTCGCCACACCGTACACACTACTGCATATAGAATATAGACTATATATTATATACCATCATATAGCGTGCGCGGCATGAGTCGCTATGATGTTTCACATCAATAACAAAATAAACTAAAATGACGCCAAAAAATACCCCCACCCAGAAATTAAATAGGTATATCAACATGAATATATAATAAAATAGCTGCGCTCCGAAGTTTTACCCGCGTAACTCCCGATCCCGTGGGAATATCGGGATAAAAAGTAGCCTATAACCTTCCTCGATAAGTGGACTATCCAACACAAAATAGTACATTGTTATCCTAGGTGTGAAAGTCACTCATTACAAGTCCCGAGACGGAGTTTGACGCCCGAGCGTAGCGAGGGCGCTAATAGTTCGAGGGACTTAATGAGTCTTTCACCCGAGGTAAACACTGTGCTTTTCATTACGAATAATACATAAAATTCTTCATAACAACGAGAGTGAATGAGACTCCATACCACATGAGTAGGTACTCTTACTACCTGATCCTCTTACAAGGTTGGGACCAAAGAGGTTATACATTATGTAGTGTTTTTTTAGGTTTCTGCTATTTGTATTCAATACTTAAATATGGCGGTACTTACCGAAGAAGTTTTTATTAATGAGTTAATTCAACATTGGGAAATGACGCAAAGTCCGTAGATTTAACTTACAGTTTTTGTAACACGGTTTGTCTAGATAATGTTATTTACAAAAAATACACAATCATAAATGAAAAACCAGATTAAACTTAACACAAAAACATAATAAAATAAGAAAAAAAAGTTACTTAGTACTAAACTCTGGCAGTATGCATGAGCCGTGCCAAGCCATAATTATTATTCTTTGGTGTAAAAAAAAAAGCAAGGAGGTTAGGTTTTTGAAGTTCCTAATGCGTAATGATACTGATACTGGCTACATGCAGATTGCACAAGTCGTGCGAAGCCATAATTTGACATGACAGCTGTCAGTGAAAGTGAAAAGCCCTAGGGCTGGAAATTTTATTTTCTACACGCTCTTCAGTCATATTTAGACCTAGTTTCGGAGTATGAGTAATGAAAAATATTTTTCAATTCGAACCAGCAGTTCCTGAGATTAGTGCGTTCAAACAAACAAACTCTTCAGCTTTATAATATTATATAGTATAGATAGTAAAACATTAAAAATCAACCTATGCAATAATAACATTAAAATATGATTATGCCTTCTGCTACACCTCCCGAGGCATTGTCCCCAAAATGCTGGCAGCATTCCCTCGCCGAGTAGCTAGACTGAGTGACTGGGACAAGAAGCCGCCAGCTATTATAACTCTTTAAATGCTGTGATTTCATTAAAGGGTTGTCATAGAAAAAACATCGACATTATTTTGTAAATGTAATGCCACATGCCGTGGCGACGCGTCGGCGTCGCCATGCCAGAAATCAGTTTAACGTGCGGCTATAGATGTTTCACATTAAAAAATGTAAATTTAGTATGAAAACTAAAATAGTGCCGAAACTGAGATACAAATCTAGTTTATTTCAATAATAATTATATTGACACGTTGATAAAGAAAAATTCTAAGTTACCTTTTAGCCATCAGTTGGTCCACCTACAACATTAGCGACGGCTCTAAATCGACGTAGCATATTCGTATTAATTAAGTATGGGGATATCAATCGTTGTCTGAGGAATAATAATTCTCTATACTACTCTGAAAAGGTGCAAAAAGTTCTTTCTCTGTATTAAAATTTTGGGTAAAATTCCTGAAAGCTATTTTTCTAAATTCCTATAGTATAGCAAAGCTTACACATATTCAATGAAATTGAGATCGGCAGACTCCGCAGGCCACTCTAATACCGTGTAATATTGTACTCGCTGAACTCGTTCACAACCAGCCTTACGGTGTGAATGCGTCCATTACCTTGCATGAACATGAAATCTTGGTCGAGCTGCTGTTGGTGGGGTATCACCATAGAGTACAAAACCTCATTACGGTATTGCTCTGCATTTAAAGTGTCTCATGCCAAAATGAGATCTGTTCTTGTTTGGGCTAACGCACATAGGCTGACAATCAATGGGCATGTGTTCTGGTTTCTGATTAATCTTGCTTCGAATTTTATTCTCGTTCAAGAAAAGCACGTTTTTGAAAACCCCAAAAAACACTATTTTACCCGTGTTCCCTAGACTTTGTTCATGTGTGTATATTTTTGTAACCATCTGTACCTACTTACACATCACTACATAGTATAAAACAAAGTCGCTTTCTCTGTCCCTATTTCCCTTTGACCGCTTAAATCTTTAAAACTACGCAACGAATTTTGATGCGGTTTTTTTACTATATAGAGTGATTCAAAAGGTAGGTTTATATGTATAATACATGCATAATATAGCCGTGCGAAGCCGGGGCGGGTCGCTAGTAAAGCAATAAATGATGAATAAAATTATGATTAACTATAAAATAATATAAGTAAGTACTTCCATTACATATATCTGAAAAGTAACGCCGGATTCAATCAATTAATTTAGAACTTCCTCGTTTTTTTTTAAATCGGTTAAAACCAACTGATTTTGTAAGAAAGCTCCAATGATAATGATTTATTATTCATTATTGATGTTTGTTCTTTTACAACACCTAAAGTTAAAGTTTCAGAAACTTAAGCCGAAATGGTAGGACCAGAAGCGCGACAGAGGTGTCTTAGAAACAGTTTTTGGGTATCAACCACTCAAATCTATAGAATGACTAGCTGCCCTCCGCGGTTTCACCCGCGTAACTCCCGATCCCGTGGGAATATCGGGATGTAAGCTATCCTATCTCTTAAGTTGGATCAAACTGCACATGGTGTGCGAATTTTATTATAATCGGTTAAGTGGTTTAGGAGTCCATTGAGGACAAACATTGTGACACGAGATTTATATATATTAAGATATTCCTACTGTCGTTAAGGTGAAGAAATGCTTTGTATTGTCATACACTTCGAAACACGATTAGAGGGATTTGCCTCCATAGAAAAGAATCGTGAGAATCCTAAAAATCCTCCTTTTTCAATTTTACGGCGATTGTAAAAAAAAAACATGTACAAAATTTATATTTTCATAAACTTTACATTTACATCAAATCCCATAAGGTAGTACAGATGGTTTTTCCCTAAATTATATGCCAGTCTTCACTACATGGTATAAAACAAAGTCGCTTTTTCTGTCCCTATTTCCCTTTGACTGCTTAAATCTTTAAAACTACGCAACGGATTTTGATGGGGGTTTTTTTAATAGATAGAGTGATTCATTAGGAAGGTTTATATGTATAATACATGCATAATATAGCCGTGCGAAGCCGGGGCGGGTCGCTAGTTTAATTATATAAAACAGTTAAACGGCCAATTCGCGGCGCGAGGGGGAAAGGGATAGAGTCATCGCGCGGCGCGCGCGTTGGAAAGGGATAGGTGTTTTCAGGTCCTACTTTACCTTAATTATTTTACATTCTTATCTACCTAATTAATGTTGTTTTGTTCCATAACAAAACTAACAAATATGTACAATCCACGGTCAAAAGTCTCTGCCCACCGTAACGTTTACAATCCCGTGCAGCACTATTTGAACATTATAACAACGTAACCTGTAGATCGAACCCACGTCAGTTGGTGTAGCGGGTGTCCCCTTATACCACTCACACAACTAAACACATAGCTAACATGTTGACAAATACATAATCACACTGAGTTACTTTTAATTCAAGTATTTATGTTTGTGTGTAGCGTCTATTAGAAGAAGGTCGTAACTGCAATACTTGTTGATAGTATTATTGTAGCAAACTGTTCATTTACTTATGACCCTTACTGTACTTACTTAATTATTATATTTATTGAATAGGCACAGTTTTAACAAAAACAGGAAATTCGATAAATATATTTTAAAGTAGGTACTCTAGGTACCTATAAATTTTTTATTTGCGTTTTACTTGCTTAATTAATTTAAGTTGTTTTTATCAATTAATTGTACAGTATTTGGTACGCCATTTTAGGAGCCTTGAATGACTACAAAAAGTTTTGGCAGTGAAATGTGGCAATTTTTATAATCATTACTAGCTGTCCCGGCAAACGTTGTTTTGCCATTTAAAAAAAAAACTAAAGGAAACAAAATAAAAAATAGATGTTGGCCGATTCTCAGACCTTCTGAATATGCTCACAAAATTTCATGAGAATCGGTCGAGCCATTTCGGAGGAGTTCAAGTTCGAACCCCGTGACACGAGAATTTTATATATTACTAGCTGTCCCGGCAAACGTTGTTTTGCCATTTAAAAAAAAAAACTAAAGGAAACAAAATAAAAAATAGATGTTGGCCGATTCTCAGACCTTCTGAATATGCTCACAAAATTTCATGAGAATCGGTCGAGCCATTTCGGAGGAGTTCAAGTTCGAACCCCGTGACACGAGAATTTTATATATTACTAGCTGTCCCGGCAAACGTTGTTTTGCCATTTAAAAAAAAAACTAAAGGAAACAAAATAAAAAATAGATGTTGGCCGATTCTCAGACCTACTGAATATGCTCACAAAATTTCATGAGAATCGGTCGAGCCGTTTCGGAGGAGTTCAAGTTCGAACCCCGTGACACGAGAATTTTATATATATAGAGAAGATATATGAAGACAAAATCCGTAATCAGATTTGTCTAAAGGAATTATTATTCTAAAATACCAATGATTTTTGTTGAACATCCTGTACCTATATACAAGGTTTAACAAGGTGGGTGGGGTGGTTGCTGGGGGTGGGGGACCTTAGTACCCCCATCTATTTAACCCCCATGTTTACAAATAACAAAATAATATATAAATAACCAATAAATATTGCAGGACATTCCACACATCGCCATCTAGCCCCAAGCTAAGTAACTAGACTTGTGTTATGGGTGCTAGACAACTCATATACTACTTATATACTTATCTTTTTGCAAATATATATACTTATAATACATAGAAACAACCAGACCACAGACAAATATCTAACCATTAATACATGTCAGAGGCGGGAATCGAACCAGCAACCCTGTGTTTGACAGTCCGGCATGGTGACCATTTCACCATTTCGCCAATTCGCCAATGGTTCAAAAGTTATTTGGACTTTTGTAAAATTTTAGTCAAAATCAGATTTTAGCCTGCACATCGCAATTACAGTCAAACTATCAGGTCTGCGATTCTGCTTTTTTTTGTTAAAACTAGCGGACCTTTTGTACCCCTAAATCAATCCAAGTCTTAGATTTTTGAAACTCCAAATAAAACAACTTAAGTTTTTTTTTCTAAATGTAATTTTTACATTATCTTTGTATGGTTCTATAAAAAATATTTCACAGATTATTTTTTCTGCAACCAATCTTAAAAAATACTGGCTTTCATGAAGAATAAACCCTGAACTTTTCAATTGGCTAGAACTAAGACATCATGTTGAAAAATGTACTTGATAGTCCAAAAAGTGCGATGTTTGTTTACTTTAAGCATTACTTCCACATATATATTTGTAAATGATATGAGTCTGTCTGCCAGGAATATGCCGCTACCGGTGCCGCTGGCGCTGGTGATGGCGGGCGCCGCGCTCGCGCTGGCAACTGACGTGCCCGCATTGCCCGCGCTGCACTCAGTAGCGGCGTTAGGGTAGGGCGCGGTTGGGCGACCGCCCAGGGCGCCGGACATGAGGAAATAAACGGGCGCCGCAGGCGCCCCTTTATTTCCTCTCGCTCATTGAGCGAGGCCTACTTACTCGTAAATTCCCTAAATTTAGCGAAAAAATCGTTATGTTGGCAATACTAGAATGGAACGCACTGCATTGCATGCATTTAATTTTACCGGGAATCCTCGACCATCGGGAAAAACATTATCTATCTCTTTTTTACGTTTAAATTAGAGAGAGTTGATGTTATTTTTAACGAAGCGAAAAACACTCAGCTAATTCTCCTTCATTACATCGGTGCACGTACTTAAAACATCATTCGTCATTCTTCGTTCCGACTACCGACATTAGTCCTTCATTCGTACGTGCTTTTCTATGTCGTACGTAACGTCATAGATAGTGACATTCATTCTTCTATTCAACCATCTTGTAACTTACAAACATTAGCTAATACGCAATGTAATACTTAATTAAATAATATAACATAGTTCCCTAAACCGTCTTTGACTATTCGCCCAAACATACTGGCGACCGTGAGTTTACGGATTTACAATTTTGGATAAAGAAGATCCGATTCGACCGCAAGCGACGACGGGCCAAGAAAGAAAGAAAGAAAGAAAGAAATAAAACTTTATTTTCTGAACACAAAAAAATAGACACGTAAAAAAATCACAAGAAAAAAAAGTAGAACAGCGCCCAGAAAAAAGGTTTCGTCCTCAGCACGATGCTAAAGCTAGAAGCCTCAGCGCTGATTTTCAGGCAAGGCACCTTACATGTGCACAGTATCTATTTGTGAAGATCGTTCCCGCTTTCCTGTTGGTGCAGGCCTATGGAAGTCTTTGCCTTCAATATATCGTGCAACGTGAGCCACCGTCAATCGCCGGGAGAACAAAACATATACAAACAGCTGGAATACGACGGACTTGCGACGTGTCTACATAACCTAGCAGTCCAGGCCTACAAGATCGCCCAGGAGACGTCCACGATCTACTTGCCGCTGCCTATTTAAAAAGTGAGCCCGTTCCTATCTGGGGGCACGGCAGTGCCCCCGCCAAGTCGAGCAAAAAAGCGGCACGGCCGTACCATCCTTTTCTCGAAACAGTTCGGGCCATTTTGGACCCCCTATAACTTCGTTGTGGATAAAATTAAAAGCCTGAATTTTCAGATACCAAGCAAGCATTGTATGAACTCGGTATATTTCAAATTTTCTTCCAATTTGAACGAGTAGTTTAAGAATTATAACTAGTCAAAGTTTCTTAATTTTGTCACTCACTGACCGATCATCAAAAGTCTAAGGCACTTCTAGCAGACATAGAAGCTTCAAATTTTGAATACAATTAGTGTTTAGTGTATAAATCAAGGAAAAACTAAAATAGTATGCAATTTCGGTCCAGTTTTCCAGATACACCAACTGCATAAATAACTTTTCATTACTCATACTCCGAAAGTAGGTCTAAAGATGCATGAAGAGCGTGTAGAAAATAAAATTTCCAGCCCTAGGGCTTTTCTCTTTCACTGACAGCTGTCATGTCAAATTATGGCTTCGCACGACTTGTGCAATGTGCATGTAGCCAGTATCAGTAACATTACGCATAAGGAACTTTAAAAACCTAACCTCCTTGCTTTAAGTAACACCAAAGAATAACACTACATGTATATAACCTCTTTGGTCCCAACCTTGTAAGAGGATCAGGTAGTATGGAGTCTCTCATTCACTCTCGTTGTTAGGAAGAATTTTATGTATTATTCGTAATGAAAAGCACAGTGTTTACCTCGGGTGAAAGACTCATTAAGTCCCTCGAACTATTAGCGCCCTCGCTACGCTCGGGTGCCAAACTCCGTCTCGGGACTTGTAATGAGTGACTTTCACACCTAGGATAACAATGTACTATTTCATTACTCATACTCCGAAAGTAGGTCTAAAGATGCCTGAAGAGCGTGTAGAAATAGTACATTGCGATACAAGTGTGGAAAGTTGATCATTCCATAGAGGCGGTTTATGACGCGCGAGCGGAACGCGAGCGTGGCAAAAGCCGAGATGGAATGATCAATTCACACATGTATCGTACGACGTTTTTTATCACAGTTGCGAATAAAAAAAAAGACTTGTTAAAATAATTAAAAGTTTTTAAGAATTTTAGGTTATGTTTACTATTTTTTGTTAATTACACTCCCGAAAGGCTAGGCAAAAGACTTTTAACCTATACAGCGTCTGACATACAATATTTTTTTAGGGTTTTTGAAGTGAAAACTTCTTATGGCGCGTTGGGCACTTTTGTGGGTGAGCATTTTCTGCCGTTCTCGCGACAGATGAGAAAGACCGCTATTCGAATGTAGATGGCGCTGATTTAAATTTTTTACTGCCATCTAGCGAATAAAAAATAAACTATATTTGTTTAAGTGAGTGCTAATAGATGGCAGTAGCAGATCGTTTCAAGTAATATACTATGAGAAATAACAAGTTTATTGTTGAAGTGAAAACTTCTTATGGCGCGTTGGGCACTTTTGTGGGTGAGCATTTTCAGCCGTTCTCGCGACAGATGAGATTTTACACAGATATACAGTTTTCACTTCTGCCTGCACTCCCGGAGTGCGTTTTCATTTGTTTTTGCGTCGGCGGTTAAAAACAGAATATACTTAATGGTAAGAAAAAAATATAGGTATTTATGTACCTAAAGAAAAAACAAAATAAAAACAAAACTCAATTTTTAATTATTTTCAAAGACGTCATCACGTAATATTATCGTTCGTTATCAGACTTTAGAGACAACCTTTTGAAAAGAAGAAAAAAGGTACCTACCAACAAAGAGTTTTAAGCCAGCAAGGCTTAAAAACTCTTTGGATGGTACCTTTTTCTATACATCAAAACAGTATAACCCAGATAAAGGAGATCATTCATGTTTCTAACAAAAAATACCCACAAAAAAAAATGCCGGCCAGTAATAAAAAATGTTTCTATCTTGTAGAGAATAACATTTTAAACAATGTTTACTAAGGCAACAAAGAGCTACGATCAAAAATCGTTGAGTTATTTTACATTGAAAACCCAAAAAATGCATCAGATTGACCACTTTTAAGATCCCACTAAAACTTCTGAAAGGGTTATTGGATATACCTATTTATATAAATATAATAAAAACAGACAAAGCTTATCCATTTACTACCTACTTATTTTTATATTTTTTCTGTAGTAATATCTTAAAAGTGGTCAAACGGATCTCTACAAAATGCATTTTTTTGGGTTTTCAATGTAAAATAACTCAACGATGGTTGATCGTAGCTCTTTGTTGCCTTAGTAAACATTGTTTAAAATGTTATTCTCTACAAGATAGAAACATTTTTTTTTCTGGCCGGCACCTTAAGTTTTGGGTACGATTTGAACGATGTCCTAAAGAATGTTTCATCTACTATATGTCATTAGCAGTAAGATACGTATTTGACATATCGGGATAACGTATTATTTTAGCACTAGTTGGATTTTTTTTTATCGCACGCGTGTATAATACGTTGCATTATGAGCCTAAAAGCGGTTTAATAAGATCCACTTTATGAGCAACTGTGATAAAAATAAAACTTTCAGCCCTAGTGTTATGAAACGGAAGGTTCCGTTACAAGTTCAAAGAAAAATTTAGAAAAGAGCTAAAAAAAAAAGTCTTAAGAAGAAAATGAAAGAAGAAATTGAAGAGGGTCGGTCCGTCAGTCCAGCCCTACCTGATAGACCTAACGGCTCAATACCCTCAACAATAAAATACAAGAAAAAAGATTAACAATTACCTATAATTAAAAAAAGATAAATAAATACATAAAAAAATAAAAAAAGAACACTTAGCTAGGTCAGTGCAGAGGTATTCGATAGCTGTAGGTATACTGCGTTCTCCTTTATTGTCTGTTTAAATCATGGTCATAACCAACTCCACCCCTTTCTTGCTCCTTGGTCATCAAGTTTATACACGCCAAATCAACGCGTTGTTGTACAGAATCGTCCGTAATAACATAGGATTAGTAAGAAAGTGCGTTAATCTCGTCGTCGTCGGTGTATAAACACACACTATACAATCGCATCCAATGCACTCAGCTAAAATTCTTTCGTAAAACTCCGCACCACAGCCAGAACCAGCTTACTCAGCACAAACAAATAAATCTCAATAAGGAATCAATAGGTTATTTTATTATTTTTTTAATTCATTTTCCAAAATCGATGTCTCAATTTTTTCATAATTTTCTTGAATGACATTGTCAGCCTTCAAAGTTCGAAATATCAAAATTTCTTGATGGACAGTAAAAAAAAGGTTATAAAATAATCAAAAGAAATAGGATACATTACAAAGAAATGTATAAAAAATGAGTTAATGAGATGATGGAATTAGGTGTGGCATTATAGATGCCACACTAGGGAAAATCGCTTTTACTGACAGCTGGCTTCGCACGGCTTGTGCAATGTGCATGTAGCCAGTATCCGTATCATAACGCATTAGAGGTATAACACTGTCAAATTGATGGCGATTTGTAATGGACATATTTTCTAGACACACAGATAGAAATTATATCTTTATTTAAAACGTAAATATATCTTGAAGCATATTTTTTAAAGCAATTATTATATATCTTATCCAAAAACACTTTACTTGGTTCAAATTACAAATCCGCATTGTTTAAAAAAATTTAATTTCTTTTTAGGAATTTCAAAAACAATTAGTACAAAAAATACAGTTTTAAACTGAAAATGACTTTCTTTAATCTACTGCCTATAAATTCTTAACATTAAAGTGAACATTCTTAACAATACGTATTTTAATCAAATAATTTTAATTTTGAACGAAACATTACCGCATATTTAATTTAATAAATACCTGTCGTCTTTGATAAAGAACGTTGAGTTTCTCTGACCAAAACATTATTTTTAATTTAAAATTCTTGAGTCTTCATTCAAATTTTTTGATTCTAGAATCTAAATGCAACCTTGTCTTTTGCGTCAAGAATTGTTCATTCTTGTTCTAAAACTGATTTTGTGTTTATATTTTCAATTAAATATGACCCTGAAATATATTTTGTATCAAGATTCAATGACTCTTGAATAGAAATTTAAGTTTATTAAAATAAATCTTAAAATATTTCAGTGTTACCAGTATAATAGCTCCCCCTGAACATATGGTAAATTTAATAATTGACGACCCAGTTGACACAATGGTTACGATGCCGGACTGCCAAGCACAGGGTTGCGGGTTCGATTCCCGCCACAGACAAGTATTTATGCTTAGATATTTGTCTGTGGTCTGGTTGTTTCTATGTATTATAAGTATATATTTACAAAAGAAAAGTATATATGTAGTATATCCGTTGTCTAGCACCCATAACACAAGTCTAGTTACTTAGCTTGGGGCTAGATGGCGATGTGTGGAATGTCCTGCAATATTTATTTATATTTATTTTTATATAATTAATATTATTACCGTATTAACAATTTATAACATTTTTTTTTCGTAATTATTAATAATTTTGACGCTAGAAACGCCGTCCAGTGTTGCTAAAGCCGCGTGACGCCCAGCCTTAACAAACTTATACGTGACATTTGTAATAAATATGTCGCATAAACAGTTCTAAATATATTTTTGAAAATAAGAAAAGAAAAGGACGGGTATAAGCCTTTTAACACCGTTTTAGTTAGACGTATTTACCGAATAAATAAAAAATCATGCGAGGAACGCAGCCAAACGTGCGATCAGTGTACCTATTATGTCTATTCTGCCAGATTCTGCCTTTTTAAGAAGATTAAACGTCATTACCCTACCAAATTAAGAATACACGGGTCGCAGGTTTGGTTGCGTTCCTGGAGTATTTTTTTACAAAGTCGGTTGATATGTCGAACTAAAACGGTACTAAAATGATTGTTCCCGTCCTTTTCTTATTGAAATTGAAAAAAGAGAGGTACCAGACCAAAAAATAGTTAAGTTCATTGCATATAATATATCGAATAAGCACCAATAGTCAACTCACAATAGTTTACGGTCGGTTTTACACTACATCGTGGACAACACTACATCATAATATCTTTGATAATTTCAATTTTTATATAATGTAATATCATTGAATCATATAAATAAACTAGTACGGTGGGTGGTGCTAATTCTTTCTAAGATCTTTTGGTTGAGTGGGATTTTAATATTTTTCTTAGGGAAAAAAATATTCACAAGGCGGCAACACTGATCACCACCGCTTGATTTGTGTAATGTGTCGCACGCGATAAATGGTTTATCTATGCGCACGCGTTTTAAGGTTTTATACAAGTGGTTTTCCTATTTTCTTTAATGTTACAACGTCCTTGATCTAAGGATTATATTATTCTCATTGTTACTTGAGTGGATAAGAACTCCAATCCAATGGACAAGGGGACATTACTCGAGTCTTGGTGTGTTCCCAGAGAAGTTATTGAAAAATTTCGCGGTAAGTCCACTAAACGACATGTATATTTGCTTATTTTATCTAGATATTTGTTAAACCCAGTTAATTTTTTGTATATAAATAAGGTTGGAGAGATCTATCCAAAAAAGGTACGTTGTAGGTAGACAGGTACCTACGTTGCCGGTTGGAGTGCACCCCAACCGCAGCCGTCATAATATGCTTTCCCCAACTTAGATGTGACCTTCTGTAAGTGCTTACTTCTGTATGGATTATGGGATCAAGCCAAGCCGACGCTGTCTTTTGCCATTGTTATAAGGTCCATGCTGATGCGTTAGTTTATTTCGATAAATCTGTGGCCTACGATGTAAACTAATTTGAATTTTGACAAAAGTATAATATTAACTTTGTTCTTTCAGATTAATTTGGATTTCGAAAAATTATATACACAACAGTCATTAAACTTTTACAAAAATCGGCAACGCTTTTTTGGGAAGCTGTTAAAACCAAAGGAACCCGAAGTGTCAAATGAAAATGGACTACAAATATTAAATGCTGTCACAGACAATGGTAAGATAATAATATTTAAACAGTGGATGAACACCTGCTGGTATAATTTGACTTTGTTTGTGTTTTAAGACTAGCAGTTATGCTATACTTTTATATTTTTCAGACAAAAAAATACCAATTCAAATGACCCTGTTCGGATATTTGGCCCCACCCAAAAAAAGATTATCAAGAAAAATAAAATTTTCATCTTCGGAGGCTATTCAAGGATTAATTGTTCAAACACATGTAAGTAATACTTTTGCCAATTTAGTAAACAAAACTACTATTGTATAGATGATAATATATTCTATAAAATAGTATAAAATAGACGATCTATAAAATAGTAGTGTTGTTAGACGACCTCTGTGGCGCGCGTCCGGCGAACACCTGGCTGCGACACAGAAGGTTGCGGGTTCGATTCCCGCCGTCAACAAATGTTTGTGATGGTCTGGGTGGTTTGTCTATGTATAATATTTATTTACAAAAAAAGGTATATAAGTTTACATCCGTTGTCGGGCTACCATAACACAAGCCTAGTAGCTTACCTTGGGGCCAGATGGCGATGTGTAAATTGTCCCGCAATATTTATTTATTTATTGTAGCTCCAAAGGCACTTGTGACACGAGCAACCAAGTTTTCTTAGCTATGTTTTAAAAAAAACAGCCAGCTGTTCTGAAATTAATAGCTTTTTAGTAAAATACCCGTGGAAGGGATTCTGTTTCCATTGCACCTTTCCATATGTTGTTGGTTTGCAGTACATCCTGTAGAATTAGCTATTTCTTCGAAAGTGGATACAATTATTATATTTAAGTTATTTCTTTAAAAAACAATTTCATATTTTTAGTAAGTTGTATTTTTTTGCAATTAATCATAGATTTTTTTTCAGGATGCAGGAGATATTGACAATGTAATCCAGAAACAAAATCCGCTGTTTTTTTTAAATAAATGACATTACTACTTGGAAATATCAATAAAAGTAAAAAAATACGTAAAATCATAAGGTTAGTGACCTCACCGTGTCAGTAACAGTTGATTTTCGAATAAACATAACCTCAAAATTTTCGATTTTTTTTTCGAATTTCCAAAAGTCGTAGAACAAAAGTTGTTTGTCTCAATGATATGAACCACCCTGCAAGACAGGCAGCGTGCGCATTTTTCAAATAACCTTGTATATAATGTTATAGATGACGTAAAGTACGAATTTCAAAGCGCAGCAAAAGCGTTTTTATGGTGTCATTTACTTTGTTAAAAGTTACTGTCAGTAAAAACTGTTTTTTTTTGTTTTTATAGTGTCGTTTTTCTTTGTATTATTATTTAAGCAACTATCAGTAGTGACTGATAAATTTGTTTTTATGTTGTCATTTTCATTGCTATAGTAGATAAGTACTTAACTGAAAATGTTTGTTTTCAAAATTTCATTTTCTTTGTAATGTTTATAGGGAATGCCAAATAGGGAATGCGCCAGGGGATTGATTGATTTTCTTTGTAATGTTTATTTTATATCTCTTTGTTATGTAAGTAACTGTCAGTAGTAACTGATAGTATTTATGGTGTAATTTTTTCGTCTTTAGGCTAAGAAGAAAAATGTCAAACATCTAACGTGAGCATATTTCAAATAAAGAACTAATTGAATCTACTTTTTGACTTTTTACTAAGAAATATGAAATTAACCTATGATCATTTGTTACTTGATAAGTGAAAGATTCTGCGTTTGCTTATTTATTCTATGTACTTTTTGTAATATAATATTGTTATAGGTTACTGTACTGTGTGAATCAAATGCTAGTTAAGAAAAGTGTTGCTATTTTCAGATAGACCAATAGTATGTTTGATATCTTTTTATTTATGGTTAAATTTCAGCAGCGTTGGTGTCATTTTCAGAAATAAATTCATGCAAATATAAATCATTTTATGAATATTTCCTAAACCACGGCAATATGAAACAATACATAATAATGATATACCTTGTTGGTACTAAAATAATGGTTTGTTTCATTTTGACGTGGTTACGGAATATTTATGAAAGATTTATGTTTGCTATGAATTTATTTATTTAAGTGGCGCCACTGCTGGTGACGTTTAACCCTAAATTAAAAAAATATTTCAATCAAAGCATTGTAATTTTCAATTGAAATAACAGAATCTTTTATATCAAGTAACTATTACTCTTAATACAAAGAATTTAAAGAGCTTGGCATAAATAATAAAACATTCCAAAAAAGTAATATCTAAATGTTAGAATGAATTAGCCACATATTTAAGTTAAGAAACGACATTAATGCTGTCAAGTACTGTATATTTGGTCGCAAAATCATCGAGATCTTAGAATAAACACTTAAACATTAAATCAAGAAAGATCATTTCCTAATCAAGAAATAAGAAGTTTTGTTGCAAGAATATGACCTCTCTCTATCTAAAGTTTTTCAAGCTAAGAATGAAATCATGTAAGATCAAGAGTCAATAAATTTTATCTTGAAAACGGTACAAATTAAATGCAAATATTATTATTTTTAAACCAAAACTGTTGCGCTCTTGGATTCAATAATTATATTTTTAAAAAGAGAGTTAACACGCTTTTGTCTCAAATAATATATTGGTTCATTTAAACAATATACTTTGAAACATTTTATATCTTACTCCGAGTATTTTCTATTTTCCTTATATAGGAAACAGAAAATATCTTGACTGAAGTAAATTTATTTGACTGGAGAACTTTTTTCTTTCTGTGCAGAGAGGTCTACAAAATATGTTCATTATACACTTTTTTGTAATCTGATGGATAAAGACAGTAACGGGACACTATTACTCCACTGTCCGTCTGTCTGTCTGTCACCAGGCTGTATCTCATGAACCTTGATAGCTAGACTGTTGAATTTTTCACAGATGATGTATTTCTGTTGCCGCTATAACAACAAATACAAAACAGAATATATTGGTACGGAACCCTGCGTCCGTTAGTCCGACTCGCACTTTGCCGGTTTTATTTTGTAAATTTAATTCCCTTAAAATACAGAAATTACGTTCTTATCTCAATATAGTTGTTTTTTCCTTAATATAATTAACAAATAAGTAATTATAATAATAATTGGCAATAATAGGTACATTTTTGTCAAAAACAGGAAAATCGATATTATTTTGTTAAATTTTTCAAAATGTAAAAATTATTTGCCTAATTATTTACCCACATAATTTAAGTTATTTTTATCACTAATTATACAGGGTGCTACAAAAACCATGTTACACACAAATTACTCAAAAAAAAATTTTTCGAATCTAAGTTTAATTTAATTTTTTAAATAAGAAATAAAAAATAAATTTCATTTAATCGCGAAAATTACCCTAATTTACTCAGAGTTTGGGTAATTTTCAAAATGTGACAACACCATTATTTACGAGCTACGCCACACGCTAAGCTAACAAAAATGGCGCCACAATTTAAAAATAAAACAGCGCACTCCGGGAGTGCAGGCAGAAGTGAAAACTGTATATCTGTGTAAAATCTCATCTGTCGCGAGAACGGCTGAAAATGCTCACCCACAAAAGTGCCCAACGCGCCATAAGAAGTTTTCACTTCAAAAATTACTAATAGGTACTAACAATATTATTTTAAATTCCTAAAGTTTGTATATATTTTGTTTGTTTGTTGCTCTTCACGGTAAAACGACTGGGCGAATTAGGATGAAAATCGGCATAAATAAATAAAATAGTTTTTTATCACAGTTGCTCATAAAGTTGATCTTATTACACCGCTTTTAGGCTCATAATGCAAGGAATTATACACGCGTGCGATAAAAAAAAATCCAACTAGTGCTACAATAATACGTTATCCCGATAAGTCAAATACGTATCTTACCGCTAATGACATATTAGGTAGATGAAACATTCTTAATTTATCTGGGTTATACTGTTTTGATGTATAGAAAAAAGGTACCATCAAAAAGTTTTTAAGCCTTGCTAGCTTAAAACTCTTTGTTGGTACCTTTTTTCTTCTTTTCAAAAGTTTACTCTAACTTTTGAAAAGAAGAACGATAATTTTACGTGATACTCGTAACGTCTTTAAAAATAATTAAAAATTGAGTTTTGTTTTTATTTTGTTTTTCTTTAGGTACATAAATATATATTTTCCTTACCATTATTATTCTGTTTTTAACCGCCGCCCCGACGCAAAAACAAATGAAAAAAACCCTAAAAAAATATTGTATGTCAAACGAGGCTGTATAGGTTAAAAGTCTTTTGCGTAGCCTTTCGGGAGTGTAATTAACAAAAAATAGTAAACATAACCTAAAATTCTTAAAAACTTTTAATTATTTTAACAAGTCTTTTTTTTATTCGCAACTGTGATAAAAAACGTCGTACGATACACGTGTGGAAAGCTGATCATTCCATCTCGGCTTTTGCCACGCTCGCGTTCCGCTCACGCGTCATAAACCGCCTCTATGGAATGATCAGCTTTCCACACTTGTATCGCAATGTACTATTATTACAGGCAAACAACCCTTATCACAAAGATAATATAATTACTAAGACAAATAATTACATAGTATCAAACAAAGTCACTTTCCGCCGTCTGTCCTTATGTATGCTTAGATCTTTAAAACACGCAACGGATTTTGGTGCGGTTTTTTAATAGATAGAGTGATTAAAGACAAAGATTTATATTATAGTATAAATACATACAAAATATAGCCGTGCGAAGCCGGGGCGGGTCGCTACTGTCGCTAGTGACAAATAAAAAGTACTTAAACAGTATAAGAGTTAAATTTTAAATCTTGTCAATTTACTGTAGGTAAGTATTATCAAATCATTTTTTGTTTGTCTGTATTACTATGTGCAAATCATTCCAGTACCCAAATAAGTCAAATTGCTAGAGACAGCCACCACAACCTTATTCCTAGAACCAATGAGCTGATTCCAGAAGGACGAGACGCGATTTCTCATTACAGCAAAGAAATCTGGGACCCTCGCCTCGGCAAAGATGCTCGACGCACTGCAGTACCTAAGCAGTCTCTTAAGAGTCCTGTATATGGCATAGGTAGTCTAAGAGATGGAGCTGGACTTTTGGTTCCGAGATTCCCGCGGAATAGGGGGGAGGGGGGAAACCGCGGGTGCAGTAAATTAGGGATATTTCATTTAAATAGGTACCAAATTCTTTTATTTTGTCCTTAAATTTAATTTTTAATTTTTGCAAAATTTTTGCAACAGGTTTGTCTCCTGGCTATTTAAAATCTAATGATGTAGTTTCCGTTTTTATCAAAATCGGGCACGCAACTCCGTTTAGCATTTTCTATCTATATGCTATCTCTTATGGTTTAGGGACATGAGTAAGAATGTTTAGGTTAAAAGCCCTGAAGGCCCATGTAAAAAAATCACCCTGTATAACAAATTTTTACAGATGTAGTTATCGGAAAACCCCGTGAATATCGAGTAGCCGAGTGTATCCGCTCGGTTAGAATAGCTGGTGGGTCGCAGTCGACACCGACTGATGCAGTTAGTGAGACGCGTGTGTTGCTGATCACGTGCCAGCTCGTGTCTACTCGTGTTTGTGAACTTTCAACATTACTACCACACCACGTGTCATATATTTTGTAAGTGATATGAGTGTGTCTGTGAGGAGGATGCCGCTACTGGTGCCGCTGGCGCTGGTGATGGCGGGCGTCGCGCTCGCGCTGGCGACCGACGACGCCGACGTGCCTGCATTGCCCGCGCTGCACTGCCCGACTGATGCAACAAAGGACCAATGCATAGAATACGACAGTGCTACTTACATTGTAACTGGTAAGCTAGGTTTGCTTGCGATCTCATTAGTTACTAGCTATGTCTAATATGTAGGTAGCTATGGGGTAATAATTGTATTATCAGCCCATGATGGTCCTTATGCTGGGGGAAGACCTAAACCTCTTCTCACCTTCAGTAATTGTATGTTCAGTTACTAATTTTTAGGACTTTTGCAAGTGGTAAATCGTATGATTAATTACTTGACTACGGCGGAGCCAAAAGGGAGGGTTATGTTTTTAATCTGTATGTGTAATAAGAATATTTTATTCATTTGTTAAATTATATTTAACTGTTTCAGATAATAACAATACACAAGACTTCTGCAATTTATTTTGATTTTAAAATAATTTTAGGTTCTGCATTCATGTTTACCTACGAGGTCAACAAGTCAATAACGCTGGATTGCACAGACTACGAACAGCTGGACGCGTCGCAGACGTTACTATGGTTACCGCGGTTCACGTCGGTGCAACACGTCGGAAAAGTCACCGTGACGGGCTGTCAACCGGCGCGTTATGAAGCCGTGCTCGCTGCACTCAACGTCAAGCCGACATCGCCTTTCGACCTCAACCTTGATGTGTATTATATCTTGTGGGAGGTTCAACCGCTGAGGGCCGCACACTTTGCCGACCTGCCTCCTCTCCGTCAGCTGACGCTACACGACGTGGACCGGCTGAGGCAAACGTCACTGGCGGACGAGACAACACTGGAAGCACTACCCCGTACCCTTACCGAGCTACGACTGAAGTCAGTGAACATCAGACGCGTGCCCGCCGCCGTGCTGGACCTGCCCGAGTTGCGGTCGCTGCATGTGGAGTTCAGGGTAATGAGAGACAGGTTTTTGCACATAAATATTAAATATAAAGGCCAACTAATGTGGCATATTTAAATGCAACTCATTAAATCCTATCATCTTCATTCGTACATATCACAGGATTTTACACCTAGAGTTAATTTTTGATGTGAAACATCTATAGTCGCACGTAAAACCGATTTCTGGCGTGGCGACGCGTCGCCACGCTATATGATGGTATATACACGGTGTAACAAGGGGGTGGATCATCGGTTCCGGGGGGGGGTTGGGGACCTCAGTACCTATTGATTTAACCCCCATGTATGTTCTGCAATATTCAATGGTTCAAAAGTTATTTGGGTTTTAGTGAAATTTTAGTCAAAATCAGATTTCACCCTGAACTTCGCAATTACAGCGAAACTATCAGTGAAATATTTTGTTTTAGAACCATTTTAAGATGGTGTAAGCATTAGATTTTGAAAAAATATTACTTTAATGGTATTATTAGGAGTTTTATAAATCTTAAGACTCTGATTGGTGTAGGGGTACAAAAGGACGACTCTATTGATTTTGTTTCACAAAAAAAGGCAGAATCGCAGACCTGATAGTTTGGCTGTAATTGCGAAGTTCAGGGTGAAATCTGATTTTGACTAAAATTTCACTAAAACCCAAATAACTTTTTCATTACTCATACTCGGAAAGTAGGTCTGAAGGTGCCTAAGAAGCGTATTGAAAATAAAATTTCCAGCCCTAGGGATTTTTGCTTTCACTGACAGCTGTCATGTCAAATTATGGCTTCGCACGGCTTGTGCAATCTGCATGTAGCCAGTATCAGTATCATTACGCATTAGGAACTTCAAAAACCTAACCTCCTTGCTTTTTTTATACACCAAAGAATAATAATTATGGCTTGGCACGGCTCATGCATACTGCGAGAGTTTAGTACTTAGTAACTTTTTTCTCAGTAATCAAATTTAAGTAGGTATATTTAGTTCAAGATATTTTATTTAATAAAATAAATGTAAAGACGAAAATGGTCAAAGCGACCTATGACCATGCCGCGCCGCCCGCGCCCTGTCGATGTTGCTGATGTGGCTTTATGCGACCGTATGGCCTTGGTCAGTGTCAGTGTTTACCTTGAGTAAAAAAAATGGGTGCGTGTACTTATGTACGCGCGTGAGAGGTTATACTTCTTTGGCATTATTAAAAAAAAAAAAAAAAAAACTCGTCCGGCAAAAAACTCGTCCGACAAAATACTCGTCCGACAAAAAACTCGTCCGACAAAATACTCGTCCGACAAAAAACTCGTCCGGCAAAAAACTCGTCCGACAAAAAACTCGTCCGACAAAATACTCGTCCGACAAAAAACTCGTCCGGCAAAAAACTCGTCCGACAAAAAACTCGTCCGACAAAAAACTCGTCCGACAAAAGACTCGTCCGACAAAAAACTCGTCCGACAAAAAACTCGTCCGACAAAAAACTCGTCCGGCAAAAAACTCGTCCGACAAAATACTCGTCCGACAAAAAACTCGTCCGACAAAATACTCGTCCGACAAAAAACTCGTCCGGCAAAAAACTCGTCCGACAAAAAACTCGTCCGACGAAAAACTCGTCCGACAAAAAACTCGTCCGACAAAATACTCGTCCGACAAAAAACTCTGGACTGGAAAAGGATTGTCAACACAATCAATAAAGTTCAATTTAGATTTAAACAACTTCTCCCGTGAGAATTTTGTGTGACGTGAGAATTTTGTGTGACGCTTTTGTAAAATTTCACTCTCATCATTTTTTCATAACGCGCCTAAAGAAGTATAACTTCAAAAAAAAACTGGTGGGAATTGCTATCATTTCCAAATTATTTTACGTTTTAATTAGTACTATTTTTTGTTATTTTATTATGTTTTTGTGTTAAGTTTAATCTGTTTTTTCATTTATGATTGTGTATTTTGTGTAAATAACATTTTCTAGACAAACCGTGTTACAAAAACTGTAAGTTAAATCTACGGACTTCGCGTCATTTCCCAGTGTTGGACTCATTATTAGAAATGTATTCGGTAAGTACCGCCGTATTTAAAGTATTGAATACAAATAGCAGAAACCTAAAAAAAACACTACATAATGTATAACCTCTTTGGTCCCAACCTCGTAAGAGGATCAGGTAGTATGGACACATGAGTACCTACTCATGTGGTATGGAGTCTCATAGTCTCACTCACTCTCGTTGTTAGGAAGAATTTTATGTATTATTCGTAATGAAAAGCACAGTGTTTACCTCGGGTGAAAGACTCATTAAGTCTCTCGAACTATTAGCGCCCTCGCTACGCTCGGGCGCCAAACTCCGTCTCGGGACTTGTAATGAGTGACTTTCACACCTAGGATAACAATGTACTATTGAACCACTAATTATTGCAGAACATACAGGGGGGTTAAATCGATAGGTACTGAGGTCCCCCACCCCCAGCAACCGATGATCCACCCCCCTTGTTCGTTACACTACCACTTACAAGCAACGATGTGTGTTAGATAGGTACGACAAGCTCTATTTTCGAACCGCTCGTGTGACATAGCTTCGTCGTATACGTCTGCGAGTCACACTCGACTTGCAAGTCGCATGACAAACATTTTCTAACATAATCGCGATACCAAGCGATCAGCAGCTCCGAATCAAGTAGACCACGCATCGTACCACGGTTCGTGAGCTTGTCCCGAGGCGAGGCGATTACGTTACGATTCCGATTAGTGTGCGTTGCAGTAGGGAGTTTCATACAAAGAATACTGAACTGCTCGAATTGATATGTTTACGTTCCGTTTACGAGTTGATATGTGTGCTACGACCTTAAGATCACTTTCTTGTCTGTCTGTTTACGTTTGTCGTCGAAATTTAAAATGTCAATTTTTGTTCGTTATACGCAGAAAATTGAAGACGGTTAATTACCGACGAACATCCGAGATAATCCCAAAAGATATAAATATTTTTCAAAGATCGTCTCCGAATGTTTGATTATGATTGTTGAGCGCAAACGGTCATCTCATTTCTTTTATTCTTCTAGTAAAAACGATAGCTTAATTTAGCTAATAAACCATAGATAACGGTACAGTCATTATTTTTAACAATTACACGCTGAGAAATTATTATTAATTTAAAACGTTTCAATAAGTGAGGTGTTTACGATGAAATCATTCACTTTTTTACGATTAATGTGCCAGTGTCTAGTTAATAATACTGATAAAACTGTAATTTTTTTAGGAATGGATCGTGAAGTAGAAGGTGTGTAAATTCATTCCAAAAATCAAACATACCTAAGATATATGTCGTTAAATAAAAAGTTTACACATTTTATAAGGTTTTTATAGATTTGTTAGACCAGAAACTACTTGGCCTCTCAGATCCCCAGCTTAATTTTTTTATATGTAGTAGCCACATTTATGTACTTCAAAAAATAGTAATTTAAAAGTACCTACCTCACGAGTGCACAACTTTGTTTTTTTTCTAGAAAACATAGTGAAGGTAACGCGAAGGGAATTCTTCGATAAATAAAAAAAATCTGGACTATGGAACTATTTCATAGTGAGATTCGATTTAAAAGATGCTACGGAGAATTGTGTTAAAAAAATTAAAAAGATAATTAGCCGAATTAACTCAAAACTAGCCGAAAAGTGGTTACCTACCTTAATTTTCAACTTTTTTTTATATTTCGGAATTTTGCCTTTACTTGTGCTGTAAGACCTTGCTTTTAACCAAAATTGACCATCCAGGTCAACCGGAAGTCCTATAGGTTTTGGGCCGAAAATCTATATGGTGGTTCCCGTTGACCTAGAATTACGAAATTTTTATTTTTTATATATAATATCTAAACAAATTATAGCATTCTAAGACGTTTAAAACCTATTCAAGCCTTAAATAATATTGTCGAGCTAGATTGGGTTTCTGCCTCACTGTGGAGAGGTGGAAACCACTACTCGTTACGATTCCACACAACATTCGTTACGATCGTGAACAGCGAATTTCCGATGTCGAACGAATATAAGTATAAATCGATTTAACTGAGGTACGTTTGCGATCGACGCGGGGGAACGATTCAAAAATAGGGCTTCTGCCTCTTTACAAACAAACTAAAAACAAATAAATAATTTCTCTACTATTATACTTACTAGCGACCCGCCCCGGCTTCGCACGGCTATATTATGCATGTATTATACATATAAACCTTCCTCTTGAATCACTCTATCTATTAAAAAAAACCGCATCAAAATCCGTTGCGTAGTTTTAAAGATTTAAGCATACAATGGGATATAGTGACATAGGGACAGAGAAAGCTACTTTGTTTTATACTATGTAGTGATTAGGTAAGGTGGATGTGCCACGAGTGACATAAATAACTGGGCACGGATGCCCAATTAATTGCCCATGTCGTACTGGGGCGAAGAGATTAGAGTATAGAAGAATATATAGGGTGTAACAAAGGGGGTGGATCATCGGTTGCTGGCGGGTGGGGACCTCAGTACTAATCGATTAAATTAGATTTCAGCCTGAACGAAATTACAGCCCCTTTATTACGCCGTGTGTAAATAATAAATATAGCAGGACATTCCACACATCGCCATATAACCCCAAGCTAAGTAACTAGACTTGTGTTATGGGTGTTACTGTTAGACAACGGATATACTACTTATATACTTTTCTTTAGTAAAAATATACATATAATACATAGAAACAACCAGACCACAGACAAATATCTAAGCATAAATTCATGTCTGAGGCGAGAATCGAACCCGCAACCCTGTGTTTGGCAGTCCGGCCGGTGACCATTGTGCCAACTGGGTCGTCAATGGTCGTGTATAGATAGTTATGGAGGAATATAATCACTTCCCACCTTTTTCTCTCGAGTTGACTGGTAGATAATGTCTTGTGGTATTAAGTCCGCCTTTGATTTTTTATTTAGGGCATTAGGTATAAATGAATAAATAAAAAAACGCAACGAATGTGTCTGGAATAGTCTGAATACCTGTCAAACCAAGCGTAAGACGTAGCTTTCCTTCTTCAATCTTATTGATTGATCAGGTTTTATTTTTCGTATGTCCATAGTACGCCATCGGGGTTGTGGAGCGCAGCAACACGTCGCGACTACAGAAGCTAGAGGTATACGGTGCAGATGCCGAGCTGATGTCAGACTGGGCGCCACCAGCTCTCGAGGAGGTCACTCTGTTGCTTTGGCTGGCCAAGAGGCCGAACCCGCTACCTGCCTGCGACAAGCTGGGGAAGCTCACGTTGTTGTATCCGGATGTGAGAGAGCTGCCCGACGGGTGGGTGGCTCGCTGCCCGCACCTCAAAGAGCTCCACATCGTGAACGCAGACTTCCTGTCGGAGCTGCCGGCGAGTCTGCTCGAGAACGCGACGCAGCTCACCAGTCTCGTGATTCAAAACACCCACCTGTCTACGTTGCCGGCACAACTATTCACATACACCCCCCACTTGACTCACCTCGACCTCAGTTACAATAACTTCAAGCAACTACCCAGGTAGGTACATACATACTTACCACGATACAACAACGGTCGTTTCACTGCCGACGAAATACAATCAATTATTTATGAAGAATCTGACTTGATTCATTGAACTTTAAAAAATATTTTTATACGGTTTTCTCCGTGGACAGTGTCGTGGTTAGACAACTAGGTAGGTCTAAACTGGTGGTCCTAGCTCGATTTGGACTGTATAAAATATGTTCAAATAAAAGATGCGCGTTCTTTGTTCCTTGTTCTTTATTGTTGGTCGTTCCTCGGGCGTCAGCTGCTGCGTAATGCACAATGTTCCCCATGCCGCTAGCCGGCCCGAGTTTTATAGGCGGCAGGATAATGGCCTATCCGCACTGCTCAGTGACGGCACAGTGACGACAGTTCCGTACTGTACCGTGCCGTGATATGCTATTCGTACATGTCAGTGACAGTACCGACACGGCGCAGTGATTTTTAGTACTGTATCGCAAGGGTTACTATAACTTTCGTGCGCGAGTCCAACTCGCACTTATTATGCATTATGTAAAAAAACGAGAGCGAGCAAAGATAACGACCGCAAAATTTCCGATATACTTTTGACTGCGGTTATAAGGAAAATGAATGTACCTAGGGGTCGATCGTAAAAAAAAATGAGATAAATACTGGCAATACACGGACCAATTCAATTTACTTCTCGTCGGCCATCTTGAAACACTGCGACCGTATCAGGCAAAATATTGTCCGCTACAAATTCACGCCGGATCACGGCGAGCGTTGGAGCAACGTCGGAGCAGCACTGAACATCACTGTCACTGACCAATACGGATAGTCTAGTACAAAAAGTATGAAACAATATCATTTTTCACTGACACTGATGGAAAATCACGGTACGGCACTGTGTCGGCGCTGTGCGGATAGGCCTTAACGGTGTATCCTGCCGGCCGGATCGTGAGATGCTAGATGTTTTTGTCTTGCTCGCACTCGTTCAGTCGCTGGGTGCTAGCAATGAAACAGCTGGCACCTCGTTCAAAATACCTCGTGAACCGATGGGCTTTTGTGAACTTTTCGTTCACAAATCCCCATTATGGTCGGAATCAGCAAGTAATAGGGATTTGTGAACGAAAAGTACACAAAAGCCCATCGGTTTATTAATTTACTAGCTGCGCCCCATGGTTTCACCCGCGTTAGTCCCGATCCCGTGAAAATATATGACGAAAATTAAGTAGCTTTTGTGTTAATTTAAGTCTACAAATAGAGGTGTAGGGGAACCTCTCAGAATTCATCAAATTAAACAAGAAATATCATATTACAAACAGATATTATTCCAATACATCAATTACTAGTCAATTATACACAAAATAATAACATATTCAATTTACAAACCTTCCACAATCTGGGCAACTCGTTATCTGAAGACAGACAGACATCACACCCGTCATATAAAAAAATATATAAGAACAGAGTATTTACTCAGCATTTCAAGGTTCTGTTACAGTCGGCCATCCTCCAGAAAACGAGTCCCTTCGTTTTAGATTTATAATACAAAGTTGAAATTTAAATTTTTACTCTCAAACAAATTAAGCTTCTTTAAATTACAACAATAAATTACTGGTATCAATCCAAATCAGTTAAAAAAACAAATTTATTACAAAAAATAAAAAATCATCATCATGGCTATCATCGCCATACAAAAAATAAAAAATCATCATCATGGCTATCATCGCCATTATCATCATCATCATCATGGCTATCATCGCCATTATCATCATCATCATCATCATCATGGCTATCATCGCCATTATCATCATCATCATCATCATCATCATGGCTATCATCGCCATTATCATCATCATCATCATCATCATCATGGCTATCATCGCCATTATCATCATCATCATCATCATCATGGCTATCATCGCCATTATCATCATCATCATCATCATCATCATCATCATGGCTATCATCGCCATTATCATCATCATCATCATGACGATTATAATCATTATAATCGCCATCGTCATCATCAACACCATTATATTCATCATCATTGTCATCATCATCGTCATCATCATCATCAAAGTCGTCATCATCGTCATCATAATACAATAAAAAATCTCTACATATAATAAATTCGAAGTTTTGGAAGTAAGCGTTCTACGTCCATAATGATCTTAGCACTATAGAATTCGCTAACCTTATATAGCTCCGGTAGAAAAAAATCTTGCATGCGCGATTCAGGTTTTCTTAAATTTAGAAAATCACAAATTAGTTGATTATTCTTTTTGTTCTGCTTAAAAATTTTGTACACTTATGTATTTTAAGAATACATAGCAATATACACATTTTTTAACTAGAAAATAAAGTAATTAATTTAATAAGATATTTTTTTTAATTTCAAGTAACTAGCGCCATCTCTTCGTTTTCGCGAAACTACCATTCATCTCAGAAAATGTTGATTTTATTTGTTTACCTTTGTTTGTGCAGTCTAATTTCGGAAACTAGGAAACAGATTTTAACATAATCTTCACGAATGTGTTCAGAAAATATCAGAAGAGGTTTAGGTATTTCAAGTAGATTTATGTTACTAATTAAAATTTGATATTTCTTGGCGTAAAAAATAAACCATAATATTTTTGCATGAAAACGTACAGAACGTAGGGATGATGTCAAAATTGTCAGTTTGACATACGGAAAGAAGCATCTAGCGCCATCTCTTTTTTATTTATAATTTTACTATGGCTTCGCATTATTACTATCGTGCATATAGCCAGTGTCGCGGTCAAAGAAAATTAAATCCAATGCAGGAGCGTTTTTTGAATTTGGAACATTACAACGCTCCAGCAATTTTGTATGAACATGTGTATGAAGCGGCGTGCTGGGGTTATTAAAAACTTAAATACTCTTTGATTGGATCTCTTTTATCAAAGTACTAGCGACCCACCCCGGGTTTGCACGGCTATATTATGCATGTATTATCTTCTTATCTATATCTATCTATATCTATACATATAAAATCCTTTGTCCTGACTGACTGACTGACTGACGGATCAACGCACAGCCTAAACCGCTGATCGTAGAGACTTGAAACTTGGAGGGTGTGTTCTTTGTATGACGTAGGTATCCGATAAGAAAGGATTTTCCGAAATTCTACCCCTAAAGGGGTGAAAAAGGGGAGCAAAGTTTGTATGGGACAACGTGATTCCTTGGTCTAATCTACTTCAAATTTTGCATAAACTTTTTGACAGAATTGATGGAACACGTGTTTCATATTTTATTGAAATTCATCCCCTAACGGGGTTAAAAAGGGGTAGAAAGTTATTTTGGGGTGATTTCCTCCGAAGTTGATATCAATACTCCTTTTAAATCACCTACATTTGACACCCATTTCGATTTTATTCAAAAAAGGTTGCACTTTTAGGAGACGGCCTCATGGGGACGTAGAATTCGAAATTTGAAATGGTAGAACATTGTCTCTACATAGTATGAAATATACGAATCATTCTATATTCAAAAGTAGCTGCACCTCGCGGTTTCACCAGCATGTCCCGATCCCGTGGAAATATGGAATAAAATGGGATATGCGTGGGATAAAAAGTATGCTACACTATTATGTATTCTGTGACGTTCGTGTTTAGTGGGACGCGTTCGTGTCGTCACGGGCGGCCGGGGTTTCTCGAGCGGCTGCAGTTTTTCGTTGATTACTCAGGTTCTACTTATTGGATTTAGATGTAAAGTATAACACGACCTTCCTATCCTAGCTATCTTAAAGTGAAAACCAGATTTCAATTGGTTTAGGCGTTTTTTATTGTATAAGTAACAAACAGACAGACAGATAGACTTGAACTTTAAAAACTACATGTTTTTGTTTCAATATTTTCAAAGTCCCTCAGAACCATTTTTTTTATTTGCTTCCAAGTAAATACAGAATTTTCGTCCTCTCTGCCTTTATAATGAGTATCAAAGAAAACATGTGAAATATAAATATAAAAGAATATAAACTAACCTACCGACTTCGGTAATTTTAAAACCTAAAGAAATTTATTAGAGTTAAAACCAATAAAAAATCCTATTAGAAACATTTTGGACTTATACGCGGACGAAGTCGCGGGCAAAAGCTAGTAAATAAATAAAACAGGATTCTATTCCTCATTTTAACGAAATAAATAGTAGGTATTATACCAAATTAAATAAACATTGTCTAATAATAAAATAAACAAAATTATAAATAAATAGAATTCTATTTCTTATTCAAACGAAATAACTAGTGGGTATTCTACCGAATTAAATCAATATTGTCTAGTAATAAACTAAACGAAATTATAAATAAATAGGATTTCCAAACTCCATATTAATAAGATATTATGCAAGATACTCTTTTTGCACAAATTTTATTAATATATCATTAAGGTTGTTATTTCATTGACGTGAATCGTTCATTCTCATAAACAATAAAATAACTCATCATTTTACAAACAGTGTATTGATAAGTCTCACAAACCATCATTTCTTGCGAAAGGCTTATCAATACTTCATTCAAGTTTTATTATCTCATAGGCATGAACCATCCTTCTCACAACCCATGAAACAACTCATCAATAATCAATATTATGGATATTATGCAAACCTCATTTCTTGCATAAACCTTACTAAACCATATTCTTTGGAACGGAGATCCGTCAACCACGAGATCCCTTGATCGCTGGCAATACTCTGCGAACAACAATCACTAAATTAACTCAATTCACTATTATCACAGTGTCTAATTCCTTTCTGATCTAAGTTATTAAGTTTACAACTTTAATATTGAGGATAATAATATAATCTTTAAGTACGCAACAACAACTATAATCTTTTTTTATTGTTTCTTTCTCTTTTGTTTTCTTTTTTCTCTTTTTGTTTTTTTTATAGGCAAAAATCAACTTCTACAAGTTCCGGTTGATCTTTTGCATCAACTAACCAGTGCAAAACTACTAGCCTAAAAATTCCCATAATGTATTTTATAGGTACTTAAATATGTCTTACTATATTAATATAAAAGTATCTCAGAATACTTTAAACAAATTACTTCCTTAAGAATAAAGCAATTTAAAACTCAAAGATGAACCATCATTATCTCTTACAAAGAAACCAATGTACTCATATCGAATAGTCATAACAGGTGCCATGTCTTACAATTGTTGATCTCGTATTTTAAAGACTGATAAAATACTCATCTTATATTGTTGTCTATTCTCCAATTTCACCGCACTATAATGTAACTTCAACAACTCTTCAACTCGTCAGCGCAACAGAATGTTCATATCATCAGGGGCGATGGAGTAATCGTACTCGTCGCATATTCGGCTGAAACAATGCCAGTGGTAAGGCCCAAGTGCCTTTCGGTCCCGAGTGGCCAGTGCAAAGGTCCCCTAGCTCCGGGGGGGCTTCAAGTTGTAAACCCCGACAGAGGGTAAATCGAGTAATGACCCACGAGCGGTCTCAGCACAGCACAGAGCACAGTTGTTTACAATGATAATATAATCTACAGTTCAATTTTTTCCATGCTCTTAAAGCTCATAGAATACGACTACGTCAAGTTTCTTGCGAGTAGATTAAGAATGTACGTTTGTACAATCATTATTATTTTTGCTAGTTATTGGTGAGACGCTCGCTCAGTCAGGAGAATTTCTACAACTGTCGTTTTATTGTACTTCTTGATATTGTTTTTGTTTTTTTTTATTAATATACAAAAATCAAAATACATAAAATTTTATAATAAAGACGCCACATAAACTTATTGGAGTTTTACCGAACGTCAGTGCCATCGACTTAAGATAAATAAATAAAATACATAAAACTATGACATAACTTTTGCAGAAATGTTTAACCAGATATATAAATATACAAACTTAAATAAAAAAAATTACAAGAGAAATAATATAAAATTATATAAACCAATAAATACCGGAATTGTCACAAGTAGATTGTACTTATAATAAAAGATAGCACAATAATAATTATGTACTAGCTGTTGCCCGCGACTTCGTTCGCGATGTGGTTTTGGTTTATATAGAATGCCTAGCATTTTCCCGCATAGATACTATTTAACGTTCCGTGTAAGTTATAATAACAAAATAGATACATTGTTTTTAAGCTATATTTTTTGATTGATTTGGCAAAGGCACTTATGTAGGTAAGTAATATTTATATTTATTTATTTCACTCAAATAGAACATAATACACAACAATATAATAAGCTAAAACTAAGTTCAATTCATATTCGCACAAAACTTTCAACATCTTTGTTTTCCTCATCATCTCATCTTTGGTTTTTATGTAAATGAAAGTAAAAAAGAATTATTAACTAACCGTTGTCCCTCAATTCATATTTTTGTATTCATAATATAATAGGTTATAGTATTTATAAACACCAACATCATGCAAAAATAATCTATTTTGGTGCAAATAAAATTTTGTTTTTTATTTTCAAATATTATTAATGATTAAATATGAAAGGCCAATTGGACAGAACAGATACTTATACATAAAATAACGTCCTTACCTATTGATAGCGGGCATTACGTTAAACAAAAAATGCTTTCACACCAAACATCTAAAACGTCTCGGAAACGGGGTATTTGAAGGAACGTGATGTCCTATGATTTTACAAAAGTGCACGATGCCCTTAGAGACCTATACCTACCTATCGATAGAGGACATCAAAGAAAACAAATAAGGCCTTGACACCAAACTTCTAAAGGATACAGGGTTTTTGAAGAAACGTGATGTTCCATGATTTTCCAAAAGTGCGCGGTGACTTTATGCCAATAATAAGTGTGTAAAATTACGGCATGCCTAGGGTTATTTTATTGTGCTAAAACGTTTATGCCAAACTACAAAAGGACATTTTGTTTATGCCAAAAGTGTGGTTCCCATCTAAAACCTCTAAGCCAACCTCCACCTACTAAAGCGTCTGGGAAATGGAATATTTAAAGAAAAATGATGTCCTATGATTTTTCAAAAGTGTGCGGTTCACTTTGAGACCCATACCCACCTAAATGAACAAAAAATGCCCTCATACAAAACCTATAAAGCGTAAGGGCATTATTTATCCATCGGGTCTAAAATCACAGCGCAAAAACATAACACTGCCACGCTCCCATACTGAATGTCCGGACCCTTTTTGCAATTTTCTGAATTCTAGACCAAATAGCCCAGATTTTCTTAATTAGGTAGCTAGGGCTACGTAATTTTGGGGAAAACAAAATAAAAAAAATGCTGTGACATACGGCAGACAGACAGACATGACGAATCTATAAGGGTTCCGTTTTTTGCCATTTGGCTACGGAACCCTAAAAAGTGATTTTTACAAACATACCTTATCTATTATTCACTTCAAAAACTTCAAAAAAGGAGGAGGTTCTCAATTCGTCGCGTATATTTTTTTATGTATTTTCGCCGATTACTTACTCGAAAACGCTTGAACCGATTTGGAAAATTCTTTTTAGGGTTTCGTACCTCAAAAGGTAACAAAGGAACCCTTATAATATCACTTTCTTGTCTGTCTGTCCGTGTGTCACCACCGATTATCTCAGGAACGGTTGGAGCCGGTTGGGCTGAAGTCTATGGTCCCTATTAGGCGTATAAAAATCAAGGTGTATAAAAACTAATGTACGGAACCCTCGGCGCGCGAGTACGACTCGCACTTGGCCGGTTTTTTTATTTTGTTTTTATTTTCTAAGGTGTCCGCGACTTGAACTCATAATTCAAACTATTTAAATAAATTAGTTGAGCGCGATATAAGTGTAACATCGAGGAGGTCTACGCTATAGGAGATCCGTAATTTTATGTAGTAGTACCTCTTTGTACTAACCTCATTTTCAGTTTCACGTAGGTAGTAGATGTATGCAAACTATTTGGTTTTATGACAACTGTCATCTTGAGCGGAGGCATGTACCTGTACGCCTAGTATGACTTGTTGAAGCACTCGAAAATAAGGAACCCTTATAAGGTCACTCTCTTGTCTGTCTGTCTGTCGGTGTGTCACTACCGATATTCTCAGAGACGGGTGGATCTAGTAAGTTGATTTTTAGGAAGTTTCATAGTAAATACTCAATATAGTATGTTTGATCGAATACGTAAAAAAGTAGTGCTAAGCGTACTGTTCCTTTTTGACGTTTGATTACGTTTTACACGGAAAAATATTTCGATTTCACATTTTTTAAATGTTTTTTTATCAAATATCATAATTATTGTATTAAAGTTAAATTGAAAAATACCCTAAATGTTAATCTGGTATTTTCTGAACATATTGGTGTGGACCTCGTTGAAATCTGTTCTCTAGTTTATGAGATTACCTGGTTCAAACAAACAGACAAACAGACAAACAAAAATTCTAAAAACTACCCTATCGTGTTCAGCTAACGATTCTAAGACGACCTGTATATTTTTTTTCTGGATATTTTACAATTACAGATTTTTTAATGTCTACAGATTTATTATATGTATAGATAGATAGATAGATGTATTATTTATCTATGCATATAAAATCCTTTGTCCTGACTGACTGACTGACGGATCAACGCACAGCCTAAACCGCTGATCGTAGAGACCTGAAACTTGGAGGGTGTGTTCTTTGTATGACATAGGCATCCGATAAGAAAGGATTTTCCGAAATTCTACTCCGAAAGGGGTGAAAAGGTGGGACAACGTCATTCCTTGGTCCAATCTACTTCAAAGGTGAATGGGCATTTTCGTATAGACGGTGTCCCACCTATTGTATAGAGTCGAGTTATATGTCATATGACAGGTCATGACAGTAGCTTTATTTTATTGTTGACACTAATCCTGTAACTCGAATAGGGACGGATCTAGGACGTTTTCAGTTTTGAAAAAAAATGCTTTCTTTTTAGGTCGAGATGTACGTCATTTGAAAGCTCTTGACAGTAGCATTATTTTATTACATGACACTGATCCTGAAATAAGAACAGGGACGGATCTAGAACGATTTTAGTAAAAACGCTGTCCAGATTTATATAGTTTAAAAGGTGGTAACAGTAGCTTTATTGTTTAACACCATTCTAGAGAGATACGAACTGGAACGGATACAGCGCATCATGAATTAATTGAAAAAAGAAATGGTTGTCTATAAAATCGGTTTACGGACGATAATTTTACATGATAACGTCATAAGATGGAAAATTGTGATTTTTTTTATTAGCTTTTATTTTTATTCTTTTCTTTTATATTTATTTTCCTTTTTTTTTTCATATATATTTTTTCTTTTTATACTCAATTCTTCTATTCGTCACTCGTCACCTTAACACAAGCCAGATGAGCGATATTATAATTAAACAATATAAAACAAAATCGCTCGGATGATGATGATACAACAAACACATAACGGCGTCATTGGCATATTGTTACCATGACTCCTGACAACAGTCTTTTTGTGAATGCAGGTGTTCATCAATTCATTAGACGTCATCACGTTAAAAAACTATCTATATCTATTTCAGTTGATTTGATAGTGATTGAAACAAGAATTAACTATTTTCTATGATTTCTCAACTATCTTGTGTCTTGTGGAAAATCTTAAGAAATTGTAGTTATTAATTGATTAACCATTTGGTTGTCACCAATAGTATAACTATGACACCAAAGCAAGTCACTAAATGAATTAATCCACATATAAAACCCACTTATATTTGAAGTATAAGAAATGTAATCCATAGGAAGAAAATGAGACTCCAAAAAGTTCTTTTTAGGATCGCCGGACTAGCAGGGTTGTCAAAATTAGCCTCCTTAAACGAGTAATTTTTTCCCATTATTGGAGTTAGTTTCAATCCTCTTGTAGAAACAGTTATGAGAGATGTTAGTTAAAAATAACTTTCTGAACTTCAGACATTGTTTTGTTTGAACTTAAATGATGACGACAGATGCATTATTTAGGGTGACATCAACTCGATGGCTATGCAAAGATTTTTTCAGGCAGAAATAGCATACAGCAGTAGACCTATGGTATACATCATGCGTGGGTTGATCCTCTAATCGGAATACCGTTCGTTTTTTCTAAACCCACATTTTATTTTAGTGTTCTGACAGTGCTGTTTAAATTGAACATATTTTGTCTACCACAACGAATTAATATTTTAGAGTTGCTGGTTTTTGTCACCCATAATTTTTCATTTATTTACGTAGGTTAAATGGTCAGAGTTGGTTCTTAGTCGAATTAGTATTTAGCTAGTTCACTGTGTTGTCAGTAACATCCTGGAAGCGTTTGATAAATCCTTCTTCTACGCACTCAAAAGATTTCACCTGCAGGGTGAAACTTATATCATCGGCAAAAAGCTTTAGTGTTTTATGCTTGGGAGTATAGATTCAAAAATTAGGGTCACTATCCTTTGGCAATCCATTGCATTACGCCACATACTAACCCCATTCTGGTAGCAAACTTAGAATGTTTTAAATTGAAGGTTTCCTATTTACTAGGACAAAATAAGGATTTTGAACTGTAGTGAGCAAAAACTTAGGTAATAGTACTCATGTTTATCAGAACAAAGATTTCATTGTTATGAATTAAATCCTGGTTGTTACCTTTTTTGTAACGACCAATATTTAAAAAAGCAGGTATTTTATCTAAAGTTGTATTCAGCCCACTCTTCCACTCTACATTCCTCTAGGTTTAGACTATGACTGCTTTAACCTCCGACAATGAACATTATACCAGTAGCAGTAGTAAGTATACCGGTGGCACTACCATATTGGCAATAAGAAATCTCCAATACGAGTTTAACTCCAGCGATAATCGGTACATTAGATCAAGTAGGTAACATTTCTGATATCTGTAGACGCTTTCGTTTTGTAGCAGTTCGTTTCATGACTTGTTCTGTTTCTTTCGGTTCAGCCCAAGCCAATTATGGTCCCAAAACCAGACATTATAATCTTCCTGCCCTTAACCTAATTGGTTAAGGGTCGGCGCAGTATATCATCTTTTTCCATTTACTCCTATTAATCATCATCTCATCGTTCACATTTATCTCTATCATGTCTTGTCTCACGCAGTCCATGCATCTTTTCTTCGGTCGTCGTCTTCCTCTCCACTCCTCTACATTCATACTCGTCACTCTTCTTATCACATGTCCATACCAACTCAAACGGTTCTATTTTACTTTATCAGTAAGCGGTGCTACTTTTAGGCTTGCTCTAATTTACACACTTATTTTATCCATCCTCGTTACTCCACACAATATCCATCTCAACATTCTCATCTCCGCTACATGCAATCTTCTCTCATCCTTCTTCTTCATGGCCCAGTATTCCGATCCATACATGAAGACAGGTCTTATCATGGTTTTATAGATTTGACCCTTCAGTTTAAGGGGTATTCGCGGCTCACAAGTGGTTGATGTGACCTTTCGCCATTTTCACCATCCAGAGATAATCCGATGTACAACGTCCAAGAACATGGAAGGCGATGGGTTCTCGTGGGCATCTTGACCAACCTCTATAACCGCATACTCGAGACCGCCGAGATCCCTGCTCAATGGAGATTGAGTGTTATTACCCCAGTTTTCAAGGGCAAGGGATCGGTGTAGGAGTGTGGCAGTTATCGAGGTATAAAGGTCATGTCCCACACCATGAAGCTCTACGAGCGGATAGTCGACTCTCGGATCCGACAGAAGTGCACTGTCTCTGGGTGTCAATATGGTTTCCGCCCCGGGCATGGCACCATGGACCCTTTCCCCCTAAGGATCGTTATGGTGAAATACAGCACGAAGAATACGCCTCTGCATTTTCTATTCCTCGCATGATGATCTGGTGGGCGCTGCGGCCCAAATAGGTGCCGAAAGCTTATGGTCAAATCATCAGAGACATGTACCAAAATCCTAATTCCATGGTGCGAACTGCTGTTGGTGACACTAAGTCCTTCCCTGTTACCATTGGAGTCCACCAGGGTTCCGTCCTAAGCCCGTTCTTGTTCAGCGTAATATTGGATGCACTGTCTGTAGCCATCAGAGATGCACGCGAGCAGCCTCCGTGGCTGCTCATGTACGCTGATGATATTGCGCTGGCGGACTCGGATAAGGGGCGGCTGGTCCGACGTGTACACACGTGGAAGAAGTCACTTGAGAACGGCGGCATGCAACTGAATGTGGCGAAGACAGAGTACTTGGCTTGCATTACCACAGACCCCACACCTGTCTGCGTAGACGGTCATATGGTTGAGCGGACAGACCAGTTTAAGTACCTGGGATCTGTGCTTCACGCGTCCGGCGACGCGACAGATTGCGACGTTAAGTCACGCATTTCAGCGGCTTGGGCCAAGTGGCGTGAGATGACTGGTGTCATTTGCGACCCCAAAATGCCGGTTAAACTAAAGGGACGGGTCTATAAAATCATCATTAGAGCGGTTCTATTGTATGGTAGTGAGGCGTGGCCGGTGCTTGAGCGACATAAGCAGGAACTGCGTGTCACGGAGACGAAGATGTTGCGCTGGATGTCTGAAGTGACGAAAAACTCTCGCATCCGGGGCAGCCTTCATGTCCGAGACATTGCAGATAAAATTGCAAGAATGTCGCCTACGCTGGTACGGTCACGTCTTGCGGAAACTTGCTAGTTACGTGGGGAACAAATGTCTTGCCCTGGCGCCTCCGGCAGGTCGTGGCAGACTGGGTAGACCTAAGAAGTGCTGGCTTGACCTCGTAAAAGGTGATATGCGTGCAAATGGCCTCACTAACCGGGATGCCGAAGATCTTGCAAAGTGGAGGCTTGGAAAGCGGACCCCGGGCTCCCGAGAGGGATGCAACCGGGAACATCGCTCGGATGGTGATGATGACAACGTCCAAGACCAGTCGCCAGAAAGAAATCAAGGACAAAACGGGTAGACTCTGTCGAGGACGCAGCCTCAGTATAATTCATAAAACGTTTTATTTTACGTCAAATTAACACGATTCTTATCAGATATATCTTATTCAAAGTCATTGTTAGAAGGTTAGATTAGCTACGTCTTCTTTCCATGCACCCTTTACACGCTATAACACATTTATGATGTAACAACGTTCGTTACATTTAATCTTTACACGTAATTAAACCCCTACTCTTCTGACCGATTTAAAAGATTTATCACGTCAAAAAAGCTTGTTCTAGCGTCTTGACTTATGCTCACGGCAAGGATTCGAGCAGCAAAATAATTGTTTACCCTCCGAAAAGGCCTGCTGCATCAAATAACATACATCTCAGCCTTTCAGATAACGTACATAGCAACATCAATCTGTTCTTCAACTATAAACGTCCTTAATCCGTTCCTGTTCGTATTTCCAGATAGGAGTCACACAATAAAGCTACTGTTACGACCTTTCAAACTATGTTATACATCTCGACAATAATATTTTTTTACTAAAAACATCCTAGATCTGTGCCTGTTTGGATTTCAGAGTGAAACCGTCACAATACAATTAAGCTACTAACAGTATTTTTCAAATGACATACATCTCGATCTCAACTTTTTAATGTTTTTAAGTATTAAAAACGTTTTAGATCCGTCCCTGTTCATATTTCAGGACCAGTGTAGTACAATAAAATAATGCTGCTGTCAAGAGCTTTCAAATGACGTACATCTCGACCTAAACGGAAAGATTTTTTTTCAAAAACTAAAAACGTCCTAGATCCGTCCCTATTCGAGTTACAGGGTTGGTGTCATACAATAAAATAAAGCTACTGTTATGACGTTTCAAATGACATATAACTCGCATCTATACAATAAGTGGGACACTATGCCCATTCTCTTTTAGCATAAACATTCTTTAACAGAATTGATGGAACACGTGTTTCGTATTTTATTGAAATTCATAGATTGGTAAGACGTCATCTCAAGCTGACAGCAGCTGATGTTAACGTTAAACCAAAGAGGTTAAAAACTTCGAACATTGAACTAAAAAAGGCGTCTTGCCATTTAGTACTGGGAACTTGACATAGTTTTTTTTTTTGCACGATATTTTTGAGAAATATACCTAACGATAGAGGATATTACGGCAAATTAAGTATACTTTTACACCAAATCTCTGTCGTCTCGGAAATGGGGTATTTGACCAAACGTGATGTCTTAAGATTTTTAAAAAGTGCGCGGTGCATATAGAAACCCATACCTATCATTAAGAGGTTATTGGGGCGCACAAATAATGCTTTCTAACCAAACTTCTAAAACATCTCGGAGACGGAATATTTGTTAAAACATGGAAAACTTCTTTCAATATCCCGTTTCCGAGACGCTTTAAAGATTTGGTGTGAAGGCATTATTTATTTGCCTAAGTGCCCTCTATCGATAGATAGGTATTTTTAAGTTACTATACCTACTCATGTGGTTACTATATCTTTTGTGTCCAAAGGCCTTTTTCCTACTCCATGACGTTCACGGTGTTCGCGGTCTTCTAATTTCTTTTTTTTCGTATTGGCTCCTCGAACTACATACAGCCAATGTCATGTATTTCTTAAGTAATAATATAATTACTTACATTTGTTTTTTAAACTCTATCTTTTATTACGGTACGCCAAAATTACTCTCTGCGCAACTGCTCAGCCCTACCTAATAATAAAATTCTGAACAATTTGCCAAAAAAAATATTATTTTACTAAGTAGTTCCCGCTCCGGCTTCGCACGGCTATATTATGCATGTATTATACATATAAACCTTCCTCTTAAATCACTCTATCTATTAAAATAACCGCATCAAAATCCGTTGCGTAGTTTTAAAGATCTAAGCATACAAAGGGACATAGGGACGGCGAAAAGTGACTTTATTTTATACTATGTAGTGATTACCCAAATATTATTTGCATGGTGTCATCATGGCGTCTAATAATTGTAAATACTAAAACCTCTTTTGTTATGAATACTAAAATACCTAACATATGAATAGGACTTTCACACCTTTTTAATTATTAAAACAGACAGACAGACAGACAAGAAAGTGATCTTATAAGGGTTCCTTTTTTACCTTTTAAGGTACGGAACCCAAAAAAACACAAAAGATGACTATGATAGAAAAGTAATTAGTACGATATGATTAAAGATTTACTTATGTGGTTTGTGCATTATTGGTCTGTGCTAGAAAGACAGAAACAGAAGAAATAATATTGTTGGTTTAGAACTTTAAGTACGTAAACGTATAGCCCATTTTACATCACATCCAAAGACAATTGGGTGTAGGTATCTACCGGAGGTTTTCGTCTTCCAAGTTAAAATACCTACATGTACCTACTTACTTAATTCAAAATCTATCTTCTATACAAATAAAATGCTTTGTCCTGATTGACTAAAGGATCAACGCACAGCCTAAATCGCTGATCGTAGAGACCTGAAACTTGGAGGGTGTGTTCTTTGTATGACGTAGGCATCCGATAAGAAAGGATTTTCCGAAATTCATTCCCTAACGGGGTTAAAAAGGGGTAGTCAGTTATTTTAGGGGGATTTGCTTCAACTCGAACTCTTTAGTGTATTTGATTTAAAAAAATACATAAATTCAAATAACATATATCTAAAACAAATAAAGATTTAAATGAATAATTGACTTTACTTATAAAAAACCCTACGAACGAAGCAAACTATTACAGCAAAAAGATCAAAATATCGATAGTTATAATACCTATGTTAAAAAAGTTAACATTTATTACACATAATATGTTCAATATATCTGCGTAAAAATGCCCATAATATATAAAATACACGTTACCCTAATCAAGTAAAATAGGTAGAATTCGGTTCTAGCACTCGCCGGTCGCTGCCGCGGCACCGGTTGTTTCGCTCGCTAGGCTCGTGCGTTGTGGTCGCAGTTCTAACCTTTTTTTTTGAGGGGAAATGCTCCTTGTGCAACGTACTGGGAGCAGCGGGGATGTGTGGGGCTCCCTCTGGCCTAAGGTGGTGGTCGGCCAGAGGTTAACCTACTAAAACCTCTCGGTGTCCTCTCTCCGCCGTGAGTGCCGGGGACGCAGGAGTGCTTACACATGTCATCTGCTGCCCCACGGCGGCGGCTGCTCTCGCCAGATGTCAGATTCCCTCTCTAAAACCCGTAATGGGAGAAAAAGTCCCTGGTACAGTACTGGGAGTATGGCCTCCACCGTTCCTCATCCATAATGAGGGCTCTCGAGCCGTTCAGTCCATCCCGCCAATGAGACCTGGCGGAGCTTCAACCGACGATATCCCGCAGCGCCGGTCGGTCGCCCCGTTGAAGCGCCTCCTCACGCCAACTGATCATCGACGCGAGGGCTCTCGCCTCCAGGTCCCATGGCACACTGCCTGCCAGAACACACGCAGCCTCCACCGACACCGTGCGGTATTCGCGTATCACGCAGTTCTAACCTAACTTATCCGTGCGAGCGCAGCGAACCGCGGTAGGGGCCGGCAAGTTTTAGAACCGAATTCTACCTATTTTACTTGGTTAGCGAGGGTGTAAATTGAAAAAATATATAAAACCGTAGGTGAATTAATTTTAGTAAATCAGAACTGCCAGAACCGAATTCTACCTACCTATTTAACTTAGTTAGAGCACGGTGTATTTTTTTTGGAAAAAAGAATTTCTGGTACTTGCCTACCTCTGGTTTTTGTTTACCTTATAACTTATATATTTTAATAGTTATACATTTGAAAGTTAGGCTTGTTGATTATTATGTGTTATAAGCATTATTATTTTTTTAATTATTATATATTTAGAACTTTATGAATTTACAGTTTATGGATTTAAGACTTATGCCATTTAACTTTATGTATTTTGAATCATTATGTATTTTGACTTTCGGTATTTTAACTTTATGAATTACAACGTTATGTATTTTGAGTTTATACATTTTAACATACACCCTTACTAAGTACTTAGTACCTACTAACTTTGGGAATTTGTGACTTTTGGCAAATTGTTCAGAATTTTATTATAAGTTAGGGCTGAGCAGTTGCGCAGAGAGTAATTTTGGCGTAGGTACTACCTTAATAAAACATAGAGTTTTGCAAATAAAAATGCAACTATATATTTACCTTAGAAATACATGACATTGGCTGTATGCAGTTCGAGGAGCCAATACGAATAAAAAAATTGGAAGACCGCGAACTGTGACCTTGAACGTCATGGAGTAGGAAAAAGGACACAACAGATTATAGTAACTTAAAAAGGCCGTGATGCACTTTAAGACCTATTTCTAGCGATAGAGGGCACTAAGGCAAATAAATAATACCTTCACACCAAATCTTCAAAGTGTCTCGGAAATGGGATATTGAAAGAAACCTGATGCGTTCCATGTTTCAAAAAATATCCCGTCTCCGAGATGGTTTAGAAGTTTGGTTAGAAACCATTATTTCTGCGCCCCGCAATAACCTCCTAAGATAGGTATGGGTATCTAAGTGCACCGCGCACTTTTAAAAATCTTAAGAGGATCATGAGTTTTCGATAAGCGGCGCGAGTAGATATTTTCAAAAATGACCCGTATCGTGCGACAGAGAGAGTTTAAGTTCTGACGTAATTGCCTTCATTTTGCTTTCAAATAATGTTGCGAGCCGTAACGATTTTACCCCCTATATCCTTCACAAAATGAAATAAATTTGGTATCATTTAATTCAATGCATCTTATTCTAGGTTTATACGTTTTTCTTTTTTGGTAATTCAGTTTAGTCTATTAAAAAACAATTGAAACGCTCGATGAAGTTTTTAAGTCAAAATTATAGATATTCAGATAATAATAACTTTTATCTTAGGCAATATTTCTTTAAAATAAAAACGGTTAAACCTGGTTTTCCATTAGATCTAGAACATTTCAAAAATTATCAAAATCGGACTTCGTTTATGGGGGGGAAAACGTTACCGCTTTTTGTATGGAAATTGACAGCCTCAAACTGGCCTTAAAACATCACATTTGGTCTAACACCCCATTTACGAGACTTTTGAGAAATTTGGTATAAAAGCATACTTGATTTGCCGTAATGACCTCTATCGATAAGTATAGTTCTCAAAAATATCGCGCAAAAAAAATACTACGTCAAGTTCCCAGTGCTAAATGGCAAGACACCTTTTTATTTAGACATCATCTCTAAGTTCTGAACGTTTTCATGCAATAATATTATGATTAATTTTTTACGCCAAGAAATATAATTTTTTTATTAGTAACATAAATCTACCTGATATACCTAAACCTCTTCTGATATTTTCTGAACACATTCGTGAAGATTGTGTTAAAATCTGTTTCCTAGTTCCCGAAAATAGAGCGCACAAAAAAGGTAAACAAAGAAAATTAACAATTTTTTGCAAAAATGGTAGTTCTGCGAAAACCGAAGAGATGGCGGTAGTTACTTGAAATTTAAAAAAATATCTTAATAAATTAATTACTTTATTTTTTAGTTAAAAAATGTGGACATTGCTATGTATTCTTAAAATACATAAGTCTACAAATTTTTTAAGCAGAACAAAAAGAATAATTAATTAATTTGTGACTTTATAAATTTAAAAAAACCTGAATCGCGCAATCAAGATTTTTTTCTACCGGAGCTATATAAGGTTAGCGAATTCTATATTGTTAAGATCATTATGGACGTAGAACGCTCACTTCCAAAACTTCGACGTTATTATAATATACTAGCTTTTACCCGCGACTTCTTCCGCGCAGGAGTCGAAAATAGTTCTAATAGGATTTTTTGTTGACTTAAAATTGTATTGAGTTTCAAACATGTGTCAAAATAAAATGTACTTACCTAATTTAAATCAAAGACACTAAAGAGTTCGAGTTGAAGCAAATCCCCCTAAAATAACTGACTACCCCTTTTTAACCCCGTTAGGGAATGAATTTCGGAAAATCCTTTCTTATCGGATGCCTACGTCATACAAAGATCACACCCTCCAAGTTTCAGGTCTCTACGATCAGCGATTTAGGCTGTGCGTTGATCCTTTAGTCAATCAGGACAAAGCATTTTATTTGTATAGATAGAAGATAGATTTTGAATTAAGTAAGTAGGTACATGTAGGTATTTTAACTTGGAAGACGAAAACCTCCGGTAGGTACCTACACCCAATTGTCTTTGGATGTGATGTAAAATGGGCTATACGTTTACGTACTTAAAGTTCTAAACCAACAATATTATTTCTTCTGTTTCTGTCTTTCTAGCACAGACCAATAATGCACAAACCACATAAGTAAATCTTTAATCATATCGTACTAATTACTTTTCTATCATAGTCATCTTTTGTGTTTTTTTGGGTTCCGTACCTTAAAAGGTAAAAAAGGAACCCTTATAAGATCACTTTCTTGTCTGTCTGTCTGTCTGTTTTAATAATTAAAAAGGTGTGAAAGTCCTATTCATATGTTAGGTATTTTAGTATTCATAACAAAAGAGGTTTTAGTATTTACAATTATTAGACGCCATGATGACACCATGCAAATAATATTTGGGTAATCACTACATAGTATAAAATAAAGTCACTTTTCGCCGTCCCTATGTCCCTATGTCCCTTTGTATGCTTAGATCTTTAAAACTACGCAACGGATTTTGATGCGGTTATTTTAATAGATAGAGTGATTCAAGAGGAAGGTTTATATGTATAATACATGCATAATATATAGCCGTGCGAAGCCGGAGCGGGAACTACTTAGTAAAATAATATTTTTTTGCCAAATTGTTCAGAATTTTATTATTAGGTAGGGCTGAGCAGTTGCGCAGAGAGTAATTTTGGCGTACCGTAATAAAAGATAGAGTTTAAAAAAAAATGTAAGTAATTATATTATTACTTAAGAAATACATGACATTGGCTGTATGTAGTTCGAGGAGCCAATACGAAAAAAAAGAAATTAGAAGACCGCGAACACCGTGAACGTCATGGAGTAGGAAAAAGGCCTTTGGACACAAAAGATATAGTAACCACATGAGTAGGTATAGTAACTTAAAAAGGCCGTGATGCACTTAAAGAGCCATACCTATCTATCGATAGAGGGCACTTAGGCAAATAAATAATGCCTTCACACCAAATCTCTAAAGCGTCTCGGAAACGGGATATTGAAAGAAGCGTTCCATGTTTTAACAAATATTCCGTCTCCGAGATGTTTTAGAAGTTTGGTTAGAAAGCATTATTTGTGCGCCCCAATAACCTCTTAATGATAGGTATGGGTTTCTATATGCACCGCGCACTTTTTAAAAATCTTAAGACATCACGTTTGGTCAAATACCCCATTTCCGAGACGACAGAGATTTGGTGTAAAAGTATACTTAATTTGCCGTAATATCCTCTATCGTTAGGTATATTTCTCAAAAATATCGTGCAAAAAAATACTATGTCAAGTTCCCAGTACTAAATGGCAAGACGCCTTTTTTAGTTCAATGTTCGAGGTTTTTAACCTCTTTGGTTTTACGTTAACATCAGCTGCTGTCAGCTTGAGATGACGTCTTACCAATCTAATCAAAAGCACCAAAGAGTATTGATATCAACCTCGAAGCAAATTACCCCCAAAATAACTTTCTACCCCTTTTTAACCCCGTTAGGGGATGAATTTCAATAAAATACGAAACACGTGTTCCATCAATTCTGTTAAAGAATGTTTATGCTAAATTTGAAGTAGATTGGACCCAGGAATGACGTTGTCCCCCCTTTTCACCCCTTTAGGAGTAGAATTTCGGAAAATCCTTTCTTATCGGATGCCTATGTCATACAAAGAACACACCCTCCAAGTTTCAGGTCTCTACGATCAGCGGTTTAGGCTGTGCGTTGATCCGTCAGTCAGTCAGTCAGGACAAAGGATTTTATATGCATAGATAATACATCTATCTATCTATCTATACATATAATAAATCTGTAGACATTAAAAAATCTGTAATTGTAAAATATCCAGAAAAAAATACACAGGTCGTCTTAGAATCGTTAGCTGAACACGATAGGGTAGTTTTTAGAATTTTTGTTTGTCTGTTTGTCTGTTTGTTTGAACCAGGTAATCTCATAAAGTAAAACAAAAAGTCAACAAAAAGTCAAAAAAAAGTTCGTCATTGTTTCATTAATATCTGGTAAGCTAAAACGCAGTTAATATAGCACGCCTATACGCAGTTACTGCGTAGAATTTTGCCCAACAATTAGCTTGTTCATATGAAAGGCTTAACATAAACGCAGTTGGTATGTTTACTGCGTTTATCACTTGGAATCCGTAAAATTTTAGTAAATTAATGGTACTGCGTTTATGACTAGGTGCGACTGGAATATGTGGCGCAACGGTTATAGGTCGTACTTGCAGGGCCGGATTTACCATCTCAGGGCCCCTAGGCACAGCTCGTTTCGGGCCCCCCCTTTTTCAGACCATAACAACGCAATTTGGAAATTTTTACTGTGTACATTACGAAATAGAATGAAGGTACCATCATCATCAACAACAGACTTCAGTCATCACATTGCAAAGGTTTACGCCTTCCTTCAAGTGAACACTTTTGCCAAAAGCAAAGAAAAGTGCAATAAAGCAAAAAATAGTGCAAAAATGAATCCCATTATCATTCCCATTTTCCAAGTATAAAATTAAGATTGACGAAGCGATATTTTATACCCTTAGTGGAATATTATTCCGAAATTTTTTAGTTAAATGTCTAAGGTAAAAACCTCTATTATTGACAGGCCCCCCATTATTGACATGTTATTTTATTGATTATTTAATTAACTTAAATCACAACAAACAAGACTTTTTATAAATTTTTAGACATTTTTAATTAGGAAAAAATAAAATTTTATGCCTGGGTTTAAATTATAATCTACTAGCTGCGCCCCGCGGTTTCACCTGCGTAGTAATTTTCTACGCAACTTTCTTAATTTTTTCTTCCATAAGAACCTTCTCCACACAATAACAAACCCAACAAAAAAAGAATTAGCGAAATTGGTCCAGGCGTTGTTGAGTTATGCGCTTACCAACACATTTTGCGATTCATTTTTATATATAAGAAGACTAGCTGCGCCCCGCGGTTTCACCTGCGTAGTAATTTTCTACGCAACTTTCTTAATTTTTTCTTCCATAAGAATCTTTTCCATACAATAACAAACCCAACAAAAAAAGAATTAGCGAAATTGGTCCAGGCGTTGTTGAGTTATGCGCTTACCAACACATTTTGCGATTCATTTTTATATTATAGATAAAAACAAATTGTTTTTTCGAGTAGAGTTCTATTGGTAGTTCATTGTTAAGTTCACTTTGTTTGTTATGTTAAGTTTCACTTTTACCGTGGTTTCATAGAACCACACAATACCCTTTTTTTTTCATTTTTTAATCAGGAGTGCTGGGCCCCTGGTCATAGTGGGCCCCTAGGCACTGGCCTAAAGTGCCTTATGGATAATACGGCACTGCGTACTTGGATTGGTAGTATCTTGATGTGAATTATCTTGTTGGAGGTGTCGAGGTGTGAAGATTGGCGAAATGAACTTTGGAGAAGTATTAGAATGATTGGCTTTGTGGCCTCCTACACCGTGGAATCCTAAGAGTGGGGAAAACGCAAGAAAAAAAATAGGAAAGCGGTTTCTGCGGCCTAGAAGGGGTCGGTTGGGAGGTTCCCTTGCTTGGTCAGAGGTCAGTGAGGGCTGGCACTGATCAATGGAATTAGGCAGGTCGAGCCAATTTTTTATTTATTTTCGATCATCAGCGGCAAATGTTTTTGTGTTATGCCCGGTTTACGTTGTTCCAGTTCAGCGATCAAATCCAGCGCTGGATTGCTACCTACTAGAAAAATTTAAACCCACACTAGAATGCATAAGGTCCAGTGAGCAATCCAGTTCAGAAACTGGATTTGGCGGTCTACTTTTGATTCCAGTACGACCATTCCAGCGCAATTGGAATAATGTAGACAGCCAATCCAGTGCCATTCTAGTGCTGACAGAACAATTTTACAGAAACACGATTCGACAGCTTATAAATGACTAGTATTATGTAGACGATACCCCAGTCCAGTCTATTCGAGTCCAGCGCTACTAAGTGACTGGGCTGGAGCAGTGTAAATCGGACATTTTGTCAGACTTTTTGGCTGTTCCACTTGTTGTTCACCACTGTTCAGATTCCTCTAGGAATGGACTTCCTTTCTGCCGTGAGAAGATTTGCGTCTTAATGTGCTTTGACAGGGGAAGATCCAGAGAAGCCTCAGTTTGATCATTGTGATGCAGCTTATATTTTGATATGAAATTTCCCCTTTCAGCTATGATATTGACAGAGTCTTTCGTAAGTGCGTGGGGCTCATGTTTGCTGGGGCGGGTTGTGAAGGTAGGTTCCGATATTTGTAGAAGTCAGTTATTGTCATGACATGTGCGGAGTTTTTGGTCGAATTAGGCAATTTCACTGCATCGGCAGGGTCAATAAGGTCATAAATGTTGCCTTTTCATCGCAGTGTTAGTTCCACCTGATGATGGAAACTGTCGGGCGGCAGACATAAATGAATGGCCGTGTTCAAAATATTTAAATTCGATGGTTTCTGTTGCAATCAAATAACTGATACTGCGACGAATGGGTGAAGTTTGTGACTTTGATAATTTGGTTAATGCAGTGAAATTGTAGAATTCGACTAAACATTCTGTGCATGTCATGGCAATGGCTGATTTTTGCAGTTTTCGCGACTTGTTTTCACAAGCCGGCCTCCGCAAACATGTTCCTCGTGTATTTATGAAGGGCATTATCTATATTAAAGCTGAAGGAAGAAGTTTTATGTTATAGTGTAGGGTGCATCATGGTGATCAAGCTGAGCTTTCTTTGGAGTTTTTCGTGTTGAATTGCATTGGGATGTAGAAGCTTCTTACGGTAGAGTCGAGATCTATTCCTGGAGAAATTTGCATGACCAGAAAGTACGAAATAATACAAAGGCTTTGAGTGCCTGAGAGTGGTGATACATTTTGGCTTGACTTGCTTGTTTTCTTTCATTAGTATTCGTTTTTGCCGACCTCTCCTAAGTTGGGTGGCCACCTAGATGATTTTTTTGGACCGCGGAAACTTCTTTCCTATATATTTTTTTATTGTTTCCTCATTCTTGGGATTCTGCGGTTCGAAGGGCCCAGAAGGGCCACTGAGCTCTTTTATTATTGGTTTTGATAGTTTTTGGAAGTTCATTTTGCTAATTTTTTAATAGTTTTAGGTACAAAGGTGAACATTTTCCATCAATATTAATCATTATTAATCATTGTTTTATTTAAATTACTAATAACTGACACTTCCAACAATTATTTATAACAAGATACTGCTAATTTAAGTACCGTAAACATTTTATTGATCTATTTTATCTACAATAAATAGCAGTTGGTCGACCTACTGCGTTCTTCCGTTGTTGACCATGTTCAACAATTGAGAGATTTGTAAGTATAAATGCTTTTTTGGCTAAAAATGTACCAAATCCTAATTTATTTTGTATTTTTGTTAGCACATCATCAACTACAATATATTTTTCATATAAAAAGTCATATCATATAAGCAAAACTTAAACGAGGTGGCCATGGCAGCAAATTTTCGATTCAAAACTTTAAACGCGTTTTTCTCAAAACGTCTAAAATGCCGTACTGCACTTTTATTTTGCGCGGCAGAACAGATAGGAGACTTTGTGATAACTTTGTTTTTCGATTTTCGTTATGTTCTTTCCACTTACGTGCTTATGCCTTATACTAAGTATGAAATCAAACACTAAAATGTAATCGTTTACTGTAGTTTTATGACGAAAATAGAAACATGTGTCACATACAATAGGTGTTGTCACTTAACAACTGAGCGTAACGATATTATTTTTTACTTTGCACACATCACAACCAAATCTTGTATGGTAAAATCATCTGGTAACCTTCATGTAATAAAAATATTTAATCACTAAGAAACTACATAATATGTAGTATTTTTTTAAGACAGTAATTTTTAAAATCACATATAATATTGGATAGAAACAGAATTTTTAACAAAGTACAGAATTGCAGATGGAACGATGGAATTTTTATTCCGCCCACTGCAGTCTGCATCTTAACAGCAGTCAGTTTCTTAACACCTTTTTCATCAAAGTTTCTGAGGAACAGATGTTTCTGTTCCTCAAAAACTTTGATGAACTTTGAAACTTTGAACTTTTTTTTTTTGATGGACTTTGAAACTTTGACTGCTCTGTTGAGCAGTAGCTATTTTTGAAGCTCGTCTCTTACTGAGCCCCTCATGCCATGTTTAACAATAACATTGGCATGCCAAAATCTGCTGTCTCTCTCCAGTCTATTTCTCTCGGAGCACCTGCAACTGCATAATTTTCTGGTATGGATCTTTGATCTTAATCTGGAATAAACGTTGTTCGATGGTAAGATACGAAGTGATTGTAAATGCTCATCACAAATAGAATTATTTTCAAAATGATGCCAACTTAACAAAATTTCACATCTTACACACGAACTAAATATTTCCTCATGCCATTCGTTTACTTCACAGGACTGGACTCGATATTCGGTCTCAACATTTCGAGTAGCAATAGGGTATTCTGTATGCGGCTCATCACGAACAATGGTTTGTTCACCAGCACGTTCCTTATTTCGTCGTCGTCGTCTGTCTTCAATAATTGTGGGCAGTATGCTTTCTGAACTATCCGTTTGGTCACTTGAAATGGAATCTTGTTGAACCGTAAGCTTATCTGGGATTACCATTATTGTATAATTATTATCAGTTATATCCTCGACACAAATAGTTACATCACTAGAAGCACTTCCCATACTAGTAGATATTTTTTTAGATGCACGAAGTTTCATCATATTTATTGTCAGTATTAATTGTAGTAAATGGCAGCTGTTCATATACTGCAATGTAATCTACTTCTGCCTCATCGCCAAAAAGTGTCATTTATAGGAGTGTTTGTAATCGTATCTCAGTGCGTAAGAAAATAATTATAATGTATGGAATTTTACTAAAAACCCTGTGATAGAATTACAATATTTTATCAAAGTCACACAATTGGTTTTGACTAAAATATGAGTTACGACATTTAGTCAAAAATTTTTCAAGGTATTATTGAGATACGTTAGGGTCACAAATGTCTATAAGTCGAGAACCAATGTTCATACATATACGTGAGTTAGAGCAAATTGTAGATAACGAAAGCAGGAAGATATTGGTAGTCCTAACTCAAATCACCAAAATAATGAGATAGGATAGTTAGTCATGCGAGGGACGAGCTGGCTTGGACCGTCACTGTGACGTCACAGCCTACCGCGCCGGCCTGTCAGTGAACTTCGCTAGTAATTTGTTCATAACTTCGTCAATTTTTGTCGTACAACAAATTTTTTTACACTGTATGTTAAAGATTTCTTAGCTCTATAAATCTGCATTCTCAGTTAAAAACCTTACTGATCCTCATTGGAGCCACGGCTACACTTCGTTGTTTCAAATGATTTTTAATTTCATCTATAGATTCGGCAACCACCCTTGAGTAAGACGTACAGTCGTACATCTTACTTCAAGTCGACACTGTTTCCGTGTATAATTGGATGGTCAATAGGAAAGCGGCTGTCTATTTGATGCATCAAACACCTTGTTTAATATTATATTTGAATGAAACTTTAGGCGGCGACGCCTTAGACGAACGTCGCGGTGAATTATTCATGGTTGCATTCATATAGTGTATTGTTGCAGTTCGATGCTGACGTTACCGCTGTTGTCGTTAGACTTAAGATACAACAGAGTGACTACAAGTGAGGTTGCAGAGCTAGCCTCGTTAACTGAGCTAAGGAGTCTCTCGCTGGCGCAGAACCCGTGGCTCGGCGATCTTTGCGCAGTCAATGGCAGTAATGTCACAGGTATGGTTGCCATCTCAAAAATCTTCGAACCAGGACAATAAGCGTAAAAACCCCGGACTCGAAGCGAACTTAATCGACTTTATTAAAACATTTTAAACATAACGTGAATATTTCAACTGTATCACAGTTCATGAGATACAGCTTGGTGAAAGACAGAGAGACGGACAGTTTTACTAAAAGGGCCCGTTTTTACCCTTTGGGTACGGAACCCTAAAATGACCTTGAACGACCAGGGTTTTACTTTACGGCGCGGGCAAAGTGACTTGAAAATTTTAGTGTAGCGAACGATACTCCCACGTAATTGTTAGTTTTTTTTATGTCCCAGCAGTCGGGGTCTCATTTGTCCCGGTTTTCCCCGGACTACAAATGAAACCCCGCCCAGACGGGCCCCGGACGGGCCCCGGACGCCAACCCTAGTCACTGGTAACTTTGACGACGTTTTGAATTATCATCCTTGATAAATGGATAGAAGGATGATCCCATACATAGCCTTCTCTAGTTACGAGACGGTTAGCTTGTGCTATAGCATTACGGAGCTGGGTGTTGTTCGCTGCTTTCGTTCTTTGTACATACTTTTTTGGATACCTTACTAACATTAAGTGGAAAAACACACAAAGATAGGCGTGAAAAAACATAACCCTTTGCTTGCAGTCGGGTAAAAAACGGGGAGTTTATACACGCAGGATAGTAAATTAACACTAAAGACCGTACCGCACGTATTTATAGTTGATGCATTACGGTAAGAATATCAAATAGGTACATAGTCAAATACCTCATGTCAGCAATAAAGGTTACGCAAGTGTAACGTTACCTAATTAAATCGTATCATTCAATTCAAAGGTAGTAGTCAATTATTCTACCTGCAATCCTACCGCCCACGAGACAACGAACAAGAAACGGCTCGATCGTCGGGCGGTGGAAGGGGTAGATATAAATACCGGTGTCCGACACGAAACGCTTTTTTTATGGTTGGTCACTCAATGTGAATAGTTGTTAATAATTATTGTAGTTGCTGTTTTCTATTAATTCTCTTTGTACGTGTGTCAATTCAGTGAAATAAATAGTTGGTCGTCTACTCAAGTTTTTGATTGCTAAATAGTGAAATAGTTACCGTTATATTTCAGAAGAGGGACGACAATAACAAGGTACGTGAACGTGCATTTTTTTTCCCTTTGTTGTACATATCTTATACCTATGTTATTGTACCATTGCCCACATTAGTTGTTTTGTGAAACTGCGCGTTAATTATTGTGAGTGATATGGTGAGATTTGGTCAGGGCACTCCCTGATATTCTACCCATGTTGCATACGTAATTGTTGCGTAGATATTCCATGATTACAGTGGCATTTGGCCGGGGCACTCCCTGGTAATGCAGCTGTGTCGTTGGAACACTAAGATTTGTAGTGTCCTGAAATACTCCTAACAAGACTATGCGTCAGTTAGTGGTAGGGTGGTGAGATTTGGTCAGGGCACTCCCTGATATTCTACCCATGTTACATACTTAATTGTTGCATAGATATTCCATGATTACGGTGGCATTTGGCCAGGGCACTCCCTGGTAATGCAGCTGTGTCATTGGAACACTTGTAGTGTCCTGAAATACTCCTAACAAGACTATGCGTCAGTTAGTGGTAAGGTGGTGAGATTTGGTCAGGGCACTCCCTGATATTCTACCCATGTTACATACTTAATTGTTGCATAGATATTCCATGATTACGGTGTCATTTGGCCAGGGCACTCCCTGGTAGTGCAACCGTGTTGTTGGAACACTTGGCATATCCTACTCCTATCTACTACAGTGCTTAAGAATTATTATTACTGGTTGTTGCCCGCGACTTCGTGCGCGTGGTAGTTGTTTTATATACCAAAACCTTCCTCTTGAATCATTCTATCTATAGAATAGGGCCGCATCAGTGTCTGTTGCGTTTTGAAGATCTGGGCATGCATGGGAACGGCCGGCGGGAGGCGACTTTGTTTATACTATGTTGTGAATTATGTAATTAATTCTTATTTTTTTTTAATTTCCTATAAGCATTTGAAACAAAAATGTTGTTAACTAGATTACCTGATTTAAAAACGTAACCTACCTACCTACCTACCCTATTTTTTTATCATTATTTCACGTTATGGTGGTACGACTTTAGACTGATCGTTGAGCAATTCATTCATACCTATGTTGAAAGTTTCAGATTTATCATGGATATTAATGATGGTGGTCAATATGAGGAACCGATGAGATCAGAGAGTCCCATACTACAGATGGTAGTAACCACTGCGGATATACACCAAGAATCTAACAATGCCTTAAGGAGAGGAGAAATCCGAGGCGAAAACGACAGATCAAGATCTCAACATAGTCGCACACGCAGTCGCAGTCCCAGGTTTGAAAACCGTATTATTCGCGAGGAACTTGAATTAGAAAGACAACGCCTAGAAGTTTTTGCGAGTCAGTTAGAGAGAAGACGCGAACGAATAAGAGAATCTGAGATACGCAGCCAAACAAGGGACAGACATAAGAGCCCCGTAGGGGACAGACATCGGAGCCCCTTAAGGGACAGACTTGACAGACATCGGAGCCCCTTAAGGGACAGACAAGACAGACATCGGAGCCCCTTAGGGGACAGACAAGACAGACATCGGAGCCCCTTAGGGGACAGACAAGACAGACATCGGAGCCCCTTAGGGGACAGACATGACAAACATCGGAGCCCCGTAGGGGACAGGCATGACAGACATCGGAGCCCCGTAGGGGACAGACATCGGAGCCCCGTAGGGGACAGAAATCGGAGCCCCGTAGGGGACAGACATCGGAGTCCCGTAAGGGACAGATATCGGAGCCCCGTAGGGGACAGACATCGGAGTCCCGTAAGGGACAGATATCGGAGCCCCGTAGGGGACAGACATCGGAGCCCCTTAGGGGACAGACATCGGAGCCCCTTAGAGGACAGACATTGGAGCTCTGGAAAGGACAATCAACGATCTGGTGAGTCGGCATCTTTATTATTCGAACAGTTTTTAAAAGTTGTTAAAAATCAGGCCATTGAGCGTGATAGTTTTCCAGTCTTGAACAATGTTTTGCCAGAATTTGACCCTTTACGCAGAGAACAACCAATTACCGTTTGGCTAGATAAGGTAGATGAGTGCGCCGATATGGCGCCCGAGGTGGAATGATAGACAAACCATACATTATGTTTTGACTAAACTTATTGGCCATGCTAAAATGTGGTATCAGGGTTTACCGTCCTTTAAGCATACGTGGTCCGAGTGGAAAGCACTATTAACTGAATCCTTTCCAGCTACCGAAAATTATGCAGATTTATTAACTGAAATGCTCAACAAAAGAGCACGATTTGGAGATTCATTCGAATTATATTATTATTCTAAAATTAATTTATTGAATCGCTGCAAAATTTTCGGTAAAGAAGCCATAGACTGTTTAGTACATGGTATAGATGATAGGGGGGTTAGGGTTGGAGCCCAAGCAGCTAATTTTGTGAAACCAGAACAGATATTGCAGTTTTTCAAAACATTGAAAGTGCAATCGAAGGATAGTAGTTCGGATGTTAGGAAGGTTATGCGTATTTCCAACAATAACAGCTCTCTTGTCACTCGAACAGTTAGCAAGCCGAATGACCAAGTTACATCCAAGCCACGCCAATATTCTGACTCTGTCACGTGCTTCAATTGCAAAGAAAAGGGACACCCGTGCTCAAGGTGCCCCAAACCTCTATTACAATGCTCGTATTGTCGTCTGATTGGTCATGTTATTGCTGACTGCCCTAAGAAAAATTTAAAACCTGAATCTGAAAATGTTAAAAGCGTATTGAATATACTTATGGAGGATCATAATGGCAAACTCTTACTAAAACAATATAAAGAAATTAGCCATGACCCATCGGACGATAGTTCAAGCGACAAGTATAAAATAGCGATTAAGATAAATGATAAACCAATAACATGTCAATTAGATTTAGGTAGCGAGGCAACCTTGATTCGTAAAACGGACGCACAAATGCTTGATTTGAAATGGTATACAGTAGATGGTCCGCTGTTACGTGGTTTAGGCAATGTACCATATCTTCCATTAGGTAAGGTTCAAGTTAATATTGAGGTACAGGGAGTACTAGAATCAAACATTGACGTCATGGTTATTGATGATCATCTTATAAACAGCCCTGTTCTGTTGGGACATACCTTTACCGAACGACCAAGTTTACGCATTATTAAAACTGCAACAGACAAAATTTGAAAAAGTAAATAATTTAGATGATGTAAAACTCCTTTTTAAGACTGAAAATGATGTGATTATTGATGTAGATAAAATGGGTAGCGTACGCGTTAATGTTGATAAAGCACTTAGCGGGTGCGTCTACGTGGGAGGTTCGGTAAGGGGATGGCCAGGAAAAGAATATTACCTTTTACCGGGAGAATATGAAATTCATTCAGGAAGATGTTTATTATTAGTACAAAACCTAGGCACACAACCTATTACCTTTAAGAAGGGGGTGCTAGTTACGCGAGCTAGGTATTTAGGGACTTCAAAGCAAGTTCTAAGCGTCACAATTGATCATGCTCATAAGGATGAACCGATTATTCCATGTGGTAATAACCTATCTGTTAGTGAAAAACAGAGACTTTGTGACTTGCTAGATAGATTTAAAGTTTGTTTTTCTACTGAAATGCACGACTTGGGTTTTACCAATGAATCTCAAATGGTTATTCAATTAAAGGATACTGAGCCAATTGTTTACCGTCCTTACAGGATGTCACATTCAGAACGACAATATGTACAGGGTTTGATAGGCGAGATGGTTGAGTGCGGGATAGTTAGCGAGTCAAAATCACCTTATGCCAGCCCTATTGTACTAGTTAACAAGAAATCTGGGGAAAAACGGCTCTGCGTGGACTATCGCGCACTTAATAATAAGACAAAACGGGATCATTATCCTCTTCCACGAATTGAAGATCTGCTAGATCAATTATCAGGTAAAGCTGTTTTCACAACTCTCGATCTAGCATCAGGGTATCATCAAATAGCTATAGCCGAGGATTCAGTAGAAAAGACTGCGTTTGTTACGCCGGATGGGCAGTACGAATATACTCGAATGCCTTTCGGCTTAGCAAATGCACCAGCGGTGTTTCAAAGAGTCATGCACAAGGTCCTCGCGGGTGTAAAGTACGTAGTTATTTATATGGGTGACATTTTAATTCCTGCGTCCTCATTCGAGGAAGGTTTGAAACGTCTAGAAGAAGTTCTTACCGTACTAAAACAAAGTGGCCTTACTTTAAAAATGCAAAAATGTAATTTTTTTCAAAATAGCATAGATTTTCTGGGATACGAGATCAGTAAAGAAGGAGTGAAACCCGGGTTTCAAAAAGTTCAAGCCGTATCTATGTTTCCTACTCCCACTAATCAACATGAGGTTAGAAGGTTTCTAGGTTTGGCTGGCTTCTTTAGAAGGTTCGTCAAGGATTTTGCGTTGATAGCGCGGCCTTTGACCAACCTTCTAAAGAAGGACACTCCCTGGAAGTGGAGTAGTATTGAGGAAAACGCATTTGAGACATTAAAATGTAACCTAGTTAAAAGGCCTATACTTTCTCTATATGACCATAATGCAGAAACCCAGTTACATACTGATGCGAGCAAAATAGGTTTAGCCGGCATCTTGTTACAGCGGTTAGGCTCGAATCCATGGAAACTTGTGGCATATTACAGTAGGCAGACTACTATTGATGAGCAAAAGCTTCACTCCTTCGAACTTGAGACTCTGGCAGTAGTAAGCTCACTTAGCAAATTCAGAGTTTACTTGATCGGTATCAAGTTTACAATCGTGACAGACTGTAACGCATTGCGTTCAACCTTTACTAAACGAGACTTGATTCCACTAATATCCAGATGGTGGATACAGTTCTTAGAGTACGATTGTGAAATTGAGTATCGCGCGGGAGATAGGATGGGCCATGTAGATGCACTGAGCAGGAGTCCCGTGTCCGAGGTAGAGGAGCAACCACACACAATTGACATACTAACGGTTAATCTTGATGACTGGATAACAACTGTGCAGTCCGGAGACGCTGAAATTAAACTTATCAAAGAGGTTCTCGAAGACCCTTCGACTACGAAAATTGCTAAAATTCATAAAGAATACAAGTTGAAAAATAATAAAGTATTTCGCATCATTGATGAAAATACTATGCGTTGGGTGGTGCCTAGAGGTGTCCGCTGGCAACTATTGAAAGCTAACCATGACGATGTAGGGCATTTTGGGTTTGAGAAAACACTGCAACGGCTTCGATCATATTATTGGTTCCCAAAGATGCGGCGATTCACTAAGAAATATGTGTCTGCATGCTTCGAATGTGCCCATCACAAAACTCCATCCGGTGCCAAGGAAGGTGAACTACATCCCATCCCCAAGGTGGAGATTCCATTTCACACTATCCATGTCGACCATTTAGGGCCATTTATTCGCAGCAAACGGAGAAATACTTATTTATTAGTAATAGTAGACTCTTTCACAAAGTATGTTAATCTAACGCCAGTCCGTAGCACTAAATCAAAGGCAAGCATCGAAGTTCTCAAGAATTTTTTCAGTTATTTCGGTACTCCTAGTAGATTGATAACCGATAGAGGAACTAGCTTCACTAGTAAGAAATTCAAAAAGTTTTTACAAACATCCGGTGTAAAACATATTTTGAATTCAGTAGCCACACCTCGTGCTAACGGACAGGTCGAACGATACAATCGTACGATTCTTTCTGCTTTAGGCACTCTAGGATTTTGTGCCAGACGTGCAATTAGGTATCAACTCTACTGTACATGAAGTAACAAAAAAATGCCCAACTGAACTTTTGTTTGGTAAGAAGGTTACTAATCTGTCACAGGGTGTATTTAATGATATTATTGATGAGTTAGGTAGTGGGGCTACAGAAGAAAGTCTAGATGACGTCAGACATCAGGCAAAAGTGTTAATAGACAAAGATCAAGCGCTAAATAAAGAAAGATTTGATAAGCATAGGAAAAGTAGTACACAGTATAGAGAAGGTGATCTAGTTAGGTTAATAAGAACTATAGTAGGAGGAACGGGGCAGTCTAAGAAACTTGAACCGAAATGTTAAGGACCTTATAGGATTAAAAAGGTATTACCTAATGACCGCTTTATTATTGAGGATACTCCGTTAACGAGAAAAGGCAGACGTTATGAGGGCACAGTATCTATAGACAAAATATTCCCATGGCTTAGCTTTGATAATGATCCCACGGGTGAAACTTCTAGCGGTAACGATTCTTCAGAAGGTTAAAGCATTGTTCAGACACTACCTACTATAAGATTGTTCGATTGAATGAGATGTTGATTCACCGCAAAGTAGAAACACGATAAATCACACTACTTAGATACCTAATTACCTATAAAATAAAATGCAGTAAATATTTTTATTTGAAGAAAAATGTAATTATTTTAATGAATTAATTACTTATAGTAAACTTTTTCTTCCTATTGGGTATTATTTGTTATTGTGATTTATTTATTTTCTTCACAAGTTCTATGTTATATTTTTAGCTTTTGTCATTTTATTCTTTTATGTTTTATTTTATTTCTTATCAAATTATATATGCTAAAACGAGAGGACTCGTTTTGGGTCGGATGGCCGATTGTAACGTTACCTAATTAAATCGTATCATTCAATTCAAAGGTAGTAGTCAATTATTCTACCTGCAATCCTACCGCCCGACGAGACAACGAACAAGAAACGGCTCGATCGTCGGGCGGTGGAAGGGGTAGATATAAATACCGGTGTCCGACACGAAACGCTTTTTTTATGGTTGGTCACTCAATGTGAATAGTTGTTAATAATTATTATAGTTGCTGTTTTCTATTAATTCTCATTGTACGTGTGTCAATTCAGTGAAATAAATAGTTGGTCGTCTACTCAAGTTTTTGATTGCTAAATAGTGAAATAGTTACCGTTATACAAGTAATAAACGCTAAAACGGGAGTCGAAGCCAAAACACAGAATTTGATGACAAATAATGGAAAATCGCAGAACAAAACAAAATTAATTATCATTGTTGTAAAGAGAGTTTTTATATGCTTTGTTAAGAATTATAGAACTAGAAGATCTCGATGAGATATTTATCAGTTCGGTAAAGACACCATCAATCTAGGATCAATAGTTTCTGAAATATATCTGTAATACCTAAAAGTTTTGACAGCTGTCATCCAAAATGAAGATCTCGATGAGATCTATCACTTTTCTAAAGAGACCATCAATGATCAATAGTTTCTAAGATATAGCCGTTTTAATTTTGACAGCTATCACCTGAAATAAAGATCTCGATGCGATCTATCACTTCTGTACAGAGACCAGCAATAGAGGATCAATAGTTTCTGACAAATTAGCCGTTTTAAGTTTGACAGCTATCAATTTGACATAAATAGTTCATAGTTCAATAGTTCAATCATCTGGTTTTACTTTTAATTAAGTATTTTAATTATTGCAATTTATCATTTGCATCGTACAGTGAAAGTTAATTTCGTAAGTGTAACAGAACGGACTTCACGTTAGGTGTGGCTACTCACTGCTCGTATTTGTCCCTAATTGATATTAATGTATTAAAAATAATAAAATAAATAATGATTGTATTAGATAATAATGTATTATTTTTATTGTCAAATAAAATAAACCGACTCTTGCACAACATAACCACAGCTAGACTACCCCCAAACTGGCATCATTATGAACTATAAAAAAATAAAGATTAACAAAAAAAACTTGCAAATACTATACCTAATATTGATCCTCATAAATACATAATATCTACAACAGAACATAAAATGAAATCTTCGTTGGCCTCGCTGTCAAAACTGGAGCGACTGGAGTTGCAAGGTACCAACATCTCGGTCATCTGCAGCGACTGGCGCGAGGACATGTTGAACCTCAAGTACCTCGACCTCCGTGACACGAAGCTAGGCAACCTGACGGTGAGTAGCGAGGGGGAGGAGGGAGGGGAGAGTACAATCACTCGAGTGACGCATCGTTTACTTGTCCACAGTACGAATACTTGCAATATAAGCGCAGCGTACCCGCCGAGGTGAAGCTCAATGGCACAATATCCTTCACTGCAGACGACTACGACACAGCCGCTGCGGCCGCCGATGTGACCGCCCATATGGTCTCCATGTGTGGCTGCATATGTGGCTACACTTTTACTCGTAACGTAATGTTAACAATTACGCCAGCATACTACAACTGCAGTCTCTACTGGATTACAAAGGCACTTAACGATAAATTGCTGCCGCTGTACGAGGTGCAGTTACACGACTTAGAGGGCAACAACGAACCGCTAAGTTCAGTTCGCGCTGAAGACCGGTTGTGTCCCGGCAACGAGACGTGTCCACCCGGCTGCGACTGCGGCATGGCGGGGGATGGACTGCTGCGCGTCATCTGCATCGGCGTCAAGCTAGACCGCGTGCCACAACTGCCATCACTCAACAACGACACAGACGTTCATGCAGTTGATCTGGTGCTCTCCAACAACTCAATCAAAGAGCTGGTCGTCGATGATCTCCCGCCCTACCTCCGGGTAAGTATCGTCCCCCCTCCCCGCACCTCCACCGCCACCCGCTCCGTCCGCTAACCCTCGACCCTCGTTCCTGCTCCAGGTGCTCGATCTGCGCAACAACTCGCTCGGCTACATGACCGAGACGACGGCCCGCGCGCTCGTGTCCGGCACCAAGAGGCGCGTGCTGCTCGAGGGCAACCGGCTCGAGTGTTCGTGTCGTGCGACGCCGGCGTTGCAAGTACTGCGCGACCACGCCACCGTGCTAGTCGGGTATGACGCGCTGCGGTGCGAGGACGGAAGGACGCTCGAAGACGCAATCAACAACGCCTGCCCGACGACATCACAACCCCCCCCAAGCGTGCCTAGTGCATCACCTAATTCTTCAGCCACGTGGTCAGTCACATTAGCCGCTGTACTGGTGAGCGTCGGTGTGACGGTGCTCGCGGGCTGTCTGTGGTGGAAGTGGCACAAAAACTTTCTCGGGCACACTCGGGCGCTGCTGTGGCGGCTCGGGTGGAGATCTCGCGACCCCGCGGCATGGTGGTCGGACGCGTTCGTGATGTTCGGTCGCGGCGACGAGCGTCCGGCGCTGGAGGTGACGGCGCGGCTGGAGCACGGACCAAGACCGCGTCGCGTGTGCCTCGCCGAGCGCGACTGGCTGCCGCCGGCGCTGCTGAGCGATTGTATCACGCTGTCGGCGCGTACGGCGCGGTTCACGGTCGCGCTCATCTCCTCAGAGTGCGAGCGCTCGCTCGAGTTGGACGAGATACACGCGGTGGCGCGGCGCGGCGCGCTGGTGCTGGTGCTGCCCCCTGCTGGCGAGCTGGAGGACGCGGCGCTGCGTCGGTACGCGACCGACTACCCGCACATGGTATTGCGCCGCGACGCGCCCGACTTCTGGCGCCGGCTGGAGCGCGTGGTGCCTCCGTCACCCGCGTCTCCGACGACGCCAGTATCTCCGCCGACACCTCCGTCCGAAGACATCCCATTAGTCCCGTTGACCCCGCACCGATGACACTAGACAACCTGCTACAGTCGCTAGTGCAGTATCTAGTACTATGTATGTTGGAACACAACATAAGGTATCGAGGTACAAGTTCACCTTACGTTGTGAAACCGGTCAAGTGCGACTCGGGACTCACTCTCGATGAGGGTTCTGTGAACACCTACCTACCTCCTATTTGTTAAATATCTTACACTTTACAGACTCCAAAACTGTAGTTCGACACAGCCTTAATCGACAAGATATTATTTCGTTCAGGAACGCTGTATTATTACTTTTCTTAATTTCGTCATTTTTTAGGATGAAGTTGTCATTTTAGTCATTGACTTTATAAGGATGTCCATTGTCCATCCGTCCGTCTGTCTGTCACCAGGCTCTATTTCATGAACCGTGATAGCTAGACTTTAGCTAAACGGTTGAAATTGATTTAGGCGGGAGATGTCAGAAACGAAGAATGTCAATTTAGGTTTTAGGTCAAAATCTGAAAAGGTGTGTTACACAGATGATGTATTTCTTTTGCCGGTAAAACAACAAATACTAAATAAATAATATAACACAGTTATCGCAATAAATGTATTGACGCTGACGTTTGACGCAACTGTGTGTATAACAAACACCCTGTTATCCTTCTGAGGTACTTATAGCAACCCCCCCCCCTCCCCCCAGGACTTTACTCGAAAACAAAATTTAAACTTTTGGAAAATTATCATAATTTACTGAAAATTATAGGAATTTGGCAATACTATTATTACTGACAGCCTTAGGTGTAAAAAATCGTGTTTATATTTTCTAAAATAACTTAATTTTTGGTTAAATTAATCTGATTTGCTAAACCAAGGTTGTAAAAGTTCCGGAGGCACCTAGATAGATACTACATGTAGCTAAGAGAGGTTACAGAGTTTTGTGTATTAGTATATACAACTATTTGATTGTAAAGTATAAAATAGTCTTCCATAATGTAATGAATATTAAATTGAAGAAAATGAGTGATGTTGATTGAATTGAGTGAAAATTGTTCAAGTAAAAACTGCTTTTGCCCGACGCTTCAAACCATTTATTTCTAACTTCATCTACAACAAGGTTGTAACAATTTGTGATTTGAAACTCTGTTCTGTTTTTAAAGCCAAAATTGTATTAACAAAATGGTTAATCGGTATGGACTACGACTGCACCGAAAGATTCTCAGAAATTGTAACTTAGTGTTAGGTACCTACTTACTTATATTTATTTATTTTCTTCTAATTAATAGTTGTTGCTTTATTCTGTAGCTTATCTAAGTTTATCTATGTTTTTATACCTTTTTTGTACCTTGTTTGCTGAAATAAACCATTTTTCATTTTTTTTTTCATTTTTTCAATATTAAATTAAATACAATATTACTTATCGTAGTTTTGTCTTTTAATTCGAAGGTCGTGAGTTTTGAATGAGTTTTGAATGAATTCTGTTTCGAATTTATTCCAACGTGTATAGTGTAGGACTTGATGGAATAAATACATCATTAAATGTCTAAAATACCTTATATCAATTTAATTAACTTATTGCTTTCATAAATTACTCTAAGATGGTAAATTCCCTGAAACACAAAAAATTTCAAAGTCACCCATATATCCGGTCTAAAAACAGATCCAGGTAACTACCGGCCTATTTCTGTGCTACAACTTATGTCAAAAATACTTGAAAAGCTCCTATATACTAGACTACAAATATATTTAAACACAATTGGTTATATCTCCGACCAATAATATGGTTTTAGACCCAAAAGTAACACACTTACTTACATCTACTGTCAATCCCATTACTAAAATAAAACAAAACATCTCTTCTCTTCTCTACATCTCTACATATAATAAATTCGAAATTTTGGAAGCGTTCTACGTCCATAATGATCTTAGCACTATAGAATTCGCTAACCTTATATAGCTCCGGTAGAAAAAAATCTTGCATGCGCGATTCAGGTTTTCTTAAATTTAGAAAATCACAAATTAGTTGATTATTCTTTTTGTTCTGCTTAAAAATTTTGTACACTTATGTATTTTAAGAATACATAGCAATATACACATTTTTTAACTAAAAAGTAAAGTAATTAATTTAATAAGATATTTTTTTTAATTTCAAGTAACTAGCGCCATCTCTTCGTTTTCGCGAAACTACCATTCATCTCAGAAAATGTTGATTTGGTTTGTTTACCTTTGTTTGTGCAGTCTAATTTCGGGAACTAGGAAACAGATTTTAACATCATCTTCACGAATGTGTTCAGAAAATATCAGAAGAGGTTTAGGTATTTCAAGTAGATTTATGTTACTAATTAAAATTTGATATTTCTTGGCGTAAAAAATAAACCATAATATTTTTGCATGAAAACGTACAGAACGTAGGGATGATGTCAAAATTGTCATTTTGACATACGGAAAGAAGCATCTAGCGCCATCTCTTTTTTATTTATAATTTTATTATGGCTTCGCATTACCACTATCGTGCATATAGCCAGGGTCGCGGTCAAAGAAAATTAAATCCAATGCAGGAGCGTTTTTTGAATTTGGAACATTACAACGCTCCAGCAATTTTGTATGAACATGTGTATGAAGCGGCGTGCTGGGGTTATTAAAAACTTAAATACTCTTTGATTGGATCTCTTTTATCAAAGTACTAGCGACCCGCCCCGGCTTTGCACGGCTATTATGCAGTATCTCTTCTCTTATACATATAAAATGCTTTGTCCTGAATGACTGACTGACGGATCAACGCACAGCCTAAACCGCTGATCGTAGAGATCTGAAACTTGGAGGGTGTGATCTTTGTATGACGTAGGCAGCCGATAAGAAACGATTTTCCGAAATTCTACCCCTAAGGGGGTGAAAAATGGGGACGAAGTTTGTATGGGACGTGATTCCTTGGTCCAATCTTCTTCAAATTTTGCATAAACATTTTTAACAGAATTGATGAAACACGTGTTTCGTATTTTATTAAAATTCATCCTCTAACGGGATTAAAAAGGGGTAGGAAGTTATTTTGGGGGTGATTTCCTCCGAAGTTGATATCAATACTCCTTTTAAATAAATAAAATAAATAAATAAATATGTGTTTATTTCAGACCAGAGATCCATAAGGGTTAGTAAAAACAGTAAACCTTAAAAGCTAATGTTAGTAAACCTATATCTAATCACCGGATGTACTCCACATGAATGCGGTCGCACCGATTCATGTAAGGGCAATCCAGCCTCTCTGAAATCATTTTCAGAATGCTATTTGAGCTGGCCCGGACCCTACGCACCAGGGATGTGCACTTTTTGCGAATTGTAGCATAAAAACAATCAGTGCGTGCTTCTGCAAACATCCCTGATGCGCTGCATCGCCGAGGCAGCCCCAACAGCATCCTGAACGCGTTATTGTACAGGACTCGAAGGGCACTGTACGATTTCTTTGTGTAGAAAGCCCACAGGGTGCCCGCATAAAAAGAGGTGCAGTAGGCTTTAAAAAGAGTAATTTTAGCTTTCCTCGAGCATTTTGCAAATCTACGAGCAACCATGTTAGCCCTAATCGACAGTGCCCTTCGCTCCCTGTCAACATCAGCATCGTCCTTGAGATCAGCTGTTATCAAGTGACCGAGGTACCTACACTCTTGGACTCTACGTAATGAAGTTCCGTTAAGCTGTATCTCTGGTAGGTCTCTAGCCATTTTGACACCACCGACCCCAAACACAACACATACGCTTTTTTTAACATTATAAACTAGGCCGTGACTAGCCGCGTATGTCTCACAAATAGAAATAAGTTTTCTCATTCCACAGACCGACGCACTCAGAAGCGCCATGTCATCCGCGTAGCTTAAGTTATTGAGGCAAACATCATCAACGTGACAACCTACATGCTGGCTACTGAGTGCGACGATCAGCTCGTTCATATACAGATTGAAAAGCGACGGCGAGCTAAGCCCCCCCTGCCTCACCCCGCATTCCAACCTGTACGGTTCCGAGAAAGCACAATTATTCCATCTGACACTGTTGACCTGGTTTCAGTACCAATATTTGAATATATTAGTGACCTCAGATGGTAAATTAATACCTTCCAACTTATCCCACAATTTTTCATAAGAAACCAGGTCAAAAGCTCTAGATAGGTCTAGAAAACAACCAATTACAGGCGTCCTGCGTCTGACATAGTATCCGACGGCGTGCTTCAAACTTAATATAGCACTTTCAGTAGATAAGTTTGGCCGAAAACCAAATTGATTATCGTGCAAATCTAGGTGTTTACTCAACTGAATATTAAGCAAGCCATCGAACACCCTGCCAACCGCAGTCGCCAGAGATATAGGCCTATAATTATTTATGTCTGACATATCTCCGGTCTTACACTTAGTGATAGGCACCACCACCGTCTTCATTAAGTCCTCCGGTAGATAAGAATGACAAATACAAAAAGTATAAAGCAAGGCAAGCACTCTAGGCAAGTGAGGTCCCGCATTATCAAGATGCTCGACACTGAGACCATCGTGACCTGGCGACTTACCCTTTGCTGCACCTTTAATATATATAGCAACATCCTTAGCTCGAAAAGTAATGTCTACAGGCTTTCGATCAGTCTCAGCATCGACCATCCGCGTCTGCGCGACCGGGCGATAGGGTCCCAGTGGAGATTTGACCATAAAATGTTCTTTAAATCGATTAGCTATCGCTTCCGGTTCACAAACACTACCGACACTCACGGGGACACGAGGCTTTACATTTAATTTGTTAGTACCTCTCCAGAAGGCAGTGAAATTGCGATCAGCATGTTGAGTAGCAAGTATGTCCATTTTTATTTGTTTTTCGTGGTTTTGACACCATTTTAACTTGTATTTAAAATACTTCCTACTCTCCTGCATCTCACTAAAACACCTACCCTCCGACGGCTTACCCTGAGACAACCAACACTGATACTTCAGACGCGCCTCCCGGTGCGCCCCACGTACGTGTCTATTCCACCCTACGACTCGCTTTTTTCTAGTGTGAACGGTGGTGGTATCCTTACTAGTCACGGCCGCCTCACTTAGTATTTTAATAATCTCAGAGTACATGTTATTAATAATAATCCTATGATCCACATTGCTACAAGTTTTATCACAGCAATTAGACATCTCGGAAGGAAAGTCAATATCACGTAGACGTTTATTACATTCTTGCTTGAATTTTTCAATTTGCTCAGGTGTTCTAGTTCCCCATACTACATTATTATGGGGAGAACTTGACAAGCCCGACTTATGTTCAGGTACAAAATCAATTCGACATTCCATTACAATGGGTAAGTGGTCTGACCAGTAAACACCTTGCTTAACGTAAATGTTAGATATTGATTTTACAAGTGATTTGGTAATTAAACAATGGTCTAACCAACTAAGTGTACCGTGTGCGTCACTAATAAATGTATATGTATTTGACGTAATACCTAATTTATCTACATCCGCACACAACCAATCGTTCTCTTCACAGTACTTTGCTAATTCCCTGTAAAAAAGTCCACTAGGGTGCGCGTTGAAGTCACCTAATACGATCACAGAATTAATATCCTCTCCCTCAACCACTGCACTCACCGTACCGAGGCAATCCGAAAAGTCAGGCAGGTTTTCCACTTCATTTGTTGGCATGTACACATTTAACACTAAAAAAGATTTTTCGTTAGACACTATTTTCACACCACAGACGCGAGTATTATCACATTTCACAATGGAAACATTTTTAAAAACACTGTCCCTCCATAAGATCGCGACCCCACCGTACGGCCTCCCACGCAGGATTCCGGCCTCCAGGTTAACTGCTGAAGTACCAGTGCAGTTGAAATCGGGATCAATCGTATGAAGAAAACTTAAGTCATGGGACAGTAACCATGTCTCTTGAAGTGCAATTAAATCCGCCGATTTGCAAAGTTCACGGACATCTTGAACCGAACGTTTAATATTTTTACAATTAAACGTAATCATTTTAATAGGCTGATTATCATCCTTAGACATTATTATTTGTTTTGACGCCGCTACCAATCATTAAATTGGGTACTGACTTGTGTTTGAAGTGCACAAAACGTCGGAATATTATTCCCTTGGGCCATAGATTACTATCTAAAAACGTAGATAATTTCGACTCAGGCACATAGAACTTAAAAGCCAAGTAATCTTGATGTTTTTTAATGTCAATTTTTTCCAGACGTACATTTAATTTTGTCTTATGTAGGATATAATTAGAAATGTCTGACTCCTCAGTTTCTTTGTGTATATTTGTAATAAATAAAGGAATATTTTTATCGGCTGCTCTAAACTTTCCTAACGATTCCGTGGCCACTCCCAGTTTTCCCGAGAAACGGGGTTTGTTTTTTCGTTTGGTAACCGTCGTCCATCCATCATTAGCTGTATTGATGCACTTTTCATTATCACTATTCTGATAAGGAGGCGGATTTGGCGTCTCTTTCTGCCCCGTAGGCTCAGCGCTACACTTCGCCGCATCGATCTCACTCACACTGGTTACCGTTATGCTTGTAGGCGACAACTCGCAGCGGCCGGCGCGGCCACCAGCTGATCGAGCGTTTTGTTTATCTACCGACATCTGGGCAGAAAAATTATCAACGGAAATTATCTCGTTATTTACGGCAAAAATATCCCTCGTAGGAAGAGATGATTGTTTTGAGAACAATCCGGGTCACCATAGAAGGAGTTTTCCATTATATGCGAGATTCCCATGGGTCCACTATCACGATAACCACCTCTCCGTGCATTGACGTTTTCTGACGGCAATAGCAAGGATGCGTATTTTTCCTCGTAAAAATGATTTTTAAATTCTTCGAATTGCTGGTTTGTCACATACGTTGATTTAATATTGTTTAGGTCATTACGCATTATCGTCAAATCTTTAAGCAATTTAGTCACACCCAGGTGGTCAAAAGTGACCGGCGGCAACTTCTCCAAACTCCTCGCCACAAAAACAGGAATTTGGTCTGGGTCGGTGGATTTCATAAGACCGACGATATCTTCTAGATCTCGCTGTTCTTTCCCTTTATTTTTACGGTTGATTTTTCGTATCTCAGTTGGCAGAGAATCGAACAGTAACTTCTTCGACTGCACTATTTCCTCCGTTGTGAAAGCCGTAGAACAAATCCTCAACAAACTGCACTCATCGATCACAGATAGTTTATTTTGAATATAACATAACATTTCATCTATGACAATGTTGCACCGGACACATTTTACTGTTGACGTCATTTTCGATTGTAAGACACACCCCTCTCGGACGGATGCGCGTACGCGAATGAATTTTAACTTACCTACATTGTATTTTGACACTTGTTTGAAAACACAATCCGATTTTATTCAAAAGAGGTTGCACTTTTAGAACACGGCCTCATAGGAACGTAGTATTCGAAATTTAAAATGGTGAGGACTAGAACTGTGCTAGAACATTTTGGTTATGTTTACGAATTATTCACTTAACAAACCCGCGTAAGTCCCGTTACCGTGGGAATATCGGGATAAAATGTATGCTACACTATTAAGTATTCTGTGACGTTCGTGTTTGCTGGAACGCGTTCGGCCGAGCGGCTGCAGTTTTTTGTTGTTTACTCAGGACCTATTAATTGGATTTTGATGTTCCTAAAATGTGCCTATACCACGATCTTCCTCAAAATAGAGCTATCTAATATTGAAAACCAGATTTCAATTGATTTAGGCGTTTTTAATTGTATATGTAACATGAAATTTAAATACTATATAGGTATTTTCGTTCTACTACTTTTTCCCACAACCCATTTTTTTAATTTGCTTCCAAGTATACACACTTTTGTCCTTTCTTTCTTTATTATGCGTATAGAGAAAACATGTAAAATACGACATACGAAAATACATGATAATACAAAAGAATGTTTAAAATAACCTACCGATTTTGGTAATATTAAAACCCACAGAAATAATGTTTAAAATAACCTACCGATTTTGGTAATATTAAAACCCACAGAAATATATTAGTGATAAAACCAATTAAAAATCCTGTTAAAGCCATTTTCGACTTCTATGCGGACGAAGTCGCGGGCAAAAGCTAGTATTATAATAAATTCGAAGTTTTGGAAGTGAGCGTTCTACGTTCATAATGATCTTAACAATATAGAATTCGCTCACCTTATATAACTCCGGTAGAAAAAAATCTTGATAGCGCGATTCAGGTTTTCTTAAATTTATAAAGTCACAAATTAATTTATTATTCATTTTGTTCTGCTTAAAAATTTTGTAGACTTTTGTATTTTAAGAATCCATAGCAATATACACATTTATTAACTAAAAAATAAAGTAATGAATTTAATAAGATATTTTTTTAAATTTCAAGTAGGTAACTACCGCCATCTCTTCGGTTTTCGCAGAACTACCATTTATGGACAAATTTGTTAATTTTCGTTGTTTACCTTTTTTGTGCGCTCTATTCTCGGGAACTAGGAAACAGATTTTAACACAATCTTCACGAATGTGTTCAGAAAATATCAGAAGAGGTTTAGGTATTTGTGGTAGATTTATGTTACTTATAAATATATGATATTTATTGGCGTAAAAAATAAACTATAATATTTTTGCATGAAAATGTACAAAACGTAGAGATGATGTCAAAATTGTCATTTTGACAAACGGAAAGACGTATCTGGCGCCATCTTTTTTTTTCTCTTAAGATTATGGCTTCGAGTTATCGTGCATATTAGCCCTCCGCCAGGAGTAAAAGTGTTCCGTGATATAGCCAGTGTCGAGTTACTATTTTATTTATGGTCAAAGAAATTTAAATCAGGAGCGTTTTTTTTAATTTGGAACATTACTGTAGTACCTAACAATGTACCTACTTCGGATCTACTTTATATTCTCTGTAATTAGAATAATAAATCAGTCCTAACTCAACATTCGATCGTTTCATTTGTCACGTCCTTATATGGCGACCCTGCCAGCGGGCGCATCGGTAACGCGAGATGCGCACTGTTAGAATTCCATAAAAGTGACTCGTGGATTATATTTTTTTGTTCATGATGTGTAACTCCAAAGTGGAAAAAGAAGATATTTTCATAAACCAAAATGCGGCGAATGCGGAAAATAACGCATCTATAAAGGAGTTAAAATACCATGCATCCACAACAAACTACCTGTTGCTGACAATGGTACTGCTGATGATTATTTTTATAATCTTTGTCATCTGGCGAATATACCGCAAAATGCACCAAAGATGGGTTCAACAGGGAATTCATCAATATGTACTGCGAGGATCATTCAGACGCCAACGGCCTGCCTTGTCTGGGCCTGCCGATGCTAATCAAGAAAATTAGTGTTTTATGTGCGAGTAAAATTTTGTGTGTGTGTTTTTGTGTGCGTTGTACAAACAGTGAATAATATGCGGTGATAAAATACTTGTACAAACATAAACTATTACATAAATCGTAAAGTATCGCAAAGACGCGACGGCATATACTTACTACAGAATGCAGGACGTGCCCTTTTAAGGAACGTAATGGAGAAATGGACCTTGAAACTCATTTATTGACTGTTTAGTGTTATTAATTAAGTATTTTTTTAATTTCGGAATATTTTATTTGTGTATCAAAAATTATTAATAATGAAGTTTAAAATTTTAACGAGTAATGGCAGACAATTTATTAGCATTGTGTGAAGAAATAAAATTAATAAAAACATACTTAAGAAAAGTTGGTCCTGAGCGTAGAAAAGGTAATATTTACGTTGTTAAGTTAGGTGAGGCAAACAACTTGTACAGCCAATATTTAACATTAAATACGCATTTGCAAAATGAAATAAGTTGTGGTAAAATTAGCTCGAAAGATAGTGAATTAATAGTAGAATTGTCTCAGGAATTTCTTTCGTTGTATAAAGATATTGTACAATATTCTCCGAGTACGTCATCAGATTTGGAAGAAACTAGAACCTTAAACCAGACTACACAAACCTCCAATATGGCTACATTTGATTTAAAAGTTGCCCTGAGTTTATTACCAGTAATGAATGACGAAGAATCAGTAACTAAACAACTAATAGATTCAATCGAATACTATGAATCAACCCTCACTGCCGAATCTAAACCCCAATTAATAAATTTTGTTCTAAAAAACCGATTATCGCAATCAGCAAAACTTAAGTTATTACCAAGCTATTCCAGTATTACAGATTTATTGGTCGATATGAAAAAAGAACTTTTGCCAAAAAAATCAGCTACGGCCATCCAAACACGGTTGCTGAACTGCAGGCAGAGTGAGCTGAGCATTGAGGAATACGGTAAGCAAATTACTGAAATGTTTGTCGATTTAACAATTTCACAGGCAGACAACAACCCTGCAACATATAAGGTACTTAAGCCCTTAAATGAAAAGCAAGCAATCAAACGGTTTGCTGACGGACTACGAAATCGTAGAACCGGAACTATAATTGCGGCACGCAACTTCCAATCTCTGAAAGATGCAATTCAATCAGCATTAGACGAGGAGTTACCAACCACTTCTAATACCAATGTTATGACCATAAATCAAAGGAATTTCCGTTTCCGCAATTCCAGGGGCCAACCTACTTATCGTGGCCAACGTGGTAGAGCATACGGAGGTCACTTTCAGCGCGGCGGCGCCGGCGGTACGGCGAGCGTAAGCCCACAACAACCTACGTGGCATGTCAACCAACGAGGTAGACCTTGGCGCGGGCGCGGTGTATTCCGCCCGTACCAAAATAATGCAGGTATGAGTAATAATTATTACTATCAAAACAGGAACAGACAATCAGGACAAAATGAGAGTTATAATGTAAACGTCATAGATCAAAACAATTCCCAGTCCCAACCCACCCCCGATAATAATAACGAAACTCAGTTTTTTCGGAACTAAAGGCAACATTTTTACATGCAATAATCATTCACGTTTAGTGCAATTCACTATTAATAATTATTGTACTTTGCATTGGTTAATTGACACCGGCGCATTAATTTCAGCGCTAGAACTTAAACATGTTGACACTTATAACATTCCATTCCAAAGAGAGAAATGTGTGTTTGACGGTATAGGAGGTAGCGTCGAGGCAATTGGATATGTGTTTCTAAATTTGGAAGTGCCTCAGGGATCTTTTATACATAAGTTCTTTGTATTTGATACTCTACCTACAAAGGCTACTGCTATAATCGGTGATGATTTTTGTAAGAAATTTTCAGCAATAATAAATTACGAGCAAAATTACTTTTCACTGATAAATACCAATAATGAACGCATTTACTTACCAACATTTAATAATACAAGCAATGATTTTTTACACATACCATCACGAACGGAATCTATACATTTTATAAATACAGATATGAAAGATGAGTGTGTAGTATGTACGACAGAGATATCGGAAGGTATGCCAACGAACATGGCAAGTACGTTAGTGACACCAGTTAGAGGTAAAATACCAATTCGAATAATAAATACAACCGATAGAGATTTCAGTTTAAGTAACGTAAGCCCCAATATTCATAGAGCGAGTGAGTACTATTTATGCACATTTGGTAAGGCGAACAAAAATGCAGAACGAGTAAAGAAACTATTTTCCATTTTGAAATTACACGAATATCTAAACGCAGAAGAACAGATTTCCATCGAAAACATATGTGCGAAATACTGTGATATTTTTTATTTACCAGGCGATAGCTTAACTACGACCGACATCTATAAACATACAATCACATTAAAACCAAACGTAGAGCCAGTTTATGTAAGGCCATACAGGCAACCTCATTCACAAAAAGTAGAAATTAAAAAACAATTAGATAATATGATAAATCAGGGGATCATTGAGCCTTGTAAGAGCGAATGGTCGAGCCCTATTCTCTTGGTGCCTAAAAAATCAGAATCAAATGATAAAAAATGGAGATTAGTAATAGATTATCGAAAATTAAATAACTCAATAGTAGATGACAAATTCCCTCTGCCAAATGTTACAGAAATACTTGACTCTCTTTCTGGTTGCATTTATTATACTCATCTAGATCTAAATCAAGGGTTTTATAATGTGGAATTAGAACCAGACAGTCGGAAATACACAGCATTTTGTTCAGGCCAATACCAGATGACCAGAATGCCTATGGGTCTCAAAACCAGTCCGAGCTCATTCTCTAGAATGATGAATATGGCTATGGCGAGCTTAACGTATGAAAGATGTTTTATTTACCTAGATGACGTCATTATTTTCGGTAGAAATTTAGCGGACCATAATAAAAACCTGACCGAAGTATTCGAACGATTGAAACAAGTTTATTTAAAATTAAATCCCAACAAATGTACATTTTTAAAGAAGGAATTATTATATTTAGGACACGTAGTGTCTGGAGATGGTGTTTCACCAGATCCAGAAAAAATTAGAGTTTTACAAAATTATCCTATTCCTACTACTACAGACGAGGTAAAGCGCTTTGTAGCCTTCGCAAACTACTATCGCAAATTTATTCCAAATTTTGCAGAGATGGCTTTTCACTTAAATAGATTATGTCGTAAAAACGTAGAATTTAATTGGAGTGACAAATGTCAAACTTCATTTGAATTAATAAAGCAAAGTATGACGTCACCCCCCCTACTTCAATACCCGATTTTTCAGAAGAAAACCAATTTTCAGTACAAACAGATGCTTCGGGATATGCCATAGGAGCTATATTATCGAATAAAAATGGTAAACCAATAGCATATGCCAGCCGAACCCTAAACAAAGCGGAAAAAAACTACCCAACAATCGAGAAAGAGTTACTAGCGGTAGTATGGGCAGTAAAATACTTTAGACCTTATTTGTACGGCCGTTCTTTTAAAATTTACACAGACCACAAACCACTTGTTTACCTTTTGAACATGAGAGATCCTTCTAGTAGATTACTAAAATTCAGACTAGCCTTAGAAGAGTATGACTATGTTGTGGAGTATGTAAGAGGAAGTGAAAATGCAGCGGCGGATGCTTTATCGAGAATATGTATCACGTCAAAAGAATTAAAAGATATGAGTGAATGTAGTGTGAATGTCGTGACAAGAGCTCAGAAAAGAAAGATGGACGAAAGAAGTAGTGTGACAGGGAGTAACTGTGATTCTTTGGACAAAAGTGTGAATACTGACGATTGGCCTGATCACCCAAGAGTCGTAGAAGCACATAATAAACCAAAAATATCGATAGAATTAAGATTTATTGACAAGAAAAATTTAGAAACATTACGAACAAAAAATGACATCGTGTTCGAATCACGAACGTTTATTTACGCGTTAAAGAAAATGACTATTTATATAAATCCAGCTGTCCGATCACAATTATCGCGAGCCGAATTTGTGAGGGAGCTGTCTGATTTTTGTAGTAAAATAAATGTAAACGAAGTATACTTCATAAAAAGTAAAGAAAATAATAAGTTTATAGAACAAGTAAAAAATGAAATTAAAAGTATTGAAAACTGGTCCGGACCCAGAATTATTGTTCTAAGAGAAATTGAAAGAATTGACGATAAAGACGACCAAAAAGTAATATTGAATGATTTTCATCTTCTCCCTACTAGTGGCCACGCGGGTATTAAGAGGATGTTAAATAACATTAAAAAATATTACTTTTGGCCAGGCATTGAACGAGACATAACAGCATTTGTAAGAAGGTGTGACAAATGCCAGAAACAGAAACATTCTGTTTCCATTAGAGAACCTATGACTATAACGTCTACAGCTCAAACTGCTTTTGACAAAATATACTTAGATATCGTAGGACCATTAGATAGAGATAGTTATAATTTTTCATATATATTAACACTCCAATGTGAGTTGTCTAAATACGTTGAAGCATACCCCTTAGTTACTAAGAGTTCTACAGAAGTAGCACAGGCTTTCGTAAATAATTTCATACTTCGCCACGGAATACCGAAGGAGACAGCAACAGACCGAGGTGCCGAGTTTATGTCCACAGTGATAAAAGAGGTATGTACATTACTTAAAATTAATAAATTAAATTCCACAGCTTATCATCACGAGAGTATCGGCGCACTTGAAAATTCCCACAAAAGTTTAGGAGCATTTTTACGTATACAGACAGACAATCACCCCGAATTTTGGAGTACTTGGCTACCCTTTTGGTGCTTCTCATACAATACTTCCGTTCATCGCGAAACGAAGTATACCCCATTTGAATTAGTTTATGGCAAAAAATGTAACTTACCCAGTAATTTAAATAAAACCATAGAACCCCTCTATAATCACGAAGATTATCCATTACAATTAAAATATCGACTACAAATGTCCCAAAAAGAAGCAAGAGAAAATTTAATCAATAGTAAAATTTTACGGAAAACGAATTACGACTCAAAAATAAACCCCATAACTTATAAAATTAATGATTTGATATTAGTCAAGAACGAAACTGGTAACAAACTCACTGCAATATACTCGGGTCCTTACTTAGTAATTAGAGATTTGTCACCCAATGTTGAAATATTAAGAGATGGCAAAAAGGATATTGTACACAAAAACCGAACTAAATTATATTATCCCTAAAAACATTTAAAAAAAAATGTATAATCCATTAAAAAATGTGTTAAGTTCTACTAATTAATATACAAATTTATTTTATATTTACCTTTTGTAATTTTATATTTACCTTTTGTAATACTTATTTTACTCATTTATAAAATTTATAATGATTACTGATTTTATACATTTATAACTTAGTATAATACCAATAAATACTAATCTGGATTAGTATTAATTATATTTTAAGCATGTTTACCTATACTTATTAGAATTTAAAAAAAAATTACATATATTTAATTTTTTTTTTTTTTTCGATGAGAAGGAAGGTGTAGTACCTAACAATGTACCTACTTCGGATCTACTTTATATTCTCTGTAATTAGAATAATAAATCAGTCTTAACTCAACATTCGATCGTTTCATCCAGCAATATTATATGAACATGTGTATGAAGCGGCGTGCTGGGGTTATTAAATACTTAAATACTCTTTGATTGGATATCTTTTATCGAAGTATAGGTACCAAAGTCTCTTTGCTTAGTACGAAATGCGTTCTCGTGGCTATATAGCCATAAATGCGTTTGCCTTTCGGCACAGATAATATAAATAAAAAAATTACGGCAAAGCTAAAAATAATTCGCCTTGATTTGTTATTAACTGATTTATGAAACTAGCTGCGCCCCGCGGTTTCACCCGCGTAAGTCCCGATCCCGTGGGAATATCGGGATAAAAGGTAGCCTATATTTTCAATTCGATCTAGCAGTTCCTGAGATCAGAGCGTTCAAACAAACAATGGAAGCCCAAAGATGAATAATTTTCCCTGTATTTTCCACATTTCCCACTGATTCTTCGCTCCTATTGGTCGCAGTATGTTATGTTAAATAGCCAAACTAAAGCCTTCATCGATAAATCCATCACCAAAATAATGTTTAAATTCGAACCAGTACTTTCTGAGACTAGCGCGCTCAAACAAACAAACAAACTCTTCAGCTTTATAATATTAGTACATATAGATGTTTAATAATTAAAATTATTTCGGTTCAGTGAGTGAAATGGAGATTCACCACAATCACAAATTGGCAATAGAAAACCTGCTTCCAGCGAAGTCAAAACAAAACTACATGAAATTATCAAAATTTTTTTTATTTTTTTTTTATATAAAAATCCCAATTTAACTTGGTCACGGCATCACGCGTGTATGGCTGGAGCAATTTCGCTAATTCTTTTTTTGTTGGTTTGTTTTTGTCAGGAGAAGGATCTTATGAAAGAAAAAAATTAGAAAGTTGCGCAGAAAATTATTACGCGGGTGAAACCGCGGGGCGCAGCTAGTCGATAATAAATGTATATCTCGGTATTTTGATAGATTTAAAATAGGCATTTGGTACCGTAAGCCACAAACTTATGTTACAAAAATTAGAATCCATTAGTTTTACCGGGAAAGTATTATAAATGTTTGAATCTTACCTAAATCACAAAGAACACAAGTAGTCAAAATAGATCGTTTAGAGAGTACTTCACAAACGTGTGGAGTTCCGCAAGGCTCAATTTTGGGTCCTCGGCTCTTTTTAATGTACGTCAATAGTAGACACGACCTTGGTTTAAACGGACATATCACCACTTGTTTGTTCACTTTGGCTCATCCATTCATTCATTCATGTGTAATTACGTCCGAACTTAAACTCTCTCTATAGCACGATACGGGTTATTTTTGAAAATACCTACTCTCGCCGCGTATCGAGAGCTCACGATTCTCTTAAAATTACTTTATGTAAAAAATCATATAAAAAATCAACGAAATTTAAGTGTTTAAAATCATCACAGGTAATCAGGTTTTTGGTATTTTTATTTGGACAAAACTTAATAAAAAAAAAATATCAAATTCAAATTCAAATTTCTTTATTTCTTTCAATGCTTATGTATTTACATACACATGATCACTTGAAATAGTCTTAAAAATCGCAATTACTATATGACGTTTAGATTAGTACATTGCGATACAAGTGTGGAAAGTTGATCATTCCATAGAGGCGGTTTATGACGCGCGAGCGGAACGCGAGCGTGGCGAAAGTCGAGATAGAATGATCAATCCACACGTGTATCGTACGACGTTTTTTATCACAGTTGCGAATAAAAAAAAGACTTGTTAAAATAATAAAAAGTTTTTAAGAATTTTAGGTTATGTTTACTATTTTTTGTTAATTACACTCCCGAAAGGCTAGGCAAAAGACTTTTAACCTATACAGCCTCGTCTGACATACCTACAATATTTTTTTAGGGTGTTTTTTCATTTGTTTTTGCGTCGGCGGTAAAACCAGAATATAATGGTAAGGAAAAAAATATTTATGTACCTAAAGAAAAAACAAAATAAAAACAAAACTCAATTTTTTATTATTTACAAAGACTTTATCACGTAAAATTATCGTTCGTTATCAGACTTTAGAGACAACCTTTTGAAAAGAAGAAAAGAGGTACCAACAAAGAGTTTTAAGCCAGCAAGGCTTAAAAACTTTTTGATGGTAGGTACCTTTTTTCTATACATCAAAACAGTATAACCCAGATAAATTAAGAATGTTTCATCTACCTAATATGTCATTAGCAGTAAGATACGTATTTGACTTAACGGGATAACCTATTATTTTAGCACTAGTTGGATTTTTTTATCGCACGCGTGTATAATACGTTGCATTATGAGCCTAAAAGCGGTTTAATAAGATCCACTTTATGAGCAACTGTGATAAAAAACAATTTATATTCAATTCCTCGACCTCTGTGGCGCGTCGGGCGCACACCCGACTGCGACGCAGAAGGTTGCGGGTTCGATTCCCGCCGGGAACAAGTATTTATGCTGACCATAAATTCTTGTTTCTGGTTCTGGGTGTTTCCTATATGTATAATATGTATATATTTACAAAAAAAAAAAGTATATAAGTAGTTTATCCGTTATCTGGCACCCATAACACAAGCATTAAGTTGCTTAGCTTGGGGCTGGATGGCGATGTGTAATATGTCCCGAAATATTTATTTATTTATTTATTTTAAATATTTATTTATTTATTTATTTATTTTAAATATTTATTTATTTATTTATTTATTTATTTTAAATATTTATTTATTTATTTATTTATTTATTTTAAATATTTATTTATTTATTTTAAATATTTATTTATTCAATTCGACTGCCTGATTTACAGTGGGATCTTAGTACCCAAAGCACATTGAGTAATTGAGTATATCCCAGAGCATCTATCGCTTTCGCTTGCAGCACAATTTGACAACGTTTCATCCACTTCGGTTTTTGTTTTAATGTCATTTTCATTTTGATTTTTGGAAAGCATAAGTCATCATAGTTTAAATGTAGGTACTATGGAATTCCTTTTAAGGGCCCCGTAGCTAAAGTGTTAAAACGGGACTATTATAAAACTCAACTGTTCATCCGTCCGTCTGTCTGTCACCAGGCTCTATCTCATCAACCTAGACGGTTGAAATTTACACAGATGATGTATTTCTATTGCCGCTAACAACAATTACTAAAGAATATAATGGTACGGAACCTATCGGGCGTGAGTCCGACTCGCACTTGGCCTGTTTTTTGTTCACAGCTAATGTGTCGACGATGACGTTTGATATTCTTATTCTTCTAAGTACAACGTATCAAATAGGCTTGGATAGGTAATTCAAAATGGCCGCCGAACATTGAACTCCTTTTTCTTTCCACACAGGCCAATTCCCGTAAGTAACATTGTTTAAATTACATTTCAATATCATTCCGATTGCAAAAGATACCCTTAAAGTCTTTTTTTTTTACAAAAAGCAAACTTTGAGGGTATATTGAGCTACTTTGAGGGTATTATTTGTGATCGAAATGATATTGAAATGTAATTTGAACAATATTATTTACGAGAATTGGCCTTGATCTCCTGTACAAATATCATGTCAAGTACTAACAGCCTAACAGTTCGCCTGAAACACAGGATCACCTAGTTCAGGCACACGTGGACATAGATTTAAGCAAAATTTTGTACCTAATGTTTAATATAATATACTTAGTACCTACTTACAGTATTTTTGAATAAAAAATATCTTATCTTTAAAAATTATAAGTCTTTGGAATCGGTCAGCAGAGTGTATACCTCATAACTTGTAACAGATATAAGGATGTAGCTAATTTAATCTCTATGTTAGAAGGTACGCAACCTCTAACAAAGGTTGGATTAGTATTGTTTCTTGGAGACATGCTATGTTTACTCCAGGACCGAGGTATGAAGGAAGGCAGGGTGTGGACTGTGGAGGAGACATTTGCCCAGCCGTGGGACAACATAGGTTAAAAAAGTCTTTGTAAGTATGACACAGAGCGTTTTATTAATATTTTACTTCTCAGTTAATTTAATTAGTTACCTAGTTAGCAACATTAAAAATGTTAACCAATATTAAACTCAAGAATTTGAACTGTTTGCCCTGTGGTTCATACCTCGCGACAGCTCGGTAATAGTTCGACTCACTTTGGTGAGATTTTTCGTGTGTCTACATGTATGAATGGTTTAGATAATATACAATTGGACCCCGTAACCATCCTATCTCCGATCAAAGATCATAAATACTCAAGTTATAGCGAACAAACAAACATAGGTACAAAGTTACACACTTCAGTATCCCAACTTCTAACTAGCGTAGAGCAGGTGTCGAGCAGGCGTCTATCGCGTCCTCGAGCGTCCTTCCGTCCTCGCACCGCAGCGTGTCGTACCCGACGAGCACGGCGGCGTGGTCGCGCAGCACGCGCAGCGCCGGCGTCGCACGACATGAGCACTCTAGGCGGTTACCCGCGAGCAGCACGCGCCTCTTGGTGCCGGACACGAGCGCGTGAGCCGTCGTCTCGGTCATGTAGCTGATCGAGTTGTTGCGCAGATCGAGCACCTGGAGCAGGAACGAGGGTCGAAGGTGAGCGGGCGGAGCGGGTGGCGGTGGAAGTGCGGGGAGGGGGGAAGATACTTACCCGGAGGTAGGGCGGGAGATCTTCGACGACCAGCTCGGTGATAGAGTTGTTGGAGAGCACCAGATCAACTGCATCAATATTCGCAGCGAGCGATTGTAGTCGTGGCACGTGGTCCAGCTCGATACCGCTGCAGTTGATGCGCAGCAGTGCCCGGTCGGTACCCGCCATTCTGCAGTCGCAAACGAATGGTACCGCAGCACATGACTCTCTACTGGGACATAACAGGTCTTCGGCGCGAACTGTACTTAGCGTCAGTCTGTTGCCGCTATACATGGTGCTGTATTGGTATTTAAGTTCATAGGAAACCTTCACGTCGTTCACCGGCATCAAGTCACCTTTCACCGCGTTTGTAAGCCAGTACAGGCGACACAGCTGTACAATTTCCATATCTACCAAGGGAAAAAAGTAAATTAGGATAGCCAAGAAATGGATTCATATCATGCGTCCAAAAATTTCGTTCTAATGCCTCCACAGTAGATCTTAATCATTCAGTCACCCTTTCCCTGCTAGGAAGCTGCCCACCATAATATCCTTGCTGTATAGCTAAGATACGAAAAAGGAATCTTTATTTTGCTTTTTACCAAAAACAAACGAACACTGCTTGTCCTTTTACGCCTTGTCATTTACTAACGTTAGCGCGCGAAATCCGACTGTGTTTTTTAAAACCTATAAATACGCACGACAGTTTTAAAAACCTAGTGAGGGATTTCCCTTGCGAGGCTTGGAGTCTAAGCCTCGCAAGGGAATTCCCTCCAACGTCTAAGCCTTAGACGTTGTTCATATCACTGATTAGGTTTATGAAATTAGTCTCTTTCAGAATTACGACTAAGTTGCAAATGAATAATGACGATGTGAATCGTTGCGACATGGGTGCAGCAAAAACCCGTTGTTTTAGGAGGTGTCCCTTGCTAGGTTCTGAAATTTCACCAATTGTAGAATGTATGCGTACTTAATATTATGGTAACATCCTTCTTGGGTGGGGCCAGTGCGGCGGCTGCAGCGGCTCTGTCGTAGTCGTCTGCAGTGAAGTGTAACGTGCCGGAGAGCTCCACCACGGCGGGTACGTTGCGGTTGTACCGCATTTCGTCATACTGTGGACAAGCAACAGACGCATCACTCGAGTGATTGCACTCCTTCCTCCCTCCACCCCCTCGCTACTCACCGTCAGGTTGCCTAGCTTCGTGTTACTGAGGTCGAGGTACTTGAGGTTCACCATGTCCTCGCGCCAGTCGCTACAGATGACCGAGATGCTGGTGTTATACAACTCCAGTCGCTCCAATTTTGACAACGAGGTCAACGGAGATTTACCTATAAGTAGATAGATAGGTATTAGTTTATTACACTACAATATGCACACAACAAGTTTAGATGTATTAACAAAATAACGTATATCTAATTGCGTGATGGGTTGTGTGCTGAAGTACGGCATACCTACACTGCCCACTTGCTCAGCGCTAACAGCACAACAATAATTTTCAAAAGTAGGTAATTTGATAACAAGGCAAAATAAAGAAGATACTTCAAATAATTGTTAAAATTACCTGGGACACTACTGTCGTTGCCGTCACAGACATCGCCGAGCTCCCTGTTACCGGCCAGCGAGAGGTTCCTCAGCTCAGTGAACGTGGCTAGCTCCGCAACCACACTCGCATTCAAACTGTTGTATCCTAAGTCTAACGACAACAGCGGTAACGTCAGTATCGCACTGTAACAACACAGTATATGAATGCACGTAAAGTGCACTGACTCCAACCACCTCCAATGCAACAATAAATGATTCACCGAGACGTTCATTTCGCTGCCTAAAGTTTCACCAAAACAGTGTGATGATACAAACTGTTGAATGTTGCAGGCTGTTGCTTGTGTATAGTCGACAAAAGCTAAGTAAATCGGTTAACTGAACTCCTTGTCTACAATTTGATTTAAAGCTTGAAGATGTAAAGCTTGAAGGCACTTATCATTAGAACATTATTTTAATCATATAAATTACATACCCATCAGCGTAATTTTACTACAACGCCTAATCTATTATTTAAAGGTAATAAACTAATTAACTCAAATAAATTGTGCCACCATTAAAAAGTTCAAACTTCATGAATCTACCGCAACAGAATGAACCACGTTCCGTCATTATATTCCTATTTATAGACACAAAACAATAAATAAGATGGCGGCGCCACAATCAGCGCACTGACGTATACATCAAATGAAGCACTGTATTATTGTTGACTTCCTTCAGTCGTTTTCGTTTTATCACTGACACAATTGAATACTACACGAAGAAATAAATATTACAGGACATTTCACACATCGCCATCTAGCTAAGTAACTAGATTTATTTATTTATTTATTTGTTATGGATGCTAGACAACGGATATACTACTTATATGCTTTTCTTTTGTAAACATATACATAAAATTTATAGAAACAACCAGGCCACAGACAAATATCTGTCTGTGGCGGGAATCGAACCCGCAACCCTGTGTTTGGCAGTACGGCATGGTGACCATTGTGACGGTGCCCACCCGGGTGGGGTAAAAACTTCATTTTTCTATATTTGTCCATATCTGTCTGTTATGAATGAATGTATGAATGAATGGCACATAATATTATCTGGAATTTTTCCGTTCTCTAACAAAATATGTGGCAGTAAAATAAAAATTCTATTAATATTAAAAGTATTATGGAAGTGTATGTGTTAATAAATGTGTGTGTTTGTTTGTATGTTCGTCCTTCACGCAAAATTTACTGGACCTATTGCGATCAAACTCGGTAGTAGATAGCTGGAGACCTGGATTATCATATTAAAGGTAGGCTACTTTAATGAATCACTCCGTCGATTAACTGAGAAGTGAGAACCCTAATATGAAAACCATTAGCGTCAGAATGGCAGGTTGCCGTATGGCACTAACATATCAGTATATTCAAGAAATGATATCTAATTGCTAGTTTTTAGTATTTTGTTTTATAATAATTTCTGGCAGCGCTCCGGGGTTTCACTCGCGTTACTCCCAATTCCGTGAGAATATAGAAATAAAAAATAGCTTGTAGCCTTCCTCGACAAATGGACTATCCAACACAAAAATATTTTTTTAATTCGAACCAGAAGTTCCTGAGATTATCGCGTTCAAACAAACAAACAAACTGTATAGATGTAGAACCATACATGCCATCGCTGCGAGGCTCCCGAGTAAACTACGCTGCACCTCTTAATCTGGCCGGCTCTAACAGCTTTGACCTAATAAGCTTTGACTATCTGATCCTGACAGCATAGGCGGATCTGACTCCACCTAATTATTTCCCCTGTACTATCGATACGAAGAAGAAGTCGCATTGTGATTTTAAAAAAATTGGATGATTAAGAAGATGGAGGGGCCTCACTTGAATATAAACCATCACTGGTAGTCCTAGCAAGAGGACCAACTCATCACTGACGTTTGACATTCATCCTTCGAGTTTTTCTGCTCTCTTGCTTTCTTGATTGCTTTCTCGTCAGTGTTCACTTTTACCAGCCAACTAAGGCAAGCCGAATGTCGGATGGCACTCGAAATCGCGGGGTCGCTACTCACATCTCGCCTCAAGGTGCCTTGCGAACTAGTGGTATATATGTATGTGCAGGTATGTTTAATTGAACGAATGAATAATCGCAGCGAAACGAGCGTCGATGAATCGTGGCACCTACCTACTTACCTTGGCAGTTGTATCAGTCGATTGTTCTGGAGGCAGAGGTGAGTCAAGTGGGGAGTGTTCGCGAATAGTTGTAGCGGCAGTTTATTGAGATGATTTTCGTTGAGGTTAAGGTGAGACAAGCGGGGAGTGTTCGCGAATATATGTGGCGGCAGTTCTGTGAGAAAATTAAACCGAAGGTTGAGGTAAGTCAAGTCGGGGGTGCCCGAGAATAATTGTGCCGGGAGTTCTTTGACATGATTGTATGTGAAGTCGAACTGAGTCAAGTGTGGGGTGTCGGCGAATAGTTGTGCCGGCAACGTAGACATTGTGGTGCCATGAATCCCGACGCTCTTGAGCTGGGTCGCATTCTCGAACAGTCTCGCCGGTAACCTCAACACTTTGAACGCTCCCATAATGCAGAGCTTCTCGAGGCGCGAGCAGCGAGCCAACCAGCCGGTGGGGAACTCGCGCACTTCTATGTGCCCAACATGAACTTCACCAGCTTGTCGCAGGTAGGTAGCGGGTTCGGCCTCTCGGCCCGCCAATAGTCCAGGATGACCTCCTCGAGAGCTGGCGGTGCCCATTCAGACATCAGCGCGGCATCTGCGCCGCCTATGATAAGCTGCTGTAGCTGCGAGGCGTTGCCACGCTCCACCGTCACCTCGATCTAAAACAAAGTCAGATCAATATTACTGTATACTATTTTCTTACAGATACGTTCTTATACAGGGTTATTGGAAATTATACTAGCAAGCCGTTGAGGGCTACTTCTGTGCACCTTAACAAACAACTTTTGTTTTACGACTTTCGAAAATTCGAACATTTTTTCGAAAATTTTGAGGTTAGGCTTACCTGAAAATCAGCTGTTCCTTACACGGAGAGGTCATTCACCTTAAAATTTTACTTTGTTTTTGAGTTTCATTTACTGTTCTTAGTCTGAATGACCTTAGTTCACCAAACCATGAGGTAGCGGGGGGCGTAACTGCCGAGATCATAGTGTTGGTAATAAGTAATTACTAAATATCGATACCACAGATTTTATCGATGTTTGTATTATAAATTTATTGATAAAAAAACTGCAACGAATGTATTATTTTCAAATAAATATAAATAATTAACCACTGAGCCGACTTACACAATTTATTTATGGACCCATCTTATTCTCAAGCTGTCTTCGAGTAATCGACGAATAAATATACGTAAACCCTTTCTTTTTTAAGTCAGTTAATTAAAATACTTTTTGACTAATAAATTCATTAATGTAAAATACAAAATATGTCAGTTCTAAGTTTTATCGAATCGATATAATTTTTTTCATTTATACCCCACCACTACTGACACGTGCTTAATATTTTTAATAAAATAGCACAATTAGTTTTCCATTGAGTGAGGGCGCTGTATCGATATTTCAAACAAATTCGTTCCTTACCAATTAGTTTGCCTGTATACCGCATCAAAAAAATAAAATTGTTTTAAAACCAACTTATTTGTGCAGTTGAGTGGAGGCGCTAGTGTCTGTACTAAAATCGAATTTTCGTACCAAAATTTGGTTAGTTTTTGTTTTATTACACGCAAAAAAGTATTGGTTTTACTGCAAAAAGACTTCAACGCGAGCCCGTTTTTTCTGACGAAAAAGTTCTACCAAGATATCTTTTGCAGTTGGGACAGTCAAAATGAAAGTTTAAATCACTTACTGATGGAAAATTATCCCATCTTTCTGGTAGCTGGATGTTTTTTTATTTTTCCCATACCATTATATTGAACATAACACCATTTCTAAACCGATTCTCGCGACGACAACAGCAAAAAAAAATAAAAAACTGCGAGTAACGGACTGCACCACTCCTTGGTTTCCACTAAAGTTGTATTCGAAACGGCCCTTTGATATAGAGTCCAAATCTACTATGCGTGGTGAACATTATAGACCCTTCATTAGGAGTCTATTGGTAGTGGTCGATGGTTAAGGTGCACAGAAGTAGCCCTCAGCGGCTTGCTAGTATAATTTCCAATAACCCTGTATTGTGTACTACGGTATGTGAAACTTCTATATTTCAAAGATTTAAAGGTTAAACCTCACCCGTTGATAATCGTTCGCCACCAACAGCGAACGCAACTCGGGCAGGTCCAGCACGGCGGCGGGCACGCGTGTGATGTTCCATCTCCCCAGTCGTAGTTTGGTAAGGGTACGGGGTAGTGCTTCTAGTATGTTGTTTGGCAGCTCCATACGCTCTACTGTGAGGCCCTCCAGTGAGGCGGGCAGGGCATCCAGCACGCCCTTGTCCTGTGGCGTGAGGTTACGGAGATGGGGCAAGTCAGTGAAGTGCGTGCCTTGCAATTCAAGGTTAAAAGGCGATGTTAGCGTGACGTTGAGTGCAGCGAGCACGGCCGCATAGCGCGCGAGTGGACAATCCGTCACTGTGACGTTCCCGACGTGTAGCGCCGGCGTGAACCGTGGTAAGAACGCCAGTAACGAGTCTAGCTGCAGGCTGCGAGAGCACTCCAACCTTAATAAATTGCCGCCTTCGTATGCAAAATGTAAGTCACCACCTAAAAATATTAAACACATACACACAATTTAGCAATGGCTTCCAATGTGTTTAACCCTACATGAGTGCGCGCGGAGTGGATGTATCGTTTCATTACAAAGAGCGCGATCGCCACCCCGCGCCGCGTCTCTCTCCGTACAAATCGCAAGGCTTAAACGCACTTCACCCCGAATTGGTTTATGTCGAAAAATCCTCTATCTACCTAGCCAAAATTTTAAAATTTACCTATGGTTTTAATTGACATACCTACCTACTTATCATTAAGGGTGATAATAAATGAAAAGTAATTCTAGTTCACTATGTTTGTTTCATTTTCCGCCAGAGTGACTGATATCACCGTGGATGGTAGAAACTTGCTGAAAAGGTGCAGAACAACAAGTTAAAGTTCCGTCACAAAAATAACAATTCACAGTGTTCAGATCTCTCCGACCATTCGGGGACACAATTCAGTATTATACTAAATCGGGGTGAAGTGCGTACGGGGTGAACTGCGTTTAAGCCGGTCGCGCGACTAGTTGATCGATGAGGGCGCGGCCGCAAATCGTTTCACACATTTCAAAAATCACTCTGAGCGGAGGGGAGTGCTCATACAGGGTTATTGGAAATTATAGTAGCAAGCCGTTGAGGGCTACTTCTGTGCACAAAAACAAACAACTTAATTTGTTTTACGACTTTTGGAAATTCGAACATTTTTTCGAAAATTTTGAGGTTAGGTTTACCTGAAAATCAGCCGTTCCTTACACGGAGAGGTCAGTTACCTTGAAATTTTACTTATTTTTTAAGTTTCATCAACTGTTCTTGGTCTGAATTACCTTTGTTTTAAAAAATCAGCTGTTTTTCGAATTTACATAACCTCATAATTTTCTTTTTTTTTTCGAATTTCCAAAACCATTATGATCGAGTTACCTAAAAAGCCGGATGCCAATGAAGGCACTATGCCTAAATGGAAGGTTTGCCTTGATGCCACAGAAGCAGAATGCCTGAAATGCGATATGACTAACAAGCAGATTGTCTAAATTTAAATTACCAGAAAAGCAATTTGCCTAATAAACAAGATGTCTAAAACGCAGGTTTGCCTAGAAAGCTGTTCGCCCTAAGCGAGAGATGCCACTGAAACAGAATGCCTGAAATGCGAAAGTGACTAAGAAGCAGTTTGTCTGAATTTAAATTCCCCGAAAAGCCATTTTCCTAATAAACAAGATGTCTAAAACGCCGTAGGTAAGCTTAAAAATATGTACATTGAATGAGGCGTCGAAATATTAAACTAGTATTAGTAGTATATCAGGTGGTTTATCTAGTAGGTAGCTGCTACTAGATAAGCCACCTGAGACAACTTTTTCGTGACCTACTCGGCGGTCGTGGAAACCTATTGAAATTTAAAAACTTTTTGGAGTGAAAGAAAAATATTAAAAATTTAAAAAAAAACTTCTAAAAAGACATGACGAATGAAATGCTGACGTTAACTATAATAATATATATTTATGTATTTACTATATTATCAAATGAAACTGTTATTTATTTTAAATGGTATATATATATCGGCGCAATTATGATTATTGACCTAAACTTTGATTGGTAAAACTAACTTTCACCTAGAATTCATGAAATTATTGATTATTCAAAACAATATTTACATTTGGGCTTAACTTTGTTACAAATCAATATAAGGTATTAAAAAGTGCTCCACAAGTCACGTCCAGCTTACCTTCCACACTGAAACTAGTACTGTTGTATTCCTTGCATTGGTCCTCTGTTGCGTCAGTCGGACAGCGCAGCGCGGGCAATGCGGGCACGTCGTCGGTCGCCAGCGCGAGCGCTGTTCCCGCCATTACCAGCGCCAGCGGCAACGCCATTAGCATCGTGCTCGCAGTCATTCCTGTAACATAATATACATGGGTTTCATATAGAACTTTTACATGGGTTTCATATATCCTTAACTATCTAAGAGATCGCAAAAAATGGAGAAAGGAGTTACATGCTCGATTTTGACAAAAACTAAAACTGCATCATTATATTTTTGAAAAACTCATTACCAGGGATCGAACAATGTTGATTTGGAAAAAAAATTATCAACATAAATTTTCATACCAATCAAGATTAATTCTTCGAAACAAATATAGAAAAGCAAATCAAAGGAAATATTATTATTATTATATAATAATTATTTCAGATAGTCTTTTGTAATTTTCATACTATTTTCCTTGAAAAAAGGGTAAGTTGTAAGGAAGTATGGCTAATGACGTAATAAACTGTAAACGAATTTTTTTTAATAGGTAGAGAAATTTATAACATATTATTTAAAACATTTAGAAAAATATTACTTACCCCCTATGTTATTACGTGTGTACCTACAGTTTAAAACAGAACAATAATACCAAATAACCCAAGATCCCTTCAAAGACGACCTTCATCGAGCTGTTTAATGGATGAAAAGTATTTTATATCAAATTAAATAGGTCAATAAATATATTGCAAATAGGTTGCCTAAAAAATTTCAGTTCAAAATATGAATTAAAAACAATTTTTTTTTTGTTTTTTAAACCTTTAACTGGTTTGTTTAAGAGACAAATTCCATACCAATCGAAAGTATGAAGCCTCTGGAATATGCAACCGTTAGGTTGACTATTTTTTTCCCGTCACAACTCTTGGGTAGGCAGTTACCTAAATCGATACTAATAATTTGCACTGGTCTGGTTAATGAATTAATCATAAAGTTAAGTTAAAGTAAAGATAATGTATTTCATTGGTATGGGATTTGTCTATTAACCAAACCAGCGAAAAGACTAAAAACAAAAAATAATTAAAATAAACATTCTGGACTGAATTTTTTAGGCAACCCATTTGCAATATATTTATTGACCTATTTAATTTGATATAAAAAACTTTTTATCCATTAAACAGATCGATGAAGGTCGTCCTTAAAGGGATCCCGTACTAAAACTTAATGATTTTAAAAATAATACCTTGAAATGTTTCACTTGTAGAATCCCTCTCGTGTAAGACACCTTTCCCTTACAGAAAGTCCGAGTGCGATCTTGTTGTAGTGGTCACAAGCGATCGTCGTCAGAGGGAAACACTCACTCTAAACATTAACCAAACTTTGTTAGTATTTATATTGTTTGCTTATCACTCGTGGGTTCGCGGCGTAACCTCTGAAGGTAAATAACACAATGTGTTTCTACGAAGGGGTTTTAATACGAAAGGGGGTTGTTCTACGACTTTTGGAAATTCGAACATTTCGTTCGAAGTTTTTGTATGAAACAGCTGATTTTCGAGTAAAAATTCCCTCAGAATTATCGGAAAAAAAGTTCGAAATTCCAAAAGTCGTAGAACAAAAGTTGTTCGCCTAGACGTCTAGAACAACCCCCTTTCGTATTGTAACCTCTTTGCTGAAATACATTGTATAAAAATATTACCCAAACCACATAATATTTATACAGGGTGTCTTGTAATGAATGGATAAGCGGGCCCCTACGGATAGAGGATACTGTGCCGGTTCAGAGAAATATATAAGTTATGCTATATGAAAGTCTCTCGGTTTCCAAGATATCCGCCATTTTTAAAATATCACTCCCTATCTATGTTTTTTATGCCAAAACTGCAAATGAAAGAATTATTCCAATCTGTTTTTTGAATAGGAAGTATTTCAGGATATTATAAGCATTTAAAAGTCACGTGTATTTAATTTTTTGCCGCCATTACGCGTATAGGAACTTCAAGAACCTAACCCTGAAGGCCCATGTAAAATACTCAGTGGTTTTAATCACTACATAGTATAAAACAAAGTCGCTTTCTCTGTCCCTATGTCCCTATATCCCTTTGTATGCTTAAATCTTTAAACTACGAAACGGATTTTGATGCGGTTTTAATCAATAGATAAAGTGATTCAAGAGGAAGGTTTATTATGTATAATCATAATATATCCGTGCGAAGCCGGGGCGGGTCGCTAGTATATAGCTGAAGAGTGTGTTTGTTTGCTTTCTTGAACGCGTTAATCTAAGCAACTATTGGTTCCAGTTGAAAAATATTTTTCTGTTGGATAGTTCATTTATCGAGGAAGGCTTATAGGTTATTTTATATTTCGATATTGCCACGGGATCGGGACTTACGCGGGTGAAACCGCAGAGTGCTGCTAGTATCAGGCAAATACCTATAATTAGCATTGACTAAGTTGTTTGTTTACATTACATTGCAATGAGTTGTTTCGGATTGTTTTAAAGGAAAAAAAGATAACAAGTTTTTATCTCATAGGTCATCATTTTATGAGCTGGGAACACATTATCGGAAGCGTCCGACAGCCGCGTTCGACAGCCGCGACCGACAGCCGCGACTTAGGAGTTGTCCATTAATCACGTGAGGCTGGAAAGGGGGGGGGAGGGGTCCATAAAAAGTCACGAAATATCACATGGGGGGTGTAGTAATAATATTTTTATCACAGTTGCTCATAAAGTGGATCTCATTAAACCGCTTTTAGGCTCATAATGCAACGTATTATACACGCGTGCGATAAAAAAAAATCCAACTAGTGCTAAAATAATACGTTATTCCGATAAGTTAAACGTATCTTACTGCTAATTACATGTTAGGTAGATAAAACATTCTTAATTTATCTGGGTTATACTGTTTTGATGTATAGAAAAAAGGTACCAACAAAGAGTTTTTAAGCCTTGCTGGCTTAAAACTGTTTGTTGGTACCTACCTTTTTTCTTTTTTTCAAAAGGTTGTCTCTAAAGTCTGTTAGCGAACGATAATTTTACGTGATAACGTCTTTGAATACAATTAAAATTTGACATTTGTTTTTATTTTGTTTTTTCTTTACATAAATATATTTTTTCCTTACCATTATATTCTGTTTTGACGTGACAACGTCTTATAAATTGGTTTGCCGGGTGACACTTCAAGAAACTGCGTTACGCTCCGCTGACGTTATGCGTTTACAATGAGAGCGAGTGAGAGGCACGCGGGCATGGTTAGCCCGCCTAAGAGCGAGAGAGACAGACATAAAAAGTGAAAGGCACGCGTCCCTTCCACTCGAGCACAGTTGTTGTCACGTAAAACTTTCGCCCGTATACCGACTTTACAGGCAACCAGTTTTTTAACCCCCGAGACGCAAAAAACAAATGGAAAACACCCTAAAAAATATTGTATGTCAGACGAGGCTGTGTAGGTTAAAAGTCTTTTGCCTGGCCGTTCGGGAGTGTACTTAAATAACAAAAAATAATAAAAAGCCTAAAAAAATAGCAAACAACCTAAAATTCTTAAAAACTTTTTATTATTTTAACAAGTCATTTTTTTAATCGCAACTGTGATAAAAAACGTACGATACACGTGTGGATTGATCTTTGTATCTCGGCTTTGTAAACGCCCTCACGTACCGCTCGCGTGTAATAAATCGCCTCTATGCAAAGATTAATTTTCCACACTTGTATCGCAATGTACTATTATTTAATGTTTAGGGTTCTAAACCCAAAGTGCCCAAAAGGTAAAAACGGGACGCTATTACCTAAGACGTCACTGTCTGTCCGTGTGTCTGCCACCAGGCTGTATCTCATGAACTGTGATAGCTAGACAGTTGACATTTACACAGATTAAGTATTTCTGTTGCCGCTATAACAACATTAGAAAAATAAATTGGGGTTCCAACTCGCACTTGTCTAGATTTTTTAAAAATAATTAACATTTTGCTATTTTTAATTACCTACAGAAATATCTGGTAGGTATTTATATTTGATAACCTATTATCCCCCGACGCAAAAAGAGAGGTGTTATAAGTATGACGTGTCTGTCTCTGTGTGTGCGTCAATCTGCTGCTGCCGTTCTAAAGTTATATGCAATTTAATTTTTCTTATCAGTCGGGGTTTTTTTGATTTGTCTGACAAATATTTTTAAGTAAATAAAAAACAAAAAAAAACCAGAACTCAATTTTTGATCGTTTTCTAAAGCGATATCACGTTAAAATAACCTATATCGTTCATGGACTATTCAACACAAAAATAATTTTTCAATTGGAACCAGTAGTCATTAAGATTAGCGCGTTCAAACAAACAAACTCTTCAGCTTTATCATTACACTAGCTGCGCCTCGCGGTTTCACCCGCGTAAATCCCGATCCCGTGGAAATATCGGGATAAAAAGTAGCCTATATTTTTAATTCGATCTAGCAGTTCCTGAGATCAGCGCGTTCAAACAAACAACGGAAGCCGTGAAAGATGATTATTTTTCCTCGTTTTTTCCACATTTCCCACTGATTCTTCGCTCCTATTGGTCGCAGCGTGATGTTATACAGGGTGAATTTTTTATGTGGGCCTTTAGGGCTATATCCTAAACCACAAGAGATAGCGAAAAATGCTGAAAGGAGTTGCGTGCCCGATTTTGACAAAAACTAAAAATGCATCATTAGATTTTTGAAAAAGTCAATACCCTAGCCGGGAATCGAACCTGTTCATTTTCCAAAATAATAATTAACCTATATTTTTATACCAATCGATAGTGTTACTGATAGAGATCAATTCCTGGAAACAAACATAGTCTGGCAAATTAAAGGAAATAGCTCATTTTAGTAATCTTTTGTAATTTTCATAAAAACATCCCTGAAAAAAATGCAGTGAAGGGGTATTGCCAATGACGTAACAAACTGCTGCACTAAAAATATGAACTGTTTTTACAAATTTTATGTAAGCAACTTCATTTAGTACTTATTTTATAATATTTAGAATAATATCACTTGTCCTCTATGTCTCACACTATTGTTTTGCCAGAGACAGAAAGATGAAAATTACAGATTACTACAAAATTCTGCCATTTCCTTTGTTTTGCCATACTATGTTTGTTTCCAGGAATTGATCTCTATCAGCAACACTATCGATTGGTATAAAAATATAGGATGATAATTGTTTTGCAAAATCAACAGGTTCAATTCCCGGCCGGGTAATGACTTTTTCAAAAATCTAATGATGCAGTTTTAGTTTTTGTCAAAATCGGGCACGCAACTCCTTTCAGCATTTTTCGCTACCTCTCATAGTTTAGGATATAGCCCTGAAGGCCCACATAAAAAATTCACCCTGTATAGCTTAAGGGAGTAACATTTTTAAAATTTTGAAAATGGCGGATATCTCGAAAACCGAGAGACTGGGACACCCTGTATATTCTGTGGTTTAGGTAATATTTTTATACCATGTGTTTCAGCAAAGAGGTTTTAATCCGAAAGGAGCTGTCCATTAATCACGTGAGGCTCGATAGGGGGTGGGGAGGGGTCCATATCACGAAATATCACAAGGGGAGGGGTAGTAATATATCACGTGCCTGTATTTATTTTTTCAAACGCGCGATATATACTCAACGAAAAAAAAAAATCTATGTAATGGAAGTATTAATATTTAGTTTTTAGTTCCGAGCCTAGTGCCATAACACAAAATGCAATGAGCACCGCCCTCCCGCCCACTTGAAGAGGCATGCAATGAGGACAAGCAAAAGTTAGTATTAAAAAAATCTATAATAAAATGAGATGATACTTACCTATATTTTACCTATATTTTATAACCATTTTAAAAATATTAAGATTCCTAGTAGGTACTAAAAATACACGTGATATAGGGGGTAGCGGTAGTCTTAAACCTCACCTATCACCAAGGGAGGGGTTAAAAATGCCAAAAAAAACATCACCTGATTGATGGACGGCCCCAAAGGGGAGTTGTTCTAGACGTCTAGGCGAACAACTTTTGTTCTACGACTTTTGGAATTTCGAACTTTTTTTTCCGATAATTCTGAGGGATTTTTTACTCGAAAATCAGCTGTTTCATACAAAAACTTCGAACGAAATGTTCGAATTTCCAAAAGTCGTAGAACAACCCCCTTTCGTATTAAAACCCCTTCGTAGAAACACATTGTGTTATTTACCTTCAGAGGTTACGCCGCGAATCCACGAGTGATAAGCAAACATTATAAATACTAACAAAGTTTGGTTAATGTTTAGAGTGAGTGTTTCCCTCTGACGACGATCGCTTGTGACCACTACAACAAGATCGCACTCGGACTTTTTGTAAGGGAAAGGTGTCTTACACGAGAGGAGATTCTACAAGTGAAACATTTCAAGGTATTATTTTTAAAATCATTAAGTTTTAGTTTTAGTAAGGATCCCTTTAAGGACGACCTTCATCGATCTGTTTAATGGATAAAAAGTTTTTTATATCAAATTAAATAGGTCAATAAATTTATTGCAAATGAGTTGCCTAAAAAATTCAGTCCAGAATGTTTATTTTTTTATTCTTTTTTTGTTTTTAGTCTTTTCGCTGGTTTGGTTAATAGACAAATTCCATACCAATGAAATACATTATCTTTACTTTAACTTGACTTTATGATTAATTCATTAACCAGACCAGTGCAAATTATTAGTATCGATTTAGGTAACTGCCTACCCAAGAGTTGTGACGGGAAAAAAATAGTCAACCTAACGGTTGCATATTCCAGAGGCTTCATACTTTCGATTGGTATGGAATTTGTCTCTTAAACAAACCAGTTAAAGGTTTAAAAAACAAAAAAAATATTGTTAATAATTCATATTTCGGACTGAAATTTTTTAGACAACCCATTTGCAAAAAAAAATTATTAACCTATTTTCTTAATATATATAAATCTCGTGTCACAATGTTTGTCCTCAATGGACTCCTAAACCACTTAACCGATTATAATAAAATTCGCACACCATGTGCAGTTCGATCCAACTTGAGAGATAGGATAGCTTACATCCTGATATTCCCACGGGATCGGGAGTTACGCGGGTGAAACCGCGGAGGGCAGCTAGTTTGATATAAAATACTTTTCATCCATTAAACAGCTCGATAAAGGTCATCTTAAAGGGATCTTAGGTTATTTGGTATTATTGTTCTGTTTAAACTGTAGGTACACTCGTAAAAACATAGGGGGTAAGTAATATTTTTTGTAAATGTTTTAAATAATATGATCTAAATTCCTCTACATTATAAAAATATTTCGAAAACAGTTTGTTACGTCATTAGCCATACTTCCTTACAACTTACCCTTTTTTCAGGAAAAATAGTATGAAAATTACAAAAGTGCCGCTGGCGCTGCTGATGGCGGGAGCAGCGCTCGCGCTGGCGACCGACGACATGCCCGCATTGCCCGCGCTGCGCTGTCCGACTGACGCAACAGAAGACCAATGCAAGCAATACAACAGTACTAGATTCAGTGTGGAAGGTAAGCTGGGTTGTGCAGCACTTTTTTTAATACCTTATTAGATGTGTTACAAAGTTAAGCCCAAATGGGCTGAAAATGTGTCAAAGACATAATTAATTATATATTATGTGCACTCCCCTCATCTAAGAGTTATTTTTGAAATGTGTGAAACGATTTGCGGCCGCGCCCTCATCGATCAACTAGTCGCGCGACCGGCTTAAACGCAGTTCACCCCGTACGCACTTCACCCCGATTTAGTATAATACTGAATTGTGTCCCCGATTGGTCGGAGAGATCTGAACACTGTGAATTGTTATTTTTGTGACGGAACTTTAACTTGTTGTCCTGCACCTTTTCAGCAAGTTTCTACGATCCACGGTGATATCAGTCACTCTAGCGGAAAATGAAACAAACATAGTGAACTAGAATTACTTTTCATTTATTATCACCCTTAATGATAAGTAGGTAGGTATGTCAATTAAAACCATAGGTAAATTTTAAAATTTTGGCTAGGTAGATAGAGGATTTTTCGACATAAACCAATTCGGGGTGAAGTGCGTTTAAGCCGCGCGATTTGTACGGAGAAAGGCGCGGCGCGGGGCGGCGATCGCGCTCTTTGTAATGAAACGATGCATCCACTCCGCGCGCACTCATGTAGGGTTAAACACATTGGAAGCCATTGCTAAATTGTGTGTATGTTTTTAATATTTTTAGGTGGTGACTTACATTTTGCATACGAAGGCGGCAATTTATTAACGTTGGAGTGCTCTCGCAGCCTGCAGCTGGACTCGTTACTGGCTTTCTTACCACGGTTCACGCCAGCGCTACAAGTCGGGAACGTCACTGTGACGGACTGTCCAATCGCGCACTATGCGGCCGTGCTCGCTGCACTCAACGTCACGCTGACATCGCCTTTTAACCTTGAACTGCATGGCACGTACTTCACTGACTTGCCCCCTCTCCGTAACCTCACGCCACAGGACAAAGGCGTGCTGTATGACCTGCCCACCTCACTGGAGGGCCTCACAGTAGAGCGTATGGAGCTGCCGAACAACATGCTGGAAGCACTACCCCATACCCTTACCAAACTACGACTGGGTAGATTGAACATCACACGCGTGCCCGCCGCCGTGCTGGACCTGCCCGAGTTGCGGTCGCTGTTGGTGGCGAACGATTTGCAACGGGTGAGGTCAAACTTTTAAATCTTTGAAATATAGAAGTTTCACATTACACAATACAGGGTTATTGGAAATTATACTAGCAAGCCGGTGAGGGCTACTTCTGTGCACCTTAAAAAACAACTTTTGTTCTACGACTTTTGGAAATTCGAAAACAAAAAAATGTAAATTTTGAGGTTATGTAAATTCGAAAAACAGCTGATTTTTTAAAACAAAGGTCATTCAGACTAAGAACAGTAAATTAAACTCAAAAACAAAGTAAAATTTTAAGGTGAATGACCTCTCCGTGTAAGGATCAGCTGATTTTCAGGTAAGCCTAACCTCAAAATTTTCGAAAAAATGTTCGAATTTCCAAAAGTCGTAGAACAAAAGTTGTTTGTTAAGGTGCACAGAAGTAGCCCTCAACGGCTTGCTAGTATAATTTCCAATAACCCTGTATAAGAACGTATCTGTAAGAAAATAGTATACAGTAATATTGATCTGACTTTGTTTTAGATCGAGGTGACGGTGGAGCGTGGCAACGCCTCGCAGCTACAGCAGCTTATCATAGGCGGCGCAGATGCCGCGCTGATGTCTGAATGGGCACCGCCAGCTCTCGAGGAGGTCATCCTGGACTATTGGCGGGCCGAGAGGCCGAACCCGCTACCTACCTGCGACAAGCTGGTGAAGTTCATGTTGGGCACATAGAAGTGCGCGAGTTCCCCACCGGCTGGTTGGCTCGCTGCTCGCGCCTCGAGAAGCTCTGCATTATGGGAGCGTTCAAAGTGTTGAGGTTACCGGCGAGACTGTTCGAGAATGCGACCCAGCTCAAGAGCGTCGGGATTCATGGCACCACAATGTCTACGTTGCCGGCACAACTATTCGCCGACACCCCACACTTGACTCAGTTCGACTTCACATACAATCATGTCAAAGAACTCCCGGCACAATTATTCGCGGGCACCCCCGACTTGACTTACCTCAACCTTCGGTTTAATTTTCTCACAGAACTGCCGCCACATATATTCGCGAACACTCCCCGCTTGTCTCACCTTAACCTCAACGAAAATCATCTCAATAAACTGCCGCTACAACTATTCGCGAACACTCCCCACTTGACTCACCTCTGCCTCCAGAACAATCGACTGATACAACTGCCAAGGTAAGTAGGTAGGTGCCACGATTCATCGACGCTCGTTTCGCTGCGATTATTCATTCGTTCAATTAAACATACCTGCACATACATATATACCACTAGTTCGCAAGGCACCTTGAGGCGAGATGTAAGTAGCGACCCCGCGATTTCGAGTGCCATCCGACATCCGGCTTGCCTTAGTTGGCTGGTAAAAGTGAACACTGACGAGAAAGCAATCAAGAAAGCAAGAGAGCAGAAAAACTCGAAGGATGAATGTCAAACGTCAGTGATGAGTTGGTCCTCTTGCTAGGACTACCAGTGATGGTTTATATTCAAAAGAGGCCCCTCCATCTTCTTAATCATCCAATTTTTTTTAAATCACTGTGCAGCACGACTAGTTTTAAGATAGATTTTAAGTACCAATGTAAATAATATAAGTTAATTTCGCTTTAAAAATAATAAAAGATAGGCAATAGGTAGGTAAATAATAGACACATAGAAAACCAATAGGTAAATGATAGGCACATAGAAAAACCAATAGGAAACCAATAGGTACATAATAGGTACATAGGAAACTAATAGGTACAAAGAAAACCAACGGGAAACCAATAGTAATAGATAAATACCTATCAAAACAAACAGTCTATAGAAACAGGTATAGGTATGTAGGTAAAACCGTTGGTGGACTTTGTACCGTAAGAAAGTTACCCCTACAAAAAACGAGGAGCTAAGCAATAGGTTAGAACTCTTCTAACAGCCAACCTTGGAAAGTTACACCTAAAAAAAAGGATAAGGAAGGCAACACTCGGCACTCTTCTTCTTTCCTATTGGTTTAGACGCAATAGACAGCTCCCTCGATCTACAACATTGTACTAGGTCACTGTAGGCTAATATAAATAGGGCAAAAATTGTCATCGATTATTATAGTTTTCAACAGTTCGAGTGTAAAATAGAAATAGTCTTCAAGTAATAAAGTTCTCTACAAGTACCAGGAATTCTCTCACTTCAACAATCCCAGTAACAGCATAAATGTACAGAGGTGGCAAGCAAAAGTAAATATAGTAATACAGTCCACTTAAAAGTAGTGCTTCAGGCCATCCTGTACATCGTGGTCCTTCGATAGCCGGATAAATAGTGAAGGGAATTATAGTGAAATAGACAGTACAGTAGTGAACAAAAGTGTTAAAAATAAAAAGTGTTAAAAATAAAAAGTGTTAAAAGTAAATTTAAAAAATTGAACTTGAACTTTAATAGTGAACTCGAAAAATGGTAGTAACGCGCTCGGCTGGGAATAGGACTCCCACAAACCACTCAGCGGAACCCGCTGAGTCCTCCTCAGCGTACACTGAGGAAACAGAAACAACAACAGAAACAGAGTCGGGGGCCTCAGGCTCGGGCTCTGCGAGCACCGGGCGCCCCTCAATGGCTTCAGCAGCGCCGACCGCCGTGCCCACGGCGCCGCCGGCCGCGGCCAACCAGACAGCAATAGCAACGGGTCCTACTACAGCAACAGTCGTAGCACCTACAGCTACGGTCGTAGCACCTACAGCTACGGTCGTAGCAACCACTGCTACGAACGCTACAGCTACGAACGCTACAGCTACAGCAACAGCTACGAAAGAAATAGGCAGAAGCGCATTCAAGCGGCCACCTCCACCTCCCTCCTCACATGGGAGCAAGAAACAGTATAGAATCGCAAAAGCAAGAGAGGAAGTTCTGAGACTGCAGCTGGAACTAGCTACAGCAAGGCTAGCTAGAATTTCAACAGAAAGTGACAACGAAGAAGAAGACATAGAATCAGAAGCCAATACTGCCGTCAACGTCGACAAGCGGGTTGAATACTGGTGGGACTCACAACCTCACCTGTGCCAGTCGCAACAGCAGACCAACAATCCACCGCGACTAACTGAAGAACCGCAACAACAATCACAAACAGAACAGCGGCAACTTCAATCAGAACAGCGGCAACCCCAACCAGAACAGTGGCGGCAACAACATATTCTACAGCAGCAACATCTTCAACAACAACCAGAGAAGTCACAGCCTCGAGAAATAGTAGTACCACCTCAACAGCAACATGTTCCGCCATCACAGAACACAACTCCTCAACAGAGAGCAATCGAGATGCCTCATCAGCAAATAGTGCCACAAGCGGCAATACCTTGGCAACAACATCAAGAACCAACAGAAACTTCAGACATTCGATCACTCGCCAACGCAATCACAACAGCAGTTAAGGCAACTCAACAACCAAAGTACAGCGAGCTACCAATCTTCAATGGAAATCATCAAGACTGGCTTGCGTTCATAGCAACCTACAACGAGACGGCAAAGAACTACAGTATCAGCGAAAACATGTCCAGACTACGTAGAAGCCTCAAGGGAAAAGCCAAAGAAGCAGTGAACGGTCTACTCATCACCAATAGCAATCCAATAGAGGTCATCAACTCACTGACCATTCGCTTCGGTCGAGCAGACTCAATCGCCATCGCAGAAATAGACAGTCTTCGAGCTTTACCACGCCTCAACGAGTCTCCAAGGGATATCTGCATATTCGCCAGCAAAATAACCAACGCGGTCGCAACCCTGAAGACACTCAACTGCATCTACTACCTCTACAACCCTGAGGTAGCCAAACAGTTGCTAGATAAATTAACACCGACGCTACGCTTCCGCTACTTCGACTTCTCTGCCACTCGACCCATAGAAGAACCAGATCTCATCAAGTTTGAAATGTTCTTGAGAAAAGAAGCCGACATCTGCGCACGCTACGCTGCACCAGAACAAGTTTCAACGCAATATGATAGCGCTCCACGACGCCCACAACGCATCAACACAGTTACAGAAGATAGAAGATGCAACGTATGCAACAAGCCTGGGCACAACGTCTACGAGTGCGATAAATTCAAAAACACAGAACAGAGCGCACGTTGGGATATAGCCAAAGAAAAGAAACTCTGCTTTCGTTGCCTACACTATAGAAGCAGAAACCATAGCTGCAAGAAGAAGGCTTGTGGTGTCGACGGATGCATTTACTTCCACCACAAGCTACTCCACTTCGTAAGAAAATCGACAGAACAGAAACCAGCAGAGGCCATCAACTCTGCTTGGACAGCTTCGAGGACACAGTCGTTCTTGAAAATAGTACCGGTCCGCGTCTCTGGACCGGCGGGAGCCGCAGACACCTACGCATTAATGGACGATGGCTCTACAGTTACACTGGTCGATGAGACAATAGCAACAGAAATCGGCGCGACCGGGCCCATAGATCCGCTACACATCGAAGCTATCAACGACTTGAAAACAACAGAAAACAAATCGAGAAGAGTCAAGCTCACGTTGGAAGGTTCCAACAACAGTCTACAGAATATAACAGCGAGAACAGTAAAGAATCTTCAAGTCTCATCGCAAGCGGTACCCATAGAACAGCTAGAGAAGTGCAAACATCTTCAAGATATCAAGCATCTTCTCTCCTACAGAACAGTGAAGCCTCGGATGCTAATAGGGCAAGACAATTGGCATCTCCTACTCACCACGACAGTAAGAAAGGGTCCTCGAGACCAACCAGTGGCTTCCCTTACGCCACTCGGTTGGGTCCTTCATGGAAGCCAATCGCGCAGTATGGGGAGAAGTGTCAACTTCGTCAATCACCTCACAGAACATCCAGTTGAAGACAGCATAGATGAACAGTTAAAAGAATACTTCAACATGGACGCCCTCTGCATCACACCGAAGAAGCCTCAAACAGATCTCGAACAGCGAGCCTTAGAAATCCTAAAGAAGAATACAGTAAAAATAGAATCCACGGGCAGATATCAAACAAGTCTGCTTTGGAAAACAGAGAATGTCCAATTCCCGGACAACTACGAAAGCTCGCTGCGTCGACTCGCCGGAATCGAAAAGAAGTTAGACCGCAATCCACAACTGAAGGAGAAGTATAGTCAACAGATGAACGCTCTCATCTCCAAGGGTTACGCGGAACCGGCACCTGCACAGAAGACAGAAAATAGAACGTGGTACCTACCACACTTCGGAGTAGTAAACCCAATGAAGCCAGAGAAACTCCGTGTGGTCCACGACGCTGCTGCAAAGACTAGAGGCGTATCGCTCAATGATATGCTTCTCAAAGGACCTGACCTGCTTCAATCATTGCCTGGTGTCATTATGCGATTTCGACAACACAAAGTCGCCGTGACAGCGGACATAGCGGAAATGTTCATGCAAGTGAAATTGAGAGAAGAAGACAGAGACGCACTCCGCTACTTGTGGCGCGGAGATCGACGCGACGACAAACCACCGAACGAGTATAGAATGACGTCGCTCATCTTCGGTGCAGCAAGTTCCCCGTCCACGGCCATCTATGTAAAAGATGTCAACGCCAAACAGTACGAAGACAGACACCCTGAAGCAGCAGTGGCCATAGTGAAGAAGCACTACGTCGACGATTACCTCGACAGCTTCACCAATATAGAAGACGCAGAACGCGTCACTCGAGAAGTCCGCAACATCCACGAACAGGCCGGCTTCGAGCTCAAACAATGGGTCTCCAACTCACCTCAACTACTCACAGCGTTGGGTGAAAATAGTGAAGAAAGCGCTACTCAATTATACAGCGATAAAACAGAGCGCGTACTGGGACTCATCTGGAAACCAACGACAGACGAAATCACCTTCAATCTGGACCTTGCACGATTGCCAGCATCAATTCTGGAAGGCAATAAACCGACGAAAAGGGAGGCTCTCAAAATCGTCATGTCTCTCTTCGATCCACTCGGATTCGCCGCCCCAGTCACCATTCGAGCGAAACAAATTCTACAAGAAGTATGGCGTCGCGGAATCGAATGGGATAGCATCATTGACGACGACTTGGCGCTTCAATGGAAGTCTTGGATAGAACATCTGCGTAACCTGCGACACGTCACTCTACCACGCCGGTACCTGGGCTATAGCGACGCCGACGAGCTCCAACTTCACGTCTTCACCGACGCGAGTGAGTTGGCCTACGCAGCGGCCGTATACTGGAGAGCGAAGTGCCCAAACGGAGACATCACCGTCTCACTAGTTGTGGCGAAAGCAAAAGTCGCGCCACTAAAATTGACGTCGATACCGAGACTGGAATTGCAAGCCGCCGTCATGGGCACACGCCTCGCCGAAACGGCCATTGAAGAGCATGACAGGAAACCGGGCTCGAAAACGTTCTGGACGGACAGCAGAACGACACTCACCTGGATAAAAACAGGCGCTCGATCCTACAAGCCTTACGTCGCGCACAGAATTGCGGCCATAGAAGAATGTACGTCAACCAAAGAATGGCGATGGCTGCCGACAAAACTCAACGTCGCAGACGACGCCACTAGAGACGTACCCACATCATTAGAACGGTGGTATCGGGGTCCTGGGTTTCTGCACTCCGCCGAAGACGACTGGCCAGCACAACCAATAGAACAGACAAAAGAAACTGGTGAGGAGCGAACGACACACATCACAGCACCTACAAAATCGTCGCTCGCTGAGGCCCTCCCGCAAACAGAACGCTTTTCCAAATGGGAAAGACTAATTCGTGCCACGGCCAGAGTCCTACAATTCATACAACTCCTGAAAAGAAAGACAGAAAAGGTCAACTACAGAAGAACGAAAAAGAACAAAGAGGGTGATCCGGCTTGGACACGTCATGCAAAACAGAAGTCGACAAATAGAAGACCCGCTTCAGTCAAAATAGAAAATAGAAGATTCCTGCCTCTCAATGCAGAACTTCTTACAAAAGCGGAAAACTTGCTTATGAGGTCAAGCCAGCAAGAGTCATTTTACGAAGAAATAGAAGACTTGTCGAAAGATAGAACGGTATCGTCAAAAAGCCGTCTTCAAAGACTATCCATAGAGCTTCGAAATGGCGTCATAGTCCTAAAGTCTCGAATAGAAGCCGCCAAAAATATTACAGAAGAACAGAAGAGGCCTTCGGTCATAGACGGCAACCATAGCACAGTGAAGCTCTACATAGACTTCGTACATCGACAGCTTCACCACGCCGGCGTAGAGACCACTATCAACGAGTGTCGCCACCAGTACTGGATACTTCGCGTTCGCCCCGTCACTCGCTACATAGTTCATCGATGCTACAAGTGTCGAGTCAGAAAAGAGAAGCCATCGGAGCCGCCCACGGGAGACCTCCCGGGTTGCAGACTTGCGCACCACCAGCGGCCATTCACCTATACTGGCGTCGACTACTTTGGCCCACTGACGGTGACCGTGGGACGAACCCTGCAAAAAAGATACGTGGCGCTTTTCACGTGTCTCACCAGCCGCGCCGTGCACCTCGAGGTGGCAGCATCCCTGAACGCAGAGTCCGCAATCATGGCTCTCCGCCGAATGATCGCGAGAAGAGGCTGCCCCACCGAGATTTGGTCTGACAACGGGACCAATTTTCACCGAGCTAACAAAGAACTGATGGAAGCCGTCGAAGACGAAGCCCACAAACGACACATCAACTGGCGCTTCATACCAGCTGGAGCACCATTCATGGGAGGCGCCTGGGAGCGTCTCGTTCGCTCCGTGAAGAGTAGCCTGAACGCCGTGCTCACCGACCGAAAGCCTTCAGAGGAAGTACTCACCACCTTCCTCGCCGAAGTTGAGTTCACAGTCAACAGCAGGCCTCTCACCCACGTTTCGGTCGACCCAAATGACCCGGAACCATTGACGCCGAACCACTTTCTACTTCATGGGCCAGCCAGGGTGCCCGTGCCAGGGCAGTTTAGCGATGACGACTTGATAGGGAAAACTGCATGGCGAGCTTCGCAACGGCTCGCGGACATGTTTTGGGCTCGCTGGGTCAAGGAGTACCTCCCTGAACTCCAGAACCGGCGGGAGCCCCATGGACGCGGCCAAACAGTAAAAGTCGGCGACCTCGTTCAGATCGTCGATCCTAACTTGCCAAGAAACGTCTGGGTCCGTGGGAAAGTCGTCGCAACATTCCCGGGGCCAGACGACGTTGTACGAACCGTCGACCTCCAAACCAAAGGGGGAATCCTTCGACGGCCTGTTAAGAAGATAATTTCTCTACGTGTCGAGAGCGCCGAGACTTCGAACCAGAGCGTCGAGACTTCGAACCAGAGCGTCGAGACTTCGAACCAGAGCGTCGAGACTTCGAACCAGAGCGTCGAGACTTCGAGCCAGAGCGTCGAGACTGCAAATCAGAGCGCCGAAACCTCGAGCAACGTGACTGCACCACCGGAATAGGATGCGACAACCTCGCACGGCGGGAGAGATGTGCAGCACGACTAGTTTTAAGATAGATTTTAAGTACCAATGTAAATAATATAAGTTAATTTCGCTTTAAAAATAATAAAAGATAGGCAATAGGTAGGTAAATAATAGACACATAGAAAACCAATAGGTAAATGATAGGCACATAGAAAAACCAATAGGAAACCAATAGGTACATAATAGGTACATAGGAAACTAATAGGTACAAAGAAAACCAACGGGAAACCAATAGTAATAGATAAATACCTATCAAAACAAACAGTCTATAGAAACAGGTATAGGTATGTAGGTAAAACCGTTGGTGGACTTTGTACCGTAAGAAAGTTACCCCTACAAAAAACGAGGAGCTAAGCAATAGGTTAGAACTCTTCTAACAGCCAACCTTGGAAAGTTACACCTAAAAAAAAGGATAAGGAAGGCAACACTCGGCACTCTTCTTCTTTCCTATTGGTTTAGACGCAATAGACAGCTCCCTCGATCTACAACATTGTACTAGGTCACTGTAGGCTAATATAAATAGGGCAAAAATTGTCATCGATTATTATAGTTTTCAACAGTTCGAGTGTAAAATAGAAATAGTCTTCAAGTAATAAAGTTCTCTACAAGTACCAGGAATTCTCTCACTTCAACAATCCCAGTAACAGCATAAATGTACAGAGGTGGCAAGCAAAAACAATAGCAAATATAGTAATACAGTCCACTTAAAAATAGTGCTTCAGGTCATCCTGTACAATCACAATGCGACTTCTTCTTCGTATCGATAGTACAGGGGAAATAATTAGGTGGAGTCAGATCCGCCTATGCTGTCAGGATCAGATAGTTGGCGTTATTAGGTCAAAGCTGTTAGAGCCGGCCAGGTTAAGAGGTGCAGCGTAGTTTACTCGGGAGCCTCGCAGCGATGGCATGGATGGTTCTACATCTATACAGTTTGTTTGTTTGAACGCGATAATCTTAGGAACTTCTGGTTCGAATTAAAAAAATATTTTTGTGTTGGATAGTCCATTTGTCGGGGAAGGCTACAAGCTATTTTATATTTCTATATTCTCACGGAATTGGGAGTAACGCGAGTGAAACCCCGGAGCGCTGCCAGAAATTATTATAAAACAAAATACTAAAAACTAGCAATTAGATATCATTTCGCTAATGGTTTTCATATTAGGGTTCTCACTTCTCAGTTAATCGACGGAGTGATTCATTAAAATAGCCTACCTTTAATATGATAATCCAGGTCTCCAGCTATCTACTACCGAGTTTGATCGCAATAGTTCCAGTAAATTTTGCGTGAAGGACGAACATACAAACAAACACACACATTTATTAACACATACACTTCCATAATACTTATAATATTAATAGAATTTTTATTTTACTGCCACATATTTTGTTTAAATAGTATTCTAGAGAACGGAAAAATTCCAGATAATAGATAGATAGATAGATAGATAGATAGATAGTTTATTGGTATTCAAAATACAAGTCACAAAGTTTCTTAAAGTTATATCTAATGTATAACTTAACAAAATTATAATTATGCATGGTAAAATAATAATAAAAAAAAAAAACTAAATAATAACATTATGTATACATTGAATAATTAATTAATAATAAATAATAAAATGCAACAAATTGTCAAATAATTAATAAACAGTAACGCGTCATATAGAGTAGGCAAAATTTATCAATAATAATTATCGACGAATACTATAGGTTCGTAAAATTCATTAACATGATACATTGGTTTTTCGAGTAGCATTTTTTTAAGATGAACTTTAAACGACTGTATAGAGCATGTGTTTTTAATCTCGTCAGATAAAAGATTATATGTAATGGGAGCGTTAACATGAACCAACTTAGATGACTTCGCGAGGCGTTTGGTTGGAGGTTTTAACAGATGCCCTTTTCTAGTATGGAATCTGTGACATGCACCTTGCTGTTTGTATGCATCCAGATTTTTTCTAGCATACAGAGCCGACTGAAAAACAGACATCGCCGGGACTGTTAAAATATTCAGTGATTTGAAATATGGCTCTGCCGACGCAAGTCGTGATACTCGTACTATGGCCCTCACCGCTCTCTTCTGCATCCTGAAAGCACGCTCCCATTCAGCAGCGCGCCCCCACAACTCGATGCCATATTGAAGCAGAGAGTGTACGGATGCGAAATAGCAGCCACGGACCATCTCAACCGGGAGAATGGCTGATAGCCGCCACAACGCAAAGCATGCTCGACCTATCTTGTCACATAACACATCGATGTGCTTTTCCCATGTCAATCCACTGTCTAGGCAAAAACCTAGGAATACAGTGGATTTAACCTGCTCAACACTTCGACCGTCGACGCTAACTGTAATCTGACGACATCTGTGGCCTGATAAGTTGGTGTACAGAAAATGCGTTTTGCTTGTGTTTAGTACCAGACCATTGATTTTGAACCACTCATTAAGTCGATTCGCTACTCTATTCAACTTAGCTTCTAGCAAGTCAATACTTGGCGCTTCAACTACAGCCGCGACATCGTCTGCATACATTAGTACCTGGCACTCTTGGACACACTCTGGTAGATCGTTCATCAATAATGTAAACAAGATGTTTGAGAGTGATGACCCTTGTGCTACACCAATGCTTGCAGATATCGGCTTGGATTTGACTTTACCTCCATCAGCGACCACGACTTGCTGTCTACCCACCAAGAAATCCTTTATAAGCGCCAATGCAGGTCCATCAATGCCGTAGTGCACCAGCTTAGCAGCGATTAAACAATGGTCGGCAACGTCAAAAGCCTTCGACAGGTCACAGAAAATGACGGCAACGTGTTGTTGACGTTCGCGAGCATCCACCATCTTCCGCACGAGGTCACGCACAAGGTCCGTTGTTGACCTTCCCGCCCTGTATGCGTATTGCCTCTCAGAGAGCGCACAAGTCTCATTGAGATATTGCGTTAGACGTGAGCTTAAGCCGAATTCCAGTAATTAACTTATTAACTTATTATAAACGCTGCATGTTCTTCAGAGAAGATCTGCCGCTTCTCAACTTTATAGTTGCTGCACTCTGCAATTTTTTTAATATGATTTAATACATCCGTTTCGGTGGTTTGTGGTCTAAATGACCATGCCTGTATGTGTTTTATTCTCTCGGCGGCCTGGAGATCATCACTACCATTCCCAGAGCCGATCATCACCGATCGTGAGGATCTATACTTGTGGCGTCTCCGAATCACTTTCCAGTCAATGTCCGCGTCGTCGTTTGCCGCAGAGTTAATGGCCACACAATTTAAGTCATCAACCACAGCAACTTCATCAGCTGATTGCTTCGGTTGCCCTCGGCTCGCCTCGGATGTATTCGCCGACGTCGCCGGCTCGGGTGTGTTCGCTATCGTCACCTCGGGTATTTTCGCCGTCGACGCACGAGTTCCCACAGCGCTGGATCGCTTCGTAACTGCTGCATAATCACCCTTGGCAGCAGTATTCGTCTTCGTTGTCCGCGCCGGCATCTCTGAGGCCGCGGCTGCAAGCGCTTTAAGTCGCGCTTGACGCACTGGCCGTTGCTGCAGCGCTGACTTGGTCGGTGCACCGTTCGTAGTGGGAAGATTTGTTTGCTTATCAAACTGTTGCTTCATACCCTCTAATTCTTTCCGTAACTGATCTATTACCTCGTATTGTTTGCTTAATTGCGTGTTTTGTTGATCCAACTTGCCGTCCATCACTATTATTTTATCACTCAGGTTAGTAATTACCTTTGTCAACTCGCGTATGGTATTATCAAGCGCTTTTATCGCCATTATCGAATTTTAAGATGCGCACCTCTCAGAACACAACCAAACGTTACGGTAGCAAACTACCCCCTAATATTATGTGCCATTCATTCATAACAGACAGATATGGACAAATATAGACAAATGAAGTTTTTACCCCACCCGGGTGGGCCGTCACAATGGTCACCATGCCGTACTGCCAAACACAGGGTTGCGAGTTCGATTCCCGCCACAGACAGATATTTGTCTGTGGCCTGGTTGTTTCTATAAATCTTATGTATATATTTACAAAAGAAAAGCATATAAGTAGTATATCCGTTGTCTAGCATCCATAACAAATAAATAAATAAATAAATCTAGTTACTTAGCTAGATGGCGATGTGTGAAAGGTCCTGTAATATTTATTTCTTCGTGTAGTATTCAATTGTGTCAGTGATAAAACGAAAACGACTGAAGGAAGTCAACAATAATACAGTGCTTCATTTGATGTATAGGTACGTCAGTGCGCTGATTGTGGCGCCGCCATCTTATTTATTGTTTTGTGTCTATAAATAGGAATATAATGACGGAACGTGGTTCATTCTGTTGCGGTAGCTTCATGAAGTTTGAACTTTTTAATGGTGGCACAATTTATTTGAGTTAATTAGTTTATTACCTTTAAATAATAGATTAGGCGTTGTAGTAAAATAACGCTGATGGGTATGTAATTTATATGATTAAAATAATGTTCTAATGATAAGTGCCTTCAAGCTTTACATCTTCAAGCTTTAAATCAAATTGTAGACAAGGAGTTCAGTTAATCGATTTACTTAGCTTTTGTCGACTATACACAAGCAACAGCCTGCAACATTCAACAGTTTGTATCATCACACTGTTTTGGTGAAACTTTAGGCAGCGAAATGAACGTCTCGGTGAATCATTTATTGTTGCATTGGAGGTGGTTGGAGTCAGTGCACTTTACGTGCATTCATATACTGTGTTGTTACAGTGCGATACTGACGTTACCGCTGTTGTCGTTAGACTTAGGATACAACAGTTTGAATGCGAGTGTGGTTGCGGAGCTAGCCTCGCTCACCGATCTGAGGAACCTCTCGCTGGCCGGTAACAAGGAGCTCGGCGATGTCTGTGACGTCAGCGACAGTAGTGTCCCAGGTAATTTTAACAATTATTTGAAGTATCTTCTTCATTTTGCCTTGTTATCAAATTACCTACTTTTGAAAATTATTGTTGTGCTGTTAGCGCTGAGCAAGTGGGCAGTGTATGCCGTACTTCAGCACACAACCCATCTCGCAATTAGATATACGTTATTTTGTTAATACATCTAAACTTGTTGTGTGCATATTGTAGTGCAATAAACTAATACCTATCTATCTACTTATAGGTAAATCTCCGTTGACCTCGTTGTCAAAATTGGAGCGACTGGAGTTGTATAACACCAGCATCTCGGTCATCTGCAGCGACTGGCGCGAGGACATGGTGAACCTCAAGTACCTCGACCTCAGTAACACGAAGCTTGGCAACCTGACGGTGAGTAGCGAGGGGAGTAGGGAGGAAGGAGTGCAATCACTCGAGTGATGCGTCTGTTGCTTGTCCACAGTATGACGAAATGCGGTACAACCGCAACGTACCCGCCGTGGTGGAGCTCTCCGGCACGTTACACTTCACTGCAGACGACTACGACAGAGCCGCTGCAGCCGCCGCACTGGCCCCACCCAAGAAGGATGTTACCATAATATTAAGTACGCATACATTCTACAATTGGTGAAATTTCAGAACCTAGCAAGGGACACCTCCTAAAACAACGGGTTTTTGCTGCACCCATGTCGCATCGATTCACATCGTCATTATTCATTTGCAACTTAGTCGTAATTCGAGACCAATTTCATAAACCTAATCAGTGATATGAACAACTTCTAAGGCTTAGACGTTGCACTAACGAGTATTTGAGTGAAAAAATCGGACAAAAATATTTAATTTATTTATATCATTTTATGTGCAATTAAATTAAATAAAACACAAAGTTTGACCAATATAATAATTATATATTTAAAATTTTACATCTTTTTACATTTTTAGGATTCTTCAACTTCTTCTTCGTCGGAACTTTCGTCTTCGCTTTGTCTATTTTTAAATACCGTGCTGGCAGACATCATTTCTATTGCCTCCTTTGAGAAAGGCTGTCTTTTTTTATTTTGCGTCTTTCTGCTGCAGCTGATAAATGGATCTGAACTTAAAAGAAGTCTGTTTATTATATGTATGTTGCAGTCTCTGCGCGAAAATTTGCGGGAAAAATGTAATCTGTATTGCCTAAAATGTTTGTTTCGGGCTTCAGCTGCCTCTTCCGATAACTGGCCAATAGGTAGGAGTGCATGAGCTATTACTTCACCTCCATGTATCAAAATTTTGTGTATGGTTGGTGACATGGAATGCCAACCATACAGATCGACATATATTATTGCAGTTTCATTTGCGTATGCTTCAAATTTTTCTACATCAATGTTATTGCCACTTGATATTACTTCTAATATAACTTTAAACCTTTTTATTAAATCGACATTGATGCCAGTTATTCTTGAGGAGCATTCCGGATCTGCAAAAAATCTCCTTGACGTGTTCCCGTCATTAGTGTTCCCAAACCCTGCTTTGGGAACATCTACGAGTAATCCCATTTCCTCTTTAAAGGCTTTTTGTAGTTTTTCTTTAGTCTCTTTTACAATTCTTTTTTCTTCTGTAGACCGTGCTTGCCATTTTTGTAAAGGCAATTTATAGGCTAAATGTAAAATAGATTCGAAAAATCGAATTCTTGCGTGAAGAATTGATAATCCAAACTTCAACGTTTCTACTTTACTTTCTTTTTTAATTAATTTATTAAAATCCTTCGAAGTCTGTCCGCAAATGTAGCATCTCATTGTAGATGAGGTGTCTGTAGCAGCATTACATACCTTGCCATCAATCATGGTAAGTAACAGTTTATGTTTTATTTTGCTGCCATCAATTTCTGTCTCCTGGAGCTGTTCGGCTTAGTTTTCAATGTATTGTATTTCTTGTTTTGTGATATCTTTTGTTTCATTTATAAATCTTATACGTATGGGTCTGCAGAATCTGACTGAAGACGGAACCGGATTTTGCCAAATGATTTTTTTCTCCTCTTCTTCAATGATAACAGATAGTCTTAGAGGCACTAGTGAGCTTTGAAAAATATTTGCATCACTATCTCCGTGATTTTCGAATTTTGCTTGTATTGTGTCTGCTGAGATCCGTCACATCCCCTTTTCGAAATTAACACCATATTTTGTTTTTCTTCTTCAGTGCATGACGTATTGACAACCTCCGCTATATATTTGTACAAGCGCAATGCAGTGTGATTTAGTAATGCTTGAAGTTTAACTTCTGCGCTTGTCTCGGTGACATGTATTGATTCTTCCTCGGGATAACATTCAATCTTAGCCATTTGTATGACAGAATAGCATGGGTAAATAGCTTTACCAGATCTGTGGATTATTTCCCATTGTCTTCTAGTGAAATCACCTTCAACAAAGATAGCCAGTGCTTCTGCTGGCGTATATTTTTTTACAGTTGTTTGCTTCTTGGTACTAGAAATAACTTTTCTAAGTTTAGTAGCTCTGGTGGGTGAAGCCATTAATTCTTTAATTATTTTTGATGCATCTTTATTTCCTGAAGTGCTCTGACTCACGCCAGCAGCATAAGTCAACTCCTCGACAGATACTTGTTCACGCAGATCTTTTGTTTTTCTCCGTTTGCTACGGTCACACACATCTTCAAATGATTTTTTTGGACGTCCAGGTTTTGGTAAGGTCATTTCAGGCCAGTTAGGTAATTCTATCGAAGATGTAAGCCACACTTCATTACTTTTAAAAACCGTTCTTCTTTGTATGAAGCTCCTCTCCACTTCTTTTTGAATTCACTTTTAAAGTGCTTCAAACCATTTACCATTTTATGTTTCTCATGTTCCGGACAATTTGTCAATTGGACAAGTCTATCTTCAAACAATGAAAACTTTTCTTCTATTTTGTGGCCCTTGAATTCATTCAAGATCTCCCACAATGCTCTTCTAGTAAATATCTTGATAGTTCTCGAATTATCTGTACGACAAATAAATAAATATATTAACTTAAAATAATTGTGTAATTTTTACGTACAATTTAAAAGTCATATAAAACAAAATGGCGGACGTAGGCGGATGGTTTTATTATGATTTACAATAGCCAACAAATCAATTATTATATTGTTATAAAAGTTGTAGCCCGACAAGACACGACATATACAGAAAAACACGATTGTTTGAAAAAGTAAAGCAAAAAAATGTACCTAAATTGTAACTGTTTTAATATCACATAAAAATATAAATTTTATACGACAAAGTAATCATGTAATATTTTAAAATGTAGTACATACCTTCTTCTGCCATATCCAATAAAAGTTTTTTCTAAATTGAACCACACAAACACACAACTGTGAAGCGAAGTTATAGTGCGAACAAAAGTGCCGAAAACAAAGACATGCGACTCCACGAACGGCTGAGTTTCGACTGATTTGTTAAAACAGGTCTAGAGTGGGGGGATTTTTAATGGCCGCCGTCTAAAAGGTCGGTTACCTGGCTATAGGAACAATAGCTTACATGACACTTTTGAATAAGTTGCACATTTTTACTTATGTCCGATTTTATTGATCTAATAATCGTTAGTGCGTTGGAGGGAATTCCCTTGCGAGGCTTAGACTCCAAGTCTCACAAGGGAAATCCCTCACTAGGTTTTTAAAACTGTCGTGCGTATTGATAGGTTTTGAAAAACACATTCGCACGCTAACGTTAGTAAATGACAAATCGTAAAAGGACAAGCAGTATTCGTTTGTTTTTGGTAAATATCAAAATAAAGATTCCTTAATCGTATCTTAGCTATACAGCAAGGATATTATGGTGGGCAGCTTCCTAGCAGGGAAAGGGTGACTGAATGACTAAGATCTACTGTGGAGGCATTAGAACAAAATTTTTGGACGCATGATATGAATCCATTTCTTGGCTATCCTAATTTACTTTTTTCCCTTGGTAGATATGGAAATTGTACAGCTGTGTCGCCTGTACTGGCTTACAAACGCGCTGAAACGTGACTTGATGCCGGTGCGGTGCGAAGGTTTCCTATAAACTTAAATACCAATACAGCACCATGTATAGCAGCAACAGACTGACGCTAAGTACAGTTCGCGCCGAAGACCTGTTATGTCCCAGTAGAGAGTCATGTGCTGCGGTACCATTCGTTTGCGACTGCGGAATGGCGGGTACCGACCGGGCACTGCTGCGCATCAACTGCAGCGGTATCGAGCTGGACCGCGTGCCACGACTACAATCGCTCGCTGCGAATATTAATGCAGTTGATCTAGTGCTCTCCAACAACTCTATCACCGAGCTGGTCGTCGAAGATCTCCCGCCCTACCTCCGGGTAAGTATCACGCCCCCTCCCCGCACTTCCACCGCCACCCGCTCCGCCCGCTCACCTTCGACCCTCGTTCCTGCTCCAGGTGCTCGATCTGCGCAACAACTCGATCAGCTACATGACCGAGACGACGGCGCACGCGCTCGTGTCCGGCACCAAGAGGCGCGTGCTGCTCGCGGGCAACCGCCTAGAGTGCTCGTGTCGTGCGACGCCGGCGCTGCGCGTGCTGCGCGACCACGCCGCCGTGCTCGTCGGGTACGACACGCTGCGGTGCGAGGACGGAAGGACGCTCGAGGACGCGATAGACGCCTGCTCGACACCTGCAGCTCTACGCTAGTTATAAGTTGGGATACTGAAGTGTGTAACTTAATTTGTACCTATGTTTGTTTGTTCGCTATAACTTGAGTATTTATAATCTTTGATCGGAGATAGGATGGTTACGGGGTTCAATTGTATATTATCTAAACCATTTATACATCTAAACACACGAAAAATCTCATCAAAATAAGTCGAGCTACCGAGCTGTCGCGAGGTACGAACCACTGGGCAAACAGTTCAAATTCTTGAGTTTAATATTGGTTAACATTTTTAATATTGCTCACTAGGTAACTAATAAAACGTTCTGTGTCATACTTACAAAGACTTTTTTAACCTATGTTGTCCCACGGCTGGGCAAATGTCTCCTCCACAGTCCACACCCTGCCTTCCTTCATACCTCGGTCCTGGAGTAAACATAGCACGTCTCCAAGAAACAATACTAACCTTTGTTAGAGGTTGCGTACCTTCTAACATAGAGATTAGATTAGCTACATCCTTATATCTGTTACAAGTTATGAGGTATACATACACTCTGCTGACCGATTCCAAAGACTTATAATTTTTAAAGATAAGATATTTTTTATTCAAAAATACAGTAAGTAGGTACTAAGTATATTATATTAAACATAGGTACAAAATTTTGCTTAAATCTATGTCCACGTGTGCCTGAACTAGGTGATCCTGTGTTTCAGGCGACATGACGTGATGATAAATATTTAAACTAAAACTAAAAATGACCACTTATTATTAGACACGAAAATTAATTAATGTATAAAAATGCATGTTTATCTCGAAGATGTTTATGTATAGGTAAACAGAAATAAATTAATATATCGAATTTAAGTAGGTACCTACCTACATTTTTTTACAGGCTTTTTTTACAATTTATGTAGTTAAGTGGAAAAATATTTGATAGAGCATTTAGAATTACATACAATAAATAGAGACGGCCCTAGGAACATAATATAGAATTTATGTGTGAAAGCAAAGTTGATTCATGGTTGACGGCAAACTATATCACTCCTTCTTATATTATTAGTAAAATCAGTAGTATAGGGAAAGGCTGCATGCTGCTTTAGTACAATGCTTACTACCTGTTGAACTGTTAGTACATGACATGATTTGTACAGGAGATCAAGGCCAATTCTCATAAATAATATTGTTCAAATTACATTTCAATATCATTTCGATCACAAATAATACCCTCAAAGTAGCTCAAAGTTTGCTTTTTGTAAAAAACTTTAAGCTGACTGACTTTAAGGGTATCTTTTGCAATCGAAATGCAATCGGAATGATATTGAAATGTAATTTAAACAATGTTATTTACGGGAATTGGCCTTCTGTGTGGAAAGAAAAAGGAGTTCAATGTTCGGCGGCCATTTTGAATTACATATCCAAGCATAATTGATACGTTGTACTTAGAAGAATAAGAATATCAAACGTCATCGTCGATACATTTATTGCCTTAGCTGTGAACACAAAACAGGCCAAGTGCGAGTCGGACTCACGCACGATGGGTTCCGTACCATTATATTCTATAGTAAGCTATATTATGCATGTATTATACATATAAACCTTCCTCTTGAATCACTCTATCTATTAAAAAAACCCGCATCAAAATCCTTTGCGTAGTTTTAAAGATTTAAGCAGTCAAAGGGAAATAGGGACAGAAAAAGCGACTTTGTTTTATACTATGTAGTGATAGTGATTGCGATATATATATTTTTTTTAATTAAGTTTATTCCAAATAAAAATACCAAAAGCCTGATTACCTGTGATGATTTTAAACACTTAAATTTCGTTGATTTTTTACATAAAGTAATTTTAAGAGAATCGTGAGCTCTCGATACGCGGCGAGAGTAGGTATTTTCAAAAATGACCCGTATCGTGCTATAGAGAGAGTTTAAGTTCGGACGTAATTGCCTACATTGTGCTTTTCAAATAATGTTGCTAGCCGTAACGTTTTTACCCCCTTTATCCTTCACAAAATGAAATAAATTTGGTCTCATTTAATTCACTGCATCTTATTCTAGGTTTATACGTTTTCTTTTTCTTTTTTGTGTTGGGCAAGCGACTAACTCAACTATCCAAAACCACAGAAAACCAGTTTGGGTTCACAGCCGGGAGGTCAACCATAGAGGCTATACAGCCGATCAGAATACCTACTAATGGACAAGTACAGGATTAATAAGGAAAACCTCTATTTAGTGTTTATTGACCTTGAAAAGGCGTTCGATAGGGTCCCACGGAAATGAGTGTGGCAGGCGTTACGCGAGAAAAACATCCCTGAAACTTATATTGCCCTAGTACAGGACATGTACGATGGTATCAACACCCAGGTAAAGAGTTCATCGGGGGTTAGTGCTCCGTTTCAAGTCCAGGTTGGTGTACACCAGGGATCAGCGTTAAGCCCTCTTCTATTTAACCTGACTATGGACTACATCACTAAAGACATTCAAGCCGAGATTCCCTGGTGCATGCTGTACGCTGATGACATCGCGCTTATCTCCAAAAACGCAGAAGACCTACAGAACAATTTCAACATTTGGCTGACTGAACTGGAAAAACACGGGCTGCGTATTAGTAGAACAAAAACGGAATACATGGAAAGTGATTTTGGTGGTACTGAAACGACAGGTCATAACATTCGTATTGACAACACACACCTACCCAAAGTTTCACAATTCAAATATCTAGGTTCTATGCTCACAACGCATGCGCAAATAGAGGAAGATGTTGATCAGCGAATAAATAAATACAGCCTGGTTGAAATGGCGTTCTCTGACTGGTGTGCTCTGCGACCCTAAAATGCCCGTTAAGACCAAGGGAAGAGTTTATAAAACCGCAGTAAGACCCGCGATGATGTACGGAGCAGAGTGCTGGACCACCAATAAAAAGTACGAGTAGCAGCTTCACTTAGCCGAGATGATATTGCTACGCTGGGCTGGAGGTGTAACGCGACTCGATAGGGTTAGAAACGAGTACGTTTCGTTTAAAGTAGCACCTGTTGTAGACAAGCTCAGGGAGAGTACACTTCGGTGGTACGGCCATATAATGCGAAGGGAGGATGGCTACTCAGTGAGAACTGTTCTAAATATGCCCACGAAGCCCCGGGGAAGAGGAAGAAGACCGCCCGCCACCTGGTGGACCAATGTTGCTAGGGACATTAAGGCTCTCGATATCTCTCCAATGACAACCCAGGATCGATGGACCTGGCGGAAACGTACAAGGAGGCCCGACCCCAACTAAATTGGGAAAGGGGCAGGACAAAGAAGAAGATACGTTTTTCTTTTTTGGTAATTCAGTTTAGTCTATTAAAAAACTATTGAAACGCTCGATGAAGTTTTTAAGTTAAAAATATAGATATTCAGATACTAATAACTTTTATTTTAGTCAATATTTCTTTAAAATAAAAACGGTTAAACCTAGTTTTCCATTAGATCTAGAACATTTTCAAAAATTATCAAAATCGTACTTCGTTTATGGGGGGAAAACGTTACCGCTATTTGTATGGAAATTTAGAGCTTCACAGTGGTCTTAATTTGATTACATTCTTTAATTAAAATAGTCCTAATCTTTTTTTTAATTAAGATAAGATAATTTTTTTAAGATAATATAATTTTTATTTAGAAATACATCCTGCCTAGCATGAAGACCAAAACACGATACGATAAAGCGATATCACGCGATATAACTACATCAACTCTCAAAATATGATACATAAAGCCGCCATGTTGATTTTTTATTATAAATTGCGATAAAAATTATGATAAAAATTCAACATGGCGGCTTTATCTATCATATTTTGAGAGTTGATGTAGTTATATCGCTTTATCGTATCGTGTTTTGGCCTTCATGCTAGGCTAGCAGAACAATATTAAACATATGTACAAAATGTTGCTTAAATCTATGTCCACGTGTGCCTGAACTAGGTGATCCTGTGTTTCAGGCGACATATTGTGCTGATAATTTAAATTAAAACTAAAACTGACCACTTATTATTAGACACGAAAATTCAATGTATAAAAATGCATGTTTATGTATAGCTAAACAGAGTTAATAATATTATTCATCGAATCTCAGTTAGGTTTGTCCAAATAAAAATACCAAGTTAATAGTGAATCAGACCGGAATTATTATCAGCTCAGAGGATCCGACCGGAATAACTACAAACGTTGATTTTTAGAGTAGAGTACACAAAAGGACCATGATGTCCCGGCCATCATGAGCTCAAGTTTTATAAAATAAAACTACATATTAAAAAAATCACAATTCTTTATTCATTTTTATTACAAACTCAACAACCTCTATTTTACCAAATAACTACATAATTAAGAAAAATATAGCTACCTAAACCATGTATCTACGATGCGTTTAAATTAACAATAGGACTGGCCTAGCGCCATCTCGTAGTGTCGCCACAAGGACCGACTCTTCGTGCGCGAGGCGGACTCGCACTTGGCCGGTTTTTAGGGTTCCGTACCTCAAAAGGTAAAAAAGGAACCCTTATAAGATCACTTTTGTCTGTCTGTCCGTGCGTCACAACCGATTTTCTCAGGAACGAGTAGTCCTAGTCCCCCTTATTCCAAAACGAGGTTTAAGGATAGTCCGAGATGTGGATTTAAACCTTAGATTTAGACACATAATTACTCGTGAACTATACCTAGTCTAAACACAATCCCTATCGATTATACAGGGTCATTGGTAATTATACTAGCAAGCTGTTGAGGGCTACTTCTGTGCACCTAAACAAACAACTTTTGTTCACAGACTTTTGGAAATTCGAACATTTTTTTGAAAATTTTGAGGTTATGTTTACCTGAAAATCAGCTGTTCCATACACGGAGAGGTCATTAACCTTAAAATTTTACTTATTTTTTAAGTTTTATCTACTGCTCTTAGTCTGAATGGCCTTTGTTTTAAAAAATCAGCTGTTTTTCGAATTTACATAACCTCAAAATTTTCATTTTTTTTTTTCGAATTTCCAAAAGTCGTAGTATAAAAGTTGTTTGATAAGGTGCACAGAAGTAGCCCTCACCGGCTTGCTAGTATAATTACCAATAACCCTTTAAAGGGATAGTGTTTGAACTATAGTTCACGAGTAAATCTGTGTCTAAATCTAAGGTTTAAATCCACATCTCGGACTATCCTTAAACCCCGTTTTGGAGTAAGGGGGATTATGTTCTTGTAACAGAGTTTTAAGTAAAGATATCACTAATGTTGCTAATGGAAAAGCAAGAACACTTCAAAGGAGAACATTCGTGTTTTTAACAAAAAATACCCACAAAAAAAAATGCCAGCCAGTAAAAAAAAATGTTTCTATCTTGTAGATAATAACATTTTAAACAATGTTTACTAAGGCAACAAAGAGCTACGATCAACCATCGTTGAGTTATTTTACATTGAAAACCCAAAAAAATGAATTTTATAGAGATCCGTTTGACCACTTTTAAGATTACCTACTACAGAAAAAATATAAAAATAAGTAGTAAATAGATAAGCTTTGTCTGTTTTTATTATATTTATATACATAGGTATATCCAATTTTATTGTATAAGGTAGGTACTGTACTATACTATCATTTATTTATTATTTATTTAGAATAAAATAAACAGTGGCTAACAGTCTACTAAAGCGTCGCTGTTCCCACAAAACTACAATCTTGGAGTCTTCAAATCTAGAGTGAATAGGTACCTTCTAGGCGAGCATGCTACATCTTCGACCTCATCTTCGCTTCCCATCAGGTGAGATGAGGTCAAATGCAAGCCTATATTGTTTAAAAAAAAAAAAACCAAAACGCACACTATTTTAAGTTACTGCTAAGGTACACTCTAAGATTCCGTACAACTAGGTATAATTCAACTAGGTATCATAGTAGGTAGGTACTAATTATATACGGCTAATCCCACTAAAACTTCTGAAAGGATTATTGGATATACCTTTGTATATACATATTATATAATACATACAAAGCTTATCCATTTACTACTTATTTTTATATTTTTTCTGTAGTAATATCTTAAAAGTGGTCAAACGGATCTCTATAAAATTCATTTTTTTGGGTTTTCAATGTAAAATAACTCAACGATGGTTGATCGTAGCTCTTTGTTGCCTTAGTAAACATTGTTTAAAATGTTATTATCTACAAGATAGAAACATTTTTTTTACTGGCCGGCACCTTAATTTTTGGGTACGATTTGAATGATGTCCTTTGATTCCCTTTACCGGCAAAGCTTCCCATCACAGCTTCCCATAGTACAATGACCTCACAAAATGGCGACAAATCCTAATATATTTTAAATCGCATATTATTACTTACTTATTTACTTACAACATAATAAATTAACAATAAAAATGAACCCTATTAGGGTTCCGTACACAAAAGGTAAAAACCGGACCATATTACTAAGACTATTAGCTGTCTGTCACCAGACTGTATCTCATGTACCGTGATAGCTAGACAGTTGACATTTTCACAGGTGATGTATTTCTGTTGCCGCTATAACAACAAATACTGAAAACAGAATATATTGGTAAGGAACCCTTCGTGCGCGAGTCCGACTCGCACTTGACCGGGTTTTTTATTTATCTATAGAAATTTACAAAAAGATACGTAACGAGAAGAATCTTAAATGAGAGGTTTTGAACTATTAGTTCCATTATGTCTCCTTAGATGTCGCCACTAGGTGGACGGGAAAATAAACAAAATGTACGATACAGGATTTAAATAAATATTGCAAGACATTCCACACATCGCCATCTAGCCCCAAGCTAAGTAACTAGACTTGTGTTATGGGTGCTAGACAACGGATGTTACTATACTTGTATACTTTTCTTTTGTAAATTTATACTTATATACCTAGAAACAACCAGACCACAGACAAATGTCTAAGCATGAATACTTGTCTAAAGCGGGAATCGAACCCGCAACCCTGTGTTTTCAGTCCGGCATGGTGAACATTGTACCAACTGGGTCGTCAAAACTACCATGATTACTGGTTAAACATAAATAAATAAATAATGTAGGACTTTTCACAAAGCGCCATCTAGCCCCAAGCTAAGCAACAGTGTTATGGTGACCAGACAACGAATAAAAAAACATTTTGTTCGCCTAAAAAAAATATTTATATGTACAGATATTTGTTCAACCAATTAACAATGGCAGTTTAAATTCCTGTTTTTACGTTTTGTTTATTTGGCCATCTACCTAGTAGCGCCATCTATGCGGACAAAATGGAACTAATAGTTCAAAATCCTAAAAAAAATTACGTCTAACAATTTTAATTCTAAATCAACTGTTTCTTTAAATATTTTCAAAAATAAAATGCATCAATTTTTTTACCGAAACGTGAATTCATTAATCTTTTAGAACTTAATTAAACTAGTAAAAAATAAAGAAACAAATTTTTTATAGATTTTTTTCAAAACATAAAGAAAAAGTATTTAACTAAACAAAAAAAAATTTAAAAACCACGTGAGAGTTCCAAAGGTAGTACACATCCTAACTAAGTTTTTAAGACGATTCATTGTTTTCATGCGTATTATTCCAACTGACTTAATGAGAAATATATTTGCCGCGTAGCTCAGTCAGAGTAAAGACCATAGTCGCAATCCTCACTTTCAATCCTTGGCTGTAAGTACGTAGTATAAGGTTCGAATCTCGTTGTAAAAAATAATTTCAAAATAATAAATGCCCAGTAAATATCAACCCCAAAAATAAACTAGCTAATTTCCCAGACTTTATACGCAACAAATTATGTTACGTTTTTAAAGATCTATCCGTAAATGACCGATTCAAAATAGGCGTAGTAAGGTACTGTCGGCTGCATAATTGTAAACCCACCGTAGAGCTCCAAAACGGATGTTATAAGAATATTTTCAACACGAGCAAGATTCTAGACACCTGCTTTAGGTGAAGTTTAAAGTCTTCTAATTTATCAATAATTATTAATCAAACAAAAATTATTAGAATGCAAACATTTCAGTAATTGTAATTTCCGAACTCTACCGAGGGCTGCAATTATGCATCCGACGTACTAGTACGTACGTATTAAAAACTAAAAATTACGTAAAAATATTAATAACTACACATATCAACAAAGTCTAGGGAACACGATTAAAATAGTGTTTTTGGGAAAAAATAGTTTTTTTTTTTCGGTTTTTTGTTTTGAGTGTTGCATGTCAATAGAAGCGGAATTTTATACTCTTTTTAATGCTGATTTACTCTTTTTAATTATTAAAGGGTTGCCATAGAAAAATTAATAAAATCACAGCATTAAAAAGAGTATAAAATTTCGCTTCTATTGACATGCAACACTCAAGACAAAAAACCGAAAAAAATACTATTTTTCCCCAAAAACACTATTTACCCGTGTTCCCTAGACTTTGTTGATGTGTTTATTTAAAACAGGGGCCTTATGGTGCCCGCATATTGATACGCGCCGAGCGCGCAGAATTTTTGCCGTCCACGGAAAAAGGTACCTTATAATAATAGAGATAAGGTACATTTATTCGTTTATTTATTTCAGAGTCGGCCGCCTCTGACGATGCGAACGACTCTGATGACGTCATCGGAAATATAAATGTAGATACCTTATCTCTATTATTTTAAGGTACCTTTTTCCGTGGACGGCAAAAATTCGACGCGTGTGGCGCGTATCAATCTGCGTCCACCTTTATTCTGCTATTTGGCCAACCATTGTCATTATATCGAGACTCTATTGATATTATATCGAGATTGTGACTTTATTTGGTATTCTGCTAAAGTTTTAGAGAGAGATTGATGAGATTGCATAGTGCGCGCGAACGCATAGAGCCGGAAATAAGACGCTGATTCGCTAGTGAAAAGAGCAGCACAAAACTGACCAATCATAGGGCCGCATTTAGCGCAGTGCGTTCACTTATCCAAGAGAAACTTAAGTACTGTTTGAGAAATTTTCAATAACTTCAAAACAAATTAATATAAGTCAACTTTTTAGCATATTTCTGGACCTCAACCACATAATATTAGTCCTAAATGACAGTTTTTAGACTTTTGCCATCGAAATATCTGTAAAAGTCACTTCAAACAAAAACACAGAAGTACTTAAGTGACTTTTAACACCAAAATATCTTTAAAAGTCACTTTAAATCAACGAAATATAAATAAAAGCTACTTTTTAACATCGAAATTTACGTAAAAGTCACAATAATTCACCAAAATATAACTAAAAGTCACATAAAATCATTGAAATATTTGTAACAGCACTTTTTAAAACACAAAAGTACTAAAAGTGACTTTTAACACCGAAATATCTGTAAAAGTCACGTTAAATCAACGAAATATAAATAAAAGTCACTTTTAAACATCGAACTTTCGGTATAAGTCACAATAATTCATCAAAATATCACTAAAAGTCACATTAAATCATTGAAATATTTGTAAAAATGCTTTTTATCATGAAATAAGATAATAATTAGATTAAGTTTCAAAGGCTCATATTATGTAATAAAATCATTTGTTAATGTAACTTTTAACACCGTTTAATGTGACTTTTATTTATATTCAAGTAAAAGTCACATTAAATCATAAAAATATTTAAAAAGGCGCTTTTTATCATGAAATTATATTTTAAAGTCACTTTTAAGAATGAATTATAACTAAAAGCTAATTTTTAACATCGAAATATCTGTAAAAGTAACTTATTACAATTGAAATATCACTAAAAGTCACTTTTTACAATCGGAACATCACTAAAAGTCACTTTTTACGATCGAAATATCTCTTTAAGTCACTTTTTACAATTGAAATATCACTAAAAGTCACTTTTTACAATCGAAACATCACTAAAAGTCACTTTTTACGATCGAAATATCTCTTTAATTCACTTTTTACGATCGAAATATCTCTTTAAGTCACTTTTTACAATATAAATATAACTAAAAGTCACTTTTTACAATCGAAACATCACTAAAAGTCACTTTTTACGATCGAAATATCTCTTTAAGTCACTTTTTACAATTGAAATATCACTAAAAGTCACTTTTTACAATCGGAACATCACTAAAAGTCACTTTTTACGATCGAAATATCTCTTTAATTCACTTTTTACGATCGAAATATCTCTTTAAGTCACTTTTTACAATAGAAATATAACTAAAAGTCACTTTTTAAAATCGAAACATCACTAAAAGTCACTTTTTACGATCGAAATATCTCTTTAAGTCACTTTTTACAATCGAAATATAACTAAAAGTCACTTTTTACAATCGAAATATCACTAAAAACTCTTTCACTGGTCTGAGCTACCTTGCCCAAGCGTATACTCTCTAAAATTATAATCCTGGGTACCGTGAATAGTTCTAACATGGATTCTTAAATACGATGGCCTCGTAAAGAACTTGTAGCATATATGACATTGATATTTCTTCAATCCCTGATGCGTCTCTAAGTGCCTCTTAAGTTTACCCTTAGTGATGAAACCCTTACCGCATTGCTGGCAAATGTAAGGTTTTTCCTTAGTATGAGTGAAGCTGTGCAATTTTAAGTAGTAATGGAGTTTGAAGCTCTTCGAACATATCTGAAAAGAAATAAAATTATTATTTTAATATTTATTTATTGAAGTGAAAACTTCTTTAGCGGCGTTGAGCACTTTTTCTGTAATGGGTATAAAATCTTAAACTCGCGTCAGGACACGTGACCTGATCGAAAAAACGTAAGACGGATGGAGAGTAGACAGCTATCCCCTCTCTACGGCGCGACGAAAATGTATGTCTGGGCCTACTGTTTTTAATTTGGCTGTGAGTGTATTAAGACGTACATATGGTATTTTTTAACGGACGACTATTGGCGGACGACAAATGTCGGACCACAAATGTCGGACGACAATTTGTTGGACGACAAATGTCGGACGACTATTTGTTGGACGACAAATGTCGGACGACTATTTGTCGTCCGACTATTTTTCTTTTTTCATCTAAAACTCTTTTTGCGTATGTTCTCGCGACATATGAGATTTTACACAGATATACAGTTTTCACTTCTGCCTGCACTCCCGGAGTGCGCTGTTTTTTTATTTATAAATTTTGCCTACTCAATATGACGCGTTACTGTTTATTAATTATTTGACAATTTGTTGCATTTTATTATTAACTAGCTGCGCTCCGCGGTTTCACCCACGTAACTCCCGATCCCGTGGGAATATCGGGATAAAAAGTAGCCTATAACCTTCCTCGATAAATGGACTATCCAACACAAAAAGAATTTTTTAATTCGAACCAGCAGTTCCTGAGATTAGCGCGTTCAAACAAACAAACAAACAAACTCTTCAGCTTTATATCTTAATATATATAAATCTCGTGTCACAATGTTTGTCCTCAATGGACTCCTAAACCACTTAACCGATTATAATAAAATTCGCACACCATGTGCAGTTCGATCCAACTTGAGAGATAGGATAGCTTACATCCCGATATTCCCACGGGATCGGGAGTTACGCGGGTGAAACCGCGGAGGGCAGCTAGTATTAGTATAGATTAATTATTCAATGTATATGTACATAATGTTATTATTTAGTTTTTTATTATTCTACTATGCATAATTATAATTTTTTTAAGTTATACATTAGAAATAACTTTAAGAAACTTTGTGACGTGTATTTTGAATACCAATAAATTATCTATCTATCTTAAGCATAGCTTTTATCGCGGGCTTTGAGCGCGGCGACCGAATCAAGAGATTCCGTAACGAAAATAAAACCTAACACCCCTACTCCGCCTACCATGTAGCTCGGCCGAGCGTTCGCTACGTGTATGTATATGGTACGACTGTATTTTAGATTTTATTTTACCACTAGCGACTCGTCCCGTCTTCGCACGGCTATATTAATGTATTATACATATAAACCTTCCTCTTGAATCACTCTATCTATTAAAAAAACCGCATCAAAATCCGTTGCTTAGTTTTAAAGATCTCAGCATAAATAGGGACAGATAGCGGAAAGTGACTCTATTTTATACTATGTAATGATATCACTACATAGTATAAAACAAAGTCGCTTTCTCTGTCCCTATATCCCTTTGTATGCTTAAATCTTTAAAACTACGCAACGGATTTTGATGCGGTTTTTTTTAATAGATAGAGTGATTCAAGAGGAAGGTTTATATGTATAATACATGCATAATACAGCCGTGCGAAGCCGGGGCGGGTCGCTAGTATACTTATAATACATATAAATAACCAGACCACAGACAAATATCTAAGCATAAATATGTCTGAGGCGGGAATCGAACCCTCAACCCTGTATTAGACAGTCGGACAAAAGAGAAATTTAAAATTACCTGGCAAGTATATTTCTTAATTTCTTCCTTTTCTATGTTTTCTATAGCGATTTTCGATCCGTGCGTCTTCAAATGTTCTTCCAAATAGTAGAAATGTTGGAAGATCTGCCCGCATATGTTACATATCCGGCTTCGCTCGTCCGTCGGGATGTTTTCAGACAAATTCGTCGAGCTGTTTTCAGTTGATTTTGGTATTTTCCGAGCGTTCTGGAGCACCATCGCGAGGATTGCGTTTCGATTGTCCTCTTGAATTCTGTAATATAAATAATAGTACATTACGATACAAGTGTGGTGGATTCGGCTGATCTCGGCTTTTTAACGCGCTCGCGTCCCGTTCGCGCGTCATAAACCGCCTCTATGCAATGATCAATAATCCACACGCGTATCGTACGTTTTTATCACAGTTGCGAGTAAAACAAAAGAATTGTAAAAATAATAAAAAAATATTTGTGTTTAAGGCGGCAATTAATTTTTTTTTTTCATGTTCTAGGTCCAATTTAGGTATATAAAGCAATTTGCTTCAAGTCTTTTTAAAATTCAAACTGTTTTGCTGACTTAAAAACTCTTTGTTGGTACCTACCTTTTTTATACATCAAAACAATATAACCCAGATAAATTAAGAATGTTTCATCTACATAACATGGAATTAGCAGTAGGATACGTATTTAACCTTTAGGGATAACTTTATAGCACTAGTTGGGGGTTATTCCACAAATTCACCCCAAAATCCCCCTCAGGGGGGAAAAGTGGAATTGAAAATTTACGAGTTCAGAAATCCCCCTTCAAATCCCCCTTGAGGGGGAAAAGTGGAATAAAAATAAAATCAAGTCCAGAAATCCCCCCTGAGAATATGCTTAAAAGAAAAAATAAACATATAATGTATATGACGCCCAAGTTGGCACAATGGTCACCATGCCGGACTGCCAAAAATAGTGTTGCGTGTTCGATTCTCGCCTCAGACAAGTGTTTATGCTTAAATATTTGTCTGTGGTCTGGTTGTTTCTATGTATTATTAGTATATACTTACAAAAAAAGTATATAAGTAGTATATCCGTTGTCTAGCAGCCATAACACAAGTCTAGTTACTTAGCTTGGGGCTAGATGGCGATGAGTGGAATGTCCTGCAATATTTATTTATTTATAAAATACGACATTCCATTCAGTTTTCCTCCTCTCACATCTTGTATGCCAACGGTTAAGTATACAGGGTAATGTATGGATAAGCGGACACCTACGGATAGAGAACACTGTGCCGGTTCAGGTAAAGTCATGCGCTATGAAAGTCTCTCGGTTTCCGAGATATCCGCCTTTTTAATTTTGGAACGATAGTTCCTTATCGCGCGTTGTGAATGAGGGCTAGACGGAAAAAATTCTTACGAAAAAGTTGTCACGACACTTTTTGCTATAGTAAGCTATTATAAGCTGTGCGGCGTCGCATGTTTCTCTGTCTGTCTCTCTCTCTCTTATAGAAAGCAAGCCAGATATTTTCATTTCTATTTCGCATTGAACAGTGTGGTGTCGCGACTCATAAAAAATGTCGTAACAACTTTTGGTCTTAAAAGTGTCGTTACAACTTTTGGTCTTAAAAGTGTCGTTACAACTTTTGGTCTTAAAAGTGTCGATACAACTTTTGGTCTTAAAAGTGTCGTTACAACTTTTGGTCTTAAAAGTGTCGTTACAACTTTTGGTCTTAAAAGTGTCGTTACAACTTTTGGTCTTAAAAGTGTCGTTACAACTTTTGGTCTTAAAAATGTCGTTACAACTTTTGGTCTTAAAAATGTCGTTACAACTTTTGGTCTTAAAAGTGTCGTTACAACTTTTTTTATTAGGAATTGGAATTAATCTCTATCAGCAACAATATCGATTAGTTTAAAAATATAGGATGATAATGTTTTTGCAAAATAAACAGGAGCGATTCCTGGCTAGTGATAACTTTTTTTTAAATCGAATGTTGCTGGTTAAGTTTTCATCAAAATCGGGCACGCAACTCTTTTCAGCATTTCGCTATCCCTTATAGTTTAGGATATAGCCCTGAAGGCCCACTTAAAAAAATCATCCTGTATATGTAGTAGGTGCTGTCGATCCCGCATCGGACTTACTAGCCACGTGCGTAAGTGAAGAAAGGATGCTGCTTAAAGCATCTTATATAGATGAGGAGGCCAATGATGAGGATACTATGGTTTAGTATTGTATTTTTCCACCCCGCCAACGGCTAGGCACATTGCGATTTCAATGTTTTATTTGTGTTAGATTCCGCTTTCAATAAAATTATGTAAAAAAAACAGCGCACTCCGGGAGTGCAGGCAGAAGTGAAAACTGTATATCTGTGTAAAATCTCATCTGTCGCGAGAACATACGCAAAAAGAGTTTTAGATGAAAAAAAAAAAATAGTCGGACGACTATTTGTCGTCCGTCAATAGACGTCCGACAAATAGTCGTCCGACATTTGTCGTCCGTCAATAGTCGTCCGTTAAAAAATACCATATGTACGTCTTCTTAATACACTCACAGCCAAATTAAAAACAGTAGGCCCAGGCATACATTTTCGCCGCGCCGTAGAGAGGGGATAGCTGTCTACTCTCCATCCGTCTTACGCTTTTTCGATCAGGTCACGTGTCCTGACGCGAGTTTGAGATTTTATACCCATTACAGAAAAAGTGCTCAACGCCGCTAAAGAAGTTTTCACTTCAAAAAATTACTTATATTTAAGTTAACCAACCATGGTAACATGTACTATTATTAATGTTGTAATATCCAAACTATTCAATTGTTGTACATAGATGTGATTTTAATGTTTGATTTTAATATCTTTTTTTCAGTATGTTCGAAACTTGTAAATTGGTGTACAATCACATAACTAGTTATACTTATATTATATCTGATTTAGGGACGTTTCGGCACCTATCAGTTTTGGTACCCTCCATATAAGTACAATCAAGTTCACATTTGTTTAGTTCTTTTTGCAAGAATTCTACTGAAGAATAAAGTCAGCAACAACTCCACCCTTGTGATCTGATTGTTTGGTTAAGTGGTGTAAAGTGTTTTCAACCACTGTTAAACTTTCAAAACATGTTATTTAAATGTCGAACAGTGCAAAGGAAAATGAGCCTAAAGGTGGTGAAGCGTTAGTGACCACGTACTGTACCTACTAAAAATATTACTTCATATTCAAAACTAATCGTTGTACTTACATTAATACTTACACTACCTACTTACCTCAAGGGGGATTTGTGGAACTACTTAAAAAGGTTGAGGGGGATTTATGGACGGTTTTTAAATCAAATTTCACTTTTCGCCCCTAAGGGGGATTGGCTCAGGGGGGAAAAGTGGAATGCCCCCTAGTTGGTAAAGTTAAACGCACGCGTGCATAATATGTTGGATTATGAGCCTAAAAGCGCATGGTATCTGGTATGGACTTTTTATCAATAATAATATACTAACAACCCCTCCTTCTGGTGCGTGTTAAGATGCATCTGCACATGGTATCTGGTATGGACTTTATCTATAATAATATACTAACAACCCCTCCTTCTGGTGCGTGTTAAGATGCATCTGCACATGGTATCTGGTATGGACTTTATCTATAATAATATACTAACAACCCCTCCTTCTGGTGCGTGTTAAGATGCATCTGCACATGGTATCTGGTATGGACTTTTTATCAATAATAATATACTAACAACCCCTCCTTCTGGTGCGTGTTAAGATGCATCTGCACATGGTATCTGGTATGGACTTTATCTATAATAATATACTAACAATCCCTCCTTCTGATGCGTGTTAAGATGCATCTGCACATGGTATCTGGTATGGACTTTTTATCAATAATAATATACTAACAACCCCTCCTTCTGGTGCGTGTTAAGATGCATCTGCACATGGTATCTGGTATGGACTTTTTATCAATAATAATATACTAACAACCCCTCCTTCTGGTGCGTGTTAAGATGCATCTGCACATGGTATCTGGTATGGAACATGTGCGCGCAGACAGGACACTCGTATCGCAGCACGAAGCGCTCGGTGCTGTGCGAAGCTATATGGCGTTGCAGCTTCGTCTGGCTTCGGAAGCGCTTCGAGCATATATCGCAAACGTAGGAAGGTTCCGACGATTTGTGATTCTTCTTGTGGTATACCTGGAAAGAAAATATTTGTTAAAGTTTATTAAATAAAATAAAAAATAATTAAATTTATTCTGAACTAGCGACCCGCACGGCTATATTATGCATGTATTATACATATAAACCTTTCTCTTGAATCACTCTATCTATTAAAAAAACCCGCATCAAAATCCGTTGCGTAGTTTTAAAGATCTAAGCATACAAAGGGACATAGGGATATAGGGACGGCGAAAAGTGACTTTATTTTATACTATGTAGTGATTTTCCTATGTCGGACTACCAAACACAGGGTTGCGGGTTCGACTCCCGCCTCAGATAAGTATTTATGCTTAGATATTTGTCTGTGGTCTGGTTGTTTCTATGTGTTATAAGTATATATTTACAAAAGAAAAGTATATAAGTAGTGTATGAGTTGTCTAGCACCCATAACACAAGTGTAGTTACTTAGCTTGGAGCTAGATGGCGATTTTTTTTAATATTCCTTAAAGTACAAGGATGGTTCATACAAAGAGCTAAAATTAAAAAATTGCCTGAAAAAATCTATCTATATTCTCCCATACAAATTATCTATAAAATAAACGTGGTGTTCCTAAGCGCATAACTCGAGAAAGCCTGAACCGATTAAGGTATATTTTTTTTTTTTAATATTACTGAAAGTACTAGGATGGTTCATACGGAGAGAAAAATTCAAAAAATTGCCTAAAAAAAGTCTAAAAACAACACTTTTCTATACTCCCAATTCCCATACAAACGATTCGTAATAATACTTAAGAGGAAAGAGTACCGGGGGCTCTCTCCATACAAACTATTACAAACGTAGTCGACTGTATCCTCCCTGGATAATGACACTAGAGCAAATATTTTTGGTGCATAAAACTTATAACTGCCATGACCATGCCCCATATGTTTATTTATTTTTTTAATCTTAATTTATATGATAACTAGAAAATGAAAAATAAAACCAAAACATAGGGGCATAGTCATGGCAGTTATAGGTTTTATGGCACAAAAAGATTTGCTCTAGTGTCATTTTCCAGGTAGGAAACAGTCGACTACGTTTGTATGGAGAGAGCGCAGCCTTTCACCTTCATAAATAATAATAAATATAAATAAATATTGCAGGACATTCCACACATCGTCGCCTTCTAGCCCCAAGCTAAATAACTACACTTGTGTTATGGGTGCTAGACAACTGATATACTACTTATATACTTTTCTTTTGTAAATATACACTTATAATACATAGAAACAACCAGACCAAAGACAAATATCTAAGCATAAATACATGTCTGAGGCGAGTATCGCAACCCGCAACCCTGTGTTTGGCAGTCCGGCATGGTGACCATTGTGCCAACTGGGTCGTCAATGATGATATTAGAGCAAATATTTTTGGTGCATAAAACTTATAACCGCCATGACTCTAGGGTTTTTTATATTTTAATTTTTTTAATCTTAAATTCTATGATAATTAGAAAATGAAAAAAAAACCAAAACATAGGGGCATAGTCATGGCAGTTATAGGTTTTTTATCACAGTTGCTCATAAAGTGGATCTTATTAAACCGCTTTTAGGCTCATAATGCAACGTATTATACACGCGTGCGATAATAAAAAATCCAACTAGTGCTAAAAGAATACGTTATCCCGTTAAGTCAAATACGTTTCTACTGCTAATGACATATTAGGTAGATGAAACATTCATAATTTATCTAGGTTATACTGTTTTGATGTATAGGAAAAGGTACCATCAAAAAGTTTTTAAGCCTTGCTGGCTTAAAACTCTTTGTTGGTACCTTTTTTCTTCTTTTCAAAAGGTTGTCTCTAAAGTCTAATAACGAACGATAATTTTACGTGATAACGTCTTTGAAAATAATTAAAAATTGAGTTTTGGTTTTTATTTTGTTTTTCTTTAGGTACCCTACATAAATATATTTTTTCTTTACCATTATTATTCTGTTTTTAACCGCCGACGCAAAAACAAATGAAAAAACCGAGGCTGTATAGGTCAAAAGTCTTTTGCGTAGCCTTTCGGGAGTATAATTAACAAAAAATAGTAAACATAACCTAAAATTCCTAAAACTTTAAATTATTTTAACTAGTCTTTTTTTTATTCGCAACTGTGATAAAAAACGTCGTACGATACACGTGTGGATTGATCATTCCATCTCGGCTTTTGCCACGCTCGCGTTCCGCTCGCGCGTCATAAACCGCCTCTATGGAATGATCAACTTTCCACACTTGTATCGCAATGTACTATTAAGGCACAAAAATATTTGCTCTAGTGTCATTATCCAGGGAGGAAACAGTCGACTACGTTTGTATGGACAGAGCGCACGCAGTACCCTTTCACCTCATAAAGTTTTTGCCTATTATATTTCTCTCACCATAGTTTCCTTCTTAGTATACTGCTTCCCACAGACAGTACACAGATAAGGCTTCGGTCCAACATGTGTGGCTTCATGCTGGACCAACGTCTCACTGTCTGGTTGGACCTCGAGGCAGAAGTTACACTTAAACACCAGTGGCTCCCCCTCGTGGGACTTTTTGTGAACTTGTAACGTTTCTATGTGGAGGAATCTGTGGAAAAAGTAACAGTAAATACAAATATAGATACTTATTTTTTCTCTGTGTATTTATTGTATTTATTTACTCTGTACTGTTTTTATTTTGTTTCACTTTTCTTATTTTTGTGTTTCTTATGTCGTGTGTTTGTCTGAATAAATTATATTCTTTTCTATTCTATTTATTAGCTTTCGCGCGCAAATCAGTAATGGGCCAAGGAATCAAATTTTTTCATACAATCTTTGCCCCCTTTTTCCTTTCTTTTCGGATGCCTACGTCATACAAAGAACACACCCTCCAAGTTTCAGGTCTCTACGATCAGCGGTTTAGGCTGTGCGTTGATCAGGACAAATCAGTCAGTCAGGACAAATCATTTCATATAGGAAGTTCAATAAAAAAAAAATTAAAGTCACTCACTTGTGGCAAAGGTGGGGTTAGTAGCGTCGATACAGTGCCAAAAGTGACACTAATGGCGCGCTTTAGTGGCAAAAATGTCGCCGTTTTAGTGGCAAGTGACATAAGTGGCGCCACTCTAGTGGCAAAAGTTATGGTACTGGCGATGGCGCAGTTCTAGTGGTAAAAGTGACGTCAGCGACACCGCTCTAGTGCCAAAATGTCACTACTGGCGCCGCTCTAGGCAAGTGACATTCATGACACCGCTCTATCGGGGGAAAATGACGTTACTGGCGCCGTTTTGATGGCAATAGTGACCTTCATGGCGCCACTCTAGTGGCAAAAGTTAAAGTACTGGCACCGTTCTGGTGGTAAAAGTGACGTAAGCGGCACTTTTGTCACTACTGGCGCCGTTTTAGTGGCAAGTGACATTTGTGGCGCCACTCTAGTCGCAAAAATAACGCTACTGGCGCCGTTCCAGTGACAAAAGCGACGTTAGTGGACGCCGATATAGTGACAAAAATAACGCTACTGGCGCCGTTCCAGTGATAAAAGCGACGTTAGTGGACGCCGATATAGTGACAAAAATAACGCTACTGGCGCCGTTCCAGTGACAAAAGCGACGTTAGTGGACGCCGATATAGTGACAAAAATAACGCTACTGGCGCCGTTCCAGTGACAAAAGCGACGTTAGTGGACGCCGATATAGTGACAAAAATAACGGTACTGGCGCTGTTCTAGTGGCAAAAGTGTCACTACTGGCGCTGTTATAGTGGTAAAAGACAGCAACTCACCTTTTCTGGCAATATTCACAAGCGTGCGGTCTCCTTTTATATTTCTTTTCGACGTTTTTGTTTTTCTTTAACAACTTGTCTTTAGCTTGTTTTACTTTTTTTCTGAAAAAAAAAAAAAAGTGTAATAATATCAAAAGCCTTAACTTGGAGCAAGATGGCGCTGTGAAAAGTGTCCATCCAACAATTTGTTTTTATTGCCAAGATTACAAATGACTAATGAATTTAGATATTACTTACTTGATTGTGCCTTTCTCGTCATCCGGGTCGTCTTTGACATCGTATCCATCTGGTTTGATTCCATCTTCACCTAAAATCATTTAAAAATGACATCTTTAAAGTAAAATAATTTAAAAATGACTTCATCAGGCTTAATATGAGTGCAAAATGACCGTTTCCTAATCATTTTGCACCCATATTTAGCCTTCACTACCTAATAGGGCAGCATCGCACGAACGGTATTCTGTGAAACTACTGTCAAAATGGTCGCACGATCCTGTCAAAATGTTCACTAGATCCTATCAAAATGGTTACACGATCTTGTCAAAATGTTCACTAGATCCTGTCAAAATGGTTACACGATCCTGTCAAAATGGTCGCACGATCCTGTCAAAATCGTCGCACGATCCTGTCAAAATAGTCACAAGATTCTGTCAAAATGTGGACAAGATCCGGCCAAAATGGTCGCACGATCCTGTCAAAATAGTCACAAGATCCTGTCAAACAGGTCGCACGATCCTGTCAAAACGGTCGCACGATCCTGTCAAAATGGTAGCACGATCCTGTCAAAATGGTCGCACGATCCTGTCAAAACGGTCGCACGATTCTATCAACGTGGGCACACGATCTTGTCAAAATGGTCGCACTATCCTGTCAAAATGGTCGCACTATCCTGTCAAAATGGTCACAAGATACTGTCAAAATGGTCGCACGATCCAGTAAAAATGGTCACAAGATTCTGTCAAAATGGTCGCACGATTCTATCAACGTGTTCGCACGATCCTGTCAAAAAGGTTGCACTATCATGTCAAAACGGTCAACTCAGTCGCTCGAACTCAGCGTCACCTCGCGCCCTTTGACTCAAGTACAAATAACGATCTGAAGTGAACCGAAGCGAAGCGATGTTGCCCGAAGTGAACCGTAGTGCCTCTCTACACTATCGTACACCGTGTGCAGTTTGATCCAACTTGAAAGATAGGATAGCTTACATCTTAATTATTTATCCCGATATTCCCACGGGATCGGGGGTAACGCGGGTGAAACCGCGGAGCTCAACTAGTAGTTTATATATTGTAACTCATGAAGAAAAAACTTAACACAAAAACTCCTCTTATATATAGATGGCGCCACTGCTAGTTATATAGTTTATACCATTTACATCGAGATGGCGCCACGTTATTTTTTGAGCATAAATTATGTTCAATGTGAAATATTAATTTAATACTGGGAGAAATAGCTTTTAATTAGTAAAAAATATATAGTAAAGTTACCTTTCCAAGATTCTTCGTGTGTTAGAACGTGTCTATGCATTTTGCCGGCTGTAATGAACCCACGATCGCAGATGTAGCACGAATATGGCTTCTCTCCTTGGATAAAAATTTGAAATGTTCAAAAACTTTGAAAATATACGAATATGACATCTAAAGTAAAAATGAAAAATAATTAATAAATATTACAGGACATTCCACACATCGCCATCTAGCCCCAAGCTAAGTAACTACACTTGTGTTCAGGGTTCGAGGATATATATCAATGGATATGTATCATGATATATATCCGATATATATCAAAGGGTTTTTTGTAATATATATCAATACAAAAATTGTTTAAAAATTTGATGAAAATAAGTCATGTTTTGTTTAGGTATTAACGTTTAAAGTTTAGGTATTTTAAGTATTAGTGTAGGTATTCAGAAAATTAATGAAGCCATTGAATGATTGGAACACACAAGTAGCCCTCAACGGCTTGCTAGTATAATTTCCAATAACCCTGTATAGCTCAAGTATTTTCTTGCCTTCATAATTTGATTAGTAAACTCACCCGTATGTGTCCGCATATGGACCACCAAGTAACTATTACTGCTAAACGTTTTATGACAAGTATCACACTCTGCGCGCTGCGCGGGCGGAGTGATATAGATGGCGCCACCGCTATTTAAAAAGTTTTTATCCCTTATATATAGATGGCGCCACCGCTATTTTAAAAGTTTTTTATCCTTATATATAGATGGCGCCACCGCTATTTAAAAAGTTTTTATCCCTTATACAGTGGTGGTCATATAATTAAGAACGATTTGAAGTTCTAGAAGTTTTTTATTTAAATCTTCTCATACACAGAAATCTGTACCTTCTGAGAAGCAACTAGTTATGTTATAAAATAGCCACATGAATAGAGCAACGTAGCTTATGAATAAAGAATAAAATCGCTAACTATTTTTTACACATTTTATATATTTGACTAAAGTAACACATTCAAATAGTACTGAAGCTGGACAAATAATTAAGAACGATTTATTAAACTGCCCGGAAATTGTTTAGTATGACACTTACATTTAAAAAATCACAATAATATGTAGTGAGGAAAATTTTAAAAGAAATTTAATACATTTTTAACTAAAATTAATAGTCAATAGCATATCCACGGCTTTTAATTTACACCGGCGAGGCATTGACTCTATTAATTTTTGACATTTCGCAAGAGAAATAGTTTCATTCTTCTAAAAAAACGTCGTACAGCTCTCTTAAATTTCCACACTTTGTATTTGAAACCTTTTTCTTTACTTCGAACCACAGATTCTCTATTGGGTTTAGATCTGGGCTGTTAGCTGGCCAGTCTAAGACAGAAACTGATTGCGCTGTAAGGAATTCCTTAACGGTGCGTGCAGTGTGCTTTGGATCATTGTCATGCTGTAATGTCCAAATAACCGGTAGAACGTCTTCAGCATAAGGTAACATTGTTTCTTCCAGTATATTTTTGTATTGGAACTGATCCATGTTACCTTCTATCAACTTTACAGGTCCCACACCATGTCCAGAAAAGCACCCCCAAATTTTCACATTTCCACCACCGTGCTTTAATGTAATTTTCGTGTACTTAGGGTCAAATGCTGCATTCGGGGGACGTCGTACATATCGTTTTCCATCAGAACATACTCTATTTATTTTCGTCTCGTCAGAAAAAAGTACATTTTTCCACTGTCGCACAGTCCAGTTTTCATACTTTCTCGCAAATGCAAGCCGGACTTGCCTGTGGCAAAGTTTCAACAATTCAATTTTTCTTCTACCAAACGTCTTCGAATAGTACGTGCTGAGATTGCTGAAGGGTTGTTTTCACCAAAATATTCTTTTCTCAGCTCATTAGACCCTTTAAAAGGATTTTGTTTTGCCATACGAACGATGTTTCGGTCATCTCGAGGAGTCGTTTTTCTCTGTTTAGGTACACGTGGAACATTCGAAGTAGTTTGATACGTAGCATAACGCTTTACAGCGTGGAAAACCATCGTTTTTGAACATTGAAAATGGTCGGCTATCTTTTTATAAGACCAATTCTTCCGGCGAAGTTTTATTATTACTTCCCTTGTAGATTTATCACAACTTTAATTTTTTCCCATTGTTTTTTCATAAGAAGCAAGGTTTTTTCATAAGAAGAAATACTTTTAATCTTTCCAGCACTACATGGCGCCAAAATTATACAAACAGTAACAAATCGACTGAGTGTTCTCTATTTAAATTTGAACAAAGGTATAAACTATTTAGCGTTCTTAATTACGTGACCAGCCAATAAATAGGAATACTATGTTTAGAAGTAGTGTAAAAAGTTTGTCTATTTATTTTTAAGCTAATCATGTGTATCAATAAATACAGTGGTATTATGGAAAAGTTATACGATACCAAGAGAAATAAAAAAAAATACAAGCAATTAGTTTTGCGTCCTATTTTGAAAAAATCTTCCTTTTATATCAGCGTTCTTAATTATATGACCACCACTGTATATAGATGGCGCCACCGCTATTTTAAAAGTTTTTTATCCCTTATATATAGATGGCGCCACCGCTATTTAAAAAGTTTTTATCCCTTATATATAGATGGCGCCACCGCTATTTTAAAAGTTTTTTATCCCTTATATATAGATGGCGCCACCGCTATTTAAAAAGTTTTTATCCCTTATAAAATATATAGATGGCGCCACCGCTATTTAAAAAGTTTTTATCCCTTATATATAGATGGCGCCACCGCTATTTTAAAAGTTTTTTATCCCTTATATATAGATGGCGCCACCGCTATTTAAAAAGTTTTGCTATCCCTTATATATAGATGGCACCACCGCTATTTAAAAAGTATTTATCCCTTTTTTCTAGATGGCGCCACCGCTATTTAAAAAGTTTTTATCCCTTATATATAGATGGCGCCACAGCTATTTAAAAAGTTTTTATCCCTTATATATAGATGGCGCCACCGCTATTTAAAAAGTATTTATCCCTTTTTTCTAGATGGCGCCACCGCTATTTAAAAAGTTTTTATCCCTTATATATAGATAGCGCCACAGCTATTTAATAAGCTCTCTTGTCCTCTTTGATATTTTTCAATGCTTTGTGTGTTGTACAAATAAAGTGTTTATTTATCTATCTATTTCTCCAATTTTTACTCCTGGCAGAAAGTAGTCTAAAAATTGTAACTCATGAATAAAAAACGTCACACAAAACTCCTCTTATATCTAGATGGCGCCACTGATAGTTATACTGTTTATACCCTTTATACCCTTCATTATTTGACTAGTAAACTCACCCGTATGTGTCCGCATATGGACCACCAAGTAACTATTACTGCTAAATGTCTTATGACAAGTATCACACTCAGCGCGCTGCGCGGGCGGCGGTGACGCGGCGCGGGGGGACGCTGCCCACCCCTCTGAGGGGAAGTAGTCAGAGTCCGAGTCGGATTGTCTGGAAAACAATGGGAAAAATTACATATTCTATTAATTTTTTTTTTAACTACTGAATTGATTTTTGTGAAACTATACAGGGTGAATTTTTTATGTGGGCCTTCAGGGCTATATCCTAAACTATAAGAGATAGCGAAAAATGCTGAAAGGAGTTGCGTGCCCGATTTTGACAAAAAATAAAACTGCATCATTAGATTTAAAAAAAAAACATTTTTTCACACACAGAGAAGGCCTAAACGGCTTGCTAGTATAATTACCAATAACCCTGTATTAATAATAGCTTGGATCCTGGAATATTGCGTACTCTACTTTTTACCCCGAAATTCTTAGGAATCGGGAGTTACGCGGGTAAAAACATCGAAAGTACCAGGCAAACATAAAAATAACAAAGACATGTATTAGATGATTTTTTATTTTTTTAAAGTGCTAAGCCTGCATTGGGCTATCTGAAAATATTTTAAGGAAAAATGCGTCATCAAAAATTGCGACTAAGACGAGACTCGAACTCGCATCCCTTGAATACCGTTCAAGTGCGCTGCCAATTACGCCACTTAGTCAAGTACCGTCATAGTCGAATTTAAGAATCGCATTAACCTCTTTTCGAATTAAGTTTCGGCAGAGCACTTGAACGGTATTCAAGGGATGCGAGTTCGAGTCTCGTCTTAGTCGCAATTTTTGAAGACGCATTTTTCCTCAAAAATATTTTTACTTGTATTGGATTCGTCTCATTAGTCCAAGTGTTCTTAGATAGATGACATAAAAAAATATGGGGCTGCTAGAAATAATTGTGAAAAATAAAAAAAAATACCTCTCATCTTTGACACTATCATCTGGATTGACATCCACTTCCGGTTCCGGTCCATCAAGATTATCATTAACTTCATCATCGGCCTCCTGTTTGACTTCAAAATCTATTTTAATGTCTTCCACCACAATGTTGGCGTCTAAATTTTTAACATCTACTTCGATTTCGTATTTTTGTGGTAGAGTCACCTGTAAGCAATTAGAGGGTTAAAAAAAAAGAAAGAATTGAAGAAACTAAAAATTGGTGTGTGATAACGTCATAAGAAAACGATGAAAAATTAAGGTTTTTTTGTTTTTTTCTTTATAAGAGTCTTCTATTCGCCACTCGTCACCATAACACAAGCCCAGATGAGCGATATTATTATTAAACAATATAAATCAAACACGAGACGCGGCATTGCTGTATGCTGTGACGTCATTGTTGACATGACATCACCGGAACGTGACAATTACGACACACATCGGGAACGTGACAATGACGTCACACAATGGCAACGTGACAATGACGTCATCTTTTTTGTGAATGCAGGTGTTCCATTGATTTATTAGACGTTATCACGTCAAAAAGAAAATACATTAAGAGGAATGGGTACCAGCTCTCTCCATACAAACGTAGTCGACTGTTCCCTCCCTGGATAATGACACTAGAGCTAATATTTTTGTTGCATAAAACCTATAACTGCCATGACTATGTCCCTATGTCTTGTTTTTAAGCTATTGCATAGCTTTTATCGCGGGCTTTGAGCGAAATGAATCAAGAAATTCCGTAACGAAAATCAAACCTAACACTCCCCACTTCGCCTACCATAAATGCTATGCAATAGCTTTACCGTGGCAGTCCCCGAGTGCCACATTTTTTTTTTCATTTTCATAGAAATTAAGATTTAAAAAGAAAGAAAAAAAACATAACCGTTGTCAGTAGTTTCGCCCCAAAATTAAAAAAATACGTGTGGCACTCGGGGACTGCCGCGGTAAAGCTATATCGAGAATAATTTCTTGTCTTAGTAAATGTTCATAAAAAATAATAAAAAAATAATAATAATAAAAAAAATAAAAATAAAAGTCGTCCGACATTTGTCGTCCGCCATTTGTCGGCCGACATTTGTCGTCCGTCAATAGTCGTCCGTTAATAATCGTCCGTCATTTGTCGGGGGTGTTAGGTTTTTTCGTTACGGAATTTCTTGATTCGCCCCCCAAGGCCCGCGATAAAATCTATGCAATAGCTTAAAAAAACGTGTGGCACTCGGGGACTGCCGCGGTAAACCTATTGCTATCGAGAATAATTTCTTGTCTTAGTAAATGTTCTTATAAAATAATGAAAAAAAAAAAAAAAAAAAAAATAGTCGTCCGACATTAGTCGTCCGTTAATAATCGTCCGTCATTTGTCGGGGGTCTTAGGTGTTTTCGTTACAGAATTTCTTGATTCTTCCCGCGTTAAAATCTATGCAATAGCTTAAAAAAAATGTTCGGGTTTCCAAAAGTCGTAGAACTAAAGTTATTTGATAAGGTGCAAAGAAGTAGCCCTCAACCACTTGCTAAATAACTTACTTCACATTCAGCTTCATTTTTTACATCAGTTTTTACTTCCACCTCAATTTCTTCTTTAAGTACATCCACCTCATCAATTTTCACATCCACCATGTCACTTGGATTGACAGTTCGACTGTCAGTCTGACTGTCAGCCTGAATGTCAGTCCGATTATCATAGGGCCAGAGAGCCTCAACTTTTGGTTTAGCCTCTTTTAATTGCATTTGATCTTCTATTTCCTTTAAATATGGCAAGATGGCGTTGTAATCTAAAATATGAATTAATTAATTAATAAAGTAAATAAATATTGTAGAACATTCCACACATCGCCATCTAGCCCCAAGCTAAGTAACTACACTTGTGTTATGGGTGCTAGACAACTCATATACTACTTATATATCTTTTGTAAATATAATACTTACAATACATAGAAACTACCAGACCACAGACAAATATCTAAGCATAAATACATGTCTGAGGCGGGAATCGAACCCGCAACCCTCTGTTTGCAGTCCGGAATGGTGACCATTGTGCCAACTGAGTCGTCAAAACAAAAAAATTAAAAAGTCTGTAAAATATAGTAACTCAATAAATATTTCTGATTAAAATTATATCAGCAACAGAAATACATAATTTTTGAAAATTAATTTCAACTCTCTAGCTATCACGGTTCATGAGATACAGACGGACAGTGAAATCCTAATATTCCGTTTTTAGCCTTCGGGTACGGAACCCTAATTTTTTTTTATTTTTTTTCAAATATGGTTTTCACTTACCGTAAGGTTCTCCTTCCAGTTTATCGTCAGCGTGTTTTTTATCAAAATGTGCTATTAATAATTCGAATCTGAAAAATAAAATACAAATATTAATAAAGAAAGAATTTATTGAGTACAAACACACGACAAACACAAGAAGAAAAAAGATAAAGAAAAAAAAGAAAAAAATAAAAAGATTAAAAAAAAAAGAAGAAAAAGATTTAAAAAGAAAAAAAAATAAAGATTTTGTTTTATTTTTTGACGTGAAAGCGTCTAGTAAATTGATGGAACACCTGCATTCACATAAAAGTGTCACGGTAATATTGTGTGACGTCATGCGTCATGGTAATTTGACCAGACGCGTCATGGTAACTTATTAAACAGAGTATTTAATAATAATATCGCTCATCTGGGCTTGTGTCATGGTGTGACGAGTGACGATTATAAGACTTATTAAAGGAAAAAAATATAAAAAAAGATTGAAATGAAAAAAAAAACTTCAGAGGTGTCAAGGAACACCCGGATGGAACGAAGTACCTTTCGATTAATTAGTGAAGGAATTGTAATTTTTTTTTGTAAATAATCGTCGCGACACCACACTGTTCAATGCGAAATAGAAAGACGAAATGAAAATAACTGGCTTGTTTTCTATGAGAGAGAGAGACAGACAGAGAAACACGCGCACGCCGCACGGCTTACAACTATAGCAAAAAGTGTCGTTACAACTTTGGGTCTTAATTTTTTCCGTCTAGCCCCCTTTCGCAACGCGCGATAAGGAACTATCGTTCCAATAAAGAAAAATGAAAAAGAAAAAATATTTAATTTATCATCGGTTTCCTATAACGTTATCCATAAACCGTCTTAACAGACAACCATTTTTTGGAGTTTACTCCTTAAGAATCGATTTTCATTTTATTTATTTTATTACTAGCTGCGCCCCACGGTTTCACCCGCGTTGGTCCCGATCCAGTGAAAGTATATGACGAAAAACGCTGAGCAATTTCACATCTGTCACTTTGAATTCCGTCACTTTGATATCCGTCACTTTGACATCTGTCACTTTGACATCCATCACTTTGACATCCGTCACTTTGACATCCGTCCCTTTGACATCCGTCACTTTGACATCCGTCACTTTGACATCCGTCAGTTTGACATCCGTCACTTTGACATCCGTCACTTTGACATCCGTCACTTTGACATCCTTCACTTTGACATCCGTCAAAGTGACAGATGTCACTTTGACATCTGTCACTTTGACATCTGTCACTTTGACATCTGTCACTTTTTCGACACTTTTCGTTATATTTTAGACAATTCACACAGTATCTTTATAAATTAATAGCCTATGTTCTATTCTGATGTATAAGCTATATTATTGTAAAGTTTCATTAAAATCCATTCAATAGTTTTTGTGTTAAAGAGTAACAAACATCCATACATCCAGACATCCATACATACAAACTTTTACGTTTATAATATTAGTAGGATGGCGCCCGGTATGAGAAAAATGTGAGGAGTGAAATCTACTGATGAATGACCTCGTTACGTTTTTGGTGCGCAACCTATTCTGCGCACCTTTCACTTTCAATCATGTGTATGTGACTAGCTTGTATACGTCTTGTGTTTAACCGACATATTGTATGTATTGTATTTATGAACATGTGTGCTTTGTGAAGTAAACTCCAATCGTGCGTCGGAGCTGACACACACACTTTTTTTTGTTTGCAATATGGGTCTGAAACTACTGGACCAATTTAGATGAAACTTGGTATGAGGATACATTGATTCATTGACAGTAACATAGGGTACTTTTTATCCCGATATTCCCACGGGATCGGGAGTTACGCGGGTGAAACCGCGGAGCGCTGATAGTCTATACTAATATTATAAAGAGGAAAGAATATATTGTTTGTTTGCATTGAATAGGCTCCGAAACTACTGGACCAATTTAGATTAAACTTGGTATGAGGATACATTGATTCATTGACAGTAACATAGGGTACTTTTTATCCCGATACTCCACGGTATCAGAAGTTACGCAGGTGAAACCGCAGAGCACAGCTAGTCTAAACTAATATTATAAAGAGGAAAGAATATATTGTTTGTTTGCATTGAATAGTCTCCGAAACTACTGGACAGATTTAGATGAAACTTGGTATGAGGATACATTGATTCATTGACTGTAACATAGGGTACTTTTTATCCCGATATTCCCACGGGATCGGGAGTTACACGGGATAAACTTACTTATTAAAATATTTATAACATATCCTGCATTGATTCCTTGTAGTCAGATGTACACGCTTGTTGTGCCTCCCGAGTTTACTTGCAGTTATAAAAGATTGATTACAAAACTTGCATGGGTAAGGTTTTTCATCTGAAACATATAATAATAAATATTACAGGACACATCGCCATCTAGCCCCAAGCTAAGTAACTAGACTTGTGTTATAGGTGTATACTACTTAAGTATATACTTTTCTTTTGTAAATAGTGAGAGACGAAATCAAAAACTACCTGAATAGATACTTTGACAGATTGAGAATCCACCCTAACAAAATGGCAAACATGAAAGAAAAAAAATAACTATCAACTGGCAGGGGTCTCGAAAGGCACCGCAATGTCCATAGGCATATTTGTGGGAACATAATATAAGCAATTTATCCTAAAACAAAACTTACCTGTATGAGACCTGACGTGTATCCTCAAATAATAACTCAAAGCAAATTGCTTATCGCACCCAAAACATTTATAAACATTTATAAAATTCTTGGGATTCATACACATTGGCTTATTTTCCTTGCTACCATTATTTATATCCAAATTATCATTATTTCCGCTATTGTTATCGTTATTTTCACTGTTGTTATTGTTATTTCCATTGTTGTCATGAGTATTTTCACTTTCGTTATTGGTATTTTCACTTTTTTGGGTGTTTTCACTGTGGTTTTGGATATTTTCAAGGTCGTTATGAATATTTTCATTATTGTTATGGTTATTTTCATTGTTGTTTTGGGTATTTTCACCATTGTTATGGATGTTTTCAAGGTTGTTATGGATATTTTCATTTTTATGTGTATTTGCACTGTTGTTATGGATATTTTCATTGATGTTATGGGCATTTCTATTGTTTTCAGTGTTGCTATGGATATTTCCACCATTTTTTTGGATATTTCCGTTATTGTTATGGTTATTTTCATTTGTATGGGTATTATCACTGTCGGTATGGATATTTCCATTATTGTTATTTCCAATGATGGTTTGGGTATTTACACTCTTGTTACAGTTATTTCCGTTATATTCTATTGTTAATTCGTTACCAATATAACCATCTTCAGGTTTGATATCTAACTCCAATTCCTGTTTGATTTTCGCTTCCTTTTTGATTTTTTTCTTTTCCTTTTTTATTTTTTTCCTCTTTTTTATATTCTGTAACCTTAGATCGTATGATGTCATCCTATTTGTGTGTATTTGGACATGTTGATCTAAATCTTTGATGTCCGTGTAAGATATATTGCAAACCGAACATCCATAGAATGCAAAATCTTTATCCATAATTTTTTTATTCCAATAATTACTCTTTTTCCCTTTCAATTTCTTTTTCTTCACATCTATTATTGGTTTTACGTCTTCAATTTTGTTATCATCATTTATGTTATCGTTAATTCCATTATCGTTTTGGTTATTATCATTATAGTTATCGGTGACGGTTTGGTATGGGTTTTGGTATGGATAGGGATGGTTTGTTGGATAGGGATAACTGGGTGGGATGGGATAGTTTTCTAAAGTTAATTCGAAGTTGTTGAGCGGATCAATATCCATCATGGTGTTGGTATCCATTTTAGGCTGAAAGTAGAAGAATTAAACTAACTAACTTTTATTTAACTTTAAATAAAAAAAAAATTGCAGGACATTCCACACATCGCCATCTAGCCCCAAGCTAAGTAACTAGACTTGCGTTATGGGTGCTAGACAATGGATATACTACTTAAATACTTTTTTTTGTATATATTATGTTTATAATACATAGGGACAACCAGACCACAGACAAATATCTAAGCATAAATACTTGTTTGAGGCGTATAATAAACACTAAAACTGTTACACAAGTTTTTATATATTAAACTAGCGTCCCGTCCCAGCTTCGCACGGCTATATTATGCATGTATTATACATATAAACCTTCCTCTTGAATCACTCTATCTATTTTAAAAACCGCATCAAAATCCGTTGCGTAGTTTTAAAGATTTAAGCATACATAGGGATATAGGGACATAGAGACAAAGAAAGCGACTTTGTTCTATACTATGTAGTGATAGACCGATAAACACATTACCCACCTTTATGTCACCCAGTTGGGTAAAAAAGTATGACTCTTTCTAGTTAAAGTTAAAATAACTTAGGAAATTGGTATAAATTAACCTTCAAATTGTACTCACATACTTAAATTACAAGTCAAGCATTATTATACAGCACTTATTCGGAAATTAACTAAGTAGAATTAATTCGTGGTTATTTCTAAGCGAATTTATCACTAAAACACTTAGGCACTTTTGTTTTAAACATAAAAAATTGGTAAACAATCACTAAATTACACTTTGTAAAGAGAAATTCTCACGATATTACGTTTTTATGCTCAATGCCATTGCGAGCATCACTAATCGATAATATGAACACAAAAAATGTACCTCTATCATGTAAAAAACAACAAAAAATTACCTTTTTTTTCCATCACAACTTTGCGGTCACAAAATGGTGTTTATTATCGTTAAAACGCATAGTACAACGTCGTTTTCTAATTAAACAGCTAGTTAATGATTACAGCGAAGTGTTATTGTTAATAAAAACGTTTTCAATTAAGTAAATTTTAAGTTTTTGATTGAAAACACTTTATCATTTTTTCGTTTTCATGGCCGTGCGTGACAGAAACGAACGAGTCGGTGTTGCAATGAATTAAAATTTAATGGCGTGGGTTCCGTCGCACGCCACGTGGTATTTGTAATGTTTGAAAAATTTATAACAAAAATTAAATCATGGTGACAAAAGCTTTATTTTCCAACATAATTATCTTCGAAATTACTTGTATTTACAATGGTTATTGTGTTATCTCAAAATAAAACGGATATTTTATATGTTAGTAAGTATTTAAATTTTAGCGCTGAACTCTAGTGTTTTGTAAAAATATATTTTACTAATTGCAACATTTATAACTATTATCAATAAGTCACTGTCACTGTCAAATTGACATTGACAGACATTGAGAGATAGAAATACGTTCCATTTCACTCAAAAATACCAAAGGTATTACTTGAAAAGGGCGGGAAACGGCGATGAAGAGTAGGCGCGTATTTTCTTGAGAAAATTTTAAAATTAATTTCGTGATCTAAACACTGAGAGAGTGTGTAAATTGTTTATATTTTATTTAGCCTATTTGTGTATTTATATATTTCTTCTAGTGGGTAAGTTTTCTTAGTTTATTTAGTTAGAGGGGGCGGCGATCAACATTGAGTATTGTAAATCGATGCCGATCAACCTGACCCCGGAGGTGGATCCATGATGATCCATGGACATGGACCCATCTCCTGCGGGCTATTTCGTTACATTTTTAGAGTCGGGTATGGAGTCTGATGGCTTTTCAATATTGAACCAGTCTGCCACACTTAACGGGTCTGCCTCAAACAAAGTTACAAAGAGACAGAGTTTGCATGCTAATAAAAAATGCAAAACTTGTAGGAAAAAGAAGAAGCTCAATTATTCAAACTCAAACACAGCTCCATTATGCATTTGTTTGGTTAACGATATCGTTGTGGAACAGCCATCAAAACCACAAAATGTCTATTGTAAATAATTCTACAGTAGGTACATAAAGTTACATGTCTCACAATTAAATCTGCCTACGGTTGCACCTACTTCTGTACAGTACTTAAGGGTAAGCAAATGCATAAATACTTACTTGAATTTTATGTACCTACTCAGTGTGATTATTATTTGTCAACATGTTAGCTATGTGTTTAGTTGTGTGAGTGTGAGTGGTATAAGGGGCCACCCGCTACACCAACCGACGTGGGTTCGATCCACAGGTTACGTTGTTATAATGTTCAAATAGTGCTGCACAGGGTTGTAAACATTACGGTGGGCAGAGAATTTTGACTGTAGATTGTACAGTCAGCTGCATAATTGCAGCCCCGGGTAGAGTTCGAAAATTACTATTATTGGAATGTTTTCATTCTAATTATTTTCGTTTGATAAATTGATGAGTGAGAAGACTCTAAACTTCAACTAAAGCAGTTGTCTAGAATCTTGCTTGTGTTGAAAACATTCTTATAACAGCCGTTTTGGAGCTCTATGGTGGGTCTGCAATTATGCAGCCGATCGTACATACTGTAAATAATAACACTAAGGACAATAGATACATCTAGGTTGAATGATGGATTAACATTGCACCCCATCACATTTGGTAGATTTTTAAAAAGCAAATACTTCAGAGGTGTCAAGGAACACCCGGATGGAACGAAGTACCTTTCAATTAATTAGTGAAGGAATTGTATTTTTTTTTGTAAATAATCGTCGCGACACCACACTGTTCAATGCGAAATAGAAAGACGAAACGAAAATAACTGGCTTGCTTTCTATGCAAAAAGTGTCGTTACAACTTTTGGTCTTATTTTTGAAGTTATACCTACTTCTTTATCATAGGCGCGTTATGAAAAAATGATGAGAGTGAATTTTTATGATGCGCGCGCAGCACCGTCACTCGGTAAATTCACATGTTGAAGTTGTTCGCAAACCGCTTATTAATCATAGCTTTCAATCAGGGGCAGACGGATTTTTGTGCTGCAGCCCACGGCCAAAAGACCCTGGCTGGATTTAGAACCCTACGGTGGGCCTGAACGTTTGTTGCCGACTGTACCTACTAAATGGGATGGGATCCCACCCCAGGGATGAGTTGGGATGGGATGGGATGGTGGACAGACGAACAGACAGACTCCATCTCAGCACTTTTGAGAAAAACAAAACGCATTGATTTTGCGTTTGGCAGCGTAAATAGCTTTAACATTTATCTGTTACCGTATGTAGCTGCTGAACATCGAAGCTTGTCATCGCCTACCTACAGGATACATAATATTATGCAGAAATAGTCACTAAAGTCACCCGAAATCGGTGAACGAGACATCATCATAGATATTAGTCAATCATTTAGTCGATCAGTCGGTCAGTCAGTCGATCAGTCGGTCGATCAGTCCTATAAATCGGTTGAATAATACAACCCATAGAGGCTCCCCGTGAGTATAGTATTCTTTGCTTATAGGAGTCCTACCAACAAACAAATAAATTATCAGAGGAAAGCTTGGCAGACTTGAAGCCAGGGGCGTAGCTAGGCGTAGGCGTGGCCCCCGGGCCACGGGGCCCCGACGTCCGTAAGCAAAAATTTATAAAAACATCTATACAACATTTTTTTAACTTCATGAATGACAAACGTCAAAAAAAGCAATTTCTTTAGTTCAAAAGTTGGCAACACCCTACATCGGTTATCGCGGGCTGAAACTATTTATTCGCGGATTCAGGTTACACTTCAAATAAATACCCATAAAAATATCTAGAACACCTATCGTAGTTCGGTTTTTTTTTGTGCGAAATCTTTACCCTTCTTAAGGGTCCGCCAAGGCACGCTACGCCACTGCTTGAAGCAGAGTCGCTTCGCTCGCTCTTAATTATAATAGTAGTAGATAGATAACGCTTTATTGTACACATGAAAAGGTAAAATAAACGAATACCTAAAATTAAGTACGGTCGGCTGCATAATTGCAGACCCACCGTAGAGCTCTAAAAACAGCTGTTATAAGAATGTTTTCAACACAAGCAAGATTCTAGACACCTGCTTCAGTTTAAAGTAGAAGACTTTAAACTTCAACTCGGTACAACAGGTCATCTCATGAAGTATTCAAACAAAAATATTACAATGAAAACATGCCAATAATAGTAATTTTAGAACTCTACGGTGAGTCTGCAGTTATGCAGCCGACTGTACAATCAGCTTTACTTTAATGTGGCACAGTAGGCAACCTTAGGATGGAGAGGATTTTACTGATGATTAAGTCTGAGTGCAAAAACGTACGTTTTTCCGGGTGCGGTTATCGCATGCAGTTTCCAATTCGGCGCATACGTACGGTTTTTAGCCTGCGGAATATAACCTGCCAGTAGGTACGACTAGCGACAGGCGTTGCAAATGCACGACAATGGAGGACGATGATTTATTGACAAATTGCACTTCTGTTATCAACGAAATATTAACAGTCGGTATTGGGTACATCCGTTGAATACTAGAGAATCCGCGATATTAAATTTTACTAAGAATTTATTAATTTAAAATCAATATTTATTAGGATTTTTTAAATTCGATTCGTATTTTCCGCTTTTTTGGTACGCTTATAATGTTGCGTCGTCCTCCGCCTCGTCTGCTTCTCCTGGCTTCGTCACCTGCCGCTTTTATTCCTCGTAATTGAAATAGTAAATTCCGTTAATATAAATGTCTCCATTTTTGTCATCTTCGTTGGTATCATCCCGAAACAATACCGTGGCCAGTACAATCCTGTGTCCCTGTTTCTTAATCTTAATCCACAACCGAGAACCGTAGATCACATAATATCTTTCAAATGTTATTTGTATGCCATTGACAACAAAATCTTGATATTCCGGTGTGACCATGATTATTTTTAAATTGCGCTTTAACAAGGTATAATATTCTTTTACGCTGAGCTCGTGTACAGTCTGCCCTGTCTGCACAAGTCTATGCTTGAAGTAGTGGTATATGGCGCAGTATATATCTCGGAAGTCGATAACTGGTGCAGTGTACTTTTTCATTTGTTTAAGTATTGCTTGAAAAATATCAACAATGGTGCAGTCGTGTCTAGAGAACAGCCTGCTTACAACTCTCACGATGATATCAGATTTCGTCTCGAAGAAAGTACCTAGAGGGCTTCCCATTCTATCATAGTATCTTATTATCTGTTCTCCTAGATACTGCATTATGAATTCGCTTAGACTTATGAAGTTCAAGAAGGTAATGTCTTCTGATTTTACAGTATTTAATATGTTAACTATAGTTTCTACCACCCTCCTCATGGAGCCGTCCTTAAGTAACCTTGTTAACAAATTTTTCAAAAGCTTCCTCTGATGTCGTTCAATACCTTTGAAAATGTGTATACCATTAATGGATATAGCATCCAATGATTGTACGTTGAAGAGATCGAAGAATTCTTTCCAAGGTGAATTCGGCTGCACCTGTATATTTGAGGAGGTTGTCTTGGGATTCTGTCTCGGCGGTTGTCCACTGCCGCTGGGGGTTGTTGGGGGCTGATCTGAGTCTAATTTTCCAGACTGTGGGGAGGATCTTTTTTTTTCTGAATTCATTTTTGCAGTATCTGCAGCAACAGCTCGTATAGTTCCAACTGTTGCAGCTTGCACAACTGCAGTTGTCATGACTTTCTTTGCCACTGATTTACCAACAAATTTAACAACAGATTTACCAACAAATTCGGCAACAGGTTCGAGTACGTTCGCCGCAGCCTTAAAAATCGTTTCCCCGCCCGACTTGCCGATTGATTTGCCGACCGTATTGGCAGCGGATTGTCCAGCAGCCTTCGTTGCAGAATTGACTATGGATCCACCTCCCGTTCCACCGAGCATATCCGCACCGACTGTCAAAGTGGCCTGTAGGACTATTATAGGGACTTCACCTTTTGAACTAGTCTGGACGATGGTCTCCACATTTTTGAAGAGTCCTTTCGGTTTTTTAGTAATTACTGTTTCGACGCAATCCCAAAGAGCTCCAGCAGATGCGCCTAACGCTGCAGAGCCCGCAGGTCCAGCTGCGAACCCGACCGCTCCAGCGCCCATCACTACAGTCGTGCGGGTAGACTCGCACATGGCTCGGTCTCCTGCTTCAAAGTCTCCCGTTGCATAATGAACCACGCCTTTTATATGACCCACAACGGGGATGGAATCCAGAAAATTCCACATGGTTAGAACCACCAGGTGTGCGAGGACGGTATACCCGGAAGATTGCGGTCGGAGTGGTCGACGTCCGAAGAATCAGATACGTCGCGGTACTCGTCGATGATCTCGTCGAGGATCTGAATAGTTTCAGTCAGGATGACCCATTTGAACACAGTGGACAGCGTTACCTGACCCTTGACAGGGAACTTGCTGTAGTTATCCACAAGATACTGTAATGCGGATCTTTTTACCAAAATGATGGTGCTGAGTCCCTTCCTATACTGGAAGCTGTGACCTTGGATGTTGATCTGCATAGGCCTTATCGCTGCTACGAGATTGGTGGCCACAGCCTGCTCCTCTTCCTTGGTGAATTTGATATTTTCTCGTCCAATGTTGAATATTAGGCGCAGCGCTGCGTGGGCGTTAGCGTGGTGAACGCGCGCTTTGACTTCGTCCGTGTAATCGGACGATCGGACTTGCAGTTGCTCCAAACGATGGATCAGTCGTTGAACTTTCGTCGTCATTACAGGGGATCCTAAAATGAATAAAAAGCATATTTATAACACAGCTTATTTATATATAGATAAATAATTCTACTGTACGTGTGTAAGTCTCTGTACTCCTCCTAAACGGCTGCAATGATTTAAAAAATTTTTTTGTATGCGTTTGGACAGGTATTGCAGACTTGGGGCAGAAGACCGCCCGACTTAAGTGGGAGTGGGCTGGCCACGTGTACCGAATGCAGACAGAAAGATAGGCAAACAAAGTCAACCAGTGGGTCCCTCAAGACGGCAAGCGTCTTCGAGGTAGACCCAAAAAACGATGGCACGACGACTTGCATGCATTCGACGCAGAGTGGCCGAAATTAGCTGGAGATCGGGAAACGTGGAGGAAAATGGGGGAGGCCTTTGCCCAACAGTGGGACACAGCAGGCTAATTAAAAAAAAGCGTTTGGATGGCGCCGATTTACAAATCAGCCCGGTTTTTCTAGAGTTCCGTACCTCAAAAGGAAAAAAAAATAACCCTTACATCACTTTCTTGTCCGTCTGTTTTTTAAATGGCAAAACAACGTTTGCTCTGACAGCTAGTATTTTTATTCAAGATCTACTACTTGTTTTTATTCACCCGACGACTGCAACGAAAGGGCTATGTTTATACCCGACTGCAAGGAAAGAGCTTTGTTTTTACCCGACTGCAAGGAAAGGGCTTTGTTTTTACCCGACTGCAAGGAAAGGGCTTTGTTTTTACCCGACTGCATGGAAAGGGCTTTGTTTTTACCCGACTGCATGGAAAGAGTTATGTTTTTACCCGACTGCAAGGAAAGAGTTATGTTTTTACCCGACTGCATGGAAAGAGTTATGTTTTTACCCGACTGCATGGAAAGAGTTATGTTTTTACCCGACTGCAAAGAAAGGGCTTTGTTTTTACCCGACTGCAAGGAAAGGGCTTTGTTTTTACCCGACTGCAAGGAAAGGGCTTTTTTTAACCGACTGCAAGGAAAGGGCTTTGTTTTTACCCGACTGCAAGGAAAGGGCTTTGTTTTTACCCGACTGCATGGAAAGGGCTTTGTTTTTACCCGACTGCATGGAAAGAGTTATGTTTTTACCCGACTGCAAGGAAAGGGCTTTGTTTTTACCCGACTGCAAGGAAAGAGTTATGTTTTTACCCGACTGCATGGAAAGGGCTTTGTTTTTAACCGACTGCAAGGAAAGAGTTATGTTTTTACCCGACTGCAAGGAAAGGGCTTTGTTTTTACCCGACTGCAAGGAAAGAGTTATGTTTTTACCCGACTGCATGGAAAGAGTTATGTTTTTACCCGACTGCAAGGAAAGGGCTTTGTTTTTACCCGACTGCAAGGAAAGAGTTATGTTTTTACCCGACTGCATGGAAAGAGTTATGTTTTTACCCGACTGCAAGGAAAGGGCTTTGTTTTTACCCGACTGCAAGGAAAGAGTTATGTTTTTACCCGACTGCATGGAAAGAGTTATGTTTTTACCCGACTGCAAGGAAAGGGCTTTGTTTTTACCCGACTGCATGGAAAGAGTTATGTTTTTACCCGACTGCAAGGAAAGAGTTATGTTTTTACCCGACTGCAAGGAAAGAGTTATGTTTTTACCCGACTGCAAGGAAAGAGTTATGTTTTTACCCGACTGCATGGAAAGAGTTATGTTTTTACCCGACTGCAAGGAAAGGGCTTTGTTTTTACCCGACTGCAAGGAAAGAGTTATGTTTTTACCCGACTGCAAGGAAAGGGCCGTGTTTTTACCCGACTGCAAGGAAAGAGTTATGTTTTTACCCGACTGCATGGAAAGAGTTATGTTTTTACCCGACTGCAAGGAAAGAGTTATGTTTTTACCCGACTGCAAGGAAAGGGCTTTGTTTTTACCCGACTGCAAGGAAAGAGTTATGTTTTTACCCGACTGCAAGGAAAGGGCCGTGTTTTTACCCGACTGCATGGAAAGAGTTATGTTTTTACCCGACTGCAAGGAAAGGGCTTTGTTTTTACCCGACTGCAAGGAAAGAGTTATGTTTTTACCCGACTGCAAGGAAAGGGCCGTGTTTTTACCCGACTGCAAGGAAAGAGTTATGTTTTTACCCGACTGCATGGAAAGAGTTATGTTTTTACCCGACTGCAAGGAAAGAGTTATGTTTTTACCCGACTGCAAGGAAAGGGCTTTGTTTTTACCCGACTGCAAGGAAAGAGTTATGTTTTTACCCGACTGCATGGAAAGAGTTATGTTTTTACCCGACTGCAAGGAAAGGGCTTTGTTTTTACCCGACTGCATGGAAAGAGTTATGTTTTTACCCGACTGCAAGGAAAGAGTTATGTTTTTACCCGACTGCAAGGAAAGAGTTATGTTTTTACCCGACTGCATGGAAAGAGTTATGTTTTTACCCGACTGCATGGAAAGAGTTATGTTTTTACCCGACTGCAAGGAAAGAGTTATGTTTTTACCCGACTGCATGGAAAGAGTTATGTTTTTACCCGACTGCAAGGAAAGAGTTATGTTTTTACCCGACTGCAAGGAAAGAGTTATGTTTTTACCCGACTGCAAGGAAAGAGTTATGTTTTTACCCGACTGCAAGGAAAGAGTTATGTTTTTACCCGACTGCATCGAAAGAGTTATGTTTTTACCCGACTGCAAGGAAAGGGCTTTGTTTTTACCCGACTGCAAGGAAAGGGCTTTGTTTTTACCCGACTGCAAGGAAAGGGCTTTGTTTTTACCCGACTGCAAGGAAAGGGCTTTGTTTTTACCCGACTGCATAAAAAATATTATATGGAAAAAACCCTTAAAAAATATTGTATGTCAGACTAGGCTGTTATAGGTTAAAAGTCTTTTGCCTACCCTTTCAGGAGTATAATTAACAAAAAAATATTGCCTAAAAATAGTAAAAATAAACAAATACTTTGTTAACTTTTTATCATTTTAACAAATCTTTTCTTTTATTCGCAACTGTGATAAAAAAACGTCGTACGATACGCGTGTGGCTAATGATCATTCCATCTCGGCTTTTTTTATTACAAGTCCTTTACTTTAGTCGCAAGTATGATAAAAACGTCCGTCGTACGTTACGCGTGTGGATTATTGATCATTGCGTCTCGGCTTTTTCATAAACCACCTCTATGCAATGATCAATTTACCACACTTGTATTGTTATTAAGACGTTTCTATGTGATCTTCGTACAAAAAGGCATCCAAATGTTTTTTTTCTTACTTTTACTTTATTCGAAATTATTATGACAAATTCTTGTTTTTATGTAAAACTAGCTGCGCCCCGCGGTTTCACCCGCGTAAGTCCCGACCCCATGGGAATATCGGCATAAAAAGTAGCCTATGTGTTAATCCAGGTCTCCATCTATCTACATACCGTGTTTCATTGCATTCGGTCCAGTAGTTTTTGCGTGAAGAAGTAACAAACATACACACATACTACCACACAAACAATTTTATCAATAAACTAGCTTTTGCCTGCGACTTCGTCCGCGTAGAAGTCGAAAATGGATGTTATCCCGTACAAACTTTGCCCCCCTTTTTCAACCCCTTAGGGGTGGAATTTCTGGAAATCCTTTCTTATCGGATGCCTACGTCATACAAAGAACACACCCTCCAAGTTTCAGGTCTCTACGATCAGCGGTTTAGGTTGTGCGTTGATCCGTCAGTCAGTCAGTCATTCAGGACAAAGCATTTTATATGTATATAGTGAAAAGTAACCTATAGCCTTCCTCGATAAATGGACTGTCCAACACAAAAAGAATTTTCAATTCGAACCAGTAGTTCCTGAGATCAGCGCGTTCAAACAAACAAACTCTTCAGCTTTTTAATATATAAGTATAGATATATTATAGATAAATGCAACCTAGCCTTCTATCATTCTGATATCTTTGCACGTCCACATTTCATTATCAACGTTCCGAACGTTATCTACACTAATCTACAGAGCAAAGTCTTATTAATAGTTATAAAGTAGGTACTTAATGCATAAAAGTCTACTAAAAAATAATCGTGAAAATTAATGGTTATCTTATATATACCTACTTACTTAATTATATTTTTTTTTTTTCAAATGTATTCAATATTATGATTATTTGCAAAAAAAACACAAAATTGCCAATCTCGCGAGATTTCGCAGTATTGTTATTCATAAACTCGCGGGATCTCGCTTCAGCCCCAATCTCGCGAGATTTGCAATCCTTAATTGTATAATATTAGATATGTGGTTTAATTTTATTAAATAAAGGTGGACGCAGATTGATCAGAGCCGAACGAATCGAATTTTTGCCGTCCACGGGAAAAGGTACCTTATAAAAATAGAGATAAGATAGATAGATAGATAGATAACTTTATTTGTACAACACAGAAAGAAACAGAACACGATAAACACAAAGTAAAGTAAAAGCTAGAAAGAACAAGTTGCACAAATGGGCGGCCTTATCGCTGAAAGCGATTTCTTCCAGGCAACCTTTGGATGGAAAAGAACTGATTTAGCTTTTATGGTAGGTAAGGTACATTTATATTTCAGAGTCGGCCGCCTCTGCCGATGCGGTTGACTCTGATGACGTCATCGGAAATACAAATGTAGGTAGGTACCTTATCTCTATTACAATAAGGTACCTTTTCCCGTGGACGGCAAAAATTCGATTCGTTCGGCTCTGATCAATCTGCGACCACCTTAATACTCACATTTATAAAAATGTCCATATATAAGACTTGATTTCACTTGCTTACGAGTAAAACAGGAGGGTATGGGGGAAGATTAGACACGGCTCTCAGGCGATACAGCTGTAAGCCGACTGGGGCGTGGTCGCTCTGATAGTCCGGCCGCGGTGTATCGTACCACGCCGCGCGCGCAGGCGTGTGTCGATAAGCGCGTGCGCTATGACATGTTTATTTGAAACTAGCAGTCCGCATAACTCCCGATCCCGTGGGAATATCAAAATAAAAAGTAGCCTAATTGTCTTCCTCAATGAAAGGACTATCCAACATAAAAATAATTTTTCATTACTCATACTCCGAAAGTAGGTCTAAAGATGCATGAAGAGCGTGTAGAAAATAAAATTTCCAGCCCTAGGGCTTTTCTCTTTCACTGACAGCTGTCATGTCAAATTATGGCTTCGCACGACTTGTACAATGTCCATGTAGCCAGTATCAGTAACATTACGCATAAGGAACTTTAAAAACCTAACCTCCTTGCTTTAAGTAACACCAAAGAATAACACTACATGTATATAACCTCTTTGGTCCCAACCTTGTAAGAGGATCAGGTAGTATGGAGTCTCTCATTCACTCTCGTTGTTAGGAAGAATTTTATGTATTATTCGTAATGAAAAGCACAGTGTTTACCTCGGGTGAAAGACTCATTAAGTCCCTCGAACTATTAGCGCCCTCGCTACGCTCGGGCACCAAACTCCGTCTCGGGACTTGTAATGAGTGACTTTCACACCTAGGATAACAATGTACCTACTATTGCAATTCGAAGTTTCTGAGATTAGCCCGTTCAAACAAACAAACTCTTCAGCTTTATATTATTACTAGCTGCCCTACGCGGTTTCACCCGCGTAACTCCCGATCCCGTGGGAATATCGGGATGTAAGCTATCCTATCTCTCAAGTTGGATCGAACTGCACATGGTGTGCGAATTTTATTATAATCGGTTAAGTGGTTTAGGAGTCCATTGAGGACAAACATTGTGACACGAGATTTATATATATTAAGAATATAGTATCACTATCACTATCACTTCACTACATAGTATAAATCACTACATAGTCATACTACATAGTATAAAATAAAGTCGCTTTCTCTGTCCCTATTTCCCTTTGTATGCTTAAATCTTAAAAACTACGCAACGGATTTTGATGCGGTTTTTTTTAATAGATAGAGTGATTCAAGAGGAAGGTTCATATGTATAATACATGCATAATATAGCCGTGGGAAGCCGGGACGGGTCGCTAGTATAAAATAAAGTCACTTTTCGCCGTTCCTATTTCCCTTTGTATGTTTAGATCTTTAAAACTACGCAACGGATTTTGATGCGGTTTTTTTAAATTGATAGAGTGATTCAAGAGGAAGGTTTATATGTATAATACATGCATAATATAGCCGTGCGAAGCCGGAGCGGGTCGCTAGTATAAAATAAAGGCGCTTTCTCTGTCCCTATGTCCCTATATCCATTTGTATGCTTAAATCTTTAAAACTACGCAACGGATTTTAATGCAGTTTTTTTAATAGATAGAGTGATTCAAGAGGAAGGTTTATATGTAGGTATAATACATCACTACATAGTATAAAATAAAGTCGCTTTCTCTGTCCCTATTTCCCTTCGTATGCTTAAATCTTTAAAACTAAGCAACGGATACGGTTGCGGATGCGGTTTTTTTTTATAGATAGAGTGATTAAAGAGGAAGGTTTATAATTATGTATAATACATGCATAATATAGCCGTGCGAAGCCGGGACGGGTCACTAGTGCATAATATAGCCGTGCGAAGTCTGAATAAAATTTATTTTTATTTTATTTATTTATTTATTACAATCTTTACAACTATCTTTACAGGATAACCCAATGCGATAGTGTAGTTATCTATACATATAAAATGCTTTGTCCTGAATGATTCACTGACTGACGGATCAACGCACAGCCTAAACCGCTGATCGTAGAGACTTGAAACTTGGAGGGTCTGTTCTTTGTATGACGTAGGCATCGGATAAGAAAGGATTATTCGAAATTCTACCCCTAAGGGGTCACTGAAAAAAGGGGGGCAAAGTTTGTAAGAAACAACGTGATTCCTTGGTCCAATCTACTTCTTTTGCATAAACATTTTTTAACAGAATTGATGGAACACGTGTTTCGTATTTTATTGAAATTCATCCCCCATTTTGGGGTGATTTGTTTCGAAGTTGATATCAATACTCTTTAGTGCTTTTGATTAGATTGGTAAGACGTCACCTCAAGCTGACAGCAGCTGATGTTAACGTAAAACCAAAGAGGTTAAAAACTTCGAACATTAAGCTAAAATAAGGTGTCTTGCCATTTAGTACTGTCATCTTTACTCATGTGCTGGAAACTTAATATAGTATTTTTTGCGCGATATTTTTGAGAATCATACTTAATCAAGTATGCTTTTACACCAAATCTCTTAAGCGTCTCGGAAATGGGGTATTTGACCAAACGTGTTGTTTATGATTTTTCAAAAATGCGCGGTGCACTTAGAAACCCATACCTATCTTAAGAGGTTATTGCGGCGCACCAATATTGACTATATGCTCGCGGAACAATAATTGATCTGTAAAGAGTACTCCCAGATCGCGCACTTTGGAAATACGCTGCACCGGTATTGTATCCATAGTATATTCGTACTGTATAGGCCTATGTGCACGGGAATATGTCATCACTGAACACTTGGATTCATTAAATAACAGGTTATTAGCACGACTCCACTCGACTACACTATTAATGTCACTCTGTAAACGTTCACAGTCACTCTCATCCCTCACCGCATAAACCAATTTAAGATCGTCTGCAAACAGTAAACAAGTTGCATGATTAACAGCTTCAGGTAAGTCATTGAATATTATTATAAATTCAAGGGGACCCAAATTGCTGCCCTGGCCACACCCAATCCAGTAAAATATGGTTCAGATTCACAGCCTGCATATTCTACGAACTGCTGACGGTCTTTCTAATAACTTGCAAAAAAATTGGAGCAAATGCGGAGTGAAACCCATATGCGCGAACTTAAAAAGTAATATGTCGTTATCTACTGAGTCAAACGCTTTTTTAAAATCAAAGTAGACCGTGTCGACCTGAGTGCCCGCATCCACATTTGGAGTGACATAGGAAACGAAATCGAGTAGATTAGTGGCGGTACTTTTGGCTGGTCGAAAGCTGTGCTGTTGATCCTTGAGGTAGCTTTTTATCTGTTCAATTTATTTGTTTATTTATTTAATATTTATCAGGAACAGCGCCACGCAATTCGTAATTTCTGCCTTGTTCGTACGCTTGAATGTTGCATCGTCCTCCGCCTCGTCTGCTTCTCCTGGCTTCGTCACCTGCAGCTTTTATTCCTCGCAATTATAATAGTAAATTCCGTTGATATAAACGTTTCCATCAACGTCGTCTTCGTTGGTATCATACCGGAAGAATACCGTGGCCAGTACAATCCTGAGTCCCTGTTTCTTAATCTTAATCAACAACCGAGTACCGCAGAACTCATAATATCTTTCAAATGTTATTTCTCTGCCATTGACAACAAAATCTTGATATTCCGGTGTGATCATGATTATTTTTAAATTACGCTTTATCAAGGTGTAATATTCTTTTACGCTGAGCTCGTGCACAGTCTGCTCTGTCTGCACAAGTCTATGCTTGAAGTAGTGGTATATGGCGCAGTATATATCTCGGAAGTCGATTACTGGTGCAGTGTACTTTTTCATTTGTTTAAGTATTTCTTGAAAAATATCAACAATGGTGCTGTCGTGTCTAAATAGCCTGCTTACAACACTCTTGATGATATAAGGTTTCGTCTCGAAGAAAGTACCTGGAGGGTTTTCCAGTCTGTCATGATATCTTGTTATCTGCTCTCCTAGATACTGCATTATGAACTCGCTTAGACTTATAAAATTTAAGAAAGTGATATCTTCTGGTCCTACGTTATTAAATATGTTATTAACTATAATTGTTATGACCCTCTCCATGCAGCCGTTCTTAAGTAACTTTCTTAACAAATTTTTCAAAAGATTCTTCTGATGCTGTTTAATACCTTTGAAAATGTGTTTACCATTAATGGATATTTCATCCAATGAGCGTACGTTGAAGAGATCGAAGAATTCATTCCAAGGCGAATTCGGCTCCTGTGTATTTGAGGAGGTTTTCTTGGGATTCTGTCTCGGCGGTTGTCCACTGCTGCTGGAACTGGGGATATTTGAGGAGGTTTTCCTAGGATTCTGTCTCGGCGGTTGTCCACTGCCGCTGGGGGTTGTTGGGAGCTGATCTGAATCGAATTTTCCAGACTGTGGCGAGGAATTTTTTTTTTCTGAATTCATTTTCGCAGCATTTGCAGCAAGAGTTCGCGTAGTTCCAACTGTTGCAGCTTCCACCACTACAGTTGTCGTGACATTCTTTGCCACTGATTTACCAACAGATTTACCAACAGACTTACCGACAGATTTGGCAACAGATTTGCCAAAGATTTCACCCACGGGTACGCTTGCAGACTTAAGGATCGTTTCCCCGCCCGACTTGCCGATTGATTTGCCGACCGTATTGGCAGCGGATTGTCCAGCAGCCTTCGTTGCAGAATTAACTATGTTTCCACCTCCCATTCCGCCGAGCATATCCGCCCCGACCGTCAAAGTGGTCTGTAGGACACCACTTATAGGAACTTCACCTTTTGAACTAGTCTGGACGATGGTCTCCACATTTTTGATGAGTCCTTTCGGTTTTTCAGTAATGACGGTTTCGGCGCAATCCCAAAGAGCTCCAGCAGATGCGCCTAACGCTGCGGAGCCCGCAGGCCCAGCTGCGAACCCAGCCGCTCCTGCGCCCATCACTACAGTCGTGCGGGTAGACTCGCACATGGCTCGGTTCCCTGCTTCGGAGTCTCCCGTTGCATAATTAACCACACCTTTAATATGACCCACAACAGGGATAGAATCTAGAATATTCCACGTGGTTAAAACCACCAGATGTGCGAGGACGGAAGATCGCGGTCGGAGTGGTCGACGTCCGAAGAATCGGATGCGTTGTGGTACTCGTCGATGATCTCGTCGAGGATCGAGATTGGTGGCCACAGCCTGCTCCTCTTTCTTGGTGAATTTGATATATTCTCGAATATTGAATATTAGGCGCAGCGCTGCGTGGGCGTTAGTGTGGTGAACGCGCGCTTTGACTTCGTCCTTGTAATCGACTGCCTGCAGTTGCAGCAAACGATGGATGAGTTGCTGTACTTTCGTCGTCATTACAGGGAGATCTAAAATGATAAATAAAAATTATAACAACTAACTAATTATTTATTAAAGGAAACTATCTTGCTTGTTTTTATTCTTTGACTGACGGTGGGTGTTTATAAGTTGCTTGCGACCGAGATCGCAAGCAACGGCTCCAACGATTTTCATGATTTTTTTTATGCGGGGGGTTTCGGGGGCGAGGTAAATAAATAATAAAAAAATACTTAAAATAACGTAGCAAAGCTCGGTCACCCAAGTACTATTATAATAATACAAGTAAAATCAAATGAAAGCAGATAAAGAAATAAGGAATCTCCGATATCACGAGGCTATGGATCCCCGGACCTTTGGAAGGCGTCCGTGGAGCCTAAGCCAACACGTAGAGGCCCTCTAAAATAACAACGTTTAATAGCAACGTATGATTTGGACAAAAATAAAAAATAATAAATCAAATAGTAACAGTTCAACAATAATAATTACTGTTGACAAAACAAATGGTCGGGCTGAAAAAATGTAATATTCTTAGCAACCACTGCATCCATCGGTGTAAGAGAAGCTTTATCTCCGAGTAGTGTAACATTAACTTCTAAACCAAGATGCAGATGCTGATGATGCAAAGAAAGAAGCGCCGACTATGAACCATCAAGAATCGCTGAGCTACGGCGAGCGGTCTCTGGCGTACAAGCCGCGTTGCCGAACACTCTGGTTTACCTCTCCTTCATACCTACACTGTAGTCCATTGAAATGTTACATTTTTTGGGCTTAGCGTGCATTTATCAGAGGACATCGCGACGAGTATCCCCACTTAACCATGTACAGCGTCCTACTCCTGAGCGAAGCCGATTAAGCGTCCGCCAGATAGGCCACTGCAGACCGAAACCTTGGGGCAGATATTCGGAGTAAAATCTAAAAGGGGCAGGGTGTTTTAAGCTCCAGAGGCGCTTCTTTACCTCCTTCGGATTATCTGTAATAGGTTCCGTACATTTTAAGAAGCTCCTCCGGCTTTTGAGACAGACTCGCGGCAAGACGTGGCCGAACAGGGGGTGACGAGGATCAATTTCCTGTTGTTGTTTATCTATTTCACACGTTACCTGTCGGCGAACGTCTGGTGGAGCAATGTTTGCGAGGTATAGCAGGTTCAGGGGTGTGGGTTTTAAGCATCCCGTTATAGTTCGGCAAGTCTCATTAAGTGCGACGTCAACTTCTTTGGCCTGAGCTGAGCGATGCCATACTGGACAAACTGGACATGCATACTCGCCCGCGGAGAATCACAGGGCAAGACCAGTTGTTCTTAAAACGGATCTCCAAGAGGTTGAAGTCAGGCGTTTGAGTAAGATGTTTCTTGATTCGATTTTATTTAACATTTTTTCAGTGCTATTTAAAGGTTAGTGATCAGCTGTCGAAGGTGATCTCCAAATAGCGCGGATGTGAACAATGTTCATTCAATCTCCACTCCTCACCACGATAGTTTGAGAGTTCGGGTAGCTTCATGGTTACGCAGGTGGAAAGCACAAGACTGAGTCTTTATTGGATTACGTTTGAGGGCATTTTCGTCGTAGACCCTATCGAGTGCTTCCAACGCAACCGTTACATAGCATTTGTTTGGCATCTTCGAAATGGGGAGTTTAAGCAGCCAGCGCGAGGTCATCTGCGTAGAGGAAGTGTCTCATGTTCAGTAGGATATGCTGGTCATTCATTAATGTAAATGTTAAACAGAGCCGGAGCGAGATCACTTCCTTGTGGGAGACCATTTTTCTGCCATCACCATCGACTTTTGGTGTGATTTAAGTGGACCTGGAATCTTCTGTTTGTAAGAATTTCGGAGGATATCGACAAAGCTCGGATCGTTAGTTGTCTGCTGAATTTTCACAAGTAGGTGCTTTATATTATCCGTATCATATATGCTGCCGATAAGTCAACAAAAACAACACCTGTTACTTTATGATCTTCAAACGCACTCTATGTGCTGAGTGAAGCCCAGTGTCTGACTGGTACATGATTTACATGGGCGAAATCCAGCTTGCTGATGTATGAGGTTAGGTTCTAAGACACCTGTAAGCCGATCAAGTAATAGTCTTTCGAAAAGCTTGAAAGTGTGACACAGGATATTTCTTGGGGTTTTTCGGGCATTTTCGCGGCGTTAAAAGAGCCACGACTTTTGACTTTCGCCACAGTTTTGGAAGCTGTACAAAGCTTTGGGTCTCTAAACAAGAATTAAAGAGACTCAAAAACCTCGATATCGCCCCAGGACCGAGGTGTTACAGCTGTTTGGTCGTCAGGTCGTCTACTCCGCCGTGACATTAATCAAACTTTTGATGCCCTTGACTATCTCCGGAATGTTAAGCTACTACTAATGTGAAACGTCTCTGGCAGGTTTACGCTAGCTTTGCTAGGTTAACGAAGGCGATGAGGTGACTTTCCGTTCAGAAGAAGTTGGTGAGTGACTTGATTAGCGGTTACTAGGCCAGGGCTAGTTGCGCCAGAAGGATCGTCCTTGAGTTTTCTGATGGTTTTCCATGCCTTTTGTGCTGTTGTGCTTCATATTGACGCTAGACACGAGATTCATCCTTGTCTCACGGTCTCCAACCTGCTACATAAGCTCTTCACCAAGGCCAAATGTTTCTATTGGGTCTTTTTCTTATTGTGCCTGATAACTGTTGTGAGAGTAGGGCGGAACAATTTATAGTGAGACCGGGGATATAATATGAGGTGCGGCAACCACGAGGCATAGTTTGACGGGATACTGTTTGAATAAATTTGATGAATTCATCATAATTTTCAGGAAGTGGTTTCAGGCTTAGCAATTTCGTCAACAAAGGCGTCCCAGTCACCTTTACCAAAGTTAAATCTAGGACGGAACGGTACTACCGTAGGTATAACCGCTGTGTAGACTTTACAGGTGACTGGTCTATGTTGTGTGGTCTTTCAGGCACAATGGTCTTATGTTACCGCTGACAAAGATTAAGACAGGGTTATTGCCACGTTTCCATCTTGCACTGCGAAGGATGCCGAAAGTTTGGCGTCATGTTTAAGAACTAATCCTTTTGGCTTTAAACCATTCTTCTACCGCATCCCCGTCTGGGTTCGTGGAACTATAGCCCCTATCCATTTTAATACTTACGTCTTTTAGATATATTCATTAGCGGACCCCGGGCTCCCGAGAGGGATGCAACCGGGAACATCGCTCGGATGATGACGTCTTTTAGATATATTATTATTGTGCCTTACGGCAATAAAAATTTCGATTTATTCCGGTCGGATCCCCTGGATCTGATACCCTGGGGATCAGTTTTATTTTAAAATATTTAATTTTTAAAACTATTCCGGTCTGATCCACCGTGCAGGGGATCACAAATAAATTAAAATATTTTATTCCGGTCGGATCCCCTAGCTACCTATTAACAAATTTTTGGGACAATCACCAACAAAATATTTATTCAGGGTTTATATTTAATACAAAATATTTAATTTACATGTTTATAATACTACTTATTGTAATGGAAATGTGTATGTTAGTATTGGAGAACAATTACCCTACTTGTCTTTGCTTTTCCAGTCTTGGAAAAGTCACAGCAGCTTTTTAATATTTTTTACCCTATTTTTTAATTAAGTTTTTTCCAAAAAAATACCAAATTTTAATGTCTGATTACCTGTGATGATTTTAAACACTTTGTTGATTTGGTGTTCATTTTATAGGGTTCAGTCAGTACCTTGATAAAAGATAACAGGGACTATAGACCTCAGTATCTGGTATGAATTTCAACTTGCTAGGTCCGCCCGTTCCTGAGAAAATCTGTGGTGACACACGGACAGACAGACAGTCGGACAAGAAAGTGATCTTTAAATGGTTCCTTTTTTTACCTTTTGAGAAAAAAAATCAAGGTCCTGAGCCAACACAATGAAAAGATATGGGCAAATTTACATTTTCGCAAAAACTTGTACAAAAATTAATCTTAATTTTCAACTTTATTATATTTCGGAATTTTCCCTTTACTTGTGCTATAAGACCTTGCTATTTGCAAAATTGACAATTCCCAGTCAACCGGAAGTACCCCATAGGTTTTGGGTCGAAAACCTATAATGGTAGTTCCCGTTGACCTAGAATCACGAAAGTTTTCAAAAAACTATGCCTTACAGCACAAATAAAGGGAAAATTCCAAAAAAATAAAAAATATTGAAAATTAAAGGGTGTCCCCATACATACATAGTTGGACCAATTTTATTCAACTTGACCCTTAAATTGTATGGGTGCCCAAACGAATTAGGGATCAAGGTAAATTGGTAACTACTAACTACCATACCACTGCAAGGGCAGAGAAAGAGAGTTGAAACTAATTTACAGAACCCTCGGCGCGCGAGTACAACTAGCACTTGATAGGTTTTTAACCGACTTCAAAAAAGGAGGAGGTTCTCAATTCGTCTGTATGTTTTTTTTGTGTGTATGTTACGCGATCATTCGAAAACGGCTCAACCGATTGAGATGATTATTTTTGTAATCGAAAAATGATACCTCAGGGGTGGTCCCATATAATTTGGTGAGGATCTGATGAGAATCTCCGGAGTGATGAACAGAATTGCACCTCGAGAGTGCAGCAAATTGCTCAGTTTTCGATTTCCACCAGTAAAATTGGCCCATAAACGAATAGTTGCCGATAAGTGGAATATCTGAAACCACCTTCTCATCAGAAAACTCTTCAATCGGTTACGATTACAGGTTACAATTTGAAGAATTTAGTCGAATTTAGTCGCCGGACTGGGTTTGAATGAATGTTGATAAGAAACCCTATCTTAAATGAAGTTCTGATGAGGATCTTCGAAGTGATGAACAGAATTGCACCTCGAGAGTGCAGCAAATTGCTCATTTTTCGATTTCCACCAGTAGAATTGGCCCATAAACTAATAGTTACCGATAAATGGAATATCTGAAACCACCTTCTCATCAGAAAACTCTTCAATCGGTTACGGTTACAGGTTACAATTTGAATAAAATATTCGCTTTTGCCTCGCCGGACTGGGTTTGAATGAATTTTAATAGAGAACCCTACCCTAAATGAAGATCTGATAAGGATCTTCGGATTGATGAACAGATCTGCACAGCGAGATTCAACAAATTGCTCAGTTTTCCATTTTCAGTTTCCACTAATAGAAGTGGCCCATACACAAATAGGAACAGTTGAATGGAGCATCTGAAAACACCTTCTTATCACCAAACTCTTCAATGGGTTACGATTAGGTACAGGTTGCAATTTGAAGAATCAGTCGCTTTCACCTCACGGAGTAGAATTTTCAGTGATAGTGGCACTTAAAATGGTTAAATAAAAAAATAAATTAAAATTTTAAAAACCAACTTCAAAAAACCTGAAAAAAAAAACAAAAAGGGAAAAATAATCCATTTCGGGTCACTAAGACAGCAGATAACTTAAACATAAGTAAGTACTTATGTTTAAGTTAGCTGCTTTATTTATAACCCAGTCCGACTTCCAAGTAAGTACTTGGAAGTCGGACTGGGTTATAAATAAAGCATCTTAAAAATCAAATAGAAGTCGGACTGGGTTAGATTGAATGTTGAGAGATATAAAGAAAACATGGTGTCACCCAGTCCGACTTCCAAGTAAGTACTTATGTTTAAGTTATCTGCTGTCTTAGTGACCCAAAATGGATTATTTTTCAGTTTTTGGTATTTTTTTCAGGTTTTTTTAGTTTTTGTTTTCAGGTTTTTTATTAATTAGGGTTGGTCCAAAAAATGCAAAAGTCTGATTACCCGTAGTGTGATGATTTTAAACACTTTAATTTTGTTGATTTTTTAGATGATTTATTATATTAATTTTAAGTTCTGTTTATTTAAGTTGTGTTTTTGTTGTGTTATTTAATTAAGTTAGTCAATTTTTTTTACATTATGGTTTGTCCAAATAATAATAACAAAGGTTGCCTGGAAGAAATTTGAGCGACAAGGCCGCCCTTTGTAACACTTATACTTTTATTTTGCAATTTAAAAATGGTGTTTACAATAAAGAATTTATCTATCTATCTAAAGCCTGATTGCCTGTGATGATTTTAAACACTTAAATAAATTAAAAAAAATTGCATTCAAAACTGTTTTTCTCTTGACTGTACTAACCTGTCAAAAAGAGTAAGGGGATCGGACCGGCATGGTAAAGTTTATAGTGGATCAGAACGGAATTAAAAAATAATAATAACCAGCAGGGGATCAGCTCAGGGGATCAGACCGGAATAACTCAAAATTTCGTGTTTTTGATTAAAACACACACAAACACTACACTTAGACTTAAGCTTTGTTTTTATTTAATGTTATTTGAATATGGTGTTTACAATAAAGAATTTATGTTTTGTTTCCTAATATATTAATAATTTGTTTTATACTATGTAGTGATGATTAACAATATGACAGATTTTTATTTAATAATCTTTTTGACACCTATTAATATTTCAAATAAAAAATATTCCAATATTTTCGTCGAGGTTTATTCATGTTTCGACATTTAGGTAAAAATACCTAGTTGAACATTATTTAATTCCATTGCTTTAGTTTACCTGAGTACTAATATTTTTTTGTTACGGCTTAGTCTCTTTTACATGTCTTATAAACTTGAAAATTATGTAGGTACCTAGTTAAGAATTTTTTCCCTTGTTTTTATTTTATTTTGGTGTTGGTTGGTCATTTTTACCTGTTTGTTATTTTAATTAAAATATTCCGATGCGACACTAAATCGGTTATTAGCAGGAAAAACGGAAATCTATCATCGCCAGTTAATGAAGGAACAAATAAGATTTAAAACTTCGTTGGAATTATGTATGTGGGATAAAAATTTAAAAAATTATGGCCATTTTTCAAAAATTTGAAACTTTAAACAGCTCTCCTGAACATTTTGGCGGTTGCGTACTTTCTCCTTTCCAGCGTCCATATGTATAATACATGCATCATATAGCCGTGCGAAGCCGGAGCGGGTCGCTAGTATAATATAAATTACTATAGCTGCGCGTAAAAGTGGCATAAGTATTAGCCCAGTCTCCAGCTATTTACATACGAGTTTCATAGCAATCGGACCAGCAGTTTTTGCGTGAAGGAGGAACAAACACAAAACAAACTCACAAACTTTCACATCTTAATGCTAACTAATATTATAAATCCGAAATATTGTTAATTTATTTGTTTGTTTCCTCTTCACGGTCCAACGACTGGATTGATTTAAAAGAAAATCAGCATAGCGGTCGTTTACTGGATGGAGAAGGACATAGAATACTTTTGATCCCGAAATTCCCACGGGATCGGGAGTTACGCGGGTGAAATAATAAATAAAATAGGTTAAAGACGGTCTTGCTTGCGAGGGTGAAATCTCTATCTTCTCTTCTCTATCTCTTCTCTACCCAAGTAACACATTTGGTAACAAATAGCTTGCATATAGTATTTTTTTGGAACCTTTAGTAATAAAATCCACCTTGATTAAGTTCTATATAGGTGGTTAGAACTTATATGCAACCTATCTCTACATATAATAAATTCGAAGTTTTGGAAGTAAGCGTTCTACGTCCATAATGATCTTAGCACTATAGAATTCGCTAACCTTATATAGCTCCGGTAGAAAAAAATCTTGCATGCGCGATTCAGGTTTTCTTAAATTTAGAAAATCACAAATTAGTTGATTATTCTTTTTGTTCTGCTTAAAAATTTTGTACACTTATGTATTTTAAGAATACATAGCAATATACACATTTTTTAACTAAAAAATAAAGTAATTAATTTAATAAGATATTTTTTTTAATTTCAAGTAACTAGCGCCATCTCTTCGTTTTCGCGAAACTACCATTCATCTCAGAAAATGTTGATTTGGTTTGTTTACCTTTGTTTGTGCAGTCTAATTTCGGGAACTAGGAAACAGATTTTAACATAATCTTCACGAATGTGTTCAGAAATTATCAGAAGAGGTTTAGGTATTTCGAGTAGATTTATGTTACTAATTAAAATTTGATATTTCTTGGCGTAAAAAATAAACCATAATATTTTTGCATGAAAACGTACAGAACGTAGGGATGATGTCAAAATTGTCATTTTGACATACGGAAAGAAGCATCTAGCGCCATCTCTTTTTTATTTATAATTTTATTATGGCTTCGCATTACCACTATCGTGCATATAGCCAGTGTCGCGGTCAAAGAAAATTAAATCTAATGCAGGAGCGTTTTTTGAATTTGGAACATTACAACGCTCCAGCAATTTTGTATGAACATGTGTATGAAGCGGCGTGCTGGGGTTATTAAAAACTTAAATACTCTTTGATTGGATCTCTTTTATCAAAGTACTAGCGACCCACCCCGGCTTTGCACGGCTATTATGCAGTATCTCTTCTCTTATACATATAAAATGCTTTGTCCTGAATGACTGACTGACGGATCAACGCACAGCCTAAACCGCTGATCGTAGAGATCTGAAACTTGGAGGGTGTGTTCTTTGTATGACGTAGGCAGCCGATAAGAAAGGATTTTCCGAAATTCTACCCCTAAGGGGGTGAAAAAGGGGGACGAAGTTTGTATGGGACAACGTGATTCCTTGGTCTAATCTACTTCAAATTTTGCATAAACATTCTTTAACAGAATTGATGAAACACGTGTTTCGTATTTTATTAAAATTCATCCTCTAACGGGATTAAAAAGGGGTAGGAAGTTATTTTGGGGGTGATTTCCTCCGAAGTTGATATCAATACTCCTTTTAACTTACCTACATTGTATTTTGACACATGTTTGAAAACACAATCCGATTTTATTCAAAAGAGGTTGCACTTTTAGAACACGGCCTCATAGGAACGTAGTATTCGAAATTTAAAATGGTGAGGACTAGAACAGCTGTGCTAGAACATTTTGGTTATGTTTACGAATTATTCCCTAAACAAACCCGCGTAAGTCCCGTTACCGTGGGAATATCGGGATAAAATGTATGCTACACTATGGCTACACTATTAAGTATTCTGTGACGTTCGTGTTTGCTGGAACGCGTTCGGCCGAGCGGCTGCAGTTTTTTGTTGTTTACTCAGGACCTACTAATTGGATTTTGATGTTCCTAAAATGTTCCTAAAACCTTCCTTAAAATAGAGCTATCTAATATTGTAAACCAGATTTCAATTGATTTAGGCGTTTTTAATTGTATATGTAACATGAAATTTAAATACTATATATTTTCGTTCTACTACTTTTTCGCACAACCCATTTTTTTAATTTGCTTCCAAGTACACACTTTTGTCCTTTCTTTCTTTATTATGCGTATAGAGAAAACATGTAAAATACGACATACGAAAATACATGATAATACAAAAGAATGTTTAAAATAACCTACCGATTTTGGTAATATTAAAACCCACAGAAATATATTAGTGATAAAACCAATTAAAAATCCTGTTAAAGCCATTTTCGACTTCTATGCGGACGAAGTCGCGGGCAAAAGCTATATATTACTAAAGGGAGAAAAATTGCAACTCATTTATAGTTGCAGAAGCGTTGCATAAGAGTTCGAATTGTTACCCTGAGTGGCACTTGGAACTAACGGTGCGAATTGCGCGCTGTGAATGAATGATTGAACGATAAAGCGATACCGTTCATTCGTTGAGTGACAATTTGTCATAACTAGTCTTATTTTCGGCGGAGATAAACGAAAAACGGTGTGCTTTGTTCTATTGTGTTAATTGTGACAGCCATATTGCATCTATTTGGCGAGTATTAAAAATGTACGTGTAAACCGCAGCATAATATCACGGAGCCCTTGCAAATGGTTTTTTATCGTGAAACCATGGTATATTTACTTAGTAAATTTTGATGCGCCTTCAATTTAATCAAAAATTATTAACAAATATGTGCTGATCAAATAAATAAGATAATACTTTACAACAATTTGGTTGTTAAAAACCTAACATTATAGTTTCACAAAAAGTATAATGTCAACAATAGTTATCAAAACTTATTTTGTTTTATGTTATTGTAATAAAATATCATTAAACAAATAATGCTTTTCAAGGTTATTATTTTTAAACATGGCGATTTAAAGTAGACCTTGTAGTTCTTATTTTCACTAATTTGTTACCTTATTGGAACTCTTAAGCCCAAAAATCACTCATTAGTACCTAGTAGTGATATTTTTCACTTCACAGGTCTTGCTGTCTCTACTTTGAATTGGGGATCCTCAAGACGGGTACAAAACCCATTTTGAAGGATAATTTACTTAACTGTAAAGTCGAGGACTGTCTGTACAACTGTCTGTGCAATTGTGTGTCTGTTCATTCTTTACTCTTTGGCCGTACAGTAACCTCTGTGTAAATTACCTCGGAACTATTTTAATGATTACTAAGTGTTAAAGTGAATTACCATGATAGATTTTTACAAATATATATTCAGTGACATTTATACTATATAGTGGGATATAAGCATCGAAAATCTGGAGTGAAATTGGACGAAAACACATCAAAACAAAATCCATAAATAAAACTCACGAGAAGTGCGGGTAAGCGATCGGGTTGTCAGTGCACAGCATTATCGCGGTTAAGTACAGTGCATAACCGCTACAGTCGCGTGAGTTGCAGGCGTGCGTCATAGCGAGCGACGTTTTGTCAATGAGTATAGTAACAGAGCGGACATACGTTGCAGTTGAACGAAGCTAGCCTCAGTGGGGAATTTGTTTTTTGTTTTTATTTTTATTTTGTTCACTCAATATGAAGTGCTCCGGCTGTATGAAGACATTGAAGGACGGGAAGATGATAAAATGCGTCTCTTCCGGTTGTGGCAAGGGATTTTGCTCTTTGTGCATTAATATTGCACCTATAACTGCTGACCAGAAAAAGGAATGGAAGTGTCCTGAGTGCCGTGCCAACCAAAAGCGGGGGGGCGATAATAGCCATACCCCAGTACGAGCTGAGGCAACAACCGTAAACCTGCGACCCAGGAAGGATGCAGCTCCCACGGGATCACAGGGAGCCCAGGATGAGGCTCAGAAATTGGAGATTAAGGGAATATCGGCTACTGAGTCATCGAACTTGACCCTGCGCCCCAAGAAGGCGGATATAGCCGCCCCTGGATCACAGGCTTCCCAGGAAGAAACTCAGAAATCGGAACTGAAAATATTGACGGCAACTATGTCTCGCTTGACAGAGGAATTTACGTCACTCAAAACTAAGTTGGAAGAGGTTTCGTATTCTCTTACTCACTGCCACGAGCGTATGGATGAACTGGTGAGCACCATGGCAGCCAATAATACTCGATTGATTAATTTGGAGAAGCGTGACGTGGAGGTTTTCAACTTAAAGGCAACAGTGTCACATCTTCAGAATGAGCTAAATTCGCAGGCCCAATACAATCTACGTAACGAAGTTGAGATTGTAGGCATTCCGGAAAGAGGTAACGAAAACTTGGATCATATTGTTAAAGTTACAATGCAAAAAATCGGCGTTCAGCTACAGGATAGCGACATAGACTGGATAGCTAGAGTTGGCTCGAGAAGGCCGATTGCAAACCCAGAAGCTGGAGGCAGGTTGCCTCGCCCAGTAGTTGTTAAACTCCTTCGGCGCTCGAAACGGGACAACATTATAAAAGCGGCCAGATCGAGGAAAAATCTAACTAGTACTGATCTGGAGTTTTCAGAAAATCCAAGTAAAATATTTTTTAATGAAAGGCTTACTAAGGAAAACCGGATGTTGTTTCGGGAGGCCAGAATCAGAGCTAAACGCCAAGGATATGCCTATTGCTGGTGCCATCAGGGTGCAATCCTTGTTAAACAGCGTGAGGGGTCAGCGGCTCTGGTCATTCGATCTACCAAGGATTTGGAGTGTATTCTGCCTAACGCAGCTGAGAATAATAGCTCGTAACTTTTTACCTACCTTTCATATGTTTGTCCTTATGACTAGAGTTACACATATTTATTTTAACTATTACACCATATATTCATTTATAAAATTATTCTACTGTACGTATTGTGTATGTGTAAACTGTAAATATCTACTATGGCTAAAATGGTCATCTTTAAATTGCATAACTAATCATATAAAAACTGTTGAAAACCTAGATCTCTTGTGTTTAAAAAGTACCAACTATTATGTTATATCTGTTTTAAAAGGCAAAATAATTCTCTTGGATAACATTAATAATTTAAAATGGTGTTAAATACGACTAACTTAGAGTTGACTACGGATATTGACAACTCCAATGTAATAAAATGTACTAGACTAAGCGACCCATTAGATATAGATCACTCACTAAACCCAGATAACTGCCGTGCACCACTAACGATCTTGTCTATAAACATACGCAGTATAAGCTGCAATTTTAATTTACTTATAATGTTTCTTTTGAAATTTAATTTTAAAATTGATGTAATAGTACTATCAGAATGTAGAACTAATGAAAATATGTGTCCTCCTTCGTTAAATGATTATACTATGTTCCAAACAAGGAAGTTCTTAAACCAAAACGATGGAGTAGTGGTGTATATTAGGGATACGATACAAGCGGTAGTCTGTGAGCCTACTTGCAACGAGGGTAACTGTCTGATAGTAGACATACCAGATTTTACTATTATATGCACTTATCGTCCCCCATGTTACGATAATCCTAATAAATACATTTTATCTTTAGACAATATTTTAAGCTCCTGTCAAAAGAAGAATAATGTTATATTCACAGGTGATGTTAACATAAACATAATGCAAGACGATCTGTCTAAAACTGCTTCTAGGTATTTGAATTTAATGGCCATGCATGGTCTTAAACAAGGTGTACATTGTCCCACAAGAATAAAAACTTGCTTGGATCATTTTATGATTAGGAGTACGTATAGGGTACAAACATATGTATTTGATGAACTGACTGACCACTCTCCTATCTTCTTAGAAATAGACAAAATGAATAATGTACAGACACGACCACACAACAAGACTAAAATTAAATTTGATTTCGTAAATATTAACACAACTCTCGCTCAAGAATCGTGGACGGAATTATATAATACTGATGATGCTAACTTGGCAGCGCGTATTCTGGTTGATAAATTGGAGCAAGTCATTAAAGACAATACACTTATTAGACAAGTACCAAAAAGGCTGTCGCCACTGAAACCGTGGATCACGGTAGGCATTATTAAATCAATAAGACGTAGAAATAATCTGCAAAAGCAGCTTAAAAGAAACAGTAGTGATCTAGTTTTAAAGAATAAATACATAGTTTATCGCAACAGGTTAGGAAAAATTTTAAAATCATTAAAGAAACAATATTATAACAGACAGTTAGAAGAAAATAAAGGAAATCTAAAAGAAACATGGCACATTATAAAAGAGTTGTGTAATATGAAGAAAGCCAATGTATCTTCGGCCGAATTACTAAATACTAAGTCTAATACGACTGATTCTTTGGATGAAGTTAATAAGTTTTTTACCACGGTAGGTGTAGATTTGGCAAATAATATACTAAACAAACTTAAGATTTCTGACTCTGAACTAGCGTTGAAAGCAAAATGTGCTAATACAATAAGAGATTCGATGGTCCTATATCTAACCTCTCATAACGAAATAATTAGTATTATTAATAAACTGAAAAGTAACACTGCGCCGGGTACTGATAATATCCCTTCCTCCATAATAAAATTTTGCAAGATAGTTTTAGCTGCACCAATTGCACATGTCATAAACCTTAGTTTTCAGTCTGGAGTGTTTCCGGAGTGTTACAAAGATGCTGTAGTCTGCCCGATATTTAAAGCAGGAGATAAAAAACTACCAACGAACTACAGACCTATATCAATACTTACAACATTAGCCAAGATAATTGAAAAAGTAGCTAACAATAGACTTATGAAATATATGGAGTCTAAAGGCTTTTTAGGAGTTAATCAATATGGCTTTCGAGCAAATCGGTCAACGGATGATGCTGTAACTCATCTTACATCCAGTATAGCCGAATATGTAGGTAGAAATGAAAAGTGCATAGGTGTGTTCCTGGATCTGCAGAAGGCATTTGATACCGTTTCAATTCCGATTTTACTAACACGCTTGGAGAATATCGGAATTAGGGTCCTTCGGTGGTTTCAGGACTACCTCACCGATAGGCGGCAAGTTGTCAAAGTTGATACCAAATTTAGTAGGCACGGTTTTAGCACGTACGGCGTTCCTCAAGGGAGTACTCTAGGACCCTCATTGTTTTTAGCTTACGTAAACCAATTGAGCGAAATGAATATACCTGGTGCGGATATACTAATGTTCGCAGATGACACTGTAATTTTGTTTCATGATAAGACATGGCGAAATGTGCAGGATCTAGCGGAGATAGGACTTTGTGCTGTTACGACCTGGTTGGAGGATAGTTTATTATCACTAAATATTAGTAAAACTAGATTCCTCTGTTTTAGCAAGACTATAGTCAACTCTCCTGGAAGCTTCAAATTGAGAATTCACGCTTTTCCGTGTAACAGACTATCATTCAAAGATGTTGTCAATTCCCAGTGCTCGTGCCCTATCTTAGAGAGAGTACCAAATATAAAATACCTCGGAGTCTACATAGATGACAAACTAAATTGGCATAAACATATCTCCTATGTCACTATCAGACTTAGAAAGCTTATTTACATATTTAAAGAACTAAGAATCATATCAAACTCTTCTCTATTAATTCAAACTTATAAAGCACTAGCAGAATGTGTAGTAATGTATTGCATTTGCTCATGGGGTGCCGCGGATAAGTCACACCTGATTGAACTTGAAAGAGCGCAGCGTGCCGTACTGAAAACAATGCTGTATTTGCCATTTAGATTTCCTACATCAGAACTTTATGAAAAATGCAAAGTCCTATCAGTACGTAAAATTTTCGTCTATCAGTGCTTGCGTAAATATCATAAATTAGAGGTTCCTTCATTACTTAACAGTAATGTTAGACGTCCACAATGCTATATTCCAAGAGTACGTAGTAAATATGCAAAAAGAAGATACAACTTTCTTGCACCTAAGATTTATAATATTTTTGATATGAATTGTAAATTTAGATACCTTAATAACTATCAAATCAAGTGTAAAATCAAGATGTGGCTAGATTCTTTAAGTTATGACGAGACAGAATACCTATTGTATGTGGAAACTTGATGATTTAAAGTTATGGAAGTCTCTAGTAAGTAACTCTCTTTTTTTTTTTCTGTGCGGTTCTTATCTTATTTTAGTTACTATTGTAACCTAAAAAATAATAATGTATAATTACTGTAAGGAATGAACTGCCGGCTGTAACACAGCTTACGCTAAAGCAGCTGGTAGGGCTAAATTTGAAATGTAAATATTTTTTGTGTTACAATAAAGATTTTATTATTATTATTATTATTATAATTGTCTGTGCAACTGTCTGTGCAACTGTCTGTACAACTGTCTGTCACTGACTGGAACTGTCTGAAACTGTCTGGTACTGTCTGGTACCGTCTGGTACCGTCTGGTACCGTCTGCTACAGTCTGGTACAGTCTGGTACAGTCTGGTACAGTCTGGTACAGTCTGGTACAGTCTGGTACAGTCTGGTACAGTCTGGTACAGTCTGGTACAGTCTGGTACAGTCTGGTACAGTCTGGTACAGTCTGGTACAGTCTGGTACAGTCTGGTACAGTCTGGTACAGTCTGGTACAGTCTGGTACAGTCTGGTACAGTCTGGTACAGTCTGGTACAGTCTGGTACAGTCTGGTACAGTCTGGTACAGTCTGGTACAGTCTGGTACAGTCTGGTACAGTCTGGTACAATCTGGTACAGTCTGGTACAGTCTGGTACAGTCTGGTACAGTCTGGTACAGTCTGGTACAGTCTGGTACAGTCTGGTACAGTCTGGTACAGTCTGGTACAGTCTGGTACAGTTTGGTACAGTTTGGTGCCGTCTGGCACCGTCTGGCACTGTCTGGCACTGTCTGGCACTGTTTGGAACTGTTTGACACTGTCTGTAACTGTTTGGAATAAAACTAATGTACGGAACCCTCAGCGCGTGAGTACGACTCGCACTTGACCCGTTATTATTTTAATTAGATCTTGTGGTTCTAAATGAGATAAAAATGGAACCGATCTACGCTTTACAGTGGCATATAAGAGTATATTAGACCTTACAAAGGCAATTACACTAAGGTTCCAAATGAGCTGCAATAATAACTCTTGAGCCACTACAAGTGATAAATAACTCATATATACTACTTATTTAGTACTAAAGGTGCCAAATGAGGGAAAAATACCACCTATTAGGGCACAGTTCTTTAGGGGGGATTTTAAGATGTCATATGCCTCTTTGAGTTCTATAACAGAGAAAATTAAAACCTTTATGCGCCTATGAGTAATAGATTCGGCTTAATGCTACCATAGGTAATAAAGCAGAAACAAAAATCACTCAAAAGCAACCGTTAGTGATAAGAGTTACTCATTTGCAAATTCGAGTGCTGTTTGCATCTTTAAGTAATACCATACACTCTTGCATCACTTATATGCTACCTACAGTTGCAAAATAAGTTCCAAAATTCACTAACGTGCTACTTGGGTATCTACATCTACTACTACATATAATAAATTCGAAGTTTTGGAAGTGAGCGTTCTACGTCCATAATGATCTTAACAATATAGAATTCGCTAACCTTATATAGCTTCGGTAGAAAAAAATCTTGATAGCGCGATTCAGGTTTTCATAAATTTATAAAGTCACAAATTAATTAATTATTCTTTTTGTTCTGCTTAAAAATTTTGTAGACTTATATATTTTAAGAACACATAGCAATGACCACATTTTTTTACTAAAAAATAAAGTAATTAATTTTAATAAGATATTTTTTTAAATTTCAAGTAACTAGCGCCATCTCTTCGGTTTTCGCAGAACTACCATTTTTTCCTTAAATTGTTAATTTTCTTTGTTAACCTTTTTGTGCACTGTATTCTTGGGAACTAGGAAACAGATTTTAACACAATCTTCACGAATGTGTTCAGAAAATATCAGAAGAGGCTTAGGTATTTCAGGTAGATTTAATTTACTAATAAAAAAATGATATTTCTTGACGTAAAAAATAAACCATAATATTATTGCATGAAAACGTACAGAACTTAGAAATGATGTCAAAATTGTCATTTTGACATAATATAGAAAGATCATCTAGCCCCATCTTTTTTTTATTTAAAATCATGGCTTCGCATATAGCCAGTGTTGAGTTACTATTTTATTTACGGTCAAAGAAAATTAAATCTATTGCAGGAGCGTTTTTTGAATTTGGAACATTACAACGCTCCAGCAATGAAGCGGCGTGCTGGGATTGTTGTAAACTTAAATACTCTTTGATTGGATCTCTTTTATCGAAGTATAGGCACATGAGTAGGAAATAGGATGGAAATGGGTACCAAAGTCTCTTTGCTTAGTACGAAATGCGTTCTCGTGGCTATATGTATAGCCATAAATGCGTTTGCCTTTGGGCACAGATGATATAAATAAAAAAATTACGGCAAAGCTAAAAATAATTCGCCTTGATTTGTTATTTACTTATTTATGAAACTAGCTGCGCCCCGCGGTTTCACCGGCGTAAGTCCCGATCCCGTGGGAATATCGGGATAAAAGGGGTAGCCTATATTTTCAATTAAATCTAGCAGTTAATGAGATCAGAGCGTTCAAACAAACAATGGAAGTCCTTAAAGATGAATAATGTTCCCCGTATTTTCCACATTTCCCACTGATTTTTCGCTCCTATTGGTCGCAGTATGTTATGTTATATAGCCTAACTAAAGCCTTCCACAATAAATCCATCACCAAAAGAATTTTTAAATTCGAACCAGTACTTTCTGAGATTAGCGCGTTCAAACAAACAAAGAAACTCTTCAGCTTCATAATATTAGCATAGATACGTTTAATTAATAAAATTATTTCGGTTCAGAGAGTGAAATGGAGATTCACCACAATCACAAATCGGCAATTGAAAACCTGCTTTCAGCGAAGTCAAAACCAAACTAAATGAAAGTATCTAAATCTTCTTATATATAAAAATGAATCGCAAAATGTGTTGGTAAGCGCATAACTCAACAACGCCTGGACCAATTTGGCCAATTCTTTTTTTGTTGTGTTTGTTATTGTCAGGAGAAGGTTCTTATGAAAGAAAAAAATAAGGAAATTTCGTAGAAAATTATTACGCGGGTGAAACCGCGGGGCTCAGCTAGTATGTATATAAAAATCCCAATTTAACTTGGTCACGGCATCACGCGTGAATGGCTTGAGGAATTTCGCTAATTATTTTTTTGTTATGTTTGTTTTGTCAAGAGAAGGTTCTTAAGAAAGAAAAAAATTAGAAAGTTGCGCAGGAAATTATTACGCGGGTGAAACCGCGGGGCGCAGCTCGTAATAAATAAAATGGGTTAAAGACGGCTTTAATTGCTTACTGGGGTGAAATCACTATCACTTCACTTCACTACATAGTATAAAACAAAGTCGCTTTCTCTGTCCCTATATCCCTATGTATGCTTAAATCTTTAAAAGTACGCAACGGATTTTGATGCGGTTTTTTTAATAGATAGTTATTAAAGAGGAAGGTTTATATGTATAGTACATGCTTAATATAGCCGTGCGAAGCCGGGGCGGGTCGCTAGTATTAAAGAAATGGGTTAAAGACGGCTTTGCTTGCTAACGCGGGTGAAATAATGAATGTTTATGTATGACTATGATCTAGGTATTCTAATATTATATTATTAGGTAGGTGCGAAATTGAGCCAGCCTGCTGGGAGCAGAAGGCAGCCCAACGCCCGGAGTGGAGGCGTCTCGTTAATCAGCACGTCTCTGATTTTGAATTAGAACGATGTGCTGATTTAGACCTCAAACGAGACGCGATAAAGGCCAGATCGCCCGCGGCCATTTCGTATAATATTGTAAATGGTGTGCTTACGTGCCCGCTATGCAATAGAACATTTTCTGCAAAAATCGGGTACGCCAGTCACCAAAGAGCACACCATAGACGAGCCGCTGAACATCAAAGCTCGTCATCTTCTTCTGCATAGGTTGCCAGAAATAGTCACTGTGGCCGAAATCGTTCAGGGAGACATCATCATCATTAGGTAGTTTAATTAATCCAATTAAAAATATATTTGATGCTTGGGAGGAGTCGCATGATGCGTATGGCATATTCTGTGACTTATCCAAGGCATTTGATTGCGTTCAACATAAAACATTGATCATGAAACTACACCACTACGGTATTAGGAACGGCGCCCTGGATCTTATCTCTTCTTATCTGAGTGGTAGGGTCCAGTGTGTCGATGTTAACGGAAAACGATCTCCCGGATCTGTGATAGTAATGGGGGTTCCTCAAGGATCCATATTAGGACCTTTCTTGTTCTTAGTTTATATAAATGACTTACCTTACCTTGTAAGGGACAACCATGGGATAGTGTTGTTTGCAGATGACACCTCCTTGGTGTTCAAGGTTAAAAGGCGTCAGTCCAACGTTGACGATGTGAACAATGCTCTCTCTAGAATAGTTGATTGGTTCAACTCCAATAATTTATTACTGAATGGATCCAAAACTAAATTAATTCGATTCACACTTCCAAATGTAAAACAAGTAAAAACTGTTGTAAAGATTAATGATGAGGAAGTTGAATTAGTCAGTAAGGCTGTCTTTCTAGGTATAACTTTAGATGCTAAGCTTCAGTGGGGCCCGCATGTGGAAGCATTGTCCAATAGACTTAGTTCTGCCGCTTACGCCGTTAAGAAAATTCGCGAATACACGGACATTGAGACTGCTCGTCTAGTCTATTTCAGCTACTTCCACAGTGTCATGTCGTATGGCATCCTGCTGTGGGGGTGTGCTGCAGATATTGATGCTATTTTTATATTACAAAAAAGAGCTGTCCGAGCTATCTATAAGATGGGCCCCAGGGAATCACTTAGAGAAAAATTTAAAGAGATAAATATACTAACGCTCTATTCACAATATATTTACGAAAACTTGCTCTACGTTCACAAAAATCCTGATATTTTTCGCAAAAATAGCGATATTCATAATTTCAACTTAAGAAACAGGGATGAGCTGACCTTGCCCGGTAGTAGGCTCCGGAAAATAAGCAGGTCGTTTAATAGTACATGTGTGCTCTATTATAATAAATTACCTAAAGATGTATATGACATGTCCATTAACAAATTCAAAACTTTTATAAAGCATAAATTGTGCGGTAAGGCATACTATGATACCTCTTCGTACCTTAATGATAAGAATCCATGGATGTGACTTTAATTGCTCCATTTCAAATAATACCTTCAAATATTTGTAATATTGACCTTTGTTAGCGTGATCACATAAAAAAAAACCCCATGATTTTCTTGTGCCTTCTTCTCATTGGTGGGCGCGTTCCGAAGGCACACATCCTAACTTAGTTTTTAAGACTATTTCAAGTGATCATGTGTATGTAAATACATAAGCATTGAAAAAAATAAAGAATTTGAAATTTGAAAAAATTTGAAATTTGAAATATACTCACATTCATAAAAATATCCTTAAAATTATACTTGATTCCACTTGTATAAGGTAGGTATATAAATAATACAGAAGGATATGGGGAAAGGCAGATGTTAAATGGTATAAGACACGGCTCTCAGGCGATACAGCTCTAAGCCGACTGGGGCGTGGTCGCTCTGATAGTCCGGCCGCGGTGCGCGCGCAGGCGTGTGTCGATAAGCGCATGCGCATATTACACGGTCATTGGAAACTAGCAGCGCTCCGCGGATTCACCCGCATAAGTCCCGTGGGAATATCAAAATAAAAAGTAGCCTATTGTCTTCCTCGATAAATGGACTGTCCAATACAAAAATATTTTTTCAATTCGAACCAGTAGTTTCTGAGATTAGCGCGTTCAAACAAACAAACTCTTCAGCTTTATAATATTAGTACCTACTCATAGATTATAATTGACTAGGTAGCTTTCGCCCGCGACTTCCTCAGTGTAGGGTTTGATTTTTTCAAAATCCTTTCTTATCGGATGCCTACGTCAACACATGCACCCTCCAAGTTTCAGGTCTCTACGATCAGCGGTTTAGGCTGTGCGTTGATCCGTCAGTCAGTCAGGACAAAGCATTGTATATGTATACTTTTGCCCGCGACTTCGTCTGCGTAGAAGTCGAAAATAGACCAAGGAATCACGTTGTCCCATACAAACTTTGCCCCCCCTTTTCACCACCTTAGTATTTCAGAAAATCCTTTCTTATCCGATGCCTACGTTATACATAGAACACACCCACCAAGTTTCAAGTCTCTACGATCAGCGGTTTAGGCTGTGCGTTGATCCGTCAGTCAGTCAGTCAGGACAAAGGATTTTATATGTATAGATTAAATCCGGCGTTACTTTGCAGAACTCCTTAACTGTAATTTAGTTTCGAGCCTAGTGCCAAAACACAAAATGTGGCACTAGGCTCGAAACTAAAAACTAAAAATTATTAATACCTACTTCCACTACAGTTATTGGAAATTATGTATGAAATCGGTTGAAACCGACTTCTGTTCTTCTATTTTATAGTTTCTTCTATTGTATTCTCTTAATATTCTTATGCTCTGTACATGTCAGTGATTCTTATGTATGTTTGTCTCTCTACTTATCTAAATATTTTGTGTCGTGGGCTTGTCCAAATTCAGTCGATCAGTTGGTCAATAAGTCAGTCAATCAGTAAGTCAATTAGGCAATTAGTCAGTCAATCAATCGATTGATCAATCGAACGATCAGTCGGTCAATCAGTCGATCAATCAGTCAGTCGATAATTCGGTTGATTTGTCAGCCAATCAGTCAGTATTCAGTCAATCAATCAATCGATCAGTTGTGGACGATCAGTCGGTCAATCAGTCAGTCGATAATTCGGTTGATTAGTCAGTCAATCAGTCAGTAGTCAGTACATCAATCAATCGATCAGTTGTGGACGATCAATAGGTCAATCAATCAGTCGGTAATTCGGTTGATCAGTCAGTAGTCAGTCAATCAATTAATTGATCAGTTGGACGAGCAGTCGGTCAATCAGTTAGTCGATCAATATGTCAATAATTTCGGTTGATTAGTCAGTCAATTAGGCAATAGTCACTCAATCAATCAATCGATCAGTTGCGGACGATCAGTCGGTCAATCAATCAGTCAGTCGATAATTCGGTTGATCAGTCGGTCGATCAGTCGGTTAGTTAGAATATAAACTGTCTAAGCACCTGCCTAACCAGTTATCACGCTTGATAACCATGAAATTAATAATTAACCAATCATTTAAATGCCTAATAAATTATTTTTTCATTACTCATGCTCCAAAAGTAGGTGTAAAGGTGCCTGAAGAGCGTGTAGAAAGAAACATTTCCAGCCCTAGGGAAAAACGCTTTCACTGACAGCTGTCATGTCAAATTATGGCTTCGCACGGCTTGTGCAATGTGCATGTAGCCAGTATCAGTATCATTACGCATTAGGAACTTCAAAAACACCAAAGAATAACATTACATGGTATATAACGTCTTTGGTCCCAACCTTGTAAGAGGATCAGGTAATATGGAGTCTCTCATTCACTCTCGTTGATAGGAAGAATTTTATGTATTACTAGCTGCGCTCCGCGGTTTCACCCGCGTAACTCCCGATCCAGTGGGAATATCGGGATAAAAAGTAGCCTATAACCTTCCTCGATAAATGGACTATCCAACTCAAAAATAATTTTTCAATTCGAACCAGCAGTTCCTGAGATTAGCGCGTTCAAACAAACAAACAAACTCTTCAGCTTTATAATATTAGTATAGATTCGTAATGAAAAGCACAGTGTTTACCTCGGGTGAAAGACTCATTTAGTCCCTCGAACTATTAGCGAGCCAAACTCCGTCTCAGACTTAATGAGTGACTTTCACACCTAGGGTAACAATGTAATATTAATGGTTTACCTAGTTAAACAGTATTTCAGTATAACATAATTTTACCAAAGTTTTTAAGCATAAAAGACTAAAATTACAGTGCCAAAATTAAAGTTAATTTTGACATTATTTTAGGAACACGTATTGGGTGAAAAGAAGAGAAAGATAGTAAGCTTTAATGATAAGTACCGATCCTGTAGGAACAAATTTAATGCACACTAATCAATAATCTTCTTACTATTGAGCAGTGTCTAGCAGAAGGAGATTACACAAGGTACAAAGCCAACACATAAGACAGAAAACGAAAATTATAGATGGACCGCGTCATTAATGATATTGATTTTAATCCTATCTACGGCATTAAGGATGTAAACGAGGATGCTGATTTCTTCGTTAATGTACTTCGGGCAGCCATTATAACTAACACTAGAACTGTACAGTTGTCTAGGCGTAAAAATGTAATTAAGCCTTGGATTACTTCTAGTATTTTAAAATGTCAAAAAAATCGAGATAATTTATATAAAAAATATAAACGGGATCCTGGTAATGACATAATGCTGTTAACCTACAAACGATACAGAAATTATTGCTGTAAAATCATAAAAAAAGCTAAAAGAGATTATGAAAAACAATTACTACTTAATGCTGGAAACGACAATAAAAAATTATGGAGTGCCATTAATTAAATAACATATTCAAGTAAAATCAAAGGCAGTAGCACTGCTAAGGATCCACAAAATGACGTTAATAATGTAAATAATTTCTTTGCTACTTTGCTGAAAAAGTTGTTCCCACAAACGATTACATTAAGATCTCTGAGCAAGAGACGATGCACGACGGCAGCGGGTTTGGCCGGAAGACCAGCGCTGCAGCCAAGTTATGCTTGTCTGTGGCTTACAGCTGAGGTCGACCCATTTGGGCAGCACATGGCTTCTTAAATATTCTAAAGTTTAATGTATGTTTTTTTTCCTTATTTCTTCGTTGTATATGTTACCTATTTCTATATCCGTTGTCTAGCACCCATAACACAAGTCTAGTTACTTAGCTTGGGGCTAGATGGCGATGTGTGGAATGTCCTATAATATTTATGTCGCTGATAACTAATATAACGCTGATAGCAGCCCTCCGCGGTTTCCCCCGCGTAACTTCCGAATCCGTGAAAATATCGGGATAATTATGCCCTTTCATTTGATATTGTTTTAAAAGTTGTCGTGTGCCTGTACCAAATAAATGCTTTTCTTTCTTTCTTTCTTTCTTTCTTTCTGATAAATCCAATTCATGCTCGTTTGTTCTGTTTCCAACTGACCACACGGAGGTCAACTCTTTAATAAATAACCTCACAGTGGACTGCGCTGTGGGACTGGACTTGATATCGGCTGACGTTCTGAAATCTTTCAAATATTTACTGGTTCCGCCAATAACATATGTTTGCAATCTTGCCTTCGAGACTGATGTTTTTCCAATGGTTTTAAAAGGTCTCAACCAGTGTTTAAAAGTGGTGACAGGCTCATTGTCAACAACTATAGACCTATTTCAATTTTGCCGACATTATCTGAAATTCTGGAACGGTTACTTAGTAGTAGACTGGTGGCTTATCTAGAGAAAAATAAACTACTATCTAACAATCAGTTTGGTTTTAGATGCAACAAATCAACAGCAGATGCTGTACATGAACTCACTGATCATATAATAACTAAACTCGACAGTACAAAGAAAGTATTAGGCATCTTTCTTGATATGGCTAAGGCGTTTGACACTGTGTCTGTCCCCATACATGTAAAAAAAACTAGAACTGTTGGGCATAAGGGATCTTCAGTTAAAACTTTTTACAGACTACCTAACAAATCGTTCGCAATGTGTCCACATTGATTCCTTCAGTAGTAATGAAGTAACTATGTCCTACGGTGTTCCGCAGGGCAGTATCTTAGGCCCAACACTATTCCTATGCTACATAATTGACTTATAAAAGAGTTTTAAATTAAAACGGTTTAATTAGTTAGAAATACAAAAATAACGCTACATAATAAATTAGATATTTCGTGTTTTTTATTTAATAATATTATACAACTAAATTAATGCAATTATAATACTTGACGTTAAGACTTAAAAATTTTAAATATTACGTCCATGGTATTAATATTAATACGTCCATGTTTCGGCAGCGCCTAAAATAGACGTATTCAAATTTCTAATTTCGAAAGTACCTACACATGAAATATACACAGGACAGTTATGATACTGCATGAAGTTTTGCCATCGAGATGTTTATTTTATTTTATAATAAAAATAAGTACTTAAATATAATTAAAAAATCGTTAAGATCCTCATCAGATCCTCACTTCTGAAAAAAAAATGTAATCCTTGCAAGACAAACTAAGAAATCTCTGAATTTTATCTTCAACTAGCGACCCGCCCTGGCTTCGCACGGCTATATTATGCATATAAACCTTCATCTTGAATCACTCTATCAAACCGCATCAAAATCAGTTGCGTAGTGTTAAATATTTAAGCATACAAAGGGATATAGGGACATGGGGACAGAGAAAGCGACTTTGTTTTATACTATGTAGTGAAGTGATGATGATTCAGGAGTTTTGTAATGAGAATGTGATGACGGTTAAAAATCGAGCAATTTGCTATACACGGCGCGCGTTGCAATGCAAGTTTATAGATTATCGTTCATCACCCCCACCACTGAAATTATGCTGAATTTCAGGATAAAAAGTAGATATGATGTTACATCACTATAAGGGCTATATTTATACCGAGTTTCATATTAATCCATTAAGTAGTTTCGGCGTGATGCGCGGCCAAGATACAGACAGACAGACATACAGACAAAATGTTTTTCACTACATTTTCTGGTTCAGTATCGATCATAGACTGCCCTCAGTAGAAATTTTCAAAACATCTTCAATTTACAGAATTCATCCACGAACGATTTTATTAAGTATATTATATATAGAATAGAAGATAAATAGATTGTATAACAGGTATAGCTCGCGCAGCGAATGGTGACCTCTGCGGTAAGTGGAAGGGGTATGCGCAGAACTCGATATTTATATGAAAATTGAGTTTTGCGCATACCCCTTCTACTTTCCATCAGAGGTCAACATTGGCTGCGCGTATACCTAGTTATAGACATTAGCGTAAGAAGGTATTAATTGTAGTTTTATGTTTTAATTTGTAAATACCAATTTACTATAACAGCAGTTTTTGCCTGAAACACAGGATCACCTAGTTCAGGCACATGTAAACAGTTAAGTGGGTATGTTTTTAAAAGTAGCCTTATTTTATACATTTCTGTATTTCAATTTTTTTCTGAATAAATTTTTTTTATTTATTTAATATTTATCAGGAACAGCGCCACGCAATTCGTAATTTCTGCCTTGTTCGTACGCTTGAATGTTGCATCGTCCTCCGGCTCGTCTGCTTCTCCTGGCTTCGTCACCTGCAGCTTTTATTCCTCGCAATTATAATAGTAAATTCCGTTGATATAAACGTTTCCATCAACGTCGTCTTCGTTGGTATCATCCCGGAAGAATACCGTGGCCAGTACAATCCTGAGTCCCTGTTTTTTAATCTTAATCAACAACCGAGTACCGTAGATCACATAATATCTTTCAAATGTTATTTCTCTGCCATTGACAACAAAATCTTGATATTCCGGTCTGATATTTCCCATGATTATTTTTAAATTACGCTTTATCAAGGTATAATATTCTTTTACGCTGAGCTCGTGCACAGTCTGCCCTGTCTGCACAAGTCTATGCTTGAAGTAGTGGTATATGGCGCAGTATATATCTCGGAAGTCGATTTCTGGTGCAGTGTACTTTTTCATTTGTTTAAGTATTGCTTGAAAAATATCAACAATGGTGCAGTCGTGTCTAAAGAATAGCCTGCTTACAACTCTCTCGATGATATAAGGTTTCATCCTGAAGAAAGTACCTGGAGGGTTTTCCATTCTGTCATGATTTCTTGTTATCTGCTCTCCTAGATACTGCATTATGAACTCGCTTAGACTTATAAAATTTAAGAAGGTGATGTCTTCTGATTTTACAGTATTTAATATGTTAACTATAGTTGTTATGACCCTCCACATGTAGCCGTCCTTAAGTAACCTTGTCAACAAATTTTTCAAAGTATTCTTCTGATGCCGTTCAATACCTTTGAAAATGTGTATACCATTAATGGATATTTCATCCAATGAGCGTACGTTGAAGAGATTGAAGAATTCTTTCCAAGGTGAATTCGGCTGCACCTGTGTATTTGAGGAGGTTTTCTTGGGATTCTGTCTCGGCGGTTGTCCACTGCTGCTGGAACTGGGGATATTTGAGGAGGTTTTCCTAGGATTCTGTCTCGGCGGTTGTCCACTGCCGCTGGGGGTTGTTGGGAGCTGATCTGTATCGGATTTTCCAGACTGTGGCGAGGATCTTTTTTTTTCTGAATTCATTTTCGCAGCATTTGCAGCACCAGCTCGTATAGTTCCAACTGTTGCAACATCCACCACTACAGTTGCAGCTTCCAGCACTACAGTTGTCGTGACATTCTTTGCCACTGATTTACCAACAGATTTACCAACAGACTTTCCGACAGATTTGGCAACAGATTTGCCAAAGATTTCGCCCACGGGTACGCTTGCAGACTTAAGGATCGTTTCCCCGCCCGACTTGCCGCTTGATTTGCCGACCGTATTGGCAGCGGATTGTCCAGCAGCCTTCGTTACAGAATTGACTATGGTTCCACCTCCCATTCCACCGAGCATATCCGCACCGACCGTCAAAGTGGTCTGTAGGATAGCACTTATAGGGACTTCACCTTTTGAACTAGTCTGGACGATGGTCTCCACATTTTTGATGAGTCCTTTCGGTTCTTCAGTAATGACGGTTTCGGCGCCATCCCAAAGAGCTCCAGCAAATGCGCCTAACGCTGCGGAGCCCGCAGGCCCAGCTGCGAACCCAGCCGCTCCTGCGCCCAACACTACAGTCGTGCGGGTAGACTCGCACATGGCTCGGTTCCCTGCTTCGGAGTCTCCCGTTGCATAATTAACCACACCTTTAATATGACCCACAACGGGGATAGAATCTAGCATATTATTCCACATGGTTAAAACCACCAGATGTGCGAGGACGGTATACCCGAAAGATCGCGGTCGGAGTGGTCGACGTCCGAAGAATCGGATGCGTTGTGGTACTCGTCGATGATCTCGTCGAGGATCTGGATAGTTTCCGTCAGGACGACTTGTTTGAACACGGTGGACAGCGTTCCGTGACCCTGGAGGGGGAACTTGCTGTAGTTATCCACTAGATACTGTAATGCGGATCTCTTTACCAAAATGGTGGTGTCGAGTGCCTCCCTATACTGGAAGCTGTGACCTTGGATGTTGATCTGCATAGGCCTGATCGCTGCTACGAGATTGGTGGCCACAGCCTGCTCCTCTTCCTTGGTGAATTTGATATTTTCTCGTCCAATGTTGAATATTAGGCGCAGTGCTGCGTGGGCGTTAGCGTGGTGAACGCGCGCTTTGACTTCGTTCTTGTAATCGACTGCCTGCAGTTGCACCAAACGATGGATGAGTTGCTGTACTTTCGTCGTCATTACAGGGAGATCTAAAATGATAAAAAAAAATTATCGCAACTAACTAATAAAATTAATTATCAAAGGAAACTATCTTGCTTGTTTTTATTCTTTGACTGACGGTGGGTGTTTATAAGTTGCTTGCGACCGAGATCGCAAGCAACGGCTCCAACGATTTTCATGAATTTTTTTATGCGGGGGGTTTCGGGGGCGAGGTATCTATATATAAAGTCGTGTTAGTTACACTATTTATAACTCGAGAACGGCTGAACCGATTTGGCTGAAAATTGATAAAGAGGTAGCTTAGAACCAGGAGAAGGACATAGGATACTTACTTTTTTTTTTTTTTTAATTTTTCGATATTCAAACGATATCGGGATTTACGCGGGTGAAATAAAATATACGAAATATTTTTATTTTTTTTCGATATTCAAACGAGATCGGGACTTACGCGGGTAAAATTAAATATACGAATTATTCCATATTCAAACCAGCATAAGTCCCGATCCCGTGGGAAATACGGGATATACACTATTATGTATTCTGTGACGTTCGTCTTTGATGTAAGGCGTTCGACCGGGGGGTTTTCTCGGGCGGCTGCAGTTTTTTTGTTGATTACTCAGCACCTACTAATTGGATTTTGATGTAAAGTATACCACGTCTTTCCTCAGATTTCACTTGGTTTAGGCGTTTTTTATTGTAGACTAGCTGCGCCCCGCGGTTTCACCCACGTAAGTCCGATCTTTAAATTCTCACCGTTTAAACCTTCCCTGGACCTCCACGAATAATTCAAGACCAAGATAAGATAAATCCGTTCAGCCGTTCTCGAGTTTTAGCGAGACTAACGAACAGCAATTGATTTTTATATATAGAGATTATGTAACAAACAAACAGACAGACAGATATATTTTTGTTCTATTACTTTTTCGAAGTCCAACAGACCCTTTTTTTTGATTTGCTGTATTTTATAGAAATCAATCAATGCCACTTTTCGTTGTAATTTTATAACTCAAGAACGGGCTCACCTATCCAAACCAAATGTTTAAGCTTTGTTCGGACTATTTAGTAGATGGTTTATGTGAAATTTGCACAAAATCGGTCGAGCGGTTCTTCATTTATCACATTTTTTTTTATATGGCAAAACAACGTTTGCCGGGACAGCTAGTAAATAATAAAATAACCTTAAAATAACGTAGCAAAGCTCGGTCACCCAAGTAATATTATAATAATACAAGTAAAATCAAATGAAAGCAGATAAAGAAATAAGGAATTTCCGATATCACGAGGCTATGTATCCCCGGACCTTTGGAAGGCGTGCGTGGAGCCGAAGCCAACACGTAGAGGCCCTTTAAAATAACAACGTTTAATAGCAACGTATGATGTGGACAAAAATAAAAAATAATAAATCAAATAGTTCAACAATAATAATTACTGTTGACAAAACAAATGGTCGGGCTGAAAAAATGTAATATTCTTAGCAACCACTGCATCCATCGGTGTAAGAGAAGCTTTATCTCCGAGTAGTGTAACATTAACTTCTAAACCAAGATGCAGATGCTGATGATGCAAAGGAAGAAGCGCCGACTATGAACCATCAAGAATCGCTGAGCTACAGCGAGCGGTCTGATTTAACTCTGGCGTACGAGCCGCGTTGCCGAACACTCTGGTTTACCTCTCCTTCATACTTTGGAGATCGTTGCACCACAGGCAACGCCGGGAGTCCTAGGGTCGGCGTTGTTGGAGAGATTGCATTGACCGTGCTGCCCCCAAACAGCGGTGGCACTTTTTTGCAACCCAAAACATTTCGTTCATAAACAAATAAAGCTCTACTTCACACTGTACATAATAAGGCTATTTCACACAACGTGAGCGCCACAATACCATCACCACATCCTACACTGGTAGTCCATTGAAATGTTACAATTTTTTCGGCTTAGCGTGCATTTTTCAGAGGACGCAATTTTATTTTTGAGATATCAAGACGAGGTTAGTCTAAGCTTGCCGCCATCTTGGAAAAAGGGATTTTTAAAACGGTTTTTATGGTTTATCTGACAAACTATAGGTCTCACAAAAAATATTACTCAACATTTTTTGTTGCAAATATGATTATCTACAACTTTTGTCAATTAACCTTTAGTCGTGGAACAAAAAATTAAAAGTTATAAGCGAAAATCCATGAAAATTTTAGTTTTTATTTTTACTAAGAATACTGATTTCGTAGCACCATGGGAGTAGCCCAGGGTTTTCAAGCATGTAAACTTAAGTATAGACTACTCTCAGAGGGTCTAAAAACGTATAAAAATGATTACATGCGCTTTTTCGATGTTTACCTTTTTGTGTTAATTTTCAGAAGACTTTTCGTAAGCATATTTTGAAAATTATAAGTCCTATCAACATACTTTTAAGACAATTATTATAGAAAATTTAATGAAGAACAAATTAGTCATTAACAGTTTTGTTGTAGCTTTAATCGTTTTTATAATAAAATAAAAAAAACTGTACGGGTTGATACAAAACAGGGTCGAGGGGGCGTTAAAATCACTTTACAGCTTTTAAACTATAAGCCCGATCTACATACTTCTGAGGTAAATGTTGTAGTGAATTTGATTGAAGATCATATTTCTCATTGGCATTTTGGTTATAGCTTTAACCGTTTTCATAAAAAATGCAAAAAAACTCTAATATGGCACACAAAAGAGGGGAAAGGGGGGTACCAATCGCCATACGACTTGTTTCTACTTCTATATCTTACTATCTATGTAAAACCTACCTGCATGCCAAGTTTCATGTTTTCAGCCAGATGGGACCGTAATAAGAGCTAAGGAATCTGAGTAATGGATTTCCGCTTATAACTTTTAAGCTATTGCATAGATTTTATCCCGGGCCTTGGGGGGCGAATCAAGAAATTCCGTAACGAAAACACCTAACACCCCCGACAAATGACGGTCGATTATTAACGGACGACAAATGTCGGACGACTATTTTTAAGCTATTGCATAGATTTTATCGCGGGCCTTGGGGGGCGAATCAAGAAATTCCGTAACGAAAACACCTAACACCCCCGACAAATGACGGACGATTATTAACGGACGACTATTGACGGACGTCAAATGTCGGACGACATTTTTTTTTTAATTTTTTTTTTATTATTTTATAAGAACATTTACTAAGACAAGAAATTATTCTCGAGCGTTTAAAGCAGGGGTGTCAAACTCGATTTTACATCGGGCCATTTCGAAAATTGCAGATGTGTAGGCGGGCCAGACATGAAATATTTAAAAACGTACTTTTTTAAGGTTATATACCTACCTCAAAAGGTAAAAAAACGATCATTTTCTTGTCCGTCTGTCTGTCTGTCCGTGTGTTACCACCGATTTTCTCAGGAACGGGTGGACCTAGCAAGTTGAAATTCATACCAGATACTTAGGTCTATAGTCCCTATGAGGCGTATAAAAATCAAGATCCTGAGTCAAGACGATAAAAGATTTGGGCAAATTACATATTCACGAAAACTTGTTAGTACCAAAATATACAGTAATTTTCGACTTTTTTATATTTCTGAATTTTCCTCTTATTATTAAGTTTATTGGTGAGGCGGGTACATTTATTTGGTACTTTTTCAATAGGTAAGTACACAAACAATAATTAGTTTTAAAAAGGGGAAGTAATAAATTTATCTGTAGGATCCGGAAACTTGACTTCTTTTGTTTTTCATAATATAATATGTCGGGTGTCATATTCGTGGTAATTATTTAAAGAATAGACCGGATGTTTATCACTAGTCTTGAGCGATATTTGTTCTTATTCATTAAATAATAGAAAACTTTTGTCCACATAATATCAACTACGAAAAAGGATAGCTAGCTTTCGAGTACCTACTCAAAGTCGAGGTGCCTTGCAGATTGGTCATTGCAAGTGCGAGAGAAACAAAAATTTAAAATATACGCTTTCATTTATGAGATTTAGATTCCGACTGCGGGCCGCATAATTATGATTCCCAAACATACGGCCCGCGGGCCGCATGCGGCCCGCGGGCCGTATGTTTGACATGACTGGTTTAAAGGAACTATAGGCAGAGGGATTACTTCTTGCTTCAAGAAACCTTTTTATGCAATAGCTATACCGCGGCAGTCCTCGAGTGCCACACGTTTTTTTATTTTTCGTTTACGACTAAAAGTTACTTTATAAAAGTTGTAGATAATCGTATTTGCAACAAAAAATATTAAGTAATATTTTTTGTGAGACCTATAGTTTGTCAGATAAACCATAAAAACCATTGAAATCCCCTTTTCCAAGATGGCGGCCGTGGGACAAGAGCTACAATCCCTCAAACTTGGATTTAAGCTTAGACTAACCCCCTATTGATAGGCGTCCTCTGACAAATGCAACTCCACTCCGCTGGGGGTTGTTGGGGACTGTTCTGAATCGGATTTGTCAGACTGGGGGATCATTTATTTTCTGTATATTTTTTCGAAGTTTTGACAACATTGGCAACAACAGCTCGCGTAGTTTCAATTGTTGCAACTTCCACTGCAGTGTTCGTGACTTTCTTTGCCACTGCTTTACCAACAGATTTGGCAGCGGATTGTCCAGCAGCCTTCGTCGCAGAGTTGACTATGGTTCCACCTCCCATTCCACCGACCATATCCGCACCGACCGTCAAAGTGGTCTGTAGGATGCCAATTATAGGGACTTCACCTTTTGAAGAAGTTTGGACGATGCTTCCCATATTATTGACGATACCTTTCGGTTTTTCATTAATGACTGTTTCGGCGCAATCCCAAAGAGCTCCAGCAGATACGCATAACGCTGCGGAGCCCACAGGCCCCGCAACGAACCCAACCGCCCGTCACTACCGCCGAGCGGGACGACGCGCACACATAGCTCGATTCCCTACTTGAGAATTGGCCGTAATGGACCACACCTTTGACATGACCCACAACGGGGATGGAATTCATAGAATCTAGAATATTCCACTTCCACATTAGCTTCGTTAAAACAATTAGGTGTGCGAGGACGATATATATACCTACCCGGAAGCTCGCGGTTGGAGAGGTCGACGTCCGAAGAATCAGACACGTCCGTTGTGGTACTCTTCGATGACCTGAAATATTTACAAAAGAAAAGTAGGTATATATTAGTAGTAAGTATATCCGTTGCCTAGCACCCATAACACAAGTCTATAAATACGGGGGCCGCTAGATTTCAACTCAACACAAACAAAAAAAGTTCGAAAACCGATTTTACAGACAACCATTTGTTATCTTATCGAATTCTATTAATCTATGCTTATCGATTATTTAGTGTAACGGAACGGTAAATGTTTGTTTAGCATTAATAATAACTAGCGACCCGCTCTGGCTTCGCACGGCTAAATTATGCATTTATTATACATGTAAACCTTCCTCTTGAATCACTCTATTATAAAAAAAAACCGCATCAAAATCCGTTGCGTAGTTTTAAAGATCTAAGCATACGAAGGAAAATAGGGACATAGGAACGGCGAAAATTGACTTTATTTTATAATATGTAGTGATAGTGAAGTGATACTCAATCGACACTCGTGTTTAAACTATGACTCACGTATTTATATCTATATAGTATGGGATCCCTTTAAGATCGACCTTCACCGAGCTGGTTAATGCATAAAAAGTGTTTTTACAACAAATTAAATGTCATATATTGCAACTGGTTAACTAAAAAATTCAGACTAGAATGATTAATTAATTTTAAAACTATTATTTTTTAGACATTTCACTGGTTTGGTTAAAATACAAACATACCAATGAAATACATACCCCCTTATAAAAACGAGGTTTAAGGATATTCCGAGATGTTGATTTAAACCTTAGAGACACAGATTTACTCGTGAACACTATCCCTATAGATTATAAAGGGAACCATAGGCTAAACACTATCCAATAAAGATAATATAAGGATAGTGTTTAGACTATAGTTCACGAGTAAATCTGTATCTAAATCTAAGGTTCAAATCCACATCTCGGACTATTCTTAAACCTCGTTTTGGAATAAGGGGGACAATCTTTATTTTAACTTAACTTTACTTCATTAACCTGACCAGTGCAAATTATATACTAATTTACCTACCTAACCAAGGGAAAAAATAGTCAAGCTAACGTTTGTTATTCTATGGAATTTGTCTATTAATCAAACCAGTGAAGTTAAAAAATAAAAATTTAAATATGTATGTTAATTCATCATAAGGGATCTTAGACTACTACCTATAAATAAGACTTCGCTCTGTAGATAACGCTCGGAACGTGTAATGAATTAAATGCAAAGATATCAGAAAGGAGGCTATGTTATTGAAAATAATTAGGTATATGTATTATAATATAATTTGATAATAAAGAGCAAATCACTACATAGTATAAAACAAAGTCGCTTTCTCTGTCCCTATATCCCTATGTATGCTTAAATCTTTAAAAGTACGCAACGGATTTTGATGCGGTTTTTTTTATAGATAAAGTGATTCAAGAGGAAGGTTTATATGTATAGTACATGCATAATATACCCGTGCGAAGCCGGAGCGAGTATTTTAATTAAACTTTTGTGAACGGATTTTGATGCGGTTTTTTTTATAGATAGAGTGATTCAAGAGGAAGGTTTATATGTATAGTACATGCATAATATACCCGTGCGAAGCCGGAGCGAGTATTTTAATTAAACTTTTGTGAACGGATTTTGATGCGGTTTTTTTTATAGATAGAGTGATTCAAGAGGAAGGTTTATATGTATAGTACATGCATAATATACCCGTGCGAAGCCGGAGCGAGTATTTTAATTAAACTTTTGTGAACGGATTTTGATGCGGTTTTTTTTATAGATAGAGTGATTCAAGAGGAAGGTTTATATGTATAGTACATGCATAATATACCCGTGCGAAGCCGGAGCGAGTATTCTAATTAAACTTTTGTGAACGGATTTTGATGCGGTTTTTTTTATAGATAGAGTGATTCAAGATAAAGGTTTATATTATGTATAGTACATAGTACATGCATAATATAGCCGTGCGAAGCCGGGGCGGGTCGCTAGTATTAAAGAAATGGGTTAAAGACGGCTTTGCTTGCTAACGCGGGTGAAATCTATCTTCTTCTATATATACATAAAAAATTCTTTGTCCTGACTGACTGACTGACGGATCAACGCACTGCCTAAACCGCTGATTGTAGAGACCTGAAACTAGGAGGGTGTGATCTTTGTATGACGTAGGCATCCGATAAGAAAGGATTTTCCGAAATTCTACCCCTAAGGGGGTGAAAAAGGGGGGCAAAGTTTGTATGGGACATCGTGCTTCCTTGGTTCAATCTACTTAAAATTTTGCATAAACATTTTTCAACAAAATTAAGGGAACACATGTTTCGTATTTTATTGAAATTCATCCCCTAACAGGGTCAAAAAGGGGTAGAAATTTATTTTGGGGGTGATTATTATCGAAGTTGATATCAATACTCTTTAGTGCTTTTGATTACATTGGTAAGACGTCACCTATTTTAGGAGGTTATTGCGGCGCACAAATAATGTTTTCTAACCAAACTTCTAAACCATCTCGGAGACGGGATATTTTTTGAAACATGGAACGCATCACGTTTCTTTCAATATCCCATTTCCGAGACGCTTTAAAGATTTGGTGTGAAGGTACCTATTATTTATTTGCCTGAGTGCCCTCTATCGCTAGAAATAGGTCTTAAAGTGCATCGCGGCCTTTTTACCCGACTACGGCGAAGCCAAAAGGGAGGGTTATGTGTTTAAGTTACTATATCTGTTGTGTCCAAAGGCCTTTTTCCTACTCCATGACGTTCACGGTCACAGTTAGCAGTCTTCCAATTTTTTTTTATTCGTATTGGCTCCTCGAACTGCATACAGCCATAGGCATCCGATAAGAAAGGATTTTCTGAAATTATACCTCTCAGGGTGTGAAAACAGGTAGAAAATTATCTTAAGGGATTTGCTTCAACTCGAACTCCTTAGTGCTTTTGATTTAAATTATGCCAAACACAGGGTTGCGGGTTCGATTCCCGCCTCAGACAAGTATTTATGCTTAGATATTTGTCTGTGGTCTGGTTGTTTCTATGTATTATAAGTATATATTTACAAAAGAAAAGTATATAAGTAGTATATCCGTTGTCTAGCACCCATAACACAAGTCTAGTAACTTAGCTTGGGGCTAGATAGCGATGTGTGGAATATCCTGCAATATTTATTTATTATTTATTTAAGCAGGTAAGTACATTTTATTTTGAGACATGTTTGAAACTCAATCCAATTTTAAGTCAACAAAAAAATCCTATACCTATGAACTATTTTCGACTCTTGCGCGGACGAAGTCGCGGGCAAAAGCTAGTAATAAATAAAATAGGCAAAAGACGCGGTCTAACGCGGGTGAAACAGTGGGACACAGATATATTATAAGTAATTGGGTGGGACGTATGCGTAAATTGAAAAATGGTTTATGTATGACTATGATCTAGGTATTCTAATATTGTATTATTAGGTAGTTTAATTAATATACTCACATTCATAAAAATATTCCTAAAATTATACTTGATTCCACTTGTATAAGGTAGGTATATAAATAATACAGAAGGATATGGGGAAAGGCAGATGTTAAATGGTATAAGACACGGCTCTCAGGCGATACAGCTCTAAGCCGACTGGGGCGTGGTCGCTCTGATAGTTCGGCCGCGTTGTATCGTACCCCGCCGCGCGCAGGCGTGTGTCGATAAGCGCATGCGCACATCACATGGTTATTGGAAACTAGCAGCGCTCCGCGGTTTCACCCGTGAAAGTCCCGATCCCGTGGGAATATCGGGATAAAAAGTAGCCTATAACCTTCCTCGATAAATGGACTATCCAACATCCGAATGTCAAAATAAAAAATAGTAGCTTATAGCCTTCTTCGACGACGACTTGAATGTGTATGTGTTTTGTGCACATTGCATTTTGTGTTTTGGCACTAGGCTCGAAACTAAAAACTTACAGTTATTGGAAATCGGTTGAAACCAACTTCTGTTCTTCTCGATATTATATGAAAATTGAGTTTTGCGCATACCCCTTCTACTTTCCATCAGAGGTCAACATTGGCTGCGCTACGTATACCTAGTTATAGACATTAGCGTAATAAGGTATTAATTGTAGTTTTATGTTTTAATTTCTAAGTACCTACCAATATTTTACTATAACAGCAGTTTTTGCCTGAAACACAGGATCACCTAGTTCAGGCACATGTAAACAGTTAAGTGGGTATGTTTTTAAAAGTAGCCTTATTTTATACATTTCTGTATTTCAATTTTTTTCTGAATAAAATTTTTTTATTTATTTAATATTTATCAGGAACAGCGCCACGCAATTCGTAATTTCTGCCTTGTTCGTACGCTTGAATGTTGCATCGTCCTCCGCCTCGTCTGCTTCTCCTGGCTTCGTCACCTGCAGCTTTTATTCCTCGCAATTATAATAGTACATTCCGTTGATATAAACGTTTCCATCAACGTCGTCTTCGTTGGTATCATCTCGGAAGAATACCGTGGACAGTACAATCCTGAGTCCCTGTTTTTTAATCTTAATCAACAACCGAGTACCGTAGATCACATAATATCTTTCAAATGTTATTTCTCTGCCATTGACAACAAAATCTTGATATTCCGGTGTGATCATGATTATTTTTAAATTACGCTTTATCAAGGTGTAATATTCTTTTACGCTGAGCTCGTGCACAGTCTGCCCTGTCTGCACAAGTCTATGCTTGAAGTAGTGGTATATGGCGCAGTATATATCTCGGAAGTCGATTACTGGTGCAGTGTACTTTTTTATTTGTTTAAGTATTTCTTGAAAAATATCAACAATGGTGCTGTCGTGTCTAAATAGCCTGCTTACAACACTCTTGATGATATAAGGTTTCGTCTCGAAGAAAGTACCTGGAGGGTTTTCCAGTCTGTCATGATATCTTGTTATCTGCTCTCCTAGAAACCGCATTGTGAACTCGCTTAGACTTATAAAATTTAAGAAGGTGATATCTTCTGATCTTACGGTATTAAATATGTTATTAACTATAATTGTTATGACCCTCTCCATGCAGCCGTTCTTAAGTAACTTTTTTAACAAATTTTTCAAAAGATTCTTCTGATGCCCTTCAATATTTTCGAAAATGTGTATACCATTAATGGATATTTCATCCAATGAGCGTACGTTGAAGAGATCGAAGAATTCATTCCAAGGTGAATTCGGCTCCTGTGTATTTGAGGAGGTTTTCTTTGGATTCTGTCTCGGCGGTTGTCCACTGCTGCTGGAACTGGGGATATTTGAGGAGGTTTTCCTAGGATTCTGTCTCGGCGGTTGTCCACTGCCGCTGGGGGTTGTTGGGAGCTGATCTGAATCGGATTTTCCAGACTGTGGCGAGGATCTTTTTTTTTCTGAATTCATTTTCGCAGCATTTGCAGCAAGAGTTCGCGTAGTTCCAACTGTTGCAGCTTCCACCACTACAGTTGTCGTGACATTCTTTGCCACTGATTTACCAACAGATTTACCAACAGACTTACCGACAGATTTGGCAACAGATTTGCCAAAGATTTCACCCACGGGTACGCTTGCAGACTTAAGGATCGTTTCCCCGCCCGACTTGCCGATTGATTTGCCGACCGTATTGGCAGCGGATTGTCCAGCAGCCTTCGTTGCAGAATTAACTATGTTTCCACCTCCCATTCCGCCGAGCATATCCGCCCCGACCGTCAAAGTGGTCTGGAGGACACCACTTATAGGAACTTCACCTTTTGAACTAGTCTGGACGATGGTCTCCACATTTTTGATGAGTCCTTTCGGTTTTTCAGTAATGACGGTTTCGGCGCAATCCCAAAGAGCTCCAGCAGATGCGCCTAACGCTGCGGAGCCCGCAGGCCCAGCTGCGAACCCAGCCGCTCCTGCGCCCATCACTACAGTCGTGCGGGTAGACTCGCACATGGCTCGGTTCCCTGCTTCGGAGTCTCCCGTTGCATAATTAACCACACCTTTAATATGACCCACAACAGGGATAGAATCTAGAATATTCCACGTGGTTAAAACCACCAGATGTGCGAGGACGGAAGATCGCGGTCGGAGTGGTCGACGTCCGAAGAATCGGATGCGTTGTGGTACTCGTCGATGATCTCGTCGAGGATCGAGATTGGTGGCCACAGCCTGCTCCTCTTTCTTGGTGAATTTGATATATTCTCGAATATTGAATATTAGGCGCAGCGCTGCGTGGGCGTTAGTGTGGTGAACGCGCGCTTTGACTTCGTCCTTGTAATCGACTGCCTGCAGTTGCAGCAAACGATGGATGAGTTGCTGTACTTTCGTCGTCATTACAGGGAGATCTAAAATGATAAATAAAAATTATAACAACTAATTATTTACTAGTAGTTCGCCCCGAACTGAGACCTCACGAGTTTTTTTCAGCGTTTATTATATTTCAGCGTAAAGTACTAAAATGTATAATATAACGACGAAAGACTCCAAATACGACAGGTCTATCTTATTTGAATGATAGGTGCCTAGTATCGCTATTATCTGACATTGGATGATTTAGAGAATCCAAACACGATAGGCATAACTTGTTGTTGTTGTTAAGTTCTAAAAGCATAGGCCAGCTCAATCATCACACCCTGGACATCCGTTGACTCTTTATTTTTACTCAAGACATTTTGAATGTGTCCAACATAATATCCAGAAGATAGTAATTCCTTTCCTTCCTTCCTTATGTATCTACTTATCATAATGTTACGTAAGAGGAAACGAGAAGACAAGCTCGAGAACGAGAATATATTAGAGAAGTTTGAGGCCAATATGTCCTGTAATAAGTCCCTAAACTAAAATATAACAAGTCAATAAAAATTATAAAAAAATTAGGCACAAATTTTATAATTATCAGAGTCTCTACTAAACTAAAATATAACAAGTCAATAAAAATTATAAAAAAATTAGGCACAAATTTTATAATTATCAGAGTCTCTAGATCGGCTAGAACCGAACATTCCTACTATTTAATACTATCCACCACTATTATTGTAAAACAGCCCATGATTATAAAATAAATAATTATAGGAAATGAAGCAAAGAGAGTTCGGACGATTTGGGGCAAAGTAATAAATTTCTATAAATTTTAAATTTAAATAAATTTGGATTAAGAATATTGTAAATAGTAAGCGTGTTACATTGTGAATTTATGATGCTACACCTTCGTTATTTTTCTTTTGCAATCACAATGTAACACGCTTACTATTTAAGTACAATATTCTTAATCCAAATTTATTAGATTTTATTTTCTATTTTTTAGTTGGACTTTTTTTAATAAAGCGTGTTTTTTTTAGATTTTTATTCTATTAATTTATTTTATACTTTTTGGTCTTTGATAACTTAATATGTTAGATCGGACCCTGGTTACTATTGAAAGACAAACTACTCGACAAGACGATTCTAACGAGCCTAAACTCGATGAGGTTGTGTCGTTTCATTGCGAAGTTCCTATGACCACCTTCCAGTTCCATCATCAGACCCTGGTCACCATTGAAAGACAAACTACTCGTCAAGACGATTCTAACGAGCCCAAACTCGATGAAGTTGTGTCGTTTCATTGCGAAGTTCCTATGACCACCTTCCAGTTCCATCATCAGACCCTGGTTACCATTGAAAGACAAACTACCCGTCAAGGCGATTCTAACGAGCCCAAACTCGATGGGGTTCTGTCGTTTTATTGCGAAGTTCCTATGACCACCTTCCAGTTCCATCATCAGACCCTGGTCACCATTGAAAGACAAACTACTCGTCAAGACGATTCTAACGAGCCCAAACTCGATGGGGTTCTGTCGTTTCATTGCGAAGTTCCTATGACCACCTTTCAGTTCCATCATCAGACCCTGGTCACCATTGAAAGACAAACTACTCGTCAAGGCGATTCTTGACGAGTAGTTTGAATGAATGAACTATGAAGTATGGATAATGAGATAATTCCTGCAGATTCCCTCCAGCTCTATCATCAGATCAGTTCCATGGTACCATATTATTGTCACCGAAGTTACGCCCTTTCATTTGATACCCCACTCGGGTATATTTGCAGTATAGTTTGTGTGCCATATAGGTAGATCCCCTTTTGGACCCCTATCTCCGTAACCCCCTGACCGATCCTGCTCATGTTCGAACTTAAAAATTCTATGGACCTCAACTACTTGTATACCAAAAATCATGAAGATCAGAGCAACGGTACTCAAGTTATCGTCGAACAAACATACAAACATACGAGCGACCGACCCTTCTCAACACTAGACCTCTCTCGCTTCGCTCGTTCGGTCAATTAAAGGAAACTATCTTGCTTGTTTTTATTCTTTGACTGACGGTGGGTGTTTATAAGTTGCTTGCGACCGAGATCGCAAGCAACGGCTCCAACGATTTTCATGATTTTTTTTATGCGGGGGGTTTCGGGGGCGAGGTAAATAAATAATAAAAAAAATACTTAAAATAACGTAGCAAAGCTCGGTCACCCAAGTACTATTATAATAATACAAGTAAAATCAAATGAAAGCAGATAAAGAAATAAGGAATCTCCGATATCACGAGGCTATGGATCCCCGGACCTTTGGAAGGCGTCCGTGGAGCCTAAGCCAACACGTAGAGGCCCTTTAAAATAACAACGTTTAATAGCAACGTATGATTTGGACAAAAATAAAAAATAATAAATCAAATAGTAACAGTTCAACAATAATAATTACTGTTGACAAAACAAATGGTCGGGCTGAAAAAATGTAATATTCTTAGCAACCACTGCATCCATCGGTGTAAGAGAAGCTTTATCTCCGAGTAGTGTAACATTAACTTCTAAACCAAGATGCAGATGCTGATGATGCAAAGAAAGAAGCGCCGACTATGAACCATCAAGAATCGCTGAGCTACAACGAGCGGTCTCTGGCGTACAAGCCGCGTTGCCGAACACTCTGGTTTACCTCTCCTTCATACACTGTAGTCCATTGAAATGTTACATTTTTTTGGGCTTAGCGTGCATTTATCAGAGGACATCGCGACGAGTATCCCCACTTAACCATGTACAGCGTCCTACTCCTGAGCGAAGCCGATTAAGCGTCCGCCAGATAGGCCACTGCAGACCGAAACCTTGGGGCAGATATTCGGAGTAAAATCTAAAAGGGGCAGGGTGTTTTAAGCTCCAGAGGCGCTTCTTTACCTCCTTCGGATTATCTGTAATAGGTTCCGTACATTTTAAGAAGCTCCTCCGGCTTTTGAGACAGACTCGCGGCAAGACGTGGCCGAACAGGGGGTGACGAGGATCAATTTCCTGTTGTTGTTTATCTATTTCACACGTTACCTGTCGGCGAACGTCTGGTGGAGCAATGTTTGCGAGGTATAGCAGGTTCAGGGGTGTGGGTTTTAAGCATCCCGTTATAGTTCGGCAAGTCTCATTAAGTGCGACGTCAACTTCTTTGGCCTGAGCTGAGCGATGCCATACTGGACAAACTGGACATGCATACTCGCCCGCGGAGAATCACAGGGCAAGACCAGTTGTTCTTAAAACGGATCTCCAAGAGGTTGAAGTCAGGCGTTTGAGTAAGATGTTTCTTGATTCGATTTTATTTAACATTTTTTCAGTGCTATTTAAAGGTTAGTGATCAGCTGTCGAAGGTGATCTCCAAATAGCGCGGATGTGAACAATGTTCATTCAATCTCCACTCCTCACCACGATAGTTTGAGAGTTCGGGTAGCTTCATGGTTACGCAGGTGGAAAGCACAAGACTGAGGCTTTATTGGATTACGTTTGAGGGCATTTTCGTCGTAGACCCTATCGAGTGCTTCCAACGCAACCGTTACATAGCATTTGTTTGGCATCTTCGAAACGGGGAGTTTAAGCAGCCAGCGCGAGGTCATCTGCGTAGAGGAAGTGTCTCATATTCAGTAGGATATGCTGGTCATTCATTAATGTAAATGTTAAACAGAGCCGGAGCGAGATCACTTCCTTGTGGGAGAACATTTTTCTGCCATCACCATCGACTTTTGGTGTGATTTAAGTGGACCTGGAATCTTCTGTTTGTAAGAATTTCGGAGGATATCGACAAAGCTCGGATCGTTAGTTGTCTGCTGAATTTTCACAAGTAGGTGCTTTATATTATCCGTATCATATATGCTGCCGATAAGTCAACAAAAACAACACCTGTTACTTTATGATCTTCAAACGCACTCTATGTGCTGAGTGAAGCCCAGTGTCTGACTGGTACATGATTTACCTGGGCGAAATCCAGCTTGCTGATGTATGAGGTTAGGTTCTAAGACACCTGTAAGCCGATCAAGTAATAGTCTTTCGAAAAGCTTGAAAGTGTGACACAGGATATTTCTTGGGGTTTTTCGGGCATTTTCGCGGCGTTAAAAGAGTCACGACTTTTGACTTTCGCCACAGTTTTGAAAGCTGTACAAAGCTTTGGGTCTCTAAACAAGAATTAATGAGACTCAAAAACCTCGATATCGCCCCAGGACCGAGGTGTTACAGCTGTTTGGTCGTCAGGTCGTCTACTCCGCCGTGACATTAATCAAACTTTTGATGCCCTTGACTATCTCCGGAATGATAAGCTACTACTAATGTGAAACGTCTCTGGCAGGTTTACGGTAGCTTTGCTAGGTTAACGAAGACGATGAGGTGACTTTCCGTTCAGAAGAAGTTGGTGAGTGACTTGATTAGCGGTTACTAGGCCAGGGCTAGTTGCGCCAGAAGGATCGTCCTTGAGTTTTCTGATGGTTTTCCATGCCTTTTGTGCTGTTGTGCTTCATATTGACGCTAGACACGAGATTCATCCTTGTCTCACGGTCTCCAACCTGCTGCATAAGCTCTTCACCAAAGCCAAATGTTTCTATTGGGTCTTTTTCTTATTGTGCCTGATAACTGTTGTGAGAGTAGGGCGGAACAATTTATAGTAAGACCGGGGATATAATATGAGGTGCGGCAACCACGAGGGATAGTTTGACGGGATACTGTTTGAATAAATTTGATGAATTCATCATAATTTTCAGGAAGTGGTTTCAGGCTTAGCAATTTCGTCAACAAAGGCGTCCCAGTCACCTTTACCAAAGTTAAATCTAGGACGGAACGGTACTACCGTAGGTATAACCGCTGTGTAGACTTTACAGGTGACTGGTCTATGTTGTGTGGTCTTTCAGGCACAATGGTCTTATGTTACCGCTGACAAAGATTAAGACAGGGTTATTGCCACGTTTCCATCTTGCACTGCGAAGGATGCCGAAAGTTTGGCGTCATGTTTAAGAACTAATCCTTTTGGCTTTAAACCATTCTTCTACCGCATCCCCGTCTGGGTTCGTGGAACTATAGCCCCGTGTGGTGCTGTGGCTGAGAAATCATCGATTATCCATTTTAATACTTACGTCTTTTAGATATATTCATTAGCGGACCCCGGGCTCCCGAGAGGGATGCAACCGGGAACATCGCTCGGATGATGACGTCTTTTAGATATATTATTATTGTGCCTTACGGCAATAAAAATTTCGATTTATTCCGGTCGAATCCCCTGGATCTGATACCCTGGGGATCAGTTTTATTTTAAAATATTTAATTTTTAAAACTATTCCGGTCTGATCCACCGTGCAGGGGATCACAAATAAATTAAAATATTTTATTCCGGTCGGATCCCCTAGCTACCTATTAACAAATTTTTGGGACAATCACCAACAAAATATTTATTCAGGGTTTATATTTAATACAAAATATTTAATTTACATGTTACGCGCCGAAGATTATGTATTTCCTTCGAACTGCTCCTACTTGGTTGCATGCGAACGATGTGGCAACTTTTGATGAGGTGCTGAGGACCTCCATTGAGGAATTGTTGAATATCAGGTTGAATGATATTCAATGGACTCAAGCATCGTTGCCTATTCGTTTTGGGGGCTTGGGGGTTAGGCGGATTGGGGATGTGGGGCTGCCGGCATTTCTTGGGTCGGTGCATGGAGTGGTGGGCTTGGTCTCTAACCTTCTTTCTTTAAATGGGGGCCAAGTTGCTATTCCTTTTGCGGCTGACGCTTGTGATGCGTGGCGGACTCTCAATCCTGATGCTGACTTTCCTTCGACTCCTGGCGTTCAGCGTTTGTGGGACGAGGTTGGGGCTAGGAGGGTGCAGGATCTCCTAGTTGGCGGTGCTGTGGAGGTCGACTTAGCCAGGTTCAGGGGCGTGGCTAAGCCGGAATCAGGTGCATGGTTGCAGGCTTTGCCTTCTCCGAGTCTGGGAACTCTTCTCGACGATGACTCTTTGCGGGTGGCAGTGGCTCTCCGTCTTGGTTGCGATGTGTGTGAATCGCATGTATGCATTTGTGGTTCCACGGTGGAAGTCAATGGCCACCATGCTTTGAGTTGTCGTCGGTGTTCTGGAAGATTTCCACGTCACCACGCTCTTAATGATTTAATCCGGAGGGCACTTATTTCCGCAAATGTCCCGTGTGTGCTGGAGCCGCCTGGTCTCAGCCGCACGGATGGGAAGAGGCCTGATGGGTTGACGCTGGTGCCCTGGTCGAGGGGAAGGTGCCTTATTTGGGATGCCACGTGCGTCAGCACTTTTGCTCCGAGCCACCTCGCTCGCACATCACGTGTGGCGGCCTCTGCTGCGGAAGCTGCGGCAGTTGGCAAGCGGGCCAAGTACGCTCCTTTGGAGGGACATTATTTGTTTGTTCCTGTTGCTGTGGAGACCGTGGGTTGTTGGGGAGTAGAGGCGATTGAGTTTGTCAGGGGGATTGGGCGACGTTTGAAGGACAGAGGTTTGGATAGCCGTTCCGGGTCGTTCCTGGTGCAGAGGTTGGCCATAGCTATTCAGCGTGGTAACGCTGCTAGTGTGATGGGTTCCTTTGCGCCGGGGGTGACTCGGGGCGGTTTACTTGATTAAATTTGTATTATTTTTAAGTGGGTAGGTATAATCATATTGAATTACATAATGATTAGTTAAATTAAAGATTATGTATTAAATTTTATTAAATTTAGGTATTAATTGTAATTTGTAATTGAATTTGAAATATATACAATATTAAAATTTACATGTTTATAATACTACTTATTGTAATGGAAATGTGTATGTTAGTATTGGAGAACAATTACGTTGCAAAACGGACTACCACGTAAAAGCCTTTTTATTTTTCGGTTTTTTATATAACCTATGACACTCAGCAATAATGAGACTTTCTATTGGTGAAAGAATTTTTAAAATCGGTTCAGTAGATCCCGAGATTACCCCTTACAATTTAACAAATATACAAACACACAAACTTTACTTCTTTATAATATTAGTATAGAAGTATAGACTATAGCTGCGCGTAAAAGTGGCATAAGTATTAGCCCAGTCTCCAGCTATTTACATACCGAGTTTCATAGCAATCGGACCAGCAGTTTTTGCGTGAAGGAGGAACAAACACAAAACAAACTCACAAACTTTCACATCTTAATGCTAACTAATATTATAAATCCGAAATATTGTTAATTTATTTGTTTGTTTCCTCTTCACGGTCCAACGACTGGATTGATTTAAAAGAAAATCAGCATAGCGGTCGTTTACTGGATGGAGAAGGACATAGAATACTTTTCCCACGGGATCGGGAGTTACGCGGGTGAAATAATAAATAAAATAGGTTAAAGACGGTCTTGCTTGCGAGGGTGAAATCTCTATCTTCTCTTCTCTATCTCTTCTCTATCTCTACATATAATAAATTCGAAGTTTTGGAAGTGAGCGTTCTACGTCCATAAAGAATTCGCTAACCTTATATAGCTTCGGTAGAAAAAAATCTTGATAGCGCGATTCAGGTTTTCTTAAATTTATAAAGTCACATATTAATTAATTATTCTTTTTGTTCTGCTTAAAAATTTTGTAGACTTATATATTTTAAGAACACATAGCAATGTCCACATTTTTTTACTAAAAAATAAAGTAATTAATTTTAATAAGATATTTTTTTAAATTTCAAGTAACTAGCGCCATCTCTTCGGTTTTCGCAGAACTACCATTATTTCCTTAAATTGTTAATTTTCTTTGTTAACCTTTTTGTGCACTGTATTCTTGGGAACTAGGAAACAGATTTTAACACAATCTTCACGAATGTGTTCAGAAAATATCAGAAGAGGCTTAGGTATTTCAGGTAGATTTAATTTACTAATAAAAAAATGATATTTCTTGACGTAAAAAATAAACCATAATATTATTGCATGAAAACGTACAGAACTTAGAGATGATGTCAAAATTGTCATTTTGACATATAGAAAGATCATCTAGCCCCATCTTTTTTTTATTTAAAATCATGGCTTCGCATATAGCCAGTGTTGAGTTACTATTTTATTTACGGTCAAAGAAAATTAAATCTATTGCAGGAGCGTTTTTTGAATTTGGAACATTACAACGCTCCAGCAATGAAGCGGCGTGCTAGGATTGTTGTAAACTTAAATACTCTTTGATTGGATCTCTTTTATCGAAGTATAGGCACATGAGTAGGAAATAGGATGGAAATGGGTACCAAAGTCTCTTTGCTTAGTACGAAATGCGTTCTCGTGGCTATATGTATAGCCATAAATGCGTTTGCCTTTGGGCACAGATGATATAAATAAAAAAAATACGGCAAAGCTAAAAATAATTCGCCTTGATTTGTTATTTACTTATTTATGAAACTAGCTGCGCCCCGCGGTTTCACCGGCGTAAGTCCCGATCCCGTGGGAATATCGGGATAAAAGGGGTAGCCTATATTTTCAATTAAATCTAGCAGTTAATGAGATCAGAGCGTTCAAACAAACAATGGAAGTCCTTAAAGATGAATAATGTTCCCCGTATTTTTCACATTTCCCACTGATTTTTCGCTCCTATTGGTCGCAGTATGTTATGTTATATAGCCTAACTAAAGCCTTCCACAATAAATCCATCACCAAAAGAATTTTTAAATTCGAACCAGTACTTTCTGAGATTAGCGCGTTCAAACAAACAAAGAAACTCTTCAGCTTCATAATATTAGCATAGATACGTTTAATTAATAAAATTATTTTGGTTCAGAGAGTGAAATGGAGATTCACCACAATCACAAATCGGCAATTGAAAACCTGCTTCCAGCGAAGTCAAAACCAAACTAAATGAAAGTATCTAAATATGTATATAAAAATCCCAATTTAACTTGGTCACGGCATCACGCGTGAATGGCTGGAGCAATTTAACTTGGTCACGGCATCACGCGTGAATGGCTGGAGCAATTTAACTTGGTCACGGCATCACGCGTGAATGGCTGGAGCAATTTAACTTGGTCACGGCATCACGCGTGAATGGCTGGAGCAATTTAACTTGGTCACGGCATCACGCGTGAATGGCTGGAGCAATTTCGCTAATTCTTTTTTTGTTATGTTTGTTTTTGTCAAGAGAAGGTTCTTATGAAAGAAAAAAATTAGAAAGTTGCGCAGGAAATTATTACGCGGGTGAAACCGCGGGGCGCAGCTCGTAATAAATAAAATGGGTTAAAGACGGCTTTAATTGCTTACTGGGGTGAAATCACTATCACTTCACTTCACTACATAGTATAAAACAAAGTCGCTTTCTCTGTCCCTATATCCCTATGTATGCTTAAATCTTTAAAAGTACGCAACGGATTTTGATGCGGTTTTTTTAATAGATAGTTATTAAAGAGGAAGGTTTATATGTATAGTACATGCTTAATATAGCCGTGCGAAGCCGGGGCGGGTCGCTAGTATTAAAGAAATGGGTTAAAGACGGCTTTGCTTGCTAACGCGGGTGAAATAATAAATGTTTATGTATGACTATGATCTAGGTATTCTAATATTATATTATTAGGTAGGTGCGAAATTGAGCCAGCCTGCTGGGAGCAGAAGGCAGCCCAACGCCCGGAGTGGAGGCGTCTCGTTAATCAGCACGTCTCTGATTTTGAATTAGAACGATGTGCTGATTTAGACCTCAAACGAGACGCGATAAAGGCCAGATCGCCCGCGGCCATTTCGTATAATATTGTAAATGGTGTGCTTACGTGCCCGCTATGCAATAGAACATTTTCTGCAAAAATCGGGTACGCCAGTCACCAAAGAGCACACCATAGACGAGCCGCTGAACATCAAAGCTCGTCATCTTCTTCTGCATAGGTTGCCAGAAATAGTCACTGTGGCCGAAATCGTTCAGGGAGACATCATCATCATTAGGTAGTTTAATTAATATACTCACATTCATAAAAATATCCTTAAAATTATACTTGATTCCACTTGTATAAGGTAGGTATATAATTAATACAGAAGGATATGGGGAAAGGCAGATGTTAAATGTTATAAGACACAGCTCTCAGGCGATACAGCTCTAAGCCGACTGGGGCGTGGTCGCTCTGATAGTCCGGCCGCGGTGTATCGTAACCCGCCTCGCGCGCAGGCGTGTGTCGATAAGCGCATGCGCATATTACACGGTCATTGGAAACTAGCAGCGCTCCGCGGATTCACCCGCATAAGTCCCGTGGGAATATCAAAATAAAAAGTAGCCTATTGTCTTCCTCGATAAATGGACTGTCCAATACAAAAATATTTTTTCAATTCGAACCAGTAGTTTCTGAGATTAGCGCGTTCAAACAAACAAACTCTTCAGCTTTATAATATTAGTACCTACTCATAGATTATAATTGACTAGGTAGCTTTCGCCCGCGACTTCCTCAGTGTAGGGTTTGATTTTTTCAAAATCCTTTCTTATCGGATGCCTACGTCAACACATGCACCCTCCAAGTTTCAGGTCTCTACGATCAGCGGTTTAGGCTGTGCGTTGATCCGTCAGTCAGTCAGGACAAAGCATTGTATATGTATACTTTTGCTCGCGACTTCGTCTGCGTAGAAGTCGAAAATAGACCAAGGAATCACGTTGTCCCATACAAACTTTGCCCCCCCTTTTCACCACCTTAGTATTTCAGAAAATCCTTTCTTATCCGATGCCTACGTTATACATAGAACACACCCACCAAGTTTCAAGTCTCTACGATCAGCGGTTTAGGCTGTGCGTTGATCCGTCAGCCAGTCAGTCAGGACAAAGGATTTTATATGTATAGATTAAATCCGGCGTTACTTTGCAGAACTCCTTAACTGTAATTTAGTTTCGAGCCTAGTGCCAAAACACAAAATGTAATGTGACCACATGTGAACACACATTTTATTTTGTGTTTTGGCACTAGGCTCGAAACTAAAAACTAAAAATTATTAATACCTACTTCCACTACAGTTATTGGAAATTATGTATGAAATCGGTTGAAACCAACTTCTGTTCTTCTATTTTATAGTTTCTTCTATTGTATTCTCTTAATATTCTTATGCTCTGTACATGTCAGTGATTCTTATGTATGTTTGTCTCTCTACTTATCTAAATATTTTGTGTCGTGGGCTTGTCCAAATTCAGTCGATCAGTTGGTCAATAAGTCAGTCAATCAGTAAGTCAATTAGGCAATTAGTCAGTCAATCAATCGATTGATCAATCGAACGATCAGTCGGTCAATCAGTCAGTCGATAATTCGGTTGATTTGTCAGCCAATCAGTCAGTATTCAGTCAATCAATCAATCGATCAGTTGTGGACGATCAGTCGGTCAATCAGTCAGTCGATAATTCGGTTGATTAGTCAGTCAATCAGTCAGTAGTCAGTACATCAATCAATCGATCAGTTGTGGACGATCAATAGGTCAATCAATCAGTCGGTAATTCGGTTGATCAGTCAGTAGTCAGTCAATCAATTAATTGATCAGTTGGACGAGCAGTCGGTCAATCAGTTAGTCGATCAATATGTCAATAATTTCGGTTGATTAGTCAGTCAATTAGGCAATAGTCACTCAATCAATCAATCGATCAGTTGCGGACGATCAGTCGGTCAATCAATCAGTCAGTCGATAAGTCGGTTGATCAGTCGGTCGATCAGTCGGTTAGTTAGAATATAAACTGTCTAAGCACCTGCCTAACCAGTTATCACGCTTGATAACCATGAAATTAATAATTAACCAATCATTTAAATGCCTAATAAATTAATTTTTCATTACTCATGCTCCAAAAGTAGGTGTAAAGGTGCCTGAAGAGCGTGTAGAAAGAAACATTTCCAGCGCTAGGGAAAAACGCTTTCACTGACAGCTGTCATGTCAAACTATGGCTTCGCACGGCTTGTGCAATGTGCATGTAGCCAGTATCAGTATCATTACGCATTAGGAACTTCAAAAACACCAAAGAATAACATTACATGGTATATAACGTCTTTGGTCCGTAAGAACCTTGTAAGAGGATCAGGTAATATGGAGTCTCTCATTCACTCTCGTTGATAGCAAGAATTTTATGTATTACTAGCTGCGCTCCGCGGTTTCACCCGCGTAACTCCCGATCCCGTGGGAATATCGGGATAAAAAGTAGCCTATAACCTTCCTCGATAAATGGACTATCCAACTCAAAAAGAATTTTTCAATTCGAACCAGCAGTTCCTGAGATTAGCGCGTTCAAACAAACAAACAAACTCTTCAGCTTTATAATATTAGTATAGATTCGTAATGAAAAGCACAGTGTTTACCTCGGGTGAAAGACTCATTTAGTCCCTCGAACTATTAGCGAGCCAAACTCCGTCTCAGACTTAATGAGTGACTTTCACACCTAGGGTAACAATGTAATATTAATGGTTTACCTAGTTAAACAGTATTTCAGTATAACATAATTTTACCAAAGTTTTTAAGCATAAAAGACTAAAATTACAGTGCCAAAATTAAAGTTAATTTTGACATTATTTTAGGAACACGTATTGGGTGAAAAGAAGAAAAAGATAGTAAGCTTTAATGATAAGTACCGATCCTGTAGGAACAAATTTAATGCACACTAATCAATAATCTTCTTACTATTGAGCAGTGTCTAGCAGAAGGAGATTACACAAGGTACAAAGCCAACACATAAGACAGAAAACGAAAATTATAGATGGACCGCGTCATTAATGATATTGATTTTAATCCTATCTACGGCATTAAGGATGTAAACGAGGATGCTGATTTCTTCGTTAATGTACTTCGGGCAGCCATTATAACTAACACTAGAACTGTACAGTTGTCTAGGCGTAAAAATGTAATTAAGCCTTGGATTACTTCTAGTATTTTAAAATGTCAAAAATAATTTATATAAAAAATATAAACGGGATCCTGGTAATGACATAATGCTGTTAACCTACAAACGATACAGAAATTATTGCTGTAAAATCATAAAAAAAGCTAAAAGAGATTATGAAAAACAATTACTACTTAATGCTGGAAACGACAATAAAAAAATATGGAGTGCCATTAATTAAATAACATATTCAAGTAAAATCAAAGGCAGTAGCACTGCTAAGGATCCACAAAATGACGTTAATAATGTAAATAATTTCTTTGCTACTTTGCTGAAAAAGTTGTTCCCACAAACGATTACATTAAGATCTCTGAGCAAGAGACGATGCACGACGGCAGCGGGTTTGGCCGGAAGACCAGCGCTGCAGCCAAGTTATGCTTGTCTGTGGCTTACAGCTGAGGTCGACCCATTTGGGCAGCATATGGCTTCTTAAATATTCTTAAGTTTAATGTATGTTTTTTTTCCTTATTTCTTCGTTGTATATGTTACCTATTTCTATATCCGTTGTCTAGCACCCATAACACAAGTCTAGTTACTTAGCTTGGGGCTAGATGGCGATGTGTGGAATGTCCTATAATATTTATGTCGCTGATAACTAATATAACGCTGATAGCAGCCCTCCGCGGTTTCCCCCGCGTAACTTCCGAATCCGTGAAAATATCGGGATAATTTTGCCCTTTCATTTGATATTGTTTTAAAAGTTTTCGTGTGCCTGTACCAAATAAATGCTTTTCTTTCTTTCTTTCTTTCTGATAAATCCAATTCATGCTCGTTTGTTCTGTTTCCAACTGACCACACGGAGGTCAACTCTTTAATAAATAACCTCACAGTGGACTGCGCTGTGGGACTGGACTTGATATCGGCTGACGTTCTGAAATCTTTCAAATCTTTACTGGTTCCGCCAATAACATATGTTTGCAATCTTGCCTTCGAGACTGGTGTTTTTCCAATGGTTTTAAAAGGTCTCAACCAGTGTTTAAGAGTGGTGACAGGCTCAGTGTCAACAACTATAGACCTATTTCAATTTTGCCGACATTATCTGAAATTCTGGAACGGTTACTTAGTAGTAGACTGGTGGCTTATCTAGAGAAAAATAAACTACTATCTAACAATCAGTTTGGTTTTAGATGCAACAAATCAACAGCAGATGCTGTACATGAACTCACTGATCATATAATAACTAAACTCGACAGTACAAAGAAAGTATTAGGCATCTTTCTTGATATGGCTAAGGCGTTTGACACTGTGTCTTTCCCCATACATGTAAAAAAACTAGAACTGTTGGGCATAAGGGATCTTCAGTTAAAACTTTTTACAGACTACCTAACAAATCGTTCGCAATGCGTCCACATTGATTCCTTCAGTAGTAATGAAGTAACTATGTCCTACGGTGTTCCGCAGGGCAGTATCTTAGGCCCAACACTATTCCTATGCTACATAATTGACTTATAAAAGAGTTTTAAATTAAAACGGTTTAACAAGTTAGAAATACAAAAACAACGCTACATAATAAATTAGATATTTCGTCTCTTTATTTAATAATATTATACAACTAAATTAATGCAATTATAATACTTGACGTTAAGACTTAAAATTGTTAAATATTACGTCCATGGTATTAATAATAATACGTCCATGTTTCGGCAGCGCCTAAAATAGACGTATTCAAATTTCTAATTTCGAAAGTACCTACACATGAAATATACACAGGACAGTTATGATACTGCATGAAGTTTTGCCATCGAGATGTTTATTTTATTTTATAATAAAAATAAGTACTTAAATATAATTAAAAAATCGTTAAGATCCTCATCAGATCCTCACTTCTGAACAAAAAATGTAATCCTTGCAAGACAAACTAAGAAATCTCTGAATTTTATCTTCAACTAGCGACCCGCCCCGGCTTCGCACGGCTATATTATGCATATAAACCTTCCTCTTGAATCACTCTATCCATTAAAAAAAACCGCATCAAAATCCGTTGCGTAGTGTTAAATATTTAAGCATACAAAGGGATATAGGGACATGGGGACAGAGAAAGCGACTTTGTTTTATACTATGTAGTGAAGTGATGATGATTCAGGAGTTTTGTAATGAGAATGTGATGACGGTTAAAAATCGAGCAATTTGCTATACACGGCGCGCGTTGCAATGCAAGTTTATAGATTATCGTTCATCACCCCCACCACTGAAATTATGCTGAATTTCAGGATAAAAAGTAGATATGATGTTACATCACTATAAGGGCTATATTTATACCGAGTTTCATATTAATCCATTAAGTAGTTTCGGCGTGATGCGCGGCCAAGATACAGACAGACAGACATACAGACAAAATGTTTTTCACTACATTTTCTGGTTCAGTATCGATCATAGACTGCCCTCAGTAGAAATTTTCAAAACATCTTCAATTTACAGAATTCATCCACGAACGATTTTATTAAGTATATTATATATAGAATAGAAGATAAATAGATTGTATAACAGGTATAGCTCGCGCAGCGAATGGTGACCTCTGCGGTAAGTGGAAGGGGTATGCGCAGAACTCGATATTTATATGAAAATTGAGTTTTGCGCATACCCCTTCTACTTTCCATCAGAGGTCAACATTGGCTGCGCGTATACCTAGTTATAGACATTAGCGTAAGAAGGTATTAATTGTAGTTTTATGTTTTAATTTGTAAGTACCAATTTACTATAACAGCAGTTTTTGCCTGAAACACAGGATCACCTAGTTCAGCACATGTAAACCGTTAAGTGGGTATGTTTTTAAAAGTAGCCTTATTTTATACATTTCTGTATTTTAATTTTTTTCTGAATAAAATTTATTTATTTATTTAATATTTATCAGGAACAGCGTCACGCGATTCGTAATTTCTGCCTTGTTCGTACGCTTGAATGTTGCATCGTCCTCCGGCTCGTCTGCTTCTCCTGGCTTCGTCACCTGCAGCTTTTATTCCTCGCAATCAAAATAGTAATCGTAATTGAAATAATAAATTCCGTTGATATAAATGTCTCCATTATCGTCGTTTTCGTTGGTATCATCCCGGAAGAATACCGTGGCCAGTACAATCCTGAGTCCCTGTTTTTTAATTTTAATCAACAACCGAGTACCGTAGATCACATAATATCTTTCAAATGTTATTTCTCTGCCATTGACAACAAAATCTAGATATTCCGGTGTGTCCATGATTATTTTTAAATTACGCTTTATCAAGGTATAATATTCCTTTACGCTGAGCTCGTGCACAGTCTGCCCTGTCTGCACAAGTCTATGCTTGAAGTAGTGGTATATGGCGCAGTATATATCTCGGAAGTCGATTTCTGGTGCAGTGTACTTTTTCATTTGTTTAAGTATTGCTTGAAAAATATCAACAATGGTGCAGTCGTGTCTAGAGAATAGCCTGCTTACAACTCTCACGATGATATCAGATTTCGTCTGGAAGAAAGTACCTGGAGGGTTTTCCATTCTGTCATGATTTCTTGTTATCTGCTCTCCTAGATACTGCATTATGAACTCGCTTATACTTATGAAGTTCAAGAAGGTAATGTCTTCTGATTTTACAGTATTTAATATGTTAACTATAGTTTCTACCACCCTCCTCATGGAGCCGTCCTTAAGTAACCTTGTTAACAAATTTTTCAAAAGATTCTTCTGATGCCGTTCAATACCTTTGAAAATGTGTATACCATTAATGGATATTTCATCCAATGAGCGTACGTTGAAGAGATCGAAGAATTCATTCCAAGGTGAATTCGGCTCCTGTGTATTTGAGGAGGTTTTCTTGGGATTCTGTCTCGGCGGTTGTCCACTGCTGCTGGAACTGGGGATATTTGAGGAGGTTTTCCTAGGATTCTGTCTCGGCGGTTGTCCACTGCCGCTGGGGGTTGTTGGGATCTGATCTGTATCGGATTTTCCAGACTGTGGCGAGGATCTTTTTTTTTCTGAATTCATTTTCGCAGCATTTGCAGCACCAGCTCGTATAGTTCCAACTGTTGCAACGTCCACCACTACAGTTGCAGCTTCCAGCACTACAGTTGTCGTGACATTCTTTGCCACTGATTTACCAACAGATTTACCAACAGACTTTCCGACAGATTTGGCAACAGATTTGCCAAAGATTTCGCCCACGGGTACGCTTGCAGACTTAAGGATCGTTTCCCCGCCCGACTTGCCGATTGATTTGCCGACCGTATTGGCAGCGGATTGTCCAGCAGCCTTCGTTACAGAATTGACTATGGTTCCACCTCCCATTCCACCGAGCATATCCGCACCGACCGTCAAAGTGGTCTGTAGGATACCACTTATAGGGACTTCACCTTTTGAACTAGTCTGGACGATGGTCTCCACATTTTTGATGAGTCCTTTCGGTTCTTCAGTAATGACGGTTTCGGCGCCATCCCAAACAGCTCCAGCAAATGCGCCTAACGCTGCGGAGCCCGCAGGCCCAGCTGCGAACCCAGCCGCTCCTGCGCCCAACACTACAGTCGTGCGGGTAGACTCGCACATGGCTCGGTTCCCTGCTTCGGAGTCTCCCGTTGCATAATTAACCAAACCTTTAATATGACCCACAACGGGGATAGAATCTAGCATATTATTCCACATGGTTAAAACCACCAGATGTGCGAGGACGGTATACCCGAAAGATCGCGGTCGGAGTGGTCGACGTCCGAAGAATCGGATGCGTTGTGGTACTCGTCGATGATCTCGTCGAGGATCTGGATGGTTTCCGTCAGGACGACTTGTTTGAACACGGTGGACAGCGTTCCGTGACCCTGGAGGGGGAACTTGCTGTAGTTATCCACTAGATACTGTAATGCGGATCTCTTTACCAAAATGGTGGTGTCGAGTGCCTCCCTATACTGGAAGCTGTGACCTTGGATGTTGATCTGCATAGGCCTGATCGCTGCTACGAGATTGGTGGCCACAGCCTGCTCCTCTTCCTTGGTGAATTTGATATTTTCTCGTCCAATGTTGAATATTAGGCGCAGTGCTGCGTGGGCGTTAGCGTGGTGAACGCGCGCTTTGACTTCGTTCTTGTAATCGACTGCCTGCAGTTGCACCAAACGATGGATGAGTTGCTGTACTTTCGTCGTCATTACAGGGAGATCTAAAATGATAAAAAAAAATTATCGCAACTAACTAATAAAATTAATTATCAAAGGAAACTATCTTGCTTGTTTTTATTCTTTGACTGACGGTGGGTGTTTATAAGTTGCTTGCGACCGAGATCGCAAGCAACGGCTCCAACGATTTTCATGAATTTTTTTATGCGGGGAGTTTCGGGGGCGAGGTATCTATATATAAAGTCGTGTTAGTTACACTATTTATAACTCGAGAACGGCTGAACCGATTTGGCTGAAAATTGATAAAGAGGTAGCTTAGAACCAGGAGAAGGACATAGGATACTTACTTTTTTTTTTTTTAATTTTTCGATATTCAAACGATATCGGGATTTACGCGGGTGAAATAAAATATACGAAATATTTTTATTTTTTTTCGATATTCAAACGAGATCGGGACTTACGCGGGTAAAATTAAATATACGAATTATTCCATATTCAAACCAGCATAAGTCCCGATCCCGTGGGAAATACGGGATATACACTATTATGTATTCTGTGACGTTCGTCTTTGATGTAAGGCGTTCGACCGGGGGGTTTTCTCGGGCGGCTGCAGTTTTTTTGTTGATTACTCAGCACCTACTAATTGGATTTTGATGTAAAGTATACCACGTCTTTCCTCAGATTTCACTTGGTTTAGGCGTTTTTTATTGTAGATTATGTAACAAACAAACAGACAGACAGATAATAATATATTTTTGTTCTATTACTTTTTCGAAGTCCAACAGACCCTTTTTTTTGATTTGCTGTATTTTATAGAAATCAATGCCACTTTTCGTTGTAATTTTATAACTCAAGAACGGGCTCACCTATCCAAACCAAATGTTTAAGCTTTGTTCGGACTATTTAGTAGATGGTTTATGTGAAGTTTGCACAAAATCGGTCGAGCGGTTCTTCATTTATCACATTTTTTTTTATATGGCAAAACAACGTTTGCCGGGACAGCTAGTAAATAATAAAATAAACTTAAAATAACGTAGCAAAGCTCGGTCACCCAAGTACTATTATAATAATACAAGTAAAATCAAATGAAAGCAGATAAAGAAATAAGGAATTTCCGATATCACGAGGCTATGTATCCCCGGACCTTTGGAAGGCGTGCGTGGAGCCGAAGCCAACACGTAGAGGCCCTTTAAAATAACAACGTTTAATAGCAACGCATGATGTGGACAAAAATAAAAAATAATAAATCAAATAGTTCAACAATAATAATTACTGTTGACAAAACAAATGGTCGGGCTGAAAAAATGTAATATTCTTAGCAACCACTGCATCCATCGGTGTAAGAGAAGCTTTATCTCCGAGTAGTGTAACATTAACTTCTAAACCAAGATGCAGATGCTGATGATGCAAAGGAAGAAGCGCCGACTATAAACCATCAAGAATCGCTGAGCTACAGCGAGCGGTCTGATTTAACTCTGGCGTACGAGCCGCGTTGCCGAACACTCTGGTTTACCTCTCCTTCATACTTTGGAGATCGTTGCACCACAGGCAACGCCGGGAGTCCTAGGGTCGGCGTTGTTGGAGAGATCGCTTCCAGTGGTTTCCAACACCACTAGTTTTTGTTATAGGCAGGATATTATGTTTCGACAGCAGGAGATGGACACAGACCAGACGTATCGTTACATTAAAACCAGGTTTTATAACACGAAGTACACCATTTTAATTCTCGTATATAATATGCATTGAACGTGCTGCCCCCAAACAGCGGTGGCACTTTTTTGCAACCCAAAACATTTCGTTCATAAAAAATAAAGCTCTACTTCACACTGTACATAATAAGGCTATTTCACACAACGTGAGCGCCACACCACCCCCCTACGGAGAAAGATAAACCCTAATTAATCTAGAATTTTAAATTTAACGCGCCTGCCTGATCTTGTTGTGTATGGCAATGGCTTAGAGGGTTCAACTGACATAGGTGAAGGAGAAACAGAAGGAGAAGGAACCGCCAAAGAAATAGGTTGAGGATCTGCACAGGCAGGAGTCGATAGGACAGTTGGCACAAGGGAGTTTGCAGGCACAGTTGCTGAATTGCCTGAATTACTAGACTTATCAGAATTGGCAATATAAGCAGGCTTCACTCTATCTACACTTACGGTAACGTCTCTGCCTCTGATATAAACAGTTAGTGTTTTCCCGTCGCTAGCCTCATCGATGACCGGGTATGGTCCACTATATGGTGGCTGTAGTAGACGGCGGACCGCATCCTCTCTCAGATACACGTGCGAAGTGGTTGCGAGGTCTTTAAACGTGAACGGAGCATTATCGCCGTGCCGCGATGCCGGTACCGGTCGAATATTAGCCATATGCCTACGAAGTGATGCGACTAAATCTGCAGGATCTTTAAAAGGATGGCTTGGTAGAGCGACCAAGAGTTCGCCAGGGAGACGTAATGTTTCGCCGTAAAGCATTTCGGCTACCGACGAGTTTAAGTCTTCCTTATAGGATGAACGCATGCCGAGCAATACAAGAGGCAGTGCTTGTGCCCATTCACTGCTATGGCACATTAAAGAAGCCTTAAGCTGACGATGAACGCGTTCAATCATGCCATTTGCTTGAGGGTGATACGCGGTCGTTCTGTTGCGCTTAATGGCGAAAATCTCCATCAGCCGTCTGAACAAATCGGATTCGAACTGTGTACCTTGATCAGTAGTGATAATTGAGGGAACACCAAATCGAGAAATCCATTCTCTAACGAAAGTTCCTGCGACTTCTTCCGCCGTAATAGTTTGCATAGGCCAAACCTCAGGCCATCTGCTAACCCTATCGATGGCCGTTAAACAATAACGATACCCCTTACAGGGAGGAAGAGGGCCAATAATATCAATATGAACATGCATAAAGCGACCGGAAGGTGTGCTAAAGTGAGAAAGTGGTGCGACTTTGCTGCGCTGACACGCATCACAAGTCCGTGCGCATTCTCGGCAATCTTTATTCATTGATGGCCACACATAACGATCTGATACAAGGCGTAAAGTCGCTCGAATACCAGGATGACTCAAATTATGAAATTTATTAAAAAATATGCGTCGCAATTCCAACGGAACATAAGGGCGAGGCTTGCCAGTAGAAAGATCAGAAAATAAAGAAAAAGATGTGCCAGGAACAGTGACCTTACATAATTTGAGGCTAGAAGCGCAAGACACCGATACAGAATTGATACATCTGCTGCTGGGACACCAGCAGCAGATGTATCAATTCTGTATCGGTGTCTTGCGCTTTAGCAAGACTTTCATAATCCTGTTCGAGTGAAATAGTATCAACACGAGACATAGCATCGGCGACGACGTTGTCTTCACCTTTTATATACTTAATGTCTGTTGTAAATTGGCTTATGAAAGAGAGTTGGTTCAATTGTACAGGAGGAAGCTTCTCGCGGCGCTGTATAAAAGCGTACAGCAGCGGCTTATGGTCCGTAAAAATGGTTGCATGTTGCACTTCGAGAATATACCGAAAATGCTGTACACTTTCATACACAGCTAAAAGCTCTCTGTAATAAGCGGGCCATTCAGACTGACGAGGAGTTAACTTTTTGCTGAAAAACGCGATAGGACGCCATTGGCCGTCGATGAGCTGTTGCAAACAAGATCCAATATGAACACTCGACGCGTCGGTAAATAACCCGAGAGGAACGTCGGCAATAGTGTGATGGAGCAACGTTGCATCGGACAGACTTTTCTTGCAATCCTCAAATTTTGACAATAGTGCTGGGGTCCAAGGGTATGGTTTGGAACCCTTGCTATTGGTGGCAACCAAAGCCTCGATGAGAGGAGCTTGAAATTTCGCCGCATGCGGGATGAATCGGCGATAATAATTGATCATGCCTAGGAATCTACGCATGCCTTGAACTGTTTCAGGAGGCGAAAAATCCAGCAGGGCCTGTATGCGACTTTTTGGTGGGCGAGTTCCTTCGGAAGAGATGTGATAGCCAAGAAAATCGACTTCTCTAGCACCTAAAACGCACTTGGAGGAATTGATAATCACCCCATAATCCTGGAGACGCTGGAAAAGGATTCGCAGATGTTCTTTGTGAAGTTCCGAAGATGCTGAAAATACTAAAATATCGTCGACATATGGAAAACAGAAGTCGAGACCCCGCGTGACCTCATCGATAAAGCGCTGAAAGGTTTGACCTGCGTTTCTTAACCCAAAGGTCATGAAAGGAAATTCGAAGAGGCCAAACGGAGTAACGATGACTGTCTTCGGAATGTCGTCTTCAGACACTGGAATCTGATGGTAGGCTTTAACCAGGTCCAGGGTACTGAAGACCTTCGCACCAGCAAGATTATTAGCGAAATCATTGATATGTCGGACAGGATATTTGTCTGGAACCGTCCTGGCGTTCAAGGCGCGATAGTCGCCGCATGGACGCCAGGTATTGTCTTTTTTAAGGGTCATGTGCAGAGGAGAAGACCAGGAACTCTTAGAGGGTCTAGCAGTACCACATCTGACCATCTCCTCAAATTCTTTCTTGGCAAAGGCCAACTTCTGAGGTGCCAAACGACGAGGGCGACATGATACTGATGGACCTTCTGTGGTCTTTATATAATGAACAGTGTCGTGCTTGATAATCCTAGGTAAGCCAGGAGGTCGTGTTAGGTCAGGGAAATCGGCTAAGATTGCTGCGAAGGGGGAAGCACTTGCAACTACAGCTTTGATACTCAGCTGTTCGACATCAGCTGAAATAGCTGCACAACGCAACCCTGTAATGTTGTCGACTAATTTTTTGTTATGACAATCAGGAAGAAGACAATAATGAGCTAAAAAATCAGCTCCAATGATCGCTTTCTCGACATCAGCCACTACAAAATCCCATGCGAATTCACGGCGCAACCCTAAATTAAGACGCAAATTAACCGTCCCAAAGGTTCGAATTTTGCTACCATTAGCAGCACTGAGCTCGAAATCGGAGGATTCCCTACGACGTGGAAGCCAGTTGTGTGGGTAACAACACAAATCCGATCCAGTGTCTATAAGAAATTGCCGTTTGGAAACTCGGTCGGTGACGAAAAGGCGGCGGCTTGATGGAACACAATCAGTTGCCGCCACTACTGATTGTTGTTTAGGTTTTCCGATGCATTCCAATCGCAAGGTAAAATACATTTTTTAGCAAGTTTACCAAACCTCCTGTGGTACCAGCACCGCTTAGATGATGACGGAGACGATGAGCGTGAAGTTTGCCTGCTATTATCTCTACTCGTGGGACGGCTTCTCGATGTCAACGCGCTAACCTGCTTAGTGAGCTCAGCTACTTTAGCCGTTAGATCTTGTAGTAGATCCATCGGTGGGACCGGAGCCACTGGTACCGAAGATGTAGAGAACACAGATGACGAAGGACCTGACAGGTCTATAATCTTGTCAGCAAGGTCAGCTAATTTGTCTAAGTCTAGATCAGATTGCGATGTAAGAATAGCCTGTATATTTTGTGGAAGTCGACGCATCCATAATTCACGTAGAAATTTTTGATCGGGTGGTGCTGAACCTGCCAAAGATTTCAAGTGCCGAAGGAATTGAGAGGGTTTTCTATCTCCTAATTCCACATCACTAAGAAGCTGCCTAATTCTCTGCTCCTCCGATATAGAAAGTCTACGAACAAGTTCGGTTGAATGATGCCGAAAAGGTTAGTTTGTTTTGGTCAGATTGACGCACTCGAAGTAGATATGAGAAATGGTTCGTGTTCACCTGGTAAGCTGCAGTTTGTTCCTTGTCGGGGGTCACCAATTTGGAGATCGTTGCACCACAGGCAACGCCGGGAGTCCTAGGGTCGGCGTTGTTGGAGAGATCGCTTCCAGTGGTTTCCAACACCACTAGTTTTTGTTATAGGCAGGATATTATGTTGCGACAGCAGGAGATGGACACAGACCAGACGTATCGTTACATTAAAACCAGGTTTTATAACACGAAGTACACCATTTTAATTCTCGTATAAAATATGCATTGACCGTGCTGCCCCCAAACAGCGGTGGCACTTTTTTGCAACCCAAAACATTTCGTTCATAAACAAATAAAGCTCTACTTCACACTGTACATAATAAGGCTATTTCACACAACGTGAGCGCCACAATACCATCACCACATCCTACACTGTAGTCCATTGAAATGTTACAATTTTTTCGGCTTAGCGTGCATTTTTCAGAGGACGCAATTTTATTTTTGAGATATCAAGACGGGGTTAGTCTAAGCTTGCCGCCATCTTGGAAAAAGGGATTTTTTTAAACGGTTTTTATGGTTTATCTGACAAACTATAGGTCTCACAAAAAATATTACTCAACATTTTTTGTTGCAAATATGATTATCTACAACTTTTGTCAATTAACTTTTAGTCGTGGAACAAAAAATTAAAAGTTATAAGCGAAAATCCATGAAAATTTAAGTTTTTATTTTTACTAAGAATACTGATTTCGTAGCACCATGGGAGTAGCCCAGGGTTTTCAAGCATGTAAACTTAAGTATAGACTACTCTCGGAGGGTCTAAAAGCGTATAAAAATGATTACATGCGCTTTTTCGATGTTTACCTTTTTGTGTTAATTTTCAGAAGACTTTTCGTAAGCATATTTTGAAAATTATAAGTCCTATCAACATACTTTTAAGACAATTATTATAGAAAATGTAATGAAGAACAAATTAGTCATTAACAGTTTTGTTGTTGCTTTAATCGTTTTTATAATAAAATAAAAAAACTGTACGGGTTGATACAAAACAGGGTCGAGGGGGCGTTAAAATCACTTTACAGCTTTTAAACTATAAGCCCGATCTACATACTTCTGAGGTAAATGTTGTAGTGAATTTGATTGAAGATCATATTTCTCATTGGCATTTTGGTTATAGCTTTAACCGTTTTCATAAAAAATGCAAAAAAACTCTAATATGGCACACAAAAGAGGGGAAAGGGGGGTACCAATCGCCATACGACTTGTTTCTACTTCTATATCTTACTATCTATGTAAAACCTACCTGCATGCCAAGTTTCATGTTTTCAGCCAGATGGGACCGTAATAAGAGCTAAGGAATCTGAGTAATGGATTTCCGCTTATAACTTTTAAGCTATTGCATAGATTTTATCCCGGGCCTTGGGGGGCGAATCAAGAAATTCCGTAACGAAAACACCTAACACCCCCGACAAATGACGGTCGATTATTAACGGACGACAAATGTCGGACGACTATTTTTAAGCTATTGCATAGATTTTATCGCGGGCCTTGGGGGGCGAATCAAGAAATTCCGTAACGAAAACACCTAACACCCCCGACAAATGACGGACGATTATTAACGGACGACTATTGACGGACGTCAAATGTCGGACGACATTTTTTTTTTAATTTTTTTTTTATTATTTTATAAGAACATTTACTAAGACAAGAAATTATTCTCGAGCGTTTAAAGCAGGGGTGTCAAACTCGATTTTACATCGGGCCATTTCGAAAATTGCAGATGTGTAGGCAGGCCAGACATGAAATATTTAAAAACGTACTTTTTTAAGGTTATATACCTACCTCAAAAGGTAAAAAAACGATCATTTTCTTGTCCGTCTGTCTGTCTGTCCGTGTGTTACCACCGATTTTCTCAGGAACGGGTGGACCTAGCAAGTTGAAATTCATACCAGATACTTAGGTCTATAGTCCCTATGAGGCGTATAAAAATCAAGATCCTGAGTCAAGACGATAAAAGATATGGGCAAATTACATATTCACGAAAACTTGTTAGTACCAAAATATACAGTAATTTTCGACTTTTTTTATATTTCTGAATTTTCCTCTTATTATTAAGTTTATTGGTGAGGCGGGTACATTTATTTGGTACTTTTTCAATAGGTAAGTACACAAACAATAATTAGTTTTAAAAAGGGAAAGGAATAAATTTATCTGTAGGATCCGGAAACTTGACTTCTTTTGTTTTTCATAATATAATATGTCGGGTGTCATATTCGTGGTAATGGATGTTTATCACTAGTCTTGAGCGATATTTATTCTTATTCATTAAATAATAGAAAACTTTTGTCCACATAATATCAACTACGAAAAAGGATAGCTAGCTTTCGAGTACCTACTCAAAGTCGAGGTGCCTTGCAGATTGGTCATTGCAAGTGCGAGAGAAACAAAAATTTAAAATATACGCTTTCATTTATGAGATTTAGATTCCGACTGCGGGCCGCATAATTATGATTCGCGGGCCGCATGCGGCCCGCGGGCCGTATGTTTGACATGACTGGTTTAAAGGAACTATAGGCAGAGGGATTACTTCTTGCTTCAAGAAACCTTTTTATGCAATAGCTATACCGCGGCAGTCCTCGAGTGCCACACGTTTTTTTATTTTTGGTTTACGACTAAAAGTTACTTTATAAAAGTTGTAGATAATCGTATTTGCAACAAAAAATATTGAGTAATATTTTTTGTGAGACCTATAGTTTGTCAGATAAACCATAAAAACCATTGAAATCCCCTTTTCCAAGATGGCGGCCGTGGGACAAGAGCTACAATCCCTCAAACTTGGATTTAAGCTTAGACTAACCCCCTCTTGATAGGCGTCCTCTGACAAATGCAACCCCACTCCGCTGGGGGTTGTTGGGGACTGTTCTGAATCGGATTTGTCAGACTGGGGGATCATTTATTTTCTGTATATTTTTTCGAAGTTTTGACAACATTGACAACAACAGCTCGCGTAGTTTCAATTGTTGCAACTTCCACTGCAGTGTTCGTGACTTTCTTTGCCACTGCTTTACCAACAGATTTGGCAGCGGATTGTCCAGCAGCCTTCGTCGCAGAATTGACTATGGTTCCACCTCCCATTCCACCGACCATATCCGCACCGACCGTCAAAGTGGTCTGTAGGATGCCAATTATAGGGACTTCACCTTTTGAAGAAGTTTGGACGATGCTTCCCATATTATTGACGATACCTTTCGGTTTTTCATTAATGACTGTTTCGGCGCAATCCCAAAGAGCTCCAGCAGATACGCATAACGCTGCGGAGCCCACAGGCCCCGCAACGAACCCAACCGCCCGTCACTACCGCCGAGCGGGACGACGCGCACACATAGCTCGATTCCCTACTTGAGAATTGGCCGTAATGGACCACACCTTTGACATGACCCACAACGGGGATGGAATTCATAGAATCTAGAATATTCCACTTCCACATTAGCTTCGTTAAAACAATTAGGTGTGCGAGGACGATATATATACCTACCCGGAAGCTCGCGGTTGGAGAGGTCGACGTCCGAAGAATCAGACACGTCCGTTGTGGTACTCTTCGATGACCTGAAATATTTACAAAAGAAAAGTAGGTATATATTAGTAGTAAGTATATCCGTTGCCTAGCACCCATAACACAAGTCTATAAATACGGGGGCCGCTAGATTTCAACTCAACACAAACAAAAAAAGTTCGAAAACCGATTTTACAGACAACCATTTGTTATCTTATCGAATTCTATTAATCTATGCTTATCGATTATTTAGTGTAACGGAACGGTAAATGTTTGTTTAGCATTAATAATAACTAGCGACCCGCTCTGGCTTCGCACGGCTAAATTATGCATTTATTATACATGTAAACCTTCCTCTTGAATCACTCTATTATAAAAAAAAACCGCATCAAAATCCGTTGCGTAGTTTTAAAGATCTAAGCATACGAAGGAAAATAGGGACATAGGAACGGCGAAAATTGACTTTATTTTATAATATGTAGTGATAGTGAAGTGATACTCAATCGACACTCGTGTTTAAACTATGACTCACGTATTTATATCTATATAGTATGGGATCCCTTTAAGATCGACCTTCACCGAGCTGGTTAATGCATAAAAAGTGTTTTTACAACAAATTAAATGTCATATATTGCAACTGGTTAACTAAAAAATTCAGACTAGAATGATTAATTAATTTTAAAACTATTATTTTTTAGACATTTCACTGGTTTGGTTAAAATACAAACATACCAATGAAATACATACCCCCTTATAAAAACGAGGTTTAAGGATATTCCGAGATGTTGATTTAAACCTTAGAGACACAGATTTACTCGTGAACACTATCCCTATAGATTATAAAGGGAACCATAGGCTAAACACTATCCAATAAAGATAATATAAGGATAGTGTTTAGACTATAGTTCACGAGTAAATCTGTATCTAAATCTAAGGTTCAAATCCACATCTCGGACTATTCTTAAACCTCGTTTTGGAATAAGGGGGACAATCTTTATTTTAACTTAACTTTACTTCATTAACCTGACCAGTGCAAATTATATACTAATTTACCTACCTAACCAAGGGAAAAAATAGTCAAGCTAACGTTTGTTATTCTATGGAATTTGTCTATTAATCAAACCAGTGAAGTTAAAAAATAAAAATTTAAATATGTATGTTAATTCATCATAAGGGATCTTAGACTACTACCTATAAATAAGACTTCGCTCTGTAGATAACGCTCGGAACGTGTAATGAATTAAATGCAAAGATATCAGAAAGGAGGCTATGTTATTGAAAATAATTAGGTATATGTATTATAATATAATTTGATAATAAAGAGCAAATCACTACATAGTATAAAACAAAGTCGCTTTCTCTGTCCCTATATCCCTATGTATGCTTAAATCTTTAAAAGTACGCAACGGATTTTGATGCGGTTTTTTTTATAGATAAAGTGATTCAAGAGGAAGGTTTATATGTATAGTACATGCATAATATACCCGTGCGAAGCCGGAGCGAGTATTTTAATTAAACTTTTGTGAACGGATTTTGATGCGGTTTTTTTTATAGATAGAGTGATTCAAGAGGAAGGTTTATATGTATAGTACATGCATAATATACCCGTGCGAAGCCGGAGCGAGTATTTTAATTAAACTTTTGTGAACGGATTTTGATGCGGTTTTTTTTATAGATAGAGTGATTCAAGAGGAAGGTTTATATGTATAGTACATGCATAATATACCCGTGCGAAGCCGGAGCGAGTATTTTAATTAAACTTTTGTGAACGGATTTTGATGCGGTTTTTTTTATAGATAGAGTGATTCAAGAGGAAGGTTTATATGTATAGTACATGCATAATATACCCGTGCGAAGCCGGAGCGAGTATTCTAATTAAACTTTTGTGAACGGATTTTGATGCGGTTTTTTTTATAGATAGAGTGATTCAAGATAAAGGTTTATATTATGTATAGTACATAGTACATGCATAATATAGCCGTGCGAAGCCGGGGCGGGTCGCTAGTATTAAAGAAATGGGTTAAAGACGGCTTTGCTTGCTAACGCGGGTGAAATCTATCTTCTTCTATATATACATAAAAAATTCTTTGTCCTGACTGACTGACTGACGGATCAACGCACTGCCTAAACCGCTGATTGTAGAGACCTGAAACTAGGAGGGTGTGATCTTTGTATGACGTAGGCATCCGATAAGAAAGGATTTTCCGAAATTCTACCCCTAAGGGGGTGAAAAAGGGGGGCAAAGTTTGTATGGGACATCGTGCTTCCTTGGTTCAATCTACTTAAAATTTTGCATAAACATTTTTCAACAAAATTAAGGGAACACATGTTTTGTATTTTATTGAAATTCATCCCCTAACAGGGTCAAAAAGGGGTAGAAATTTATTTTGGGGGTGATTATTATCGAAGTTGATATCAATACTCTTTAGTGCTTTTGATTACATTGGTAAGACGTCACCTATTTTAGGAGGTTATTGCGGCGCACAAATAATGTTTTCTAACCAAACTTCTAAACCATCTCGGAGACGGGATATTTTTTGAAACATGGAACGCATCACGTTTCTTTCAATATCCCATTTCCGAGACGCTTTAAAGATTTGGTGTGAAGGTACCTATTATTTATTTGCCTGAGTGCCCTCTATCGCTAGAAATAGGTCTTAAAGTGCATCGCGGCCTTTTTACCCGACTACGGCGAAGCCAAAAGGGAGGGTTATGTGTTTAAGTTACTATATCTGTTGTGTCCAAAGGCCTTTTTCCTACTCCATGACGTTCACGGTCACAGTTAGCAGTCTTCCAATTTTTTTTTATTCGTATTGGCTCCTCGAACTGCATACAGCCATAGGCATCCGATAAGAAAGGATTTTCTGAAATTATACCTCTCAGGGTGTGAAAACAGGTAGAAAATTATCTTAAGGGATTTGCTTCAACTCGAACTCCTTAGTGCTTTTGATTTAAATTATGCCAAACACAGGGTTGCGGGTTCGATTCCCGCCTCAGACAAGTATTTATGCTTAGATATTTGTCTGTGGTCTGGTTGTTTCTATGTATTATAAGTATATATTTACAAAAGAAAAGTATATAAGTAGTATATCCGTTGTCTAGCACCCATAACACAAGTCTAGTAACTTAGCTTGGGGCTAGATAGCGATGTGTGGAATATCCTGCAATATTTATTTATTATTTATTTAAGCAGGTAAGTACATTTTATTTTGAGACATGTTTGAAACTCAATCCAATTTTAAGTCAACAAAAAAATCCTATACCTATGAACTATTTTCGACTCTTGCGCGGACGAAGTCGCGGGCAAAAGCTAGTAATAAATAAAATAGGCAAAAGACGCGGTCTAACGCGGGTGAAACAGTGGGACACAGATATATTATGAGTAATTGGGTGGGACGTATGCGTAAATTGAAAAATGGTTTATGTATGACTATGATCTAGGTATTCTAATATTGTATTATTAGGTAGTTTAATTAATATACTCACATTCATAAAAATATTCCTAAAATTATACTTGATTCCACTTGTATAAGGTAGGTATATAAATAATACAGAAGGATATGGGGAAAGGCAGATGTTAAATGGTATAAGACACGGCTCTCAGGCGATACAGCTCTAAGCCGACTGGGGCGTGGTCGCTCTGATAGTTCGGCCGCGTTGTATCGTACCCCGCCGCGCGCAGGCGTGTGTCGATAAGCGCATGCGCACATCACATGGTTATTGGAAACTAGCAGCGCTCCGCGGTTTCACCCGTGAAAGTCCCGATCCCGTGGGAATATCGGGATAAAAAGTAGCCTATAACCTTCCTCGATAAATGGACTATCCAACATCCGAATGTCAAAATAAAAAATAGTAGCTTATAGCCTTCTTCGACGACGACTTGAATGTGTATGTGTTTTGTGCACATTGCATTTTGTGTTTTGGCACTAGGCTCGAAACTAAAAACTTACAGTTATTGGAAATCGGTTGAAACCAACTTCTGTTCTTCTCGATATTATATGAAAATTGAGTTTTGCGCATACCCCTTCTACTTTCCATCAGAGGTCAACATTGGCTGCGCTACGTATACCTAGTTATAGACATTAGCGTAATAAGGTATTAATTGTAGTTTTATGTTTTAATTTCTAAGTACCTACCAATTTACTATAACAGCAGTTTTTGCCTGAAACACAGGATCACCTAGTTCAGGCACATGTAAACAGTTAAGTGGGTATGTTTTTAAAAGTAGCCTTATTTTATACATTTCTGTATTTCAATTTTTTTCTGAATAAATTTTTTTTATTTATTTAATATTTATCAGGAACAGCGTCACGCGATTCGTAATTTCTGCTTGGTTCGTACGCTTGAATGTTGCATCGTCCTCCGCCTCGTCTGCTTCTCCTGGCTTCGTCACCTGCAGCTTTTATTCCTCGCAATTATAATAGTAAATTCCGTTGATATAAACGTTTCCATCAACGTCGTCTTCGTTGGTATCATCCCGGAAGAATACCGTGGCCAGTTTAATCCTGAGTCCCTGTTTTTTAATCTTAATCAACAACCGAGTACCGTAGATCACATAATATCTTTCAAATGTTATTTCTCTGCCATTGACAACAAAATCTAGATATTCCGGTCTGATATTTCCCATGATTATTTTTAAATTACGCTTTATCAAGGTATAATATTCTTTTACGCTGAGCTCGTGCACAGTCTGCCCTGTCTGCACAAGTCTATGCTTGAAGTAGTGGTATATGGCGCAGTATATATCTCGGAAGTCGATTTCTGGTGCAGTGTACTTTTTCATTTGTTTAAGTATTGCTTGAAAAATATCAACAATGGTGCAGTCGTGTCTAAAGAATAGCCTGCTTACAACTCTCTCGATGATATAAGGTTTCATCCTGAAGAAAGTACCTGGAGGGTTTTCCATTCTGTCATGATTTCTTGTTATCTGCTCTCCTAGATACTGCATTATGAACTCGCTTAGACTTATAAAATTTAAGAAGGTGATGTCTTCTGATTTTACAGTATTTAATATGTTAACTATAGTTGTTATGACCCTCCACATGTAGCCGTCCTTAAGTAACCTTGTCAACAAATTTTTCAAAGTATTCTTCTGATGCCGTTCAATACCTTTGAAAATGTGTATACCATTAATGGATATTTCATCCAATGAGCGTACGTTGAAGAGATTGAAGAATTCTTTCCAAGGCGAATTCGGCTGCACCTGTGTATTTGAGGAGGTTTTCTTGGGATTCTGTCTCGGCGGTTGTCCACTGCTGCTGGAACTGGGGATATTTGAGGAGGTTTTCCTAGGATTCTGTCTCGGCGGTTGTCCACTGCCGCTGGGGGTTGTTGGGAGCTGATCTGTATCGGATTTTCCAGACTGTGGCGAGGATCTTTTTTTTTCTGAATTCATTTTCGCAGCATTTGCAGCACCAGCTCGTATAGTTCCAACTGTTGCAACATCCACCACTACAGTTGCAGCTTCCAGCACTACAGTTGTCGTGACATTCTTTGCCACTGATTTACCAACAGATTTACCAACAGACTTTCCGACAGATTTGGCAACAGATTTGCCAAAGATTTCGCCCACGGGTACGCTTGCAGACTTAAGGATCGTTTCCCCGCCCGACTTGCCGATTGATTTGCCGACCGTATTGGCAGCGGATTGTCCAGCAGCCTTCGTTACAGAATTGACTATGGTTCCACCTCCCATTCCACCGAGCATATCCGCACCGACCGTCAAAGTGGTCTGTAGGATAGCACTTATAGGGACTTCACCTTTTGAACTAGTCTGGACGATGGTCTCCACATTTTTGATGAGTCCTTTCGGTTCTTCAGTAATGACGGTTTCGGCGCCATCCCAAAGAGCTCCAGCAAATGCGCCTAACGCTGCGGAGCCCGCAGGCCCAGCTGCGAACCCAGCCGCTCCTGCGCCCAACACTACAGTCGTGCGGGTAGACTCGCACATGGCTCGGTTCCCTGCTTCGGAGTCTCCCGTTGCATAATTAACCAAACCTTTAATATGACCCACAACGGGGATAGAATCTAGCATATTATTCCACATGGTTAAAACCACCAGATGTGCGAGGACGGTATACCCGAAAGATCGCGGTCGGAGTGGTCGACGTCCGAAGAATCGGATGCGTTGTGGTACTCGTCGATGATCTCGTCGAGGATCTGGATAGTTTCCGTCAGGACGACTTGTTTGAACACGGTGGACAGCGTTCCGTGATCCTGGAGGGGGAACTTGCTGTAGTTATCCACTAGATACTGTAATGCGGATCTCTTTACCAAAATGGTGGTGTCGAGTGCCTCCCTATACTGGAAGCTGTGACCTTGGATGTTGATCTGCATAGGCCTGATCGCTGCTACGAGATTGGTGGCCACAGCCTGCTCCTCTTCCTTGGTGAATTTGATATTTTCTCGTCCAATGTTGAATATTAGGCGCAGTGCTGCGTGGGCGTTAGCGTGGTGAACGCGCGCTTTGACTTCGTTCTTGTAATCGACTGCCTGCAGTTGCACCAAACGATGGATGAGTTGCTGTACTTTCGTCGTCATTACAGGGAGATCTAAAATGATAAAAAAAATTTATCGCAACTAACTAATAAAATTAATTATCAAAGGAAACTATCTTGCTTGTTTTTATTCTTTGACTGACGGTGGGTGTTTATAAGTTGCTTGCGACCGAGATCGCAAGCAACGGCTCCAACGATTTTCATGAATTTTTTTATGCGGGGGGTTTCGGGGGCGAGGTATCTATATATAAAGTCGTGTTAGTTACACTATTTATAACTCGAGAACGGCTGAACCGATTTGGCTGAAAATTGATAAAGAGGTAGCTTAGAACCAGGAGAAGGACATAGGATACTTACTTTTTTTTTTTTTAATTTTTCGATATTCAAACGATATCGGGATTTACGCGGGTGAAATAAAATATACGAAATATTTTTATTTTTTTTCGATATTCAAACGAGATCGGGACTTACGCGGGTAAAATTAAATATACGAATTATTCCATATTCAAACCAGCATAAGTCCCGATCCCGTGGGAAATACGGGATATACACTATTATGTATTCTGTGACGTTCGTCTTTGATGTAAGGCGTTCGACCGGGGGGTTTTCTCGGGCGGCTGCAGTTTTTTTGTTGATTACTCAGCACCTACTAATTGGATTTTGATGTAAAGTATACCACGTCTTTCCTCAGATTTCACTTGGTTTAGGCGTTTTTTATTGTAGACTAGCTGCGCCCCGCGGTTTCACTCGCGTAAGTGCGATCTTTAAATTCTCACCGTTTAAACCTTCCCTAGACCTCCACGAATAATTCAAGACCAAGATAAGATAAATCCGTTCAGCCGTTCTCGAGTTTTAGCGAGACTAACGAACAGCAATTGATTTTTATATATATAGATTATGTAACAAACAAACAGACAGACAGATATATTTTTGTTCTATTACTTTTTCGAAGTCCAACAGACCCTTTTTTTTGATTTGCTGTATTTTATAGAAATCAATGCCACTTTTCGTTGTAATTTTATAACTCAAGAACGGGCTCACCTATCCAAACCAAATGTTTAAGCTTTGTTCGGACTATTTAGTAGATGGTTTATGTGAAATTTGCACAAAATCGGTCGAGCGGTTCTTCATTTATCACATTTTTTTTTATATGGCAAAACAACGTTTGCCGGGACAGCTAGTAAATAATAAAATAACCTTAAAATAACGTAGCAAAGCTCGGTCACCCAAGTAATATTATAATAATACAAGTAAAATCAAATGAAAGCAGATAAAGAAATAAGGAATTTCCGATATCACGAGGCTATGTATCCCCGGACCTTTGGAAGGCGTGCGTGGAGCCGAAGCCAACACGTAGAGGCCCTTTAAAATAACAACGTTTAATAGCAACGTATGATGTGGACAAAAATAAAAAATAATAAATCAAATAGTTCAACAATAATAATTACTGTTGACAAAACAAATGGTCGGGCTGAAAAAATGTAATATTCTTAGCAACCACTGCATCCATCGGTGTAAGAGAAGCTTTATCTCCGAGTAGTGTAACATTAACTTCTAAACCAAGATGCAGATGCTGATGATGCAAAGGAAGAAGCGCCGACTATGAACCATCAAGAATCGCTGAGCTACAGCGAGCGGTCTGATTTAACTCTGGCGTACGAGCCGCGTTGCCGAACACTCTGGTTTACCTCTCCTTCATACTTTGGAGATCGTTGCACCACAGGCAACGCCGGGAGTCCTAGGGTCGGCGTTGTTGGAGAGATCGCTTCCAGTGGTTTCCAACACCACTAGTTTTTGTTATAGGCAGGATATTATGTTGCGACAGCAGGAGATGGACACAGACCAGACGTATCGTTACATTAAAACCAGGTACGAAGTACACCATTTTAATTCTCGTATATAATATGCATTGACCGTGCTGCCCCCAAACAGCGGTGGCACTTTTTTGCAACCCAAAACATTTCGTTCATAAACAAATAAAGCTCTACTTCACACTGTACATAATAAGGCTATTTCACACAACGTGAGCGCCACACCACCCCCCTACGGAGAAAGATAAACCCTAATTAATCTAGAATTTTAAATTTAACGCGCCTGCCTGATCTTGTTGTGTATGGCAACGGCTTAGAGGGTTCAACTGAAATAGGTGAAGGAGAAACAGAAGGAGAAGGAACCGCCAAAGAAATAGGTTGAGGATCTGCACAGGCAGGAGTCGATAGGACAGTTGGCACAAGGGAGTTTGCAGGCACAGTTGCTGAATTGCCTGAATTACTAGACTTATCAGAATTTGCAATATAAGCAGGCTTCACTCTATCTACACTTACGGTAACGTCTCTGCCTCTGATATGAACAGTTAGTGTTTTCCCGTCGCTAGCCTTATCGATGACCGGGTTTGGTCCACTATATGGTGGCTGTAGTGGACGGCGGACCGCATCCTCTCTCAGAGACACGTGCGAAGTGGTTGCGAGGTCTTTAAACGTAAACGGAGCATTATCGCCGTGCCGCGATGCCGGTACCGGTCGAATATTAGCCATATGCCTACGAAGTGATGCGACTAAATCTGCAGGATCTTTAAAAGGATGGCTTGGTAGAGCGACCAAGAGTTCGCCAGGGAGACGTAATGTTTCGCCGTAAAGCATTTCGGCTACCGACGAGTTTAAGTCTTCCTTATAGGATAAAGCGTAAAGTCGCTCGAATACCAGGATGACTCAAATTATGAAATTTATTAAAAAATATGCGTCGCAATTCCAACGGAACATAAGGGCGAGGCTTGCCAGTAGAAAGATCAGAAAATAAAGAAAAAGATGTGCCAGGAACAGTGACCTTACATAATTTGAGGCTAGATTGTCCCAGCAGCAGATGTATCAATTCTGTATCGGTGTCTTGCGCTTTAGCAAGACTTTCATAATCCTGTTCGAGTGAAATAGCATCAACACGAGACATAGCATCGGCGACGACGTTGTCCTCACCTTTTATATACTTAATGTCTGTTGTAAATTGGCTTATGAAAGAGAGTTGGTTCAATTGTACAGGAGGAAGCTTCTCGCGGCGCTGTATAAAAGCGTACAGCAGCGGCTTATGGTCCGTAAAAATGGTTGCATGTTGCACTTCGAGAATATACCGAAAATGCTGTACACTTTCATACACAGCTAAAAGCTCTCTGTAATAAGCGGGCCATTCAGACTGACGAGGAGTTAACTTTTTGCTGAAAAACGCGATAGGACGCCATTGGCCGTCGATGAGCTGTTGCAAACAAGATCCAATATGAACACTCGACGCGTCGGTAAATAACCCGAGAGGAACGTCGGCAATAGTGTGATGGAGCAACGTTGCATCGGACAGACTTTTCTTGCAATCCTCAAATTTTGACAATAGTGCTGGGGTCCAAGGGTATGGTTTGGAACCCTTGCTATTGGTGGCAACCAAAGCCTCGATGAGAGGAGCTTGAAATTTCGCAGCATGCGGGATGAATCGGCGATAATAATTGATCATGCCTAGGAATCTACGCATGCCTTGAACTGTTTCAGGAGGCGAAAAATCCAGCAGGGCCTGTATGCGACTTTTTGGTGGGCGAGTTCCTTCGGAAGAGATGTGATAGCCAAGAAAATCGACTTCTCTAGCACCTAAAACGCACTTGGAGGAATTGATAATCACCCCATAATCCTGGAGACGCTGGAAAAGGATTCGCAGATGTTCTTTGTGAAGTTCCGTAGATGCTGAAAATACTAAAATATCGTCGACATATGGAAAACAGAAGTCGAGACCCCGCGTGACCTCATCGATAAAGCGCTGAAAGGTTTGACCTGCGTTTCTTAACCCAAAGGTCATGAAAGGAAATTCGAAGAGGCCAAACGGAGTAACAATGGCTGTCTTCGGAATGTCGTCTTCAGACACTGGAATCTGATGGTAGGCTTTAACCAGGTCCAGGGTACTGAAGACCTTCGCACCAGCAAGATTATTAGCGAAATCATTGATATAGCGGACAGGATATTTGTCTGGAACCGTCCTGGCGTTCAAGGCGCGATAGTCGCCGCATGGACGCCAGGTATTGTCTTTTTTAAGGGTCATGTGCAGAGGAGAAGACCAGGAACTCTTAGAGGGTCTAGCAGTACCACATCTGACCATCTCCTCAAATTCTTTCTTGGCAAAGGCCAACTTCTGAGGTGCCAGACGACGAGGGCGACATGATACTGATGGACCTTCTGTGGTCTTTATATAATGAACAGTGTCGTGCTTGATAATCCTAGGTAAGCCAGGAGGTCGTGTTAGGTCAGGGAAATCGGCTAAGATTGCTGCGAAGGGGGAAGCACTTGCAACTACAGCTTTGATACTCAGCTGTTCGACATCAGCTGAAATAGCTGCACAACGCAACCCTACAGGGTTGCGTTGTGCAGCTATTTCAGCACAACGCAACTCATGTGTTTTTCATTTCCATGATGTATTTCAGCTGATGTGATGTTGTCGACTAATTTTTTGTTATGACAATCAGGAAGAAGACAATAATGAGCTAAAAAATCAGCTCTAATGATCGCTTTCTCGACATCAGCCACTACAAAATCCCATGCGAATTCACGGCGCAACCCTAAATTAAGACGCAAATTAACCGTCCCAAAGGTTCGAATTTTGCTTCCATTAGCAGCACTGAGCTCGAAGTCGGAGGATTCCCTACGACGTGGAAGCCAGTTGTGTGGGTAACAACACAAATCCGATCCAGTGTCTATAAGAAATTGCCGTTTGGAAACTCGGTCGGTGACGAAAAGGCGGCGGCTTGATGGAACACAATCAGTTGCCGCCACTACTGATTGTTGTTTAGGTTTTCCGATGCATTCCAATCGCAAGGTAAAATACATTTTTTTAGCATGTTTACCAAACCTCCTGTGGTACCAGCACCGCTTAGATGATGACGGAGACGATGAGCGTGAAGTTTGCCTGCTATTATCTCTACTCGTGGGACGGCTTCTCGATGTCAACGCGCTAACCTGCTTAGTGAGCTCAGCTACTTTAGCCGTTAGATCTTGTAGTAGATCCATCGGTGGGACCGGAGCCACTGGTACCGAAGATGTAGAGAACACAGATGACGAAGGACCTGACAGGTCTATAATCTTGTCAGCAAGGTCAGCTAATTTGTCTAAGTCTAGATCAGATTGCGATGTAAGAATAGCCTGTATATTTTGTGGAAGTCGACGCATCCATAATTTCCGTAGAAATTTTTGATCGGGTGGTGCTGAACCTGCCAAAGATTTCAAGTGCCGAAGGAATTGAGAGGGTTTTCTATCTCCTAATTCCACATCACTAAGAAGCTGCCTAATTCTCTGCTCCTCCGATATAGAAAGTCTACGAACAAGTTCGGTTGAATGATGCCGAAAAGGTTAGTTTGTTTTGGTCAGATTGATGCACTCGAAGTAGATATGAGAAATGGTTCGTGTTCACCTGGTAAGCTGCAGTTTGTTCCTTGTCGGGGGTCACCAATTTGGAGATCGTTGCACCACAGGCAACGCCGGGAGTCCTAGGGTCGGCGTTGTTGGAGAGATCGCTTCCAGTGGTTTCCAACACCACTAGTTTTTGTTATAGGCAGGATATTATGTTGCGACAGCAGGAGATGGACACAGACCAGACGTATCGTTACATTAAAACCAGGTTTTATAACACGAAGTACACCATTTTAATTCTCGTATATAATATGCATTGACCGTGCTGCCCCCAAACAGCGGTGGCACTTTTTTGCAACCCAAAACATTTCGTTCATAAACAAATAAAGCTCTACTTCACACTGTACATAATAAGGCTATTTCACACAACGTGAGCGCCACAATACCATCACCACATCCTACACTGGTAGTCCATTGAAATGTTACAATTTTTTCGGCTTAGCGTGCATTTTTCAGAGGACGCAATTTTATTTTTGAGATATCAAGACGAGGTTAGTCTAAGCTTGCCGCCATCTTGGAAAAAGGGATTTTTTAAACGGTTTTTATGGTTTATCTGACAAACTATAGGTCTCACAAAAAATATTACTCAACATTTTTTGTTGCAAATATGATTATCTACAACTTTTGTCAATTAACCTTTAGTCGTGGAACAAAAAATTAAAAGTTATAAGCGAAAATCCATGAAAATTTTAGTTTTTATTTTTACTAAGAATACTGATTTCGTAGCACCATGGGAGTAGCCCAGGGTTTTCAAGCATGTAAACTTAAGTATAAACTACTCTCAGAGGGTCTAAAAACGTATAAAAATGATTACATGCGCTTTTTCGATGTTTACCTTTTTGTGTTAATTTTCAGAAGACTTTTCGTAAGCATATTTTGAAAATTATAAGTCCTATCAACATACTTTTAAGACAATTATTATAGAAAATTTAATGAAGAACAAATTAGTCATTAACAGTTTTGTTGTAGCTTTAATCGTTTTTATAATAAAATAAAAAAAACTGTACGGGTTGATACAAAACAGGGTCGAGGGGGCGTTAAAATCACTTTACAGCTTTTAAACTATAAGCCCGATCTACATACTTCTGAGGTAAATGTTGTAGTGAATTTGATTGAAGATCATATTTCTCATTGGCATTTTGGTTATAGCTTTAACCGTTTTCATAAAAAATGCAAAAAAACTCTAATATGGCACACAAAAGAGGGGAAAGGGGGGTACCAATCGCCATACGACTTGTTTCTACTTCTATATCTTACTATCTATGTAAAACCTACCTGCATGCCAAGTTTCATGTTTTCAGCCAGATGGGACCGTAATAAGAGCTAAGGAATCTGAGTAATGGATTTCCGCTTATAACTTTTAAGCTATTGCATAGATTTTATCCCGGGCCTTGGGGGGCGAATCAAGAAATTCCGTAACGAAAACACCTAACACCCCCGACAAATGACGGTCGATTATTAACGGACGACAAATGTCGGACGACTATTTTTAAGCTATTGCATAGATTTTATCGCGGGCCTTGGGGGGCGAATCAAGAAATTCCGTAACGAAAACACCTAACACCCCCGACAAATGACGGACGATTATTAACGGACGACTATTGACGGACGTCAAATGTCGGACGACATTTTTTTTTTAATTTTTTTTTTATTATTTTATAAGAACATTTACTAAGACAAGAAATTATTCTCGAGCGTTTAAAGCAGGGGTGTCAAACTCGATTTTACATCGGGCCATTTCGAAAATTGCAGATGTGTAGGCGGGCCAGACATGAAATATTTAAAAACGTACTTTTTTAAGGTTATATACCTCAATAGGTAAAAAAACGATCATTTTCTTGTCCGTCTGTCTGTCTGTCCGTGTGTTACCACCGATTTTCTCAGGAACGGGTGGACCTAGCAAGTTGAAATTCATACCAGATACTAAGGTCTATAGTCCCTATGAGGCGTATAAAAATCAAGATCCTGAGTCAAGACGATAAAAGATATGGGCAAATTACATATTCACGAAAACTTGTTAGTACCAAAATATACAGTAATTTTCGACTTTTTTTATATTTCTGAATTTTCCTCTTATTATTAAGTTTATTGGTGAGGCGGGTACATTTATTTGGTACTTTTTCAATAGGTAAGTACACAAACAATAATTAGTTTTAAAAAGGGAAAGGAATAAATTTATCTGTAGGATCCGGAAACTTGACTTCTTTTGTTTTTCATAATATAATATGTCGGGTGTCATATTCGTGGTAATGGATGTTTATCACTAGTCTTGAGCGATATTTATTCTTATTCATTAAATAATAGAAAACTTTTGTCCACATAATATCAACTACGAAAAAGGATAGCTAGCTTTCGAGTACCTACTCAAAGTCGAGGTGCCTTGCAGATTGGTCATTGCAAGTGCGAGAGAAACAAAAATTTAAAATATACGCTTTCATTTATGAGATTTAGATTCCGACTGCGGGCCGCATAATTATGATTCGCGGGCCGCATGCGGCCCGCGGGCTGTATGTTTGACATGACTGGTTTAAAGGAACTATAGGCAGAGGGATTACTTCTTGCTTCAAGAAACCTTTTTATGCAATAGCTTTACCGCGGCAGTCCTCGAGTGCCACACGTTTTTTATTTTTGGTTTACGACTAAAAGTTACTTTATAAAAGTTGTAGATAATCGTATTTGCAACAAAAAATATTAAGTAATATTTTTTGTGAGACCAATAGTTTGTCAGATAAACCATAAAAACCATTGAAATCCCCTTTTCCAAGATGGCGGCCGTGGGACAAGAGCTACAATCCCTCAAACTTGGATTTAAGCTTAGGCCCGTATTAATAAATCGCTCTCAATATCGATCTTGAGTGCGTATCAATCGAGTGAGTCTTGAGATGTGGTCACTATCTTAAGTTAGGCGTTAATTAATAGATAAAACTCAAGTTTTAACCAGGCTGATATCGCTCTTGAGATTTGAGACTGATCTTGAATGACAGTAACGCTTTGTTCTTACCTTGAATTATATGTTCTTACCCTATGGTAGGTAGTGTCGTCATATTTTGCTGTCAACTTGTTTTTAATGTGAAAATATTTAAAAAAATGTAAGATTTGTATGACCCGCAATCAGACTCGAGTTCACGAAACTACATCTTGAGACATATCTTGAGAACTGAGTTTGATTTATTAATACGGTATGACTCAAGTGATACGTCGCTCTTTAATCGCGTCTTAAGATAGGTTTATTAATCAGCGCAACAACTCAAGAGCAAACTCAAGATTGAAATCGATATTGTGTTCGGTTTATTAATACGGACCTTAGACTAACCCCCTATTGATAGGCGTCCTCTGACAAATGCAACCCCACTCCGCTGGGGGTTGTTGGGGACTGTTCTGAATCGGATTTGTCAGACTGGGGGATCATTTATTTTCTGTATATTTTTTCGAAGTTTTGACAACATTGACAACAACAGCTCGCGTAGTTTCAATTGTTGCAACTTCCACTGCAGTGTTCGTGACTTTCTTTGCCACTGCTTTACCAACAGATTTGGCAGCGGATTGTCCAGCAGCCTTCGTCGCAGAGTTGACTATGGTTCCACCTCCCATTCCACCGACCATATCCGCACCGACCGTCAAAGTGGTCTGTAGGATGCCAATTATAGGGACTTCACCTTTTGAAGAAGTTTGGACGATGCTTCCCATATTATTGACGATACCTTTCGGTTCTTCATAGCCGGGTACCCACCTAGCGCACAGGCTCGCGCGGCAGCCTCGGAGTCCGGATCGCGAGCGATGGCTCCCGAGGCTGCCTCAGTAGTTTTGTCCAATTTACACGAGGAAGCCTCGCGAGGCAGGCTGAGCCATCATAAGTCCGCGAGTATTCGTTGTTCCCACCTAACGCACAGCGCTCACTGAGGCGCTTTTGAGCGCGTCAAGTTTACCGACAACAGATGGCTCGGGGCCGAGCCGTGCTCGGGTGAGCGAACGCGCGCCCGTGGCCGGCCGAGACACGTCCACATCAGCCGAGGCTTTGGCTCGCGAGGCTGCCGCGCGAGCCTGTGCGCTAGGTGGGTACCCGGCTAATGACTGTTTCGGCGCAATCCCAAAGAGCTCCAGCAGATACGCATAACGCTGCGGAGCCCACAGGCCCCGCAACGAACCCAACCGCCCGTCACTACCGCCGAGCGGGACGACGCACACATAGCTCGATTCCCTACTTGAGAATTGGCCGTAATGGACCACACCTTTGACATGACCCACAACGGGGATGGAATTCATAGAATCTAGAATATTCCACTTCCACATTAGCTTCGTTAAAACAATTAGGTGTGCGAGGACGATATATATACCTACCCGGAAGCTCGCGGTTGGAGAGGTCGACGTCCGAAGAATCAGACACGTCCGTTGTGGTACTCTTCGATGACCTGAAATATTTACAAAAGAAAAGTAGGTATATATTAGTAGTAAGTATATCCGTTGCCTAGCACCCATAACACAAGTCTATAAATACGGGGGCCGCTAGATTTCAACTCAACACAAACAAAAAAAGTTCGAAAACCGATTTTACAGACAACCATTTGTTATCTTATCGAATTCTATTAATCTATGCTTATCGATTATTTAGTGTAACGGAACGGTAAATGTTTGTTTAGCATTAATAATAACTAGCGACCCGCTCTGGCTTCGCACGGCTAAATTATGCATTTATTATACATGTAAACCTTCCTCTTGAATCACTCTATTATAAAAAAAAACCGCATCAAAATCCGTTGCGTAGTTTTAAAGATCTAAGCATACGAAGGAAAATAGGGACATAGGAACGGCGAAAATTGACTTTATTTTATAATATGTAGTGATAGTGAAGTGATACTCAATCGACACTCGTGTTTAAACTATGACTCACGTATTTATATCTATATAGTATGGGATCCCTTTAAGATCGACCTTCACCGAGCTGGTTAATGCATAAAAAGTGTTTTTACAACAAATTAAATGTCATATATTGCAACTGGTTAACTAAAAAATTCAGACTAGAATGATTAATTAATTTTAAAACTATTATTTTTTAGACATTTCACTGGTTTGGTTAAAATACAAACATACCAATGAAATACATACCCCCTTATAAAAACGAGGTTTAAGGATATTCCGAGATGTTGATTTAAACCTTAGAGACACAGATTTACTCGTGAACACTATCCCTATAGATTATAAAGGGAACCATAGGCTAAACACTATCCAATAAAGATAATATAAGGATAGTGTTTAGACTATAGTTCACGAGTAAATCTGTATCTAAATCTAAGGTTCAAATCCACATCTCGGACTATTCTTAAACCTCGTTTTGGAATAAGGGGGACAATCTTTATTTTAACTTAACTTTACTTCATTAACCTGACCAGTGCAAATTATATACTAATTTACCTACCTAACCAAGGGAAAAAATAGTCAAGCTAACGTTTGTTATTCTATGGAATTTGTCTATTAATCAAACCAGTGAAGTTAAAAAATAAAAATTTAAATATGTATGTTAATTCATCATAAGGGATCTTAGACTACTACCTATAAATAAGACTTCGCTCTGTAGATAACGCTCGGAACGTGTAATGAATTAAATGCAAAGATATCAGAAAGGAGGCTATGTTATTGAAAATAATTAGGTATATGTATTATAATATAATTTGATAATAAAGAGCAAATCACTACATAGTATAAAACAAAGTCGCTTTCTCTGTCCCTATATCCCTATGTATGCTTAAATCTTTAAAAGTACGCAACGGATTTTGATGCGGTTTTTTTTATAGATAAAGTGATTCAAGAGGAAGGTTTATATGTATAGTACATGCATAATATACCCGTGCGAAGCCGGAGCGAGTATTTTAATTAAACTTTTGTGAACGGATTTTGATGCGGTTTTTTTTATAGATAGAGTGATTCAAGAGGAAGGTTTATATGTATAGTACATGCATAATATACCCGTGCGAAGCCGGAGCGAGTATTTTAATTAAACTTTTGTGAACGGATTTTGATGCGGTTTTTTTAATAGATAGAGTGATTCAAGAGGAAGGTTTATATGTATAGTACATGCATAATATACCCGTGCGAAGCCGGAGCGAGTATTTTAATTAAACTTTTGTGAACGGATTTTGATGCGGTTTTTTTTATAGATAGAGTGATTCAAGAGGAAGGTTTATATGTATAGTACATGCATAATATACCCGTGCGAAGCCGGAGCGAGTATTCTAATTAAACTTTTGTGAACGGATTTTGATGCGGTTTTTTTTATAGATAGAGTGATTCAAGATAAAGGTTTATATTATGTATAGTACATAGTACATGCATAATATAGCCGTGCGAAGCCGGGGCGGGTCGCTAGTATTAAAGAAATGGGTTAAAGACGGCTTTGCTTGCTAACGCGGGTGAAATCTATCTTCTTCTATATATACATAAAAAATTCTTTGTCCTGACTGACTGACTGACGGATCAACGCACTGCCTAAACCGCTGATTGTAGAGACCTGAAACTAGGAGGGTGTGATCTTTGTATGACGTAGGCATCCGATAAGAAAGGATTTTCCGAAATTCTACCCCTAAGGGGGTGAAAAAGGGGGGCAAAGTTTGTATGGGACATCGTGCTTCCTTGGTTCAATCTACTTCAAATTTTGCAAAAACATTTTTCAACAAAATTAAGGGAACACATGTTTCGTATTTTATTGAAATTCATCCCCTAACAGGGTCAAGAAGGGGTAGAAAGTTATTTTTGGGGTGATTATTATCGAAGTTGATATCAATACTCTTTAGTGCTTTTGATTACATTGGTAAGACGTCACCTCAATCTGACAGCAGCTGATGTTAACGTAAAACCAAAGAGGTTAAAAACTTCGATCATTAAACTTAAAAAAGGTGTCTTGCCATTTAGCACTGGAAACTTGACGTAGTATTTTTTTAACGCGATATTTTAATAGGACATTACGGCAAATCAAGTATTCTTTTATACCAAATTTCTCAAGCGTCTCGGAAATGGGGTATTAGACCAAGATTTTTCAAAAGTGCGCTGTGCACTTAGATACCCATACCTATTTTAGGAGGTTATTGCGGCGCACAAATAATGTTTTCTAACCAAACTTCTAAACCATCTCGGAGACGGGATATTTTTTGAAACATGGAACGCATCACGTTTCTTTCAATATCCCATTTCCGAGACGCTTTAAAGATTTGGTGTGAAGGTACCTATTATTTATTTGCCTGAGTGCCCTCTATCGCTAGAAATAGGTCTTAAAGTGCATCGCGGCCTTTTTACCCGACTACGGCGAAGCCAAAAGGGAGGGTTATGTGTTTAAGTTACTATATCTGTTGTGTCCAAAGGCCTTTTTCCTACTCCATGACGTTCACGGTCACAGTTAGCAGTCTTCCAATTTTTTTTTATTCGTATTGGCTCCTCGAACTGCATACAGCCATAGGCATCCGATAAGAAAGGATTTTCTGAAATTATACCTCTCAGGGTGTGAAAACAGGTAGAAAATTATCTTAAGGGATTTGCTTCAACTCGAACTCCTTAGTGCTTTTGATTTAAATTATGCCAAACACAGGGTTGCGGGTTCGATTCCCGCCTCAGACAAGTATTTATGCTTAGATATTTGTCTGTGGTCTGGTTGTTTCTATGTATTATAAGTATATATTTACAAAAGAAAAGTATATAAGTAGTATATCCGTTGTCTAGCACCCATAACACAAGTCTAGTAACTTAGCTTGGGGCTAGATAGCGATGTGTGGAATATCCTGCAATATTTATTTATTATTTATTTAAGCAGGTAAGTACATTTTATTTTGAGACATGTTTGAAACTCAATCCAATTTTAAGTCAACAAAAAAATCCTATACCTATGAACTATTTTCGACTCTTGCGCGGACGAAGTCGCGGGCAAAAGCTAGTAATAAATAAAATAGGCAAAAGACGCGGTCTAACGCGGGTGAAACAGTGGGACACAGATATATTATAAGTAATTGGGTGGGACGTATGCGTAAATTGAAAAATGGTTTATGTATGACTATGATCTAGGTATTCTAATATTGTATTATTAGGTAGTTTAATTAATATACTCACATTCATAAAAATATTCCTAAAATTATACTGGATTCCACTTGTATAAGGTAGGTATATAAATAATACAGAAGGATATGGGGAAAGGCAGATGTTAAATGGTATAAGACACGGCTCTCAGGCGATACAGCTCTTAGCCGACTGGGGCGTGGTCGCTCTGATAGTTCGGCCGCGGTGTATCGTACCCCGCCGCGCGCGCAGGCGTGTGTCGATAAGCGCATGCGCATATTACATGGTTATTGGAAACTAGCAGCGCGCCGCGGTTTCTCCCGTGAAAGTCCCGATCCCGTGGGAATATCGGGATAAAAAGTAACCTTCCATAATAAATGGAATATCCAATAGGTACAAATATAATTGAAGTGAAAACTTCTTTAGCGGCGTTGAGCTTCTTTTTCTGTAAGGGGTATAAAATCTTAAACTCGCGTCAGGACACGTGACCTGATCGAAAAAGCGTAAGACGGATGGAGAGTAGACAGCTATTTAAGACGTACATATGGTATTTTTTAACGGACGACTATTGACGGACGACAAATGTCGGACGACAAATGTCGGACGACTATTTGTCGGACGACTATTTGTCGGACGACTATTGACGGACGACAAATGTCGGACGACTATTTGTCGGACGACTATTGACGGACGACAAATGTCGGACGACAATTTGTTGGACGACTATTTGTTGGACGACAAATGTCGGACGACTATTTGTCGTCCGACTATTTTTTTTTTTCATCTAAAACTCTTTTTGCGTAAGTATGTTTTTTTCATTTCGAACCAGTAGTTCCTGAGATTAGCCCGTTCAAACAAATAAACTCTTCAGCTTTATATTTTTAGTATTGACTAGCTGCGACCCGCGGTTTCACCCACGTAACTCCCGATCCCGTGGGAATATCGGGATAAAAAGTAGCCTATAACCTTCCTCGATAAATGGACTATCCAACATCCGAATGTCAAAATAAAAAATAGTAGCTTATAGCCTTCTTCGACGACGACTCGAATGTGTGTGTGTTTTGTGCACATTGCATTTTGTGTTTTGGCATTAGGCTCGAAACTAAAAATTTAAATCGGTTGAAACCAACTTCTGTTATTCTATTTTATAGAGTCTTCTATTGTATTCTCTTAATAATCTTTAGGCTCTGTAGATGTCAGTGATTCTTATGTTTGTTTGTCTCTCTACTTTTCTCGATCAGTTGGTCAATAAGTCAGTTAATTAGGCAATAGTCAGTCAATCAATCAATCGATCACGATCAGTCGATAAGTCGGTTGATCAGTCAGTCAGTAGTCAGTCAATCAATCAATCGATCAGTCGATCAATCAGTCGGTCAATCAGTCAGTCGACCAATAAGTCGATAAGTTGGTTGAATAGTCAGTCAAACAGTCAGTAGTCAGTCAATCAATTAATCGATCAGTCAGTCGATCAGTAAGTCGATAAGTCGGTTCAATAATCAGTCAATTAGTCAGTCAATCAATCAATCGATCAGTAGGACGATAAGTCGGCCAATCAGTCAGACGATCTGTAAGTCGATAAGTCGGTTGATCAGTCAGTCAATCAATCAGTCAGTCTATAAGTCGGTTGATCAGTCGGTCGATCAGTCGGTCGATCAGTCGGTCGGTATATAAACTAACTAAGTAGGTACCTGCCTAACTAGTTAACACGCTTGATAACCATGAAATTAATAATTAACCATTTAAATGTCTCATTAATTAATTTTAATAGTTTTTCCTATTTAAGCCGCACCCATTCAAACTTAATTTTTCCAAAGTTTTTTCGTGTAAAATACATAGATTACAGTGCAGATATTATTGAAATTTTTAATATTATTTTAGTAACACTAATGGGTGTAAAGAAGAAAATGATTGTAAGCTCTAATAATAAGTACCGGTCCTGTAGGAACAAATAAATTTAATGCACACTGATCGATAATCTTCTTAATATTTTAAAAACATTTTTTGGCGTGATAACGTGTAAAAAATTGGTGGAACACCTGCATTCACACAAAAGCGTTATGTTACCGGACCATGACGCGTCCAGTTCCTGATGTGTGACGTCATGCGTCACGGTAGCTTGAGAGTATTTATTAATAATATCGCTCATCTGGGCTTGTGTTATGGTGACGAGTGACGAATAGAAGACTTAAAAAGGAAAAAAAATATTTGTAGGAATAACAAAAAAAACTCAATTTATCATCGTTTTCTATGACTTAAAAAATAAAATTTAAAAATGATCGTCCGTAAACCGACTTTACAGACAACCATGTTTTTTTTTGTTTTTTAACGACCTAGTTGATATAATGTGTCGGACTGCCAAACAGGGTTGCGGGTTCGATACCCGCCTCAGACAAGTATTTATTCTTAAATATATCTCTGTGGTCTGGTTGTTTCTATGTATTATACTAGCGACCCGCCCCAGCTTCGCACGGCTATATTATGCATGTATTATACATAATATGAACCTTCCTCTTGAATCACTCTATCTATTAAAACAAACCGCATCAAAATCCGTTGCGTAGTTTTAAAGATTTAAGCATACATAGGGAATAGGGACAGAGAAAGCGACTTTGTTTTATACTATGTAGTGATAGTGATAGTATAGTATATATTTACAAAAGAAAAGTATATCAGTTGTCTAGCACCCATAACACAAGTGTAGTTACTTAGCTTAGGGCTAGATGGCGATGTGTGGAATGTCCTGCAATATTTATTATTATTGTTTCAGCTACAAATATTATCAAGAAGATGGCTACGGTCTCAGTACAATGGACTCTGTATTCTAACATTCGCCACGATATTTCTCTACATGATATACTTCGCATGTTTCTATTACGTTTTCATTAAGAAAAACGTTGAAAACGAAAGTGAAAATGAAAGTGGAGATGTTGTATTGGTTAATGATATTACAAGGTACGAGTACTTTCAAATCTATACCTACTAATATTATAAAGCTTGAGTTTGTTAAACGCGCTAATCTCAGGAACTCTGGTTCGAATTGAAAATTATTTTTCATTACTTATACTTTGAAAGTTGGTCTAAAGATGCCTGAAGAGCGTGTAGAAAATAAAATTTCCAGCCCTAGGGAAAATCGCTTTCACTGACAGCTGTCATGTCAAATTATGGCTTCGCACGACTCGTGCAATGTGCATATAGCCAGTATCAGTATCATTATACATTAGGAACTTCATAACCTAACCTCCTTGCTTTAAGTAACACCAAAGAATAACACTACATGTATATGACGGCGGCAGCACCAATATGAGTTTGCGGTAGACAGTTACGACAGGCAACCAACAGATGGCGTTACTAGTACGTTTTTCAAGCGTTAACGCCTAAAGGAGGGGCAAGGGCGTGGCGAGTCTCCCCACTTCGGAATTGCTATAAAACGAGCTGCAACGTTGGACCGGCACGCATTTCTCATGATTGCGTCCTGGCGAACGGACCTTTACGGATCGTTGCCTGTTGTGACTGACTGTCGCTGCTCTCGTCACTTCCTTTATTCAAGTGTTATTCTGATTAATTATTAATTGATTTCTAAATTATTTATTTGTTAATAATAAAAGGTGAAATGTGGTTCGCTTCACCGTCCACGTCTGTGGTTCATGTGGGAACCGTTTTATCTGGCTACCCGTTATTTGTTACCCGTTACCCGCTTCCTTCATTTAGTAGGTTTGGCTTCTGATTCTAAAATTGTCTTATTAATAATATTTGATCAAACTCGGCTTTTACTTCTGATGTCTGACTATTCGCCGACATCAGAAGTGGGATCTGATCATCAGCCCACTTCTGGAGATTCAGCTGCAGTGATCATGTAAATTAAAATTTCAATGTTAAGGGTTTGTGTTCTCTAAATTGGTCGAAAGATTGGTGGCCTGACTTGGTACGCCAAGTTCCATGTTCTTGGTTTCTTTTGACCCAGATAACCCGGATTCGGCCATGGAAGGCTGGTGTCACCTGTCTGGAACAGTTGTAGCGAGGCAGCAGCTGAAAGAAATTGACTTGGTCGTGACCTTGACCCACAGTCTTAAAGGACGGAGCAGTTTGGATGGCCTACAAATGGGAGAACTTTTGAAGGCGCGGTTTTCTCGACCGATGCTGGTGCAGGATCATTTTCAATCAGATTCTCCAGTTCCAGGTTGATACTAGAGAGGCACTGGTTCAAGGTGCCTGCTGAATCTGCAGTGCGTCTGGTCACGTGGTCTCCGCCAGCCCGGCGGGAATTGTTGTCATGAATCAGCAGCGTTGGTTAAGAGAGGGGTCAACGTGTGCTGCAGGGCTGTCAATATCTGTGTGATGGTGGACCTTTTCTTTTGCTTTTGACTCAGGTTCTGAATGTAGCCTAATTGGAAAAGGTATTTCCAATCTGTTTAGTAGTGAAGGATCGTTTGACCTGGTGAATATGACAGGAACAGTTAATGGCGCGGAGCAGATAACTTGTGATACCAGGGTCTAGAAGATTTCGCTTTTAATGACTTTTTACGTCCTTCCGGATGATTGCCTTGAATACAGTGTCTTACCGGGTCGAAATAACGTTTCGTAGGAATCAATAAGGATCGGTTACTTCCTTTTTTAGCCGACGTGCTTTCGATTTCGTAGTCAGATACCGTGGAGGAGAGACTCGAGCGTTTGGACAAATTGTCGAGAATTTTATCTGCCATGGATTTTCTTTCAATATTAGGAAGTGTAGTTTTATGGTCTGCAGGAGATACGTAAACCTAAACGTGTTGAAGTGAAATAGAGGATTTTAGTAGAGATAGCATTCAGCTTCACCTAATAGATGCAGGTGCTGGCAGAACTGATGAACAAGTGGAAAGGATCATGCGAACTTGCTAGTTCTTTATACAACAGCTCTAGTCTACTACTACTCCTTAAATTTGGCTAGAGATTCTGTTTTCAGTAAGTTTTAGTGATTGTTCCGTGTGGTGTGGTGAATTTGTGTTCAGGAGTGTGTACAGCAATACTTACGTTGATTTTGGTAAATTGTGTTGTGGTGAATAGCCGCGACCGGCCTGACAGTGGATATCGCGAACAATCGAAACTCATTAAATTACAAGCTTGAGATAAAGGCAGCGATGGTTCGCAAGAGGACGTTGGAGGAAGAATCTAAGGCTTCATCCGTTTCAGTGTGTTTAAGTTATCGTGCAGTATTATTGCCGGAAGATGTCAGTTGTAATAAGTCGTCATCGAAGCATCAGCGAACAACGTCGTAGCTAAGCCGCAGTGCGTTGCGATCAACGAATCGCGTAGCGTGCATCGTTAATCGCCGTCGAAGCGAACGTATGGGTTAGTGTCCCGGTAAGCGTACAGCGTCGCGGTCGTGAAACCGGTCGTCGACTTGTGATTGTAGTCAGCAGTTGCGGTCACCATAGATTGATAGAAATTGTCTACCACGAGATTCAGAACGCGTAGGGAAACGCCCCATCGACTCTGGAATATTCCCCGGTCACCGACTGTATTGTTGACGATATTCGTTCGATTAAATTATGCGGGTAGGTCGAACCAACACTTTTATATTTTGAATTTCAATCCCGATCTACACAATATTAACGATTGGTGTGCGGAGGTAGATCGTGCAAAGGTGTTCAATAGTTGGAGCAATTAAGAGTGTTTTTCGCGTATCGGTGATCGCTAAAAGGGTGGTTTAATGAGTAGGTATCGAGTGATCGTACCTGGAGTAAGATATCGTGTGCGTTTTCGCTGTTGTTATTAGTGCGAATTCCGATAGATGCCCTACGTATGCAGATTGCGCGCGTCGTTCATTTCTTTGTCTACGTAGAGTGTAGGGACTTTTGCCAATCAGTTTGGTCAAATGTATCTCGATCTATGTTAAACCGGTTAGTGCTTTGAGATGTATCGCGAAAGCGTGGTGATAGTGACGTCAAATGTTTTTCGTATGTCAAGTGTTTTTCATGTGATAGTGGCGTCAAGAGTTTTTCATGTGGTAAGTTGGGACATGGGCAGACTTCGTGGACTAAGGGACCTTGAATCGATCAGGGATCGAGTAGTTCATGGATGCGTGGAGTGCCACGACTTCCAAGCTTGTTTTTATGCCGACGAGGTCTGAACCTTGTTCGTTCTGTGACAGGCTGGGCCATAAAGACGAAACTTCTTTTGCCGAGGAAAGATATGAAGCGGTGAACAAAAAAAAACTGTTAATTTTTATTACGTTTTAGTAACTTCCACCAATAGTGAGTAGCCATTGTTCAGGATATAACTACTTTGATCGATAGCGGTTCAACTATATCCCTCATCTCGTTATCTTTAGCACATTGTAGCTGTACGTACAAACCAGATATAAGAATGTTGAAGGTATCAGGGCCTTATACTACTTAACTCAACTTGAAAAAGTGTTCATTCTTAGTGACTGAGATTGAATAGGGGACTAGTGAAAATCAGGTTAGGCCGAGTCGTGAAAAATTGAGTTTTGTCAAGCAGGTTCGATTCTTGCTGTCGTCAGAGCCCTTCAGTATTTTAGCCATTACCTTGAGGGGGTACGCTTAGCGTATACAGTACGTATAGCGGCGGATATCACGTGTACTCTGTACGCGTGGTGGCTATTTCCCCGGTTTACATGTTCTCTAAATGCGTAACAGCCAGTGATATTACTAATGCTTTTCAATTATGTTCTCAGTTTTGCTATGGTGCACGCGTGCTGCGGGTGTTTACCGCTACGGACTGTCGTTGTGGGGCCCACGGGTGCCTCATCATGGCTACAAATTAGAGCTGCGGGGTCTACGGGTGTTTGGAATAAAAGGACATTTTGGAAATGTCACCGTTTTGGATAGTTATTGGTATGAATGGAACAAACAAGTAGCGCTATGGAATCTGTAAATACGAGCACGAAAATCTGCGAAAAGTATCTGGTGAGACTTATCTTAAGATTTCCCAAAAAAAAATTGTAGCGATGAAGGTGACGAGGACGATGGGACCGTGACGACGGATGCAAACCTCAGTAACATACTGGTCGTAATAATGTTAGTGCAGACAGGGTCGGTGATACTGAAGCTGAACTTTCCTTTAATGTCGTAACCGGTGTTGTTGTACACCAAGCTGACCAAATTAATTAAAAAAAACAGTAAAAAAAAAAGTGTAAAAAAAAGTGTAAAAAAAAAAAAGAAAAAAAAAATTAAGAGTAAAAAAGGAGAATAAGTAAAAAAAAAGTAAAGAAAAAAGAATAAGTAAAAAAAAAAAAAAAAAAAAAAGTATAAAAAAAGAGTAAAAGAAAAAAAAAAGAAAGAAAAAAAAAAGTAAAATGAGAGAGTCATTGAAGGGAAAATCCGGTCCAATGACTCAGCTAAAGGGATTATTATCCGGTCTAGCATGTTTGGCTACAGGGACTAATGTCCGGTCTAGTCAGCTAAAGGGATGTCAATCCGGTCTAGCAGTCAGCTAAAGGGATGTCAATCCGGTCTAGCAGTCAGCTAAAGGGATGTCAATCCGGTCTAGCACAGTCAGCTAAAGGGATGTCAATCCGGTCTAGCACAGTCAGCTAAAGGGATGTCATTCCGGTCTAGCACAATCCGGTCCAGTGTTCAGACTGAAGGGATGAAGTAGTAGTCAGCTGAAGGGTTTTTACTACCGGACCAGCAAATTATTTAATGAAAAAAAAAAGAAGCAGTGGTTGTGCTGTAGGGATCTTTCCCTTAAAGTGGGAGACGATCTAGACCAGCAGTAGTTAGGCTGTAGGGGTCATTGTTCAGCAATGATCTAGACCAGCAGTAGTTAGGATGAAGGGATCACCGTTTAGTAATGAGCTAGACTATCAATAGTCTAACTGAAGGGATACTTCCTATTAGAAAGGATGTGATTGAGACCAGAACTCAGTAATAATGATAATCATTTTGTGTTGTCATAAGCTATAGAGATCTAGCTTTTATGAACTACGATCTAGTCTAGATCAAGTAATTCAATTGTGTTTGCTTATTTCAGATAAGAGAAATTAGACGCTCGAGGACGAGCGACTTGTCAGAATGGCCGTGACGGCGGCAGCACCAATATGAGTTTGCGGTAGACAGTTACGACAGGCAACCAACAGATGGCGTTACTAGTACGTTTTTCAAGCGTTAACGCCTAAAGGAGGGGCAAGGGCGTGGCAAGTCTCCCCACTTCGGAATTGCTATAAAACGAGCTGCAACGTTGGACCGGCACGCATTTCTCATGATTGCGTCCTGGCGAACGGACCTTTACGGATCGTTGCCTGTTGTGACTGACTGTCGCTGCTCTCGTCACTTCCTTTATTCAAGTGTTATTCTGATTAATTATTAATTGATTTCTAAATTATTTATTTGTTAATAATAAAAGGTGAAATGTGGTTCGCTTCACCGTCCACGTCTGTGTTTCATGTGGGAACCGTTTTATCTGGCTACCCGTTATTTGTTACCCGTTACCCGCTTCCTTCATTTAGTAGGTTTGGCTTCTGATTCTAAAATTGTCTTATTAATAATATTTGATCAAACTCGGCTTTTTGTATTATTCGTAATGAAAAGCACAGTGTTTACCTCGGGTGAAAGACTCATTAAGTCCCTCGAACTATTAGCGCCCTCGCTACGCTCGGGCGCCAAACTCCGTCTCTGGACTTGTAATGAGTGACTTTCACACCTAGGATAACAATGTACTATTTCATTACTCATACTCCGAAAGTAGGTGTAAAGGTGCCTGAAGAGCGTGTAGAAATAAAAACTTTCAGCCCTAGGGAAAATCGCTTTCACTGACAGCTGTCATGTCAAATTATGGCTTCGCACGGCTTGTGCAATGTGCATGTAGCGAGTATCAGTATCATTACGCATTAGGAACTTCAAAAACCTAACCTCCTTGCTATAAGTAACACCAAAGAATATGTATTATAACCTCTTTGGTCCCAACCTTGTAAGAGGATCAGGTAGTATGGAGTCTCTCATTCACTCTCGTTGTTAGGAGGAATTTTATGTATTATTCGTAATGAAAAGCACAGCGTTTACCTCGGGTGAAAGACTCATTTAGTCCCTCAAACTATTAGCGCCCTCGCTACGCTCCGTCTCGGGACTTTAATGAGTGACTTTCACACCTAGGGTAACAACGTACTATTTGTGTTGGATAGTCCATTTATCGAGGAAGGCTAGGTATAGGCTATCGATATTCCCTCGGGATCAGGAGTAATGTACGAGCTAGCGTTATGCCTGGTTTACACAGTGCAAGCTAGCGTACGAGTCAGCCTGCCGAGTAGCTGCACTGTAGTAACTCGCACTGTTTGGACGTCACTTACGAGTAACTCGCACGTGCGAGTTGGACAGTACAGGACGCTGCGAGCTGCTGACCAGACAGTAGTCCTATGATTTTTCAAAAATGCATTTTGAGACTCACACGTATCGGGTAGGTTCGTTGATCGGTGTGAAGGCATAATTTTTTCGCCGTAATGCCCTCTATCGATTGGCATAGGGCTCAAAATGCACCGCCCCAAAAAAAACACCATGCCAAGCTCCCATACTAAATATCCGGATCCCTTTGTATATTGGAGTCAGTAATACAGACCCCATTTTTTTTCTGTTCTTAGTTTATTATGTTGTTATAGCGGCAACATCATCTGTGAAAATGTCAACAGTCTAGCTATCACGGTTCATGAGATACAGCCTGGTGACAGACAGACAGACAGTCGAGTCTTAGGTCCGTATTAATAAACCGAACTCAATATCGATTTCAATCTTAAGTTTGCTCTTGAGTTGTTGCGCTGATTAATAAACCTATCTTAAGACGCGATTAAAGAGCGACGTATCACTTGAGTAATACCGTATTAATAAATCAAACTCAGCTCTCAAGATGTAGTTTCGTGAACTCAAGTTTGATTGCGGGTCATACATGACTAAAGTTAGAGGGCATTACAGTGAACAAATAAAGTCATTACACCAAACCTTTAAAACGTCTCGGAATAATTATCTAATAGTAAAATCTTACATTTTGTAAAATATTTTTACATTAAAAACAAGTTGACAGTAAAATATGACGAAACTACCTACCATAGGGTAAAAACAGACCAATAGCGCACTGTCATTCAAGGTCGCTCTCAAGATCAGTCTCAAATCTCAGGAGCGATATCAGCTTGGTTAAAACTTGAGTTTTATCTATTAATTAACGCCTAACTTAAGATAGTGACCACATCTCAAGACTCACTCGATTGATACGCACTCAAGATCGATATTGAGAGCGATTTATTAATACGGGCCTTAGTAATAAGGTGCCGTTTTTACCCTTTGTGTACGGAACCCTAAAAATAACGTTTTTTTTACAGATATTTCCCAGTAAAATCTTCTTCAACAACGGAAAAAGCTAGTTTTAATTTAGCGGACAGGCAGGTATTATTTTTAAATAATTTATTTAAGTACAATCAACGGTCAAAAGTCCACCTTCAACGTAACGTTTACAATATCTGTGCAGCACTATTTGAACATTATAACAACGTAACCTGTGGATCGAACCCACGTCGGTTGGTGTAGCGGGTGGCCCCTTATACCACTCACACAACTAAACACATAGCTAATATGTTGACTAATAATAATCACACTGAGTACTTTTAATTCAAGTATTTATGTTTGTGTGTAACGTCTATTAGAAGGTCGTAAGTCCAATACTTGTTGATACTCGTAGTATTATTGTATCAAACTGATAGTGGACATCGCCATCCAGCCCCAAGCTAAGCAACTTAATGCTTGTGTTATGGGTGCCAGATAACGGATAAACTACTTATAAACTTTTTTTTTTTTTTTTGTTAATATATACATATTATACATATAGGAAACACCCAGAACCAGAAACAAGAATTTATGGTCAGCATAAATACTTGTTCCCGGCGGGAATCGAACCCGCAACCTTCTGCGTCGCAGTCGGGTGTTCGCCCGACGCGCCACAGAGGTCGTCAAACAGGACTTATGACGCATACTGTACTTACCTAGCTAGTAGCTAACCTTACCTCACTTTTTAAACTCACACGATTTCTGTTTCTTTGTTTGAATAAAAATAATTACTTTAAACCTAACTAAAGTTCTTATCAAAAATTAAGTTACCTAATTAAAAAAACAGGCCAAGTGCGAGTCAGACACGCGCACTAAAGGTTCCGTAACATTATATTCTGTTTTATCTGTTAATGTAGCGGCAACAGAAATACATCATATTTTGTGAAAATTTCAACTTTCTACCTATTGCGGTTTATGAGATACAGTCTTGTGACAGACAGACGGACAGTGGAGTGTTAGTATAGGGGCCCAATTCTACCGTACCCAAAGGTACGGAACCCTTTTTGCTGAAAACAGAACGTAAGTATACAATACATAAAAATAAAAAATAAAAATAAATATTTCAGGACATATTACACATCGCCATCCAGCCCCAAGCTAAGCAACTTAATGCTTGTGTTATGGGTGCCAGATAACGGATAAACTACTTATATACTTTTTTTTTTGTAAATATATACATATTATACATATAGGAAACACCCAGAACCAGAAACAAGAATTTATGGTCAGCATAAATACTTGTTCCCGGCGGGAATCGAACCCGCAACCTTCTGCGTCGCAGTCGGGTGTTCGCCCGACGCGCCACAGAGGTCGTCATATATAAATATACCTCTTTTTTTTATTTTTTTATTAGGAATGGGTTTGCACTTGACCATAATATGCCTGATGGTAAGCATCATTATGGCCTATACGATGGAGCATGCTTACCCAGTAGGAACCTATTATATAATAAATTGGGAGACAACAAAACGGTTCAAATATCATGAAGCCACTACGACAAACTGAACCACATATTTTATTCCTACTAAATACCTATACCTATGTATGTCACGGTGGACGAAAACTCACCTGCAACCCCATAATATCGCGGGTTCGATTCCCGCCTCAAACTAATTATTTATGTAACAAATACTAAGTAAATAATGTTTGATTCTTCTATTTTCAGAGATATGATTCGAAAGTAAGTACTTACCTACTAATTCTGTACTTGATAATTGAAACGATTACTGATAATCTTCTAATATATGATGACCCGCGGTTTCATTCGTTTAAGGGATGATTTATCTACCATCAATGTTTTCTTGTGACGTTTTAATTTTTACAAGGGTTTTGGTAATATCAAATTTGATTTAAGGTGAACACAGATTGATCAGAGCCGAAAGAATCAAGAGAGAATTAATAGAGATAAGGTATCTACATTTATATTTCCCATGACGTCATCAGAGTCCACCGCATCGTCAGAGGCGGCCGACTCTGAAATATAAATGTAGTCGGCTGCATAATTGCAGCCCTCGGTAGAGTTTGACAATTACTATTATTGGAATGTTTGCATTCTAAGAATTTTGGTTTGAGTAAGAGGACTTTAAGCTTCAACTAAAGCAGGTGTCTAGAATCTAGTTGTGTTCTTATAACAGCCGTGTTGGAGCTCTACGGGGGTCTGCAATTATGCTGCCGACCGTACCTTGTCTCTATTAATTTAAGGTACATTTAAGGTCCCGTGCACGGCAAAAATTCGATTCTTTCGGCTCTGATCAATGTGCGTCCACCTTAAAAGTTACAACAAAATAGTGCTAACTACCCTCTAATTAATAACTTTAGTTTAAAAAACGACTTCAAACAAGCAATATTTTGTTACAGATATCTAAACACAATATTAAAAGATAATTTAAAACTTGAAAAAGGTTCAATTTGTCAACCAGGCAGCTTAGAACACGTAGAGGAAGAACTAAATAAACCCAAAATTGTCTGCAGTAGCTCGGATTGGGTTAAATGCTATGTAAGAATTATTTTTAACAATAATTTCACAGTTGCTCATAAAGTGAAACTTTTACCCTATGTAACCTTAAATAAATAAATCAAATTACGTCGGTTGGTGTAGCGGGTGGCCCCTTATACCACTCACACAACTAAACACATAGCTAACATGTTGACAAATAATAATCACACTGAGTACTTCTAATTCAAGTATTTATGTTTGTGTGTAACGTCTATTGGAAGGTCGTAAGTCCAATACTTGTTTATAGTATACTAGCTGTACCGGCAAACGTTGTTTTGCCATTTAAAAAAAAACTAAAGGAAACAAAATAAAAAATAGATGTTGGCCGATTCTCAGACCTACTGAATATGCTCACAAAATTTCATGAGAATCGGTCGAGCCGTTTCGGAGGAGTTCAAGTTCGAACCCCGTGACACGAGAATTGTATATAAAAGAAGATTGTAGCAAACTGATAGTGGACTTATGACGCATACTGTACATACTGAACCAGTAGTTCCTGAGATTAGCGCGTTCAAACAAATAAACAATCTCTTCAGCTTTATAATATTAGTATAAATAATTGACCGAGCGAGAGAAGCGTCTCAGATCTGAGTAGGTACGATTTGTATGAAATACTTACATAGGTACTTATTACTAGGTGTCAAGGCAAACGTTGTTTTATCATGTACAGTCGGCTGCATAATTGCAGCCCCCCCGGTAGAGTTCGAAAAGTACTATTATTGGAATTTTTTTCATTCTAATCATTTTTGTTTTATATATTGACTAGCTTTTGCCCGCGGCTTCGTCCGCGTAAAAGTCGAAAATGAACCAAGAAATCACGTTGTCCCATACAAACGTTGCCCCCCTTTTTCATGTAGAATTTCGGAAAATCCTTTCTTATCGGATGCCTACGTCATACAAAGAACACACCCTCCAAGTTTCAGGTCTCTACGATCAGCGGTTTAGGCTGTGCGTTGATCCGTCAGTCAGTCAGTCAGTCAGTCATTCAAGATAAAGCATTTTATATGTATAGAAGATGAGTTAGAAGACTTTAAAATGTGCCTAGAATCTTGCTTGTGTTGAAAACATTCTTATAACTGCCGTTTTGCTCTACGGTGGGCTGCAATTATGCAGCCGACCGTACATGTTGTTTATATTTTCAGAAATCAGAATGCAAAATAGTTAAAGAATTATCAGATATAACCGAAAATATAACCTGCCAATACAGAGACGTACATTATTGGTGGAACGGTGGGTTTAGGTACGGAAAGTGGACACCCGTGCCGAGTAATTCGACATATGTGTTGAAAGACAGTGATTACGTCAATGTTAAATGTACTGGCCATAGTTCGTATGGGTGAGTGAAGAGATTTTGACGTGACAACGTTTTATAAATTGGTTTGCCGGGTGACACTTCAAGAAACTGCGTTACGCTCCGCTGACGTTATGCGCTCACAATGAGAGCGAGTGAGAGGCACGCGGGCATGGTTAGCCCGCCTAAGAGCGAGAGAGACAGACATAAAAAAAAACCTGAAAACAAAAATTAAAAAACCTGAAAAGAAAAACAAAAAAGTGAAAAATAATCCATTTCGGGTCACTAAGACAGCTGATAACTTAAACATAAGTACTTACTTGGAAGTCGGACTGGGTTAGATTGAATGTTGAGAGGTATAAAGAAAACATGGTGTCACCCAGTCCGACTTCCAAGTAAGTACTTATGTTTAAGTTATCAGCTGTCTTAGTGACCCGAAATGGATTATTTTTCACTTTTTTGTTTTTCTTTTCAGGTTTTTTAATTTTTGTTTTCAGGTTTTTTTGAAGTCGGTTTTTTTAAATTTTAATTTAATTTTTATTTAACCATTTTTAGTGTCACTGTCACTGAAAATTCTACTCCATGAGGCGAAAGCGACTGTTTCTTCAAATTGCAACCTGTACCTAATCGTAACCCATTGAAGAGCTTGGTGATAAGAAGGTGTTTTCAGATGCTCCATTCATCGGTACCTATTTGTGTATGGGCCACTTCTAGTAGTGGAAATGGAAAACTGAGCAATTTGTTGAATCTCGCTGTGCAGATCTGTTTATCACTCCGGAGATCCTCATCAGATCTTCATTTAGGATAGGGCTCTCTATCAAAATTCATTTAAACCCAGTCCGGCGAGGCAAAAGCGAATATTTTATTCAAATTGTAACCTGTAATCGTAACCGATTGAAGAGTTTTCTGATGAGAAGGTAGTTTCAGATATTCCATTTATCGGGAACTATTCGTTTATGGGCCAATTGTACTGGTTAAAATTGAAAACTGAGCAATTTGCTGCACTGTTGAGGTGCCATTCTGTTCATCACTTCGAAGATCCTCATCAGAACTTCATTTAAGATAGGGTTCTCTATCAACATTCATTCAAACCCAGTCCGGTGACTAAATTCGACTAAATTCTTTAAATTGTAACCTGTAATCGTAACTGCTAAAGAGTTTTCTGATGAGAAGGTGGTTTCAGATATTCCATTTATCGGTAACTATTCGTTTATGGGCCAATTGTACTGGTGGAAATCGAAAACTGAGCAATTTGCTGCACTCTCGAGGTGCAATTCTATTCATCACTCCGAAGATTCTCATCAGATCCTCACCAAAATTTTATGGGACCACTCCTGAGGTGTCACCTTTCGAACACAAAAAGAATCATCTCAATCGGTTGAGCCGTTTTTGAATGATCGCGTAACATACACACAAAAAAAAAAAAAAAAAAAAAAACAACATACAGACGAATTGAGAACCTCCTCCTTTTTTGAAGTCGGTTAAAAAGTGAAAGGCACGCGTCCCTTCCACTCGAGCACAGTTGTTGTCACGTAAAACTTTCGCCCGTATACCGACTTTACAGGCAACCAGTTTTTTTTATACTTATTATTTCAAAAATCAACCTCTGGTTACTTCTATTCGGGATGCCTGACTGGTACGATAAAACACCGATTTTTTGTAATATTATTACTATTTTTTGGTAATAAATATGTAAAATAATAAAATAAATAAATTAAATAAATATTGCAGTAGTTCCTGAGATTAGTGCGTTCAAACAGACAAACAAACTCTTCAGCTTTTTAATATTAGCTTAAATAGTACATAGAAACAACCAGACCACAGACAAATATCTTGAAAGGGTACCTGCGCTCGCTCCATACAAACGTAGTCGACTGTTTCCTCCCTGGATAATGACACTAGCACAAATATTTTTGTGCCATAAAACCTATAACTACCATGACTATGCCCCTATGTTTTGGTTTTTTCATTTTCTAATTATCATAGAAATTAAAATTTAAAAAAATTAAAAATTAAAAAAAACAAAAAATAGGGGCATGGTCATAGCAGTCATAAGTTTTATGCACCAAAAATATTTGCTCTAGTGTCATTATCCAGGGAGAAAACATTCGACTACGTTTGTAATAGTTTGTATGGAGAAAGCCCCCGGTACCCTTTCCTCTTAAATTAGTGTATGCGCTCGAGCGGAGCGACGCGACTACAGAAGTCGCAAGCGAGCTGCCAGTGAGTAAGGTCGTGCGCTGGGCCCATATGGCTACTACCTACCTAAATATGACTTAGCGTGTTTTAGTTTACTTACCCCCACATTACAAGTGACGAGTGGACGTCACAGCAAGTACATGTCTGAGGCGGGAACCGAACCCTCAACCCTGTGTTTGTCAGTCCGGCATGGTGACCATTGTGCCAACTGGGTCGTCTAAATGTTGGTACCTATAATGTGTCGTAGTCTCTGGGTTCAATGTTAATTCTCACGCTATCTCGATATCTGTCATTACTGTCTGTCCAATGACAAGTGACAGTTACTTTACTTCAGCTTCGCACGACCCGCATATATTGCCGGGCGGCATAGGTAAATCAAGATTGTCCGTGACAACCTCAAAAAGGGAATAATACCAAATGACAGATGGCAAACCCAACATGCTAAAGGATTAGAAAAGCTTGAAATAGCGATATTTGCGATTTCAGAAGTTAGTCTTTACCACTCACGCTGAACGAACTTAAAGGCGTGGGCTAAATAATTGACGCGAAAACCGCGTCGCCTCGCGCTTGGATCGCAAATATGATTTAACAGTTTTATTTCATTCTTCTGTAGCCTGGTAGCTAGACAGTTGAAATTTTCACAGATTGAGAATTCTGTTGCCGCTATAACATTTTTTTTTTCTTCAGTTTATTCCCAACTACTTGGAATGGGAAAGGGGTAGGGATCCGCAAGAAGAATAAAAGAAAAGATGAAGTTAAAGGCAATGGTTCCGTCAATATATTATTGTTGGGTTTTGGATGTAGCACTAGAACTGAATTTATGAAGAAACTACCAAAAACATATAAAATGTTAACTAAAACGTTGAATGCTACTGTTTTGAACGGGTAAGTCCACTAATTGACATTGGGTCACTGTATAGGGGACGCAAAGCAAAATAAAATTAAAAAAACAGGGGGCAAACGGGGGGGAGAGCATTGCTCCCCGGGTCGCCCTCTTACCCCCGGGTAGCCGCACCCCCGCTTTGCCCCCTGGACCCCCGATTGGCCCCTGCCACCCCCCCTGGCCCCCTGGTTCCCCCTTTGGTCCCCCCTATAGAACACCATGACCAAAGAAAATAATATTATTAGATTTGCTCTAGTGTCTTTATCCAGGGAGAAAACAGTCTACTACGTTTGTAATAGTTTGTATGGAGAGAGCCCCCGGTAGGTACCCTTTCCTCTTAACACAAACATATTTTACAGATTTACATCGTTAGGTGAACAATTCACTTCACAGATATTTCCAATATTAACAGGAAAGCATGAATTAGAATTGTCTGATGTAAGGAAAAGAATCAAAATATATAAAAGGCAAAGTGCTTGGTTTATTTTTAGTACAATGGAGAAAATTGGGTGAGTTTTTTAGTACATTGGAGGTAAATGTGTGTAAATGTTTTTTAGTGCAATGGAGAAAATTGTTTTTAGTTCAATGAAGAAAACTGGATAACTTTTTTAGTACAATGGGTGAGTATTTTAGTGCATTGGAGAAAATTGGGTGACTTTTTTAGTTTAATGGAGGAAATTGGGTTTGTTTTAGTACATTGGAGGAAATTGGGTGAGTTTTTTAGTGCAATAGAGAAAATTGGGTTAGATTTTTAATACAATAGAGCAAATTGGGTTCGGTTTTAGTACGATGGAGTATATTGGGTTAGTATTTTAGTACAATGGAGGAAATTGGGTGAGTTTTTTATCCACGTTTAATTCACAAAAGACTATCAATTTCATTGTAATCAGTCAGTCAGTCAGGACAAAGCATTTGATATCTATCTATCTATCTATCTATCTATCCATCCATCCATCCATCCATCCATCCATCCATCCATCCATCCATCCATCCATCCATCCATCCATCCATCCATCCATCCATCCATCCATCCATCCATCCATCCATCCATCCATCCATCCATCCATCCATCCATCCATCCATCCATCCATCCATCCATCCATCCATCCATCCATCCATCCATCCATCCATCCATCCATCCATCCATCCATCCATCCATCCATCCATCCATCCATCCATCCATCCATCCATCCATCCATCCATCTAAGTATTTATATTTTCGTTTTTTATTTTATACTTTTGTTTTATGTCAGTGCTTTTATGTTTGCTACGACTTTTCTGATCGTCTTGTGTCGTGTGCTTGTCCAAATAAATTTCATCTTTTCTTTCTTTAGCTATTATTACTGTCAGTGACAAAACGAAAACGACTGAAGGAAGTCAACAGTACAGTGCTTCATTTGATGTATACGTCAGGGCGCCGCCATCTTGACTGTTTTGTGTCTAGAAATAGGAATAAAATGACGGAACGTGGTTCATTCTGTCGCAGTAGCTTCATGATGTTTGAACTTTTTCATGGTCGCACAATTTATTTGAGTTAGTTAGTTTAATACCTTTTAGATGATTATGTGGATTAGGCGTTGTAGTAAAATAACGCTGATGGGTATGTAATTTATATGATTAAAATATGTTCTGATGATTGTGCTTTTAAATTTATGTAACCTACGCTCAAATTTTGGCTAAAATAGCTAGTCCTTTATATTACACTAGCTGCGCCCTACGGTTTCACCCGTGTTAGTCCCGATCCCGTGAAAATATATGACGAAAATTAAGCTTTTAATCAGCATAAATGTGAAAACAGATGGCTGAGCAATTTCACAGATGTTAGTGATATTTGACAGATGTCAAAGTGACATTTGACAGATGTCAAAGTGTCATTTTTTTGACAGTTTTCGTTATAATAATAATATTTTGGACAATTCACACAATATCTTTATAAATTATAGTTCTATTCTGATGTATAAGCTATATTATTGTTAAGTTTCATTAAAATCCATTCAGTAGTTTTTTGCGTTAATGAGTAACAAACATCCATACATCCAGACATTCATACATACAAACTTTCACGTACATAATATTAGTAGGAAGTGAGGTGTAGAGCTTACGTAGCATATCTGTTAATTCAATTATTGTATCTTAATTATAGTCAGTAATAAATGAGATGTAGTCAAGAGCTCTCGTTTCCTTTCTAAAGCCATCCTTTCATGGCGACCCTGCCAGCGCGTATCGTGTATCGTGTAGGATTAAATATTTCCTGACTACTCCGCAGCTATAGGACAGCATTCTTCGAGGATTCCCCCACAACCTTCTCCCGTTTAAACGGTTTCAATTCACCGCCGGCTCATCACTACAATCATCCGTTTTTGAAGCACTTATACAGGATAAAGGAGAAACTTTGTTTGGGAGATTCATCGTTATATGAAGTTTTTATGAATTTAACTCAGCAGGTGAGATTTTGAGGGTACTTTTAAGCTATTGCATAGATTTTATCGCGGGCCTTGGGCGCGGCGACCGAATCAAGAAATTCCGTAACGAAAATAACCTAACACCCCCGATAAATGACGGACGATTATTTATGGAGGACTAATGACGGACGATTATATTATTAACGGACGACTATTGACGGACGACAAGTGACGGACGACTATTTTTTTTTTTTTCTACTTATATATAATTCTTCTATTAATCCGACCCAATCAAGAAATTCCGTAACGAAAATAAAACCTAACAGCCGAGCTACATGGTAGGCGGAGTGGGGAGTCCACTCCGCCTATCATGTAACTCGGCCAAGCGTTCGCTTAACGTGTATGTATGTATGTATATGGTACGCCTGTACGAAGCTCGCACGACGCAATAGCTTTCCGCGGCAGTCCCCGAGTGCCACACGTTTTTTTTTTCTTATACAGGGTTTTTGGAAATTATAATATCAAGCCGTTAGGGTCTACTTCTGTGCACCTTAACAAACAACTTTTGTTCTACGACTTTTGGAAATTCGAAAAAAATATGAAAAGTTTGAGGTTATGTAAATTCGAAAAACAGCTGATTTTTTAAAACAAAGGTCATCCAGACTAAGAACAGTAGATAAAACTTAAAAATAAGTAAAATTTTAAGGTTTATGCTTTGTATGCTTAAATCTTTAAAACTACGCAACGGATTTTGATGCGGTTTTTTTAAATAGATAGAGTGATTCAAGAGGAAGGTTTATATGTATAATGCATGCATAATATAGCCGTGCGAAGCCGGGGCAGGTCGCTAGTGCTAGTATAATTTCCAAAAACCCTGTATACGGGCTGTTTTCCACAATTGGATCTCTTTTGAAAAAAAAAAAAAAAAAAAAAAAAAAAAAAAAACAATCCATTAAACTAACACTTAATTTGATACCTACTTATCGTTTTCGCCGTTTATTTTGCTAAATCAGGACGTAGTAAATTTATTCAAAAAAAGTAAATTACAAAAAGTCGAACTCGAGAGCGAGCTACAGAGCCACATCTAGTTGCAATAACATCTTTGTTATTCTTTGAGCATACAGAATGGACTCGCCCGTCGCTTCGGGACGAGTCCACTTTATTCCAATATACCCGCACCATACCAATATTACCATTGAGTGTATTTTAGTCTAGTTTAATAATCTGCAGTGTTTATTTATGGTGTTTTTGTTAGTTACATAACATAAATAATAATTATATTAATAATTTGTGATAGGGAAGTGTTTGTGTGTTGTGCTAATTTTGCGAGCTGGATTTCGTTTTGCCTAGTATTGTTATACATCCAGGTATCTATTTTACTTATTAACTTAACTTTAACTTATTACATAGTCACAATAATGTAGCACAAGGAAAAGTGAATATAAAAGTGATACGCTTAATTAATGTAGGTAACTATGGTAGAAAAGTACAAAAAAAAAGGAAACATTTTGTAAAGGAAAATAAAATAAATTACTTACTTAATCAATTATAAAAACATAAACAGATTAACTAAAACCTTTAGACAGATATAGGCATATTAGGCACATAGATATAATGTTATAGATATACAGAGATAGGTATTTTACTCTAATTGTTATTTTTGTGATGAATATTGAGACTAATATTATGTATCACAATTATGGAGTAGGTATATAACATAACAATAGAAATTTAGGTTATTTTATTAGCTATGGATCGAAATCGGTTCTGTATTTTTACGAAATAAGATAGTTTTCTATGATAAATCCTTTGTAAAACTGTTAACTCTTGGGAAGAGCGTTAAAGACAGCGACACAGTTTTTAACTAAGGCTGATCTTTAACGATTATATACACTTGTATTCTAATTTTTCGTTCTGAATAAATATTTTTGTATTTTTTTTTTTTTTTTTTTTTTTAGTTGGGTTTTTTGCGTGAGGATAGAGTAGACTAACCTCTCAGCTTAGTCGACCATGTCCAGAGGAGAGAACTTGTCAATACGTCTGGAGCCAACTAAGCCGCGGGTTTCATCACGATGTTTTCCTTCACTGTAAGAGCAATGTCAATTATTGGCACCCATAAATTTTTTGAAACAAAAATCCTTCGGAATGGCAATCGAGGTATAGGTCGTACAATTAATGATGCCCCCCAGCTGAAATTGTTGGGGATGGTTTGCGCATGTACTATCGCGGACAGAATTACTACAGCCACGTCGAGTCGTTATACTTTACCGCTGTTTTAATATTTTGCCCAACCCGAAAAACATTTCTTTAAATTAAAAATATTAGGCAATGTGTTGCACCGGAACTAAAATGACATTGACACACAATAATAATAACATTCAGTTTAAGATACATAATAGTCATTTAAAAGTCGTAAAAAAAAAGATACTTATCCCCCGAATTTTTTTTTTTAAACAATATAGGCTTGCATTTGACCTCATCTCACCTGATGGGAAGCGAAGATGAGGTCGAAGATGTAGCATGCTCGCCTAGAAGGTACCTATACACTCTAGACTTGAAGACTCCAAGGTTGTAGTTTTGTGGGAACAGCGACGCGGGTAGAGAGTTCCATTTCTTAGTTATATTTCCAAATTTAAGTGTAGGCTTCAATAGAAAGCATTCACTTAACGTCAATTTAAACGCTACTTAAGATTAAGTAGCCTTTCAGTATTTGGGGGATAGGTATCTTTTTTTTTACATAATATGATAGGTCAGCGTTTGACCACTATCACACCTGCCTGATGGTAGGTGACGATGCGGCCTAAGATGTAACACGCCTTCCCAGAAGATACCTATTCACTCGCTACTTGAAGACCCCCAATTGTATCTATTGCTATGTAGGCTTGGTGTGGTTATTGCGGAGACTGGAGCCTGTACTAAAGTTTTATAAAAAAAACCCGTTTTACAGGTATCTGTGGCTGGCAAAAGAAAAACATCACGAGATGCGGCCCCTTACGCATGCGCCTCTTTCCGCTGCGAGCCACGATTAATTGCCCAACCTATATCTACTAATATTTTTTCCAGTTTTTGGATACTTACCCAAAAAGTTTCGCCTTCACATTACTATCGTCAGCTTGCGGACAATATGCCTCGGACGTTGATAATGCGGCGCTTAAATTATTGGACAGTTTGGGGGATAATACTATAGTGATTGTTTTCGGAACGAGGGGTGGGTTAGTTATTTATTTTATTTAATAAATAAATATTATCTATACATATAAAATGCTTTGTCCTGACTGACAGATCAACGCACAGCCTAAACCGCTGAAGCCTGAAACTTGGAGGATGTGTTCTTTGTATGACGTAGGCATCCGATAAGAAAGGATTTTCCGAAATTCTACCCCTTAGCGAGTGAAAAAAGGGGGTAAAGTTTGTATGGGACAGCGTTATTCCTTGGTCCAATCTCTTAATTCGCGGACGACGTCGCGGGCAAAAGCTAATATAATATAATAACAAGCTGTCCCGGCAACATTTGTTTTGCCATAGGTATACAAAAAAAATAAAGAAAAAAATAGACTATTGTTCGATTCTTGGACCTAACGAATTAGTATATCACAAAAAATGTCCTACAAATCGTTTCAGCCGTTTTGGTGGAGTTTGTAACACCGCGACACGAGAATTCTAAATATATAAATATACACATAAAAATATAAAGGAAAAAAAATAATGAAAGGAAAAAAAATAATGAAAGGAAAAAAAAATACTTAAAAGAAAAACAAAAAAAACACAATTATCAACAATTAACATCAATTAAATCAATTAACATCGTTTTCCTATGACGTTATCACGTAAAATCCGAATTTACAGATAGCCATTATTTTTTAATTTCAGCGGCTCAAAGCGTGCCAATTCCGACCCGCCATTCGCGGCCATCATACCCCATTTAAAGTCCCACCCAGACGTTCAAACAGCCCTCCATGGAAACACTAACGCCGTGACCACACCGTACGACATTTACGCAACTTTACTTGACGCTGTGAACGGGACAGAATACTGGAGTAAGATTAAAGTGGAAGGTTCAAAGTTTTTTAGAGGACTCTCTATTTTGAGACCGGTAATTATGTATAATTATATATTTTTACCAAATTATAGGTCGGTGTTTGGCGACTATCACACCTGCCTGATGGTAGGTGAGGAAGCGGTCTAAGACTTTCTTAGGGTTCTAGACACCGCGTGCTGTTCACTCGCTACTCGAAAACTCCCAAATTGTACACGTCAGGAAAGACAAACGCAGGCAACAGACTAGGATACAACTAAACGGTTAAAATATTATGAAGCAACTGGCGATAGAACGAACCATGTTCCGTCTAGACACCGCGTGTTACACGCTGTGTCTAGAAGATACCTGTTCACTCGCTACTCGAAAACTCCCAAATTGTACACGTCAGGAAAGACAGACGCAGGCAACAGACTGGGATACAACTAAACGGTTCAAATATTATGAAGCAACTGGCGATAGAATGAACCATGTTCCGTCTAGACACCGCGTGTTACACGCTATGTCTAGAAGAAGACTTCCAAATTGTACACGTCAGGAAAGACAGACGCAGGCAACTCATTCCAATCCTTAGCCGTACGAAGGGAATTTTGACCCTTATTTCTAATTTATTTGATTATACAGCGCTAGCATCTTTAATTCATGCTATTCAAGATTCTGTCTCGGACATGTATTTAAGATGGATTAGACAATGCCCAGTACAAGCCTCTCGGCTAAGTCGACCGTGTTCAGAGAAAAGAACTCGTTAAAACGTCTGGAGATAAATAAGCCGCAGGTTTCATCACGATGTTTTCCTTCACCGTAAGAGCAATGGTAATAGCGCACATCAATTTTTCGTAAGAAAAATCCATTGCTGCTTTATGTTCATTATTTAACACAAATAATTCGGGACACAACTAATTCGGTTCAAATATTATAAAGCAACTGGCGATAGAATGAACCATGATCCGTCATTTTCTACTCTAATATTATGAAAAGGAAATATTTTTATGTTTGTAACAAATAGACTCCGAAACTACTGGACCGATTTTGATGAAACTTGGTATGAGGATACATTGATTCATTAAGAATAACATAGGGTAATTTATATTCCGATATACCTTTGTATATCCCTGTTCTAGATACCATTCAACAGGACATGTAGTGACGCCGCAGTGCTACCGGAATGGTGCTCGTGTCACATCTACGATGACGTCACGAGGACTGACAGCCTCTACATGACGCTAGCGCACGCGTTTGTCAATTACATCAACATGCTGACAGCGCCTGTCAGGTGAAAACCGCACCACGTAGAACCGCACCACGTAGAATCACACCACGTAGAATCACACCACGTAGAACCGCACGACGTAGAACCGCACCACGTAGAACCGCACCACGTAGAATCATACCACGTAGAACCGCACCACGTAGAACCGCACGACGTAGAACCGCACCACGTAGAACCGCACCACGTAGAATCACACCACGTAGAACCGCACCACGTAGAACCGCACGACGTAGAACCGCACCACGTAGAAGCGCACCACGTAGAACCGCACCACGTAGAACCGCACCACGTAGAACCTAACCACGTAGAACCGTACCACGTAGAACCGCACTACGTAGAACCGCACCACGTAGAATCACACCACGTAGAACCGCACCACGTAGAACCGCACCACGTAGAATCACACCACGTAGAACCGCACCTCGTAGAACCGCATGACGTAGAACCGCACCACGTAGAAGCGCACCACGTAGAACCGCACCACATAGAACCGCACCACGTAGAATCACACCACGTAGAACCGCACCTCGTAGAACCGCATGACGTAGAACCGCACCACGTAGAAGCGCACCACGTAGAACCGCACCACGTAGAACCGCACCACGTAGAACCGCACCACGTAGGACCGCACCACGTAGAACCGCACCACGTAGAACCGCACCACGTAGAACCGCACCACGTAGAACCGCACCACGTAGAGATGCACCACGTAGAACCGCACCACGTAGAACCGCACCACGTAGAACCGCACCAGGTAGAACCGCACGACGTAGAACCGCACCAAGTAGAACCGCACCACGTAGAATCACACCACGTAGAACCGTACCACGTAGAACCGCACCACGTAGAACCGCACCACGTAGAGATGCACCACGTAGAACCGCACCTCGTAGAACCGCACCACGTAGAACCGCACGACGTAGAACCGCACCAAGTAGAACCGCACCACGTAGAATCACACCACGTAGAACCGCACCACGTAGAACCGCACCACGTAGAACCGCACCACGTAGAACCGCACCACGTAGAACCGCACGACGTAGAACCGCACCAAGTAGAACCGCACCACGTAGAATCACACCACGTAGAACCGCACCACGTAGAACCGCACGACGTAGAACCGCACGACGAAGAACCGCACGACGTAGAACCGCACGACGTAGAACCGCACCACGTAGAACTGCTCCACGTAGAATCACACCACGTAGGATGATTTTTCTCTTATTTTAATTTAGAAAGCGATGTTCCCCTCATTACCTTTACGCTATAAATTGGATGAAAAGAAAACGAGTTATTATGAAATCAATAACATACGATGGTCCCATAGATCGTGACGGATATATCAGTAGATTTAACACTAGAAAACGGAACCCTGAAGAGCTCTATAAAATGCAAGTAAGTAAGTAAGTACCTACAGCAGGTCTAAAATAGTCACATTCGAAGACGATTTGCATCTGAAATACGAATTCGGTTTTTTGTGTTTAACCGACTTTAAAAACAGAGGAGGTTCTCAATTTATTGCGTATAATTGTTTAATAATATTTATTCTATTTTTCATACTTATACAGGGTTATTGGTTATTATACTAGCAAGCCGCTGAGGGCTACTTCTATGCACCTTTACAAACAACTTTTGTTCTACGACTTTTGAAAATTCGAAGAGAAATATGAAAATTTTGAGGTTATGTAAATTCGAAAAACAGCCGAGTTTTAAAACAAAGTTCATTTAGACTAAGAACAATATATACAACTTTCAAAATAAGTAAAATTTTAAGGTAAATGACCTCTGCTTGTATGGAACAGCTGATTTCCAGGTAATCCTAACCTCAAAATTTTCATAGTTTTTTTTTAAATTTCCAAAAGTCGTAGAACAAAATCTATAATTTTTCAGTTAGTAATGAGTCCTTCAGGAGCCATATTTGAAGCCACAGCAGTTTACTACAATAAAAATGGAAAAATTGAATTTAAACAGAACAAAATTACCAGAATCGAGTAAGTTTACCTAGTTTTCCATTAGATCTAGAACATTTTTAAAAATTATCAAAACCTGACTTCGTTTATGGGGGGGAAAACGTTACCGCTTTTTGTATGGAAATTTACAGCCATATAAAAAGCGGGAGTGCTTCGTCGGTCCACCCGCGAGGCGACCGCAGTATTGCAAAAAAAATATTATTTTCGTTCCGCGTTCCGCCCGAATTTATTTGATACCTATTTTTCTATAAAAGTACAGTCGGCAACTAAATAATTTAATGAAATAAAAGTAAAAAATGGTTTGAAAATTGTATACTTAATACAATAATCTGAAGCTAAGTAAGTACATTAGTACACACGTTATTCAACTGTTGATATGAATAGATAAACTTAAATAAATTACTTAATGTATAGATATTAATTACCTTCTACATTTCATTTTACATTTCAACCATATTAGTGGTTCTGTGCTGGTTATAGCAATTCCAATTACTAATAAAAAAACCGGTCAAGAGCGAGTCGTACTCGCGCACTTTCCGTAATTTGGTAAAACCAAATTACGGAAACCTCGGCGCGCGCGCACTCTCTTGTACCCTTGCAGTGGTACGGTTGTTACCAATTTAACTTGACCCCTGTTTCGTTAGCGCGCCCTTATAATGTAAGGCTCAAGTTAAATTGGTTTAACTATGTAAACGTATGGGGACACTCTTTAATTTTCAACTTTTTTATTTTTTGGATTTTTTTCTTTATGTGTGCTGTAGGAACTACTATATAGGTTGAAAACCTATATAGTAGTTCCCGTTGACCTAGAATCACGAAATTTGGCTAAAAGCAAGGTCTTACAGCACACATAAAGGAAAATTCCAATAGGGCACTTCCAGTTGACCTGAAATTGTTAATTTTGGTTAAAAGCTAGGTCTTCTTACAGCACAAGTAAAGGGAAAAATCCGAAATATAAAAAAGTTAAAAATTAAGGTAAATTTTGGTACTTACAAGTTTTTGCAAAAATGAAAATTTGCCCATATCTTTTTATCATGTTAACTCAGGACTTTGATTTTTATACACCTAATAGAGACTATAAACCACAGTATCTGGTATGAATTTCAATTTGCTAGGTCCACTCGTTCCTGAGAAAATGGGTGATGGATGACACACGGACAGACAGACAGACAAGAAAGTGATCTTATTAGGGTTCCCTTTTTTACCTTTTGAGGTACGTAGCCCTATATAGTCCCTATTAGGTGTATAAAAATCGAGGTCTTCAGTAAACATGATTAATAAATAATATGGTCAAATTTACATTTTCGCAAAAACTTGTAAGTACCTACCATAATTTACCTTAATTTTCAACGTTTTTATATTTCGGAATTTTTCCTTTACTTCTGCTGTAAAACCTTGGTTTAAACTAAAATTAACATTTCCAGGTTAACCGGGAGGTTTTGGGTCCTATATTTTATGGTAGTTCACGAGGTTTGGCAAAAGCAAACTCGTACAGCACAAATAAAGAAAAAAAATTCATAAAAATAAAAAAGTTGAAAATTAAAGAGTGTCCCCATACATATATAGTTGGATCTATTTAACTTAACCCTTACATTGTATAGGCGCCCAAACAAAATATGGGTTAAGTTATATATTTGGTAACTACCATACCACTGCAAGAGTACAAAAAAAGAGTTGAAAGTAATGTATGGAACCCTCGGCGAGCGAGTAGGGAGAAGTGCCATGAAAGGGACACGTATTGAAAGGGACAATTCAAATAACCGGTAAATTAAAAACAATTTCGAGTCAACACTATTTTTGACGTATAGCAGCCTTGAAGCAAATTCATTCGCGGCATACTTCATACTCCTGTCATTTCAAAAATGGCGGAGTCGTGCGTGTGTTATTATTGTGATTGAAAACTATTTTTTCTCTTATAATTGTAAAACGTTTTATCGATTGCTGTGAGTTAATTATTATTAGTCAATAACTGTTTATGATAGTTTAGGGATACACAGATATGAGAACATAAGGAAAATTAACTTTAATTTCAAATTGTAGATTTTGTGGTTATGTTTTCAATTTCTGAATGATATTTATGAAAGGGACACAGCAAACAGTTATGAATGGGACGTCCCCTTCATAACTATCCCTTTCATGACTGCTATTTTTCACCAGAAATTATTAATATTATGACATTTATTATATTAAAAATGCAACTTAAAAAAAATAACACGTATCGATCCACACAAAATTGAAGAAACAGTGAATAAAGAAGAAGAAGAAGAAGAAAAAAGGGGATTTCTGTAAAATTTATAAAAAAATTATAAGTGATTTATAAAATTGTTGATTAGTTTTTATATATACAGGGTTATTGGTAGTTATACTAGCAAGCCGTTGAGGGCTACTTCTGTGCACCTAAACAAATAATTTTAGCTTTACGACTTCTGAAAATTCGAAAAAAAAAATGAAAATTTTGAGGTTATGTAAATTCGAAAAACAGCTAATTTTTTAAAACATAGGTAATTCAGACTAAGAACAGTAGATTAAACTTTAAAATAAGTAAAATTTTAAGGTTAATGACTTCTCCGTGTAAGAAACAGCTGATTTTTGGGTAAACCTAACCTCAAAATTTTCAAAAAAATGTTCGATTTTCCAAAAGACTTAGAAAAAAAGTTGTTTGTTTAGGTGTATGGAAATGGCCCTCAATCGCTTGCTAGTATAATTACTAATAACCCTCCAATGTGTTTCAATTATTTTTTATTATAAGGGTGACTGTTCTAAGTGTCTTAAGAGAAGCAATAAAAAATATTATCTATTATTATTATTTTTTAAGTTCATTATTAAACTTTATGTTCTTATTAGAAAAATATCACATTAGTGACGGGAATTATTAATTAAATTAATTATTTTAATGCAATTGGTTTAGTAGTTTTTGCATGAAGAAGTGACAAACATACAAACACACACACTAACTTTCACATTTATTAATAATATTGGTAGGATAATTTTGGTCACTTTTGAATTTGATTTTTAACATATCTAAGTTGTTATTGTAAGAAGACTTAATATTTTAGAACATTTTATATTTATAATTTTTTTATTATTTAGACCAAAGTATAAAGCGATTTTCTTGAAATTATGCACTGTCCCTTTAATAAACTACTGCGTCCCTTTCAATACAGGTAATTTATGAAAGGGACAAAATATACATTTTTTTAAGATGCAAAAATAAATAACTACGAATTAATTAATGACGATTATTGAATTGTATTTTATTAGTTTAATAATTAACGCTTCTTATTCGACTCCAACCTGTTCCAAATATTATCTCAATCACTTACTAGAGCCTCAACAACAAAAATGTCCCTTTCATGCCACCTCTCCCCTACGAATCGCACTTGACTGGTTTTTTATGTGCTTTTTCACAAGTTTAAACTTTTTTCTCCACAAACATCTTAGAAAGTGAAAGAGGCAACCCTATTTTTTGGTGTAGAAAATACATCTTCCACAGCTTAAGAGGTACTACATTATTATGGGTTTTTCTACTCCATAATCGACATGCAGCGTAAATTACTGATAAAAATGCTTTACGTAAAATTTAAAAGGGTCATCACAAAGGATTACCATGTCCTTTTTCATTGAGTAAAGATCCAGCGGTTTTTGAATTCATAACTCCAGTCTGTAGTTTTTATTAAATGTAATAAACTGATTTTGTTGCTAACTGTACTAAATCTAAGTAAGTTAGTAAAATAAGTAGGTATAAATTACAATCGGGCGGTCTGCCCCTTGGATTTATTACTTAATGCGGTCCGCCCGATCGGGCGGTCGCCTCGCGGGCGGACCGACGAAGTACTCAAAAGCGGATATGGAAACTTACTGGTCTTAAAAAAAAATTTGTGGTGCACATTTTTGTTTTTATAGTTCCGTTATAAGATTACTTTCTTGTCCGTCTGTCTGTCTGTCCGTGTGTCACCACCGATTTTCTCAAGAACGGGTGGACCTTGCAAGTTGAAATTCATATCTTATATGTGTACATTTTTTTTTGTTTTTTTTTTTCAGTGACAACAAAACATATTGTATTCTACCCACACATCCAGAATTAATAAAATATTGTTTTTGCAAATAAATGAGGGTTTTTTTTATTTTAAACTCATACCCATCTAATCATCTAAAAAAATGTCTAATAAATAATATATGTTGCACTTGGACTTACGAAGACGAATTAGCTAGTATTATAAAGACGGAAGATTTGATTGTTTGTTTGTTTGTTTGAATAGGATCCCAAACTACAGGACCGATTTTGATAAAACTTTTATCCCGATATTCGCACGGGATCGGGAGTTACGCGGGTGAAACCGCGGAGCGCTGCTAGTAAATAAAGAAAACTATTTCTTTCTAAATCGGTTCAAAGTACCAAACATCAAACTTTTAGCATCGAGGGGTTAAAAAAAACTAAAAAAAAAAAAACACTAAGATACCATTATGTTTGTTAATTATAAAGCTGAAGAGTTTGATTGTTTGAACACGCTTATCTCATGAACTACCAGTTTGAATTGAAAAATTCGTTTTGTTTTGGATAGTCCATTTATCGAGGAAGGCTATAGGCTACTTTTTATCCCGATATTCCCACGGGATCGGGACTTATGCGAGTGAAACCGCGGAGGGCTGCTGCGAATCGGACTCGCGTTCCGTACCATCAACTATTTTTTCTGTTTTTACTATTTGTTGTTATAGCGGCAACAGAAATACATCATCTGTGAAAATGTCAACTGTCTAGCAATCACGGTTTATGAGATACAGCCTGGTGACAGACAGACGGACAGTGGAGTCTTAAATGGGTCCCGTTCTGACCCCTTAGCTACGGAATCCTAAAACTAACAATCTCCTTAGGAACAAACCGCCATGTTTGCTTCAATCATATACTATTTATATACCAAGTCACCTATATATCAAACAAACCGACTTAACACTTCGTAAAACGATCTTCTCAAAGAATATCAAAACATTTATTAGTTTTACAGCCGCATTTTTAAGTTTGCCAAAGGATAATACGTTTACCAAGTTAATTCTGGAGCTAGGTTTTTGTATAATAGTCTTTATTCTGTTGTCATAAGGTTGAATGTAGTCTTTTCAAGTGTTTGGTTTAAGTTTGTTTTTGTGTCTTTAGAAAATGTAGTGATGCGAAATATGTATCACTTTTTGTGGTAAAATAAGGGATTTTAAATAAATACTTTCGTAATATTTCGACAGATGGCGCTGTTGCAACTCTTTATAAAAACTAGTCAAGTGCGAGTCGGACCCGCGCACGTTAGGGTTCCGTAGATTTTTAGTATTTGTTGTTATAGCGGCAACAGAAATACATAATCTGTGAAAATGTCAACTGTCTAGCTATCACGGTTTATGAGATACAGCATGGTGACAAATAGTGGAGTAATAGTCCAAAAAAAATAGTTTAAATTTTCCTAAAGTCATAAAACAAATATTGTTCGCATAAATGTATTTTAAAACAACTTCCTTTAATATCACAATAAATTGCATGTTTTTAAGAAGAAAGCGTACCGGGGGCTCTTTTCATACAAACTATTAGAAACGTAGTCGACTGTTTTCTCCCTGGATAATGACACTAGAGCAAATATTTTAGGTGCATAAAACTTATAACTGCCATGACTATATGCCCCTATTTTTTGTTTATTTTTTATTTTTCGAATATTATTTTCTATGATAATTAGAAAATGAAAAAAACCAAAACATAGGTGCATAGTCATGGCAGTTATAGGTTTTACGTCACAAAAATATTTCCCGGTTGCATCCCTCTCGGGAGCCCGGGGTCCGCTTTCCTACTTTTACGCCTCCACTTCGCACGATCTTCGGCATCCTGGGTTTTTACTACAAGTATTTAAGGGTAAAAACAAGGGTTGGCCCTTGATTAACATAATCTATACTATTATTATAAAGCTGAAGAGTTTGTTTGTTTGTTTGTTTGAACGCGCTAATCTCGGGAACTACTGGTTCGATTTGAAAAATTATTTTTGTGTTGGATAGTCTATTTATCGAGGAAGGCTATAGGCTACTTTTTATACCGATATTCCCACGGGATCGGGAGTTACTCGGGTGAAACTGCGGGGCGCAGCTAGTTTAAACCTATATTTTAAAGCTGAAGAGTTTGTTTGTTTGTTTGAACGCGGTAATCTCAGGAACTTCTGGTTCGAATTGAAAAAAAATAATTTTTCTTGGATAGTTCATTTATCGCGGGGGCTCTTTTCATACAAACTAAGTATTACAAACGTAGTCCACTGTTTTCTCCCTGGATAATGACTAGAGCAAATATTTGCAAAAACTTATAACTGCCATGACCATGGCCCTATGTTTTGATTATTTTTATAATTTGAATAATAATTTCTATGATAATTAGAAAATCGAGGAAGGCTATAGGCTACTTTTTATCCCGATATTCCCACGGGATCGGGACTTACTCGGGTGAAACTGCGGGGTCGCAGGTTAATCTCAGGAACTACTGGTTCGAATTGAAAAAATATTTTTGTGTTGGATAGTCCATTTATCGAGGAAGGCTACGTTTATAATACCACGGGATCGGGAGTTACTCGGGTGAAACCGTGGGTCGCAGCTAGTCAATACTAATATTATAAAGCTGAAGAGTTTATTTGTTTGAACGCGTTAATCTTAAGAACTACGAATTGAAACATTCTTTTTGTGTTGGATACTTAGTCCATTTATCGAGGAAGGCTATAGGCTACTTGTTTTCCCGAAATTCCCACGGGATCCGGAGTTACAGGGGTAAAACCGCAGGGCGCTGTTAGTAATACATTTAAGGAAACTAAAAATGACCTTATTACGCGGTTATTATGTGTTTTTAAATAACTAAACCACAATGGCCTCAAACGTCTAATCATGAATGAAATAACTATAATATTCTACAAACTAAAGCATTACAACACTATCAACAAAGGCCACTCAGTTGCGCGGGAAGCCGCTCACAGGCCAGACGCGCGGCCATTTTGTTTTCTTAAAACGGAAAAAAAACTTAAAAAACTATTTTTTATGTGTATTGTTATATAATTAGTTAATATATGGTTTAATTATGTGTGATTATGTGATATTGTGATGTTTTTTATGTATTTGAAAGAACGTAATATAAATAAGGTAAGTTGTTTGGACTTGTTTGAAGTAGGTATAGATAGGTACCTATTTGTTAAGGCCCTTCGTTCACTGTCACATTTGCGACGAATTAAATTAAGAAGCAAAGGTACCCGGCTCTCTCCATACAAACGTAGTCGACTGTTTAATGACACTAGAGCAAATAATTTTGTAGAATAAAACTTATAACTGACCATGTCCCTAAGGTTTTTTTTGTTTTTTAACTCTTACTTTCTATGCTTATTAAAGGCGAATACTGAAATAGAATATGAAAAAAATAAGACAGGGGCATAGTCATAGCAGTTATAGGTTTTATGCAACAAAACTATTTGCTCTAATGTCATTATCCAGGGAGGAATCAGTCGACTACGTTTGTATGGAGAGAGAGCCGGGTACCTTTTCTTCTCTTAATACGTTTTCCGCAATTTAAGTAATACGACAGACGTCTAAGCGAACTTTGTTCTACGACTTTTGGAAATTTGAATTTTTTTCCGATAATTCTTAAGGAAATTTTTGTCGAAAATCAGCTGATTTATACAAAAACTTTCAAAAAAAAAATCCCTTCGTTGGAACATATTGCATAGATCCCTTTTCCCTTGGTCACGCCACAACTCAAGAATGACTGATTTAGCTAATTTTTATTTTTATTTTTTTCTGAGAGTCTAGGCAAAGTTTAAATAATAATATAAATAAATAAATAATAAATATTACAGGACATTCCACACATCGCCATCTAGCCCCAAGCTAAGTAACTACACTTGTGTTATAAGTGCTAGACAACGGATATACTACTTATATACTTTTCTTTTTAACCGACTTCAAAAAAGGAGGAGGTTCTCAATTCGTCGCGTATATATTTTTTTTTTTTTTTTTTTTTTATGTATGTTCGTGTAAATATATACTTATAATACATAGAAACAACCGGACCACAGACAAATATCTAAGCATAAATACATGTCTGAGGCGGGAATCCAACCCGCAAACCTGTGTTTGGCAGTCCGGCATGGTGACCATTGTGCCAACTGGGTCGTCAAATCGGACATGAACATGAGATGGACAAGAGAGTGATCTTATAAGGGTTTTTTGACCTTTTAAGGTACTACAGAACCCTAATTATTTACGTTCGCTATACCTAATATGCAGATCACCTATTTCGCGTAATGTCTATTATTGTATATACAATCCAATACTATTATAAACTACCGACCCACCCCGGCTTCGCACGGCTATATGCATACGTATAAACATTCCTCTTGAATCACTCTATCTATTAAAAAAACCGCATCAAAATCCGTTGCGTGGTTTTAAAGATTTAAGCATAAATAGGGACAAACAGCGGAAAGTGACTTTGTTTTATACTATGTCAAAGTTTGTGTTTATGTTTGTTACTCCTTAACGCAAAAACCACTAGGCCGATTGCGATGAAACTCGGTATGTAGATAGCTAGAGACCTGGATTAACACATGGGCTACTTTTTATCCTGATATTCCCATGGGATCGGTACTTACACGAGTGAGATCGTGGGGCGCAGCTAGTAATATTATAGAGAGAAAAGATTGTTTTTTTTTTGTTTGCAAAGGCTTCGAAACTACTGGACCGATTTAGATGAAACTCGGTATGAGGATACATTGATTCATTGACAGTAACATAGGGTACTTTTTATCCCGATATTCCTACGGGATCGGGAGTTACGCGGGTGAAACCGCGGAGCGCTGCTAGTTGCGCCGCGGACGACCCGTTGGCACAATTATAGTCAGCACGCCGGACTGCCAAACATAGGGTTGCAGGTTCGATTCCCGCCTCAGACATGTATTTATGCTTAGATATTTGTCTGTAGTCCGGTTGTTTCTATGTATTATAAGTATATATTTACAAAAGAAAAGTATAAAAGTAGTATATGAGTTGTCTAGCACCCATAACACAAGTCTAGTTACTTAGCTTGGGGCTAGATGGCGATGTGTGGAATGTCCTGCAATATTTATTATTTATACCCTAGTTAACAAATTCCGCGGTAGTGTAAACGGGCCTTATCTGTAAGTACTTATATTGCTTAATCTCCAATATGTATACATATTAAATTAAACAAAGCGTTAAACTATTATCTCTCTGTTAGTCATCACTACATAGTATAAAACAAAGTCGCTTTTTCTGTCCCTATTTCCCTTTGACCGCTTAGATCTCGCAACGGATTTTGATGCGGTTTTTTTAATAGATAGAGTGATTCAAGAGGAAGGTTTATATGTATAATACATGCATAATATAGCCGTGCGAAGCCGGGGCGAGTCGCTAGTAGTTCATAAAACAATGAATTGTTATGTTAATTAAGGGCTTTACGTGTTAGAAATAAAATCGTTGTTTTGCTTGAGTTATTGACCCAAATTAGGTGGGTACTTTAAGAACTTTGGGTTCGTATTGCTTACGTCCCACACTGGGACGAAAATCCATGTTAGTAGAATAAGCAACTTCAAATTTGGGGGCATTCTTTCTTAACCCCCAATTTCAACCCACGGCATAATTTTAATTAAAACTAGCGACCCGCTCCGGCTTCACACGGCTATGTTATGCATGTATTATACATATAAACCTTCCTCTTGAATCACTCTATCTATTAAAAAAAACCGCATTAAAATCCGTTGCGTAGTTTTAAAGATCTAAGCGGTCAAAGGGCAATAGGGACAGAAAAAGCGACTTTGTTTTATACTATGTAGTAATGAAAGTCGAGGTATCTACCACTAAGCCAACACCGCTCAATGCAGCACCTATTCACGATGGAAATACCTAGATCTTTCTAAAATATTAAAAAGTTAATCGTAGTATCTAATTTCTTAGTAGGAAGTAGGATTCTAATTTCTTAGTTTTATGACAAATTCTTTTTTTTATCACTTCACTACATAGTATAAAACAAAGTTGCTTTCTTTGTCCCTATATATGCTTAAATCTTTAAAACTACGCAACGCTACATTTTGATGCGGTTTTTTTAAATAGATAGAGTGATTCAAGAGGAAGGTTTATAGTATAATATATTATGCATAATATAGCCGTGCGAAGCCAGAAAGGGTTACGGGTTAGGTAACGCTAGTGTAAAATATACGTAAGCAATAATAAAAAATCAGGAATTTATGTTCGATTTATTAGAATCTAAAAAGTTTTTCGGTAATAAATACATACCGACTTTGCTTGACATTATTTTTTTATAATTTTTACTCTTGTCATTTAATACTTACCTATACTTTGTCATCTAATTTTTATTTTACTCATATTTATGTACTAGCGACCCGCCCCGTCTTCGCACGGCTATATTATGCATGTATTATACATATAAACCTTCCTCTTGAATCACACTATCTATATATTAAAAATAAACCGCATCAAAATCCGTTGCGTAGTTTTAAAGATTTAAGCACCCAAAGGGATACCTATAGGGACAGAGAAAGCGACTTTGTTTTATACTATGTAGTGATTTATTAATGTAAAGTATCACAATTTTCTCGTAATATATATGGATCAAGTTATCTGAAATAAATGAATTTTTAATTTATTATAATAATTTAAATATCGGTTAAGTATCGTTAAATGATCTGGCAGGAACTGGCAAGTGTGCCCAGAGTGCCCTGTGGGAAAGACGGGCTGGGTATTTCCACTATGAATGGGTGCTGCATTATCAGCACATATAAGTATGCCTAGTAGACATTTGGTAACATAATTGATCAAAGGCCTTAAGAAATGAGTGTTTATATAATTTTCGTCTATGTTATAATAATATTAGCTTTAATTTATATAATATATACAAAGCTATCTACATTCTATGCTACACAAGACGCTGGTACTGCCTGGTACATAGATTAGATTGGTGTTGATCATCCTTCCCCAAAGTGGGCGATAACGCCCTCTCGTGGGCACTGCAGTCCTAAATGGGGGCCGTAAGAGCCCCCAAAAAATGGATGCTTGCAGGTTTCAAGTTAACTTTTGTGGGTTATAGTTAAAGTTTCGTTTAGAATTAACTAGCAACACGCCCCGGCTTCGCCCGGCTATATTATGCATGTAGTATACATATAAACCTTCCTCTTGAATCACTCTATCTATTCAAAAAAAACAGCATCAAAATCCATTGCGTAGTTTTAAAGATTTAAGCGTACATAGGGATATAGGGACAGAAAAACTGACTTTGTTTTATACTATGTAGTGATGATGATTTCATCACACAACAAGGCAAACTGATATGCGACACTGATTCATGGTGGAAATCCTAGTCACCCGCATTTAGGTAAAAAACCGGCCAAGTGCGAGTCGGACTCAAGCACGATGGGTTCCATACCATTGACGACTCAGTTGGCACAATGGTCACCATGCCGGACTGCCAAACACAGGGCTGCGGGTTGCGATTCCCGACTCAGACATGTATTTATGCTTAATAAATACTTATTGCAGGATATTCCACACATCGCCATCTAGCCCCAAGCTAAGTTACTACACTTGTGTTATGGGTGCTTGGCAACTCATATACTGACTACTTAAGTATATGCTTTTCTTTTGTAAATAGAATACTAATAATAAATTGAAACAATCAGACCCCAGACAAATATTTGTCTGTGGTCTGGTTGTTTCTATGTATTATAAGTATATATTTACAAAAGAACAGTATATAAGTAGTATAACCGTTGTCTAGCACCTATAACACAAGTCTAGTTATTTAGCTTGGGGCTAGATGGCGATGTGTGGAATGTCCTGCAATATTTATTTTTTTATATTCTGTTTTTAGTATTTGTTGTTATAGCGGCAATTACAACTTGAAAATGTCAACTCATAGGTACTCATACTCATACTCATTACATACAGAACACTTAGTCACGTCAGAAAATTACATATTTTTAAGGACATTGAGTAAATTACATCACAGGCGTAAGTAATAATATTAAAATCTAAAACAAATTTTTAAATAAGTAAATAAAAATAAAACATTCATAAATAGGTGCTGCTGTAAAGGGGCATTATCAAATTTCAGTTCATTTAGTAATTTAAAATACAGTATGCTTCATAAGTCCACTATCAGTTAAATAAAATAAATAAATAAATAAATATTTCAGGACATATTACACATCGCCATCCAGCCCCAAGCTAAGCAACTTAATGCTTGTGTTATGGGTGCCAGATAACAGATAAACTACTTATATACTTTTTTTTTTTTTGTAAATATATACATATTATACATATAGGAAACACCCAGAACCAGAAACAAGAATTTATGGTCAGCATAAATACTTGTTCCCGGCGGGAATCGAACCCGCAACCTTCTGCGTCGCAGTCGGGTGTTCGCCCGACGCGCCACAGAGGTCGTCAGTTAGCTACAATAATACTATCAACAAGTATTGTAGGTACTTACAACCTTCTTCTAATAGACGTTACACACAAACATAAATACTTGAATTAAAAGTACTCAGTGTGATTATGTATTTGTCAACATGTTAGCTATGTGTTTAGTTGTGTGAGTGGTATAAGGGGACACCCGCTACACCAACCGACGTGGGTTCGATCCACAGGTCACGTTGTTATAATGTTCAAATAGTGCTGCACAGGATTGTAAACGTTACGGTGGGCAGAGACTTTGAACATTGATTGTACAGTCACATTACCAATTAACTGAACCCCACGTAACCAATACCTATTTTGTTATTTTTTTTAAATTGTATAGTGTATAGTTTAAAAAAAACAGAATCAGGTAGGTAACATTACTTTACAACCTTACAGATTTGCGAGTGAGCTCTGGGTCACGTGGGGTTCAGGTAATTGGTAATGTGACTGTACATAGATAGAGGTACAAAACGTTCGTCTGTACGTCACTAGGACTTCCAACGACACGTAAACCAAACGTCATTGTTATTATAATGACGTAATAAAAGGATAATTGGAACGAATTTCCTAAAAAGGTTATTTAGTGTTTGTCACGTTAAGAGGAAAGGGTACCGGGGGCATTCTCCATACAAACTATTACAAACGTAGTCGACTGTTTTCTCCCTGGATAATGACACTAGAGCAAATATTTTTGGTGCATAAAACTTATAACTGCCATGACCATGCCCCTATTTTTTGTTTTTTTTTAAATTGTTTTAATTTTAATTTCTATGATAATTAGAAAATGAAAAAAACCAAAACGTAGGGGCATAGTCATGGCAGTTATAGGTTTTATGGCACAAAAATATTTGAGCCAGTGTCATTATCCAGGGAGGAAACAGTCGATTACGTTTGTATGGAGAGCGCGCCTGGTACCCTTTCACCTTAAACGTATTGCCAATATTATCCCTCCAACTAAGGACAAGGATTACCCTGTTAAAACAATAAAATCAATTCAGTCTTTGTAGGAAAACTTGTCTACAAATAAGTTAACAACAATTTTCTATCTGTAATGAAAGTATTAAGAGGATCATGAGTTTTCGATACGCGGCGCGAGTAGGTATTTTCAAAAATGACCCGTATCGTGCGATGGAGAGAGTTTAAGTTCGGACGTAATTGCCAACATTTTGCTTTCAAATAATGTTGCGGGCCGTAACGTTTTTACCCCCTTTATCCTTCACAAAATGAAATAAATTTGGTCTCATTTAATTCACTGCATCTTATTCTAGGTTTATACGTTTTTCTTTTTTGGTAATTCAGTTTAGTCTATTAAAAAACAATTGAAACGCTCGATGAAGTTTTTAAGTCAAAATCATAGATATTCAGATAGGTACTAATAACTTTTATCTTAGGCAATATTTCTTTAAAATAAAAACGGTTAAACCTAGTTTTCCATTATATCTAGAACATTTTCAAAAATTATCAAAATCTGACGTCGTTTATGGGGGGGAAAACGTTACCGCTTTTTGTATGGAAATTGACAGCCTCACACTGGTCTTAATTTTTAGTGACGAGCCTACCAACTAAAAATTAAACCAACTAAAAACTAAAAACTACTAACTAGCTAGGCTCGGAACTAAAAATTAAATAAATTTACAAAATTATATTTATTTATCATATTAACAATCATGCACAAAAATAAGTACATAAAACAATAACAAAATAAAAAAAATAAAACCAAAGAAAATCAAAAAATTAAATCTAAACCTAGTCAAACAAACCCCTCCCCAGCGTTCCCGGTGCAAAGCTGGACAATATGCAAGCAGCGTTACCCCTCTGAACCGCTATCGACAGTCTTTGCACCAGGAATGCCCCGGAACGCGGATCAAATCCCCTGTCCCGGAGGCGACAGCCAATCTCCCTCACAAACGCCAAACCCTCGGCCCCCCAACTCCCAGACGTCTCGACCGCCATAGGCACAAAAATATAATTCTGAGCAAGCGGGGCATATTTGGCCTTAAAATTAAAAATTAAATATTAATACTTCCATTACAGATATTATGGAGTTCCGAAAAGTAAAGTGATAAAGCTGAACAGTCTGTTTGTTTGTTTGAACGCGCTAATCTCAGGAACTACTGGTTCGAATTGAAAAATTGTTTTTGTGTTGGATAGTCCATTTATCGAGGAAGACTATATGGTATTTTTCATTTTGATATTCGGGATCGGGACTCACACGGGTGAAACCGCGGAGCGCTTGAGTGTTTGTGTGTCGAAGGAATTGACAGTAGCACTTAGTGATAGTAGCACCTTAAACGCCTCTTTCCAAATCACAGATTTAGTCGTTTTATTATAATATCCAGTGGATTCAATTTAAGTGACAAACAAACTGGATTCCATTGTTAGTAACAAGTCAGGAGGTTAATTACTTTTAAATATATTTTAACCAAGCAACTGAGGGCTCACCGCGTGTCGTTTGCACTCGATAAAACGTAGGTACGATATTTAGAACAGACTATAGCTGTGCCCCGCGGTTTCACCCGCGTAAGTCTCGATCTCGTGGAAATATCAAAATAAATGTAGCCTATTGATAGCCTTACTCGAAAAATAGACTATCCAACACAAAACTTTCCTTATTATACCTAATCACTACATAGTATAAAATAAAGTCACTTTTCGCCGTTCCTATGTCCCTTTGTATGCTTAGATCTTTAAAACTACGCAATGGATTTTGATGCGGTTTTTTTTATAGACAGAGTGATTCAAGAGGAAGGTTTATATGTATAATACATGCATAATATAGGCGTGCGAAGCCGGAGCGGGTCGCTAGTATAAAATAAAGTCACTTTTCGCCGGTCCTATTCCCTTTGTATGCTTAGATCTTTAAAACTACGCAACGGATTTTGATGCGGTTTTTTTTTAATAGATAGAGTGATTCAAGAGGAAGGTTTATATGTATAATACATGCATAATATAGCCTTGCGAAGCCGGGACGGGTCGCTAGTAGTTTAATAAACAAACAAATATCTTTACAAAAATATTTATTTGAGACGTGAATCGAACCCTTCTGCCTTCTGTGGAGAAGGCGGGTGTTAGCCCGACGCGCCCCACAGAGATTGGCAATAAGGTACGTTACCGAAAATGTAGACAAATCATGGTAGGCTGGTCTTACTAAACGATCGGCCGATCGCTTGGCGAGTTGGCGATCACATTTCAAGGTAAAAGTGACCAATCTAAATGTTATTTATTTGACGACCGCGACCTCTGTCCCGCTGAAGGTTGCAGGTTTGATTCTTGTCTCAAACAAATATTTATATATATGTTTCTCTGGCTTGGTCTGGCTGTATATAAAATAAGTAGGCATGTACTTATTAACAAAAGAAAAATATTATTAGTGTTCTATCCGTTGTCTGGTCACCATAACACAAGCCTTGTTGCTAAGCTTGAGACCAGGGGCCTAAGTCTGTGTGTACAATAGTGTGTCGATATAATCGTAATAGAAATTTAATGTCAAAAATATGACATTACATGTCAAATTGGTATTCTACTAACGTTGACTATTCTATCGAGACACCACTGACACACCACTGACTCACTTTTGTGTTCTGCTCTACAATCGTGGCTTAATGGAATCTCGATAGTTGTCAAAACGGTATATCGCTTAGCAACATATACCATGTTGCTAGGCAACACCTGCAAGGTAAATATTACCATACCATTGAGACTCCATAGTGATTATATTGCGATGTTATTAAAACTTTAGCAGAATACCAAATAAAGTCACAATCTCGATATAATATCAATAGAGTCTCGATATAATGACAATGGTTGGCCAAATAGCAGAATAAGGCCCCAGATGGCGATGTGTGACATTCCACACAGCGCCATCTGGTCTCAAGCTAAGCATACAATATTTATTGGTTAGAATTTTTATTATGACATTACGAAAAAAACGACTTAACCGATTCAGATTACACTATGTACAGTCACATTACCAATTAGCTGAACCCCACGTGACCCAGACCTCGTTCGCATATCTGTAAAAAAAAATAGTATTTACTTACCTATTTTGTTATTTTTTTTTATTGAATACTAGCTGCGCCCCGCGGTTTCACCCGCGTAATAATTTTCTACGCAATTTTCTTAATATTTTCTTTCATAAGAACCTTCTCCTGACAATAACAAACACAACAAAAAAAGAATTGGCCAAATTGGTATAGGCGTTGTTGAGTTATGCGCTTACCAACGCATTTTGCGATTCATTTTTATATTATAGACTAGCTGTCCCGCCAAACGTTGTTTTGCCATATAAAAAAAACTAAATCAAAATCGGTTCAGCCGTTCGGGAGCTACGATGCCACAGACAGACACACACACACACACAGACACGTTAAACTTATAACACCCCGTCGTTTTTGCGTCGGGGGTTAAAAATCATACAAATCGGTTCAGCCGTTTAGGTGTAGTTTGGCAACTAACACCGCGGCACGATTGACATCAATATTTATACGTCACTCAATTGTTTTGCCTTCCCGGCACCTCTCCATTAAAACTTGAACTTTATGTTATGGTATTAAAGTTCTTATTGACTTGTATTATTACGAATCGTTTGTATGGTATGGAGTATAGAAAAGTGTTGTTTTTAGACATTTTCAGGCAATTTTTAAAAAATTTTCTCTCCGTAAGAACCATCCTCGTACCATATGGAATATTCTAAAAAAAGAATTGGCCAAATTGGTCCAGGCGTTGTTGAGTTATGCGCTTACCAACACATTTTGCGATTCATTTTTATATATAAGATGTATTGAATAGTACATTGTTTAAAAACAAACAGAATCAGGAAACATTACTTTACAACCTTACAGATTTGCGAGTGAGCTCTGGGTCACGTGGGGTTCAGCTAATTGGTAATGTGACTGTACCTACAGTAGGTATGCGTCATAAGTACACTATCAGCACATGAGTAGACTCATGTGCTATCAGTTCGCTACAATCTACACTAATATTATAAAGAGGAAAGATTGTTTGTTTGCAACGTATAGGCTGGAAATTATACCAGGATATTTGGACTTACGAACTTCACTACATACCTACATAGTATAAAACTAAGTCGCTTTTTCTGTCCCTATTTCCCTTTGTATGCTTAGATCTTTAAAACTACGCAACGGATTTTGATGCGGTTTTTTAATAGATAGAGTGATTCAAGAGGAAGGTTTTTAGATATAATACATGCATAATACAGCCGTGCGAAGCCGGGGCGGGCCGTCTTCTAGTCTTCTAATAGATGCAACCTGGTGACAGATAGTGGAATCCCTACGTTAATAGACGTTACACACAAACATAAATACTGGAATTAAAAGTACTCAGTGTGATTATTATTTGTCAACATTTTAGCTATGTGCCCGCTACACAAACCGACGTGGGTTCGATCCACAGGTTACGTTGTTATAATGTTCAAATAGTGCTGCACAGGATTGTAAACGCTAGGGTGGGGGAAACTTTTGAGCGTCGATTGTACACAGATCTTTAAATATCTGCAGTTTTGTACATTTATTCTTCGGCGGGAATCGAACCGGTAAACTTCCACCTAAATCAGATAGATCTTAAAACTGAGCATTGTACTTTTTTACAGGTGTCAAAACAAACATGGCGACCAGTGACGTCACAATAGCACAAGATGGCGGCCAAGGGAATGTGATTCATCCATATCTTGTCACTTTAGTGTAAGTATTTTTTTTTATATTAATTGATTTCACCAAGTGCCCTACCACACCGGGACGCCATGGATACGTCGCCAAATATAGTAGCCAAGCCACTGGCTACTGTCGGTCACAAAAAAAGAGAGCGTTCTTCCTCTTTTTTTTTGCGTCTGAAAAATGCGCCCTTATGCATTTCCCGCCACTCCCGGGGGGGAGCAGTGGAGTATGTGGAGCTCCCTGCTGGCCTAAGATGGTGGGCGGCCAGAGGTTTACTCACTAAAAACCTGACGGTGTCCCTTCTCTCCACCTTGAGCCGAGTGCAGAGGGATTCGCTTGCGCATGCTTAACTAGTCGTCTCAACAGACCCCATTCGCAGAAAAAACCTGCAGTGCGGGAAAAACCCACTCACAAGAGGCCACCATCTCGGGCCCTTGAACTGGTGACGGACTGAGTCTCCTCCTCCTGGAGCGCCGGGAGCGAGCGGGATCAGAAGAGGTAATTTCCCGCTCAGCTACCTCCTTGGCCGACATAACGGCTTTGCAAAAAGCCCTCATTGCCTGCCATGACTCGTCGCTGTCGACCATTGCGCGAACGACAGCTGGCAACGACAAGTCACTCCACACTTCCGCAATGAGGGCACGCCGCTGTTCGTCACAAGCTGGACAGATTGCCAGCAGCGTCCTTCCTCTATGGCGACCTCGATTGACACTTTGAGTGGAGTTGGGGACATAATATCGGACGCTGCTGACGGACGCGTCCGGCATCCGCGACTGATAAGTGTTTACGTTCGTTTGGCATCCAGCAGCCCAAATCGCTCTGGAACGTCCACGGACGTCCGAACGCTCAAGGGCGGCCTAAGGTTACGTCCGTGACTTACGTCCGACAGTGTTACATACATTTACATTACACAGATGCCTATAAGTCGCGACTGTCGCAATGAATCCCCAGCTTTAGGCGCAGTTTACTCGTATTCATTGTACTGGCTATCCAGTCTCGAAAAAAAATTATGTTTAAACGTCTCGTATCGGAACAAAAGTTGAAAACTCTTTCATTATAATCATCACTATCACTACATAGTTTAAAACAAAGTCGCTTTCACTGTCCCTATATCCCTATGTATGCTTAAATCTTTAAAAGTACGCAACGGATTTTGATGTGGTTTTTTTAATAGATAGACCCCCGAATACTGAAAGGCTACTTAATGTTAAGTGGCGCTTAAATTGAAATTTAAGTGTAGGCTTCAATAGAACACATACACTTAATGTCAATTTAAACGCCACTTAAGGTTAAGTAGCCTTTCAGTATTCGGGGGAGAGTGATTCAAGAGAAAGGTTTATATGTATAATACATGCATAATATAGTTGCGAAGCCGGGGCGGGTCGCTAGGTACCAATAAATTATTAAACAAAAAAAACTACAACATATTGACACACTTTCGTTATCAAAATATAGTTACGTAACGTCACAAAGCGTTAGTTTTATATCTCACGTGGTAGTTGGTAGCTTCTTGGCATTGACTAACATCATAGATTAAAAACCTTAAGCATAGTCGACTGTTTTCTCCCTGGATTATGACACTAGAGCAAATATTTTTGGTGCTTAAAACTTATAACTGCCATGACCATGCCCCTATTTTTTTTTTTTTTTTTTAATTTTTTTTTTTTTTTAATTTCTTTGATAATTAGAAAATGAAAAAAACCAAAACATAGGGGCATAGTCATGGCAGTTATAGGTTTTTTATCACAGTTGCTCATAAAGCGGATCTTATTAAACCGCTTTTAGGCTCATAATGCATTGTATTATACACGCGTGCGATAAAAAAAAATCCAACTAGTGCTAAAATAATACGCTATCCCGATATGTCAAATACGTATCTCACTGCTAATGACATATTAGGTACTTAGATGAAACATTCTTAATATTATACCTCAGAACAATAACTGGTTATACTGTTTTGATGTATAGAAAAAAGGTACAGTCAAAGAGTTTTTAAGCCTTGCTGGCTTAAAACTCTTTGTTGGTACCCTTTTTCTTCTTTTCAAAAGGTTGTCTCTAGAGTCTGATAACGAACGATAATTTTACGTGATAACGTCTTTGAAAATAATTAAAAATTGAGTTTTGTTTTTAATTTGTTTTTCTTTAGGTACTACATAAATATATTTTTTCCTTACCATTATATTGTTTTTAACTGCCGACGCAAAAACAAATGAAATAACCCTAAAAAAATATTATATTATGTCAGACGAGGCTGTATAGGTTCAAAGTATTTTGCCTAGCCTTTCGGGAATGTAATTAACAAAAAATAGTAAACATAACCTAAAATTCTTAAAAACTTTTTATTATTTTAACAAGTCTTTTTTTATTCGCAACTGTGATAAAAAACGTCGTACGATACAGGTGTGGATTGCTCATTCCATCTCGGCTTTTGCCACGCTCGCGTTCCGCTCGCGCGTCATAAACCGCCTCTATGGAATGATCAACTTTCCACACTTGTATCGCAATGTACTATTATGGCACAAAAATATTTGTGCTAGTGTCATTATCCAGGGAGGAAACAGTCGACTACGTTTGTATGGAGAGACCGCAGGTACCCTTTCACCTTAAGAAGTATGTTTAATTGTTTAGATTTAGTTTTCTGTTACCTTATTGACTTTTGTGCGTGTAGTGTAATTACAAAATAAAGTTATTTCTTTCTTTCTTTATTTCCACGTGGCTTTTCGTCTATAGCACATTTTCCGATACTTATACAAAACGAGAAATTTTGGTATTTGAAGGAAATGTGTATTTCAATATTTTTAAAGGCATTCTGGGAATCAGGAGTCAAAGTAATTATAAGTTTCGATCATTTAAAGAGTAAGGCAGTTTGATATTAAGGTTTTCCCGGACCATGACAAATTGAAATTTCGTCAAATTAGAGAAAAACTGGTTGCCTGTAAAGTCGGTATACGGGCGAAAGTTTTACGTGACAACAACTGTGCTCGAGTGGAAGGGACGCGTGCCTTTCACTTTTTATGTCTGTCTCTCTCGCTCTTAGGCGGGCTAACCATGCCCGCGTGCCTCTCACTCGCTCTCATTGTGAGCGCATAACGTGAGCGGAGCGTAACGCAGTTTCTTGAAGTGTCACCCGGCAAACCAATTTATAAAACGTTGTCACGTCAAAAGGCAAACATAACGACATAGTTTATTGAAACCTACTCAAAACTATGGGATTCTTTTTTCGCGGTGTAAGTATTTATTCGCCGTAATGCTTAATAGGAATCGGTATTTTCGCTATGGGTTTGACGACCCAGTTGGCAAAATGGTCACCATGCCGGACTGCCAGACACAGGGTCACGGGTTCGATTTTAACTTGTAAAAAAACCAAGTCTCGCAACCCAGTTCTACCGTAAAAAGTTGTGAGATCCATGTAATACCAAGTCGGTTAATTTATTCAGTCCCTATTAAAGGGACTTTCTGTCTAAGTTATTTCGTAGATTGACTTGGCAACCCAAATTGTTGGGTAAGTAGGTAGGTACTATACTCTATTTGTAAATCTCAGATCAAAAATGTAAACAATGGTGTTATCAGGGTAAAAAATACATCAAGCTTTGGTAGTTTTTTTAGGGAAGTGGAAATTAGGTTAAAAAAACAACTATGACCTCAATTTCGATTGCAAATAAAATCAATATGAAAAATGATTGTTTATTTTATATAAAACTAGCGACCCGCTCCGGCTTCGCCCCGCTATATTATGCATGTATTATACATATAAACCTTCCTATTGAATCACTCTATCTAATAAAAGAAACCGCATCAAAATCCGTTGCGTAGTTTTAAAGATTTAAGCATACAAAGGGAAATAGGGACAGAAAAAGCGACTTTGTTTTATACTATGTAGAGATAGTGATACCATGTAGTGATAGTGATCATTTTTTTAACAAAGTTATTACAATATTCAAATTTGAATGGCAGTTTTTTTTACACACTGGCAACAATTACAGCGGCTTCCAGCCTTTACGAAATGGCGTTTCTGTCAATATTTGACATTTCTTTGTTTACATTTTTGATCTAAGTTTTACAAATAGAGTATAGACAAAAATGACATAGTAACATAGTTTATTTATCAGTATAATTACGTAACGTGACAAAGCGTTAGTTTTTTATCACGTGTTAGTTGATATTTATGAAGGACGTCTACCTCTTGCCATTGGTTAAAATGGCTAATATCATAGATTTTATACAATTATTCGCAGAAACACGTTGTCTATATTTATCTATATATAAGTACTAGCGACCCGCCGCGGCTTCGCACGGCTATATTATGCATGTATTATACATATAAACCTTCCTCTTGAATCACTCTATCTATTAAAAAAACCGCATCAAAATCCGTTGCGTAGTTTTAAAGATTTAAGCATGCATAATAGGGATATAGGGATAGAGAAAGAGACTTTGTTTTATACTATGTAGAGAATAGTAGTGATAGTGATATATCACTACGTTAGTATAAAATAAAGTCACTTTTCGCCGTCCCTATTTCTTTTTGTATGCTTAGATCTTTAAAACTACGCAACGGATTTTAATGCGGTTTTTTTTAATAGATAGAGTGATTCAAGAGGAAGGTTTATATGTATAATATGATATATACATGCATAATATAGCCGTGCGAAGCCGGGGCGGGTCGCTAGTTATTCTTATAAAGAGGAAATATTTATACGTTACAAACAAAAAAAAAACTACTGGACCGATTTAGGTGAAACTTGGTATGAGGATACATTGATTCATTGACAGTAACACAGGCTACTTTTTATCCCAATATTCCCTCGGGATCGGGAGTTACGCGGGTGGAAGCCCGGAGCGCAGTTAGCACATAATTACAGACCCACCGTAGAGCTCCAAAACGGCTGTTATAAGAATGTTTTCAACACGAGCAAGATTCTAGACACCTGCTTTAGGTGAAGTTTAAAGTCTTCTAACTCATTAATTTATCAAACAAAAATTATTATAATGAAAACATTCCAATAATAGTAATTTTCTAACTCTATCGAGGGCTGCAATTATGCTATACACAATACTAAACAACAATCGATTGAGCTGTCTTCGAGTAATCGGTGACCGTATACATTTTGTGATAGTGACAGTATTTGTTGTTACAGCGGCAACAGAAATACGTTAAGTAATCTTTGAAAATTTCAACTAAGTATCTAGCTATCACGGTTCATGAGATACTGGTGACAGACAGACCTAGACGGACTGATTGAAGTCTTAGTAATAGGGTTTTTACCCTTTGGGTAGGTACGGAACCCTTAAATTGACATACTAACATACATAGTATCTTTATCAATCAATGTTACGTCACAAAGCGTTAGTATTATCTCACGTGTTTGTTGATATTATGAAGGACGTCGACCTCTAGCCATTAGCTAATGTGTAAGCCGTTGCCAGATTCACGTGGATATGTTAGATCATTTCGATATTATTATACAGGGTTATTGGTAATTATACTAGCAAGTCGTTGAGGGCTACTTCCATGCACCTAAACAAACAACTTTTGTTCTACGACTCTTGGAAAATTGATCTTTTTTTTTTAAATTTTGAAGTTAGGTTTACCTGAAAATCAGCTGTTCCATACACGGAGAGGTTATTAACCTTAATATTTCACTTATTTTTCAGGTTTTATTTACTGTTCTTAGTCTGAAAGACCTTTGTTTTAAAAAAATCTGCTGTTTTACGAATTTACATAACCTCAAAATGTTCATAGGTACTTACTTTTTATCGAATTTCCAAAAGTCTTGGAACAAAAGTTGTTTGTTTAAGTGTACAGAAGTAGCACTCAACTGCTTCCTAGTATAATTACCAATAACCCTGTATAACTAGCTTAGATTTACGGTTTCACACCCGTCGAGCAGTATTTTCGAACTTCAATATTAATTCGTCTAAGTAGGTATTACTTTTTCGTTTTTAAACAATTGAAATTATAAGTATTGGATCGCGGGTTAGCGAGGGTGAGGACTTAGACCAGAAAAAACGAAAAACCGTAAGATAAACCCTATAAATGAAAAAAGTTAGTTGTCTGTAAAGTCGGTTTACGGGGGATAATTTTACGTGATAACGTTATAAGAAAACTATGAAAAATTTGGGATTAATTTTTTCTTATTTATTTCCCTTAAATATTTTTTCCAATATACAGAGTTAAGCCGCTGAGGGCTACTTCTGTGCACCTTAACAAAAAACTTCTGTTCCATGACTTTCCTAGCAAATATTTACCATCATGCTACAATCTCATTGCAATTGTCCCATTTTTTTAAAGTGATTTGTTTTCAAATAAGGGACTAGCCACCACACGAATAAAAAAAATATATATTGGACTGAGACGGTATGAAAAGTAGAGTATGCACCTCGGGATAAAGCAAGTCTTCGTCTTGGGCGGCTTGAACCCCTCGCTTCACTCAGGACTCTACTTAACTCCCTCGCTTCGCTCAGGAGTTAACTTTAGACTCCCTCGCTCCGCTCGGGAGTTGACCCGAGGGTCCCTCGTTACACTCGGGGTTCAATATGCCACCCACAACATAAGACACGTTTAAATAATTTTACTTTGTAACCATTTTTATTGACATTTATAATTTCAATTCGTAATCTTTTAAAATTAACGATAACTTTAATAATAATGACCTTTTATAATAATCTTAATAAAATTTCGTTTGCCTGTAAGGTAGAATATAGAGATGCAATATGTTTAATTATGTCAACTGTACCACCTATATTCACGAATAAATGATTTATGATTTATGCCCTTGATGCATAATCTACTATTTTTTACTTCAAAGGTCATCGTTTGACCACTACCACACCTGCCTAATGGCGGTCTAAGATGTAACACGCGGTGTCTACAAGATACCAATTACGCCCGTTCTCGCTCGCAGACATTGACTCTCAGACGCTTTGTCTTGCCAAAACACGATGACGAAATCTTAGTGAAATACTGAAAACATTCTTTACAAGAAAATGTTGGTTAAAAATAAATAACCTACCGCCGTCTGCGTAGTACTTTAAATTGGTTCGATGATTTTACAATACAAAGGGCGGACTTGATAATAATAAATATTGTAGTTTCTTCTTTGAAAAAAAAACCAAGGAATTTTTGTCGTGATAACGTCTATTAAATTGATGGAACACCTGCATTCACAAAAAAGATGACGTCATGCGTCAGGTTCCGGGAACGCGTCATGTTATTGACGTTGCTGTTGCCACATGGTTGATCAAGGACCAGGACTGTAAGGTTTCATACAACGCTCTGTGATAAGTACACTAATACAAGCTTGACGCGCGTGTGTGCGTGACTAGGCTTGTGTTATGGTGACGAGTGACGAATAGATGACTTATGAAGAGGAAAAAATATACAAAAGGAATACAGGAAAAAGAAAATTTAGAAAAAAGAAAAAAAAACTCAAATTTTCATCGTTTTCATAGGAAGTAATCACGTAAAATTATCGTCCGTAAACAGACTATACAGACAACCATTTTTAACCGACTTCAAAAAAGGAGGAGGTTCTCAATTCGTCTGTATGTTTTTTTTTTTTTTGTGTATGTTACGCGATCATTCGAAGACGGCTCAACCGATTGAGATGATTCTTTTTGTGTTCGAAAAGTGATACCTCAGGGGTGGTCCCATAAAAATTTGGTGAGGATCTGATGAGAATCTTCGGAGTGATGAACAGAATTGCACCTCGAGAGTGCAGCAAATTGCTCAGTTTTCGATTTCCACCAGTAGATTTGGCACATAAACGAATAGTTACCGATAAATGGAATATCTGAAGCCACCTTCTCATCAGAAAACTCTTCAATCAGTTACGATTACAGGTTACAATTTGAAGATTTTAGTCGAATTTAGTCGCCGGACTGGGTTTGAATGAATTTTGATAGAGAACCCTATCTTAAATGAAGTTCTAATGAGGATCTTCGAAGTGATGAACAGAAATGCACCTCGAGAGTGCAGCAAATTGCTCATTTTTCGACTTCCATCAGTAGAATTGGCCCATAACCGAATAGTTACCGATAAATGGAATATCTAAAACCACCTTCTCATCAGAAAACTCTTCAATCGGTTACGATTACAGGTTACAATTTGAAGAATTTAGTCGAATTTAGTCGCGGGACTGGGTTTGAATTAATGTTGATAGAGAACCCTATCTTAAATGAAGTTCTGATGAGGATCTTCGAAGTGATGAACAGAATTGTACCTCGAGAGTGCAGCAAATTGCTCATTTTTCGATTTCCACCAGTAGAATTGGCCCATAAACTAATAGTTACCGATAAATGGAATATCTGAAACCACCTTCTCATCAGAAAACTCTTCAATCGGTTACGATTACAGGTTACAATTTGAATAAAATATTCGCTTTTGCCTCGCCGGACTGGGTTTGAATGAATTTTGATAGAAAACCCTATCCTAAATGAAGATCTGATGAGGATCTTCGGAGTGATGAACAGATCTGCACAGCGAGATTCAACAAATTGCTCAGGTTTCCATTTCCACTAATAGAAGTGGCCCATACACAAAAAGGATGAATGGGGCATCCGAAAACACCTTCTTATCACCAAACTCTTCAATGGGTTACGATTAGGTACAGGTTGCAATTTGAAGAAACAGTCGCTTTCGCCTCATGGAGTAGAATTTTCAGTGACAGTGGCACTAAAAATGGTTAAATAAAAAATAAATAAAAAATTTAAAAACCGACTTCAAAAAAACCTGAAAAGAAACTACGCAACGGATTTTGATGCGGTTTTTTTTAATAGATAGAGTGATTCAAGAGGAAGGTTTATATGTATAATACATGCATAATATAGCCGTGTGAAGCCGGGACGGGTCGCTAGTCACTACATAGTATAAAACAAAGTCGCTTTTTCTGTCCCTATATCCCTTTGTACGGTTAAATCTTTAAAACTACGCAACGGATTTTGATGCGGTTTTTTAATTAGATCAAGTGATTCAAGAGGAAGGTTTTTATGTATAATACATGCATAATATAGCCGTGCGAAGCCGGGGCGGGTCGCTAGTCTCTTATAGTCTAGGAAATAGCCTTGAAGGCCCATCTACTTAAATTAACTTCCAAAATATAGAAATATAAATAATAATGAATAAACTAGCTGTTATGTATTTTATATTTATTTCAAGAACACTTTATAAATAGCGGATGTAAGCATTAAGGAGCAAATAGGAGCCAACCGCAAAATGCCTGTCGCCTAAAACTAAACTTGTTGTATATTGTTTAGAATTTTTTTTGTTTATTGTTTTGTGTACCGTCTTTAGGTGACCCTATTTTCTTAAATCTACAGTGTTATTGATAATACTTACCAAACCAAGGGCCACTTCTGTACAACTTTTGTTCTACGACTTTTGGAAACTGATTTTTTAAAAAAAGGTCGTTCATACTCAGAACAATAGATAAAACTTCAAAAATAAGTAAAATTTTAAGGTTAATGACCTCTCCGTGTAATAAAGACCTGTTTTTCATAAACATAACCTCAAAATTTTCAAAAAAATATTCGAATTTTCAAAAGTCGTATAACATAAAGTTTAGGTGCACAGAAGTTGCCCTCAACAGCTTGCTAGTATAATTTCCAATAACCCTGTATAAAATAAATATAAAATTCAAAGTGCTGACTAACTAATAAGTCTAATAACTGTCGTTTCTAAGCTTATTCAAACTTAGAATCGCGCTCAATTGAGAACCTCTTCCTTTATAAGGTTCCGTACCCAAAGGGTCAAAACGTGACCCTTTAACTAAGATTCCACTGTCAGTCTGTCTGTTGCCAGACTATCTCATAAACGGTGATAGCTAGACAGTTGAAATTTTTACAGATGATGTATTTTTGTTGCCGCTATAACAACAAATACTAAAAAAGGTCGGTATACGGGCGAAAGTTTTACGTGACAATAACTGTGCTCGAGTGGAAGGGACGCGTACCTTTCACTTTTTATGTCTGTCTCTCTCGCTCTTAGGCGGGCTAACCATGCCCGCGTGCCTCTCACTCGCTCTCATTGTGAGCGCATAACGTCAGCGGAGCGTAACGCAGTTTCTTGAAGTGTCACCCGGCAAACCAATTTATAAAACGTTGTCACGTCAAAATACGCGACAAATTGAGAATCTCCTTCTTTTTTGAAGTCGGTTAAAAATTGGTTGTTAAGGCACCTTTTGTTCGCGAATCCCATTCGCAGTAATTCGCACTTGGCCGGTTTTAAATCATACCAAAATATTGGAAACGAACTCGTCTACAAACGGTACACACAATAACACTTATCAATAATTTTACGTGAAATATTAACAATTTTATCGGCGACAGGCATTTTTCGTTTGATTCCTATTTGCACCCTTAATTAGATTCCATAATTTAACAATTTATTTATTAATAAATTAAGTGGCTATTAAATACTTATTCATATAATAATTATTTTTAGAATACTAGATACCTACCTACTTACGTAATAAATATATAGGTAAGTATATCCAGAGATTAAAATTTAAAAAAAAACCGGCCAAGTGCGAATCGGACTAGCTGATGAAGGGTTCTATAACATTGTATTTAATCAGTACATAGTATAAAACAAAGTCGCTTTCCGCTGTCTGTCCCTATGTATGCTTAGATCTAAAACTACGTAACGGATTTTGATGCGGTTTTTTTAATAAATTAGATAGATAGAGTGATTCAAGAGGAAGGTTTGTATAATACGTGGATAATATAGCCGTGCGAAGCCGGGGCGGGTCGCTAGTTAAGTAATAACACATATAAATAACACCATAAAAAAAAACTGGTTGCCTGTAAAGTCGGTATACGGGCGAAAGTTTTACGTGACAACAACTGTGCTCGAGTGGAAGGGACGCGTGCCTTTCACTTTTTATGTCTGTCTCTCTCGCTCTTAGGCGGGCTAACCATGCCCGCGTGCCTCTCACTCGCTCTCATTGTGAGCGCATAACGTCAGCGGAGCGTAACGCAGTTTCTTGAAGTGTCACCCGGCAAACCAATTTATAAGACGTTGTCACGTCAATAATTTCACGTATTATTTTCTGTTTTCAGTATGGGTTCACTACGCTAGACCAAAACACGTTTCCACTTGTTACATTTTAACTATGACGACTCACCATAAGCTAAATTGAACTAAGCTTCATTATGACAAATTATATTTTATGACACCGATGCATCATTTCACCTATAAATGTTGTTATAGCGGCAACAGAAATACATTTTTGAAAATTTCAACTGTCTAGCTATCACGGTTCATGTGATACAGCCTGGGGTGACAGACAGACAAACATGGTCCCATTTTTTTTCGTTTTTTAATACGTTTCCCAGTTGACACAATGGTCACCATGCCGGACAACCAAACATAGGGTTGCGGGTTCAATTCCCGCCTCAGACATGTATTTATGCTTAGATATTTGTCTGTGGTCTGAAGGCCAATTCTCGTAAATATATATATATTTTTTTTCAATTACATTTCAATATCATTTCGATTGCATTTCGATCACAAATAATACCCTTAAAGTAGCTCAAAATACCCTCAAAGTTAGCTTTTTGTAAAAAAAAACTGACTTTGATGATATCTTTTGCAATCGAAATGCAATCGGGATGATATTGAAATGTAATTTTAACAATGTTATTTACGAGAATTGCCCTTCTGGTTGTTTAGCTATGTATTTTATGTATTTATTTACAAAAAAAAGGTACTTATATAAGTAGTATATGAGTTGTCTAGCACCCATAACACAAGTGTAGTTACTTAGCTTGGGGCTAGATGGCAATGTGTGGAATGTCCTGCAATATTTATTTATTATTATGTGATCTGTGTACAAAATGTATTAGGCATCCAAATGAATCATTTTTTTGACTTTGACTTTGACCCCTTTGGGTGCGGAACCCTAAAAATATCCTGCTTATATGAAATGTTATTATCAATTGAAATAAACGGGTTATCGTACGAGAGGGAACGACTGTCAGTGTCTCAGTCGACCTCTGACCTATGCTATTCCATCTAATATGGTACGTGCGGCTAATAAGGGCCACCTACCGCCTTAATTAAAAACTAAATATTTCGGAAAAATACGAAAATCTATTTAAAAACAAGTTAATACATTTTGGGAGGTACTGACGCTATCTCCATACAGACGTAGTCGACTGTTACCTCCCTGGATAATGACACTAGCACAAATATTTTTTTGCAATAAACTTGTTACTGCCATGACCATGCCCCTATGTTTTGTTTTTGAAGTGAAAACTTCTTTAGCGGCGTTGAGCACTTTTTCTGTAATGGGTATAAAATCTTAAACTCGCGTCAGGACACGTGACCTGATCGAAAAAGCGTAAGACGGATGGAGAGTAGACAGCTATCCCCTCTCTACGGCGCGGCGAAAATGTATGCCTGGGCCTACTGTTTTTAATTTGGCTGTGAGTGTATTAAGACGTACATATGGTATTTTTTAACGGACGACTATTGACGGACGCAAATGTCGGACGACAAATGTCGGACGACAAATGTCGGACGACTATTGACAGACGACAAATGTCGGACGACTATTTGTCGGACGACTATTGACGGACGACAAATGTCGGACGACAATTTGTTGGACGACAAATGTCGGACGACAATTTGTTGGACGACAAATGTCGGACGACTATTGACAGACGACAAATGTCGGACGACTATTTGTCGGACGACTATTTGTTGGACGACAAATGTCGGACGACTATTTGTCGTCCGACTATTTTTTTTTTTTTTCATATAAAACTCTTTTTGCGTATGTTCTCGCGACATATGAGATTTTACACAGATATACAGTTTTCACTTCTGCCTGCACTCCCGGAGTGCGCTGTTTTTTTTTTTTATAGGTTCTAAGCAACCAAAATATTTGCTCTAGCTAGTGTCATTATCCAGGGAGGAAACAGTCGACTACGTTTGTATGGAGAGAGCGCCGGTCATTTCACCTTAATGTCAATCTTAAAAAAAACATTCGTTTAAATATAAATAAATATTGCAGGACATTCCACACGTCGCCATCTAGCCGCAAGTTAAGTAACTACACTTGTGTTATGGGTGCTAGGTAACGGATATACTGCATATAATTTTAAAACTTCGCAACGGATTTTGATGCGGTTTTTTTTAATAGATAGAGTGATTAAAGAGGAAGATTTTTAGATATAATACATGCATAATAGGGTGATTCTACAGACCCGAAAAAACGCTGTCCGGAGCTAAAAACTACCCGAAATATTAAAATTTTACTGTTTGATATTTTTTTTATGTTAGTTTAATGTATAATCTAATTGGCGCAAAATAATATTAGTGTCTAATCTTATTAGAAAAAGTCTAAAAAAATCCCCAAAGCCTTAAAAATTGATAACTCTGGCGCGTCCTGGCTACTTTTTTTCGCAAACCTAGCAGCTAAACACCTAGATGTAAAGGTAATCTAAGATATCAAAGTAATCTGATCGTTAGAGGGATAATTGATGATTCACCATAAAATATTTCATACTTGTAACTACTATAGTTTTGTTTTAAATGAGAGCCGAGTGTTTGTCCGCGGTCAACCACTGATTCCACTGGCACGCCAAAAAACGAAGCGTAAGTCACTAGCCGAACGTGGTAGAAGTGTGTGAATAAGTTAAAACGCGAGAACTAGTCGTGCTTTAGACATCGAGGAGGGTGCCACTTGGCTCGTTGCTCCACCACGGATTTGGCGAAGGCAAACGTTTGATAACCCTGGTTTTGGTTCAGGATGTCTTTGATTACTCTGGCCGCATTAAAAAATACTAAATCTTATTTTAGAGTTTATTAAATTTAGTAAAAAGATCTAGTTTTAGGATCTTTATTTAGCGTTTTCATAGTTTTTATGATAGCCATACACTTTCCGAGATAATCGCAGAAAACATAATCGTTTTGATTACACTGGCTATGATTGCCCTGGTATTTTGCCCAGGTAATCAATGTTTTCATGGTTTGACGTGCTTTTTTTACTCTCGTGCTGCGTTATAATTATGAATATTGTTTGTTTGAACAATCTGGTCATAAAACTACATTTTTTTGGGTTTCGTAGCTGAATATTATGAATAGAACACTTATAAGATCACTCGATCGTCCGTTTGTTTGTCATTAGTTAAAGAGGTTTTCCATACTTAAATAAAAAAAATTAAATGGCACTCGGGGACTGGTGCGGTAAAGCTATTGCATCTTGCGAGCTTCGTACAGTCGTACCATATACATACACGTTAAGCGAACGCTCGCCCGAGCTACATGGTAGGCGGAATGGGGGGTGTTAGGTTTTATTTTCGTTACGGAATTTCTTGATTCAGTCGCCGCGATCAAAGCCCGCGATAAAAGCTATGCATGACTTAAAAATAATAGTTAGCTTCAAATTAACCTTAGATTATAATACACGGTTCAATAGTTCAACTCTTTTAAATAAGTTCAATAGTGGACCTTTTGTACCCCTACACCAATCAGAGTCGATCGAATAAAACCAATATGACATTATTTTTTCAAAAACGAATGTTAACAATTATCTTTGTATGATTCTAAAAAATATTTCACTGATTATGTTTTTCTGCAAATTATCTACAAAATATCTAAAACTCTATCAATTCAATAAAAGCTATGCAATAGCTTAAAAAAACCGCATCGAAATCCGTTGCATAGTTTTAAAGATCTATAAGCATGCATAGGGACAGACAGCGGAATGCGACTGTGTTTTATACTATATAGTGATAATGTTGATAATTAAATCCCATCTTCATTTCCAAAACAAACTTATCTAAATATTTCTTAAACACAAAAATAGAAAAAATAAAATAACAATAATAACAATTACCCAACCCTAATCAAAAAGACCCCTCCCCAACGTTCCCGGTGCAAAGCTGGACAATATGCAGGCAGCGTTACCCCGCTGAACCGCTATCGACAGCCTTTGCATCAGGAACGCCCCGGAACGCGGATCGAACCCCCTGTCTCGGAGGCGACGCGCGACGGCCAATCTCCTTCACAAAAGCCAAACCCTCGGCCCCCCAACTCCCAGACGTTTCGACCGCCAATGGCACAAAAATATAGTTCTGTGCAAGCGGAGCATACTTCGAGTGCTTACTCCCTGCAGCAGTTTCGGCAGCCGCACCGGCCACTCTTGCCGTGAGAGGCAGATGACTCACCGCGAACGTATTGACGCAAGTTGCGTCCCATATGAGACATCTGCCCCTACGCCATGGAACGAGGGTCAACCCATCGGGACGCTTGCCATCCGTGCGACTGAGGCCGACTGAGACTGAGGAGGATAATTAAATTGCATTTTTTTAAGATCCTATGAGTATGGTTTAAACAGTTACTATAATTCAGTAAATGAGCTCATTTTGGTTTATAAGTATTATGCAAACATCAGTTTAAAAAAAAATTGACTCCCCTGTCACTATTTTTGATCCCCCTGTCTACCAAAATTTTAAATATTCTATATCTTCGAAACGGATGAACTAAAACTGATGCCTATTCGATTAAACTGTTTAAAATTAAGTTAAATTTCATGGTTCATTATTATATTAAAATTTATAATATTCCATAAAATAAAAAGTGCAAAGGGAATCAACCGTAGAATGCCATTTTGTAGAATCACCCAATACAGCCGTGCGAAGCCGGGGCGGGTCGCTACTATACTTAAAATACATATAGAAACAACCAGACCACAGACAAATATCTAAGCATAAATACATGTCTGAGGCGAGAATCGAACCCGCAAGCCTGTGTTTGGCAGTCCGGCATGGTGACCATTGCGCTAACTGGGTCGGAGAAAATCGGTGTGTAAACAAATTGTGGTAAGGCCTCTGTCGTGTCAATGTCAACTAATAAAATTGACCTTTGTACTTCTGTTTTTCACAATTAGACCCGGAGTAGGCTTGTCCGACACCTACTACCCTCTCACTGAGCTGAGAGGGTAGTAGGTGTTGGACAAGCCATGTCCAGAGGAGAGAACTTGTCGATAAGTACTTCTAAAGCCAACTATATGCCGCGGGTTTCATCACGATGTTTTCCTTCACCGTAAGAGCAATGTCAATTAGGGCACATACATTTTTCTTAAGAGGAAAGGGTACTGGGGGCTCTCTCCATACAAACTATTACAAACGTAGTCGACTGTTTTCTACCTGGAATGACACTAGATCAAATATTTTTGGTGCAAAAAACTTATACTGCCATGCCTATGCCCCTATTTTATATTTATTTTTTATTTTTTAGTCGTAATTTCTATGATAATAAGAAAATGAAAAAAAAAATAGTGGCATAGTCATGGCAGTTACAGGTTTTATGGCACAAAAATATTTGTGCTAGTGTCATTATCCAGGGACGAAACAGTCGACTACGTTTGTATGGAGAGAGCGCAAGTGCCCTTTCACCTTAAAAAAAATTCATCGGTGCACGGCCGAGATTTTAAACCTCCGGAATGAAGGTCGAGGTATCTGCCACTAAGCTAACATCGCTCCAAGTTGAATCGTTTGTTTGACCGAGTGAGTAATCAACTCGTTGTAACGCCTGTATTAGTTCGAAGGGAAATGCTTACAGTTTGTACACTCAACCCCGCTGAGAATGTATGGGACGTACTTGGACAATTGAATTCAAAGAATCTAGCGAAGTTTTCGAAAACATGTGAAATTCCTACCATTGTTCTTGTTCTTAAAGCTAGTTGTTTTATAAGCATCCTTCAGTCTGTGTGACTATAATGGGTGGTAAATAAACCGTAGCCAAAGTAAGTAGTGCTACTTAGTAACTATACTTAGTTTCGGTAGCGTAGCAAGGGGGTGGACCGCCCTGGGCGAAATTAGAAGGGCGGCAAAATTTTGACAAAAAAAAATTGTAAAATAGCTCTTACCCACTTGCACATGTTAAAAAAATAAATATTGCTGACATTTCACACCTCGCCATCTAGCCCCAAGCTAAGTAACTAGACTTGTGTTATGGGTGCAAGACAACGGATATACTGCTTATATACTTTTTTCTTTTGTAAATATTTCATCAACTGCATCGCTATAGCGCCATATTAAAAATGTATGAAGAAACCGCCAGGCGGTCAGCTCTGCCAGCTGAGAGGAATACTAATTTATATAATACTAGCTGCCCTACGCGGTTTCACCCGCGTAACTCCCGATCCCGTGGGAATATCGGGATGTAAGCTATCCTATCTCTCAAGTTGGATCGAACTGCACATGGTGTGCGAATTTTATTATAATCGGTTAAGTGGTTTAGGAGTCCATTGAGGACAAACATTGTGACACGAGATTTATATATATTAAGATTAGTTTTGTTATATTATTAGTTCTGTTAATACAGTTGTTGCAAATCACTCGTCGCCCCGCAATCCTTACATGGTTTTAAATCAAAGTATTTTTCGCTCAATTCTTTCGTTACGTTTTCTCTCACGAATACCAACATTATTATTTTTATGACGTCAAACGGGCAGCAAATTGTCTACATTATTCTTTTTATGACATAAAAAGGGCGGCAAATTGTCTACATTTTTCTTTTTATGAAGTCAAAAGGGCGGCAAATTATGACTCCGCCACGGGCGACAGTGACCTACGCTACGCCACTGCTTAGTTTGGCTAAAATAACAACTTGCATTGTGGTAATATTTTTGAACAAAATTCTTCAAATTGTATCGCATAATCGTTATTCATTGAGGAGTTTGGGATGAAAAGGTGGTTCCAGATACTTCATCAATCTTAACCTATTGTTTACTAGAGATCTTGAAAACTGAGCAGTTTGTTGCTCACTCGAGGTGCATTTCTTTTCATCATTCCGAAGATCCTCATCAGATCCTCACTAATTTTTTATAGGACTACCCCTGAGGTATCCCCTTTCTAACATAAAAATAATCATCTCAATCGGTTGAGCCGTCTTCGAGTAATCGGTGATCATACATAAAAAAATACAGTTACATGCGCGCGCATCTTACAATTTCACTCTCGCAGCTTCAACCTGTTTTACTTTTGTGTTACGCAGCTGCAACATGTGACTTTTGTGTTACAGATGCGCGCGCATCTTACAATTTCACTCTCGCAGCTTCAACCTGTTTTACTTTTGTGTTACGCAGCTGCAACATGTGACTTTTGTGTTACAGATGCGCGCGTATCTTACAATTTCACTCTCGCAGCTTCAACCTGTTTTACTTTTGTGTTACGCAGCTGCAACATGTGACTTTAATGTTACAGATGCGCGCGCATCTTAAAATTTCACTCTCGCAGCTTCAACCTGTTTTACTTTTGTGTTACGCAGCTGCAACATGTGACTTTTGTGTTACAGATGCGCGCGTATCTTAAAATGTCTCTCTCATCATATTTATAACGCGCCTTATATCAAGAAGTATACGTGTCGAATTAAGAACCTCCTCCGTTTTTTTTTCGTCGGTTTAAAAACTAAATCACTATCACTACATCACTACGTAGTATTGACGACCTCTGTGGCGCGTCGTGCGAACACCCGACTGCGACGCAGAAGGTTGCGGGTTCGATTCCCGCCGGGAACAAGTATTTATGCTGACCATAAATTCTTGTTTCTGGTTCTGGGTGTTTCCTATATGTATAATATGTATATATTTACAAAAAAAAAAAAAAAAAAAGTATATAAGTAGTTTATCCGTTATCTGGCACCCATAACACAAGCATTAAGTTGCTTAGCTTGGGGCTGGATGGCGATGTGTAATATGTCCTGAAATATTTTTTTTTTTTTTTGTAGTATAAAACAAAGTCGCTTTCTCTGTCCCTATATCCCTTTGTATGCTTAAATCTTTAAAACTACGCAACGGATTTTGATGCGGTTTTTTTTAAAAGATAGAGTGATTCCAGAGGAAGGTTTATATGTATAATACATGCATAATATAGCCGTGTGAAGCCGGGACGGGTCGCTAGTATATTATAAAGTAGAAAGATTTTGTTGTTTGTTTGCATTAAATAAAAATAAATTTTCATTATATTCAATTTCATTGAACAGGCTTCGAAACTACTGGACCGATTTATATGAAACTTGGTATGAGGATACATTGATTCATTGACAGTTTACTTTTTATCCCGATATTCCCACGGGATCGGGAGTTACGCGGGTGAAACCGCGAGGCGATGCTAGTATAGTATAAGTCACATACATAACTCGTATCAAGGTGGAAGGTCGTGAAGCCATAGAAAGGTATTGCGTTGTTATCTATATCTTATATTAGATATAAACCTCCCTCTTTTATTTACAATTCTACTGGTGGAAATCGAAAACTGAGCAGTTTTCTGCACTCTCGAGGTGCAATTCTGTTCATTACTCCGAAGATCCTCATCAGATCTTCATCCAATTTTTATGGGACCACGCACACGTGGATCTGATGATACTATTTTTGTTTGAAAGGGAATAACTCACAAGTTATCCTCTTTCAAACAAAAATAGTATCAAAACTAAAATTCCAAATCGGTCCAGGCGTTTTCGAGTAGGTACCTAATCAGCGAACATACTTACATAAAATAAAATAAAAAATGGGTGCGTGTACTTATGTACGCGCGTGAGAAGTTATACTTCTTTGGCATTATTAAAAAAAAAAAAAAAAAACTCGTCCGACAAAATACTCGTCCGACAAAAAACTCGTCCGGCAAAAAACTCGTCCGACAAAAAACTCGTCCGACAAAAAACTCGTCCGGCAAAAAACTCGTCCGACAAAAAACTCGTCCGACGAAAAACTCGTCCGACAAAAAACTCGTCCGACAAAAAACTCGTCCGACAAAAAAACTCGTCCGACAAAAAACTCTGGACTGGAAAAGGATTGTCAACACAATCAATAAAGTTCAATTTAGATTTAAACAACTTCTCCCGTGAGAATTTTGTGTGACGTGAGAATTTTGTGTGACGCTTTTGTAAAATTTCACTCTCATCATTTTTTCATAACGCGCCTAAAGAAGTATAACTTCAAAAACAGCGCACTCCGGGAGTGCAGGCAGAAGTGAAAACTGTATATCTGTGTAAAATCTCATATGTCGCGAGAACATACGCAAAAAGAGTTTTAGATGAAAACGTTACAAAAAAAGTCGGACGACAAATAGTCGTCCGACATTTGTCGTCCAACAAATAGTCGTCCGACATTTGTCGTCTGTCAATAGTCGTCCGACAAATAGTCGTCCGACATTTGTCGTCCAACAAATAGTCGTCCGACATTTGTCGTCCGTCAATAGTCGTCCGTTAAAAAATACCATATGTACGTCTTAATACACTCACAGCCAAATTAAAAACAGTAGGCCCAGGCATACATTTTCGCCGCGCCGTAGAGAGGGGATAGCTGTCTACTCTCCATCCGTCTTACGCTTTTTCGATCAGGTCACGTGTCCTGACGCGAGTTTAAGATTTTATACCCATTACAGAAAAAGTGCTCAACGCCGCTAAAGAAGTTTTCACTTCAAAAATGAAACAATAAAATGATATACCTCATCATCATCTTCCTAGTAAATTTCGACTTCAGCGACTGGTATTTGCAAATACTATCATCACTATCACTATCACTATCACTACATAGTATAAAATAAAGTCGCTTTCTCTGTCCCTATGTATGCTTAAATCTTTAAAACTACGCAACGGATTTTGATGCGGTTTAAATAGATAGAGTGATTCAAGAGGACGGTTTATATGTATAATACATGCATAATATAGCCGTGTGAAGCCGGGGTGGGTCGCTAATATAAAATAAAGTCACTTTTCGCCGTCCCTATGTCCCTTTGTATGCTTAAATCTTTAAAACTACGCAACGGATTTTGATGCGGTTTAAATAGATAGAGTGATTCAAGAGGAAGGTTTATATGTATAATACATGCATAATATAGCCGTGCGAAGCCGGGGTGGGTCGCTAATATAAAATAAAGTCACTTTTCGCCGTCCCTATGTCCCTTTGTATGCTTAAATCTTTAAAACTACGCAACGGATTTTGATGCGGTTTTTTTTAATAGATAGAGTGATTCAAGAGGAAGGTTTATATGTATAATACATGCATAATATAGCCGTGCGAAGCCGGGGTGGGTCGCTAGTATACCTATAAGTAAAGGAAAAATATAAATTAAAATTAAAATTTTCATTATTTCAGACGTTATCACGTAAAATTATCGTCCGTAAACAGAATTCAGACAACCATTTTTTTTTCTATTAAAATTTTAATGTATTTCAACATTAATGACATAGCAAGAGTTAAAAATAGATATAATGAAGTATGTAATCATGATCAATAATCAGTAAGTAGGTGTGTTTGTATGTAGGCAAGTAATTGGACATATCCTGCGTTTTACTACTTTACCTATCTTGGAATGCCACTTCTAGGCATCTAGACTTGTAATTCGACGCTATCTAGGTCTCTATAGGGTTATTAGTTATTGACCGACCGAGCGAAGCGTCTCAGCTTCAACCACTTTCAAGTAAACCTACTAAAACAACAAATAAGTATATATATATACTTATACTAATATTATAAAGAAGTAAAGTTTGTGTGTTTGATATTTGTTAAATTGTAAGGAGTAATCTCGGGATCTACTGAACCGATTTTAAAAATTCTTTCACCACTTTCCACATTATTGCTGAGTGTCTAGGTTATATAAAAGACCAAAAAATAAAAAGGCTTTTACATGGTAGTCCGTTTTGCAAAGTGAATCGGAGAAAAAACGGTCGAATGAAAGCGTTTCTTACGAACGCTGCCTTAACTATGAAAGATATATTTTTGAGTTCTAGAGAAAAGATGTGGAGCTTGAAAATGCCTACGAAAAAGTCAACGACAGCATATGTCTAACTTTTATATTTAAGTTACAAATAGTACATTGTTATCCTAGGTGTGAAAGTCACTCATTACAAGTCGCGAGACGGAGTTTGGCGCCCGAGCGTAGCGAGGGCGCTAATAGTTCGAGGGACTTAATGAGTCTTTCACCCGAGGTAAACACTGTGCTTTTCATTACGAATAATACATAAAATTCTTCCTAACAACGAGAGTGAATGAGACTATGAGACTCCATACCACATGAGTAGGTACTCATGTGTCCATACTACCTGATCCTCTTACAAGGTTGGGACCAAAGAGGTTATACATTATGTAGTGTTTTTTTTAGGTTTCTGCTATTTGTATTCAATACTTAAATACGGCGGTACTTACCGAAGAAATTTTTATTAATGAGTTAATCCAACACTGGGAAATTACGCGAAGTCCGTAGATTTAACTTATAGTTTTTGTAACACGGTTTGTCTAGAAAATGTTATTTACACAAAATACACAATCATAAATAAAAACCAGATTAAACTCAACACAAAAACATAATAAAATAACAAAAATGTGCCACGTGGTCACGCATGGTCAATAATGGTCATAGGTCGCTTTGACCATTTTCGTCTTTACATTTATTTTATTAAATAAGATATCTTGAACTAAATATACCTACTTGAATTTGATTACTGAGAAAAAAGTTACTAAGTACTAAACTCTGGCAGTATGCATGAGCCGAACCAAGCCATAATTATTATTCTTTGGTGTAAAAAAAAAAGCAAGGAGGTTAGGTTTTTGAATTTCCTAATGCGTAATGATACTGATACTGGCTACATACAGATTGCACAAGTCGTGCGAAGCCATAATTTGACATGACAGCTGTCAGTGAAAGCGAAAAGCCCTAGGGCTGGAAGTTTTATTTTCTACACGCTCTTCAGGCATATTTAGACCTACTTTCGGAGTATGAGTAATGAAAAAGTATTTTTTTTAAATATTAGTATAGATAATTTAATTTATTAACATTATGCCCAACGAAGTGGGCACGGGTCAGCTAGTAAGTACTAAAAATAGAATATAATAGTAGTGGACCCTTCGTGCGCGAGTCCAACTCGCACTTGGCCGGTTTTTATATCAAAATATATTCGCTCGCTTAACTATTTCGTATTCTTAAAACTTTACAAAAATTAACTACAAAATTAGACAAAACTGATCAAAGGTTGTTGCTATTCAAAAATCAATTAAAACTCGATAATTTATGCTCTAGTTTTGGTTAATTGAATACAATGGACAAATACGTTCCTAAATAAAATAGAAAATATGACTCATCAAGATATATCTGAAACTAAGCTACTAGTCTGAAATTTTGCATGGGGGTTCCTTTAGGACGTAGGGGAGCATGAAGGCCCTGTGAAACTGTAAATTTCCATACAAAAAGCGGTAACGTTCCCCCCCCCCCCCCCCCCATAAACGAAGTCCGATTTTGATAATTTTTGAAAATGTTCTAGATCTAATGGAAAACTAGGTTTAACCGTTTTTATTTTAAAGAAATATTGCCTAAGACAAAAGTTATTAGTATCTGAATATAATATGTATATTTTTGACTTAAAAACTTCATCGAGCGTTTCAATTGTTTTAATAGACTAAACTGATATACCAAAAAAAGAAAACGTATAAATCTCTACATATAATAAATTCGAAGTTTTGGAAGTAAGCGTTCTACGTCCATAATGATCTTAGCACTATAGAATTCGCTAACCTTATATAGCTCCGGTAGAAAAAAATCTTGCATGCGCGATTCAGGTTTTCTTAAATTTAGAAAATCACAAATTAGTTGATTATTCTTTTTGTTCTGCTTAAAAATTTTGTACACTTATGTATTTTAAGAATACATAGCAATATACACATTTTTTAACTAGAAAATAAAGTAATTAATTTAATAAGATATTTTTTTTAATTTCAAGTAACTAGCGCCATCTCTTCGTTTTCGCGAAACTACCATTCATCTCAGAAAATGTTGATTTTATTTGTTTACCTTTGTTTGTGCAGTCTAATTTCGGGAACTAGGAAACAGATTTTAACATAATCTTCACGAATGTGTTCAGAAAATATCAGAAGAGGTTTAGGTATTTCAAGTAGATTTATGTTACTAATTAAAAGTTGATATTTCTTGGCGTAAAAAATAAACCATAATATTTTTGCATGAAAACGTACAGAACGTAGGGATGATGTCAAAATTGTCAGTTTGACATACGGAAAGAAGCATCTAGCGCCATCTCTTTTTTATTTATAATTTTATTATGGCTTCGCATTATTACTATCGTGCATATAGCCAGTGTCGCGGTCAAAGAAAATTAAATCCAATGCAGGAGCGTTTTTTGAATTTGGAACATTACAACGCTCCAGCAATTTTGTATGAACATGTGTATGAAGCGGCGTGCTGGGGTTATTAAAAACTTAAATACTCTTTGATTGGATCTCTTTTATCAAAGTACTAGCGACCCGCCTCGGCTTTGCACGGCTATATTATGCATGTATTATCTTCTTATCTATATCTATACATATAAAATCCTTTGTCCTGACTGACTGACGGATCATCGCACAGCCTAAACCGCTGATCGTAGAGACTTTAAACTTGGAGGGTGTGTTCTTTGTATGACGTAGGCATCCGATAAGAAAGAATTTTCCGAAATTCTATCCCTAAAGGGGTGAAAAAGGGGGGCAAAGTTTGTATTGGACAACGTGATTCCTTAGTCCAATCTATTTCAAATTCTGCATAAACATTCTTTAACAGAATTAATGGAACACGTGTTTCGTATTTTATTGAAATTCATTCCCTAACGGGGTTAAAAAGGGGAAGAAAGTTATTTTGGGAGTGATTTGCTTCGAAGTTGATATCAATACTCTTTAGTGCTTTTGATTAGATTGGTAACATACTCATTAATCTATGATTGGTAAGACGTCACTTCAAGCTGACAGCGTTAACGTAAAACCTAAGAGGTTGAAAACTTCGAACATTGAACTGAAAAAGGTGTCTTGCCATTTAGTACTGGGAACTTGACATAGTATTTTTTTTTTGCGCGATACGTTTGCTAATACCTGTCGATAGAGGACATTACGGCAAATGAAATATGCCTTTACACCAAATCTCATAGGTGTCTCGGAAATGGGGTACGGTATTTGACCAAACGTTATGACTAAGATTTTATCAAAAGTGCGCTGTGCACAAATAATGCTTTCTAACCAAACTTCTAAACCATCTCGGAGACGGGATATTTGTTAAAACATAGAACTGTTATAGGATAGCCACTGAATCACTTAAAACTCTATATTTTTATTAGGATACGCCAAAATTACTCTCTGCGCAACTGTTCAGCCCTACCTAATAATAAAATTTTGAACAATTTGCCAAAAGTCACATTTCCCAAAGTTAGTAGATACTAATTATTAAGTAATTTAAAAGAAATATCTTTTGTTATGAATACGAAAATACCTAAACAAATGAATAGGACTTTTACACCTTTTTCATTTTTAAAATGGACAGGAAAGTGATCTTATAAGGGTTCCTTTTTTACCTTTTAAGGTACGGAACCCTAAAAACACAAAAGATGACTATGATAGATAGGTAATTACTAATTAGCACGATATGATTAAAGATTTACTCATGTGGTAATCGTAGAGTTTTGTGCATTATTGGCTCTGTGTTAGAAAGACAGAAATAGAAGAATTCATTTTTTTGGTTTAGAACTTTAGGTACTTAGACGTATAGCCCATTTTGGATCCCATCCCAAGAGAATTGGGTGCACCCGAGGTTTTCGTGTTCCAAGTTAAAATACATCTCATTCAAAATCTATCTTCTCTATACATATAAAATTCTTTGTCCTGACTGACTGACGGATCAACGCACAGCCTAAATCGTAGAAACCTGAAACTTGTAGGGTGTGTTCTTCGTATGACGTAGGCATCCGATAAGAAAGGATTTTACGAAATTAATTACCTACCGGGTTTAAAAAAGAGTAGAAAGTTATTTTAGGCGATTTGCTTCGACTCGAACTCCTTAGTGCTTTTGATTAAATTAAGTAAGTACATTTTATTTTGACACACATGTTTCAAACTCAATCTAATTTGAAATCAACAAAAAATAATCCTATTTTAACTATTTTCGACTCCTGCGCGGACGAAGTCGCGGGCAAAAGCTAGTCTAGAATAAGATGCAGTGAATTAAATGAGACCAAATTTATTTAATTTTGTGATAAATTAGGGTAAAAACGTAGGCAATTACGTCCGAACTTAAACTCTATCTATCGCACGATATGGGTCATTTTTGAAATTAATATCAGACGAAATGACAGAAAGACGCATTTTTCTTTAAAAATACTTACATATTTTCAGATAGCCAAGTGCAGGCCATGTAGTACTTTAAAAAATCATTATTTTATCAATGTTTTTCTATGACGTTATCACGTAAAATTATTGTAAACCAACTTTACAGACAACCAATTTTTGAAGTGAAAACTTCTTTAGCGGCGTTGAGCACTTTTTCTGTAATGGGTATAAAATCTTAAACTCGCGTCAGGACACGTGACCTGAAGGCCAATTCTCGTAAATAACATTGTTTAAATTACATTTCAATATCATTTCGATTGCATTTCGATCACAAATAATACCCTCAAAGTAGCTAAAAATACCCTCAAAGTTAGCTTTTTTTAAAAAAAAAACTGACTGAAGGTATTTTTTGCAATCGGAATGCAATCGAAATGATATTGAAATGTAATTTAAACAATATTATTTACGAGAATTGGCCTTCTGATCGAAAAAGCGTAAGACGGATGGAGAGTAGACAGCTATCCCCTCTCTACGGCGCGGCGAAAATGTATGCCTGGGCCTACTGTTTTTAATTTGGCTGTGAGTGTATTAAGACGTACATATGGTATTTTTTAACGGACGACTATTGACGGACGACAAATGTCGGACGACTATTGACGGACGACAAATGTCGGACGACTATTTGTCGGACGACTATTGACGGACGACAAATGTCGGACGACAAATGTCGGACGACAAATGTCGGACGACAATTTGTTGGACGACAAATGTCGGACGACTATTTGTCGTCCGACTATTTTTTTTTTTTTATCTAAAACTCTTTTTGCGTATGTTCTCGCGACATATGAGATTTTACACAGATATACAGTTTTCACTTCTGCCTGCACTCCCGGAGTGCGCTGTTTTTTTTAACCTTCGAGGTATGGAACCCTTTGAACCGAAGATCGCTTTGAGCGATAAGGCCGCCCTTTGTAACACCTAGACTTAAGCTTTGTTTTTTATATTTTATGTAATTCAAAAATGGTGTTTGCAAGTATTTATCAATTTAACTAACCCTAAAAGGTTTCTTGAAATAAAGAGCTGTAGAATCTGTGAGAATCACTATCACTACATAGTATAAAATAAAGTCACTTAGCCGTCCCTATGTCCCTATATCCCTTTGTATGCTTAGATCTTTAAAACTACGCAACGGATTTTGATGCGGTTTTTTTAATAGATAGAGTGATTCAAAAGGAAGGTTTATATGTATAATACATGCATAAATAGCCGTGTGAAGCCGGAGCGGGTCGCTAGTTAATAATATAATGTTTTATCTATATATGTATATTTCAGACGATGGTGCGTCTCGTGCTTCTGGAGCACAGCTACCGTGTTACTGCACAGGTTGATGACAGCACCTTTACAGCCTATCACAGGTAAAAAGCAGTACGACTTGCACTTGCCCGGTTTTGAAAAAAAAGCCGTTACTTTTAAATCACCTTAAGGTGAAAGGGTACCGGCTTTCTCTCCATACAAACGTAGTCGACTGTTTCCCTCGATAATGACACTAGCACAAATATTTTTGTGCCATAAAATCTATAACATGACTATGCCCCTATGTCTTGGTTTTTTTTCATTTTCTAATTATTAGGTAAGTATAGAAATTAAGATTTAAAAAAAAATAAAAAATTTGGGGCATGGTCATGGCAGTTAAGTATAAGTTTTATGCACCAAAAATATTTGCTCTAGTGTCATTATCCAGGGAGAAAACAATCGACTACGTTTGTATGGAGAGAGCCCCCGGTACCCTTTGCTCTTAAGGTGAAGTAGGACCTGAAAACCCCTATCTCATTCCCACGCGAGCGCCGCGCGATGATCTATCCCTTTCCCCCGCGCGCCACGAATTGGCCGTTTTAACTTTTTAATGTAATTAAAAGACTCACATCTATTTTGGTAAAAACCATCTGTACTACCTTATGGGATTTGAAGTAAAGTTTATGAAAATATAAATTGTGTACTTATTATTTCTTTACAATCGCCGTAAAATTGAAAAAGCTGAAAAAAAATGACGATTTTTTAGAATTTTTACGGTTATTTTTCTATCGAGGCTAATCACTCTAATCGTGTTACGAAGTGTATGACAATACAAATCATTTCTTCACCTTTACGACAGTAGGAATATCATTCTATGGATTTTAGCGGTTGATACCTTAAAACTGTTTTAAAGACACCTCTATCGCGCTGCCGGTCTTACCACTATTATTCTACCAATTCCAGGTCCAAAACCGGCTACATCTAAACAGAAGCTACCAAAACGTTCAGCTGGAACCGAACACCTGGACCCCGAGCCTAGAGTAGAATGCCAGCTGTTGCACCGACCTGAGCAGCATACGCATGACGTCATCTTCGTGCATGGTTTGTATGGTAAGTCTAATTACGGTTGGACTCAGAATTGCAGACCCACCGTAGAGCATCAATCACTATCACTACATAGTATAAAACAAAGTCGCTTTCTCTGTCCCTATGTCCCTTTGTATGCTTAAATCTTTAAAACTACGCAACGGATTTTGATGCTGTTTTTTTGTATAGATAGAATGATTCAAGAGGAAGGTTTATATGTATAATACATGCATAATATAGCCGTGCGAAGCCGGGGCGGTTCGCTAGTAAATAATAATCTATAGAACTAATAACACAATGGAATGCAACAAACGTAAAGACTATACCAATCATAATATCATCTACTGGAATCATCCCCAATACCTTACACTAAAATATTTACAACAAAACAATTTAAATGAGCTTCTTTTCTGTAATGATCCTAACAAAGTGGCAGACGGTTTAATACAAAAAATTGTAGAATCAGCCAAACTTAATACTGTCACTACACAGATACCTAAAAGTAAGCGGAGTAAAAAACCCTGGATCACTGCGGGGGTTCTGAGATGTATTAAAAACCGTAATAAACTCCAAAAACAGGTTCGTGAAAACCCACACGATGAAATAAAAAAGATCTCTTACACCCGCTATAGAAATTACTGCAACGGCTTAATAAAGAAATTGAAAAGAAAATATGACAGAGATATGATTAGTCAATCTCTTAATAATAATAAATTACTCTGGAAAAATGTCAAGAATATAACACACACGAATAAAATCAAGGCTCCTAATTTAGAACTAACTCATTTAAAATCGTCCCCAATAGCTTCAGCTAATTACGTGAATAGTTATTTTACTAGTGTCGGTGAAACTCTTGCCAAAGATATTCAATCCACTCTTGCCCCAGAGAGAACGGACGAATATCTGAAAACACTTCCAAGCTTACCTCAATCTCTTTTCCTTAGTGACACAGACCCTGATGAGATAAATCGGATTATATCAAGTTTAAAAACAGATAGTGCTCCCGGTTGGGAGGGTATTACGACTAGTTACCTCAAATACATACGATATGAAGTATCGCCTATAATAACACACTTGGCCAATCTCTGTTTTGAGCTAGGTATTTTTCCATCCTCATTAAAAAAATCGTTAATAACACCAGTGCACAAGGGTGGGGCTAGAGACGATGTTAACAACTTTAGGCCAATTTCAGTCTTACCAGTTCTTTCCAAAATCTTAGAAAAGCTAATAAACAACAGACTATTAAATTACTTAACCGTCAATAACATACTTTCTCCAACACAATTTGGCTTTAGGCAAGGTATTTCTACCGAAGATGCAGTGGAATCGCTAAGCACCCATCTGACAGAAAATATAGATAAACGGCAAAAGTGTTTATCGGTATTTCTTGATCTAAAGAAGGCTTTTGACACCGTTTCTCTCCCTATTCTTGTGCAAAAGCTGGAAAAGATAGGCGTTAGAAGCAAGCAGTTAGACTTATTTAAAAGTTATCTATCCGACCGAAAGCAAAGAGTTAAACTCGAGGAGTATCAGAGCGAGGACATAGTTGTCTCATATGGCGTTCCCCAAGGAAGCGTTTTAGGTCCTACCTTATTCCTTATATATATCAATGACCTCTGTAATATGAAACTAAACAACGCAAAATTTTTCACGAACGCGGATGACACGGCTATTGTTTTCTCTGGATCCTCCTGGGAGAACGTTAGGATTGATGCCGAAAAGGGTATGTCTGAGGTGGCTAAATGGCTGAAATATAACCTACTTACGGTGAATTCAGATAAAACAAATTTCATGTGTTTCAGTATTTATAATAAATCGCAGCCGAACCCGAATTACAGAATTTCAGTTCATTCATGTAATAATAACCTTACAAATAACTGTAATTGCCCGATAATAAAGAAAATTAACCAGACTAGGTATCTAGGCGTCGAAATTGATCAAAACCTCTCTTGGTATCCGCATATTGAAAAACTAACGTCGCGGATCAGAAAATTCATCTGGATATTTAAGTCTCTTAGACATGTTATACCGGCAGGTAATAATAATAATGAGAATAGTCTGCTTAATAGAATTTATACGTCATTAGTCCAATCTATAATTGTTTACTGCATCCCTATTTGGGGTAGTGCATATAAAACACGTTTTATGGAGGTGGAACGGGCTCAGCGTGCTCTAATTAAGGTGATGTACTTTAAAAAAAGATGTTTCCCTACGGAAGACCTCTATTTAGGAAGCAGTCTTCTATCAGTACGTAAACTATATATTTTACAATTAACATTAAAAAAACACAAAAAAACTAAATATAAACCGAGCATAGTTCATAAAAGAAGGAAGGATTTGGCTATTGCAGTTGCTGATAGAGGGCCACCAAATAGAACAGTTTTTGCTAATATGCAATTCTCCAATATTTCTGAATCCATATACAACAAGGTAAATAAGGTACTAGACATTTATCCTAAATCATATCATTGTTGCAAAACTATGATAGTAAACTGGCTAAAAAATATAAGTTATGAAGAGGTTGAGAGTCTGCTGAAGAATGTAAAATAAGGCATTCTTTAGCGGAATCTTAACCTTTCATAGCATCGCAAACTCGCCAACATTACCACTCTTTTCAGACACACATTCATGGGCTGGGGCTAAACCTCGCCTTACAGCCATACGACCATGAGGTTGCGGTGGAGGGTCCCGTCTCATGGATAAATCTAACACACATTATGTATACTGTATGTTATGTATGTTTTTATCATGTATATTTAATTAGTCTGTAATGTATAATTATATGTTATGTATGATATTTGTTTGTCCTGTATATGTGTATATATGTATATATATTATAGTACAAAAATGTTATTTTTATATAGATTCATTTAACTATCTAATAATAGTGTAGGTAAGGAAGAGCGGAGACTCCTGGCACAGGCATCTCGATTGCTTAAAAGGAGTATCCAATAATTTGTCTTAATTGTAAGTGTTTCGTTTGTGAAATAAATTTTATTTTTATATTTTTTTTTTTTTTTTTACACACAAGCCTAACTACACTTGATTTGCCTAAATCCACATAAGCCTTAATGCAGAAAGCGGTCATCTTAAACACATCCAGAATAGTTAGAATTTTATTGTCTCTTCCAGTCTAGAACGCACTTGGCATCGGCCCGTGTTAATTTACCTACCTCTTAAAAAGAGAGAAGAAAACTTTAAAAAACGCAAAATAATAATAATAAATATTGCAGGACATTCCACACATCGCCATCTAGCTCCCAAACTAAGTAACTACACTTGTGTTATGGGTGCTAGACAACTGATATACTACTTATATACTTTTCTTTTGTAAATACATAGAAACAACCAGACCACAGACAAATATCTAAGCATAAATACTTGTCTGAGGTGGGAATCGAACCCACAACCCTGTGTTTGGCAGTCCGGCATTGTTCCAACTGGGTCTTTATGCTTAGATATTTGTCTGTGGTCTGGTTGTTTCTATGTATTATATGTATATATTTACAAAAGAAAAATAAGACTAACTGTAGTTACTTAGTTTGGGAGCTGGATGGCGCTGTGTGAAGTGTCCTCAAATATTTATTCACATTTTCTATGTTTCTTTTTTCAGGATCGCTAGGCAACACATGGCGTCAGGGCGATTGGCATCCAAAATACAGAAGCGGACCACAAAAAAAAACTTTACGCGATCATTCCATAAAAAAAACATGTAGCTGCCATACCGGTACGAAACCAGATACAAATACCGTTACAAAACCCGATACGGTAAACGATACCGATATCTACAACATAACATGCAACGAAGAAATGGGATTAAAAAATATGAGAGAACAACTAAAGAAAATCATACCACAAGAAAACGATTTAATCACAGAGAAATTTTACAATAACACGTTAATAAATCAAGTAGAAATAGTCGATAATTATGAAACACAAGCTAACTTTGTACGAGATCTGTTCAAAAAGGAATGTGATAAAAATAACGGTTTTTATAACGGATATTTTAGCAACGGGAATAACAGTTATTTTGAAAATAAAAACTGTAGCAATTGTTTTAATGACAACGAATTTAATCGTTATAACAATTCAGAAGATAAATATAATAGATATAACGATTCAGAAATCAAACATAATGAAACAGAATCTGAATATAACGAATTAGAAAACGAATATCAAGATTATAATGAATCAAAAAACAATTACAACAGATTTAATGAATCTGAATCAAATTTTAACAGTTATAACGATTCAGAAAAGGGATATAATGAATCTAATACAATTTATAACACGTTTAATGAATGTTTATGTAATAAGAAACAATGTGAAATTGGTTGTGGTTGTATTTGTGATGAATGTTATTCAACATGTTGGCCTAGAGACTGGATAAAGCAGGACTATCCGGGTGCGAGAGTTATATCTATCAATTATACAAGTGATCCTTATTTGTGGAGACCGCTTTGGATTAAGGAGAATAAGAGGTTAGTACTGACTTATATTGAACTAGCATTTCCAGATTCTGTGAGAATATCGGGATAAAAAGTAGCCTGCGTTTCTCCCAATGAATCCTTATACTAATTTTCTTTAAAATCCGTCCAGTAGTTTCAGAGCCTATTCGTTACAAACAAAAAAACAAAAAGTCAAAAAAGTTATTTATTGTAAACACAATTTTCAAATAACGTTGAATAAAAACAAAGCTTAAAGTGCTACAAAGGGAGGCGGCATTATCGCTCAAAGCGAAATCTGTTGTTCCTTCATGGTAAGAGTCAAAGTCATTTTTTTTTATTCATTTGGATGCTTAATACAATCGCATAAAGATCACATTTCTTAAAAACTAAGTTAGGATATGTAAGAGCAATCGTAATTAGCATAAAGTTCTCATGTAGATTTTTTTTTCCATAAGTAACTGTATGTTCCAGGCTATCGCTCCACGAGCGAGCTGAACAGATGATAGAACAACTCCTCGATATGGGAGTCGGTGAGAAGCCTATTGTATGGGTCGGACATTCTAAGGGAGGGTTGTTTATTAAACAAATATACTGCGAAGGTAAGAAATGCTTGCTTTTAACCTCCGTTTTGCCCACGTACTTCCCCTGTCTCTATGAACAACCTAATGTCCTCCAAAGGACTAGGTACTCTGGTAAAAAAAATTTCATCAAAAATAGTCGAGTTTTGGTTTAGATACTTAACCTACTTCTACTAATATTATTAATTTGAAAGTTTGTAGGTTAGTGTGTTTCTATGTTTGTTACTACTTCACGCAAAAACAACTGCAATGAAACTTGGTATCGATCGCTAGAGGCCTGGATGGACATAATATAGGTTTGGATCACGATAAAATGTCAATTCAATCCCTTGGGCATATCAGGATATGCCCACGGGATTGAGACTTACGCGGGTGAAACTGCAGCTAGATAAATATTTACGTTTACGATTTTATACCTCCTTTGCGTTGCGCTGTCTGGTTAAAACTACTGACTCTACAGCGGTTGAACAAGAAGACCAAGAAGCACTCTAAGATGTGGCATGCTTACATAGAAGATACCCATTCACTTGCGACTTGAAGACATATAAATAGGCCTTCGATGGACGCAAGTGAAGGCAGAAATACGACAGTGGAAAGAGAACTTTTCCAACTCTAGTCTTCCTTCCATGGCTGCACACGGACAAACACCTATACCGTAAAAAGGGAACAAGCCCTCTTTCGTTTTCATAATAGTTGACATTTTGTTCAGATAATCGGTTGGATTGGAATCAATTTCTAGCTTAAATTAGTTTTTGTCTAAGACATTGCAAAAATTGATAGATAATGAAATGTCTTTCTATTTTTCAGCTTATGAAGCTTACAAAAAACTAAACAACATAAAAACCGAACAAAATACGAACAATGATGAACTACGAACAAATTCTGTGATAAATAAAGAAACTGTTACCGAAAAAACGATACCGTGTATAGACGTTTTTAAAACTGATATTGGTAGTTTTAATAATAATGACAATAAATTTAATATTAGGATGGAAAATGAATGGGAAACAAACGAGAATAAAAGATTTTTTAATGAAAATGAGGATCAAATTGAAGCTTCGATAAAAGAAGGTATTGTTTAAAACTAATTATAAGTAGGTAGGTACCTACAATATTACATTATGTCATTAGGGAGAAAAACATAAGTTTTCGGAGAGTGCACAAACCACTCGAGAAAAAAACCGGCCAAGTGCGAGTCGGACTCGCGCACAAAGCGTTCCGTACATGTTGTATGTGTAACCACTTAATTTTTTTTCTCGTTTTAGTATATTGTGTTGTAGCTTAACAGAAATACACAATCTGTTAAAATTTCTTTCAACTGTCTAGCTATCACTACAATGAGATACAGCCTGGTGACAGACGGACGGACGGATAGTGGAGTCTTAGTAATAGGGTTCCGTTTTTAACCATTAACCGGGTCCTGTTTGTCAAAAAAAGTCAAAGTCATTTTTTTTATTCAATAGTATTTATGCAATGCATTATATCACTTTGAAGCTTCTTGAAAACTGAGCGACGATCCTAGCTAGGCAGCTGCGCGAGGCAAATCCTGCAAACGTCGCGAGGTAAACGTTCGAGGGTGCCTCGCTCAGACAGGAACTCAGGACCCAGCTATCGGGTACGAAACCTCAGTGAGATGTAACAGATAAAGAGTGGTTATCTCCGCAATCATTTGACGTGTCTTCATGCCATATGCGAAAATACCGGAGCGATTATGAGTCAATTGCCTTACTTTCGTGTGGTCAAGTTTATTTCGTAAAGACGTATTTTTACCTCTTGGCATATCACTGAAAAACCCAAAAAAAAACGAACGCTTCCGAGCAGGGATAACGAATTTTCTATATATTTCAGCTTTATTACCCCGGTCTTCCCTCTGGAGTCAAAGTAAAGGGTTCATGTTCTACTCGGTCCCTCATCGAGGGTCTCCGCTGGCTGACATCAAGACTCCGGTCACTGCTAGGAGTGTTGAACTATTGGAGATCAGTAAAGGTACGTTCTTAGGGTTCCATACCTCAAAAGGTAAAAAACAGAAACCTTTATAAGATCCCTTTTCTTCACCGTTTGTCTGTCTGTCAGTGTGTCATCCCCGATTTTCTCAGGAACGGGTAGACCTAACGAGTTGAAATTCATACCAGATACTGAGGTCTAATAGTCCCTATATTTTTACATAGTGTGCACAATGCCAGTGTCAAGAAAATAATATTGACGGACGGACAACAGAAATACATCATCTGTGAAAATTTCAACTGTCTGGCTATCACAGTCCATGAGATACAGCTTGGTGACAGACAGACACTGAAGTCTTAGTAAAATGGTCCCATTTTTTACCTTTTCTGGACAGACTCTATAATATTAAGATTGCACCTTGTATTTAATTTATGCATTTACACGAATTTCCTGCCTCTTTTGTCCTCAGATTGTCCCCTAGTCCTAGACCTGCAATCCCGCTGGTTGTCCGCCACCGCAGGCCCTAGGCCTCCGGTGCGGTCCTTCGTGGAGACCTGCAGGACTCTTATGTCGGTCTTATGGCTGAGGATCGTTAGCGTCGATTCTGCTGGTACGTTCATTGCTTGGATTGTATCTTTTTCGTAGTATCTCCATCTATCTCTATGTTTCATGATTTTGACCTGAGATCTAAATCTTTGTTTCTGACATCTACTGCCTAAATCGTTAAACGTAAATACCTTAATACATTAAACAGGTAAAAAATAAGGCAACAAGCATCCAATCTCTTTGGGTTATTAAGTTTATTGCATTAAAATAAAAGTTTTTGGTTTAAACAAGACGTTTTCATGGTTCTACTGCGGCTGCGTCCCTGATACACCCGATACAGCATACACAAGTTTTTTTACCTTTATTGTAATATTGTTATATTGTCCACAGATGCTGGTATAGGTACTTTACTAGGCGTGTCAGTCGATCATAGAGAAATATGCAAGCCATCCAGTCGCAAGTGCCTTCTATACACCGAACTCACTGATTTGATAGATGAAGCTCTAAACGAGTGCTCTTGTTAGATACACCGGTATTTATACCGATATTATACCGAAATTGTTATAAATATGCAATCCCTCTACATAGGTACTAGATTTGATAGACAAAGATACGAGAAGCAAAGCGAAGCGAATGTTTTCTTGTTAGATTATAAAGAAAGAAAGAAACAAGTTTATTTGTAACCAAAGTGAACTCTTTCAATATAAAAGAAATAAAATACATAGTGAGGTTACAAAAAGGAATACGACTCAGCATATAGCGCTACACACCGGTATTTATACCGATATTGAGAAGAACATGCATTCCCTCTACCCACAGATTTGATAGACGAAGCTCTGAATGAGTGCTCTTGTTAGATATATCGGTATTATAGCGATATTGTGATAAATATGCAGTCCTCTACATACTTTATTTGATAGACATAGCTCTTAAAGAGTTTATTGTTAGATAGAAAGAAATAAAGGAATAAGTTCATTTATAACCAAAGGGAACTCTTTTTACAAAATAAAACAAAAAAAATATATATAGTGTGGTTACAAAAAGGAATATGACTCAGCCTATAACTACACACCGGTATTTATACCGATATTGAGAAGAATTTACAATCCCTCTACACACAGATTTGATAGACAGAGCTTCGTTAAGTAAAGCGAAGCGAGAGTTTTCTTGTTAGATAGAAAGAAAGGAACAAGTTCATTTGTAACTAAAGGGAACTTTTTTAACATAATAAAAGAAAAAAATACATAGTGTGGTTACAAAAAAGGAAAACGACTCAGCATATAGCGCTACACACCGGTATTTATACCGATATTGAGAAGAATATGCAATCCATCTACACACAGATTTGATAGACAAAGCTTCGAGAAGTAAAGCGAAGCGAGAGTTTTCTTGTTAGATAGAAAGAAAGGAACAAGTTCATTTGTAACCAAAGGGAACTCTTTTAACATGATAAAATGAAATGAAATGAAATAAAAATATAGTAGTAATATAGTAAGGTTACAAAAAGGAATACGATAGCATATAGCGCTACACACCGGTATTTATACCGATATTGAGAAGAATATGCAATCCATCTACACACAGATTTGATAGACAAAGCTCTTAAAGAGTTTGTTTTCCGATACGCCACAGAGATCATCAAAACCTGGTATTTTTAAACATACCGTTATCGTTGCCAAACCGTTTATTTATAGATAGATATAGTTACCGAAACCTGTTATTTTTTACTGTTATTTTATTAATGTTTTATTTATGTTAAGGATGCCTACCAAATAAAAAAAATATGCAGTTTTTCGTAAAAATTACCCAATCAAAAATCGGAAATAAAAAATATTTATTAATAAGCGCATTTGGAACATAATATTTTAGCTACTAAATTCTATAATAGCTCTAAAATTGTCCAGAAAGTGTTATTAGCAGTTTCATACTTTCATTTAAAGGGATAAAGCCTAATAACCTAAGATCCTTAGGGGCTTAAGTCCATCCTTAAGTCCATACGCCAACGACCTTGGTACACAGCCTACTAAATAGTTACTACCAGCACCGGTCGCCTTCGTTGGTGAAAATTGTTGATTGTTACGAATGTATTTTGTTTTTCTCAAAAGTGCTGAGATAGAATTAATTGTAGGTGAGATTTTTACCGATATTTTGGTGTATTTTTGAGCCTAATCCTATAGTTTTAAAGCTATCCTAAAATTAAGAATTAAAACTAGTCTAGCTTTAAAACGATACAGAATTTTCGCCTCTAAATTACCCCAAAATATCGGTAAAAATTTCACCTACAATTCTATCTCAGCACTTTTGAGAAAAACAAAACACATTCGTTACAATCAACAATACTAGTTGTAAGCGACGGGTATTACTGGCGCGTTGCGTTTGGCAGCATAAGCAGCTTTAAGGACAGGGGCGTAGCTACCGCCGTATCTGCCGTATCAATTATACGGGGCCCCCGGGCCACGGGGGCCCCCAAAGTGTGTAAGAAAAAAAAATAAAAACTTTCTAATTTATTTTATTTTACAAATGACAAAATTCTATAAAGCAATTACTTTTTTTCCCGCCTTAAGCGTGCGTTCAAAAGTTGGCAACACTCTACATCGTTATGGCGGGCTGCGGGACTTCCCCGTTTTACTTATTTCATCTTCAACTCAGCGGGGAATCCTTCATCGATATCGCGATGTACGTGTACGTTGTTGTACTTTACATTGGATGTTAAACCACGGAGTGCAGTGCAGTGTTTATTTACGCGCTTTATGTAGATAAATGTGCATTAGGTACATTGTAATTCAGTACAAACAATATTGTTCTTCTGGTTTAGCAGTATTAGTAGTGATTTGTAAAAGAAATGAGTGAAAGGAAAAGAGATTATCCCAGCGGCGCTGAGAAAAGAAAAAGTAAACAGAAAAGGGAAGAGGTTATAAAAAAAGTGCTTCTAAAAAGAGTTTTTCAAAAAAGTTTAAAAAAAAGTGCTTCTTTTCACAATATTTTGTATTTTGTGAAAAATCTTTACCCCCATATAAGGGCCTCCAAGCAAATTTTTTATACGGGGCCCCGACAAGACACGCTACGCCACTGTTTAAGGACGACTTAAATTATTACTTATATAACAATAAAATAATCATTCTGGACTGAGTTTTATAGGCAACCCATTTGTAATATATTTATTGACCTAATTAATTTGATATAAAATACTCTTCATCCATTAAACAGCTCGATGAAGGTCGTCCTTAAAGGGATCCCGTACTATAATAAACCTTCCTTATTTTATAAAAGCTGAGAATTTCTCAGCGCATGCCTCAAACACAGTTATGAACGAATTGCCATTATGAAGTTCAGACCATAGTAGCTTGGAGAGGTAGCAAAGGTTTATGAAATACTAGCATCGCTCCGTAGTTTCACCCGCGTAACTCCCGATCCCGTGGGAATATCGGGATAAAAAGTACCCTATGTTATTCCCAATGAATTAATGTCTCCTCATACTAAGTTTCATCAACATCGGTCCAGTAGTTTTGGAGCCTATTAGTATAGACTAGTTTCGGCATAGTATAAATTACTTCACTTCACTACATAGTATAAAATAAAGTCGCTTTACATGCATACAAAGGGATATAGGGACAGATCCCTATATCCCTTTGTATGCTTAAATCTTTAAAACTACGCAACGGATTTTGATGCGGTTTTTTTAAATAGATAGAGTGATTCAAGAGGAAGGTTTATATGTATAATACATGCATAATATAGCCGTGCGAAACCGGAGCGGGTCGCTAGTCTTTTATAAAGTAAGGAAAGTCTTTTGGTGGTACAAGGTGCTATGTACCTCCAAAGGGAAGATCTTCCACCGGGCAGGTGTTATACCCGGTAGGCCGCCCACCAACAATGTTTCGTTGGAACTTGTATATTTTATTAGCTTGAAAAACTTCGCTTGCGCGATCTAGGTTCTACGATCGGCTTAGTGGCGCCATCTGTTAGTGGCGATGTGAAGCGTCGCCACAGTCTAACGGTCAGCATATTGTAATTTTTACGAAATATTGGAGGAAGTAACATTTTTTTTTTGTTTGGTACATCGAAAATTGCCATTTTATTTAAAAAAGGACGAACCACATGTTTTTATTTTATTTAATAATAAGTTTTTAATTTGAATTTATTGTATCAATAAATGAGTTACTTGAAATGCATTTTTGTTCTAGCTTTAACTAGCTGCGCCTCTCTGTTTTACCCCCGAACCTTCCCTAAATAAATATTGCAGGACATTCCACACATCGCCATCTAGCCCCAAGCTAAGTAACTACACTTGTGTTATGGGTGCTAGACAACTCATATACTACTTATATACTTTACTTTTGTAAATATATACCTACCTACTTATAATACATAGAAACAATCAGACCACAGACAAATATCTAAGCATAAATATATGTCTGAGGCGGGAATCGAACCTGCAACCCTGTGTTTGGCAGTCCGGCATGGTGACCATAGTGCCAACTGAGTCTTGACTCTACTATCCAACACAAAAATATTTTTTTAATTCGTTCTAGTACTTAATTCCTGAGATAAGCGCGTTCAACTAAATATACAAACAAAATCCATTGACAAAATCTCATTCATTACCCACCGCACTACCAGGCGACACTACCGGTAGTGTCGTAGGGATTTTTTTCCCTTCTACACTACTCGCCAGTAGTGTTAACATCTCCGTGCATATAATACCAGCTTAGTCAACTATTTGCTCTATAAAATAGTCGTTGGTCTGTAAAAAGTACTACTAGGCAATCAGAAGTCAGTAGAAGGTACAAATACACTTATTACGTCATCTCTCTTCCTCCATTTTTTTCTCCTCAAAAAGTATGTGATGTCCATGAAGGAATTGAAAATAATAAATAAAAGTCTTGCCTGCCCTTTTGGGAGTATTTTTACAAAAAAAATTGCCTAAAAAATAATAAACATGAAAATAATCTAAAAAAACATGGTCAAAAAATATTTACTTTTTCTGTTTTTAGCATTTGTTGTTATAGCGGCAACAGAAATACATCATCTGTGAAAATGTCAACTGTCTAGCTATCACGGTTCATGAGATACAGCCTGGTGACAGACGGACGGACAGTGGAGTCTTAGAAATAGTAGGGTCCCGTTTTTACACTTTAGGTACGGAACCCTAATAAAACTGGAAAAATAATTCAATTGACTCGAGCAGGATTTCACAATAGATATCTGAAAGTTTTTTGTAGGATACCCTCTACTGAGTTATGATTGCCTGGTACTTACAGACCAAATTACTATCAAACAATTTATACGGTAACGGAAAGAGAGCAGTTGAAGAAAGAGAGAGATAGCGTTATAAATGTGATTTCATACCTTCTACTGAGTTATGATTGCCTAGTACTTACAGACCAAATTACTATCAAACAATTTACACGATAAAGGAAAGAGAACAACTGAAGAAATAGAGAGATAGCGTTATAAGTGTTATTTTATACCTTCTACTGACTTCTGATTGCCTAGTACTTTTTACAGACCAACGACTATTTTATAGAGCAAATGGTTGACTAAGCTGGTATTATATGCACGGAGATGTTAACACTACTGGCGAGTAGTGTAGAAGGGAAAAAATTCCCTACGACACTACCGGTAATGAATGCAAAATATTCAGTTTTATAAAATTACTAGCGACCCGCCCCGGCTTCGCACGGCTATATTATGAATGTATTATACATATAAACCTTCCTCTTGAATCACTCTATCCATTAACAAAACCGCAAAGAAATCCGTTGCGTAGTTTTAAAGATCTAAGCATACAAAGGGACACAAACTTTACTTGACTTGACTTCATTTTAAACTATGTAGTAATAGTGACTAGCAGCCAGCGCTTTCCGGTTTCACCCGCGTAAGTCCCGATCCCGTGGGGATATGGGGATAAAAATTGCAAATGTTATTAACAATAATTCAATGTAGCCTGATATCAAGTTTCATCAAAAACAGCCCAGTAGTTTCAGAGCAAACTAAAAAAAACTTATTACCTCTAAATAAATGAAAATAAAACAAAATTCAAAATTTAATTTCGTTTATTATTTATATCTTATTCCTAAATTAGGTACAATTTAGTCTAAATTCATACAATGTATGCTAGCGCATCCCAAAATAAACCTCTAGGACTCCCCAGCGCTCAACCAAAACCCATGAGCTTTATTAGACCTTTACCAGAGGTCCTAGGGCCTCCAAAGTCACAAAAGGAAGAAGCCCACCCATAAGGTGAAAGGGTACCTGCGCTCTCTCCATACAAACGTAGTCGACTGTTTCCTCCCTGGATAATGACACTAGCACAAATATTTTTGTTGTATAAAACCTATAACTGCCATGCCCCTATGACTGTTTTTTATATATATTTTGTTTTTTTTTTACTCTTACGTTCTACGATAATTAGAATATGAAAAAAACCAAGACATAGGGGCATGGTCATTGCAGTTATAGGTCTTATGGCACAAAAATATTTGCTCTGGTGTCATTATCCAGGAAGGAAACAGTCGACTACGTTTGTATGAAGAGAGAGCCTGTACCCTTTCCTCTTAAAGCCCTAGAACTTTCTCCAAAGGGCTCTGAAGTTCATGAATGAAGCCCTAGGACCTCCTTTAGGTCGTCGATGTAAGGTCTTAGGCCGTAAAGGTCTTTGCTGAAGTCCTAAGACACATTTAAGAACTTTAAGGTGAAAGGGTACCGGGGTCTCTCTCCATACAAACGTAGTCGACTGTTTCCTCCCTGGATAATGACACTAGCACAAATATTTTTGTGCCATGAAACCTATTAACTGCCATGACTATGCCCCTATGTTTTAGTTTTTTTCATTTTCTAATTATCATAGAAATTAAGATTTCAAAAATTAAAAATAACAAAAAATACTTGGTCATGGCAGTTATAAGTTTTATACACCAAAAATATTTGCTCTAGTGTCATTATCCAGGGAGAAAACAGTCGACTACGTTTGTAATAGTTTGTATGGAAAGAGCCCCCGGTACCCTTTCCTCTTAAGAACAAAGCTTTAGGGCTTTGGAGTCCGTGCCTGAAGTCTTAGGGCTTTGTTAACGGCCTTTATCACTTAGAATGTATAGAGCCGGTAAGGTTAAGTAAGGTAATTGCTTTATGGCTCTGAAGTCAGTATCGGAAGCCCTAGGGCTCCGTTAATAACATTGACTCCTTATATACAGGGTTATTGGAAATTACACTAGCAAGCCGTTGAGGGCTACTTCTGTGCACCTTAACAAACAACTTTTGTTCTACGACTTTTGGAAATTCGAAAAAAAAATGGAAATTTTGAGGTTATGTAAATTCGAAAAACAGCTGATTTTTTAAAACAAAGGTCATTCAGACCAAGAACAGTAAATGAAACTTAAAAATTAAGTCAAATTTTAAGGTTAATGACCTCTCCGTGTAAGGAACAGCTGATTTTCAGGTAAACTTAACCTCAAAATTTTCGAAAAAATGTTCGAATTTCCTAAAGTCATAGAACAAAAGTTGTTTGTTAAGGTGCACAGAAGTAGCCCTCAACGGCTTGCTAGTATAATTTTCAACAACCCTGTATATGAGCGGTTCAGTTGTTACAAGGCTTTAGGGCTTCTAAAAAGGACGATGGGAGGTCCCAAATATTAAGTCTTAACTGAAGTCCTCTTAACTGAAGGCTATGTCAAGTGGTCAATGAAATTAGAGTACAAAGGTCTTAATTAAAGCTTCAAAGTTTTTGAACAAAGCTCTAGGGCTTCACAGTCCGTATCCGAAGCCCTAGTACTTCTTTTAAGTCATCTTATGAGACTCAGACATAACTGTAGCCCTTAAACAAAGCCCTAGGACTTCGCAACACATAATTGAAGCCCTAAGACTTCCAAAAAGTCATCTACTTGTACTGTACTGTATAAGACAAAGAACTGATGCCCTGAAGCAAGCCTTCAAAGCCCTAGGACTTCGCAATCCATAACTGAAGCCCTAGGACTTCGCAATCCATAATTGAAGCCCTAAAACTTCCTTAGGGTCAATTCACACGTACCACAACCACACCACGTCGCAGCGACAAAATGTGGTCGAGCTGTGGTTACGTGTGAATAGTGGCGCGGCGGCTTTTTGCAGTTGCGTTGTGGCAACCACATCGACAAAATGTTGATGTGGCCGCGGTGCCGCCGCCGGTGGTGTTGGTGTTGCCGTCGCGATGTGGTTGCGATGTGGTCGTATTACACAGGTGGTCGATAACAACGGCAAAATGTGGTACGTGTGAATTGTAATATTCATTTTCAGTACAAAATATACGCCCGACCACATCGCGTCGTTGTGGTGTGGTAGTGGTACGTGTGAATTGACCCTTAAAGTCACAGTACAGTTTAAGACTCAGTCAGAAAGCCCTAAACCTCGTTAAAGGCCCCTAAACAAAGTCCCGAAGCCCTAAAATCCGTCGCAAAAGCCCTAGGGCTCCTCGATCCCAGCCCCGAGCACAGCCCCACTGTAAGCCAAGTCCCAATAGTGTTCAACTCCGTACTTTTGGAAATGTTCTCTCGCTTGCTTCTCAGTTGGAATCACCTGATAAAACAAACATGAATCAGTTTATTAATTAGTCCGCTAGATGGCGTTTTCTGAATGGGGAACGGTCAGGTTTTTTACAGGTAAGAGATGTCAATTAAATAAATAAATATTACAGGACATTCCACACATCGCCATCTAGCCCCAAGCTAAGTAACTAGACTTGTGTTATGGGCGCTAGACAACGGATATACTACTTATATACTTTTCTTTTGTAAATATATACTTATAATACATAGAAACAACCAGACCACAGACAAAATATATCTAAGCATACTAATAGTTGTCTGAGGCGGGAATCGAACCCGGGGAATGTGTTTGGTAGTCCGGCATGGTGACCATTGTGCCAACTGGGTCTTCAGAATTATCGAATTCGAAAGCTAATGTCAGTGACAAATAAAGCTTTTTAAAACTCAGCCTCAAGTTTTTTAGCCAAACCCCCATTCTACCTCTCATTACCCCCATTTTACCCCATAAATCACCCCTTTTTTCAACGGTACCTCCTTACCACAAACTCAATCTCCCCGAAGACTCATTTTTCAGATTTCTAACCCTCTAATTTTAAACCAAACCCCATATTTATCGCCATTTTTTAAACTAGATATCATCCCAATGCCCCATTATCCAATCACTTTTTAAACGCCCGCCTTTTACTTTGACTAAATACTTAGCCTATTTTAATTAAACTCTATTTTCTTTCTCTAAGCGCTGTCCTAATAACCCATCGCGCGACCGATGCGGCATAAATGCTATGAAACTGCTGTCAAAATGGTCGCACGATCCTGACAAAATGGTCGTCTGATCGCGATTTTCACAGCAATTAGGCCGCATCGGTCGCGCGATGGCCTATTAGGACACCGCCTTAAGCCTATCCCTCTTTTACCCCATCAATCCCCAAGCTAGGGGGTAAATGGGGGATTTATGCCCCCTTACCTTAAACTTGATCTCCCCGAAGGCACGTTGCTTAGTAACCCCCTCCCAGACGAGCGCGCAAGTGTTGGGCACGTCGGCGCCCTCGTTGTCCTTCACCATATCGTCTTCCCATTTGATCCGGTGGAGCATTAGACTGGAACAAACGGGAAATCAATAGTACTTGTACTTGTATACCGGCTGTTTTCCGCGATTAGACCTTTTGGGTCTTTTTTGCGTGAAGATGGTGTAGGCTTGTCCAGCACCTACTACCCTCTCAGCTTAGTCGACCATATCCAGAGGAGAGAACTTGTCAATACTTCTGGAGCCAACTAAGCCGTGGGTTTCATCACGATGCTTTCCTTCGCCGTAAGAGCAATGTCAATTAGCTCGCATATAAATTTTTCTTTACAAAAATACATCGGTGCACGGCCGGATTGGATTCGAACCCACCACCTTCAGAATGGAAGTCGAGGTATCTACCACTAAGCCACCGCTCTCAAAAAAAATCGAGGGCAATATATTGAGATTTCCCTCCCATGATCCCTCGAAACCTAATTATGAATTTCGAACATGCTATGAAACTTTCCATTTTTAGGGTTTGCGTACCTAAAGGATAAAAACGGGACCCTTTTAAGACTCTACTGTCCGTCTGTCTGTTCCTTATTTAGGGGGATTCCTTTTGAGAAATAATGGAAACCTCTATAATAACTTTTTCTGGTCGGTCGAATAAAATGGCGGTTTTGCCTGCCCTTACGGGGGCAAATAATCAATAAAATAACACTCCCTTACTTTCTCCAGGGGGGTGTTTGTCTGGCTCAAACTTTAAGCTTTGTCTGTGCGGGTTAAGTCATTTACTCCCCCCCCTCTCTATTATAAAGTCTTTACCTCTTTTTAACCCCTAACTTACCGTTCCACAAACTTTACTCCCTTTTAACCCCAAACCTTCCCCTCCGCCAACTTTAGCCCCTTTTAAACCCCCAAAATTACCCCTTCACCAAATTTACTCCATTTTATTAACCCCCTTTTTACCTCCCTCCGCGAACTTTATCCCCCCCCCCCCCCCCCAAAAACTCACCGTTTATACTTGTCACTCTGTTTTGGCCCCCCCTCGACGCAGACGACGCAGCACCCCCTATGTAACACGACAGTCCCCGTCATGTGAAGCTGACGAGCGTTCACTTCCACTTTGAACTTGGCTGACGCGCACTCGAATAGGTCGCGTATTCTGTGAACAATGTTAATAAATACCCAGACCTTAAGGTAAAAGGGTACCTGCGCTCTCTCCGTACAAACGTAGTCGACTGTTTCCTCCCTGGATAATGACACTAGCACAAATATGTGCCATAAAACCTATAACTGCCATGACTATGCCCCTATGTCTTGGTTTTTTTTTTCATTTTCTAAGTATTATGGAAATTAAGATTAAAAAAATAAACAAAACAAAGGGCCATGGTCATGGCAGTTATAAGTTTTATGCACCAAAAATATTTGCTCTAGTGTCATAATTTAGGGAGAAAACAGTCGACTACGTTTGTAATAGTTTGTATGGAAAGATACCCTTTATTCCCCCCGGTACCTTTTCCTCTTAATGCGGCATCAGATGACCAAAGGGCTGGCGGCTTCTTCACTCAAAGGGTGAGCCTGGTTATCCAGAGAGGGAATGCCGCCTGTCTTTTGGGGACGATACCGCGTGGAGACGCTCTGGACGGTGTTTTTTTATGTATATGTATGATTTTATTTTTATTTGTGTTTATTATAAATAATTAATCATGTCTTGTTCAAAATACAACTGTATATTGGCAGAAAGCAAAAGGCTTACCTATAGATTGAAACATGGACTCCCATAGTGGTATCTTCGCGTATTTTCCTGTCAATCTGAAAAAAGATAATCATTACATAGTATAAAACAAAGTCACTTTCCGCTGTCTGTCCCAATGTATGCTTAGATCTTTAAAACTACGCAACGGATTTTGATGCGGTTTTTTTTTAATAGATAGAGTGATTCAAGAGGAAGGTTTTTATGTATAATTCAAGCATAATATAACCGTGCGAAGCCGGGGCGGGTCGCTAGTTCTTTATAAGGCAGACTAGCTTTCACCCGCGACTTCGTTCGCGTAGAAGACGAAAATGGACCAGGGAATCACGTTTTCGAATACAAACTTTACCCCCCTTTTTCACCCCCTAAGGGGTAGAATTTAGGAAAATTCTTTCTTGTCGGATACCTATGTAATACAAAGAACACACCCTCCAAGTTTCAGGTCTCTACGATCAGCGGTTTAGGCTGTGCGTTGATCCGTCAGTCAGTGAGGACAAAGCATTTTATATCCTATCCTGCTATACTAATATTATAAACGTGAAAGTTTGTATGTATGGATGTCTGGATGTATGGATGTTTGTTACTCATTAACGCAAAAACTACTGAATGGATTTTAATGAAACTTTCCATTATTATAGCTTATACATCAGAATAGAACATAGGCTATAAATTATAAAGATATTGTGTGAATTGTTTCGCAAATATTGTCAATTTGACATCTGTCTAATGTCACCTTGGATTAAGGCAACAGCTAAGTACTTAATTTTCCTCATATATTTTAACGGGATCGGGACTAATGCGGGTGAAACCGTGGGGCGCAGCTAGTGTATAGATAGATAGCTTCAACATTTTCAAAAAAATGTTCTAATTTCCAAAAATCGTAGAACAAAAGTTGTTTGTTAAGGTGCACAGAAGTGGCCCTCAACGGCTTGCTAGTATAAATACCAATAATCCTGTATAGATTAAACTACTATTGCGGTGTTGGTTTAGTGGTAGATAACCTCAACTTTCATTCTGAAGATCGTGCGGTCGGATCCCGGCCGTGTACTAATGGATTATTCTTATGAAATGTGCGCTTATTGACATTGCTCTTACGGTGAAGGAAAACATCGTGATGAAACCTACGGCTTAGTTGGCTCCAGAAGTATTGACAAGTTCTCTCCTCTGGACATGGTCGACTAAGCTGAGAGGTCTACCACAAAGCCAACACCACTCTCTTGGAGCCCTAAAGTGACAGCGCAACTAACCTTCTCTCTCTTCTGGTCCTTAGTGAGCGCTCTCGCCTTGTTCGCCTCTAAGTGCGTCTTCTGCCGCTTAGCGATCTGCTCGCGGACTTTAGCTTCGATCGCGGTCGGATCTTGGACCGCCTCCGTGCCCAACGCACGCATTAGATTTGATATCCTAAACACAAAAGAAACAAATGGTTTGTCTGTAAAGTAAAATTAAAATTTTCGTCCGTAAACCGATTACGGACGAAAATTTTACGTGATATGAGATTTTCTTTCTTCTTTTTTTTCCTTTTTTTTCCTTTATATAAGTCTTTTATTCGTCACTCGTCACCATAACACAAGCCCAGATAAGCGATATTATTATTAAATACTCTGTTTCCTAAGTTACCATGACGCGACTGAACATATTACCATGACGCATGACGTCACACAATATTACCATGACACTTTTGTGTGAATGCAGGTGTTCATCAATGTATTATCACGTTAAAAAACAAACAAATATATCCACAAATACCTGTCATATTTTAAAAATAATGTCGCAAAAACTTAGAAAATACGACGCAAAGCTATCTATCTTTACTTCACTACATAGTATAAAGCAAAGTCGCTTTCTCTGTCCCTATATCCCTATGTATGTTTAAATCTTTAAAACTACGCAACAGATTTTGATGCGGTTTTATTTAATAGATAGTGATTCAAGAGGAAGGTTTATATGTATAATACATAATATAGCCGTGCGAAGCCGGGGCGGGTCGCTAGTAAAATTATAAAAGGAAAGATATTTTGTTTGTAACGAATAGGTTCCGAAACAACTGGACAGATTTTAATGGAACTCGGTATGAGGATACATTGATTCATTGACAGTAACAAAGGGTACTTTTTATCCCGATATTCCCACGGGATCGGGAGTGACGCGGGTGAAACCGCTTACCCTGCTAGTTTTTCATAATTTACCTGAGTTTAGGTTCGGGAGGTGCCTCCAGCCCAAGCCTGACCTTCTCCTGTTCCTCCTTCCAAGCTTCCCTCCGGCTCTGTCTTCGAAGCTTCTTACGTTCCTTCTTTGTTAGAAACACTGGCATGTATGTTGGCTTCAGCGGCTCAGCTGTAAAACAATTAAGAATTATATTGAGGGAGTTGTGAACAAATATTCCGCCATTTTGTGGCGGCGGCCATCTTGGTACGATTTTCATTAAACATAAATAAAATAAATAGGTACCTAAATATTGCAGGACATTCCACACATCGCCATCTAGCCCTAAGCTAAGTAACTACACTTGTGTTATGGGTGCTAGACAACTGATATACTACTTATATACTTTTCTTTTGTGAATAATACTTATACATAGAAACAACCAGACCACAGACAAATATCTAAGCATAAATACTTGTCTGAAGCGGGAATCGAATACGCAACCCTGTGTTTGGCAGTCCGGCATGGTGACTAATGTGCCAACTGGGTAGTTAGAGCTAATTCATCTTTCAAACAAAAAAAACCGGCCAAGTGAGAGTCGGACTCGCGCACGAAGGGTTCCGTACCATTATACTGTTTTTAACCCTCGATGCAAAAACAAATGTAAAAAATACCCTAAAAAATAGTGCATGTCAGACGAGGCTGTATAGTTTAAAAGTCTTTTGGCCTGCCCTTTTGGGAGTATAATTAACATAAAACATATTGCCTATTAAATAGTAAATATGAAATCAACCTAAAATTCTTAAAAACATACTCAGTAAAATTAATTTTTTGTTTTGATTAAGTATTTGTTGTTATAGCAGCAACAGAAATACATCATGTGTTAAAATTTCAACTGTCTAGCTATCATGGTTCAAGAGATACAGCCTGGTGACAGACAGATGGACGGACAGCGAAGTCTTAGGTCCCGTTTTTACTCTTTGGGTACGGAACCTTAAAAAAAACTAAATCAAAATCGGTTCATCCGTTCGGGAGCTACGATGCCACAGACAAACACTTCAAACTTATAACACTCCTGTAGTAAAAGTTAAAATAGTAAGATATTGAATACAGCGCCATCTAGCTCGCTAGTTTAGTAGTTTTGTTTTAAAATTGGCTAAATGCCCCAGCCGTGTGAAGCCGTTAATCGATTAAAAAAAGCGTTATCTGCTTATCGTTCATTTTTATCTAATAATCAATGTACGCTCTTTTTGTATGATAACGTAGTTTTATTTCATTATTTAATATTTATCTTAAAAACTGCAAAGAATTCTACGATTCAACTATTCTTATTGGCTAAATGTGGAAGCCGTGTGAAGCCGTGACTCGATTTAAAAAAGCGTTATCTATGCATATAACTTATCGTTTAATTTTATCTTTTAATCAAAGTGCGTTCCTTTGTATGATAACGTAGTTTTATACCATTTTATTCAATTTTTTATGAATAATAAGAGTTTTTAAATGCTGTCATGTCAGAAAATCAAGGTTTGGGTAAGTTTCCTACATAGTATAAAACAAAGTCGCTTTCACTGTCCCTATATCCCTATGTATGCTTTAATCTTTAAGATTCTTTAATCTTACAGATTGCAAATAAGATGTGACAGTCTTGTGAAACGAATCACACACAAAAACAATGTCCTTCCAAACGACTAAATCACCTACATTATTGAGTCACACAAAATTACAAAAGCAACGTTGTTATTGTAAAGGCCTCTACGTGTTGGCTTCGGATCCACGCACGCCTTCCAAAGGTCCGGGGCTCCATAGTCCCGTGATACAGGACGTATAACAGACAAATAAGTAAAATAAAATATAATAAACAAATAAATAACATATTTTTCATAACAATTAATTAATAAAAACTTAAATCAATAAGGTGCTTTGCTTATGCAGTAGAGCCTCGATAATCCGTACTCAGGCTAATCCGAACGCCGCTGTAATCCGAACTGCTGACTTGGTTTGGATTGGGCTGATGAAAATGACTTGTCCTTATCCGAAAAGATGATGCTGCGTAATTTGAGGGATAAAGCCTTTTTTGGTCAATAAATAGAACCCGACAAACTAACATTTATGACTTTATGAATAAGTAACGTATTCTGTTGTCTAAATATGTATGTTATAATAACCTTAATAAATATATTCTATCAAAATATACTAGCACTAGCTGCGCTCCGCGATTTCACCCGCGTAACTCCCGATCCCGTGGGAATATCGGGATAAAAAGTAGCCTATAACCTTCCTCGATAAATGGACTATCCAAAACAAAAAGAATTTTTCAATTCGAACCAGCAGTTCCTGAGATTAGCGCGTTCAAACAAACAAACAAACTCTTCAGCTTTATAATATTAGTATAGATTTTTTAACATACTATAATCCGAACGCTCCGTGAGTCCGAACAGGGGTTATTTTTTGATAGTTCGGATTATCGAGGCTCTACTGTATTGACGACCCAGTTGGCACAATATTCTGCCGGATTGCCAAACACAGGGTTGCGGGGTTCGATTCCCGCCTCAGACAAGTACTTATGCTTAAATATTTGTCTGTGGTGTATGTATTATATGTTTTATGCAACAAAAATATTTGCTCTAGTGTCATTATCCAGGGAGGAAACAGTCGACTACGTTTGTATGGAGAGAGCGCCGGTACCCTTTCCTCTCAAGACCCGAGAAAATAATTACTTTCTGTAAATGTAATTATTTTCGTGTGAGTTTTATTAGGTCGACCTGCATGTATGTAATTACATACATGCAGGTCGACCTAATAAAAGCGTGTTGAAAAATGGGTGCGTATGCTTATGTAGGCGCGTAAAAAGTTATACGTTCGTCTGTGTATATCTCAGACACTACTACGTATGGACTATCGCCACGCTCGCCACGACAACAATCAGGTTTAAGGTCGTAGCACACAGATCAACTCGTAAACGGAACGTAAAAGTATCAACTCGAGCAGTTCAGTATTATTTGTATGAAACTCCCTACTGCAACGCACACTAATCGGAATCGTAACGTAATCGCCACGCCTCGGGACAAGCTCACGAACCGCGGTACGGTGCGTGGTCGACTTGCCGTTCCCGCGCTTACGTCTCACCGTAAGCTATCTTACGACTCTCCGTACCCTAGCTTGCGTTTGTTCGTCTACACTTCACGTTCGGATACTGACTAACCGCGCGGCGGCACCACTCCCAGCCGTAGCCGAGTTTCGGAGCTGCTGATCGCTTGGCATCGCGCTTACGTTAGGTTGACGGCGAGGCGATACGGTGACGATCCGTTCCTTAGAAGAATTTTTGGAGGTAGTTGGTGGTATGTACCTCCAAAGGGAAGATCTTCCACCGGGCAGGTGTTATACCCGGTAGGCCGCCCACCGACGATGTTTCGTTGGAACTTGTATACGAGCTTATCTTCAGAAAAACTTCGCTTGCGCGATCTAGGATCAATGATCGTATCAGTGGCGCCATCTGTTGGTGGCGATGTGAAGCGTCGCCACAAATTAGTTCAAAAGTAAATGTTTTGTTTTTTCGTCACAGGTTCTACCGGAGCAAGCAACCTGCGGCCGTTGCGTTTCGCCATCGTGTACGGCGCCAACATAGAAATATCACCAGATACATCCTCCGCTAAGTTGTTATTAACATCTAATAAAGGAACGGCGTTGATCAACCGGCCAGTTTGCGTTAACGAAAAGGTGAGGTTACAAGTTCAAATAGTATAAGGTAAGATCCGGACTACCGCCAGACCTTCGTAATTTTTTAAAAGCTGAGTATTTCTCAGCGCACACCTCCAACACAGTTGTGAACGATGTTCAATCACTACATAGTATAAAATAAAGTCACTTTTCGCCGTCCCTATTTCTCTTTGTACGCTTAGATCTTTAAAACTACGCAACGGATTTTGATGCGGTTTTTTTAATAGATAGAGTGATTCAAGAGGAAGGTTTATATGTATAATACATGCATAATATAGCCGTGCGAAGCCGGAGCGGGTCGCTAGTTATGAATAATCGAACCTGTTAATTGACAAAAGTCAATTCACAAAAAAGTTGACTTCATTGTCACGTTCCGGTGACGTCATGTCAACAATGACGTCACCCAGCACGCAGCAATATAAGCAAACAAACTCGTGTGTGTTTTATTGTTTAACTAGCGACCTTCCCCGGCTTCGCACGGCTATATTATGCATGGAACCTTCCTCTTGAATCACTCTATCTATTTAAAAAAACCGCATCAAAATCCGTTGCGTAGTTTTAAAGATCTAAGCGTACATAGGGACATAGGGATATAAGGACGGCGAAAAGTGACTTTATTTTATACTATGTAGTGATATTAATATTGTTCATTTGGGCTTGTGTTATGGTGACGAATAGAAGACTTATATTAAGGAAAAAAATATAAATAAAAAAAAAGTAAAAAATCAATTTTAAATCGGTTTCTTATGACATTATCACGTTAAATTATCACCCGTAAACCATTTTTTGTTTGACTTTTCATCTCTCCATATTCCAGGTGTACCTACGTTACGTCGACATCCGTGGAGTGCTGACAGGAGCCGGCACCCCACATATAAACATCGGCTTTACAAATCCCAACGGCTCTCTTCTATCCCAAGCAGTATTCACTAATGTTCCGAACAATGCCATCAATTGGAGCGCATGGTTGAAATGCGGAGAAAAAGAGAAAGGAAATGTGTTGCACTTTTATGTTAATGAGAAAGGTAAATCACGATAGTATATATATATATACAGTCTATAATATGCAGTAGTGTGTACGGTGTGGTGACGTCGCCACGCTATATGATGATATATATACAGTCTATATGCAGTAGTGTGTACGGTGTGCATGCGCAATCGACTAGCGACTGTGCGATTCTATTACAATCTGTTCTTTTCTGCATATTACTTTTACAAAATAATGTCGATGTTTCACATCTGCCAGGCGTCCCGTGACGGCTCACATTTTTTTTCCTTAACTTTTTCCTGGCAATAACAAACACAATAAAAAAATTTAGGAAAATCGGTTCAGCTGTTCTCGAGATAAAATTTGCGCTTAGCAACACATTCATTTTTATATTATAGATTCACACTAATAAAACATAATACACATCAAACAACTAAAGCGTCTCAGAAACAGGATTTTTGAAGGAACGTGATGTCCTATGACTTTCGCGCGTTAATTTCAGGAACTACTGTTTCGATTTGAAGAATTATTTTTGTGTTGGATAGCTAGACAGTTGGAATTTTAACGATGTATTTCTGTTGCGGTTACTTCAAACATTTTGACGTGACAACGTTTTATAAATTGGTTTGCCGGGTGACACTTCAAGAAACTGCGTTACGCTCCGCTGACGTTATGCGCTCACAATGAGAGCGAGTGAGAGGCACGCGGGCATGGTTAGCCCGCCTAAGAGCGAGAGAGACAGACATAAAAAGTGAAAGGCACGCGTCCCTTCCACTCGAGCACAGTTGTTGTCACGTAAAACTTTCGCCCGTATACCGACTTTACAGGCAACCAGTTTTTTTAGTATTTGTTGTTATAGAAGGCTTCCGGCGACTGGGACCGCAATCAACTGGAACCGCGGTCCCGGTTGCCGGATTCATTTATTTTATTATTTTTCTTCCGTCGAGTGGGACCGCTCGCAAATAAACAAAGAAATCAATAGTTCAAGAAAAATAGTACAGTCAAACGAAAAAAAAAGGGTTAGTATCAGACGGTCTAAAACGCAAGTCGTCTTATGTGGCAACTTGTCTTAAAATCATGTGGACTAATTTGCAACTAGTCTTCAATGTAAAGTCGTCTATGAGGCAACTCGACATAAACCATGCGGACAAATTAGCATTTTGTCCGAAAAGTAAACGGTCGTCATAGCTAATCGCCTTAACATGACCTGGACAAATTCGCATCTTGATAACATAGCACCTAGTCTTTGTAGCAACTCGTCACCCTTGGCGATAAAAAAGGGACCCAACTAGAGAGGTCTAATTGCGGAAAACAGCCCGTATCGTACCGCAAGTAGTAGGTACACAAAAGAGGTTTGATATCTGAAAGATACTGGCCACTTATGTTATGAAATGGACGTCATTTGAATAACATCACAATTATTGTCAATTTTCAATTCTTTGTCACTGGTTTACTTCTCAATCAATATCCATAAATTACGTTTTCTTTCTTTGTAAAAGACGAAGTGGAAGATGTGATAATTGTGATACCAACGTTCACCACAAAAAAAGACACAGTATACAGAGCTAGAAGGAAGTTTCTAGTGTAACAAAAACCGAGTTTGATAATCTTACCCCCGAATACTGAAAGGCTTACTTACGTGTATGCTTTCTATTGAAGCCTACACTAAATTTCAATTTAAACGCCGCTTAAGATTAAGTAGCCTTTCAGTATTCGGGGGTTAATGAAGTATCGATACCAGAAATATTAGCCAACAATTTTCTTCGGTGGTGGAGATAACAATGATAAAATATTGGTGTTTTGTACACCTTTGAGTCGGAGATTCATGGAAAACGCTAATATCCGATCTGTTCAATACTTTAGAGATGGCACGTATAGAGGGCACCAAGCGCCGCCAGCTGAAAAGTTAAGCGGCACTCCCGGAGTGCAACCGTTTTTTTTTTACTGCACTGCGCGCTTTTTTATTATTTTTCATGGATCGATGGTAAAAATGCCGTACAAAAATATATGAAAAAATAAAAAATCGCTCTGCCTGCACTTTTGAATTCTCAACAACACTCAGTTGGACAGCTTACAAGTGACGGCATAGTGCTGAATCTTATTATTTTATGCTCTTATATCGTCCTATATACGTCACCTGGTAGTATATGACCCATCCATTTTTTGACATGGGCCTGTAGTCTATACGGAACCTTTCGTGCGCGAGTACGACTCGCACTTGGCCGGTTTTTTATATTACTTTAGTAACTTTACTAACTAACTAGTAACTTTGCTTTATTCAACAGGAGAAGTACACTATGGGATAAACGGAGAAGAAAAGGGTATGATTTTGTCAGATGTCAATACCGGTGTAAAGTTATGGGCTGTAATAAAATTATTTGGTGGTCTCCGCGAGGTGAAATTGCTAGACCCTGAGACGTTAGACGCAGTTAAATGCCCGAATCAGAATCAGGTAGAAGGCGGAGTAAAACACCCGAATCAGAATCAGGTTGAAGATGGAGTAAAACACCCGAATCAGATTCAAGTCAAAGACGTCCCTTATCACAATGATATTTCACGTAAGTTAATCTAATAAGGGTGTATGAAGTGGAAAGTGATATCTGTCAATAATTCCACAGCAAGGATTCGACAACGTGACTAGCTTTAACAAAAGAAAATGGAAGAAAGAAGAAATACAATATTTCCGACCGTTTTCCCACAGGTCCCGGCACTTCAAACACCATCGGAACAAGGAACCAGCAGCCGCTGCGCTTTCAAATACCTTACATCAGAGATGTTACCAACGACATAAAAATATCCCCTGATAAAGCTACCGCTAGGATAGGAAAACTTAATTTTGGTACGGCGTTTGGTAACAGACCGATAGGCATTAACGAAAAGGTAAGAAGGACGATATATCACTATCACTACATAGTATAAAATAAAGTCACTTTTCGCCGTCCCTATGTCCCTATGTATGCTTAGATCTTTAGAACTACGCAACGGATTTTGATGCGGTTTTTTTAATAGATAGAGTGATTAAAGAGGAAAGTTTTTAGAAAGTAATATAAAATTCTCGTATCGCGTCGCGTTAGTTGCCAAACTCCACCTAAACGGCTGAACCGATTTCTATGAATTTTTTGTTTAAATTCGTTAGGTTATCGTGAGAATCGAACAACATCTTTTATTTTTATTTTTTGTCCTTTATTTCTTTTTTGTAAATGGCAAAACAGAGTTTGCCAGGACAGCTAGTAATAAGTAAAAGGGCATTCTGGGGTAGAAAACGGTAAGTCATTATTTAGGGTTTTCGTACTCAAAGGGCAAAAACGGGACCCTTTTACTAAGACTCCTCTGTCTGTCACCAGGTTGGTAACACGTAACAGTTTTTTGGCTAGGTCCCCTCGCTAATCCGCGATAAGGAACTTCGTTCCAATACTAATGTCCCTTTATTCCAGGTATACCTTCGTTACGTAGACATTTTTGAGCTAAAATCGGGAGCCTATGCTACCTATATGAGAATAGGGTTCACAAGAAATGACTCCTCTCATCTAGGCCAATCGATATTCAATGCTGCGTACGTAACTAATGCCGGCTATCAGGGTAATTGTTTAAAATGTCAAGACAACGAGAGAGGCAAATTATTGCACTTTTATGTCAATGAGACAGGTAAATAATATTTTTTCTTATATGGATCTTTAGCCGGCCGCTTCTCGCATGTATTTCGTCAGTACAGCAATTTCGATTTATCTCTAAGAAGGTTGTCAAAATAATACTCTTTCCAAGCATTTTCGAGAAAATATTTTAACTTGGTTTATTCAACAGGAGAACTACACTATGGGATAAACGGAGAAGAAAAGGGTGTGCTCTTATCAGAAATCAATACCGGTGAACCGCTATGGTTAGTGATACAATTAGTTGGTGGTCTCCGTGAGGTGAAATTGGTAGACCCTGAGACATTGGACGCAGTTAAAGGCCCGAATCAGAATCAGGTAGAAGACGGAGTAAAACACCCAAATCAGAATCAGGTTAAAGACGGAGTAAAACACCCGAATCAGATTCAGGTCAAAGACGTCCCTAATCACAATGATATTTCACGTAAGTTAATCTAATAATGGTGTATGAAGTGGAAAGTGATATCTGTCAATAATTCCACAGCAAGGATTCGACAACGTGACTAGCTTTAGCAAAAGAAAATGGAAGAAAGAAGAGATACAATATTTCTAACCTGCTTTTCCACAGGTCCCGGCACTTCAAACACCATCGGCACAAGGAACCAGCAGCCGCTGCGCTTTCAAAGACCTTACATCAAGGACGTTTCCAACGACATAGAAATATCCCCTGATAAAGCTACCGCCAGGATAGGGAAACTTAATATTGGTACGGCGTTTGGTAACAGACCGATAGGCATTAACGAAAAGGTAAGAAGAAAGATATATAATAAGTAAAAGGGCATTCTGGGGAAGTAAACGGTAAGTCATTTTTTGGGGTTTCAAAGGGCAAAAACGGGACCCTTTTACTAAGACTCCTCTGTCTGTCACCAGGCTGGTAACGCGTAACATTTTTTTTGGGCAAGGTCCCCTCTCTAACCCGCGATAAGGTACTTCGTTCCAATACTAATGTCCCATTGTTCCAGGTATACCTTCGTTACGTAGACATTTTTGAGCTAAAATCGGGAGCCTATGCTACCTATATGAGAATAGGGTTCACAAGAAATGACTCCTCTCATCTAGGCCAATCGATATTCAATGCTGCGTACGTAACTAATGCCGGCTATCAGGGTAACTGTTTAAAATGTCAAGACAACGAGAGAGGCAAATTATTGCACTTTTATGTCAATGAGACAGGTAAATAATATTTTTTAAATTTTAATAAAATCTTAAGTAAGTTACTTTCTTGGTTGCCATGTTTCGGAGTAAAATATAGTTCCAATTTAAAATTACACGACAGATATGAGTGTACTATTAGTAATTTATTTGGCGGCCTAAACACGACAGATATGGATCTTCAGCCGGCCGCTTCTAGCATGTATTTGCCAGTACAGCAATTTCGATTTATCTCTAAGAAGGTTGTCAAAATAATACTCTTTCCAAGCATTTTCGAGAAAATGTTTTAACTTGGTTTATTCAACAGGAGAACTACACTATGGGATAAACGGAAAAGAAAAGGGTGTGCTCTTATCAGAAATCAATACCGGTGAACCGCTATGGCTAGTGATACAATTAGTTGGTGGTCTCCGTGAGGTGAAATTGGTAGACCCTGAGACATTGGACGCAGTTAAAGGCCCGAATCAGAATCAGGTTAAAGACGGAGTAAAACACCCGAATCAGATTCAGGTCAAAGACGTCCCTAATCACAATGATATTTCACGTAAGTTAATCTAATAATGGTGTATGAAGTGGAAAGTGATATCTGTCAATAATTCCACAGCAAGGATTCGACAACGTGACTAGCTTTAGCAAAAGAAAATGGAAGAAAGAAGAGATACAATATTTCTAACCTGCTTTTCCACAGGTCCCGGCACTTCAAACACCATCGGCACAAGGAACCAGCAGCCGCTGCGCTTTCAAAGACCTTACATCAAGGACGTTTCCAACGACATAGAAATATCCCCTGATAAAGCTACCGCCAGGATAGGGAAACTTAATATTGGTACGGCGTTTGGTAACAGACCGATAGGCATTAACGAAAAGGTAAGAAGAAAGATATATAATAAGTAAAAGGGCATTCTGGGGTAGTAAACGGTAAGTCATTTTTTAGGGTTTCAAAGGGCAAAAACGGGACCCTTTTACTAAGACTCCTCTGTCTGTCACCAGGCTGGTAACGCGTAACATTTTTTTTGGGCAAGGTCCCCTCTCTAACCCGCGATAAGGTACTTCGTTCCAATACCAATGTCCCATTGTTCCAGGTATACCTTCGTTACGTAGACATTTTTGAGCTAAAATCGGGAGCCTATGCTACCTATATGAGAATAGGGTTCACAAGAAATGACTCCTCTCATCTAGGCCAATCGATATTCAATGCTGCGTACGTAACTAATGCCGGCTATCAGGGTAACTGTTTAAAATGTCAAGACAACGAGAGAGGCAAATTATTGCACTTTTATGTCAATGAGACAGGTAAATAATATTTTTTAAATTTTAATAAAATCTTAAGTAAGTTACTTTCTTGGTTGCCATGTTTCGGAGTAAAATATAGTTCCAATTTAAAATTACACGACAGATATGAGTGTACTATTAGTAATTTATTTGGCGGCCTAAACACGACAGATATGGATCTTCAGCCGGCCGCTTCTAGCATGTATTTGCCAGTACAGCAATTTCGATTTATCTCTAAGAAGGTTGTCAAAATAATACTCTTTCCAAGCATTTTCGAGAAAATGTTTTAACTTGGTTTATTCAACAGGAGAACTACACTATGGGATAAACGGAAAAGAAAAGGGTGTGCTCTTATCAGAAATCAATACCGGTGAACCGCTATGGCTAGTGATACAATTAGTTGGTGGTCTCCGTGAGGTGAAATTGGTAGACCCTGAGACATTGGACGCAGTTAAAGGCCCGAATCAGAATCAGGTTAAAGACGGAGTAAAACACCCGAATCAGATTCAGGTCAAAGACGTCCCTAATCACAATGATATTTCACGTAAGTTAATCTAATAATGGTGTATGAAGTGGAAAGTGATATCTGTCAATAATTCCACAGCAAGGATTCGACAACGTGACTAGCTTTAGCAAAAGAAAATGGAAGAAAGAAGAGATACAATATTTCTAACCTGCTTTTCCACAGGTCCCGGCACTTCAAACACCATCGGCACAAGGAACCAGCAGCCGCTGCGCTTTCAAAGACCTTACATCAAGGACGTTTCCAACGACATAGAAATATCCCCTGATAAAGCTACCGCCAGGATAGGGAAACTTAATATTGGTACGGCGTTTGGTAACAGACCGATAGGCATTAACGAAAAGGTAAGAAGAAAGATATATAATAAGTAAAAGGGCATTCTGGGGTAGTAAACGGTAAGTCATTTTTTAGGGTTTCAAAGGGCAAAAACGGGACCCTTTTACTAAGACTCCTCTGTCTGTCACCAGGCTGGTAACGCGTAACATTTTTTTTGGGCAAGGTCCCCTCTCTAACCCGCGATAAGGTACTTCGTTCCAATACCAATGTCCCATTGTTCCAGGTATACCTTCGTTACGTAGACATTTTTGAGCTAAAATCGGGAGCCTATGCTACCTATATGAGAATAGGGTTCACAAGAAATGACTCCTTTCATCTAGGCCAATCGATATTCAATGCTGCGTACGTAACTAATGCCGGCTATCAGGGTAACTGTTTAAAATGTCAAGACAACGAGAGAGACAAATTATTGCACTTTTATGTCAATGAGACAGGTAAATAATATTTTTTCAAATTTTAATAAAATATTAAGTAAGTTACTTTCTTGGTTGCCATGTTTCGGAGTAAAATATAGTTCCAATTTAAAATTACACGACAGATATGAGTGTACTATTAGTAATTTATTTGGCGGCCTAAACACGACAGATATGGATCTTCAGCCGGCCGCTTCTAGCATGTATTTGCCAGTACAGCAATTTCAATTTATCTCTAAGAAGGTTGTCAAAATAATACTCTTTCCAAGCATTTTCGAGAAAATATTTTAACTTGGTTTATTCAACAGGAGAACTACACTATGGGATAAACGGAGAAGAAAAGGGTGTGCTCTTATCAGAAATCAATACCGGTGAACCGCTATGGCTAGTGATACAATTAGTTGGTGGTCTCCGTGAGGTGAAATTGGTAGACCCTGAGACATTGGACGCAGTTAAATGCCCGAATCAGAATCAGGTAGAAGGCGGAGTAAAACACCCGAATCAGAATCAGGTCGAAGGCGGAGTAAAACACCCGAATCAGATTCAGGTCAAAGACGTCCCTAATCACAATGATATTTCACGTAAGTTAATCTAATAATGGTGTATGAAGTGGAAAGTGATATCTGTCAATAATTCCAAAGCAAGGATTCTACAACGTGACTTTAGCAAAAGAAAATGGAAGAAAGAAGAGATACAAAATTTCCAAACTGTTTTCCTACAGGTCCCGGCACTTCAAACACCATCGGAACAAGCAACCAGCAGCTGCTGCGCTTTCAAAGACCATCAGGGATGTTTCCAAAGACATAGAAATATTCCCTGATAAACCTACCGCTAGTTTAATAAGACCCGGGAAAATAATTACTATGAATAGAAATCGTGTGAGTTTAAAAAGTGTTTTGTTTTATCTTCCAATTTTTTTAACCTTGTCACAGGTTCCAAGGGGACAAGCGACCTGCGGCCTATGCACTTCGTCAGCGTGAAAGGCGGCAACTTAGAAATATCACCAGATAAATCCACTGTTAAGTTAACAACATCTAATGAAGGAACGGCTTTGATCAACCGGCCAGTTCGCGTTAACGAAAAGGTGAGGATAGTAACAAGTTCCTTTTAGACGAACTAAGCAACCAACTACCAACCAAAGTTAGTGTTAACTTTGATTTAGAAACAAACAAAAGAAGATCGAAATGATGATCGAAACGAAAACAAAACGAAATGAAAATAAAAACAATCGAAAAAACTATCGCAACGGAAACAAGAGATCAACGGAACGCGTCTTATTCCCGGAACTTGATACTTTTGTGTGAATGCAAGTGTTCCATCAATTTATAAGACGTTATCACGTCAAAAAAATACAAGAAAAGTAGGTACTGCGAAGCGCCCAGAAAAAAGGTTTGTCAGCACGATGCTAGAGCAAGAAGCCCTAGCGATGATTTTCAGGACGAACCTTACTGAGAAGCACGAGGTGTAATAATATTTTTCAAATACATAATATATTAAACGAGCAATTCTTGTATATATATGTCGTTTCCGGTTTATTTAAATCGAAACGGAAGACGAGTCAAGTGCCGCTAACTTCACTCCGACGTGTCTGGGCAGAGCCGTGAAGTCGGCCGAGTGTTGCTGGGTAGACATCGCCTCGACAGTCGGTGTGACAACACAGAACTGTCTCTCCGCTTCGATACGATTGTGAAAATACCTATGCGTCCGATACCTATTCTCAATTAAGTGGCTTATTTCGTTTAGTATCTACATTGTAAAATTTTGATTGTAGTAAAGTGATTTCTTGTAAAAGAGAGTAAGTCATTTTAGCACGATACCCACACACGCCCACACTATGTCATTAGAAAATGGCTGCTCGAATACTTCTGATCTGACATATATGTGTGTGTAATCAGGATCTCGGAAACGGCTTAATATTCATATTTTATTGTTTTTTTTTTGTAATATATCATTCCAGATATGGCTTCGTTACGTCGACTTTCGTGGATATGATGCCCTCTTCAATCCAACCTCATATAAGGCATATATATACATCGGGTTTACGGATTTCAAAGGTTCTCCCCTAACCCAAACAGCATTGAGTATTATTCTGAAAATACCTAGAAATTGGGGCACATGGTTGAAATGCCAAGAAAACGAGAAGGGCAATATATTGTACTTTTATGTTAATGAGAAAGGTAAATCACGCTCCATAGGTATACGGTGTAACAAGAGGGGTGGATCATCGGTTGTTAGGGGGTAGGGGACCTCAGTACCTATCGATTTAACCCCCATGTATGTTCTGCAATATTCACTGGTTCAAAAGTTATTTGGACTTTGGTAAAATTTTAGTCAAAATCAGATTTTAGCCTGAACTTCGCAATTGCAGCCAAACTATCAGGTCTGCGATTCTGTTTTTTTGTCAAAGCAAGTTCAATAGTGGACCTTTTGTACCCCTACACAAATCAAAGTCTTAGATTTATAAAACTCCAAATAAAAACAGTTAAGTAATTTTTTTTTTCCAAAATTTTACATTATCTTTGAATGGTTCTAAAAAAATATTTATCAGATATTTTTTTTCTGCAACCTATCTTAAAAACTACTGGCTTTCATGAAGAATAAACCCTGAAAGTTTCGTTCGGCTAGAACTAGGGCATCATGTTGTAAAATGTACTTGGAAGACCAAAAAGGGCCAATCAAAAAAATTATGTTGGATAGTTCATTTATAAAGGAAGGCTATTGGCTACTTTTTATTAGAATTCCATACCTAAAAGATAAAAAAGGGACCCTATAACTAAGACTCTACTATCCGTCTGTCTGTCTGTCACCAGGCTGTATCTCAAGAACCGTGGAAGCTAGACATTTAAAAATTTTACAGATGATGTATTTCTGTTGCTGCTATAACAACAAACACTAAAAACAAAATATAACGGTACGGAGCCTTTCATACGCGAGTCCCACTTGGCAGGTTTTTTCATATTCCCACGGCATCGGGACTTACGCGGGTGAAACCCGTATAGTAACTTTGCTCTATTCAACAGGAGAAGTGCACTATGGGATAAACGGAGAAGAAAAGGGAGTGATCTTGTCAGAAATCAATACCAGTGTAAAGCTATGGGCTGTAATACAATTATTTGGTGGTCTCCGCGAGGTGAAATTGGTAGACCCTGAGACATTGGACGCAGTTAAATGCCCGAATCAGAATCAGGTAGAAGGCGGAGTAAAACACCCGAATCAGAATCAGGTCGAAGGCGGAGTAAAACACCCGAATCAGATTCAGGTTAAAGACGTCCCTAATCACAATGATATTTCACGTAAGTTAATCTAATAATGGTGTATGAAGTGGAAAGTGATATCTGTCAATAATTCCACAGCAAGGATTCGACAACGTGACTAGCTTTAGCAAAAGAAAATGGAAGAAAGAAGAGATACAATATTTCTAACCTGCTTTTCCACAGGTCCCGGCACTTCAAACACCATCGGCACAAGGAACCAGCAGCCGCTGCGCTTTCAAAGACCTTACATCAAGGACGTTTCCAACGACATAGAAATATTCCCTGATAAAGCTACCGCCAGGATAGGGAAACTTAATATTGGTACGGCATTTGGTAACAGACCGATAGGCATTAACGAAAAGGTAAGAAGAAAGATATATAATAAGTAAAAGGGCATTCTGGGGTAGTAAACGGTAAGTCATTTTTTAGGGTTTCAAAGGGCAAAAACGGGACCTTTTTACTAAGACTCCTCTGTCTGTCACCAGGCTGGTAACGCGTAACATTTTTTTTGGGCAAGGTCCTCTAACCCGCGATAAGGTACTTCGTTCCAATACTAATGTCCCTTTGTTCCAGGTATACCTTCGTTACGTAGACATTTTTGAGCTAAAATCGGGAGCCTATGCTACCTATATGAGAATAGGGTTCACAAGAAATGACTCCTCTCATCTAGGCCAATCTATATTCAATGCTGCGTACGTAACTAATGCCGGCTATCAGGGTAACTGTTTAAAATGTCAAGACAACGAGAGAGGCAAATTACTGCACTTTTATGTCAATGAGAAAGGTAAATAATATTTTTTCAAATTTTAATAAAATCTTTAATAAGTTACCTTTTTTGGTTGCCATGCTTCGGAGTAAAAGATCGTTCCATTTTTAAATTACACGACAGATATGAGTGTAGTATTAGTAATGGCTTCGTCGCAGAATGTCCCTTTCGCAAAATGTCCCCTAGTCGTAAAATGTCCCTTTAGCAGAATGTCCCTTTAGCAAAATGTCTCTTTCGCAAAATGTCCCTTTCGCAGAATGTCCCTTTCGCACAATGTCTCATTCGCAAAATGTCTCTTTCGCGAAGTGTCCCTTTCGCAAAATGTCCCTTTCTCAAAATGTCCCTTTAGTAAAATGTAGGTACTACTCTCTGAAAATCGTGAAAAACAATTTTTTCACGCTTTATTTATATAATATAAACATTTCAGGGGGCTCGCAAAAATTATTCGTATTAATAGATAAAACCATCGTAAATTTTACAAATTAATATTAAATCATCTTAAAAAAACGGTAGTTCCATAAAACAAACGAGAACTACCGAAAAAAATTAAGAAAAAAAAACATAAACAATAATCAATATAGAACAAATGTGAACTACCGAAAAAAAAATACACATAAATAGTACATTATAGTACCGTAAATTAGTTATGATAATTATTGATAACAAAAATAATCGGTAAATTTGTTCATATTTTGTATTAATTATTATTATTTAAACGTATTCTTAGTAAAAACGCGTAACGATAAATTTTAAACTCTACTAACAATACGAATAACTTTTATTTATGGTAAAAATATCGTCTGAAAATCGGGAAAAAATACAACTTTTCGACACTATATACACAATAAACATATATATAGGTACATTTCAGGGGGCTCACCAGAAGTAAAAGTTGTTCGTTGTGTTCGACAATACTCATTAAAAATATTAAAAAAAATACACATAAATAGTACATTATAGTACCGTTAATTAGTTATGATAATTTTTTTTTTTTTTTTTTTTTTCTTTAATCTTCCTATCTGCGATCGGTCGAGAGACCATAAGCTGATGTTGTGAGAGTCGATGTCATGAAGAAGGACGTGACCGCTGCCTCGTCTTCCCTGTTTATAGCACTTGCTTTCGTTTCAGTCTATGCTTGCCCCTACAGCTTAGGAGCTCAGAGGCGAGAGGGTTGGGGTGATTTGAAAGTTTTCTGGCGTGTGGGAGTCTGTATCGTTTAATTTCATCGTTAACTGTCGGCATGTCAAGATACTCGTGAATCTCGTTATTTCGGGTGTACCACGGAGCATTTACTATCGTTCGTAGGATGGTGTTTTGTACTCTTTGTAGGCATAGTATATTACTGTTGCTGGCCGTGCTCCACAGTTGGATTCCGTAGCACCATATGGGCTTTAGTACTGAGTTGTAGATCAAGAGTTTGTTATCCACAGATAGAACTGAATTTCTTCCCATAAGCCATAGAAGGTTTTTGTATTTAGCGAGTACAGCATTACGCTTCAGTTGGATGTGAGTCTTCCAAGTTAGTTTTCTGTCGATGTGAAACCCAAGACACTTGACGCAGTCAGAATGCGGCAGAGTTTCGTTTCCTAGGCATACAGAAGGACAATTCTCTTTTCGTAAAGTGAACGTTATGTGATTTGACTTACTGGTTACTTGTTTTGTCAAGAATGCGCTGAAGCCTTTGAGAAGCTTGTACAGGGTCTTTGTCCGTTGCTAAGTAGGCCACGTCGTCAGCGTATGTAGCGACAATTACGTCATCTTCTGTTGGTAGATCAGATGTAAATATGTTGTAGAGGACAGGACCAAGGACAGAACCTTGCGGTACTCCAGCCTCAATGTTATACAGCTTCGATCGTGCGTCACCTTGTTTCACTAAAAAAATTCTGCCAGAGAGGTACGATTGTATAATGAGAAAGATCGAATGAGGAAGCTTATTCTTGATCTTATAGAGTAGGCCCTTGTGCCATACGCGATCAAATGCCTGTTGGATATCGAGAAAAGCAGCCGAGCAGTATTCCCTGCGCTCCAAGCTCTGCCTGATGGTATTGTATACTCTATGCATTTGTTCAATTGTGGAATGTGATTTTCTGAAGCCAAACTGGTGATCAGGTATAACATTTCGGTTTTCTAGGCTTGGTATCAGGCGAACGAGAAATATTCTCTCCCACAGTTTGGAAAGCACTGGTGTCAGGCTGATTGGTCGATATGATGAGGGTTCATGAGGTGGTTTATTAGATTTATGAATCATAATGATTTCAGATACTTTCCAGAAATGATAATTATTGATAACAAAAATAATCGGTAAATTTGATAAATAGAAAATAATTAATTAATTAATAATTAATAAAAAAGAAAAAAATCACGATTTTCAGAGAGGTCACCATAAATAAAAGTTACTCGTATTGTTAGGTATGTTAAGCTTAAAATTGACTAAGAACCTGTTTCTTTTATTTAATGAATAATATTTATTTAATTTTATTTAATATGAACAAATTTAACGTTTTTTTTTATTTTTATTATGGACAATTAACGATAAATGTTCATAAGTACTACATTCAATAAGTACCTACATTTTACTAAAGGGACATTTTGCGAAAGGGACATTTTGCGAAAGGGACACTTCGCGAAAAGGACATTTTGCGAATGAGACATTGTGCGAAAGGGACATTCTGCGAAAGGGACATTTTGCGATAGGGACATTTTGCTAAAGGGACATTCTGCTAAAGGGACATTTTACGACTAGGGGACATTTTGCGAAAGGGACATTCTGCGACGAAGCCCAATTTCGATTTATCTCTAAGAAGGTTGTCAAAATAATACTCTTTCCAAGCATTTTCGAGAAAATATTTTAACTTGGTTTATTCAACAGGAGAACTACACTATGGGATAAACGGAGAAGAAAAGGGTGTGCTCTTATCAGAAATCAATACCGGTGAACCGCTATGGCTAGTGATACAATTAGTTGGTGGTCTCCGTGAGGTGAAATTGGTAGACCCTGAGACATTGGACGCAGTTAAATGCCCGAATCAGAATCAGGTAGAAGACGGAGTAAAACACCCGAATCAGAATCAGGTTGAAGATGGAGTAAAACACCCGAATCAGATTCAGGTCAAAGACGTCCCTAATCACAATGATATTTCACGTAAGTTAATCTAATAATGGTGTAATGGTGTAAAGTGGAAAGTGATATCTCTCAATAATTCCAAAGCAAGGATTCTACAACGTGACTAGCTTTAGCAAAAGAAAATTGAAGAAAGAAGAGATACAAAATTTCCAAACTGTTTTCCCACAGGTCCCGGCACTTCAAACACCATCGGAACAAGGAACCAGCAGCCGCTGCGCTTTCAAAGACCTTACATCGGGGATGTTTCCAACGACATAGAAATATCCCCTGATAAAGCTACCGCCAGGATGGGGAAACTTAATATTGGTACGGCGTTTGGTAACAGACCGATAGGCATTAACGAAAAGGTAAGAAGGACGATATACATATAATAAGTAGAAGGGCATTCTGGGGTAGTAAACGGTAAGCCATTTTTTAGGGTTTTCGTACCGTAATAACGGGACCATTTTACTAAGACTTCTCTGTCTGTCACCAGGCTGTATCTCATGAACCGTGATAGCTAGACAGTTGAAATTTTCACAGATTATGTATTTCTGTTGTCGCTATAACAACAAATACTAAAACCTGAATATAATGGAACGAAACCCTTCGTATGCAAATCCGACTCGCACTTGGCCAGTTTTTGTTTTTTAAAACCTAGCGTATGGAGAACTTCGGAAATCTTATGGTCACAGGCAGACCAAGGTGGCATTAGTCTTACAAAAATACAGGGTTATTGGAAATTATACTAGCAAGCCGTTGAGGGCTACTTCTGTGCACCTTAACAAACAACTTTTGTTCACAGACTTTTGGAAATTCGAAAAAAAAATGAAAATTTTGAGGTTATGTAAATTCGAAAAACAGCTGATTTTTTTAAAACAAAGGTAATTCAGACTAAGAACAGTAGATAAAACTTAAAAAATAAGTAAAATTTTAAAGTTAATGACCTCTCCGTGTAAAGAACAGCTGATTTTCAGATAAACCTAAACTCAAAATTTTGAAAAAAATGTTCGAATTTCCAAAAGTCGTAGAACAAAAGTTGTTTGTTAAGGTGCACAGAAGTAGCCCTCAGCGGCTTGCTAGTACAATTTCCAATAACCCTGTATATGGAATTTTGTTAATATATACCTACACAGAATTGATAAAAACGACACAAAACGACATAACCTACGAGTTTTATAAGTTCAAGTCACGATATCCTTAGAAAAAAAAATGGACGTGTCGCGGTACACGCCTTTGAAATGATGTCCCTTTACCCTATTTTTTTTAATTAATTTTATGTGTGGAAGATATTTTATATAATTATGTGGGAAATTCGTTTCTATTCAATAGTCAGATATTTTTATGCTAGATGGCGTCACAGGCAAAATTAAATCGCGCAAGCATTGTGTTTTATCTAGAAGTACTTAATATTATAAAGCTGAGGAGTTTGTTTGTTTGAACGCGCTAATATCAGGAACGAGGTTCCGGGGTTCGTGGGTTCGAACCCCGGCCGGCCGTGCACCAATGTATTTTTCTTAAGAAAAATTTATGTGCGCTAATTGACATTGCTCTTACGGTGAAGGAAAACATCGTGATGAAACCCGCGGCTTAGTTGGCTCCAGAAGTATTGACAAGTACTCTCCTCTGGACATGGTTGACTAAGCTGAGAGGGTAGTAGGTGCTGGGCAAGCCTACTCCATCTTCACGCAAAAAGGACCCAATTAAAAAGGGTCTAATCGCGGAAAACAGCCCGTATACAAGTACAAGTATCAGGAACGACTGGTTCGAATTGAAAAATTATTTTTGTGTTAGTTCATTTATCGAGGAAGGCTATAGGCTACTTTTTATTTTGCTGTTTCCACGGGATCCAGACTTACGCGGGTGAATCCTCGGGGCGGAGCTAGTTAGATTATAAGATTAAACATAGATTTTTGAAATGCAAGAGCTTTTTGGATATCCAGTCCTTGGTTTTAATAGTACAAAACTTTACAGTTTTTCGTTTCACATTTTTTACGTAACACGTAACATTTTTTCTGGGCTAGGTCCCCTCGCTAACTCGCGATAAGGAACTTCGTTCCAATACTAATGTCCCTTTGTTCCAGGTATACCTTCGTTACGTAGACATTTGTGAGCGAAAATCGGAAGTCTATAACGACTACATAAGAATAGGGTTCACAAAAAATGACGCCTTACATCTAGGCGAATCAATATTTTATGCAGGATACGGAATGAATGCTGGATATCAGGGCAGGTTTTTACAATGTTACGGCAACGAGAAAGGCAAATTACTGCACTTTTATGTCAATGAGAAAGGTAAATAATATTTTTTCAAATTTAAATTAAATCTTAAATAAGTTACCTTTTTGGTTGCCATGTTTTGGAGTAAAAGATCGTTTTATTTTTAAATTACAGGACAGATATGAGTGTGGTATTAGTAATTTATTTGGCCGCTTAAACACGACAGATATGGATCTGTAGCCGGCCGCTTCTCGCATGTATTTCGCCAGTAGAGCAATTTCGATTTATCTCTAAGAAGGTTGTCAAAATAATACTCTTTCCAAGCATGTTCGAGAAAATATTGTAACTTGGTTTATTCAACAGGAGAACTACACTATGGGATAAACGGAGAAGAAAAGGGTGTGCTCTTATCAAAAATCAATACCGGTGAACCGCTATGGCTAGTGATACAATTAGTTGGTGGTCTCCGCGAGGTGAAATTGGTAGATCCTGAGTCATTAGACGGAGTTAGACGGCCGAATCAGAATCAGGTCGAAGGCGGAGTAAAACATCCGAATCAGATTCAGGTCAAAAACGCGCCCAATGACAAGTTCCGTGATATTTCACGTAAGTTAATCTAACAAGGTTACGGTGGAAAATTATATCTGTCTAGAACTTCACGGCGAGGTTTCGTTAAAAAACGTGACTGGCTTTACCAAAAGAAAATATGAAAAAAATAAGAGATAACGATAACACAGCAATTTGACACTGGTTATAGGTATGCAAAAAACACAAAAATCGTGCCCGGTCATTACTGAGAGAAAAAACCGGCCAAGTGCGAGTCGGACTCGAGCACGAAAGGTTCCGTACCATGTTGTATGAGAGACCCACTTAAATATTATTTCTTTTATAGCGGCAACAGAAATACATATGTGAAAATTTCAACTAGCTATCACGGTTACAGCTTGGTGACAAATAGACGGACAGTAAAGTCATAGTTATTGGATCCCGTTATTACCCTTTGGGTACGGAACCCTAAAAAAGCATGAAAATACAGAACTCAAGTCGATACATTAAGAATATCCCAACCAAACGTAGTAATCTATTCCCTTATTAAAGGTTGCCTGGAAGAGATTGCTTTTGGCAATAAGACCGCCCATTGGGCCATATTGTTTAGTATTTTTTTATCAGATACTATGTACTTATGTTAGACGACTCAGTGGGCACAATGGTCACCATGCCGGACTGCCAAACACAGGGTTGCTGGTTCGATTCCCGCCTCAGACATTTATTTATGCTTAGATATGTGTCTGTGGTCTGGTTGTTACTATGTATTATAAGTACATATTTACAAAAGAAAAGTATATAAGTAGTATATGAGTTGTCTAGCACCCATAACACAAGTGTAGTTACTTAGCTTAGACTAGGTGGCGATGTGTGGAATGTCCTGAAATTTTTATTTTATTTATATTTAACTAGCTGCGCCCCGCGGTTTCCTTCGCGTTAGTCTCGATTTCGTGGGAATATCGGGATAAAAAGTAGCCTATGTGTTAATCCAGGTCTCCAGCCATCTAGATACCGAGTTTCATCGCAATCGGTCCAGTAGCTTTTGCGTGAAGGAGTAACAAACATACATACACACACACACACAAACTTTCACATTTATAATATTAGTAGGATAGGATTAATTTTGTATTTAGGTACTTGTGTTTTGTTTTTATCACTACATAGTGTAAAACAAAGTCGCTTTCTCTGTCCCTATATCCCTATGTATGTTTAAATCTTTAAAACTACGCAACGAATTTTGATGCGGTTTTTTTTAATAGATAGAGTGATTCAAGAGGAAGGTTTATATGTATAATACATGCATAATATAGCCGTGCGAAGCCGGGGCGGGCCGCTAGTGGTGCAACAAAAGTTTATCTATCTACGTTATCACAGGTCCCAGCACTTCAAAGACCAGCGGCGCAAGCAACCTGAAACCGCTGCGCTTCCACAACGCCTACAGCGATCAAATAGTAATATCCCCTGATAGAAGCACTGCTACATCAACATTATTGCATAGTGGGGTGACGTTCAGCGACCGACCAGTACGGATTAACGAAAAGGTAAATGGATTATTGATTTCAGCATTAGGATTCATCGACCTAACGTTTCAAAGAGGTGTTGTTTCACCCGCGTAGGACCACCCCGAGGGAATATCGGGATAAAAAGTAGCCTATGTGAAATAATAAATAAATATTGCAGGACATTCCACACATCGCCATCTAGCCCCATGCTAAGTTACTAGAGTACTTGTGTTATGGGTGCTAGACAACGGATATACTTAGTACTAGCTGCTTATATATTTTTCTTTTGTAAATATATACTTATAATACATAGAAACAACCAGACCACAGACAAATATCTAAGCATAAATACTTGTCTGAGGCGGGAATCGAACCCTGTGTTTGGCAGTCCGGTATGATGACCTTGATGTAAAGTTTATGAAAATATAAATTTTGTACTTTTTATTTCTTTACAATCTTTACATTTTTTATAATTTTCACGATTTTTTTCTATCGAGGCAAATCACTCTAATCGTGTTTCGAAGTGTATGACAATACAGAGCATTTCTTCACCTTTACGACAGTAGGAATATCATTCTATGGACTATAGTGGTTGATACCCAAAAACTGTTCCTAAGACACCTCTATCGCGCTTCTGGTATTACCACTTCGTCTTAAGGTGAAAGGGTACCTGCGCTCTCTCCATACAAACGTAGTCGACTGTTTCCTCCCTGGATAATGACACTAGCCCAAATATTTTTGTTGCATAAAACCTATAACTGCCATGACTATGTTTTGGTTTTTTCATTTTCTAATTATCATAGAAATTAAAATAAAATTAAAAAATAAAACTAAAAATAGGTGCATGGTCATGTCAGTTATAAGTTTTATGCACCAAAAATATTTGCTCTAGTGTCATTATCCAGGGAGAAAACAGTCGACTACGTTTGTAATAGTTTGTATGAAAAGAGCCCCCGGTACCCTTTCCTCTTAATAATAGTGCCTGTGTTTCAGGTATGCCTCCGTTGTTTCAATGCTAAGAAGCGGAATATGGGAGCCCTTAATCCTAATTTAACGATCGGATTCACAAGTGTCGACCCCGACACTCTAGCCGAATATGTACCCCCTATGCTAGACCCATTGGATCCCGACTATTCTTCACATAACGGATATTGGATCAAATGGTTAGGGGATCTATACCATGAGAGAGACGTCAAATTATTGCACTTTTATGTCAATGGGAAAGGTAAATTTTACTTCACTACAATCCCTATGTCCTATATTATAAACTAGCGACCCGCTCCGGCTTCGCACGGCTATATTATTCATGTATTATACATATAAACCTTCCTCTTGAATCACTCTACCTAAAAAAAAAAAAACGGCGCACTCCGGGAGTGCCGGCAGAAGTGAAAACAATAAACTTGTTATTTCTCATAGAATATTTCTTGAAACGATCTGCTACTGCCATCTATTAGCACTCACTTAAACAAATATAGTTTATTTTTTATTCGCTAGATGGCAGTAAAAAATTTAAATCAGCGCCATCTACATTCGAATAGCGGTCTTTCTAGAAACTAAGTTTCTCAATTTGTGTAATAGATGGCAGTATAAGTTAAACAAAAAGACTAACACAAATAAAATCTCATCTGTCGCGTCAAAATCTGTCGCGACAACGGCTGAAAATGCTCACCCACAAAAGTGCCCAACGCGCCATAAGAAGTTTTCACTTCAAAAACCGCATCAAAATCCGTTGCGTAGTTTTAAAGATCTAAGCATACAAAGGGACATAGGGATATAGGGACATAGGGACGGCGAAAAGTGACTTTATTTTGTACTATGTAGTGATGTGAAAGTTTGTGTGTGTGTTTATTACTCCTTCACGCAAAAACTATCACTTCACTATCACTACATAGTATAAAATAAAGTCACTTTTCGCCGTCCCTATGTCCCTTTGTATGCTTAAATCTTTAAAACTACGCAACGGATTTTGATGCGGTTGTTTTTAATAGATAGAGTGATTAAAGAGGAAGGTTTTTAGATATAATACATGCATAATACAGCGGTGCGAAGCCGGGGCGGGTCGCTAGTTATATATAAAAACAGTATAAAAAATCACTACACTAAGGCTGCCTTTTCACAGAAGCGGTGTTTCCACTAATAGCGCTCCTCTAAAACTCCGCGTGCGGTGTTTACGTGCAATTCTATAGGTGGAAACCACTCCGCTTCTGTGGGCGGGCAGCCTAAAAAACTTGCTTGGAAGAAATTTGTGCTACTTTTAGTTCTAGCTTTCTGACTACAAAAAATATTCAATTTTTATTTTTCATCGAAATCTATTAAGTCGTTTAACAAAATCTATATTATTTCCCTTCGTTCTAAAGTTATGGCGTGACCAGAACGACTTTACCGCTTTCATCAATCTTTTTTAGGGTTAACCTTAAAAGGTAAAAAAGGAACCCTTATAATATCCTTTCTTGTACGTCTGTCTGTCTGTCTGCCACCATCGAATTTTTTTTAAACTTTGTAGAAGGTCTGTAATGGAAGTATTAATATTTAGTTTTTAGTTCCGAGCCTAGTGCCAAAACACAAAATGCAATGAGAGCCCCACTCTCTCTCTCGGTCTCTTGTTCCAGCGTTCAGCGAGGCAACATCTCGGAGAGCGACGTCGTATCAAACGTTTGTCGCCCTTATAGCGCGGTCGGAGTCCAATCCTGATGATGCGTCGTGTAGATGCGAAACACGTGTCGTGGTTTATGAATGGTGTCACTAATACTAATACTAACTTTTGCTTGTCCTCATTGCATGCCTCTTCAAGTGGGCGGGAGGGCGGTGCTCATTGCACCGCCCTCCCGCCCACGCCGGCACTAGGCTCGGAACTAAAAACTAAATATTAATACTTCCATTACAGATATTATGGAGTTCCGAAAAGTAACGCCGGATTCAATCAACTATCTTTTGTAGAAGGTTCCCACAGAAAAAAAAGTTGCACAGAAAATTATTATGCCAATGAAACCGCGGGGCGCAGCTAGTAGTATAATAAATTATTGGTTTATTCAACAGGAGAAGTACGCTATGGGATAAACGGACAAGAACTGGGTATGATCTTGTCAGATGTCAATACCGGTAAACCGCTATGGGCAGTGGTCCAGTTATTTGGTAATCTAAGCAAGGTAATATTGGTAGACCCTGAGTCTTTAGACGGAGGTAAACGCCCGAATCAGAGCCAGGTCAAAAACGAAGTCAAACTCCCGAATCAGATTCAAGTCAAAGACGGAGTCAGACGCCCGAATCAAAATCAAGTCGAAAACGACCCGCTTATAAACAATATAAGATCATTGTCCGTTGATGAACAACAACCAGCCTCAAGATACCAGAACCTTGTCCCTTTAAGCCTTCACAGAACTAAAAGTAAAAACATAAAAAGCATACAAAATGACGATGGTGTAATCGTTGGAAGATTAGAAAGCGTATCCAGTAAGAGTTACGTCTTCTCAGCGCAACCAATGCGTTCTGGACAAACCATCGTGGTCCAAATAATTGGTACAGAACAGAACAACCAAGGAAGCTTGACTATCGGACTCACTTCATGCGATCCAAAAACTCTGACACCTCAAGAATTACCCGACAGCGTAGAGTCATTACAAGACCGTCCAGAATACTGGGTCGTCTACCCTGACGCTGCAAGCGGTCTTCGAATAGGTGACGAATTAGCCATGACATTGACTCCAGACGGAAAGATGGAAATCAAAAAGACCAGCTCCGTTGCCGCAGTCTTCCACGTGGACAATATAATCAATCTTTGGGCGTTTATAAACATTTGCGGTACGACTAAGACAGTTAAACTGCTCGTTTCGAAAATTGGAACACAGAATAAGAAAAATGCGAAAAAAAAACAGAAGAAAAAAGATCAGAAGAACAGTGCAAAGACGAAAGATGACCCATCCACGCCATCGACGAGTAAAGCGACCCTGTCTGAATGTACCATCTGCCTAGAAGACCAGGTCAACAGCGTCGTGTACAAATGTGGACACATGTGTATGTGTTACAATTGTGCCGTCAAACAGTGGAAGGGCGAAGGGAGTACTTCCGGAAGATGTCCGCTCTGTCGCAGCGTTATAACAGATGTCATCCGGACCTATATACATTAAGGTACAGTCAACTGTCAAGTCTTTGCCACAGGTCTTTGCTCACCGTAACGTTTACAATCCCTTGCAGCACTATTTGAACATTATAACAACGTAACCTGTGGATCGAACCCACGTCGGTTGGTGTAGCGGGTGGCCCCTTATACCACTCACACAAAATAAATACATGCTAACATTTTGTAAATAATATTCACACTGAGTACTTTTAATTCTAGTTCCAGTTGACGACCCACAATTGAGTTGGCACAATGGTCACCATGCCGGACTGCCAAACACAGGGTTGCGGGTTCGATTCCCGCCTGAGACAAGTATTAGTGCTTAGATTTTTGTCTGGGGTCTGGTTGTTTCTATTATTATTTTTATAATTATTTTGACGTTAGGTTTACCTGAAAATCTGTATGGAACAGCTGATTTTCAGGTAAACCTAACGTCAAAATAATTATAAAAATAATGATAAACGAAGAGGTCATTAACCTTAAAATTTTACTTATTTCTTAAGTTTTATCTACTGTTATTAGTCTGAATGTTGTTTTAAAAAATCAGCTGTTTTTCGAATTTACATAACCTAAAAAAATTCATATTTTTTTTTCCAATTTCCATAAGTCGTAGAACAAAAGGGGCACAGAAGTAGCCCTCAACTTGCTAGTATAATTCCAATAACCCTGTATATATTTTTTTCCTTATATAAGTCTTCTATCGGTGACTCGTCATCATAACACAAGCCTAGATGAGCGATATTATTATTAAATACTCTCATGTTACCATGACGCATAACGTCACCAGAACGTGACACCTTTGTGTGAATGCAGTTGTTCCATCTATTTATTAGACACTAGCTGCGCCCCAAGGTTTCACCGGCGTTGGTCCCGATCCAGTGAAAATATATGACGAAAAACGCTGAGCAATTTCACAGATGTCACTTTGACATCTGTCACTTTGACATCTGTCAATTTGACATCTGTCACTTTGACATCTGTCACTTTGACATCTGTCACTTTGACATCTGTCACTTTGACATCTGTCACTTTGACATCTGTCACTTTGACATCTGTCACTTTGACATCTGTCACTTTGACATCTGTCACTTTGACATCTGTCACTTTGACATCTGTCACTTTGACATCTGTTACTTTGACATCTGTCACTCCGACATCTGTCACTTTTTCGACACTTTTCGTTATATTTTAGACAATTCACACAATATCTTTATAAATTATAGCCTATGTTCTATTCTGATGTATAATCTATATTATTGTAAAATTTCATTAAAATCCATTCAGTAGTTTTTGCGTTAAAGAGGAACAAACATCCATACATCCAGACATCCATACATACAAACTTTCACGTTTATAATATTATTAGTAGGATTATGACGTCAAAAAAAATACAGAAGAGCCAATCGATAAACTAAAGAACCAGGAGATAACACCATAATATGTATTTTATATATTATAATTTTCCTCAGTGATACAATTAATAAGTATTCTAATAATAAGTATAAACTGATAATACATTTATCTAGAAACATAACATCTTTGTTACTCGTGCTTTATACTCGTCTCGGTAAGTCAATATTTATTTATTAAAACACTAGCCGCGCTTCGCTGTTTCACCCACGTAAGTCCCGATTCCATGGAAAAACGCGTGTCCCACGACACGTTAATTTGTTCCCTTTCCCTTTTGGTACCCTTTCCCCTTCACTATCACTACATAGTATAAAACAAAGTCGCTTCCTCTGTCCTTATATCCCTATGTATGCTTAAATCTTTAAAACTACGCAACGGATTTTGATGCGGGTTTTTTTTATAGATAGAGTCATTCAAGAGGAAGGTTTATATTATGTATAATACATGCATAATATAGCCGTGCGCAGCCGGGGCGGGTCGCTAGTAACTTATATTTTAAATCGGAAAGGCAATTTTTTTTTGCTTCCTCTTTACGGTCAAACCGAACCGATTTCGATGAAAATCGGCATAATTGTAGATTAGGAGATGGAGAAGGACATAGGATACTTTTGAACCAAAAAATCCCGCGGGATCGGGACTTACGCAGATAAAACCGTGCGGCAAGTTTTGGTATAAGTAACGACGGAAATTCTTTGTTCCAACAAAATATTGCAATTTAACATTAATTAAAATAAAACATGTCAAGTTTTTTCCTTAATCCCACCAAAAACTTAGTAAATCTGAGGTTTTAATTATTGGTGTTTTATTTTTCAGATAACGAAAAATGAAAATAATAATCGCCATTGCATTCTTAGTCTTATTGACTAAGGCATATGAATCGAAATCGATCAACGAAGAAAACGAACTGATACACAGCGATTCTCAACCTTTGACAGACAGTTATAAAACCGTCTACGCCACAAACAGTAGAAAAACGAAACGCAGCACCAGCAACGTATACTCCCAACTTTCCGATAGTTACTCAAACTTACTCGGTAACAACCAAAAAAGAAAAAAATACCGTTTGAAAAAACTTAGCGTTACCCAAACTCATATTATAAACGGTACGGTATATAACAGTGATAATTTACCGGTAGTTACTAACAGTTCGGTATTGGCTAAGAAAAAGGGTAAGAGAGGTAAAAATATAGTCAAAGGAACTGGCTGTGCCACAGGATCGACGCGGAAAAGCATAAACGGCGTTTATTTTTGCATACCTGATGATTCTTATGAATATAGTGACAGTGATAGCGTTGAAGACGATGATTTTTATTGATTTTGTAACTATGTAGGTATAAACAGTTTATCATAAATATAAATAAGTCTATGTACAATGAAGAAAAATGAATAAAAATATTAATTATATAAAGTTTTTTTTCTAAAGACTATGCTAATAGACAGTGTCAAGTACATCGCATCAATTTTAGGTAAAATACTGAAAAATACCGTTTTATAAAAACTACCGTTTCACAAAATATTCATATTAATAACGGTAAGATAAAGGGTACGAGGGATAAAAATATAGTCGAACTGGTTGTGCTACGGGATCGACTCGGAAAAGCATAAACGGCGTTTATTTTTGCATACCTGATGATTCTTATGAATATAGTGACAGTGATAGCGTTGATGATGATGATTTTTATTGAGTTTGTAACTATGTAGGTATAAAGGGTATATTCATTATAATAAATATAAATGAACCTGTATAAAATGAAAATATTTTTTTTTTTAGTTTTTGACGTGATAACGTTTTATAAATTGGTGAACACTAAGGCTTCCATCCCGGGACTCTCGGTCTCGAAAATATCGAGAGTCTCAACGATTTTTTCGTATTTTCGAGACTCGAGACTGCAACTTCCAGTCCCGGGAAAAACGAGACTTTCGAGATTCCAATGAAATAATTATTTTTCACCTTGCTTATGTGGCAAGTGGCAACTCTCTAATATAAAAATTACGTTAGTCTGTGGTAATTGCTAAATACAGTACCTCATAACCTAATATTGTCAGATGTTTTGTTACACGGGTCTCGTAAATTTCTAAATTTCTGTGTTATTTTTGTAACAAAATAAGGTCCTCTCTATCAGAAAATACATTGAATGCTCTTGTTTTTTTACGAGCTCACTTCAAAAATGAGAAAATCTGATATTTTTTTTATATTCCTTTCATTTTGTTTATTTTCAGTTCACTGTAACATTTTGAAAAATAAATAACCTTATTAAAATATCTTGTATTCACTAACGAAATACCTAATCCCTACCTAGACTACCTACATAAGGGCACAGAAATCAATTTTTAAAAAGTCTCGAAAGTCTCGTTTTTGCCGGGAATCCCGGGACCAAACCGAGTCTCGATATTTTTGTCCCGGGACTCGAAAATATACCGAGACTGGAAGCCTTAGTGAACACCTGCAAGTTCAAAAAAGTGTGACGTCATGCGTCGTTACTGGAACGCCTGCACGACCCCCGCCGCCCCCTCCACCGCCACCGCCGCCGCCCGCGCCTCCGCCCCCACCGGCCCATGTATTCTGTCTCTGAGCCAACGATACTTTGATACGTGACAAGGTAACTATAGCAACGTTTTATCGTTGCCATGGTTACCATCAATGTTTTCTTATGACGTTATCACGTAAAATTATCGTCCGGAAACCGACTTTATAGACAACCATTTTTTTTTTTCTAAAGATTATGCTTACAGTGTCATGTAATCATCGCATCAATGTTAGGAAAAATTCTAAAACATACCGTTTGATAGAAAACGACCGTTACACAAAATATATTTATGTTAAAAAAAGGCAATGTAAGTACATATATGTTTATGTATTGTTACTTGTTTTTATTGTACAATAATTTTATTTATAAAAGGCGTAACAGAATACCAGCGCTGCTTTCGCCTAGCGAAAGCAGCATTAAGCTGAGTTGCGTCCTTATTTAATAACTGTAAAGCCTTAATGTTTTTTATCTATTTTAGTCATTATTTTATTATTGTATGTTTAAGTTTAAGGTTAAAGTTGTTAAATAAAATCTTTTTCTTTCTTTCTTTCTTTCTATTTAATAAAAAAATATTGCGTTTATATATCAAAACGACAAGTGTTCCGAATACAGTTTGTGAAGATGTTTTTTATTGATTTTGTAACTATGTAGCTATAAATAGTTAATTTCAGCCTGCACTGGGCTATCTGAAAATATTTTTAAGGAAAACTTAATTCGAAAAGAGGTTAATGCGATTCTTAAATTCGACTATGACGGTACTTGATTAAGTGGCGGAATTGGTAACGCATTTGAACGGTATTCAAAGGATGCGAGTTCGAGTCTCGTTTTAGTCGCAATTTTTGAAGATGCATTTTTCCTTAAAAATATTTTAATAAACAAATTAACAAAATATTTTATTAGTTTTCGATAAACCTTTTTTGAGCGCTGTACTACTAATTTCTTTATAGGTTTTATATCTTGTTTTAGTTTATGTATGTAGTTACTTTTGTGTTTGTACAGTAAGTATAGAAAATAAAATTGTATTTCTTTGTTTCTTTTTTCAATGGTTTTTTTTCGAAAGATTGTACTTATATTACAGTGTAAAGGAATCATTGCATTAAGTTTGGATAAAATACCAAAAAAATACCGTTTAATAAAACCTACCGTTACATAAATGATTTACATTAATAACGGTACTGTATACAGGGTGAATATTTTTAAAGGGCCTTCGGGACCATTTCTTTCATTTAAGAGATAGCGAAAAATGCTAAAAGGAGGTACTTATGTGCCAAATTTTGACAAAAATTAAAACAGCATTAGATAAATAAATAAATATTGCAGGACATTCCACACATCGCCATCTAGCCCCAAGCTAAGTAACTAGACTTGTGTTATGGGTGCTAGACAACGGACATACTTTTGTAAATATACACTTACATATAAACAACCAGACCACAGACAAATATCTAAGCATAAACACTTGTCTGTGGCGGGAATCGATCCCGCAACCCTGTGTTTGGCAGTCCGGCATGGTGACCAATGTGCCAACTGGGTCGTAATTCTTCATAAATAATTGTTCCAGAAAATATATATTTAGTTCAATACTTAATAATTGTGCGATATCATTTTCTTGTTAATTATAAGGAAAAATGATTCATTTAAATAACTACTAATAAATTGAATAAGAAAGAACTGTTAGTTCATCAATATTTAATGACCTTCATCTAAATTTGATTTTGGACCGACTTCAAAAATAGGAGGAGGTTCTCTATCACTATCACTACACAGTATAAAATAAAGTCACTTTTCGCCGTCCCTATATCTCTATGTATGCTTAGATCTTTAAAACTACGCAACGGATTTTGATGCGGTTTTTTTAATAAATAGATAGAGTGATTCAAGAGGAAGGTTTATATGTATAATACATGCATAATATAGCCGTGCGAAGCCGGAGCGGGTCGCTAGTTTAAAATATTTTATAGACTTCCGTAAACAAAAGGGTAAATACGGAAGGGACCCTATTACTAAGACTCCACTGTCCGTCTGTCTGTCACCAGGCTGTATCTCATAAACCGTGATAGTTAGACAGTTGACATTTTCACAGATGATGTATTTCTGTTGCCGCTATAACAACAAATACGTACTAAAAAAGAAATGGGTTTCTTGACGTGATAAAGTCTTATAAATCGATGAACACCGGCAGCACTCACAGAAAAGTGTGACGTCATCGCTTACGTTTCGTTATTGACAAGCCAACAATAGCAACGTCTCTCACGTTCCGGGAACGTGAGCTATTGACAAGATAAAAGTAGACATTTGTGAGCATGATCACAAAAAAGAAAAATAGTGGTTGCCTGTAAAGCCGGTTTACGGACGATAATTTTACGTGATAACGTCATAAGAAAACGATGAAAAATAGATATTTTTATCACAGTTGCTCATAAAGTGGATCTGATTAAACCGCTTTTAGGCTCATAATGCAACGTATTATACACGAGTGCGATAAAAAAAAAGCTAACTAGTGCTAAAATAATTCGTTATCCCGATAAGTCAAATGCATATCTTACTGCTAATGACATATTAGGTAGATGAAACATTCTTATTTATCTGCGTTATACTGTTTTGTTAAGCCTTGCTGGCTTAAAACTCTTTGTTGGTACCTTTTTTCTTCTTTTCAAAAGATTGTCTCTAAAGTCTGATAACGAACGATAATATTACGTGATGACGTCTTTGAAAATAATTAAAAATTGAGTTTTGTTTTTTTATTTTGTTTTTTCTTTAGGTACATAAATATATTTTTTCCTTACCATTATATTCTGTTTTTAACCGCCGACGCAAAAACTAATGAAAAAAACCCTAAAAAAATATTGTATGTCAGACGAGGCTGTATATCTTAAAAGTCTTTTGCCTAGCCTTTCGGGAGTGTAATTAACAAAAAATAGTAAACATAAGCTAAAATTCTTAAAAACTTTAAATTATTTTAACAAGTCTTTTTTTTATTCGCAACTGTGATAAAACGTCGTACGATACACGTGTGGATTGATCATTCCATCTCGGCTTTTGCCACGCTCGCGTTCCGCTCGCGCGTCATAAACCGCCTCTATGGAATGATCAACTTTCCACATTTGTATCGCAATGTACTATTTTTTGTTATTCCTTTATACATAATTTATTTTCGCTTTTTTTTTCTTTATATAAGTCTTCTATTCATATAACAAGCCCAGATGAGCGATATTATTATTTAATACCCTGTTTCCCAATGTTACTATGACGCATAAAGTCACACATCGGGAACAGGACGCATGACGTCAGACACTTTTTTGTGAATGCAGGTGTTCCATAAATTTATTAGACGTTATCACGTAAAATTATCGTCCGTAAACCAACTTTACAGACAACCATTTATTTTTATTTTTGTGATCATGCTCACAAATGGTAAAAAAATTATCCCGATATTCCCACGGGATCGGTAGTAACGCGGGTGGAACCGCGAAGCACTGCTGGTAATATTTAACCACAGTTCTACATCTCGCGGTAAATACAAGTAGGTAAACGAGATAAACTTCTTATCGTCAGTTATTCAGTGTAAAGTTCAAGCAAACCATGTGTTTATGCGCTTTAGTTTACATATTCGAGTAGTGTGGGATTTTATACAATAAATCTGGTAAATATTATTTTATTTTCTTTAAAATAAATAATAATAAGGGCACCTTGAGCCGGGGAGTAACGACCCCGCGGTCCCGAGTGCTCCAGGGGGAAGCCACCGTTCCTCATCTCCGGCTTGCCTTGGTTGGCTGGTCGGAGTGAACACGAGGAAGCAGTCTCTCGCCTCTGGCTTGCCTTCACCCCCCGTCCAGAGTGGAGTCGCAAGAGTAGAAATACTCGAAGGCTCCACGCACGCCTTCCAAAGGTCCGGGGCTCCATAGTCCCGTGATACAGGACGTATCATCACTACATAGTATAAAACAAAGTCGCTTTCTCTGTCCCTATATCCCTATGTATGCTTAAATCTTTAAAACTACGCAACGGATTTTGATGCGGTTTTTTTTAATAGATAGAGTGATTCAAGAGGAAGGTTCATATGTATAATACATGCATAATATAGCCGTGCGAAGCCGGGGCGGGTCGCTAGTAACAGATAAATCTAATATATAAATTACGTGTCACGTTGTTTGTGCGCGATGGACTCCTAAACTACTTAACCGATTTTAATCAAATTTGCACACCGTGTGCAGTTTGATCCAACTTGAAAGATAGGATAGTCGTCTCGATTTTGTTTTTTTTTTGTTTGAAAGGTGAATTTGTCGGGAGTGTTCTTAGCTATATTTGATCAAAATCGGTTCAGCCGTTCAAAAGTTATACGCCATTTTTTATATGAAAAAAGTCGGGGGTTTTTTAATTTGTCTGACAAATATATTTATTTCACAGATATTCCCACGGGATCACAGACGCCGTATCCAGTGACATTGATCGAAGACAACCACGAATCAAAGGAAGTGTGGGAAAGATCACAGAAAGCAGTATTTTTTATAATAATAATCAGCCATTTTTGTCCCACTGTTGAGAAAAGACGTGCCTTTCGTCAACACATCCCGGTCAATAGATAAATCCAATGTTATAAAAAGGCCGCAAAAAGGTCTTATAATTTGTTTTTTTTTTAAACAAAAATATCGATAAACATTTAGAAATAATTATTAAATATCCACCGACGCGATTCGAAACTGCAACTTTTACGAAAACTTCTTAAAAAAATAGTATAAGAAGCAAAATAAACTAGTTTAGTTTGTAGCCATAAGGTTTAATTCAAAATTGTATTTTTTTTTAGTTTTGGTTTAGAAGATTTGTGCATAAAGTCATAAAAGTTTGTTATTTATTCTTATTTAATCTTCTCTTAAGGCGACAATCTTAAACGAAACCACGCTCCGTTTTGCGTCAACGAAATTTTTTTTTTTAGTTTTGGCTTAGCTTTGACTTAAACCTTTTTAAGATTAGTCGATAAAGTCATATACTTTTATATTTAACAAAATTTGTTCATAAAGCCATCAGATTTTGTTATAAATTCATCTTCATCTTCTCTTTTTAAGATTTGTCCATGTTTCATTATTCATTCGTCTTTCTCAAACCTCTATAGCGGCATTATTTAACGAAACCTCAGCTTTGCGTCAACGAATCGGCATAAAAATGATTGAACCAGTCGTCTTAGTGTTGGGAATTATGTCGATTATGGCCCAAATCCACAATTACGGCATAGACCCTAACGACCCTAAACTAAAAGACATAAGAGTCCGCAGATCTATAGATTCGAACCACTACACAAACAAAATACCACATGAAATAACAAAATATAAAGAAAAAACACGACAAAAAAGAAATTGGAACATATTTTCTAAGAAACAAAAGATTATTTTAACAAACGACACTGTTTATAATAATTATAATAAAACCAACGGTTATGACACTCAAACCAATGGTTATGATTATAAAACCAATGGTTATAATAATCAAACCAATGATTATGGTTATACAACCAATGGTTATGGTTATCGAGGCGTACTTCAAAATGACCCTTCGAAAAGCACACCAATACCTAATTCAACATTTTATAACAATGGTTTGAAAGGACACAAAAATCTTCAAAATGGTTATGATTATCAAAATCAAAAGCGCTATAACTCATTTTTAAATTCAAATTTTAATATTAATTCATCAAATAATAATTATAATGGTTTTGATAATAGTATAAATAGTGGTTACGGTTATAATAATCAAAATAACACACCATATTCGACTAATAATCGAAATCATACACATAACGGTTACAGCGGAAATATTTTTAATATAAGATACAATAATTCGCAATATAATAGTTATAACGCAAATAATGGATATAACGCACCAAATGGATCTTTTGCTTATGAATATAACGTAAATAACCAATATAACGCACCCAACGGAACTTTTGGCAATGGTTATAACGCAAATAACCAATATAACGCACCTCACAGAACGTTCGGCAATGGTTATACCACAAAAAATGGATATAACGCACCGAACGGAACTTTTGTTTATAGACATAACGTAAATAACCAATATAACGCACCGAACGAAACTTTTGGCAAAGGATATAACGCAAATAATATATATAACGCACCCAACGGAACTTTTGGCAATGGTTATAACGCAAATAACCAATATAACGCACCTCACAGAACGTTCGGCAATGGTTATACCGCAAAAAATGGATATAACGCACCGAACGGAACTTTTGTTTATAGACATAACGTAAATAACCAATATATCGCACCGAATGGAACTTTTGGCAATGGTTATAACACAAATAATGGATATAACGCTCCAAACGGAACTTTCGCTTATAGTTATAACGTAAATAACCAATATGACGCACCGAATGGAACTTTTGGCTATAATTATAACCAATATAACACATCAAACGGAACTTATAGCTATAATTATAATCAATATAACGCACCAAACGGAACTTATAGCTATAATTATAATCAATATAACACATCAAACGGAACTTATAGCTATAATTATAATCAATATAACGCACCAAACGGAACTTTTGGCTACAATTATAACCAATATAACGCACCGAACGGAACTTTTGGCTATAATTACAACCAATATAACGCACCGAATGGAACTTTTGATTATAATTATGACGCACTAAACGGATCATTAACGAACGAAACTACAACAACGCCTAAAATTGCAATAGCCACTATAATAGGGAGTGTAGGATGTCCAAATTTTATGAAATCTGTGTCACTTTTTGGACAAAAATTATGTGTACCTGAACAAAAAAAAGAAATACCTCTAGAAGATGATTTTGATTATGGTGACAAGAAATAGATAATTTTAATATATTATATAGATAAATCATTTTTTGCATTGCCTTTCTCGATAAATGAAATATCCAACACAGAAATAATAATATATAAGTAAATAAATATTGCAGGACATTCCACACATCGCCATCTAGCCCCAAGCTAATAACTAAGTAACTACACTTGTGTTATGGGTGCTAGACAACTTATATACTACTTATATACTTTTGTAAATATATACTTATAATACACTAGCTGCCCTACGCGGTTTCACCCGCGTAACTCCCGATCCCGTGGGAATATCGGGATGTAAGCTATCCTATCTCTCAAGTTGGATCGAACTGCACATGGTGTGCGAATTTTATTATAATCGGTTAAGTGGTTTAGGAGTCCATTGAGGACAAACATTGTGACACGAGATTTATATATATTAAGATAAGATAAGATAGAAACAACCAGACCACAGACAAATATCTAAGCATAAATACATGTCTGAGGCGGGAATCGTAACCCGCAACCCTGTGTTTGGCTGTCCGGCATGGTAGATTATAAGCCTCAGTCATATAAGAAAAAGTTCTCCATCATTTCGAACTGGTCACTTTGGCTCAGATGGTTAGAACGCGGGTCGTAGGTTCGAACCCCACCGGGAACATCGTATTTTTAAGTTAGTTAATTATAATTGAATTTGTTAATAACGTGATTTTTTTGTTAAACATAAATTAATAACTAATATATTGTGTTTTTAATTGTTTATTTTTGAGTCCTGAATGATGCTTAGTATTAAGGTTCCGCTGGTCGATCGTGTTTCCATACAAATTAATTTAGAGTGTTATCCATTTATTCTTTACTAGCGACCCGCCCCGGCTTCGCACGGCTATATTATGCATGTATTATACATATAAACCTTCCTCTTGAATCACTCTATCTATTTAAAAAAACCGCATCAAAATCCGTTGCGTAGTTTTAAAGATTTAAGCATACATAGGGGTATAGGGACAGAGAAAGCGACTTTGTTTTATACTATGTAGTGATGGAATTTGAAAAAACAAAAGTTAAATCTACATAACAAGTCTATATCTAGCCCATGTAGGCGACGAAATAGACAAATTATATTTAATTTAATGATTAAATTAAATATAATTTGACCAGCGGAACCTTAAAGGGTGTCCATACGCCAACGACCTTGGTACACAGCCTACTAAATAGTTACTACCGGCACCGGTCGCCTTCGTTGGTGAACATTGTTGATTGTAACGAATATGTTTTGTTGTCCTCAAAAGTGCTGAGATGGAATTGTAGGTGAGATTGTTACCTGAACTGAACAAACTGAGTTTTAGCGAGGTATATGAAACTGATAATACAAATGAAGCATTCAATAAATTTCACGATATATTTTCCTTCACAATCTTTGTTTTACTTAAATAAGAGTAAGAATTCCTACAAAAGCGAAACCCAAATGGCTATCAAAAGGAATGAAACTATGTGCTAAGAAAAAGAGGCAATTACTTTGGAAATATAGATGTAACCCTAAGAGCGTTTTCACTTTATCCGATCCGATATCGGATATCGGAGCCGACACCGATATGCTGGCGGCACCATATGTGTGCTATACGTGTATCTAAATTGTCTCTGTGTGCATAGGTAGAGCCATTTGAAAATGTGTGTCTTGTTTCTTGATACTGTGTGTGAGATGAATTAGCAAATAATTGAATGTGGATTCAGTCATACGAAAGTAATTAAAAACTTTCTAGGTGCGTTTTGTAGCTTGCTAAAAAGAGTATAAAATGCTCCCTCTAGCTTCCACAATGGGAAGTATCTGTGGACAGATCTTTTTTGCGTCTCAAATATAATAGATACAGCAAATAAAGTTTTCTATCATAGTCTGCCATGATAACCTGGGGCCCTACCGCGGTAAGTGCGTAGGCTTCAAGCCAACGTCGATATCCCAAACCGCGTCTCACAATGGGCGGAAAATTGAGCTTGCCTTTCATAGAAATTTCGAAAAATTAAATAGTGTTTCGTGTGTTTTAAGTATGCAGGATTGTCGGGGACATCAAAACATTCAAAAATAAGTGATTATGGTTATATTATTAAAAAAAAAACAAAGTCATATTTTGTAGTGTTTTTTAAAAATAACATAACCAGAATTACTTATTTTTAAATGTTTTAGGTCCCCAAAAATCCTGCAAACTTAAAACACACGAAATAAACCACTTAATTTTTCAAAACTCCTATGAAATGCAGGTATAAAATTTCGCCCAGTGTGGGGCGCGGGTCGGCGCAAAGCGACGCGTTGGCTTGAAGCCGACGCACTTACCGCGGTAGGGCCCCTGCCCGCACTAAGCTATCGAGCAAATGGCCGTATCGGACCGATTTTGTCGGAAATATGTGAAAATAGCACATGGTGTCGGCTATCGTCGTCCGACACCGATATCGGATCGGATAATGTGAAAACGCTAGAGCGTATTAGATACTGACAATAAAATTGCCTTTTCATTACTCACCGAAAGTAGGTCTAAATATGTCTGAAGGGCGTGTAGAAAATAAAACTTTCAGCCCTAGGGAAAATCGCTTTTACTGACAGCTGTCATGTCAAATTATGGCTTCGCACGACTTGTGCAATCTGCATGTAGCCAGTATCAGTATCATTACGCATTAGGAACTTCAAAAACCTAACCTCCTTGCTTTAAGTAACACCAAAGAATAACACTACATGTATATAACCTCTTTGGTCCCAACCTTGTAGGAGGATCGTAGTATGGAGTCTCTCATTCACTCTCGTTGTTAGGAAGAATTTTATGTATTATTCGTAATGAAAAGCACAGTGTTTACCTCGGGTGAAAGACTCATTAAGTCCCTCGAACTCGCTACGCTCGGGCGCCAAACTCCGTCTCGGAACTTGTAATGAGTAACTTTCACACCTAGGATAACAATGTACTATTAAAGACTACACAAAAAAATATACATAGTACTTACTTGGCGGCCGCAGCTGCTGCGGATGCTCCACCAGATTGGTGATGGCGTCCTCATTGATGTTGTTCACGATGTCATCGTCTCCAACATTACATGCAGAGACTCGCTCGATGTCCGTCTGTGTGTCCTGGGTGCTGTCAGCTGTACGCTTGCGTTTGGACGCACGTTCGTCTGGTGTCATTAGGATAACGCTGTCCCACCTGGTAGTAAGACGACTTAGTTAGCACAATGGTCACCATGCCGGACTGCTAAACACAGGGGTTCGATCCCCGCCTCACATGTATTTATCTATACTAATTCTAGCTGCGATCCGCGGTTTCACCCGCGTAACTCCCGATCCCCACGGGATAAGTTAAGATGTAAGCTATCCTATCTTTCAAGTTGGATCAAGCTGCACACGGTGTGCAAATTTGATTAAAATCGGTTAAGTAGTTTAGGAGTCCATCGCGCACAAACAACGTGACACGTAATTTATATATATCTATACCAATATTATAAAGCTGAAGAGTTTGTTTGTTTGTTTGAACGCGCTAATCTCAGGAACTGCTGGTTCAAATTGAAAAATTCTTTTTGTGTTGGATAGTCCATTTATCGAGGAAGGTTATAGGCTACTTTTTATCCCGATATTCCCACGGGATCGGGAGTTACGCGGGTGAAACCGCGGAGCGCAGCTAGTTAGATTATAAAGCTGAAGAGTTTGTTTGTTTGAATGCACTAATCTCGGGAACTACTGGTTCGAATTGAAAAATTATTTTGTGTTGGATAGTCCATTTATCGAGGAAGGCTATAGGCTACTTTTTATTTAAGTTACGCGGGTGAGACCGCGGGGCGCATTGACCGTATGTCAAGGTAGTTAAGGTTTATATTAATAAATAAATAAATATAAATAAATATATCAGGACATATTACACATCGCCATCCAGCCCCAAGCTAAGCAACTTAATGTTTGTGTGATGGGTGCCAGATAACGGATAAACTACATATATACTTTTTTTTTTTTTTGTAAATATATACATATTATACATATAGGAAACACCCAGAACCAGAAACAAGAATTTATGGTCAGCATAAATACTTGTTCCCGTCGGGAATCGAACCCGCAACCTTCTGCGTCGCAGTCGGGTGTTCGCCCGACGCGCCACAGAGGTCGTCAAATATTAAATTGTTGTCTTCAAATGCGCTCCGCCGCGCCTCCAGCGGTGTGCGCTGGGCCTAAAGACGTTATAATGTTAAAAACTCACCACTCAATTTCCGGCACACGATCAGAATCAGGCGTGTCGTGTGACAACAGAGCCAGCTTCGTGGCCGATGAGATGCCAGTCTTGCGAGCTATCTGAGATATTTCGTTCTGTAGCTTCTCTAGTTGAGCCTGGAATGTTATACGAAATCTTAATATATATAAATCTCGTGTCACAATGTTTGTCCTCAATGGACTCCTAAACCACTTAACCGATTATAATAAAATTCGCACACCATGTGCAGTTCGATCCAACTTGAGAGATAGGATAGCTTACATCCCGATATTCCCACGGGATCGGGAGTTACGCGGGTGAAACCGCGGAGGGCAGCTAGTATATTATAAATAAATATTCCAGGACATTCCACACATCGCCATCTAGCCCCAAGCTAAGTAACTAGACTTGTGTTATGGGTGCTAGACAACAGATATACTACTTATATACTTTTCTTTTGTAAATATACAGGGTGTCCCGTAATGAATGGATAAGCGGGCACCTACGGATAGAGGACACTGTGCCGGATCAGAAAAACGAAAGTTATGTTCTATGAAAGTCTCTTAGTTTCCGAGATATCCGCCATTATATTTTTTTTTAAATTTCACGCCTTTCTCCATGTTTTGTTATGCCAAAACTGCAAATGAAGAAATTATTACAATCTGTTTTTTGGATAGTATTCCAGGATAAATGTGCTATCGAATGCAAACAATATTTTTTATGACACATTGAAAGTTTTTTTTTAAACTAAGGTTTAACTCAAACTTCATGGTTTTTTAATTTTTTAACCTGATCTTTAACCTTTCCTGGTGTAAAAAAAATGTATGGTCACCCTGGTGCCAAATTTAAAAAAAAGTTGCCTATTTCATTGAGATTCTGAAAAGGTATAATATGTGGTATTGCCAGCATTTATTACTGAATAAACTTCTAATAAAATGAGCAAGAGCATGCTTTTTGTGAAGTAAAAGTAGTACCAAAATTTACTTTATTGTACCTAAAATAATTCAAGAAATTTTAATTCTGAAATTCCTCGAATTCACTATGGAAAAAAAAGGGAAAAAGACAGCTCTGGCTCACTTTAATAGGAATTAATTTTGTATTGAATGCTGGCAATACCACGTATTATATCATTTTAGAATCTCAGTGAAATAGGCAACTTTTTTTTAAATTTGGCACTAGGGTGACCATACATTTTTTTTACACCAGGAAAGGTTAAAGATCAGGATAAAAAATTAAAAAAACCATGAAGTTTGAGTTAAACCTTAGTTTAAAAAAAAACTTTCAATGTGTCATAAAAAATATTGTTTGCATTCGATAGCACATTTATCCTGGAATACTATCCAAAAAACAGATTGTAATAATTTCTTCATTTGCAGTTTTGGCATAACAAAACATGGAGAAAGGCGTGAAATTTAAAAAAAAATATAATGGCGGATATCTCGGAAACTAAGAGACTTTCATAGAACATAACTTTCGTTTTTCTGATCCGGCACAGTGTCCTCTATCCGTAGGGGTCCGCTTGGCCATTCATTACGGGACACCCTGTATACTTAAAATACATAGAAACAACCAGACCACAGACAAATATCAAAGCATAAATACATGTCTGAGACGTGGAATCGAACCCGCAACCCTGTGTTTGGCAGTCCGGCATGGTGACCATTGTCAATAGGGTCATATAGGGTCATATGTCATATAGGGTCAATTTCAAGGCGTTTGTGATGCGAGTACCGAACCGCTATCTGCCTCGCGCTATGGATGAAAGCTTCTGGCCGAAGGATGTGGTGTTCCGTCGCTTCCACGGACAAATTCCACGCGAACATTATTATTATTGTGCCAACTGGGTCGTTATTTTACTCGTTATTACTCGTGTTAAGGTGAAAGGATACCTGCACTCTCTCCATACAAACGTAGTCGACTGTTTTCTAACTGGATAATGACATTAGAGCAAATATTTTTGTGCCATAAAACCTATAACTGCCATGACTATGCCCCTATGTTTTAGTTTTTTTTCATTTTCTAATTATCATAGAAATTAAAATTATTAAAACTAAAAAATTAAAAAAATCAAAAAATAGGGTCGTGGCAGTTATAAGTTTTATGCACCAAAAATATTTGCTGTAGTGTCATTATCCAGAGAGAAAACAGTCGACTACGTTTGTAGTAGTTTTTATGGAGAAAGCCTCCGGTACCCTTTCCTCTTAAGGTCTGTTACCTTCATACGGAGCCTCTCAGCCATCTGCGTGAACTTGCCCGGCTCATGGAACCTCAGAGGCCGTCGGGTTCGCACGGCCGGGCGGGCTGCGAGCCGCGGGTCCTGCCACGCCGCGGCCACGGCCGGCTCCGTCGACGCCGCGCCTGATAGCTGCAAGCGGAACTCCTCACGACGCTTCGCTCTTATGTTCGCCTGGAGGTGAAGGAAAAAGGATTTTTTTATTATGACATTTTTAATGACAAAAATCAACTTGTTTATGACAAAAACTCATATTTTTATAACAGAAAATAACATGTTTTTGACAAAAACCCATATTTTTATTACAAAAAGCTGCTTGTTTATGACAAAACCCCATATTTTTGTTACAAAAATCAATTTGTTTATGACAAAAACCCATATTGTAATCACAAATACCAACATTTTACGTGGGACTGGACGTATTAGAACACTGAACACTGACATTTCAGGATACTAAACATTATCTGCTTGAAAAAATGGTCATAATTTTATCTTAAAATAGTTTTTACTGATAAAAATTAAAAACCTAATTTTTTAAAAAGAAAACCCGAAAATCCTTTGTAATTACGATAAGAAACATCATTTCGATGCCAAAATTAAAAAAATCGATGACCAAAACCGACATTTCGATGACAAAAATCTACGTTTCGATGACAAAAATCGACATTTCGATGACAAAAATCGACATTTCGATGACAAAAACAACAATATTGTATACTTACTTTAAGCGTAGGAGCAAGATGCGTCAACTGCACACGTTTCCCAGTAGTATCGACTGTCCGTCCGTCCCTGTCCAGGATGAGGGGCGCAGGCCCCGCCCCGCCCGATAGGGCTCCGCCCGCCAGCTTCCGCTGTATCCTAGCTTGTAATTCTGCTATTTTCTGCTGTTTTTCTATCTCTTCGGGTGTCAGAGGAACTGGACCTAAAACATAATGGAATTTGAATAAGATACTTTTCAAAAAAATTCTTCTTAGCAGGATTTGAACCAGCAATCGTCGTCCATCTTCTAGACACCGCATGCTACATCTTACTTACGAGTACCATCGTGTGACGATAATTGTCCAACGATGACGTAGCAGGGTTATTAATAACTATACTGGCAAGCCGTTGAGGGCTGCTTCTGTGCACCTTAACAATCAACTTTTGTTCTACGACTTTTGGAAATTTATTATATAAAAATTCCATACAAAAATGTTGAGTTTTGTCTGAGAGCGCGGCTGCTGACGCTGGTCCAGTCTCCTGTTTTGATGGGTTAGCTGACGCTTCCCCAGTGTTTTGTAAGTCGTCACAGTTCGGCTTTAACCAGGACTGGACAGACCGCCTCCAGGTCGTCACAGTTCGACTTTCACCGGTGAAAGAAGAACTGTGACGACCTGGAGGCTTTAGAAAAACGGACTGTCCTGTTCCGGAACAGGACAGACCGTTTTTAGATCGTCACTATTCGGTTTTCCCCGAAATCCGACAACAGTATTAGCTTCCGCCTTCAAAATAATAAATGAAATCCATCATTTCAAATAATACTCAACTTGCCACAACTGGTCACAGAATCAATCATAGTACTTACGCACGCTCTGTGCCGCATAGACATAGAAAATAGTCAGACAGTACTAAAAACACTTAAATATATTTTTTGACACTTAAATATAGGTTCTGGCAAAAGTTGCAGTGGCTGCAGTGGTCACAGCTTTACTTGCTTTCAGTGTAGCGAGGGCTGCCTTACGTTCTACGCTTGGACTTTAGCTGTTGGAGACTCACCAGGTTTGGAATACATTGATGACACTGAGCGGTGCCACCGAGCCGGTGAGGTTCGCCTTGATCTGTTGAGCGCTGACCGCTGCAGTGGTCACAGCTTTACTGCCTTTCAGTGTAGCGAGGGCTGCCTTACGTTCTACGCTTGGACTTTAGCTGTTGGAGACTCACCAGGTTTGGAATACAGGGTGGGTTTGATGACACTGGGCGGTGCAACCGAGCCGGTGAGGTTAGCCTTGATCTGTTGAGCGCTGGCCGCTGCAGTGGTCACAGCTTTACTGCCTTTCAGGGTAGCGAGGGCTCTCTTACGTTCTTCTATCTCTTTCTGGGCGTTGGCCATCATTAGCTGGAAGAAGAGATATAGAAATGAGAGGGTTTTTAGAATAGTACCTTGAAAATCGATTTAAGTGCAGTATGTAAAGGAATAAACCAGGGTTCGAGGATATATATCAATGGATATATATCATGATATATATCCGATATTTATTATTTATTTATTATATCCGATATATATCAAGCGGTTTTTTGTGATATATATCAATACAAAAATTGTTCAAAAATATGATGAATTTATGTGATATTTTGCAGTTTTCTACTGTAATTCTCCATCCTAAATATAGATGGCGTTGGAGTAAAGTTAAAACATACTCCCTAATAGTGAGTTTAGGTATTAACGTTTAAAGTTTAGGTATTTTAAGTATTAGTGTAGGTATTCAGAAAATTAATGAAACCATTGAATGATTGGAATTTATAAGATTTTATGTTTTTGAGTTGATTTTACCTGATTTAGTTTATGATTTTAATTGATTTTTCTGATTTATAAGAAGATTTTATGTTTTTGAGTTGATTTTTCTTTTATATGTTGTTTTTTTTTTTAAATATTTTATTATATATATAAAACATAGGTATGCATACAGTATACATGAATAATACAATAAAATAACAATATGGCTGTCATACAAAATGGATAAATATCATGTAAATATCACATTTTTGATATACAGGAAAAGTATTTTTGTAGTGCACAAATTTCGGTATGTTTTAAGCACATTAAAATAAAAAATACTGTTTTTTTTATTTTGGAGCTAACTCAAAAACTCTCAGAGCTATAACCATTTAAGTGTTTCTAACAAAACGACGAAGTCCATGGACACAATACTAGCGCCAGCGAGTTTAATAGCGCGCTCTAAATGAAGGTAGGTACCTACGTCACATGAGTAGAGATGACCAGAGGCTAAGGTTGTTCGGAGCTGTCAAAATGAATACGTAATTGTGACGTAATCATGTAGGGTTGGCACAGGTGGATTATATTATATAAAAAAACTTGAGAGGTGTCAAGGCACACCCGGATAGAACGAAGTTCCTTTCGATTAATTAGTTAAGGAGTTGTAATAAATTAATGTTTTTCGTTTTTTATATTTTTTTATATCTACTTTTTGACGTGACAACGTCTTATAAATTGGTTTGCCGGGTGACACTTCAAGAAACTGCGTTACGCTCCGCTCACGTTATGCGCTCACAATGAGAGCGAGTGAGAGGCACGCGGGCATGGTTAGCCCGCCTAAGAGCGAGAGAGACAGACATAAAAAGTGAAAGGCACGCGTCCCTTCCACTCGAGCACAGTTGTTGTCACGTAAAACTTTCGCCCGTATACCGACTTTACAGGCAACCAGTTTTTTAAACACTAGTTTAGATAAGTTAACAAAAACAATGAAAACAGAGCAATTTACTCATTTAAGAAGACATTTCCCTAACGACACACAATTTCATCTCCTTACTCGAAAAGGCATCTATCCTTACGATTATATGAATAGCTTACAACGTTACAGTGAAACATCACTTCCAAATAAAAAAGATTTTTATAGTTCTCTTACCAACGAGCATATTTCAAAAAAAGATTACGCTCACGCGCAATCAGTTTGGAGACAATTTAGGTTACATAATATGGGTCAGTACACCGACTTATATTTAAAAACAGATGTATTACTGTTAACTGATATTTTTGAACAGTTCCGTGTAACTTGTAAACGTCATTATCAATTGGACCCAGCGTTTTATATTACAGCACCGAGTTTATCTTTCGATGCAATGCTTTACGTAACAAATGTCGAGTTAGAATTAATAAATGACGTTTCTATTTATAATATGATACAATCAGGAATAAGAGGCGGTATTTGTTTGGTATCACATAGACATGCAAAGGCCAATAACAATCACATGTTGGATTTTGATTGTTTTTTTTGTTTTTTTTCGTTTTTTACTTTTTTTTGTTTTTTTTCGCGACACCACACTGTTCAATGCGAAATAGAAAGACGAAACGAAAATAACTGGCTTTCTTTCTATGCAAAACGTGTCGTTACATCTTTTGGTCTTAACTTTTTCCGTCTCTTTTTTCGCAACGCAAGATAAGGAACTTCGCTCCAAAAAAAATGTGTAAACTAAGTATCAGTGTCTTTTATTATGGGCGTTTATTTTAACGCGGTAACAATGTAATCTGAATTGATGATTAATCTATACTTACTAATATTATAAAGCTGAAGAGTTTGTTTGTTTGAACTAAGGAACTACTGGTTCGAATTGAAAAACTATTTTTGTGTTGGTCAGTCCATTTTTCTAGAAGGCTACTTTTTATTTTGATATTTCCACGGGATCGAGACTTACGCGAGTAAAACCGCGGGGTGCAGCTAGTAGATAAATAAATGAATGATGATCATAATACCTAAATCAGAATTTTTTATGGCTTACCGGGAAACTTTGATGTCACAGAATTGAACGTTAAATAGATAAACGTTGACATACTAGAATTCACAAGTAGTATGCTATACATACCTACATATAACTATGCTTTCCGTCGTGTCTAGTCACTATAACACAAGCCTAGTTGCTTAGGCTGGAGCGCTCACTCACTAAATCGTTTCCATTCTTCCTCCCTCCCTCTCTATAAAAGAAAATCTTCTATCCGTGGTCTAGTCACGATAGCACAAGCCTAGCTGCTTAGGTTGGGGCACTCACACACTCAATTCCCACTCAGTAAAGGTACATATTTAATATTTATAACTATTATATCTGTCGCGTCTAGTCACTATAACACAAGCCTAGTTGCTTAGACTGGAGCACACGCTCACTCACTCACTCAATCGTTCCCACCCTTCCTTCGAAAGAAAGAAAATTATTTAAGTCTTCTATTTCGTCACTCGTCACCATAACACAAGAATGGTCCACACTCACTCCCTCCCTACTTAAGACCAAATTAATAACACTATATTTTATTAAACAATATGAAACAAACATGCGACGCGTGATGTTTACCGCTCGCATGCGAGTGTGACAGCCCTGAACTTGGGCACTGGCCGAGCCAGTATAGACCGGTTTCTCTCCGTACATGATGTGCCGCCAGTGCTCACGCACACACGCGCGTCAAGCTTGTAGTAGTGGACTTGTCATAGAGCCTTGTATGACACATTAGTCTCTGGTTGTATTATTTACTCATGTGCCTACGTGTCACTGTGTGTATCAATACTGAGATACCCAATAATTTAGAAATTGCAGGAAGTTTTTCACATTAAGTTTTGTTTTTTTTTTTAATTTATTTTTTTGCGTAAATGTACTCCACTGCCGACATATATTCAGCAGAAAAAAAATGTGCACTACCAAAATACTTTTCCTGTATATCGGATATATATAAAAAAAATCCGATATTTTGATATTTATTATAAATATCGGATATTTTCGAACCCTGGAATAAACCCGTTATTGGCTTTACAAAGAACAAAGTGTTGTCTTCTTAAAGATAATAATTATAATAAAAGCTCGCTGTAATCCAAAGATTGTTGTGAACGCCATCGCTTCTTCATCATTATATTTTTGTTAGGCGTCAAATTTATATTTTTATACCTACCTGCAAGAACCTACCCTCTTGTTGGGTACAATTGTCATCTTCTGCATAGAAGACAGACGTATCTATTTTGTAAAAGCTAATTAAAATACTTCTCTATCACGAATTGGGTTTATTTATCTAGAAATAAATCACCTAAGTCTCAGCCGAGCACAGACAACAATAAATGATTTTGAATTGAATAGAAAAACTACGCAATTAATTTTGATACTGTTCTTTTAAATAGATAGAGTGATTCAAGAGGAAGGTTTATATGTATAATACATGCATAATATAGCCGTGCGAAGCGGGCGGGTCGCTAATAATGCTTTAAAACAATGTTTGAGTGCAAGCCACATCTTCTATAGAAGTGGACATTATCCTTTGTGTACCTTACCTTAATCCTATCAGCGCTTAGCACAGATATCTTAGAGCCAACAGTCTCACTGTCAGACAGAGTTACAGGGATGTCTACACCGTTCTTCTTCTCCCTCTCTCTCTCCTTCTCTTCTCTTCTCTCCTCTTTCCTCTCCTCTTTACGTTCATCTCTTTCATCGTGACGGGATCTGGAAGAAGAAAATAACAATTTTTAACAAAAAAAAATTTTTATTGTCTGTTCTTTGTACTTATTTACTTTTCTCTGTAACTATCTCTTATATTTTATTTTATTTATAAATAATAATATATATAAATAATAAGAATAAATTCTATTTTATTCTAATTTATATAAATCTACTAGCGACCCGTCCCGGCTTCGCACGGCTATATTATGCATGTATTATACATATAAACTTTCCTCTTGAATCACTATCTATTAATACTAGCGACTCGTCCCCGGCTTCGCACGGCTATATTATGCATGTATTATACATATAAACTTTCCTCTTGAATCACTATCTATTAATACTAGCGACTCGTCCCCGGCTTCGCACGGCTATATTATGCATGTATTATACATATAAACTTTCCTCTTGAATCACTATCTATTAATACTAGCGACTCGTCCCCGGCTTCGCACGGCTATATTATGCATGTATTATACATATAAACTTTCCTCTTGAATCACTATCTATTAATACTAGCGACTCGTCCCCGGCTTCGCACGGCTATATTATGCATGTATTATACATATAAACTTTCCTCTTGAATCACTATCTATTAATACTAGCGACTCGTCCCCGGCTTCGCACGGCTATATTATGCATGTATTATACATATAAACTTTCCTCTTGAATCACTATCTATTAATACTAGCGACCCGTCCCGGCTTCGCACGGCTATATTATGCATGTATATACATATACTAAACAAACTACAAATATTATTTTAGTTGTCATATGTAATGTTATTTTGTGTGTGTTTTTTTGTTTTAATTTACTATATTTAATGCAATTAAAATTAAAAAAAATGGGTGCGTGTACTTATGTACGCGCGTGAGAAGTTATACTTCTTTGGCATTATTAAAAAAAAAAAAAAAAAAAAAACTCGTCCGACAAAAAACTCGTCCGGCAAAAAACTCGTCCGACAAAAAACTCGTCCGACGAAAAGTTCGTCCGACAAAACTCGTCCGACAAAATACTCGTCCGACAAAAAACTCGTCCGACAAAAAACTCGTCCGACAAAAAACTCGCCCGGCAAAAAACTCGTCCGACAAAAAACTCGTCCGACAAAAAACTCGTCCGACAAAAAACTCGTCCGACAAAAAACTCGTCCGACAAAAAACTCGTCCGGCAAAAAACTCGTCCGACAAAAAACTCGTCCGACGTGAGAATTTTGTGTGACGCTTTTGTAAAATTTCACTCTCATCATTTTTTCATAACGCGCCTAAAGAAGTATAACTTCAATAACTTCAAAAACCGCATCAAAATCCGTTGCGTAGTTTTAAAGATCTAAGCATACATAGGGACAGAGAGACATAGGGATTGTTTTATAATATGTAGTAAAGACTCTGATTGGTGTAGGGGGTACATAAGGTCCACTATTGAACTTGTTTAAAAAAAACGGTTGTCTGTAAAGGCGGTTTACAGACGATAATTTTACGTCAAAAAAGGCAGAATTGTAGACCTGGGGCCCTACCGCGGTAAGTGCGTCGGCTTCAAGCCAACGCGTCGGTTTACGCCGACCCGCGCCCCACACTGGGCGAAATTTTGAGGCTGTCTTTCATAGGAGTTTTGAAAAATTAAGTGGTTTTTTTCGTGTGTTTTGAGTATGCAGGATTGTTTGGGACATCAAAACATTTAAAAATAATTGATTCTGGTTTTGTTATTTCTAAAAAACACCACAAAATATGCCTTTGTTGTTTTTTAATACCTATTCAAAATTTCTATGAAAGGCAAGCTCAAATTTCCGCCCATTGTGAGACGCGGTTAGGGATATCGACGTCGGCTTGAAGCCGACGCACTTACCGCGGTAGGGCCCCTGATAGTTTGTCTGTAATTGCGATGTTCAGGCTGAAATCTGATTTTGACTATTTCACTGTTAAGGTTCCGCTGGTCGATCGTGTTTTCCATACAAATGAATTTAGAGTGTTATCCATTAATTCTTTATGGAATTTAAAAACAAACCGCTCTTGTTACACCGTGTTTACTTAATATACATACAAACGCCCACACCAGAAACACCATATCTATAGCATAAATACTTATTTGCGGCGGGAATAGAACCTACATCCTTCTACGTCGCCAACGGATATTCGCCCGAGGGATAAAATTAATATTAAAAAAAATTAATAACATTTTAGTACTCTACGCTGAGTCTGCAAATCTGACTCAGATTGTACAGTTAGTAGCATAATTGAAGACCCACTATAGAGTTCTAAAATTACTATGGAATGTTTACATTCTAATAATTTTTGTTTAAAGTTTAAAGTCTTCTAACTCATGAATTTATTTCATGAGTTAGAAGACTTTGTATTTGTATTTGTATACAGGCTGTTTTCCGCGATTTTTTTGAAGACCCATTTTTTTTTAAATTGGGTCCTTTGTGCGTGATGATGGAGTAGGCTTGCCCAGCACCTACTACCCTCTCAGCTTAATCGACCATGTCCAGAGGAGAGAACTTGTCAATACATCTAGAGCCAACTAAGCCGCGGGTTTCATCACGATGTTTTCCTTCACCGTAAGAGCAATGTCAATTAGCACACATACATTTTTCTTAAGAAAAATACATTGGTGCACGGCCGGCCTGGATTCGAACCCACGACCTTCAGAATGAAAGTCGAGGTATCTACCACTAAGCCAACACCACTCTTAGAAGACTTTAAACTTCAACTAAAGCAGGAGCCTAGAATGTTGTTTGTGTTTAAAAAAAAATAAACAAATGGTCGTCTGTAAAGTCAGTTTACGGACGATAAGTTTACGTGATAACGTCATAAGAAAACGATGAAAAATTGAGATTGTTTTTTTTTGTTATTCCTTTATATATTTTTTCTTTTTTATTCCTTTGTATTATTTTTTCCTTAGAATAGAATAGAATATCATTTATTGTTCTATCTGTGTACATAAAGATCTTACAAATAATATGGTTCCAACAGATTACTCATTACGAGCATACAATATTAAAAACATAGATGCTTAAAACTTTTTTTTTTAAATAATATCTGCTATCAGTCTTTCGACTATGATCAGATGTTGCTTAAAACTTAAATCACTAATTATACTAAATTGATACAGGTACATAGGTACTAATAGTTAATCTATTATTTTTCGTCATTATCGAAAAATTCCGATATGCTATAAAAAACCTTAGATATAAGTCTTTATATAAGTCTTCTATTCGTCACTCGTCTCCATAACACAAGCCCAGATGAGCGATATTATTATTAAATACTCTGTTTCCTAAGTTACCATGACGCGTTTGATCATATTACATGCATGACGAAGCATGACGTCACACATTACCATGACACTTTTTTGTGACTGCAGGTGTTTTATCAATTTATTAGACGTTATCATGGGACTGATTATCTTATCTTATATAATGGGGGCTGACAAAATTGCCAGCAACACTTCGACCCAATGGGATCTTTTGTGTTTACCCCTACCTTGATGTTTCTTACTCTTTGAAGAAGTGGTCGATTAACGCGGTGATCCCACTGAGAGGAAGAAACCTATATTCCTCCGGTTTGGGATACGCATTCCCAAGGAGGCTCATTCGCTTCGCTGCTAAGACGTTGCATTCACACAGTATGTGCTCCATAGTTTCCCTGACATCACCGCAGGCTCTGCAGTCATTATTTGAAATGGGACTGATTAGTACTCTACGCTGACCCCAACTGTACCTACCTTTTAACTTCCTTGTCATGTTCAGGCTCATGTTTCCGTTTGTGCCTCGTCGATGCTGAGACCAACTCGTGGGCCAACGCCAGCACCTTGTCCGCTAGCTTACTGGCCTTCTTGCTGTCTATGTGAGATGACAGCTTGTCTATGATCTTACGACGTTCGTAACTTGAAACGAAAAGTAAACAATTTTTTATCAATATATCCTCATTTAAAATACTTTATGCATCTTCTCTTGTGTACTGCAATCAAACATTAGATAAAAAATGTGAGTCCTTAATTGATAGCTGTAGATAGCTATTGGACGACCTAGTTGTCACAATGGTCACAATGCCGGATGCCAAACACAGGGTCGCGGGTTCGATTCCCGCCTCAGACAAGTTTTTATGCTTAGATATTTGTCTGTGGTCAGGTAGTTTCTATGTATTGTATATGTAAACATTTACAAAAGAAAAGTATATAAGTAGTATATCCGTTATCTAGCACCTATAACACAAGTCTAGTTACTTAGTTTGGGGCTACATGGCGATGTGTGGAATGTCCTGCAATATTTAAATATATTTATTTATTTATCTACTTTTTGTTCCGAGTGTGTATGTTGGTTTCTTCTTTACACAAAAACTGCTGAACCGATTGCTATTAAACTCACTAAGAAGGTAGCTGGGCCCCCGGAATAACATTTAGGCTATTTTTTATCCCTAAATTCCTACTGAATTAGCCCCTAATACTAATATTGTATATGGGAAAGTTTATTTGTGTGTTCCCTGATTTTAACGAAGATTTAAATGGTGTAAAGAAGGATACTAAGCTTTTTTTAAGCAGGTGAAACCTTGGAGCGCAGTTAGTTAAATAATAGCTACGAAATATTACTCACCCATTGGTTAGACATGAAGATACTGTAGATAGCACAGAACTATCAGATTTACCGATAGTTCGGTATATAGCGCGGTCCAGCGACGACCGGAGATCCTCCACTTCCCGCCGCGACAATTGGACCGCCATAGCTTCAATAAAAACCGAATTACAAGCAAAAAATCACGACTGCAAAAATCGGGGTTACACTTTTTGAGGTTATGTTGTTGTACCTTGGTTTTGCTACACCATTGAAGTGAATTTTAGATTTATATAGTTTAGTATTGCGATTTTGAGTAGTTTTAACACAGAAATTGATGGAAAATTGAAAGATAATTCACAAAATTCTATGGATTTACGAGAAAACTGACGTAAACATCGTCATCCATAGACTAGAGGACTATTTAGTCGGAGTTGCCACTTTGTTAAGATGTTTTCCTAGCTTTTGTTTTAATATTTGCAAATGTTTGTGTGCGTTTTCAACAAATTGTTTTATTTATAATTTAAAAACAGCAAAATAAAAAATTACAACTTTTTGTAGCATATTTTGTGTGCACATCAACAACAACTTATAACTTGTTTAATAAAAATTGTCATAAGTGCAAAACCTCGATAGTGAGCAGTTATTTTACTTATGGCATACCAAAGTCTACTTGTGTATGAAAACGTCCCAATATACGAAGAATATTGTTTCCGTTTGACATAAAAACACTGAACAGTGGCAGACACTTCCCAAAATTATTGCGTTACACAAAACGTTTAATTATTGTTGTAAATTCGCGTTGTTTTGTGGTTGTCGTATTTTCCATTTTTGCTAAAAAACAACAATTCCGACTCATAGATACCTAGGTACTTCTTAACATCTGTAAAGAACGAATACACTCCATCACACATTATCCAAACTTTATTTCGCCGGGAAAGCAACGAAAACATAACCTTAAAATGTCGGATGACGATGATGTGATTCTGGTTAAAAGATCCAAGAATATCCACTATGGATCTTTGGAGGAGCAAGAGAAAGCTCGGCTGGCGGCATTGGCCGCTGCAGCGAAAGAAGGAGCTGAAGATAATGGCGGGAAAGAGCTTGGAGACATACAGATTTCAAGTGGTGGGTTTCTCTCTTGTTATATATTGTAGTTTTTAGATAGTTTAAAGTTGCTTTGGTTTCTGTCTAGAATGCAAGCTACATCTGTACCAGATGTTATTAGAATCGGTTCAGTATTTATGCCGCAAAATACCAAATATAAGTACCTATTATATTTTCTTGCTTGGTATTATGTTATTCTTATTTGATACTAGTAATGCTCTATGGGTTGTCCCACTATGAATCTATTTAAGAAACTTCCCTCCAAAATATGTACAATCGACGCTCAAAAGTCCACCTGCACCGTAACGTTTACAATCATGTGCAGCACTATCAGAACTTTTTGGATCAAAACTGTCCTATCCCTGCCCTAAACTAACACTATGCTGATTTTCATACAAATCGATCCAATTGTTTAACCTTCAAGAACAAACAAACAAAAAAGCAAACTTTTGGATTTATAATATCACTACATAGTATAAAATAAAGTCACTTTTCCCCGTCTCTATATCCCCATGTCCCTTTGTATGCTTAGATCTTTAAAACTACACAACGGATTTTGATGCGGTTTTTTTAATAGATAGAGTGATTCAAGAGGAAGGTTTATATGTATAATACATGCATAATATAGCCGTGCGAAGCCGGAGCGGGTCGCTAGTTAGTTAATATTTATTGCTAGTAGTCTTGAAAATGTCTATTTCTCTGAAGAATTTTATTACGTGAAAATTATTTGTAAATTATAGAATATATGGAATTAGAAGAAGAGATATCAAGAGATAAGAAAGCATTGCTTGAAGAGTTTGAAAGGAGAAGGAAAGCCAGACAACTGAACGTCTCGACTGATGACGATGAGGTAATTACTCTTCTTAGAACTTGGTTAACTTTAAACCAACTCAGAGCCTGGATCTGTAGTATTTTGCGTCCGGGTGGGAGATTACTCTACTTCTGCTACTCGAGCCATCCCAAATCCCTGAGGAAGCCAAAAGACCAAGCCAAGCATCCACGGCAGAGGGGGCTGTCTGTAACACCTAGAGTAGACAGGTGTTTGTTAAAGGCACCATGACCCGTTAGGGCCCCTGTCACCATCCGAAGATGGGGTTTCTTCTGATTCAGCAGAGGCCTAGTCAGTTTGGGGTTGATTGTGGACATGGCTTCCTTGGCCTGCCTGCAGCCCTCATGGTTTGGCCTCATAGTACAGTCAGAAAAAGACTGCATATTTTAAAGTAACGGTTCAGTAATTGTAAATTATTCTGCTTGATATCACTAAAGCTTTCGAAGTGTTAGTTATTTCACGCAGAATAATCACAAGTTATTGAACCGTCATTAAAATAATTAGAACTTTAAAATATGCACCTGTTACCCTCAGTCTTTTTCTGACTGTACCATGCAGCACTCTAGATAGTTGCTGGCAGTCCAAAACACTCATGAAATAACCAAGTAGCGTAGGCTCTTCCACACACTGCTACACATTATTTTCTTATACTCCTTGTTCAATTCTGTGTCTTTTTCTTCTGCAACTATATTTGTTGTGGTATGTTATCTATTAATCTATCTACTATAATTTGTATAAACAAATGTTTAGGTAAGAAGAAGTCTCCGACAGCTGGGTGAACCAGTATGCCTGTTTGGGGAAGGACCAGCTGAGAGACGTGTCAGATTACGTGATTTGCTGAGCTAGTGAGTATTTACCTGATAAGATGAAGACACTGATAGGAAACCTGTATATTATACGAAAAGTACCAGTTAGGTTGGAGTAGATATGAAACAATGCGGCGCAAGCGAGACGGGGCGCGGTAATCTTGTACTTGTATATTATACAGGATGTTTCTCTGCAACTATATGTCTTTAGTTGGGTCCTTTTTGCTTGAGGATGGACCACGGATTCCCAAAGTCGGTTCTGCCAATTTTTTGACGTGATAACGTTTTATAAATTGGTGAACATCTGCAATCTCAAAAAAGTGTGACGTCACGCGTCGTTACTGGAACGCCTCATGTTATTGACAAGGTAACTATCGCAACGTTTTATCGTTGCCATGGTTACCATCAATGTTTTCTTATGACGTTATCACGTAAAATTATCGTCCGGAAACTAGACTTTACAGACAACCATTTTTTTTATTACTAGCATTTGTCGGAGACGTCGTGCACGTAGAAGTCGAAAATGGTTCGAGTTCAATGTTTTCCGCGCAATATTAATTAGCGCACATAAAATGGTTGTAAGAAAAATTAGTTGGTGCCCGACCTGGTTTCGAAGCCACGACCTTCGGAATGAAAGTTAAGGTACCACTAAGTAGGCCAACACCGTTCTCGCGAAGGGGACCTTTACCAAATAGACTAACTCATCAGTGTGCGCCTCTATTTCCAAACAGAAATAGATTGCTTTAATATTGATTTGTAATTTTGTAAACAGTTTAGGAGAAGACGCAATAAACAAGAAATTGGAAGAGGAAGAGGCGCGTATATCGCGCGACCGTGACCGCGAAGGGACCTGGTACCACGAGGGTCCTCACGAGCTGAGGCAGGCGAGGCTGCATATTGCTAGATACTCACTACCTAGAGCTAAAGAGAGGTAAACAACCAATATCACTATAGAATAGAATAGAATTTATTCGAACAAACACACGACATAATTTAGACACAAATAAGAAACAGTAAGAGATAGTTACAGAGAAAAATAATACAATTAAGAAACATTAACGAGACAGCTACAGAGAAAGTAAATACAAAGAACAGACAATAAAAATAAAAAGTAAGTATCTGAGAAGTCGTGTGTTGCCCGAATGGGTATAGCCCCAGCATGTGCTGCAGATACGCAGGCGCATCTGCAGTGCTGGTCTTCCGGCCGCACCCTGTGGGTGACTTTTCCGCTCCCAAGAAACGGCGTGGTCACCAAGAGAAAAATACATAAATATACAAAGCAAAACTATCACTACATAGTATAAAATAAGGTCACATTTCGCTTTTTCGGATTTTGATGTGGTTTTTTAAATAGATAGAGTGATTCAAGAGGAAGGTTTTTATGTATAATATATGCATCATCACTACATAGTATAAAATTTTTGAATTTTTTTTTTAAGTTTTTGAATAGTATAAAATAAAGTCACTTTTCGCCGTCCCTATGTCCCTTTAAATGCTTAGATCTTTAAAACTACGTAACGGATTTTGATGCGGTTTTTTTAAATAGATAGAGTGATTCAAGAGGAAGGTTTATATGTATAATACATGCATGATATAGCCGTGCGAAGCCGGGGCGGGTCGCTAGTATAAAATAAAGTCGCTTTCTCTGTCCCTATATCCCTATGTATGCTTAAATCTTTAAAACTACGCAACGGATTTTGATGTGGTTTTTTTAAATAGATAGAGTGATTCAAGAGGAAGGTTTTTAGATATAATACAGCCGGGCCAAGCCGGGGCGGGTCGCTAGTAGTTTATAAACTCACACAATATGTATTCATAGTAATTATTTTCCGCGTCTTAAGGTGAAAGGGTACCTGCGCTCTCTCCATACAAACGTAGTCGACTGTTTCCTCCCTGGATAATGACACTAGCACAAATATTTTTGTGCCATAAAACCTATAACTGCCATGTCTATGCCCCAATGTTTTGGTTTTTTATTTTCTAATTAAAATAGAAATTAAAATTAAAAAAAAAACATAGTTGTAATAGTTTGTATGGAGAGCGCTCCCGGTACCCTTTCCTCTTAAACTCGGACGAATTTACACACATATATTATATAGCTGAAAGAATTTGTAAAATGAAGTGGCAATGGGCAGGGCATGTGACTGGTAGAACTAATGGCCGTTAAATTGGGGCCACAAAATTTCCAAAATAATGTTCGAGTTTCCAAAAGTCTGTGAACAAAATTTGTTTGTTTAGGTGCACAGAAGTGGACCTCAATCACTTGCTAATATATTAATAAATAAATATTCCAACACATTCCACACATCGCCATCTAGCCCCAAGTTATGTAACTACACTTGTGTTATGGGTGCTAAACAACTCATATACTACTTATATACTTTTCTTTTGTAAATATATACATATAATACATAGAAACAACCAGACCACAGACAAATAACTTATCATACATACATGTTTGAGGCGGGAATAGAACCCGCGACCCTGTGTTTGTCAGTCCGGCATCAATATGATTACCAATAACTCTGTATAAAACAGACGGACAAGGAAGTGATCTTATAAGGGTTCCATTTTTTACCTTTTGATGAACGGAACCCTAAGATCCATATAATTTTCAGACTGATGAAAGCTCGCGAGGAACTGAAACTGGCCGGCAGCGTTCGAGCAGCTGCCAAACAAGAATCACAGAGGAAAGCTTCTGCCATATCTATATACTGCAGTCAGGTAACTATCCCTTAAGAAAATTAATTATCTATTTGTTTCCTTTCTATAAGTCTTCTATTTGTCATTCGTCACCATAACACAAGCCCAGATGAGCGATATTATTATTAAATACTCTCATGTTACCATGACGCATGACGTCACACAATATTACCGTGACACTTTTTTGTGAACGCAGGTGTTCCATTGAAACCCGCAGCCCTGTGTTTGGCAGTCCGGCATGGTGACCATTGTGCCCACTGGGTCGTCAATGACGGAAATTCCGGGATCAAAAGTATTCTATGTCCTTCTTCATCTCCTAAACTACCACTATGCCGACATTGACGACCCAGTTGGCACAATGGTCACCATGCCGGACTGCCAAACACAGGGTTGCGGGTTGCGATTCCCGCCTCAGACAAAGTATTTATGCTTAGATATTTGTCTGTGGTCTGGTTGTTTCTATGTATTATGAGTATATATTTACAAAAGAAAAGTATATAAGTAGTATATGAGTTGTCTAGCACCCATAACACAAGTCTAGTTACTTAGCTTGGGGCTAGATGGCGATGTGTGGAATGTCCTGTAATATTTATTTATGTTAAAGGTTATAATGTTTACGTTTAATTATGTTTTAGATCGGTGATAGTCGTCCGTTAAGTTACTGCAGATTCAGTAACGACAGCAAAATGTTGATAACATCAAGTTGGTAAGTTTTCACTTATCACTACATAGTATAAAATAAAGTCGCTTTCTCTGTCCCTATTTCTCTTTGTATGCTTAAATCTTTTAAACTACGCAACGGATTTTGATGCGGTTTCTTTTAATAGATAGAGTGATTCAAGAGGAAGGTTTATATGTATAATACATGCATAATATAGCCGTGCGAAGCCGGGACGGGTCGTAAGTGATATATCAACTAGAGGTAACTACGTCTTTGTGAAATAAACTTGCTCACACAAAAGTAAGGCAATTGACTCATGATTCCTCGGATGTTATCGCATATTACATGAAGACACGTTAAATTATTCTCAACTAACGACCCGCTCCGGCTTCGCACGGCTATATTATGCATGTATTATACATATAAACCTTCCTCTTGAATCACTTTGTAGTTTTAAATATTTAAGCATACATAGGGAAATAGGGACAGAGTGAACGACTTTATTTTATACTATGTAGTGATACTACTATTATAAAGCTGAAGAGTTTGTTTGTTTGAACGCGCCAATCTCAGAAACTACTGGTTAGTTGGTGGCATTATCATCGGTGTACATGAGCATAGTTTGACAATAAATGAATTCTATTCTATTCGAATTGAAAAAGTTACTTTTGTGTTGGATAGTCCATTTATCGAGGATGGCTATAGGCTACTTTTTATCCCGATATTCTCACGGCATCGGGTGTTACGCGGGTGAAACCGCAGAGCGCAGGTAGTCACTATCACTACATAGTATAAAAATAAAGTCACTTTTCGCCGTCTCTATGTCCCTATGTATGCTTAGATCTTTAAAACTACGCAACGGATTTTGATGTGGTTTCTTTTAATAGATAGAGTGATTCAAGAGGAAGGTTTATATGTATAATACATGCATAATATAGCCGTGCGAAGCCGGAGCGGGTCGCTAGTATTTCATATTATAAAAAGGAAAGATTTGATTGTTTGTTTGTTTGCATTGAATAGGCTTCGAAACTACTGGACCGTTTTATTTTTTCATTCAGTAAATAAATAAATATTACCCCAAGCTTAAGTAACTAGATTTGTGTTATGGGTGCTAGACAACTTATATACTTTTCTTTTATAAATTTATACTTATAATACATAGAAACAACCAGACCACAGACAAATATCTAAGCATAAATACTTGTCTGAGGAGAGAATCGAACCCTGTGTTTGGCAGTCCGGCATGGTGACCTGGGTCGTCGCATTTTAGATGAAACTTGGTATGAGGATACATTGATTCATTGACAGTAACATAGGGTACTTGTTATCCCGATATTCCCACGGGATCGGGAGTTACGCGGGCGTAGCTAATCTTCACTCCATCCCTTCCAGGTCTGGTCTAGTAAAAGTATGGTCTGTCCCAAACTGCGTGTGTCTCCAAGTGCTGAAAGGGCACAAGTGTAACGTCAGTTGCGCTACTTTCCACCCTAAAGCGGAAATACCCAGCCATTTTCTGGATAAGGTGAGGAAAATAGGACAAGTGCGAGTCGGCGCACGGAGTGTTCCGTAGCATTCTGTTTTTAGTAGATAGATTTTTATTTTTGGAACGATAGTTCCTTATCGCACGTTAAGGGGCTAGACGGAAAAAATTAAGACCAAAAATTGTAACGACACTTTTTGCATAGAAAGCAAGCCAGTTATTTTCGTTTCGTATTGAACAGTGTGGTGTCGCGACGATTATTTACAAAAAAAAAAACAATACTGATATAAGGAGATAATGTTGTTTGAAACTAGCCCAATGGAGATAATGATGTACCTGTGAAACTCCCAAGGGAGACAATGTTGTATGAAACTCCCAAGGAAGACAATGTTGTATGAAACTCCCCCAAGGGAGATAGTTTTGTATGAAACTCCCAAGGGATTAAAGTGTTTCGGAATTTTGAAATTCGTATTATATTTCCAGTTAGATCAATCTAAGGCTTCAACAGAAGGCGATATGGATTGCGACCTCCCTACACCCGCCATAGACAACCCGTCCGAGGTGTGCACGATGGCGTCCTGCGCATACGACGGTACCGTGCATCTGTGGAACTTCGTCAGGTTAGTCTTCTGCCTGGAGACACCAAACCACTAGCGTATCTTGACTCATCATCATATCAGCCCATACACGTCCACTGCTGGACATACGACGCCACAAACAGCGGTCCTGAGCCGCCTCCATCCACCGACTACCCGCGACCGCCACAATGTCGTCGGTCCACCGGGCGGCTGGTCTCCCAACACTCCGTTTCGCGTTGCATCTTGACTAATTATAAATATATAAATATTGCAGGACAAATATATATAAATATTCCACACATCGCCATCTAGCCTCAAGCTAAGTAACTTGACTTGTGTTATGGTTGCTAGACAACGGATATACTACTTATATACTTTTCTTTAGAAAATACTTATAATACATAGAAACAACCAGACCACAGACAAATATCTAAGCATAAATACTTGCCTGAGGCGGGAATCGAACCCGCAATCTATGTTTGACAGTCCGGCATGGTGACCATTGTGATAACTGGGTCGTCGATTATAGGAACAAAGCAGCTGAATCCATGGACGAGACCATAGCTAATTGTACTTGAATACGGGCTGTTTTCCGCAATCAAACCTCTTTAGTAGACTATGTCCAACACTTATACTACCCTCTCAGCTTAGTCGCCGGTGTCCAGAGGAAAGACCTCATCTGGAGACAACTATGCCGCGGGTTTTGTGATGTTTTCCTTTACCTTAAGAGCAATGTCGATTAACGCACATTTTTCCTAAGAAAAAATCATTGGTGCATGGCCAACCGGAATTTTAACCCAGAATCTTTGGAATTGAAGTCGAAGTATATACCATCAGGAGAATAACGCCTTCTAGGTGGAGATTTACCTATGGGAGGTTGGTCCAAACGTTAGCCACCTTCAGACCAGGCAAATTTTTCGTTAATGCCACTTCTTCGTATTGATACTACAAATTAAAGGGAAATTAATTGATTGATTACGTAGGGTCAGATCCACCCACTCCAGTGTGCTGCCAGGTCTTTGATGTTGTTATTAGCTGACATCAGGTCAGCCAACGTGCAGCTATTATGGCTGGAGGTGCAGCATAGTTTGCTCGGGAGCCCCGCAGTCGCACTGATTTTGACATGGATCGATCATGACCCATCTTCCCAAGTTCACCCTGCAGCGACCAACCTGAGTCCTTTATCTGTTAAGTGACTTCCACACTGTCCAAGGCAAGTCATGACCAGTTGAAAGAATCTGCAGGGTCCTGGAATTGCGGGTGTTGGGCATAGTTGCCACTGCAACTGCAGGTCCACCATTGTGCAGATATTAGGGTATAATGGACATCGGAGCAGGTGGACCATGGGAGTGCGACGAGGCTCCACACTCCGGGAAAGGCCATTGTGACTTTACTATCTTGAAGCCAAAACGATGAATTGATTTTACTACCAGCAGAACTGCTGAATAGATTGACCTTTACCGCAAGAATAGAATGTTGATTTGTTTTTAATGTGTTTTCTATCTGTTCCTAGTGATTCTCCCTTGGCATCCTTGGAGGGTCACGGACCTTCGCGCGTTGCTCGCCTCGCCTTCCACCCTTCAGGCCGGTTCTTGGCGACCACTGTGTTTGACAACTCCTGGAGACTCTGGGACTTGGAGACAGGTCAGTAAATTCCGTGGGATTCTCCTCTGGCATCCTTGGCTTCCCAGACCTTTGTGGGTCGCTTGTCTCTCCTTCCACCGTTCCAGGCGGTTCCTGGCGACCAGTCTTTGACAACTGGAGACTGGGTTAGACGCCCTGGTGACCACTGTCTTGATGATGTTTAAGTACATGTTTGTATCAACGCGCGGCACAGCGCACCCTCGCTAGATCAGTAACAAACGAACTCGCTGTTTAACCGGTCGTTTCATTGCCTACATATATCACACTTTGACAACTGGAGACTGGGTTAGACGCCCTGGTGACCACTGTCTTGATGATGTTTAAGTACATGTTTGTATCAACGCGCGGCACAGCGCACCCTCGCTAGATCAGTAACAAACGAGCTCGCTGTTTAACCGGTCGTTTCATTGCCTACATATATCACACTTTGACAACTGGAGACTGGGTTAGACGCCCTGGTGACCACTGTCTTGATGATGTTTAAGTACATGTTTGTATCAACGCGCGGCACAGCGCACCCTCGCTAGATCAGTAATAAACGAGCTCGCTGTTTAACCGGTCGTTTCATTACCTACATACATCACACTTTGACAACTGGAGACTGATTTACTTTATACGCCTGTAGCGCCATCTGCCGGATTTATTCAGATCAGATTGGACGACCCAGTTGTCACAATGGTCACCGTGCCGGTCTGCCACTAAACACAGGGTTGCGGGTTCGATTCCCGCCACAGACAAGTATTTATGCTTAGATATTTGTCTGTGGTCTGGTTGTTTCCATGCAATAAGTATATATTTAAAAAAGAAAAGGGGTTATTGGAAATTATACTAGCAAGCCGTTGAAGGCTACTTCTGTGCACCTAAACACACAACTTTTTAGGTTTTATCCACTGTTCTTAGTCTGAATGACCTTTGTTTTAAAAAATTGCTGTTTTTCGAATTTACTTAACCTCAAAATTTTCATTTTTTTTCGGATTTCCAAAAGTCGTAGAACAAAAGTTGTTTGTTAAGGTGCACAGAAGTAGCCCTCAACGGCTTGCTAGTATAATTTCCAATAACCCTGTATAAGTAGTATATCTGTTGTCTTGCACCCATAACACAAGTGTAGTTACTTGGCTTGGGGCTAGAAAAAAAAATCTTGCTGCAAAATCTAAAAAAAAATCTTGTATTTTGTTTCTAGCAACTGAAGTTTTACATCAAGAGGGTCACGCTAAGCCTGTATACAGTATAGCCTTTCAAGGAGATGGATCCCTTGTTGTTACTGGGTAAGTCGTAAGGCTGTATAGACTAAAGACTATTTACCTGCCCTCTGAAAAAATTAACTGACATTAGTGACTGATGTCAAACAGACTAGTTTGATCAGCAGGAACGTACCTCTATAGGGTGGCAAATGGCAAAAAAAACGGAACCCTTATAGATTCGTCATGTCTGTCTGTCTGCCGTATGTCACAGCCACTTTTTTCCGAAACTATAAGAACTATACTGTTGAAACTTGGTAAGTACCTAGATGTATTCTGTGAACCGAATTAAGATTTTCACACAAAAATAGAAAAAAAAAACAATAAATTTTAGGGTTCCCCATACTTGGAACTGAAACTCAAAAACAAATTTTTCATCAAACCCATACGTGTGAGGTATCTATGGATAGGTCTTAAAAAATGATATTGAGGTTTCTAATATCATTTTTTTCTAAACTGAATAGTTTACGCGAGAGACACTTCCAAAGTGGTAAAAAGTGTAGGTTTTTATTTCATTTTATTTATTTTTAATGTGAAACATCTATAGCCGCACGTAAAACCGATTTCTTGCGTGGCGACGCATGCTGCTATATGATGGTATACAGGAAAAGTATTTTTGTAGTGCACAAATTTCGGTATGTTTTAAGCACATTAAAATAAAAAATACTGTTTTTTTATTTTGGAGCTAACTCAAAAACTCTCAGAGCTATAACCATTTAAGTGTTTCTAACAAAACGATGAAGTCCATGGACACAATACTAGCGCCAGCGAGTTTAATAGCGCGCTCTAAATGAAGGTAGGTACCTACGTGTCACTGTGTGTATCAATACTGAGATACCCAATAATTTAGAAATTGTAGGAAGTTTTTCACATTAAGTTTTGGTTTTTTTTTTATTTATTTTTTTGCGTAAATGTACTCCACTGCTGACATATATTCAGCAGAAAAAAAAATGTGCACTACAAAAATACTTTTCCTGTATATATACAGTCTATAAGCAGTAGTGTGTACGGTGTACACACCGTAATCGACTGTGCGACATATCACAATCTGTTCTTTTCTGCATATTACTTTTTCTCATGTTGCCTGATTGTACTATTGTTACAGTGGTATGGACGCATTCGGTCGAGTTTGGGACCTGAGAACGGGACGATGTGTAATGTTCTTGGAGGGTCACCTCGGCCCAGTGCTGAGTGTAGACTGGGACCCGGCCCAGTACCGACTCGCAACTGCTGCTATTGATCATCAGGTTCGATAATTATTATTAACTAGCGACCCGCCCCGGCTTCGCACGGCTATATTATGCACTAGCGACCCGCTCCGGCTTCGTACGGCTATATTATGCATATATTATACATAAAAACCTTCCTCTTGAATCACTGTATCTATTAAAAAAAACCGCATCAAAATCCGCAACTTTGTTTTATACTATGTAGTGATGTATCACATCACTACATAGTATAAAACAAAGTAGCTTTCTCTGTCCCTATATCCCTATGTATGCTTAAATCTTTAAAACTTGCAACGGATTTTGATGCGGTTTTTGACGTGATAACGTTTTATAAATTGGTGAACACCTGCAATCTCAAAAAAGTGTGACGTCACGCGTCGTTACTGGAACGCCTCATGTTATTGACAAGGTAACTATAGCAACGTTTTATCGTTGCCATGGTTACCATCAATGTTTTCTTATGACGTTATCACGTAAAAAATTTTTTAAAGATTTAAGCAGTCAAAGGGAAATAGGGACAGCAAAAACGACTTTGTTTTATACTATGTAGTGATGATGACAGAGATGCTCAAACCGCCCAGTAGTGTGAGGCGCGGTTTCGGATATCGACGTCAGCTTGAAGCCGACGCACTTACCGCGGTACCCTGCTAGTAAAATTTATCAATATTTTAAATTTCCCAGGCAAAGATCTGGGACATACGTAAACGGTCGTGCCTGTACACGATACCTGCGCACACGCATCTCATCAGCGACGTGAGGTACCAACGTAGTCACGGACACTTCCTGCTGACGTCATCGTACGACAAGTCCGTCAAACTGTGGTCCAATCCCGCTTGGCATCCGCTCAGAACCTTGTCCGGACATGATAACAAGGTAAGGAGGACCATCAATATAATAATCAGAATCTACTTATCACTACATAGTGTAAAACACAATAAACAGAAGAAATAGAAACAGAAAGCCAATCACTAATAATAAATAAATATTGCAGGACATTCCACACATCGCCATCTAGCCCCAAGCTAAGTAACTAGACTTGTGTTATGGGTATTATACTTTTCTTTTGTAAATATATACTTATAATACATAGAAACAACCAGACCACAGACAAATATCTAAGCATAAATACTTGTCTGAGGCGGGAATCGAACCCGCAACCCTGTGTTTGGCAGTCCGGCATGGTGACCATTGTCCTAACTGGGTCGTCATATACTAATAGAATATCTAAGCATAAATACTTGTCTGAGGCGGGAATCGAACCCGCAACCCTGTGTTTGGCAGTCCGGCATGGTGACCATTGTCCTAACTGGGTCGTCATATACTAATAGAATATCTAAGCATAAATACTTGTCTGAGGCGGGAATCGAACCCGCAACCCTGTGTTTGGCAGTCCGGCATGGTGACCATTGTCCTAACTGGGTCGTCATATACTAATAGAATATCTAAGCATAAATACTTGTCTGAGGCGGGAATCGAACCCGCAACCCTGTGTTTGGCAGTCCGGCATGGTGACCATTGTCCTAACTGGGTCGTCATATACTAATAGAATATCTAAGCATAAATACTTGTCTGAGGCGGGAATCGAACCCGCAACCCTGTGTTTGGCAGTCCGGCATGGTGACCATTGTCCTAACTGGGTCGTCATATACTAATAGAATATCTAAGCATAAATACTTGTCTGAGGCGGGAATCGAACCCGCAACCCTGTGTTTGGCAGTCCGGCATGGTGACCATTGTCCTAACTGGGTCGTCATATACTAATAGAATATCTAAGCATAAATACTTGTCTGAGGCGGGAATCGAACCCGCAACCCTGTGTTTGGCAGTCCGGCATGGTGACCATTGTCCTAACTGGGTCCTCATATACTAATAGAATATCTAAGCATAAATACTTGTCTGAGGCGGGAATCGAACCCGCAACCCTGTGTTTGGCAGTCCGGCATGGTGACCATTGTCCTAACTGGGTCGTCATATACTAATAGAATATCTAAGCATAAATACTTGTCTGAGGCGGGAATCGAACCCGCAACCCTGTGTTTGGCAGTCCGGCATGGTGACCATTGTCCTAACTGGGTCGTCATATACTAATAGAATATCTAAGCATAAATACTTGTCTGAGGCGGGAATCGAACCCGCAACCCTGTGTTTGGCAGTCCGGCATGGTGACCATTGTCCTAACTGGGTCGTCATATACTAATAGAATATCTAAGCATAAATACTTGTCTGAGGCGGGAATCGAACCCGCAACCCTGTGTTTGGCAGTCCGGCATGGTGACCATTGTCCTAACTGGGTCGTCATATACTAATAGAATATCTAAGCATAAATACTTGTCTGAGGCGGGAATCGAACCCGCAACCCTGTGTTTGGCAGTCCGGCATGGTGACCATTGTCCTAACTGGGTCGTCATATACTAATAGAATATCTAAGCATAAATACTTGTCTGAGGCGGGAATCGAACCCGCAACCCTGTGTTTGGCAGTCCGGCATGGTGACCATTGTCCTAACTGGGTCGTCATATACTAATAGAATATCTAAGCATAAATACTTGTCTGAGGCGGGAATCGAACCCGCAACCCTGTGTTTGGCAGTCCGGCATGGTGACCATTGTCCTAACTGGGTCGTCATATACTAATAGAATATCTAAGCATAAATACTTGTCTGAGGCGGGAATCGAACCCGCAACCCTGTGTTTGGCAGTCCGGCATGGTGACCATTGTCCTAACTGGGTCGTCATATACTAATAGAATATCTAAGCATAAATACTTGTCTGAGGCGGGAATCGAACCCGCAACCCTGTGCTAATAATATGATTTTCCCGGGCCGTTATCGTGTATTAGCCACAGGACCACAGCCGAAAAGGCTGTGGTCCGAATATAAATGACAGCGCTGACAATGCTAACAATCAAATCTATTCTCACTATTAAGAGGAAAGGGTATCGGGGGCTCTCTCCATACAAGCTATTACAAACGTAGTCGACTGTTTTCTCCCTGAAGGCCAATTCTCGTAAATAAAATTGTACCCCCAAAGTAGCTCAAAATACCCTCAAAGTTAGCTTTTTGTAAAAAAAACTGACTTTAAGTGTATCTTTTGCAATCGAAATGCTATCGGGATGATATTGAAATGTTATTTACGAGAATTGGTCTTATAACTGCCATGACCATGCCCCTATTTTTTTTTTATTCTTATTTATATGATAATTAGAAAATGAGAAAAACCAAAACATAGGGACATAGTCATGGCAGTTGTAGGTTTTATGCAACAAAAATATTTGCTCTAGTGTCATTATCGAGGGAAGAAACAGTCGACTACGTTTGTATGGAGAGAGCGCCGGTACCCTTTCACCTTAAAGTTAGTAGTTAGTTTTGTAATGTTCTTCCTTATTGTAATATAATGAAACAATAGCGTAGAAGCACTTAGGTATTATCTATACTAATATTATAAAGCTGAAGAGTTTGTTTGTTTGTTTGAACGCGCTAATCTCAGGAACTACTGGTTCGAATGGAAAAATTATTTTTGTGTTGGATAGTCCATTTATCGAGGATAGGCTACTTTTTATCCCGATATTCCCACGGGATCGGGCGCAGCTAGTTTATTTAGATAATTTAACAAAACAATGTCGTTCAAATAAGAATGGCTTGACCAACATAACCCTAATGTTACATAATCCCTTTTTCTAGGCGTCTGTAGTTAACCACATGCAATTGACGTTTTCCTATACATTTTTAGGTTATCATAATATCAATGTGTCAATGTGTGTGTGTTCTATATCGTCTGTACAAATTGCGTTTCGTTTATCTATACTTACTTTCTATACTAATAAGTATTATAAAGCTGAAGAGTTTGTTTGTTTGAACGCGCTAATCTCAGAAACTACTGGTTCGAATTGAATAATTCTTTTTGTGTTTATAGTCCATTTATCGAGGAAGGCTACTTTTCATTTTGATATTCCCACGGGATCGGGACTTATGCGGGTGAAACCGCGGGGCGCAGCTAGTGCTAAATACTTGCGTTTGGTTCACTGCTACAAGTTTGACGACATCTGTGTCGTAGCGGACGAACAGCTACCTACAACGAAGTAGATTGCGGGTTCGATTTAACAAATATTTTTTTAGTATTTACATCTGTTTGTGTGGCACCCAATTTATTTCTGTTTTTCTTTTTTCAGGTTATGAGTACCGATATTTCATTGGATAATAAATACATTGCAACTAGTTCTTATGATAGAACTTTTAAACTGTGGGCTCCGGATTTATCATAGACAATTGATATTATCTCTATGGATTCTTTTGGAACCTTAAGAGGAAAGGTGAAAGGGTACCAGGGGCTCTCTCCATACAAACTATTACAAACGTGTCCGTCAGCCGGGCAAAAAAAGTGCTTCTAGAGCGAATTGGTTCGTTGAATAATTAGTGCTCAGTCTGCTGTAAATGTGCGCGAAATAAAAAATTAGTGCATGTAGGCATTGAGGAAAAAAACGGCAAAAACAAATTCTGCTGGAATGACGGTGCTCCAGCAGGAAGATTTTTAAACGAATGACCGGAGAGGTATATAATGTATATCGGCGGATAGCTTATATTTGTGCATAATTGTGCGCGAATAATTAAATTTGTGCGTCTTAGGGTTTTCGAGATATTACATTTCCTGCTGGGCTGACGTTTTGCAAAAACTTGTATCTCCGAAACCATTGAATGTGCGACCTTGGATTAAACATATATAAGTAGCTCTTAATTTGTGCGTATTTGTGCGCTAATTTGTTTTTCATAAATATCTACTGTTTAAGAGAAATCATGCAACCCTGAAAATTCGAAAGAAACTCCTTGCGCTTAAATGAGAACACGCAGAGGTTCACTGAAAGCGGTATTTGGCTCGTTTTGTTATTCTTTACATGTATAATAAGTTTCAAGACAGTACATACGCGCATTTTTCAATAATAACACTTCAAGTCAAATCTGAAAATGTCATAGCTTTGCAAGAAACCTATTCAACTAAAGATATGTGCGTATATACCAAAAATTAGAGTGCCTTTTGAAATACATATCCTGAAAATTTCAGCTTCAAATGTCGCGTATTTAAGTAGATATAAACGAAAAACAAATCATAACTTCAGTTCTTGGCTAACCGACCAAATTCGAATGGTCACGAAAAAGCGACGGTTTCATACATTTTGATGACTTCTTAAATGGACTGTATTATACTGAAGCAGTTAATTGGGTTTAGGTACTGTGAATTGGAAAAGTGTTATGGGAAGTTGCAAAAGTTTTATTTTGAGATTAAGATAGTAGAAACCAGTAAGTACGCTTTTATCTTCCTTACCTATTATAGATTATTGATAGCTCAGGTAGGTAAGTATCTACTTCATTTTACTAAGTTCGCAATACGAAGTTAAACAAAAATGTCGGGTTTGTGCTTAATAAATAATATTATAAGTAATAAAATTATAATAATATTACTTTAAAGGTGGACGCAGATTGATACGCGCCGAGCGCGCCGAATTTTTGCCGTCCACGGAAAAAGGTACCTTATAATAATAGAGATAAGGTATCTACATTTATATTTCCGATGACGTCATCAGAGTCGTACGCATCGTCAGAGGCGGCCGACACTGAAATAACTAGTAGTTCGCCCCAAACTGAGACCTCACGAGTTTTTTTCAGCGATTATTATATTTCAGCGTAAAGTAGGTACTAAAATGTATAATATAACGACGAAAGTCTCAAAATACGACAGGTCTATCTTATTTGAATGACAGGTGCCTAGTATCGCTATTATCTGACATTGGATGATTTATAGGTTAAAAAAACTAAAAAAACACGCTTTAAAAAAAATCCAACTAAAAAAATAGAAAATAAAATTTAATTTTGGATTATGAATGTTGTAAATATGTAGTAAGCGTGTTACATTGTGATTGTAAAAGAAAAATAATGAAGGTGTAGCATCACAATGTAACACGCTTGCTATTTACAACATTCATAATCCAAAATTAAATTTTATTTTCTATTTTTTTTGTTGGATTTTTTTTAAAGCGTGTTTTTTTAGTTTTTTTAAACTATTAATTCTTTTGCAATCACAATGTAACACGCTTACTATTTACAATATTTTTAATCCAAAAATTATTAATTTTTATTTTCTAACGATCGATCGGTTCGATAAAGCGGTTTTATTTTATTTTTTGAACTATCAATTTATTTTATACTTTTTGGGCTTTGATAACGAAATATGTTAGACCCATTGGCCCAATGGTTACCATTGAAAAACAAACTTACTCGTCAAGACGATTCTAACGAGCCCAAACTCGATGGGGTTGTGCTGTGGTTGTGTCGTTTCATTGCGAAGTTCCTATGACCACCTTCCAGTTCCATCATCAGACCCTGGTTACCATTGAAAAACAAACTACTCGTCAAGACGATTCTAACGAGCCCAAACTCGATGGGGTTGTGCTGTGGTTGTGTCGTTTCATTGCGAAGTTCCTATGACCACCTTCCAGTTCCATCATCAGACCCTGGTTACCATTGAAAAACAAACTACTCGTCAAGACGATTCTAACGAGCCCAAACTCGATGGGGTTGTGCTGTGGTTGTGTCGTTTCATTGCGAAGTTCCTATGACCACCTTCCAGTTCCATCATCAGACCCTGGTTACCATTGAAAAACAAACTACTCGTCAAGACGATTCTAACGAGCCCAAACTCGATGGGGTTGTGCTGTGGTTGTGTCGTTTCATTGCGAAGTTCCTATGACCACCTTCCAGTTCCATCATCAGACCATGGTTAACATTGAAAGACAAACTACTCGTCGAGACGATTCTAACGAGCCCAAACTCGATGGGGTTGTGTCGTTTCATTGCGAAGTTCCTATGACCACCTTCCAGTTCCATCATCAGACCCTGGTTACCATTGAAAGACAAACTACTCGTCAAGACGATTCTAACAAGCCCAAACTCGAAGGGGTTGTGTCGTTTCATTGCGAAGTTCCTATGACCACCTTCCAGTTCCATCATCAGACCCTGGTTACCATTGAAAGACAAACTACTCGTCAAGACGATTCTAACGAGCCCAAACTCGATGAGGTTGTGTCGTTTCATTGCGAAGTTCCTATGACCACCTTCCAGTTCCATCATCAGACCCTGGTTACCATTGAAAGACAAACTACTCGTCAAGGCGATTCTTGACGAGTAGTTTGAATGAATGAACTATGAAGTATGGATAATGAGATAACTCCTGCTCTTTCATCAGATCAGCTCTATCATCAGATCAGTTCCATGGTACCATATTATTGTCACCGAAGTTACGCCCTTTCATTTGATACCCCACTCGGATATATTTGCCCTATAGTTTGTGTGCCATATAGGTAGATCCCCTTTTGGACCCCTATCTCCGTAACCCCCTGACCGATCCTGCTCATGTTCGAACTTAAAAATTCTATGGACCTCAACTACTTGTATACCAAAAATCATGAAGATCAGAGCAACGGTACTCAAGTTATCGTCGAACAAACATACGAGCGACCGACCCTTCTCAACACTAGACCTCTCTCGCTTCGCTCGTTCGGTCAAATAAATGAATAAATGTAGGTATGTACCTTATCTCTATTATTATAAGGTGGACGGCAAACAATTCGGCGCGTATCAATGTGCGGGCACCATTGCATTGATTTTAAAATTACATAAAAAGACGATTGTGTAGGTTCAAATCTCCGGCCGCCGCGCGCCGGGTGGTTGTAACTCGCTCTGTGTGAAACAGTTACACAGAATGCGGCATTAGTGGGAAAGAGTCAGACGCTAGTTAAGACGTATTTCGCTCCTTGCCTCCCGCACCGCTCTCCGCTCTCGGTGTGCTCTCGGTTCACTCACCCCGCTCCAATAGTGTCCGGGGTATATCTAGTGTTGCCAATTTAGCATAATCTTATGCTCGATTTGGCATTTTAAGTTTCAATTCCACGTAGTAATAAGTTTATCATTAATATTTTTTGTCATTAATAATGTCATTAATCATTGTTGCGTGAAGGAGTAACAAACATACATATACACACACACACACAAACGTTCACATTTATAATATTAGTAGGATAGGATATACATATATAGTAGGATGTAAGCCATTATGTTATAAAACCCTATTTAAAACAGTCTCGAGATACTTACGTGTAAAAAGAGGTATTTATGAGACTATTAAAGTTTTGAGAAGTATTGTATTGATCAAAACTATATAGAAATACATATATTATATTTAAAAAAAAATGTGTTTTTTTTTGTATTTCCTTAATATTTTATTTTAAGTTCAAACAGAATAGTATAATAATTTAGGTATAAGCATAAATACCTTCTTAAGTGTTCTAATTACAATCAATTACCTGTCTTAAACTATTTGATTTGTAATTTAATGTGATCCTAGCACTACCCACAAGGTCCTACTGTGATCTTAACTATACCTCAGTATTAAAAAAAATCAAAATCAGGTCACTCGTTTTGGGAGATAAACGCGCTACAATTGATTTATATTACCTATTCCGTGGCACTGCCGGAATAAAAAATAGCCAATAACACTCAGTTATCTTCAATCTATCTCTGTGCAAAATTTCATCCAAATTAGTCCAGTGGTTCAGGAATCTGGAGATACCAACATACACACATACAAACATGTTACCAACGTTACCTTTTTGTAGGTATAGAAGGTTAGTATAGAAGTACCTATAGATAAACGTGTCATTTTAGAAATACATGCATTAATATTTCTCTAATGTACCTACTACCTATTGAAAAAATGATAATGCACTAAAACCTCTATAAACGTTCTAAGCGCGACTGTACGGACAACAGCTTCAGTATAATACAGTCCATTTAAGAAGTCATCAAAATGTATGAAACCGTCGCTTTTTCGTGACCATTCGAATTTGGTCGGTTAGCCAAGAACTGAAGTTATGATTTGTTTTTCGTTTATATCTACTTAAATACGCGACATTTGAAGCTAAATTTTCAGGATATATATTTCAAAAGGCACTCTAATTTTTGGTATATACGCACATATCTTTAGTTGAATAGGTTCCTTGCAAAGCTATGACATTTTCAGATTTGACTTGAAGTGTTATTATTGAAAAATGCGCGTATGTACTGTCTTGAAACTTATTATACATGTAAAGAATAACAAAACGAGCCAAATACCGCTTTCAGTGAACCTCTGCGTGTTCTCATTTAAGCGCTAGGAGTTTCTTTCGAATTTTCAGGGTTGCATGGTTTCTCTTAAACAGTAGATATTTATGAAAAACAAATTAGCGCACAAATACGCACAAATTAAGAGCTACTTATATATGTTTAATCCAAGGTCGCACATTTAATGGTTTCGGAGATACAAGTTTTTGCAAAACGTCAGCCCAGCAGGAAATGAAATATCTCGAAAACCCTAAGACGCACAAATTTAATTATTCGCGCACAATTATGCACAAATATAAGCTATCCGCCGATATACATTATATACCTCTCCGGTCATTCGTTTAAAAATCTTCCTGCTGGAGCACCGTCATTCCAGCAGAATTTGTTTTTCCCGTTTTTTTCCTCAATGCCTACATGCACTAATTTTTTATTTCGCGCACATTTACAGCAGACTGAGCACTAATTATTCACCGAACCAATTCGCTCTAGAAGCACTTTTTTTGCCCGGCTGACGGACACATTACAAACGTAGTCGACTGTTTCCTCCCTGGATAATGACACTAGAGCAAATATTTTTGGTGAATAAAACTTATAACTGCCATGACCGACCATGCCCCTATGTTTTTTTTATCTTAATTTCTATGATAACTAGAAAATGAAAAAAAAAAAAAAAAACATATGGGCATAGTCATGGCAGTTATAGGTTTTATGCAACAAACATATTTGCTCTAGTGTCATTATCCAGGGAGGAAACAGTTGACTACATTTGTATGGAAAGAGAGCAGGTACCCTTTCACCTTAAAGAGAAGCGTTTGTTTCCCTTGGCATTACTTCGTAGCAATACTAGTAGTGCCATGGGAGATGGTCCTTTCCCGTGATTCTACTACGCTCATCCGGTTGGAACAAAAAACAAAAGGCGATCGATAAAAATGGTTCCATACTATTTTATTATGTTTTTAGTATTTGTTGTTACAGCGGCAACAGAAATACATCATCTGTGAAAATGTCAACTGTCTAGCTATCACGGTACATAAGATACAGCCTGGTGACAGACAGACGGACAGTCCAGTCTTAGTAATAGGGTTTTCACCCTTTGTGTACGGAACCCTAAAAAGAAACAAAAGGCGATCGAAAAAAAAAACAAAAGTAGAGTTCAACCGGCTGCCAATGAGAATAATAGAGTCACGGGTAAGAAACATCCCCCATGGCACTACTAGCAGTGTCAAGGGATACAAACGAAGAGGAGCTATTAAGGGCATCTGCAAGGGTTCTACCAGTCGTGGGTTCGATGCTCGGCGCAGGAGTTTCTTTTACGCTTAAGGAAATGTTTTTGTGACTGATAAATGGTGTAAATACTTTGATAGAAATAAAAATTATTAATTTTAAATGGATTGTTTTATTTTTAATCCTACTTCGTAATGAATGAGAGACTCTCTTGAGATTTCAATGTGAGATTTTGGGCTTTTCCGATGCCAATTTTATCTTTTGAAAATTGGCATCGGACGGTTTTTGGATATAGCCAGTGTCAACTGTCAAATAAGTAAAATAAAGTTATATATATTTATTAATAAAATATTTTAATTATTAATAATCAGGGTTTTTATTTTAATATATTAAAATATAAACTCAAAGCAATCTCCATTGTCACAATCGATAAGGACACATCGTTTGTCGACAAGACGATGCGCAAATGGACACACCCGACCTGGCAACACACCGCCAGATGGCCAGAGACTTGGATCTGAAAAGAAAAAAACAGTTAGCCTTTTTATTACTACCGGCCAAGTGCGAGTTGGACTCGCGCATGAAAGTTATGGTAACCCTTGCGATAGAGTACTAAAAATCACTGTGGCGTCACTGATGCTGTGCCGCCACTGAGCTGTGCGGATAGGCCTTAAGAGGAAAGGGTACCGGGGGCTTTCTCCGTACAAACTATTACAAACGTAGTCGACTGTTTTCTCCCTGGATAATGACACTAGAGCAAATATTTTTGGTGCATAAAACTTATAACTGCCATGATCATGCCCCAATTTTTAGTTTTTTCTTATTTTTTAATTTTAATTTCTATGATAATTAGAAAATGAAAACAACCAAAACATAGGGGCATAGTCATGGCAGTTATAGGTTTTTTGACACAAAAATATTTGTGCTAGTGTCATTATCCAGGGAGGAAAGAGTCGACTACGTTTGTATGGAGAGCGCGCAGTACCCTTTCACCTTAATTTGTAAGAGAACTTGATGTGTCTCACGTGTGACACGGAATTCTAAAATTATTGTGCTCAAAATATACCTATCGTTTGTAAAAATATAGCTTACCAACTCCACGTGTTATAATTTCTCTTCTTTCATTTGTTAAATTAGTTGATATCTCCGTTTTAGATTCTTGAACAGGCATTGCGTAAGCTTGAATTATTACAATTAAAATCGTAATTAATATTATTGAGTATTTCATTTTCGTAATGATAAATTGTTGTCTGAGCAGAACGTAATTTTAAAATAAAATGAGAGGAAATACACATTTACTCACATTTTATTTTAAAACTACGCATTTACGCTTTAATATCATCACACGATGAGGAAAATTAAAATTGGGATTTGTCCTTAGACCATATTTATTTAACCGCAAAATGTGATGCAAGAAGAGACTGTAAATTACCACGTAAATACCAAAAACCGACTTCTAGAAAAAAGGAAAAATAACCGCACCAACATTATCAATACTGGCAGTCATTATTTATATTATCATAAAATTATTAATAACGCAGATCTTAAAAAATAAATAATGTCCAGATACTCCATCGATATGCAAACCTATTAACATAAAGTAGGTACCGATTCTACTGGTTGGTAAATCTTGAAAACTAGGCAATTTGCTACACGCCCTAGGTAGGTATAATTGCCAAAGAATTAACTGAAAAAACCTAGTAATTAGGTACCTACACTAGGATTGTTGACCCTCACCGATTTTTGTGGGACCACCCTTGAGATAATACCCTTTTTTCAACAACAAAAAAAGAATTATCTCGATCGGTTGAGCGGTAGTCTTCAAGTAATCAACGCAACGCAATGTGAACCTCCTCCTTTTTTGAAGTCGATCAAAACAAAAGCGACGACGCGGACGTTGTCGTATTGAAAACCTACTTGTATTTGAAATCGTAAAGAATCTTTACGTCTGACGAGGCTGTATGGCATAAAATACTTTTGCTTGTCCTCTTCATTCTGTCTGTCGTATAAACAAAAAAAAAACAATAACAAAAACTTGCTGGAATTTTGCGGTTGTTAGGCCTATTTTTCACATAAAAATCTTATTTCACAATGGAAATAAGCGCCTGTAGGCTTTGCCTAGCCAAGGAGCACCTTGCCCCGCTGTTTGGAAAACTCAGCCCTTGTCATTTTACGAGAAATCAAGTGTATTTAGCTACGGGTGTTGTGGTAAGTTGAACATTAAACATTTTCAAGTGTTTCATGGAGCTATTATGATTGTCTATTTAAAAGTTTATAAGGAATAACTTCTGTGCCATACTGAGTAAATACTCGCCTTTAACTTATGAGGTTCTAGCAGGGTTCTAGTGTGGTTCTAGGTTTGACATTTGCCGTGAAACAAAACAGTTCTATGATCTGCAATGATCTGCAGATATTTGTTTTGGATCTCGTTGTTTTTCTCTGTGTGTACCTAGGTAAAGGAAATATATAGGTAATTACTTAATCTTAATATATATAAATCTCGTGTCACAATGTTTGTCCTCAATGGACTCCTAAACCACTTAACCGATTATAATAAAATTCGCACACCATGTGCAGTTCGATCCAACTTGAGAGATAGGATAGCTTACATCCCGATATTCCCACGGGATCGGGAGTTACGCGGGTGAAACCGCGTAGGGCAGCTAGTTATTTATATATTCTGTATGTTATCTGATAACCACAGTGTGCCTTTTACTTCCTTCCAACTCACGGGTTTACCCCGCATTAGCCTGGAATACAGAAGTTGCAGATTCGATTAGAGCCTCAACAAAATAGTCTATATACATAAAAATCAATGTTACTTTTCATTGTAATTTTCAAGAACGGGCTTGCCTATCTAAACCAAATGTTTAAGCTTTGTTCGGACTATTTAGTAGATGATTAAAATGTGAAGTTTGCACAAAATTGATCGAGCGGTTCTTCATTTTTTAAATGGCAAAACAATGTTTGGCTGTACACCTAGTATCCCAATCTCCCAACCAATCGTTATCAAAAGGTTGAACCAATTTGTATGAAATTTTTCGTGTTAATTTGTTACGTTTGAGAATTGACTAACATCTATTTTAATTTTTTTTCTATTTATTTTTTGTAAATGGCAAAACAACGTTTGCCGGAACAGTTAGTTAATGTAAAAATATTTGTTTCTGTGACTATTATTAAAAGTAAATTTACGAAAAAAAGTATATTCTTTGCATTTTATAACACAAGCCTAGTTGCATAGCTTAGAGCTAGATGGCGCTAAATTATAAACAAAATATTTCATTTTCAGATTTTACCGAGTGACAGTCTCCCGCAAGTTGCATGCAAGGCATGCATAGAAAGGATAAAGAGTGCTATACTCCTTCGTAATACAAGCATTGAAACACAAAACAAATTACAACAAATACAAAATAAAACTAATAACACATATGACAAAGAGACATCCAATCTATTGTATGAAATAGATAATTTTACAACTAAAGATGAAGATTTGAACAAATTTTTGAAAAAAATAAACAAAGATGTTAGAAAGACTATCAATAGTTTAACTGTAAATAGCCAACATGATAATAATAGTCACATTGATAATAAAATCGCAAATGATCATTTAAATACAGAAAGTAATATTGATAATGAATCTAATAATAGTCAGACCGATAATTTTAATTATCAAACTGACTTTGATCATAATTATCATAGGAAAAGTAATAATATAATGCCTGTTAAAGTGACTAGTGATGGAATGACTAAATATACAGAAAGAGACTTAAGAAAAAATAATACTCAAAATGTAATAAACACAAAGACTAGAAAAGTATTCATAATAAGTGGAAAAGATGATAAATTAAATAAAAACTTAATATCTAGGCTTAACAAAAAACTAAATAATACCATTCAATCAAACCCAGCTTTGCTACCTACTAGAAAATTCAGGCAATTATTTCAATCAACAAAAAAAATAGAAACCCAAAAACGTCAAAATTCATCTAAGATTCTTAATAAGGGACAAAAAACAGAATGTAAAGAAAAAACTATTCATATAAAACATACAGATAAAACAAATGTAAAAAAGAAAAGTCAATTTGATAATGAAATAAGCCAATGTGATAATAAATCTGGTTGTTCTGATAATTCGAATAATCATGATGACGAAGATGATTTTAATAGTTTCAAAGAAACAGAAGATTGGCGTGAAAGTCTGCTCAAGGAATTTGAGGACCAGAAGCGAATTCATAAGGTAATGTAGAACTAACATAGCTCCGCAGTTTCACCCGCGTAGCTCCCGATCCCGTGGGAATATCGGGATAAAAAGTATCCTATACAGGGTTATTGGAAATTATACTAGCAAGCCGTTGAGGGCTACTTCAGTGCACCTAAACAACTTTTGGAAATTCGAAAAAAAAATGAAATTTTTGAGGTTATGTAAATTCGAAAAACAGCTGATTTTTTAAAACAAAGGTCATTGAGACCAAGAACAGTAGAAAAACTTTAAAAATAAGTAATAAAATTTTTAAGGTTAATGACCTCTCCGTGTGAGGAACAGCTGATTTTCAGGTAAACCTAACCACAAAATTTTCGAAAAAATGTTCGAATTTCCAAAAGTCGTAGAACAGAAGTTGTTTGTTAAGGTGCACAGAAGTAGCTCTCAAAGGCTTGCTAGTATAATTTCCAATAACCCTGTATATTAATCCAGGTCTCTAGCTATCTACATAGAGAGTTTCAACGCAATCGGTTCAGTAGTTTTTGCGAGAAGGAGAATAAACATACACACATCTATACATATAAAATGCTTTGTCCTGACTGACTGACGGATCAACGCACAACCTAAACCGCTGATCGTAGAGACCTGAAACTAGGAGGGTGTGTTCTTTGTATGACGTAGGCATCCGGTAAGAAAGGATTTCCCGAAATTGTACCCCTTTGGGAGTGAAAAGGGGGGGCAAAATTTGTATGGGACAACGTGATTCCTTGATCCAATGTACTAACTCTACGCGGACGAAGCCGCGGGCAAAAGTTAGTATTTATATTATTACTAGGGTTTCACCCGCGTAAGTTCCGTTCCCACGGGAATTTCGGGATCTAAAAGTATCCTATGTCCTACGTAGAGGCCCTTTACAATAACAACCTTTAATGGCAAAGTATGATGTGGACATCAAACCGACGATTATTCCTGTCTGCACTATAAAATGCAGTCAAGGACAACCTCCAGTTTGGATAGAACTATTTATAAACTACAGGAGAACTGCTTGAGCTATTGTGATGGGACGATAGTCGACTGGATACTGGGGAACTATGGATACTATGACACCTGCCATAACAATGTTCAACAAATACGTAAAAATGGCAGGCGGAGACTCGCCAACTCTCAGACTGGGCCCCCTTAAGGGGGCTCTATACGCCAACGACCTTGCTACACAGCCTACTAAATAGTTACTATTGGCACCGGTCGCCTCCGTTGGTGTAAATTGTTGATTGTTACGAATGTGTTTTGTTTTTCTCAAAAGTGCTGAGATGGAATTGTAGGTGATATTTTTACCGACATTTTGGTGTGATTTTGAGCCAAACATAACCTATAGTTTTGAAGCTATCCTAAAATTAAGAATTAAAACTAGTCTAGCGTTGAAATGACAAAGAATTTTCACCTCGAAATTACCCCAAAATATCGGTAAAAATTTCACCTACAATTCCATCTCAGCACTTTTGAGAAAAGAAAAACAAAACACATTCCTTACAATCAACAATATTAGTTGTAAGCGACGGGTATTTCAGGCGCGTTGCGTTTGGCAACATAAGCAGTCTTAATTAGCTGAGTAAATTACAGCAAGGGGTATTTCAAAACGCCAATAGCCAAAGTCGCTTTCTCTGTCCCTATGTCCCTATGTCCCTATATGTATGCTTAAATCTTTAAAATTACGCAACGGATTTTGATGCGGTTTTTTTAATAGATAGAGTGTTTCAAGACGAAGGTTTATATGTTCAATACGTGCATAATATAGCCGTGCGAAGCCGGGGCGGGTCGCTAGTTATTTATATATTTACTAGCTGCCCTACGCGGTTTCACCCGCGTAACTCCCGATCCCGTGGGAATATCGGGATGTAAGCTATCCTATCTCTCAAGTTGGATCGAACTGCACATGGTGTGCGAATTTTATTATAATCGGTTAAGTGGTTTAGGAGTCCATTGAGGACAAACATTGTGACACGAGATTTATATATATTAAGATTTTATTATACTACATTACAGAAAAGACAAGAGAAATTCATGTCTCTCGCCGTAAGCCAGAATCCGACGAAAGAACGTCTTCAATGCAAGGTGTGCCTCCAATGGATGCCACGGCGTGGGTTCGTGTCGCACGCCGTACGACATTTCCCGCCGGAGTTCGCTTGTGAGGTGTGTATATGACCAGCGATCCGTAACTCCCGATCCCGTGGGAATATCGGGATAAGAAGTACCCTATGTTACTGTCAATTAATCAATCTATCCTCATACCAAGTTTCAACAAAATCGGGCCAGTAGTTTCGGAGCCTATTCAATGCAAACAATTTAATCTTTCCTCTTTATAATATTAGTATAGGCCTCCCTTAGATACTCCATTAGACAGAGGAGTTTTAGTTAAAGTAAAAACGGGACCCCATTGGTGTACGGAACCCTAATAAAGTAAACGTCGTAGCGTATGTCAGTAGATACTATGCATAATCATAATCATCATTTATTGTTTCATGTGTAAGTAGGTATAGATGTTTACATAATCCATCATAATGCATTATCCACTGTAACAGCGTCCCTACTCTAGTAATAGCCGAGTTGTAAAGCAGAAGTGTCATCAGTGCGGGGTCAACGGGACTAACGGGATGTGCCCAGGCGGAGGTGTCGGAGGAGACGCGGGCGTCGGTGATGAGGCGGGTGTCGGTGGAGACGCGGGCGTCAGTTGGGACGCGGGCGTCGGTGATGAGGCGGGTGTCGGTGGAGACGCGGGCGTCAGTTGGGACGCGGGCGTCGGTGATGAGGCGGGTGTCGGTGGGGTGGAGACGCGGGGGTCAGTTGGGACGCGGGCGTCGGTGATGAGGCGGGTGTCGGTGGAGACGCGGGCGTCAGTTGGGACGCGGGCGTCGGTGATGAGGCGGGTGTCGGTGGAGACGCGGGCGTCAGTTGGGACGCGGGCGTCGGTGATGAGGCGGGTGTCGGTAGAGACGCGGGCGTCAGTTGGGACGCGGGCGTCGGTGATGAGGCGGGTGTCGGTGGAGACGCGGGCGTCAGTTGTGACGCGGGCGTCGGTGATGAGGCGGGTGTCGGTGGAGACGCGGGCGTCAGAGGAGACGCGTGTATCAGCGGCACCACGCGCTCCAGCCGGCGCCAGAAGTCAGGCGCGTCGCGGCGCAGCACCATGTGTGGGTAGTCGGTCGCGTACCGACGCAGCGCCGCGTCCTCCAGCTCGCCAGCAGGGGGCAGCACCAGCACCAGCGCGCCGCGCCGCGCCACCGCGTGTATCCCGTCCAACTCGAGCGAGCGCTCGCACTCTCGCGAGATGAGCGCGACCGTGCGCCGCGCCGTCCGCGCCGACAGCGTGATGCACTCGCTTAGCACTGCCGGCGGCAGCCAGTCGCGCTCGGCGAGACACACGCGACGCGGTCTCGGTCCGTGCTCCAGCCGCGCCGTCACCTCCAGCGCCGGACGCTCGTCGCCGCGACCGAACATCACGAACGCGTCCGACCACCACGCCGCCCGCGCCGCGTCACGCTCGTCACGAGATCTCCACCCGAGGCGCCACAGCAGCGCCCGAGTGTGGCCGAAGAAGTTTTTGTGCCACTTCCACCACAGACAGCCCGCGAGCACCGTCACACCGACGCTAGCAAGCACAGTGGCTAATGTGACTGACCATGGGGCTGAAGAAATAGGTGGTGCACTAGCCACGGTGGGGGGAGGTTGTGGTGTCGTCGGACAGGCGTTGTTGATTGCGTCATCGAGCGTCCTTCCGTCCTCGCACTGCAGCGTGTGGTATCTGACGAGCACGGCGGCGTGGTCGCGCAGCACCTGCAGCGCCGGCGTCGCATGACACGAGCACTCGAGCCGGTTGCCCGCGAGCAGCACGCGCCTCTTGGTGCCGGACACGAGTGCGCGAGCCGTCATCTCAGTCATGTAGCTGATCGAGTTGTTGCGCAGATCGAGCACCTGGAGCAGGAACGAGAGTTCGGGGGTGAGCGGGCGCCAGTGGGTATGGGTGTGGTTGAGTAGAGGAGAAGATACTTACCCTGAGATTGAGCGGGAGGTCGTTGAGGTCCAGCTCGGTGATTGAGTTGTTGGCCAGCACTAGATCAACTGAATCGACGTCTTTGGCGAGCGATTGCAGTTGTGGCACTTGTTTCAGCTCGACGCCAACACAGATGACACGAAGCAGTCCGCCGCCCGCCATACCGCAGTAGCAGTCTGCCGGTACCGCACCACACTCCCTTCTAGGACACAACTGCTTTTTGATTTGAACATTTCCTAGCGACGATCTGTCACCTAGCTGTACGTCGCGCAGCGGCAGCAAGCCGTTGTTCAATGCTTCTGTAATCCAGTACAAATTGCAGTTGTAGAATACATGGGTAGTTAACATTACGGTAACATCGCGGCTGGGAGGTGACACAACGGCGGCTGCAACGGCTCTGTCGTAGTCGTCTGCAGTGAAATATATCGTGCTGGAGAACTTCACCACAGCGGGTACACTGCGCTTAAACTGCAGGTCCTCGTACTGTGGACAAGCAAACGACGCGTCACTCGAGTGGTTGCACTCCTTCCTTACTCCTCCCCCTCGTTACTCACCGTCAGTTTTGCGATGCTTGTGCCACTGAGGTCGAGGTACTTGAGGTTCACCATGTCCTCGCGCCAGTCGCTGCAGATGACCGAGATGCCAGTGCTACACAATTCCAGTTGCTCCAGTTTTGACAGCGAGGCCAACGAAGATTTAAGTTTATGCTCTGTAGTATACAAAGTTTCTGGGATAAAGGGTATCGACAGACAGACGAACGGAGAATCGAGTCTTTATCGAGATCTTTAATAAAGGACCGGTTTATTTTTCATAAAGACGGAACTCTAAAGTCGGAGCGACCAGCTCCGTAATGCTATGGGGCCATCGATGTTTGGGAGATGATGCTCCAAGACATAGCCAAAGTTACCTGGGACATTGCTGTCATTGACAGAACAGAGATCGCCGAACTTCTGGTTCCACTCCAGTGAGAGACTCCTCAGCTCGGTGAACGTGGCTAGCTCCGCAGCCACACCCGTATCAAATCCGTTGTATCCTAAGTCTAACGACAACAGCGGTAACGTCAGCAACGCACTGTAACAATACTATAATTAAGCATAAAAAGTGCACAACAGGGTGTTTGATGCAACGTATCACTGTTGAACGTAGGTACCTGGGCAGTTTCTTAAGACTATTGCCGCGTAGGTTAATGTGAACCAAGTTCGGGGTGTCCGCAAATAGTTGTGGCGGTAACGAAGACAGCTGGCTGTGGCTAATCGAAATGGTGGTGAGCTGCGTCGCGTTCTCGAGCAACCCTGCCGGCAGTTCTCGCAAATCGAACGCGCCAATGATGCTGAGCACCTGGAGACGAGGGCAGCGAGCGACCCAGCCAGCAGGGAGCTCGCTCGCCTTCAAATGAAATACCATGAGCTTCACTAACTCAGCACATGCAGGCACCGGGTTCAGCTTCACGGCCTGCCAATGCCTCAGGGTGACCTCCTCGAGCACTGGTGGCACCCACTCTGACAGCAGCTCACCGTCCGCACCGTCCACGTCAAGCTGCTGTAGCCGCGACGCATTACCGCGCTCAACTGCCACCTCGTTTGTCTATGGACACACCGAACAAAACATCAGATCAAAAATAGTAATTAATTTAATATTTATGAGAGAAAATTTACAGATTTTAATATAAAACTCACACTCATTATCCAGTATACTGGGTCTTTAAACTCTACGCGCAGCGAACGTAACTCGGGCAGGTCCATCACGGCAGCGGGCACTCGCGCGATTCTCACTCCGTTCAGTCGTAGTTCGGTTAGCGTACGGGGTAGAGCTTCTAGTATTGTGTCGCTCAGCAACGACATTCGCTCCATTGTAAGCGTGGTGAGGTCCTCCAGGGTCGCAGGCAGACCGTGCAGCACGGCCACACGCCGCAGCGTAAGCTGATGTAAATGAGTCAGGTTGTCAAAATGTGCAGGCATCAGCGGCTCATTCTGCCCCGTGTTATTCAGTTCGAGGTTAAAGGGTGATACCAGTGTGACGTTAAGCGCAGCGAGTACGGTCGCGTAGACCGCGGGGCGACAGTTCGTCAAGGAAACGTTCATGACGCGCAACGTCGGCTTGAACTGCGGCAACCAGTGCAGCACTAACCGCGACGCCCGCATCGGGTCCGGCTGCATGATGTCGCTGCACTCCACCATCAATAAGTTATCTACCTCGTAGGTAAAGTCTATACTATAGCCTGAAAATAATACTACGTACTAAGGTTGGTCGCTGGGAAAGTGGAGCATGATGAAGGACGTGGTAATCTGTTCCTCCATCCCATGTAACTGTACCCTGGCTGTTCTAATGTCTTCCAATAACAAAGCCAAAGATCTGGCAACATGTCGAATCGACACAACAAAGAAGAAAAACTTCTTCATCTATCTATCTATACATATAAAATGCTTTGTCCTGAACGACTGACTGACTGACTGATCAACGCACAGCCTTAACCGCTGATCGTAGAGACCTGAAACTTGGAGGGTGTGTTCTTTGTATGACGTAGGCATCCTTTAAGAAAGGAGTTTCCGAATTTCTACTACTCCTAAGATGGTGAAAAGGAGGGGGGGGGGGGCAAAGTTTGTATAGAACAACGTGATTTCTTGGCCCATCATCGACTTTCTAGCAAAAGCTAGTGGGCTGATAAAAAGACTTACCGTTAACTCGGTAGCTATTGCTCCTCCATTGCCAGCATTGCGATTTCCTAGTGTTAGACGGACAGTCCAACTTGGGCACGTCGCTCGCCAGCGAGAGCGCAGCTCCCGCCATCACCAACGCCAGCGGCATCGTCACTGGCTTCATATTTCGTTTTATGCTTATGCTTGTTGGAGACGCAAGTGTATCACCCGGAGACCTGGATCCGAAGGATGGTTAGGGAGTGAGGTTCTTTTGAACAAAATGGCTCGATTATTTTACATAGAAAAAAATATATACGCGACGAATTGAGAACCTCCTCCTTTTTTGAAATCGCTTAAAAAGGATTTCTTTGAAGCAAAAAATAATCCTATAAACGCTAGAAAATATTTTCTTAGATTTACTAAAAAATCTTAAAAATTATAACAATTTTATTCTTGATTTAAAAGCAATTTATTCTTAAACTTAAGCTCCGGCTTCACACGCGTGACTCCCGATCCCGCGGGAATATCGGCGTAAAAAGTAACCTATGTTACTCCTAATGAATCAATGTATCCTCATACAAAGTTCCATCAAAATAGGTCCAGTAGTTTCGAAGTCTATTCATTACAAACAAAAAATCTTTTACTTTTATAAGATTAGTATATACTAGGATTAGTATATATATAAACCTTCCTCTTGAATCACTCTATCTATTAAAAAAAACCGCATCAAAATCCGTTGCATAGTTTTAAAGATCTAAGCATACAAAGGGAAATAGGAACGGCGAAAATTGACTTTATTTTATACTATGTAGTTATTGAGAAGACTACTTATTATTTTCAAGAAATGATTCTCTAGCATCTGTAGGGAAAGGATTATTTTTAAAAGAAACCTTTTTATTTCGATGTAGCGGTTGGAGACGCGTGTCCAAATCAGTCTGCGTCAACAACTCTGTGAACCCACCAACTAACTGATAATATTCTCTTGGTTTTCCTTTACCTACTAATAATAAATATAGAGATCAATAGGAAAATAATTTAAAAATACGCTAATCCTACTCACATTATAAACGTGAAAGTTTGTATGTATGGATGTCTGGATATATGTATGGATGTTTGTTCCTCTTTAACGCAAAAACTACTGAATGGATTTTAATGAAACTTTACAATAATATAGCTTATACATCAGAATAGAACATAGGCTATAATTTATTAAGATATTGTGTGAATTGTCTAAAATATAACGAAAAGTGTCGAAAAATTGACAGATGTCAAAGTGACAGATATCAAACTGTGTCAATTTTCCATCTGTGAAATTGCTCAGCGTTTTTCGTCATATATTTTCACTGGATCGGGACTAACGCGGGTGAAACCGTGGGGCGCAGCTAGTTATATAATAAACTATCATTTACCCGTGACTTTATACCAGGGACTTAATTACCGGTAAAATACAGTAACGTTATCTGTGGAATTGCAAGATAACGTTATTTTTGAGAGAAACGATATAACAAAACGATATTATTCAAAGCTTTGAATATGTATAACGTTATAATAACGTTACGTTATATTGTCAATTTAACGTTATTAAAAATATTGTTATTCATATAATAATGTTATAATTATTGTTTTTATGCTATCTCTTTTACTCAAAGTAATGTTTACTTTTTCTTCGTGTGAACTATCGAACGCAGTGCTCTCTCTGGCTACGTAAGGGTGTAATCTATAGGTACATGTACGTACTATGTAATAGTATAAATGGGAAAGATTAGATTTTTGTTTGTTTGTTTGTTTGTTTGTTTGTATTGAATTTGCTTCAAAACCACTGGACCGATCTGAATAATTCTTCTAGTGTTGGATATCTCAAATATCGAAGAAGGCTAAAGGTTACATAACGTCCTGAAATTTACTATTACTTTGGTGTAAGATATATGTTTAGTAGGAATAGGTAAAATTTCCGAAACACATTTTTTTATCATAGTGAATCTACGATTAAAAGTAAAATAAACCAATCAATAATGTAGCGATAAATTTTCACAGTGCAATTAGTATATACCTAATACCTACCAACCACCTCTTCTGCGGCGAAGCAACGTTGCCGCTGCGTTCGAAACCGTGCGCGAGCGGTAGTACCTACCAGGTACCACCGCTCGCGTGCACACGGCGGCAACGTTGCACGCGCGCGCTACCGCACAGTGGCTCGAAACGGCAAATGATGGACATAGGGCTGTTTTTGATGCAGATCGTAAGCCGTCAAAATATGAAAAAAATGAATGAAACGTCACATGTTTTGGTCTCTAGGTTACAAACCAGAGCAGCTTACGCACTCTAACTTTTAGGCATGTTAGTTCAACTCATATCTCTCATTTGACACCACAAACAGCTTGCTATATCGATGACTTTGGAAAATAGAAGCCATTGAAAACTCTATTTTCAATTGAATTTTTTATGACCAAATCTTTAACTATCGTGGTTTTTTTTACTAATCGCTAGAGCTTCTTTATAAAAACATAAAATATTTTATAAAAACATTCAAAACATTAATATTTTCCGAGAAAATCGGCATTATTTAAAAAAGTACTAGAAATTTTGGCCTTTAGCATCAAAACCAAAGTCGATAACTTTCATCACTGAGGCGTGTTAGTTCAACTCTTTACCTTTAATAAGGCACCACAAACCACACAAACAGCTTGATCCATTTGCGACTTGCGGAGCATTTAATTTTTTAGAGTAAAAAAATTATGAGCAATCTTTAATATTTTTTTATCACAGTTGCTCATAAAGTGGATCTTATTAAACCGCTTTTAGGCTCATAATGCAACGTATTATACACGCGTGCGATAAAAAAAAATCCAACTAGTGCTAAAATAACACGTTATCCCGATATGTCAAATACGTATCTTACTGCTAATGACATATAGTATATGAAACATTCTTAAGGACATCGTTTAAATCGTACCCAAAACTTAAGGTGCCGGCCAGAAAAAAAAATGTTTCTATCTTGTAGAGAATAACATTTTAAACAATGTTTACTAAGGCAACAAAGAGCTACGATCAACCATCGTTGAGTTATTTTACATTGAAAACCCAAAAAAATGCATTTTGTAGAGATCCGTTTGACCACTTTTAAGATATTACTACAGAAAAAATATAAAAATAAGTAGTAAATGGATAAGCTTTGTCTGTTTTTATTATATTTATATAAATAGGTATATCCAATAACCCTTTCAGAAGTTTTAGTGGGATCTTAAAAGTGGTCAAACGGATCTCTACAAAATGCATTTTTTTGGGTTTTCAATGTAAAATAACTCAACGATTTTTGATCGTAGCTCTTTGTTGCCTTAGTAAACATTGTTTAAAATGTTATTCTCTACAAGATAGAAACAATTTTTATTACTGGCCGGCATTTTTTTTGTGGGTATTTTTTGTTAGAAACATGAATGATCTCCTTTATCTGGGTTATACTGTTTTGATGTATAGAAAAAGGTACCATCCAAAGAGTTTTTAAGCCTTGCTGGCTTAAAACTCTTTGTTAGTACCTTTTTCTTCTTTTCAAAAGGTTGTCTCTAAAGTCTGACAACGAACGATAATATTACGTGATGACGTCTTTGAAAATAATTAAAAATTGAGTTTTGTTTTTATTTTGTTTTTTCTTTAGGTAGTTACATAAATATATTTTTTCCTTACCATTATATTCTGTTTTAAACCGTCGACGCAAAAACAAATGAAAAAAACCCTAAAAAAATATTGTATGTCAGACGCTGTATAGGTTAAAAGTCTTTTGCCTAGCCTTTCGGTAGTGTAATTAACAAAAAATAGTAAACATAACCTAAAATTCTTAAAAACTTTTTATTATTATAATTTTAACAAGTCTTTTTTTTATTCGCAACTGTGATAAAAAACGTCGTACGATACACGTGTGAATTGATCATTCTATCTCGGCTTTTGCCACGCTCGCGTTCCGCTCGCGCGTCATAAACCGCCTCTATGGAATGATTAACTTTCCACACTTGTATCGCAATGTACTATTTTTTTATTGCTGCCTATCGCAAGGGCTCTTCGGAGAAACATAAAAGATTCTATAAAAAAATTGAAAACATTCATATTTTCTAAGAAAGTCGGCATTATTGTAAAAAAATAAATATTAATAAGCCGATTTTCTTAGAAAATTTTTTTTTTTTTTTAGAAAATACTATACATTACTACCTACTTACTATCTACTTCTTTCTTAACTTACCTTTAAAACTTTTTCGCAAACTAAACATTTTGAGGTCTTATTATTATCCTCAAGATTGAAATATCTGTAAACTTTGTTGATTTTTTTTCGACCCATTTCGCTTTTACCAACTGATGCGCAAATTCCGCCGCGCGTGGCGCGGATTTGTAAAATGAATAAGTTTGGCAACGTCGCGTATTTATCGTTATAATAACGTTATTTTTGCAGTTAAAATTTCGTTCTGTTACTCGTAAAACGTTATACAAAAGATCGATACAGAAATGTTTGCTGAGATACCGATACTATTATAACGTTTTTATAACGTTAAACATTCTGTTATGGATAACGTTTTAAGTCCCTGCTTTATACGCGTAGGGAAGTAATTTGTAAATCCTTTCATATCGGATGCCTACGTTATAACAGCTTTTTGTATGTCTAATAGCTTGATCTATCTATTGTTTTGCGTTGTGCGTTGATAAATCAATCAGACAGGACTTTAAAATATTAATAGATTTACGTATTTTATTCAGAGTTCCTGATTTTCCTGTTTTTGATAAGTCTGTAGGTACTTAAATATTATTAACCTTATTTACCTTAATATTATGAACTAGCGACCCGCCCCGGCTTCGCATCGCTATATTATGCATGTATTATACATATAATCCTTCCTCTCGAATCACTCTATCTATTAAAAACACCGCATCAAAATCCGTTGCGTAGTTTTAAAGATTAAGCATACATAGGGATATAAGGACATAGGGACAGAGAAAGCGACTTTGTTTTATACTATGTAGTGATTGTCTGTTATACGTCCTGTATCACGAGGCTATGGAGCCCCGGACCTTTGGAAGGCGTGCGTGGAGTCGAAGCCAACACGTAGAGGCCCTTTACAATAACAACGTTTAATTGCAACGTATGATGTAGACATCAAACCGGCTATTATCCTTGTTTGCAGTATAAAATGCAACCAAGGACAACCTCCGATCTGAATAGAACTATTGATAAACTACAGGAGGAAACTACTACTAGGGCTATTGTGATGGGATGGTAGTGGACTAGATACTGGGAGACTATGGATACCATGTTTCACCCGCGTTAGTCCCGATCCAGTGAAAATATATGACGAAAACGCTGAGCAATTTCATAGATGTAAAATTGACACAGTTTGACATCTGTTAAATGTCACTTTGGCATCTGTCACTTTGACATCTGTCAATTTTTCGACACTTTTCGTTATATTTTAGACAATTCACACAATATCTTTATAAATAATAGCCTATGTTCTATTCTGATGTATAAGCTATATTATTGTAAAGTTTCATTAAAAGCCATTCAGTAGTTTTTGCGTTAAAGAGGAACAAACATCCATACATCCAGACATCCATACATACAAACTTTCACATTTATAATATTAAGTAGTGGGATATTATTACCTTGCTTCAAAGGCACCTTGAAGTGAGGTGTCGTCGGGGACCCCGCAGTCCCGAGTGCTCCAGGGGGAAGTCACCGTTCCTCATCTCCAGCTTGCCTTAGTTGGTTGGTCGGAGTGAACACGAGGAAGCGGTCCCCCGCCTCTGGCTTGCCTTCACCCCCCGTCCAGAGTGGAGTCGCGAAGCAGAAATGCTCGAAGGATGGATACCGAACGTCAGTGAAAGAAATAAAATTTTACTTTCTGAACACATAAAAAGCACAAGAAAAAAGTAGTACAACGCCCAGAAAAAGGGTTTCGTCCTCAGCACGATGCTAGAGCTAGAAGCCCCAGCGCTGATCTTCAGGACGGTACCTTATTGAGACGCAGGGGCTTAACTAGTGACGAGTTGGCCCGCTCGCTCGGACTACCAACGATGACTTAAAATCCAGTGAGGCCTCTCCATCCTTCAAGCCACTCACGTTCCTGTTGCCCCCTAGCTGTAATTTACTCGGCTAATTAGGGTGGCCCAGTCTGAGAGTTGGCGAGTCTCCGCCTGCCATTTTTACATGTTTAATGGACATTGTTACGGCAGGTGCCATAGTATCCATAGTTCCCCAGTATCCAGTCCAAATACCATCCCATTGCAGTAGCCCAAGTAGTTTTCTCCTGTAGTTTATCAATAGTTCTATCCAAATCGCAACTTGTCTGCATTTTATAGTGCAGAAAGGGATAATCGTCGGTTTGGTGTCCACATCATACTTTGCCATTAAACGTTATTATTGTAAAGGGCCTCTACGTGTTAGCTTCGGCTCCACGCACGCCTTCCAACCCCAAATATACTCAAGTAGCAGCGCTCCGCGGTTTCACCCGTATTTTTTATTTTGATGCGGTTTTTTTAATAGATAGAGTGATTCAAGAGGAAGGTTTATATGTATAATACATGCATAATATAGCCGTGCGAAGCAGGGGCTGGTCGCTAGTTCGTTATAAACATAAAAACGAAAAAAACTTTCTTCTTTATAATATTATTGTAAAAACACTTAATTAATTTTAGTTTTCTTTCTTTCCAGACATGTGGTAAAATGTTCTACGGTAACAGCCTCTTGCGGTACCATCGTCAAAGGATGCATGGACAAGAGAAGCCGCTGGCTTGTCCTATGTGTGACTATAGGGCTGTTATGAAGCTGGATTTGACTGTAAGTCTTTAAGGTGAAAGGGTATCTTTCCATACAAACGTAGTCGACTGTTTCCTCCCTGGATAATGACACTTCCTCTTAATAACAAACGTATGATGTGGACACCAAAGCGATTATCCCTGTTTGCAGTATAAAATGCAGTCAATCTTATCTTATATATCGAGGGCTGACAAATAGCCAGCAACACTTCGACCCATTGTGATCTTTTGTGTTTACCCCTATCTTAATGTTTCTTACTCTTGGTCGATTACCGCGGTGATCCCACTAAGAGGAAGAAACCTATATTCCTCCGGTTTGGGATACGCATTCCCAAGGAAGCTCATACGCTTCGCTGCTAAGACGTCGCATTCACACAGTATGTGCTCCATAGTTTCCCTGACATCACCGCAGGCTCTGCAGTCATTATTTGAAGCTACCTTCATTTTTAAAAAGCAAATGCAGCCAAGGACAACCTCCGATTTGGATAGAACTATTGATAAACTACAGGAGAAAACTACTTGGGCTACTGCAATGGGATGGTATTTGGACTGGATACTGGGGAACTATGGATACTATGGCACCTGCCGTAACAATGTCCATTAAACATGTAAAAATGGCAGGCTGAGACGCGCCAACTCTCATATTGGGCCACCCTAATTAGCCGAGTAAATTATAGCTAGGGAGCAACAGGAACGTGAGTGGCTTGAAGGATGGAGAGGCCCCACTGGATTTTAAGTCATCGCTGGTAGTCCGAGCGAGCGGGCCAACTCGTCACTAGTTAAGCCCCTGCGTCTCAATAAGGTACGTCCTGAAGATCAGCGCTGGGGCTTCTAGCTCTAGCATCGTGCTGAGGACGAAACCCTTTTTCTGGGCGTTGTACTACTTTTTTCTTGTGCTTTTTATGTGTTCAGAAAATAAAGTTTATGTGTGTCCATCCTTCGAGTATTTCTGCTTTGGTAGTCCCTTACTAAATCTCTTTATGTAATTGTAGTGTCATATGCGTATACACACGGGCGAGAGACCTTACATTTGCGACGTATGTAACGCCAGCTTCAGGGTCAGGGGTGACATCGTGCAGCATATGAGGACGCATTTTGGTATCAAGAAGATAAAGGTATCACATTACTTTATTACATTACTAGCGACCCGCACGGCTATATTATGCATGTATTATACATATAAACCTTCCTCTTGAATCACTCTATCTATTAAAAAAAACCGCATCAAAATCCGTTGCGTTGTTTTAAAGATTTAAGCATACATAGGGATATAGGGACAGAAAAGGCGACTTTGTTTTATACTACGTAGTGATATCATTGTTTTTGAAAATTAACTGGTTCGATTCCTGGCTTAGGGTAATGAGTTTTTGGAAAACCTAATGATGCAGCAGTAAAATTGGGCACAAAAATATTTCAGCATTTTTCGACGTTAAAAAAACACTTATTTTTTGGTATTACTTCTTTGTTTCTGAACCTGTTTCACTATCAAATAATAATATTTATTTAACACTAGCTGCGCCCCGCGGTTTCACCCGCGTAAGTCCCGATCTCGTGGGAATATCGGGATAAAAAGTAGCCTATGTGTTAATCCAGGTCTCCAGCTATCTAGGTACCGAGTTTCATCGCAATCGGTCCAGTAGTTTTTGCGTGAAGGAGTAACAAACATACATACACACACAAACACACACACACATACACAAACTTTCACATTTATAATATTAGTAGGATAGGATTAGCTTTATCATTTATCAAAATTCATGTTTATAACTTTTTTTTTTGCAGTGCCCCCGTTGTCCGCACAAATTGTTCAGATGTTTGTCAGACGTGGCGAAACATAATAGAAGGGCACATCACAGATTTACGTATTTTTGCCACCTGTGCCCAAAGACGTGAGTCGATTGTTTTTCTATATTTTCACCCGCGTAACTCCCGATCCCGTGGGAATATCGGGATAAAAAGTACCCTATGTTACTGTCAATGAATCAATGTATCCTCATACCGAGTTTCATATAAATCGGTAAAGTAGTTGCGCATCTAGCGACCTCTATAAAATATCTGGCTTGCTTCCTATGAGAGAGAGAGACACAGAAACAAGCGCACGCCGCACGGCTTACAACTATAGCAAAAAGTGTCGTTACAACTTTTGGTCTTAATTTTTTCCTTCTAGCCCCCGCTCGCAACGCGCGATAATCAACTTTCGTTCCAATAAAAATTAATCGCTGAATGTGTTCCTTAGCGCTAATCTCAAACATAGCTGAATCGATATCGCTAATTCTTGTACGGGCTGTTTTCCGCAATTAGACCCTTTATAATTGAGTCCTTTTTGCGTGAAGATGGAGTAGGCTTGCCCAGCACCTACTACCCTCTCAGCTTAATCGACCATGTCCAGAGGAGAGAACATTGGCAATACTTCTGGAGCCAACTAAGCCGCGAGTTTCATCACGATGTTTTTCTTTACCGTAAGAGCAATGTCAATTAGCGCACATAATTTTTTTCTTTAGAAAAAAACATTGGTACACGGCCGGGATTTTAAACCCACGATCTTCAGAATGAAAGTAGAGGTATCTCTAAGCCCTTCCTAATTTTTTTTTTTGTTGTGTTTGTTATTTTCAGGAGAAGATTCTTATATATTTTTTTAATCGAACTCGGGTGAAACAGCTAGTTTAGTGTTAATATATATATATTGTTTGTATCCCCCAGTTACCATGGTAACAGTGGAAGAAAATCGATCCGGAAACATCTGGCTCGCATCCACGGGATCCCTCTGGCAGAACAACCTTTGAAACTCAAATATACTAAAATACCAAAGTATGTATATTAAATATTCCAACACATTCCACACATCGCCATCTAGCCCCAAACTAAGTAACTACACTTGTGTTATGGGTGTTAGACAACTCATATACTACTTATATACTTTTCATTTGTAAATATATACTTATAATACATAGAAACAACCAGACCACAGACAAATATCTAGGCATAAATACTTGTCTGAGGCGGGAATCGAACCCGCAACCCTGTATTTATCAGTCCGGCATGGTGACCATTGTGCCAACTGGGTCGTCGAATATTTATTTATAAATAATTATTGGTAATCTATAGGTACATATAAAATGCTTTGACCTGACTGACTGACGGATCAACGCACAGCCTGAACCGCTGATCGTAGAGACCTGAAACTTGGAGGGTGTGTTCTTTGTATGACGTAGGCATCCGATAAGGAAGGACTTTCCTAAACATCCTAGAAAAAGCTAGTCTTTTATATAAAATTAGCGACCCGCTCCGGCTTCGCACGGCTATATTATGCATGTATTATACATATAAACCTTCCTCTTGAATCACTCTATCTATTAAAAAAAACCGCATCAAAATCCGTTGCGTAGTTTTAAAGATTAAAGCATACAAAGGGATATAGGGACAGAGAAAGCGACTTTGTTTTATACTATGTAGTGATGATGTATCAACTTGCCAACAGATGGCGTTACTTGTAAAAAATATGGCGTTGCCGTTCACTCTATAGCTTTACATTTTGATTAGGGATCCGTATACCCAAAGGGTAGAAACGGGACCCTATTACTAAGACCCCACTGTCCGTCTGTCTGTCACCAGGCTGTATCTCATGAACCGTGATAGCTAGACTGTTGACATTATCACAGATGATGTATGTATTTCCAAAAAATCCTAGAAAAAGCTAGTCAGTATTCAGTATTCTTTGTTTGTATGTGATCCTCTTTTAATTTTGTTTCAATTTGCTGTTTTTTTTGACGTGATAACGTTTTATAAATTGGTGAACACCTGCAATCTCAAAAAAGTGTGACGTCACGCGTCGTTACTGGAACGCCTCATGTTATTGACAAGGTAACTATAGCAACGTTTTATCGTTGCGATGGTTACCATCAATGTTTTCTTATGACGTTATCATGTAAAATTATCGTCCGGAAACAGAGTTTACAGACAACCATTTTTTTTTGTTTCAGACCGGACGAGTTTCAAGAAATAAGTTAATAATAAATATTGCAGGACATTCCACACATCGCCATCTAGCCCCAAGCTAAGTAACTACACTTGTGTTATGGGTGCTAGACAACTCATATACTACTTATATAGTAACATTCTTTTGTAAATATATACATATAATACATAGAAACAACCAGACCACAGACAAATATCTAAGCATAAATACATGTCTGTGGCGGGAATCGAACCCGCGACCCTGTGTTTGGCAGTCCGGCATGGTGACCATTGTGCCAACTGGGTCGTCAAATATTAGAATCATATTATTTTTATTGACGACCCTATGACGCAGAAGATTGCGAGATCGATTCCCGCCTCAGACAAGTATTTATGCTTAGATATTTGTCTGTGGTCTGGTTGTTTCTATGTAATATAAGTATATAATTTACAAAAGAAAAGTATATAAGTAGTATATGAGTTGTCTAGCACCCATAACACAAGTGTAGTTACTTAGCTTGGGGCTAGATGGCGATGTGTGCTATTTGTTTTTTTGTTTGTTAATTTAAATATTTTTTGTACATTTTAAGGATATAAATAAATATGGATAAATTAAAAAAAAAACATTTATTTATTAGATTTAAGACTATTAGATCTAGTGTTTCTTTAAAAGTGAAATTAATTTCCTTGCAAACACAGAATACATAATAGTTACTGCGAACTACAAACTTTAACAGCCTTTTTTACTGCTTTAGGGAAGGCATACATCCTAACTTAATTTTTAAGACGCTTCAATGTGATGTCATGCATTGTATGATTCCAAAAATTTTGCACGTCCCGATGTGAAATCAAGCTTTACTTATAAAGTGGGATAATAGGCGGTCTTAGCCCTAAAAGCGGTCTCTTCCAGGCAAGGACGAAAAGAATTCTACAAAAGTAAGTAGAAAATAAACCTAAAATACCTTTTCTCTCCTCTGGACATGGTCGACTAAGCTGAGAGGGTAGTAGGTGCTGGGCAAGCCTACTGCATCTTCACGCAAAAAGGACCCAATTAAAAAGGGTCTAATCGCGGAAAACAGCCTGTCTACAAGTACAAGTAGTAAACTTAAAATAATATCAAGCTGAAAAGTTTGTTTGTTTAAACGCGCTACTCTCAGGAACTACTGGTTCGAATTGAATAATTATTTTTTGTGTTGGATAGTTCATTTATCGAGGAAGGCTGTAGGCTACTTTTTATTGTGATATTTCCACGGGATCGGGACTTACGCGGGTGAAACCACGGAGCGCTGCTGGTGTATATAAATCCGAAACTTTTTTCCGTTCCAAACTACTGGACCGATTTCGATGAAGATCATTAAAGTTGTAGTTTAGGGATGGAGAGGGAAATATGGTTTAGATCCCGATATTCCCGTGGGATCGGGATCTACGCGGGTGAAACGCAGGGCGCAGTTAGTGAAGAATATACCAAAAATCAAAATAGTTCTACCTTAGACAAATTAGGTAAATAATAAATATTGTAGGACATTTCACAGCACCATCATAAGGCTTGTGTAATGGTGACCAGACAGCGGAAAACACCTACCTACAGGGTGATGGACCATTTCCTATAAGAAATATCAATTATTAAATTATGCGTCTTGCGGGCATTGTGTGTTTTTGTAAGTTTTTACATAACAATTAAAAACTACTTAACCCATTTTCATACGTAATTTAATTTTATGAAGAAGGTTTAAGTGTAGGTATAATCTAAAATATAAAAATGAATCGCAAAATGTGTTGGTAAGCGCATAACTCAACAATGCCTGGACCAATTTCGCTAATCCTTTTTTTGTTGGGTTTGTTATTGTGTGGAGAAGGTTCTTATGGTAGAAAAAATTAAGAAAGTTGCGTAGAAAATTACTACGCAGGTGAAACCGCGGGGCGCAGCTAGTTCATTATAAATTAAATAAAATATATAAGGATTTTCCTCTGCTACCCGTGCCATGTGCCCGTGCGAAGTTTGGGCGGAACGCTAGTATGCGAGTAATATAGAAGTTCCTTGACGTCCAAACTTTTTTTGTATGGAACCTAAACTCGTGACCAACCTCCTTACGACTCAAGTGAAAAAGAACTAAAAAGAAATTGAAAAGAAGAATGTGAAATTTGAATTTAGAAAACAAAGTCACAGCTTTTGCATCAACAGCACAGGCTTGGTCGCTCTTCTAAAAATGGACAAAATTTTCAAGTGAAACTAATTTTTTATCTAAATTTCCTAGTAATAACCGGCTACGTACTGTAATTTGCAGTAAATAACCTTCGTAAATCATGGCTCTAGTTTTGAGGAAGGCCGTTTTGCCGAAAAACGTTTCGTTGCTAAAATGCATAAAGGGACGATCCCTTGCCTCTGCGGCAAACAAGAAAACACCGGCACCTCTGGGTGAGTACCTATATTAATTGGATTTCCCGCTTTTAAAAAATCTGTAGTTACGAGAATATTGGATATAGATCCACGGATATAGATCTTATTGTGCGTGTTATATAATTAGTAAAATCTCAGTAGAATGTATCGACTGAACGTAACTAGTTTTTTATCGATTCGTTTATCGAGTTAGTAGTATAATTATTGTAATTTTCATCAAAAAAAGTCTGCTAGAAATTCCATCATTTTACAGGTAAGTAGTAGTTAGATAAGTAGCTAGCTTAGCTATACAATATGTTTTTTTCTTCAACAAAATGACGATCAAATAAGTTCTTTTTTGTGTTTTGGTTTCGGAGTGTCAATCAGTTTTGACATGACATTTGTCAACGCGTGTGTGTTTGATTTTTTGTGATTTTAGTTATTTCCACATAGCTTGAAGACTTATTGAATATCTCCACCGATATTATTAGTACTGGTGAGGCGATGTTATTTCGGAGAACGGTGGTCGTTGCCGTAAGTCCTCCAGGCTATAATACTCGGCGAGACTGCGGCTTCGTTCTTCTGAATAGCATGAACTGAACCAGCGTTTCTCGCCTAGTATTATAACTTGGATGTCTTTACAGTGGCCCGCAATGGCATGTCCGCGTTTGAGACGTTCTTCATCGGACAAACTAAGCTGCTGTGCTGCGGAGACGCTCCGCCGAGTCGCGGCTATGCTGAAAAGAAAGATGATGGATGCCCGTGCCAGTGTCCTTGCGGCCCATGCGGTCCATGTGGCCCCTGTGGACCTTGTGGCCCCTGTGGACCCTGTGGCCCGTGCGGGCCTTGTGGACCTTGCTGCCCATGTCCATGCGGCCCTTGCGGCCCCTGTGGTCCCTGCGGTCCCTGTGGCCCTTGCGGTCCCTGTGGCCCATGCGGCCCCTGCGGACCTTGTGGCCCTTGTGGCCCTTGTCGATGTCCGTGCCCATGCCCCTGCGGGCCTTGTGGACCCGTCTGCCCATGCCCGTGCCCTTGCCCATGTCCGAAACCGAAGAAATGTGAGTGTAGAGTGTGCCCAACTTGCGGAGCGCCAGGTCGTATGATAGCACATAATCTCTCGCCTCCTGCACAATTCCCACAACCACAACATCCTGGATGTCAGCAAATTGGATATAATGAACCAGCTGCGTATCAACAAGCCGCGTGTCAATACGCTGTATGTCAGCCAGCCACCTGTCAGCAGCCAGCCACCTGTCAGCAGCCAGCTACCTGTCAGCAAGCTGCTTGCCAACAATGCACGTGTCCATGTCAGCATGGTGGATGTAGGCACGGTGGAGATCAGCATACCGCTTGTCAACAAGCTGGGCAACAAGCCACACAAGGAGCACCGCCGACAGCACAGGAAACAGCACAGCAAGGAACGCAACAAAGCGCTCAGAAAATGGCACAACACCAAGCTGTATATTTACAAGCCACACAGAAAGATGTTAAAAAAGAAGATAAAAAGTCAAACGAAGTTAAGAAACGAGCGACTGTAAGCGGCGTCTCTTCCAAAGCGACGCCATAACTTATTGCAGTCCAAACATTACATATCTTCGTACCTAGTTCAATAAATAATAAGCACATTACATTTTTATATTGTATCGATTTTGGTTTTTTAATAAAGTTTATCAATTCTTAATTTTTCGTTTTACTGTCTCTTCGCAGTTTGAAGTTAGGTTAGAGAGTCATTAGTGTACGGAAATCCATAATTCCGGAGTTTTAATCGGGGTGAACAGCGTTAAATACCTTTGCAGCCACGGCGGTGCCATGCCGGAGTTTCAAGGAGAGCAAGGTGCGGCTTTTCGGGTGCGTGAAGATTGCGAAATCGAAGCAGCTGCCAGCCGCGAGGAAGAGCCGCGGATGTAACGGAACAGTGCCCGTTCGGTACTGCAGATCTTGCCCCAACCTCGTGCCTCAATCAAGGCAGAAGACCCGTGTGCCCCTACGACACTTCAGCCCTCCGAGAACTAGGCCTATGAGCTACGACACCACCCAGAAGGACTTCCCGCTGCCACTGTCCACGGCTCACTCGTGCGCACCTGGCCTCCTCCATCAGCCGACCTCTCGGGCAGCCCAGGCGATGCCGCAGAGAGGGATGGCATCCAAACCTTGCTGCGGTCCTTGTGGACCTTGTGGCCCTTGTGGTCCATGTGGCTGTTGTGCGCCATGTTGCGGTGCGCCATGTTGCGGCCCATGTGGCCCGTGCTGCGGTGCTCCTTGTTGCGGTTGTGGTCCATGTGGCCCATGTGGCCCATGCTGCTCCCCATGCGGTCCATGTCCTTGTCTCCCTCCGCCCTGCAATACTCCTCCCCGTTGCATTCAATACATGACCGGTTACTACTACTATCCTTACGGTTTCTGGTTCTGCGGGCCATACCACGTGTCCGGTACGTGTTGTCCGATCGGACCGTGCGGTGCGGGTGGGCCTTGTGGTCCGTGCTGCGGCAAGTGTCCATGCCCGGCTTGTGTGTGTCCTAGCCCCGCTTTCATTACGGAACACCCCAGTGACAGTGCTGGAAAATGTTCCATAATGCCCGGACCCCAGATTCAAACTCCTCTCCCTAAGGCCCCGCAGACAGCTAGTCCAACGGGCAGCCACCAGACACGTTCTGGAATATCAAAGTTCTTCCCTTTTAGCAGTTCGACTTCACCACCGGTTAACGTCGGCCCTCCAAAAATGCAGTACAAAATGTCACCTGCTTTGTCCAATTTATCGAACTTGATTTGCCCTTTCAGTACAAAGACTAGTCCTAAAGGAGACTGGCCGCCTGAACTCGATAACCCACCAGTACCTCAAAACTTACACGCTAGCTCCGCTCCTCACGTCCATAAATCATCTAGTTTCACCAAGACTCTTAAAAATAAATGCTCATCTCATTTATTTGGGAAATTAGACGTTTTGGATAAGAAAAAGAGTCCTATTCGTAAACGATCTCATACTAAGAGGTTTATCTACGAACCTTGTCCTCCTGTTGCTGATGCCACGTTTTCTATGAAGAGTAAGAGACCCTATAGCTATAGGTCCCCAAATAGTTATGTAAATTCTGACACTACATTTAGAGCTTACGAATCATAGTATTCTCTGCCTCCTTCAAGAGCGACCATCCCAAGCAATAGTGATCTTACCGACAATCAAATATCTATTTTAATTAAATATGAAACTCTGTATATCTACCTGAATCCATTCATCAATAAACTATTTCAACAATATTAAATTATTTTATTTACCCACCCTCCTTGTTCCGCAAGGTGAAGGCTTGAGAAATTGGCCTCCAAAAATTCAATAGGAAAAGGAAGACAATGATTACAGTGACAATCATCCTTTCAGCGACTGTTGCATCAAGCCGCGGCGGGTTGAAAGAGAGGGTGAACGTGATCCGCGAGATTCCGTTCTTGAGAAAGAAGGAGGTGGACGAAACGCTGAAGATAGAAGATCCAGACCGGAAGGAAACATCCTTGCTAGGCCAAAGCATATCGTGCCCATGTCTGCTGAGCGCCTTCCCATTTCACTCGAGTCTGAAGTTACCGAGAACGCAGTCTGCAACCGACGCACGCCACGCTTCAAAGGCGTCTACCAACCTCAACGTGACGATGCCGCACTGCTTCAGGTCTTTCGTGTTCCCTCGGCCAGCAGCGGTCAAGACTGAACCAGGTGTGGAGGAGGTAGGCAGCAAGTTGTCCCGCCCTGGCGCCATTGAGGTTGTGAAGCAGCTGTGCTCCGTATGCGGCTGCCCAATACCCTGTGGCTGCCTGCTGCCAAGCCCCGGCAACACACCCCCACGCTGCATACAGTACAAGAACGGCTATTACAACAATCCCTATGGCTCCTGGTTCTGCGGTCCCTACCATGTCAAAGCTTGTGGGCTATGTAACTGCGGCCCCGTCACTCCGGGTGGTCCATGCGGACCGAATCCACCTAATCCCGGTGGTCCATGTGGACCTTTCCCCTGTTGCGCCATCCTTGCAACTTCGGCGTCTTCCGAGTCAAGTAAAGCCTCTGTTAATAAATTTTTCAAGTCTATCACCCCTCTCGGTAAGCTGTTTCTAAGCCGTAGTAGTCCTTGTAGCTTAAGTGGTGCAGTTAGATCGCTGGCTAGCAAAGCCAAAAAGCCTTGCTGCGGCGGGTGTTGTGGCCCTTGTGGCCCTTGTGGCTGCGGCTGTGGTCCTTGTGGCTGCGGCTGCGGCTGTGGTCCTTGCGGCTGCGGCTGTGGTCCCTGTGGTTGCTGCGGTCCCTGTGGTTGCTGCGGTCCCTGCGGTTGTGGCCCCTGTGGTCCTTGCGGTCCATGTGGTCCATGTGGTCCCTGCGGTTGTGGCCCCTGCGGTTGTTGTGGCCCCTGCGGTTGTGGCCCCTGCGGTTGTTGTGGCCCCTGCGGTTGTGGCCCCTGCGGTTGTTGTGGCCCCTGTGGCCCATGCGGTCCTTGCGGATGCGGATGTTGCGGTCCTTGTCGTCCTTGTGGACCTTGCTGTGGCCCATGCGGTTGTGGCCCATGCGGGTGCTGTGGTTGTGGCCCATGTGGTCCATGTGGTCCCTGTGGTCCCTGTGGCCCTTGTGGTCCTTGTGGGCTATGTCGTCCATGCTGCGCGTGTCTTCCTCTGGCTTGTGGCCCTCTCGACTCAAGCTTTAACTACTCAATGGGTGGTGCTATGGGCGGTGCCATGAGCGGACCTATGGGTGGTCCTATGGGCGTTTCTATGGGTGGTCCTATGGGTGGCCCTATGGGTGGTCCTATGGGTGGTCCTATGGGTGGCTCTATGGGTAATATTATGGGTGGTTCTATGGATGCCTCTATGGGCGGTGGTATGGGCTTCGGACCATTCGGACCTAATTATGGCCTATTTAACCCTGTTGGTTCAGCTTCTGCTCCTCCGTGCGGCACCAACCCACCCTGCGGTTTTCAACCTTGGGCTGGACCATGCATGAACTGTCCTATCAGTACACCCCTCCCTGTCTGCGGAGTCGTAAATCCGGGTGAGTCGCCGGGCCCCTTTGCTTTACCACAAACCCAATGTAGCTACGTTACAACCCATTATGCCCCTGAAAAAGATAATTCTATACAATCTAATACCACCCCGACTACCGAAGAAAAGACTTGGGGCTCAGGCTCTCCTAATCCAGACATTAACCCTAACTTAACTAGAGGTTTTCCCTTCACTAAGCCCAGACCAATGTTACACCTGAAATCACCTTTTAGCACTGTGATATCTGTATCTTTTTCCACTACCTCACCTCGTTGGGACTGCAACAACCAATCTTCAGACCACTTTACCACCTGCGACAAGCCGTGCTGCAAATGGGGCCTATTTACATCCAAAACATCTGAAGAAATATGCCCAGATTTGCCAAAACCGAAAACTTTACCAACCAAAAAAGAAAGAGATTTCCCCGAGATTTCAGAAAACTGCTTTTCATATTTAGCCACGCCTAAGTATATAAGGCCCTTCCCGCCTCCAGACCCGGAGGAGAATCAGATCGCAGCTCAGGGAGAATGCTTAAGAAATTGGCCCCCACAAAAGTTCCAGCACTCGAAGCAAGAAGAAAAGCCATTTGAATTGTAAAGATTATTTTCAGTTATCCTTTTGTTACATTTTTAGTAAAGGCTGTGGAAATCAACTAAGTAAATTTTGTTTTTATTTAGCTTATAATAATTATAGGTCTTAGGTAGGTAGGCTACCTAAGTGCAGGCGTAACCAGGCTTGAAATCTAGGTTTGCTTTATACTGGTTTGCTTAGCAAAACCGTTTTCTTGATAGGCGCATCAAACAGAGTAGGTAAAGAACTTCCAGAATAGGTATTTGGGTAGGTATTTCCTTAGTAAGTAGTACCTACCTAACTTTGCATAGGATCATTTTGTCCAATGGGACCACTGGAACGAACGTGTCAGTTGTCCAATCATTGGACAACACGATTGGACAGCCGTTTCCTCTAGCTCGTACTTCTCTCTTACTGGTAGGTACACGAAGACATAATATTCCTCGTTCTTCAGTATCCACCTTCAGGAGCACGTAACGTCATCCCAGAATTACTTGTAAGTATAAAGAGTAGGTACCTACCTAAACTTTTAAAGTTATACGTTATACTATATTTTTATTTATTTATTGAGGTAGTCTCTTATTTTTTCGTTTCTGTCTTGTACCAATGTATAATAATTACAGTAGGAGTAATAGTAATAGATATTTTTTCCTATTCCATAAATATCCCCTCTGGTATGAATGCTATACCATATTTGTTTCTGTCCATGATATGGCAATAGGAGAGCGAGGAATATGGTATTCTCGTGCTTATACCAGTGGGAGAACGAGGAATATCCCTAATATCCTCGTGCACCTACCAGTAGGAGAATTGAAGTAGGAGCTAGACGAAACGGCCGATTGGATTGGACTTGTGAAAAGTAGATATTTTGGCTGTTTTCTCGTTATCCTATAATACAAAGGCTAGGTGGACTGGCTAGTAAATAGGTAAAAACACCTACGATATGTACGATACTGCCTTATTAGAATCTAATTGAATGCCAATGTTGAATGCCCAATAATTTGTAAAATAAATAAGTAGATTATTCCTACACATATAAATTTACAGGACATTTTTTAAATTATTGTTGGTTTATAAATATTTTGTGACCGTCACCGTTTTTATTAAATTCACTGGCGTACAAAAAATATAAAATCGAACTTTAGTCGAACGATTATGTACTCGATTCATTTTTGTCTTGTATCCAATGCCCATCACTAAACCGAAGTCAAGCAAGCCGCGCCATCCGCCATTTTGCGAGCGACCATCTTTAATCTTTGTTGATCGGTCTTCTTTTTCAGTGCAATTTTTCGCGTATGGCGTAAAAATTCATAAAAACAACGTTCAGTGATGAGGACATAAGTTATTATTGTGTTGTAATTAGTTAGTTTTCAATAAAATGGAGGAAGACTACTTAATGGAAGCGCAAGAAGCGATTGCTATCGGTGAGGTTTCCAACCGCAGCATAGATGGTGACAACAGTGATCTACAAAAAGACTTTGGCGATGTTTTTGACGAAGGTTTCGAAGACGAAGATGGAAACAACAGCTTCCGCAACAATCGTGGACGTGGGAACTTCAGGTAATTATTTTCTTTACTTTATAATTTCCCACCAAAAACTTATCCTAACAAACAACAATCCAGGGTTTCAATCAGCTCGATTTTATCCAAATTATTAGCATTTATTGTTTTCGCATGGTTTCACTATCATTTTTGTTTATATGACGTGTTGGTGTTCTTCAGCGAATTGTAGTTGTTTTTATCAATAATTGGCTTAGAAATTAAAACACGAGGGTTTTTGCCTTTAAACTACAATATACCTAAGTAGTATGTAGTTATACCTATAAATTAGTATGTAGGCCAATAGATAAACGTTTTTTACACACGTAGTTATTTTCACTTAAATTTTAAATGCGAATGTTGTAAATATTTGTGTGAATGTGAAAAAATATGAAAGAATATGAAATATAGGTAATATTTGTTACCTCTTCATGCTAAAACTGCTGAACCAAACGCCTCTGAAATGAGAGTCTTCCATCGCTCCCTGCCCTGCGTTATTTCTTGACAATTGTTCACTTCTTCGTATTGATAGCACAAATTAATAGAAACTTGCTTATGTATTGTTATGAACGACTCTACCGTAATCTTAAATTCTCAACTATTCAAAATAAAAATAAAAATTGCCCTAAAATCTTATAAGATAAGGCTAGAATCCCACCCAAATAGACTGACAAATGAGCTAATGCAAGATAACACAAGCTTCACTCGATTAAAACTAACAGCTTCAGAAGACCTTCTGGGGCCTTATTCTGCTATTTAGGATTAATGGATTTATTGTCATTATATCGAAACTCTATTGATATTATATCGAGATTGTGTTTTTTTTGGGTATTCTGCTAAAGTTTTAATAACATCATATGGAGTCTTAATGGAATGGTAATAGATACGTTGCAGGTGTTGCCTAGCAACATGGTATATGTTGCTAAGCGATATACCGTTTTGACAACTATCGAGATTCCATTGAGCCACGATTCTAGAGCAGAATACTAAAGTGAGTCAGTTAGTTAACATTAGGAGAATACCAATTTGACATGTAATGTCATATTTTTGACATAATTTCTATTACGATTCTATCGACACACTATTGAAACACAATTATTATTGTGTTAGCAGACTTGGGCCCCTGGAGTGAAACTAATATGGGTTCTTCAAACAACTCACTCACCTGCCTAACAAGTTGCTGAATGTGTTAGGGACAGATTGCAATGTAAAATAATAAAATATAAAAAAAAAGGTATTAGTGTGCTGCCAGTTCTTTGGCGTTGTTATTAGCTGTTTAGCCCCCGAATACTGAAAAGCTACTTAATCTTAAGTCGCGCTTAAATTGAAATTTAAGTGTAGGCTTCAATAGAAAGCATATACTTAACGTCAATTTAAACGCCACTTAAGATTAAGTAGCTTTTCAGTATTTGGGGGTAGGTCAGCCAACGTACAGCTATTAGGGATTGAGGGACAGGTCAAGAGGTGCAGTATAGTTTGCTCGGTCATATGTAGGTTGCTATGACATGCTATCGTCTATTCTGATATCTCTGCACTCACAAGAGTAATATATATCGGGGCGTAATTAGTAAAAATAAGGTACTCACTCACTAATCCGTACTCCAGCTTATCTGGGATAGGGTTGCCAGCATTTGCCAGAAATTGGAAAATATTTTGTTGTATAGGTGTTTTTGCTTGCTTGTTTTGTATGTATATTTAATATGTGTAAACCTATAAATGGCTCTTTGTTTCTTGTTTTGTTTCTAATTATGTAAAGCTATTGGTTTTTCAATAAATAAAAATAATATTTACAAAATGTGTGTGTGGCATTGGCAACACATCTATTTTAGTTCAGAGGTAATAATATTCGAAAGAATTAGTATCTAAAATAACAAGTTCTTTTACACAAAATAGACTTTCATTAGACCTCAACTCACTTGATGGTGTCGAAAGGATGAGGTCGAGGATGTAGAATGCTTGCTTAGAAGGTACTTTCACTCTATGCTTGAATACTCCAAGGTTGTAGTTTTGGGGGATCAGCGATGCTGGCTGGGCAGTTGTACTTTGATTATTTTTTGTTATGTTAAGAGGAAAGGGTACCGGGCGCTCTCTCCATACAAACATAGACAACTGTTTCCTCTCTGGATAATGACACTAGCACAAATATTTTTGTGCCATAAAACCTATAACTGTTATGACTGTGCCCCCTATGTTTTGTTTTTTAAATCTTTATTTCTATGATAATTAGAAAATGAAAAAAAAAAGCAAATGTTAGGGGCATAGCCATGGCAGTTATAGGTTTTATGCAACAAAAATATTTGTGCTAGTGTCATTATCCAGGGAGGAAACAGTCGACTACGTTTGTATGGAGAGAGCGCAGGTACCCTTTCACCTTAATAATACAAATATGAAGACCTCTGTGGTGCGGCGGGCGAAAGCGAGCCTGCAAAACACAAGGTTACCACCATAATACAAGCCTAGTTGCTTAAATTTTGGCTAGATGACGCTGTGTAAAAATGTACTGCAATATTGCTGCGACGACCCAGTTGGCACAATGGTCACCATGCCGGACTGCCAAACACAAGGTCGCGGGTTCGATTTCCGCCTCAGACAAGTATTTATGCTTAGATATTTGTCTGTGGTCTGGTTGTTTCTATGTATTATATGTATATATTTACAAAAGAAAAGTATATAAGTAGTATATGAGTTGTCTAGCACCCATAACACAAGTGAAGTTACTTAGCTTGGGGCTAGATGGCAATGTGTGGAATGTCCTGCAATATTTATTTATTTAATATTTATAATTAAATGGAACAGAAATCGTGGAGGTCGTCCACCCCCAACGTGGATGGGCAACGGGCCTCCGATGAGGTTCCGTGGTCGCGGCTACGGTCCCGGCGGGCCTCCGATGCGGGCTCGGGGCTTCTTCCGCGGCCGGGGAGCGCCGCGCTTCGGACCTAACAATGGACCGAATTTTGATAACAACTGGGGACCTATGGGGCCTCCACCACCTGGTAAGCATTGTAACTAGTTTCGACCCAGTCGCACTGGTCGTGGTCACGTGGAGACATCTTTAACTATACCTACTTATTTATTGCTAATCACTACATAGTATAAAATAAAGTCACTTTTCGCCGTCCCTATATCCCTATGTGTGCTTAAATCTTTAAAAATACGCAACGGATTTTGATGCGGTTTTTTTAATAGATAGAGTGATTTAAGAGGAAGGTTTATATGTATAATACATGCATAATATAGCCGTGCGAAGCCGGGGCGGGTCGCTAGTATTGTATAGATGAAAGATTTAATTGTTTGTTTGTAACGAACAGGCTCCGAAACTACTGGACCGATTTAGATGAAACTTGGTATGAGGATACATTGATTCATTGACAGTAACATAGGGTACTTCTTATCCCGATATTCCCACGGGATCGGGAGTTACGCGGGAGAAATCGCGGAGCGGTGCTAGTTATTATCTAATTAGTTTGTAGTAACTATTAGGTAGTCTGTTAGCGTTTTCATTTTTAGGGTTCCGTGCCCAAAGGGGTCTTTCCGTCTGTTATAGTCTGTCTGTCTGTCACCAGGCTGTATCTCATGAACCGTGATAGCTAGACAGTTGAAATTTTCACAGATAATGTATTTCTGTTGTCGCTATAACAACAAATACTAAAAACAGAAAAAAGTAAATGTTTTTTTTTACTTTTTGAGTATATTTTTTAAATTTATTTATAAGATTTTATGAGTGTGTTACCTGTTTTTAATTGAGTAGAATATATGTCAGGTATGATGGGAGGTCCGCCACCGTTCGGACCTCCTCCGGGCATGATGCCGCCGGGAGGTCCGATGGGGCCGCCTCCTAACATGATGTCGCAGCCGCCACCCTTCGGGGGACCGCCTGGCATGCCGCCACCTAATATGGTAAGATTATATTTTAATCTGTAAATTAAGGTGATAAGGTACCTGCGCTCTCTCCATACAAACGTAGTCGACTCTTTCCTCCCTGGATAATGACACTAGCACAAATATTTTTGTTTCATAAAACCTATAACTGCTATGACTATGCCCCTATGTCTTGTATACATGCTGCGTGAAGATGGAGTAGGCTTGTTTAGCACCTACTACCCTCTCAGTTTAGTCGACCATATCCAGAGGAGAGAACTTGTCAATACAAGCATGGGCCGAGAATAAAAATTATGTCCACCCGTTATGTCCTCTGTCAAGAGAGAAAATTATTTTGTCCACCTGCCAAAGCACGACAAAAGGGGAAAGAATAAGTATATCCCCATTAGACATAATACGTGGACATCTATTCCCCGCCTATAGCATGCGGACGGAAGACAATAGAGTAAAATCAAGAAAAAATTAAGTCAAACAAATGACATTGACAACCACAGATGTATAAAAAAAACGAATTAATTAGGTTGATTTGCGACGACATTCTATGTACTCTGTGGTTTTCTTATAATGGCAATAATTACGGGGATAATCGTTTCCCCCGTTTTGTCTACCGTGGATAGTATGTCCACCCTTTGCGGCCATGCTCGAGGGGGTGGACAAAACTGACAGAAGGAAAGACTATTTTGTCCTTTAATGTCCTATAAAATGTCTCCGGCCATGCTTGCCCTGCCAACTAAGCCGCGGGTTTCATCACGATGTTTTCCTTCACCGTAAGAGCAATTAGCGCACATAAAATTTTCTTAAAAAAATTAATTGCTACACCCACGATCTTCGACCGTAGTTCATATGCAGAAATGAACAACTGATACAATATTTATTTTTACGCAGCCCGCACCAGAAATGTGGGTAGAAACGAAATCAGATGACGGTAAATCTTACTACTACCACTCGAGGACCAGGGAGACAACGTGGACGAGACCTCAGGAGACCCATACGTGTAAGGTCATTACGCAGGCTGAGATCGAAGCTATGGTCGCTGCTGGTGAGTCATCATCATGCTCTATTATTAAGTTACCTAAAGATGTATATGACATGTCCATTAATTAGTTTAAGGCCAGTGTGAGGCTGTCAATTTCCATACAAAAAGCTGTAACGCTTTCCCCATAAACGAAGTCCGATTTTGATAATTTTTGAAAATGTTCTAGATCTAATGGAAAACTAGGTTTAACCGTTTTTATTTTAAAGAAATATTGCATAGGATAAAAGTTATTAGTATCTGAATATCTATAATTTTGACTTAAAAACTTCATCGAGCGTTTCAATTGTTTTCTAATAGACTAAACTGAATAACCAAAAAAGAAAAACTTATAAACTTAGAATAAGATGCAGTGAATTAAATGAGACCAAATTTATTTCATTTTGTGAAGGATAAAGGGTGTAAAAACGTTACGGTCCGCAACATTATTTGAAAGCAAAATGAAGGCAATTACGTCCGAACTTAAACTCTCTCTATCGCACGATACGGGTCATTTTTGAAAATACCTACTCGCGCCGCGTATCGAAAACTCATGATCCTCTTAAAACGACGACCCAGTTGGCACAATGGTGACCTTGCCGAATTGATAAACACAGGGTTGCGGGTTCGATTCCCGCCTCAGACAAGTATTTATGCTTAGATACATAGGGGCGTATTAATAACTCCGTATTTGTTTGTATTCGTCTTTAATATCTGTCTTTTAATTTTACAATTTTATTCGTCTGCCGAGCCGTCTTCCACAATGTCGTCGTCTTAATCTATCTTCTTTTTCCCTTTCTCCTTACACTGTCCTACTATCTTGCCTCTCATTCACGCCTTACTAACGATCTTTCTATTTCACTCATGCTATCGTCATCTCGCTCACACCTTAAGAATCATACGCATTCAAAAACGTTTCACTCGTTCCTTACACTTTCTTTAGCATCCTATCAACCAGTATCAATCTAATCAAACTCCTATCAAACATTCATCTTTGGAACATTACGTCTTACGTTCCCTTTCACTCAGAATCCTACAGAAATCTATATGTATAAATACAAAAAAGAAAAATATAAGTAGTATATGAGTTGTCTAGCACCCATAACACAAGTGTAGTTACTTAGCCTGGGGGTAGATGGCGATGTGTGGAATTTCCTGCTATATTTATTATTTTGTCTACAGGCCAAGTCCCTGGCATGTCCGGTCCCCAGTCGATGTCAATGGGTGGGCCAGGACCTATGGGCCCCGGTCCGATGGGCGGCCCGGGCCCTATGGGCGGTCCGGGATCTATGGGCGTGATGCCTAATGGCATGGTTATGGGACAGCCGCCGAACGTACCGCCTTTTATGACGCCACCGCCGTGGGTTAAAGATGGTAAGTAAATCAAATCACACAAGGTACTTGTATATGGGCTGTTTTTCGCAACTAAACCTCTTTTGTTAAGTCCTTTTTGCGTGAGGATGGAGTAGAGTATGTCCAGTCCAGCATCTACAGAGTTATTGGTTATTATACTAGCAAGCCGTTGCGGGCTACTTCGGTTCATCTTAACAAACAACTTTTGTTCTACGACTTTTGGAAATTCGAAAAAAAAATACATGGTAGGCGGAGTGGGGGGTGTTAGGTTTAATTTTCGTTACGGAATTGATTCGGTCGCCGCGCTCAAAGCCCGCGATAAAAGCTAAGCAATAGCTTAAAAAAAACAGGTACTGTAAATTCGAACAACAGCTGCTTTTTTATAACAAAGGCCATTCAGACTTAGAACAGAAGATTAAATTTAAAAAATAAGTAAAATTTTAAAGTTAATGACCTCTCCGTGTAAGGAACAGCTAATTTTCAGGTAAACTTAACCTCAAAATTTTCAAAAAAATGTTCGAATTTCCAAAAGTCGTAAAACAAAAGTTGTTTGTTTAGGTGCACAAAAGTAGCCCTCAACGGCTTGCTAGTATATTTCCAATAACACTGTATACTCTCGGCTTAATCTACCATGTCCAGAGGAGAGAACTTGTCAATACTTCTGCAGCTAACTAAGCAGCGGGTTTCATCACGATGTTTTCCTTCACCGTAAGAGCAATAGTCAATTAGCGCACATACATTTTTAAGAAAAATCCATTAGTGCACGGCCGGGATTTGAACCCACGACCTTCAGAATGAAAGTCGAGGTATCTATAACCAGATCAACACTGCTCTCAACCAACATGGTTTCGTGTATTTTACCAAAAATGTAAAAAAAAATCATATGGTTTTCACAAATAGTTGCTGAGCTTGGGGCTAGATGGCGTTATGTGCAATGTCCTGTAATATTTATTACACTAGCAGCGCTCCGCGGTTTCACCCGCGTAACTCCCGATCCCGTAGGAATATCGAGATAAAAAGTAGCCTATGTTATTGTCAATGAATCAATGTATCCTCATACCAAGTGCACACGGCATCCCGGACTTTTCATTATTGTGTGCCTATTATTAAATTCTATCGATTGTTTTCTAATTCTGTCTGTTCTATTTTCATTTTGTATTTTTTATTTTATTTTTTGTTTTGTAATTATGTCTACCTATTTAATATTTGTTTTCTTGTCCGTGGGCTTCACTACATAGTATAAAACTAGCTGCGCTCCGCGGTTTCACCCGCGTAACTCCCGATCCCGTGGGAATATCGGGATAAAAAGTAGCCTATAACCTTCCTCGATAAATGGACTATCCAACACAAAAAGAATTTTTTAATTCGAACCAGCAGTTCCTGAGATTAGCGCGTTCAAACAAACAAACTCTTCAGCTTTATAATCTTATATATAAAAATGAATCGCAAAATGTGTTGGTAAGCGCATAACTCAACAACGCCTGGACCAATTTGGCCAATTCTTTTTTTAGAATATTCCATATGGTACGAGGATGGTTCTTACGGAGAGAAAAATTTAAAAAATTGCCTGAAAATGTCTAAAAACAACACTTTTCTATACTCCATACCATACAAACAATTCGTAATAATACAAGTCAATAAGAACTTTAATACCATAACATAAAGTTCAAGTTGTAATGGAGAGTTTCCGGGAAGGCAAAACAATTGAGTGACGTATAAATATTGATGTCAATCGTGCCGCGGTGTTAGTTGCCAAACTACACCTAAACGGCTGAACCGATTTGTATGATTTTTAACCCCCGACGCAAAAACGACGGGGTGTTATAAGTTTAACGTGTCTGTGTGTGTGTGTCTGTCTGTGGCATCGTAGCTCCCGAACGGCTGAACCGATTTTGATTTAGTTTTTTTATATGGCAAAACAACGTTTGCCGGGACAGCTAGTATTAGTATAGATAAAGTCACTTTTCGCCGTCCCTATATCTCTATGTCCCTATGTCCCTTTGTATGCTTAGATCTTTAAAACTACTCCACGGATTTTGATGCGGTTTTTTTTAATAGATAGAGTGATTCAAGATTCCTCTTGCATGTATTATACATATAAACCTTTCGGTTTATATGTATAATACATGCATAATATAGCCGTGCGAAGCCGGAGCGGGTCGCTAGTTTCTAATAAATGTCTATTCTATTCTAGTTTCATTAAATTCAGTCCAGTAGTTTCGGAGCCTATTCGTTACAAATGAACTAACAAATAAATCTTTCGTAAATTAGTGTAGATTAATGAATATTGTTTGTCTGTAACATAGGTGGCAATAAAGAGTCCAATTTGGATCAGAGTCCGGACGACGCGGACGAGGCACCGCCCGGCGAGACGGCGCCATCGTCGCAACCACCGCCCGGGACCAACGGTAAGAATTGTTTAGCACCCTTTAGGTCGCCGGCTACGCATCCGAACAAATCGTATTATATGGACGTTAACACACCTGGCGTCGCCAGTTTGGAAGCGTAGCTACGAACAGCAGACTGGATACTCTGTCGTCCTGGCGACGCGCGACGTAGCCACAGTAGCCAATGTATACGTGTAAACACGCGTCAGGCCAACCAGCTCAGTACTATTCCTAGACGTCTGACTAGGACTGCTAAGCTGGCGCATGTGATAGGTCCAACGGTGTATAATAAACTCCCTAATGACGTGGTTTCGGCGGTCAGCCTTCCAAGTTTTAAAATTAAATTAAGACGTTGCGCGTTGGTTGGTCGAACGGTCGTTTTATGACTTTGATAAATTTTCAAAGTACAAAGCGTAGATTCGATTATTGTTTTGATATTGTATTTTAGTTATTTTATTAGTGTAAGTAATTGAGTTTACTTTTTCTTAAACTGCGCCTCAGTCAGTGTCCAATTGTCCATAGAGGAAGGAAGCACTTGTTTATCGTGACAGACAGTAGCCAATGGCTACTTTTATAGTTCAAGGTTTTGTGAAATAAACCATTTATTTACACACAACCAGCTTGCCTAGCATGAAGACCAAAACACGATACGATAAAGCGATATAACTACATCAACTCTCAAATTAAGATAGATAAAGCCGCCATGTTGAATTTTTATCATAATTTTTATCGCAATTTATAATAAAAATTCAACATGGCGGCTTTATCTATCATATTTTGAGAGTTGATGTAGTTATATCGCTTTATCGTATCGTGTTTTGGTCTTCATGCTAGGCTAGCAGGGGGTTCGAGGATATATATCAATGGATATATATATATATACATCCAGGTATAGTTATTACGTCCATGCTAAGACACTGACTTACGGCGTCCACCACTTCCACTGGCATTATCGGCAAAGTTTATGTGAATGTTGTCTTCTTTATCACATGCCATATTCCTGTGCATCTTATATTTACAAAAAGTAAGAAATTGTGGATATTCACATTCCTTTTATTCTGGTATACTTGGTACGTCATGTACATTTTCACGTCCTAGCGTATATTTTTTATATATGCTAAATAATAATGATGCTCTTATTGAGTCCTGGAGTACTTAATATTGATTGCGCGTCCTCAAATATACCTACTGACTTACGGCGTCCACTATTTCCACTGGCATTATCACCAAAGTTTATATTATAATTGAGGTAACAATACAATAGGGTATTACCGACCATGCAAAAGAAGAACCATGCTAGAATAAAAGTATAATTTCATCATGAAAGACGGATTTGTAAAAGCAGAAAGTACAAACCAATCTTCCACGGATAAATACATTGATGGTGGCGAAATTTTCTCATGCAATGCCGATATCTGTTCTGCCGAATTGAGGAAAATGTTAAAATATCTATGTAAGTACTTATCGTATCAACTTATGTTTAAAAATAACAACACATTATGATTATTTTTTATGTTGCGATCGCTATCTAACCTAACCTATTACAATTAGTTTTCAGATCCGGATCCAGAAGGGAATCTTACAGAGATGACGCTCTATTGGCTATGTGCAGCTCAAGCGGCATCAAAGCACATGCATCGTCAAGTGCACAATATGCCCCTGACACAAAGTGCGTTTTAAACTCTAACAGCCGTACTCAGAAACGTCAAAACCATACTTTACTTTTATTTGTGAAGTAGAAATGAAACCTCACTATGCTTAAGTTTCATTTCCACTTGGCAAAAATAAAACTTAAGGTTCCTCTGGTCGATCGTGTTTCTTATTTATTAAATTTATTAAATTAAAATATATATAATTTAATATAAATTAATTTAATATAAATAAATATAATTTGTCTATTTCGTCGCCTACATGGGCTAGATATAGACTTGTTATGTAGATTTAACTTTTGTTTTTTCAAATTCCATAAAGAATAAATGGATAACACTCTAAATTCATTTGTATAGAAAACAGGATCGACCAGCGGAACCCTAAGTATAGCTTTGACGTCTCCGAGCACGGCTGTTAGTGCTATTGTCAACGAAAGCAGAAGAGACTGTTACCAGTGTTAGTTAAGTGCCACAACTGCCCCGCATCTAGTTTCTCTAGTGTAGTTATATAAGTGTCATATAGTTATATAATAACTTACATAATTAAACTTATAATAAAGGTTTTATTATATTTTTTATTTTAATTTTCTAACCCTAAAGTGTCATACCCCATTCTACACCCCTATGTCCGCAACCCCCCACCGATCAGACCGATGTTCTATTTGTGGCTTATTTTTTTTAATATTTTTTATGCTTGTTTTAGGCTTTTTACGTTCATTCATACTATTTTTATTATTTTGTGTAGAGGGTTTTTTAAATTTTTAATTTAATTTTTTATTTCATCCTTTTTGTTGGGTTGGACTTTTTAATTTTCTTATTTCATTTATTTTTTTCTTGCGATTTATGATTCAGGCTCTGGATTCAGGTAGATACTTAATTTGGTGTAAAAAAATAACAATGATTAATTTACAGTTAAATAATATTTTAATCTCAAAATTTAGGTGAAAAATTTAAAATTAATTTTTTAAAATAATTTAATTTAATATCAAAAAAGCACCCCAATTTTCAATCGAAAATTCTCGCGTCAAAATATCACCTTTTTTAATTGAAAATTAGGGTGCCTTTCTGATATTAATTTAAAATAAGGCGAAAAATAAATATTTTAAATCAAATAAATTACGGTGTATTTGGGACATAATAAGGTAAGTTTTCACCAAATTTCGTAGAAAAAAAAACATTTTTGAAAAAGATAAAAATAAAAAACCAAAAACTTGGTTATTTGAATTTTTCACCTAAATTTTGAGGTTATGTGAAAAAATTGTTAAAACAAAAGTTGTAGATCTTTTTATTACCTAAACTTTTCCATTCATTTTTTTTCCATAGGACTTGTAGTTTTGCCGGAAATCAAGATAAACAATTTTTTACCCTTAACCCCCCCGTAAACTCGGATTGACCGTAATTTATTTTTCCTTTCATTTTTATCATAGTCCGCTCCTTTTCTAATGGGTTTCATCCTACTGTGATTTTTTTTGGTTTTAAAAATTATCGACCCTGGTCTAAAGGATTAGTGTTCTCGACGGCTAAGTGAGCCGTCAAGAACACACAACAAAAGTTGTTCACTTAGACGTCTAGAACACCCCATTTCGTATTAAAACCCCTTTGCTGGAACACGTATTTGGCAAAACAATTCTGGAATGAAAACTTTAATTTTCGGGCTAAATTAAACAATAAAATTATAAAATGGTCAACGCCTAGTTCTAAAATAACGTCAAGGTAACTAATGCTTTTATTTGGTAAAACAATAAAACTCTAGATTAAAACTTTAAGTTTAAGACAAAATTAAACAATAAAAATTATATCATAAGCAACGTCTTGTTCTAAAATAACGTCAAAGTAACTAACACTCATATTTGGTAAAACAATAATTCTGAATAAAAACTTTTCGCTAAAATTATCACACAGAAAAAAATCAGCTGTAGGTAGTATACATTTTGTCGAAGGTACACCACTCTAATCTATTCTACTCTAATCTATAAATTTATACTTTAATGTGAGTACATTAAAACATACGACTCTCACGCCCCTCCCCCCCTTGAAAAGTGTCCCGTTTTACAGTTTTTCTCAATTTTCAGGAAAACGATACAAGCCAGGTCAAAGTGGTCAAAGACGAAACTATTTATTAATAAATTACCTATAAATAAGTATTAATATTCATTTTGATACGAGTTATGGTTTCCAAGCCATGATACGTCAAAGTTGACGAAAAAAAAATTTTTTTTTGCTAATAATGATATTCATTCAACGTAACCAGCCCAGTATTTCCCGAGTTATTTTGCTAAGTGCTGATTTTTCGTCACCTTTGACGTATAACAGTTTGGAAAACATAACTCGTATCAAAATGAATGTTTGTACCTAATTATAGGCAATTTAACAATAAATAATTTTGTCTTTGACCACCTCGACCTAGCTTGTATCGCTTTCCTGAAAATTAAAAAAAAATGGAACTGTGTTGAAAAAATCTTTACGTAACTCCATAATTCATCAGACGTCCTCTCAGTAGGTACTCCAGTAGGATGGTATATTCACGATATTCATCACAATTTAGTCTACGCAAAATTAGTCACATCCGTTCGTACAGGATACTACAGCGTCCGCAAAGTTCACGAGCAGAATGAAACGATGGCCGCGCACGGCAAGCCTCATAGTCTCAACGGTCAAAGCGCCTGAGCGGCAACGTCGCATTTCTTTTGTTTCTAACCACACGCACTGCACGAAGTGGCAACAGCATATTTGGGAGTAGACGCAACATTATCGGCCAAATGGACGGAAAAATACACCCAGAAAATATACAGCGACGCAGCGCCGCTATCGGATAATTGGCGAACTATATTATACTCGTCCAGAGACTCTGGAAGTGAAAATGCGTCTCACTGATTTTTTTAATATAGATACCCAATACCTATAGCTATGTAATAGAGGTGAAATCAATCTTGCGTCCGTATACCGGACGCCGTAAGTCGGTGGACGCAATATTACTATGGGATTTTTTGAGGCTGGATGCAATAAGTATTGCAAGTTATAAATATCATGATATATATCCGATATATATCAAAGGGTTTTTGTGATATATATCAATACAAAAATTGTTTAAAAATTTGATGAAAATAAGTCATGTTTTGCAGTTTTCTACTGTAGTTCTCCATCCTAAATATAGATGGCGTTGGAGTAAAGTTAAAACATACTCCCTAATAGTAAGTTTAGGTATGTTAAGTATTAGTGTAGGTATTCAGAAAATTAATGAAGCCATTGAATGATTGGAATTTATAAGATTTTATGTTTTTTTAGTTGATTTTACCTGATGTAGTTTATGATTTTAATTGATTTTTCTGATTTATAAGAAGATTTTATGTTTTTGAGTTGATTTTTCTTTTATATGTTGTTTTTTTTTTAAATATTTTATTATATATATAAAACATAGGTATGCAAACAGTATACATATATAATACAATAAAATAACAATATGGCTGTCATACAAAATGGATAAATATCATGTAAATATCACATTTTTTATATATATCGGATATATATCAAAAAAATCCGATATTTTGATATTTATTATAAATATCGGATATTTTCGAACCCAGCACACAACACAGCTTTACTCTCAATGGCGTCATCCTAACTACAATATTCAACTTATGCCTACCCTACCTTCTTATACCTGCCTGCCTGCCTGTCAACTGGCAGAAAAACCGCTCGGGGGTTTCTTCATATATTTTTAATATGGCGCCATCTATCTGCCAGTTGAGGAATCTACCCTCTACTTTCATACATAACAGCTTCTATATTTGGCGAGCTAGGATAGCCAGAAGTAGCCATGGATAAGTAGCCGGCGGCAGCGCCAACGCGTCAAAATACAAAGCTAAAAGTAATAAAAAAAACGTGTGGCACTCGGGGATTGCCGCGGTAAAGCTATTGCATACCATATACATACACGTTAAGCGAACGCTCGGCCGAGCTACATGGTAGGTAGAGTGGGGGGTGTTAGGTTTTATTTTCGTTACGGAATTTCTTGATTCGGTCGCCGCGCTCAAAGCCCGCGATAAAAGCTATGCAATAGCCTAAAAAGTTGCACAAATGGGCGACTTTATCGCTAAAATGGAATCACTATCACTACATAGTATAAAATAAAGTCACTTTTCGCCGTCCCTATATCCCTGTGTCCCTTTGTATGCTTAGATCTTTAAAACTACGCAACGGATTTTGATGCGGTTTTTTTAATAGATAGAGTGATTCAAGAGGAAGGTTTATATGTATAATACATACATAATATAGCCGTGCGTAGCCGGAGCGGGTCGCTAGTGTATGAATAATGCAGACTGATTTTTGTTTTGTTGACAGGTAATCCGATGTCGTTTCCCGGCGGGTTCCCCCCGTTCACGGGTGCGGGTGGTCCCGGAGGCTCAGGCCCCGGGGGCCCTGGGGGTGCTTGGGGTGGGTGGGGGTCGTGGCCGCCGCCCATGGTCAACCATCCCCCTCCTAACATGCAGGGTAACAACGTATCTGATGTTGGTACGTATCTGATTATACTATTCTACTAACGAAAGGTATTTCATTTGTACTTTATAGGTGTTTCTTCCGCAATTAGACGTTTAGTGCGTCGGCACTAAATTTCGTCGAATTTCGAAAAGTTGAATTTACATAACCTCAAACCTTTCATATTTTTTTTTCGAATTTCCAAAAGTCGTAGAACAAAAGTTGTTTGTATAGGTGCACAGAAGTAGCCCTCAACGGCTTGTTAGTATAATTTGCAATAACCCTGTATATTTGTCGCAGGTGGTCCGGGGTCTGGTCAACAACTGACTCCTACATCGAGCAGCCAGCCTCCGCCCGTAGTGCAGGAGACCATACAGCTCTCAGACAGTCCACCCCCGAAAGAGGAGACGGTATGTATCCTAGATTAAGGCTATTTATGTTGCCAACGGAACGCGCCAGAAATACCCGTCGTGTTATGCTGAGATGGAATTGTAGTTGAGATCTTTATCGATATTTTGGGGTAATTTGAGACGAAATTTCCTTGTCATTTCAAAGTTATACTAGATTTAGCCGTTAATTCAAAAATTACTTTAAAAAAAAACAACAAAACTTAGTGACGTCACAAATATAATGTTTACTACAATTTAGGAACAAAATAATCACCACAAAATAATAAATTGGCTTACAAATACAAAATTACTGTCCTTGAACGATGTTTCCTCGACGGCTGACAACCGACAAATGAGCCTGCCCCCTGCCCGCTGGTTTGACGCGCCTTTTATACTTTTGAAAAATGGCGTTCCTTATTAATTTAAATTTAAATTATTGACGTTATTGGACGTTATTGAACGTTCCAAGATCGATCCTCACATTGGTGTGTTGGATCCAACAGTATAACTTGGAGCCAACATAGCCCATGTGAGGCGCCGGCATTAAGTACGTACTAGTAGTTCTCGCAAGTACTTTTGAGTAGTTTTGTGTGAGAAGTTGGTTCCAAGTAGAGACTCAACTGCGTAGATGTCTAAAAGTCAGCAGTTTACTGCATTTTGAAGAGTTATTCTGGTCACCACTTCGCAGCTCCTCCAAATTAGACACGTTAGATCTTGATCAAATGTTTTTAATTTATTTACTGATTTAAGGTACCCTTTCAGTACCTGCACTCTCTCCATACTGTTTCCTCCCTGGATAATGACACTAGCACAAATGTTATTGTGCCCGTTTTTTTTTTTTTTTTTTTCATTATCTAATTATCATAGAAATTAAGATTAAAAATATAAAATAAAAAACAAAAAATAAGGGCATGTTCGGTCATGGCAGTTATAAGTTTTATGCACCAAAAATATTTGCTCTAATGTCCAGGGAGAAAACAGTCGACTACGTTTGTATGGCAAGAGCCCCCGGTACCCTTTCCTTTTATGGAATTTGCAGCACCAATAACTCAAATTAGTAAATAATGGTTAAATTTTGGAAATTTCCAAAACTCTGAGAAGTCTCACGTTTTTGTCCAATTTTTTTCCAACAAATACCTAAAAGAGATTACAGGTTTTGTATAATGTTGTATGACCAGGTGATACCTCCTGAGCTGGCGGCTGCAGCAGCCGCGTGGACCACACACCGCGCTCCGGACGGCAGGCCTTACTACTACAACGCGGGCTCACAGGAGAGTGTTTGGGAGAAGCCACAACCGATGCAACGTTTAGAAGGTAACGATGTTTATCGGTGATATTCTTCACTAGTCACTACATAATATAAAAAAAAACTTGAGAGGTGTAATGAGACACCCGGATGGAACGAAGTTCCTTTCGATTAATTAGTGAAGGAATTGTAATATTTTTTTTGTAAGTAATCGTCGCGACACCACACTGTTCAATGCGAAATAGAAAGACGAAACGAAAATAACTGGCTTGCTTTCTATAAGAGAGAGAGACAGAGAAACATGCGCACGCCGCACGGCTTACAACTATAGCAAAAAGTATTGTTACATCTTTTGGTCTTTATTTTTTTCCGTCTAGCCCCCTTTTGCAACGCGCGATAAGGATCTATCGTTCCAACAAAGACACTTTCCGCTGTCTGTCCCTATGTAGGCTTAGATCTTTAAAACTACGCAACGGATTTTGATGCGGTTTTTTTAAATAGATAGAGTGATTCAAGAGGAAGGTTTATATTATGTATAATACATGCATAATATATCCGTGCGAAGCCGGGACGGGTCGCTAGTATACTTACAAAACATAGAACCAACCAGACCACAGACAAATATCTAAGCATAAATACATGTCTGAGGCGGGAATCGAACCCGCAACCCTGTGTTTGGCAGTCCGGCATGGTGACCATTGTGCCAACTGGGTCGTCATGAAGGAATGATGCTCAGGGGAATCTTTTTAAACATTTGTACTTGTGCACAGGCTGTTTTCTCTAACTGGACCTTGTGTTCTTTTTGCGTAATGATGGAGTAGACTAATGTCCTATACCCATACCACCCTCTCAGCTTAGTCGACCGTTCTGCATTAGACCCTACTAGCAACCCGCTCCGACTTCGCACGGCTATATTATGCATGTATTATACATATAAACCTTCCTCTTGAATCACTCTATCTATTTAAAAAAACCGCATCAAAATCCGTTGCGTAGTTTTAAAGATCTAAGCCTACATAGGGACAGACAGCGGAAAGTGTCTTTGTTTTATACTATGTAGTGATATGCATCTTAAAATAAACTTCTTTTTTCAGAATTACAAGCGAAAATAGTCCTTGAAAAGGCACAGAAAGGAAAGCGAAATGATATGGACGATTCTAAAATTGAAGGTAAAGCATAGATTTAACTTTTGTACCTATCTTAATATATATAAATCTCGTGTCACAATGTTTGTCCTCAATGGACTCCTAAACCACTTAACCGATTATAATAAAATTCGCACACCATGTGCAGTTCGATCCAACTTCAAAGATAGGATAGCTTGCATCTTAATTTATCCCGATATTCCCACGGGATCGGGAGTTACGCGGGTGAAACCGCGTAGGGCAGCTAGTAAATATATAAATAACTAGCGACCCGCCCCGGCTTCGCACGGCTATATTATGCACGTATTGAACATATAAACCTTCGTCTTGAAACACTCTATCTATTAAAAAAACCGCATCAAAATCCGTTGCGTAATTTTAAAGATTTAAGCATACATATAGGGATATAGGGACAGAGAAAGCGACTTTGTTTTATACTATGTAGTGATGAAGTGATATTTGCGATTATTAGCGAGATTAGCGCGTTCAAACAAACAAACAAACTCTTCAGCTTTATAATATTAGTATCTTAATATATATAAATCTCGTGTCACAATGTTTGTCCTCAATTGACTCCTAAACCACTTAACCGATTATAATAAAATTCGCACACCATGTGCAGTTCGATCCAACTTGAGAGATAGGATAGCTTACATCCCGATATTCCCACGGGATCGGGAGTTACGCGGGTGAAACCGCGGAGGGCAGCTAGTGTCTTTATAAGGTTCAACATACCACTGACATTTTATGATGGAATTTCTATTGGAGTCTTTAAGGTGGACGCACATTGATACGCGCCGAACGCGTCGAATTTTTGCCGTCCACGGAAAAAGGTACCTAATAAGAATAGAGATAAGGTATCTACATTTATATTTCCGATGACGTCATCAGAGTCGTCTGCATCGTCAGAGGCGGCCGACTCTGAAATAAATAAATGAATAAATGTACATTATCTCTATTATTATAAGGTACCTTTTTCCGTGGACGGCAAAAATTCGGCGCGTATCAATGTGCGGTCACTATTATATCCATTGTTGAACGAAATGTTATGTTATTGTCAATTTTTCAATGTTGTCTATCTATCTTCTATACATATAAAATGCTTTGTCCTGACTGACGGATCGACGCACAGCCTAAACCACTGATCGTAGAGACCTGAAACTTGGAGGGTGTGTTCTTTGTATGACGTAGGCATCCGATAAGAAAGGATTTTCCGAAATTCTACTCCTTAGGGGGTGAAAATTGGGGCAAAGTTTGTATGGGACAATGTGGTTCCTTGATCCAATCTGCCAATGACAATTTAAATTAATGAAGAAAAATGTTTGTTTTTTTTTTATTTAAATTAGACTTTTTCGAAAAAAATGATGTTTGTAAGGGGTTCTAATAAACATTAGTGATTTTCGAAATACTTAGTGAAAGTCAGTCAAGATCCCGATTGGTATTTTACGATTTGAACAATATCTTTAGTAATAGACGTAGAAGCGCACGCGGAAGCGGCAGCTGCAGCGGCAGCGGAAGCGGAACGGAACGAGCGGGAGCGGCACGAGCGACTCGAGCGGGAGAAGCGCGAGCGCCAGGAGAAAGAGGAGCGCGAGCGGCAGGAGAAGGAACGGCTCGAGAAGGAGAAGGCGAAACTGGATAAGAGCAGGCCTATATCCAGCACACCGATATCTGGGACACCTTGGTATGTATCATTCCATACATATAAAATTTTTTGTCCTGACTGACTGACGGATCAACGCACAGCCTAAACCGATGATCGTAGAGACCAGAAACTTGGAGGGTGTGTTCTTTGTATGACGTAGGCATCCGATAAGAAAGGATTTTCCGAAATTCTACCCCTGAAAAAAGAGGACAAAGTTTGTATGGGACAACCTGATTCCTTGGTCGACTTTTACGCGGACGCAGTCGCAGTCAAATGCTATTCAGTATCACTACATAGTATAAAACAAAGTCGCTTTTTCTGTCCCTATTTCCCTTTGACCGCTTAGATCTTTAAAACTACGCAACGGATTTTGATGCGGTTTTTTTTAAAAGATAAAGTGATTAAAGAGGAAGGTTTAAATGTATAATACATGCATAATATAGCCGTGCGAAGCCGGAGCGGGTCGCTAGTATAATATAAAACAAAGTCGTAAAGGCACAAAGGCATCAGACAAACATAATCTGTGAAAATTTCATCTGTCCAGCTATCACCGTTTATGAGATACATGAGATAGAAACGTGTGTGCGTAACAGAGAGCGATGATATTAGCAACTGACCCTCCCTTCACTCCTGTCCCCCCGACAAACTGACCTAAAACTTGAGTTCTGCGCATACCCCTTCCACATTCCACTGGAGGCCATGATTCATTTGCCTCCCTATACCTCTGCTATCCACGCGAAGCTGATGCACGTTTACATATAATGATGTTATCATAGGTGCGTGGTATGGACCGGCGATGGGCGCGTGTTCTTCTACAACCCGACTGCGCACGCGTCGGTGTGGGAGCGACCGGCCGCGCTCGCCGACCGCGCTGACGTCGACGCAGCCGTTGCAGCTCCACCGAACGCTGCTAAAGGGAACCAGGTACTTATACATTTGAGATTATACACAAAGATGGCCGTGCACCGATGAATTTTTCTTAAGAAAATGTATGTGCGCTAATTGTCATTGCTCTTACGGTGAAGGAAAACATCGTGATGAAACCCGCAGCTTAGTTGGCTCCAGAAGTATTGACAAGTTCTCTCCTCTGAACATGGTCGATTAAGCTGAGAGGGTAGTAGGTGGTGGGCAAACCTACTCCACCCTCACGCAAAAAGGACCCAATTAAAAAGGGTCTAATTGCGGAAAACGGCCCGTATACAAGGACAAGTACTTATACACTTGAACATTAACCTAATAAATAAATATTACAGGACATTCCACTCATCGCCATCTAGCCCGAAGCTAAGTAACTACACTTGTGTTACTTATATACTTATCTTTTGTAAATACATACTTATAATACAAAGAAACAACCAGACCACAGACAAATATCTAAGCATAAATACATGTCTGAGACGGGAATCGAAACCGCAACCCTGTGTTTGGCAGTCCGGCATCGTGACCATAGTGCCAACTGGGTCGTCATAAAAGTCGTCAATTAAGTATATACTTTCAGCCACAGCAACGCAAAGAAAGCAACGCTTCAACCACAGCGCCAGCTAAATCTGCCAACGGGGAATTGAAGAGGGCTGCAGATTCTGACACTGAAGATTCCGATGCAGAACCGGTGAAGAAGTCTAAAGTCGAAGAGGAGAAGAGTAAGCATTTTGTTTTTATATTATACTAGCTGCGTCCCGCGGTTTCACCAGCCTAAGTCCCGATCCCGTGGGAATATCAGGATAAAAAGTAGCCTATGTGTTAATCCAGGTCTCCAGCTATCTAGATACCGAGTTTCATCGCTATCGGTCCAGTAGTTTTTGCGTGAAGGAGTAACAAACATACATACACACACACACACAAACTTTCACATTTATAATATTAGTAGGACTAGCTTTTGCTCGCGACTTTATTCGCATTGGAGCATTTTCAGAAAAAAAATTTAGCAGATGATATAGCTATCTGTTTGCCAAATTTTAGCCAAATCCGTCAATTAGCGTCAAAAAGCCTTTTTTTAGGCTTAAGTTTTTTTTTAAAGCTTGAGCCTTTTGTGAAGACTACTCAATCTTGTGTTTATTTAAAAAAAGCCTTAAGTCACTTTTGAAGATCAGGTTAGTAAAGAGTCTTAAATATGGGCTAAAAGCTACCAGCCCTTTCGATTACTACCTATGCGTCTAACGGCTTCCCGCAACCTTAAGTTGTCTAGTATTATGTGGTAGTTTAAACCAACCTCCGTTACACAGAGCCCCTCGGCGGCGGCGGTGCCGGCGGTCAGATCCTGGTCGGCGCAGCGGCGGCCATAGAGGCGGAGGTCCGTGCGGCCCGCGAGCGCGGCGTCGTGCCCCACTCCGCCCGGCTCCAGTCCTTCCTCGCCATGCTGCACGAGAAGCAGGTCTCGGCGTTCTCCACGTGGGAGAAGGAGCTGCACAAGATCGTCTTCGATCCAAGATATCTGATGCTCAACTCTAAGGAGAGGAGACAGGTGAGATCAATTAATACTGCAGAACATTGCACGCAGAGCCATCTAGCGCCAAGCTAAGCAAGCCTTCTTTTGTTATGGTGTCCAGATTCTATTATTTTATGTTATTTTTAGTTATAGCTGTTGGTTCTCCTAAAAATAAATAAATAATTGATAGAATACGTCATTTATTAAATACATACTAAATATTACAGACAGACACTTAGACCAGAAACAAATCCCGTCTGGTATTGAATGGATAAGCGAGCACCTACGGATAGAGGACACTGTGCCGGTTCAGAAAATCTAAAAATTTCACTCCCTTTATGTTTTTTGATGCCAAAACTGCAAATAAAGGAATTATTCCAATCTTTGATAGTATTCCAGATAAATCGAATGCAAACAATTATTTTTATGACACATCAAGAGTTAACCCTGTTTGGCAGTCCGGCATGGTGACCATTGTGCCATCTGGGTCGTCTAATGTGCAAATACATCTTAAAGTAATAATTTGTTACCAGGTATTTGACCAATACGTACGTGATAGAGCAGAAGAAGAGAGGAAGGAGAAAAAGAATAGACTGCAGCAGAAGAAGTTGGCTTACAGAGCGCTCATGGAAGAGGTCAAACTACATCCCAAGTTAGTTGATTGTTTTATTTTATCTACGCCCGATTCCGTGGCAGTAGCATCGTATAACAGACTAAGTAACATCACAATCGATTCGTATAACAGACTAACGCCCGCATTCACAAATAGTACTTAAGATGCTCTTGTATAAGTGAACGGGTGTGAGGACCATCGCAATCGGTCCAGTAAACATCGTGATGACCCCGCGGCTTGGTTGCCTCCAGATACAGCCTGGTGACAGACAGACGGACGGACAGTGGAGTCTTAGTAATAGGCTCCCGTTTTCACCCTTTGGGTACGGAACCCTAAAAAGCGTTTATAATGTTTCTATCATAATAGTACATTGTTACCCTAGGTGTGAAAGTCACTCATTAAGTCCCGAGACGGAGTTTGGCGCCCGAGCGTAGCGAGGGCGCTAATAGTTCGAGGGACTAAATGAGTCTTTCACCCGAGGTAAACACTGCTTTTCGTTACGAAAATTCTTCCTAACAACGAGAGTGAATGAGAGGCTCCATACTACCTGATCCTCTTACAAGGTTGTAACCAAAGAGGTTATATACATGTAGTGTTATTCTTTGGTGTTACTTAAAGCAAGGAGGTTAGGTTTTTGAAGTTCCTAATGCGTTATGATACTGGCTACATGCAGATTGCACAAGCCGTGCGAAGCCATAATTTGACATGACAGCTGTCAGTAAAAGCGATTTTTCCTAGGGCTGGAAGTTTTTCTTTCTACACGCTCTTCAGTCACCTTTACACCTACTTTCGGAGTATGAGTAATGAAATAGTACATTGTTATCCTAGGTGTGAAAGTCACTCATTACAAGTCCCGAGACGGAGTTTGGCGCCCAAGCGTAGCGAGGGCGCTAATAGTTCGAGGGACTTAATGAGTCTTTCACCCGAGGTAAACACTGTGCTTTTCATTACGAATAATACATAAAATTCTTCATAACAACGAGAGTGAATGAGACTATGAGACTCCATACCACATGAGTAGGTACTCATGTGTCCATACTACCTGATCCTCTTACAAGGTTGGGACCAAAGAGGTTATACATTATGTAGTGTTTTTTAGGTTTCTGCTATTTGTATTCAATACTTAAATACGGCGGTACCTACTTGCCGAAGAAGTTTTTATTAATGAGTTAATCCAACATTGGGAAATGACGCGAAGTCCGTAGATTTAACTTACAGTTTTTGTAACATGGTTTGTCTAGAAAATGTTATTTACAAAAAATACACAATCATAAATGAAAAACCAGATTAAACTTAACACAAAAACATAATAAAATAAGATAAAATAGTTCCTTGTACTAAACTCTGGCAGTATGCATGAGCCGTGCCAAGCCATAATTATTATTCTTTGGTGTAAAAAAAAAGCAAGGAGGTTAGGTTTTTGAAGTTCCTAATGCGTAATGATACTGATACTGGCTACATGCAGATTGCACAAGTCGTGCGAAGCCATAATTTGACATGACAGCTGTCAGTGAAAGTGAAAAGCCCTAGGGCTGGAAATTTTATGTTCTACACGCTCTTCAGGCATATTTAGACCTACTTTCGGAGTATGAGTAATGAAAATATATTTATTTATCCCAGGTCGTCCTTCACTGAATTTGCATCGAAGCACGGTCGAGAGGAGCGATTCAAAGCGATAGAAAAGTCGCGCGATCGCGAGCAGTACTTTAACGAGTACATCGCTGAACTAAGGAAGAAGGAGAAAGAAGAGAAAGACAAGAAGAGGGATCAGGTCAGTTTTTATATACGAGACGAAATGGGGGAGCGGGAGATATATTTTTCGATTCATTTTCCAAGCAGCGACATCTGCCTGTCAGTTTATGAAATATATAGATATGCTTTGTTTACACAGTGTACAATGGAACGTAGCATATTTAGCTTGGTCTTCACCCGGGTAAAAAGTAGCCTATGTCCTTTTCCAAAGTCTCATCTATCACTGAATCAAAATTCATGAAAATCGGTTCAGCAGTTTGGATATGAAAACGTAACAGACAGTTACTTTTATAATATTAGTCTCGATTTAATGAAATTTGCAGAAAATTATAATCAAAATGTTTTTTTTTGCCTGAGTCGGGGACGGTTGCGGGTTCGATTCCATTCCGTCCCGGCAACAGTGCATAGCGAAGGATGCAGGTTCGATTCCTGTCGCGACCAATTTTTCTATTACTGCCTTTGAAAAACAGATTCTCAAACTTTTGCACCTTTGAGACAAACAATTGAAAGATCTTTTTATACCATTTTTATTAATTGAATATTTATTTTATTGTAAGATGTCATGTTAATAATTATTATTTTAACTTTACTTTTCTTTCAGCTGATTATAAAATAAATCTTCGATATAGAGAACAGGTTCGATTCCTGTTTGTTTTGGGTTCGAATCCCAGATATGAATTTTCTGTGGAAGATTTTTTTTTAAATAAATCAACTTTTTACCAATATTAAAACTATTTATTACATTAAATGTTTGACACTTTGATGATTTTAAATATCTTTTTGAATTATTGCAAGCGATTTTGTTTCAGAAATAATGTCGAGAATATTGTTTTTAATTATAATTGACTTAAATTGACTGTAAAACGGTTTTTTTTACTTACAAAATGTAAAAGCAGCATTGTCGACATGTGATTTATTAATTTGTTAAATAATTTTGATGATATCTGACATATTTATCTTTGTTTGGCGAAAGTGTTTCATGATTGTGTCCTCTAAAAAAAATCGAGAAATTTTCCTCAAAATATACCTTAAAATGCTATGCACAGATTAGGTTAACAATATTAGAATTTGCAAAATTAATTCAAATTAATTGCAAATTCAAGATTATATTAATTTTCTTTCTGATAATTGGCTCAGCGGCTTTCAAACTTTTTCGTGAAATACCCATGTTTACAAATATCTTACCTGGTTATCACTAATTCCAACCTATTCAAATATTTATTTAAATAATTAATTTCACGCTGGAGGATGCTAATACCAAAATATACCATAATAAAATTAGAAAATTCTTAATAAAACCTTATGCCAATTCATACAACTTTGCTAGTACTCAGTTTAACATTATAAAGTTAATATTAGTATCGAAATGTACCAAATTTTTAAAGAACCAACTTATATTTTTATGATTTGATGCCCTACAACTTTGCTAGTACCAATTTAGACGCTTAGAAGTTATTATTTGTACCAAAATATACCAATTTATCCAGGAAAATAATTATATGTCGTTAAGAAAACCTTGCTAGTACCAATTTAGATATTATAAAGTTCTTATTAGTTCAGAAATATACCAATTTATTAGGATATTCAAACATTTTTCTCAATTTCATCCCACACAACTTTTCTAGTACTCATTTTGACATTATATTAGTATCAAAATATACTAATTTATTAAGAAAACTATTACAAATTTTCTATTTTCATACCAGAAAAACCTTCCTAGTACCAATTTAGTTAATTTAAAAGTTGTTATTAAGAAATGTTGTACTAAATTGATGAGTACTCTGTTGAAAGAGACAAGGGCATGCTCACGATAACACAGTCGCCTCAACTAAACGTACCATTTTCCCCCTCGTCGTGTCTAGTGGCGTTCAACGGCGACGAGAGACGGCCGGAACGAGCGACGCGCCCTGATCATTTGATGATAGTTGCCTTGCCTTTGCCACAGAATACACGGTGATTGCTTATTTTTGTCTATACTCGGAGCTATTTCGAATTACAATTACAAAAAAAAATTAAAGTAATTTTTCAACATTTTTTTCTTACGATTTATAATGGATGTTGTAAGCCGAATTTGGTTCCGGTATAGTTCTTATAATCCAGACGATGCTTCAAACTTCTGAAATAATTACAAACAACAGCCCTGCTAAATCGGCTTTGAAAAGTTATTATTTGCTCTAAAAATATATTTTATCATATTCTTGCTTAGTTTTGGGCAAGTAACTAAAGTCGCAGTACTGCAGACAGAATATGCTTTTTTATGTGACGGGGGTACTAATGCATATTTTTATTCTTGGAGATGTCGTACCCGAAAGTTTGAGAAACTCTGAAATTTTTTTTTTCATAAATTTAGATTTTTTTATAGATAAATAAACAGATTAAAGTTATTTTTTTAGTATATAGTATTTTGTTCACTCCAATTTTCATCAGCTAAGGTTTTATGTACCAAAAAATGTATGAATTTCCAAAAGTTGATGGCTTAGAAATAGTCCTCAACCACTTTCAATAATTGTCTATAACTAAAATCAAAATAGGTGGAGTTTGGATGTATTTTTGAAAGAGTTTCTTTGGGACTACTGGACTGATTTTGATAATTCTTTAAGTATAGAAAGCTATATTTTCGAGACGCAGGTTACCGATATTTAGGTATCAGCCTGCCTAGCATGACGACCAAAACACGATACGATAAAGCTATATCACGCGATATAACTACATCAACTCTCAAAATATGATACATAAAGCCGCCATGTTGAATTTTTATTATAAATTGCGACAAAAATTATGATAAAAATTCAACATGGCGGCTTTATCTATCATATTTTGAGAGTTGATGTAGTTATATCGCGTGATATAGCTTTATCGTATCGTGTTTTGGTCGTCATGCTAGGCTAGCTGATATAGTTTTGGTTATTCTGATATTCCCATGGGATTGGGACTTAGGCGTGTGAGTCTGTCTAAAATAATCAATACAACATACAGATCAAAAAAATGATATACTTACAAATCTTTATTATATAAATTGAAAAACAAGTCCCCAAAAAGCTTATAGTAAACCCTAATGCATGCCACGAGTCGATGTTGCCAGTAGAAAAATTCTACAAATACTACCATACAGTGGTAGAAATCGAAACAAATATGGTAGAAACAGGTGATGGGTTGCCAGTGGCAAAATTTTGTAAAAATGATTAGGGTTGACTAATTGAAAATAATTGTTTCTCTTTTCAGGGATTGATTTATTTATTACCGAAACTGTCTGAACTGATTTTCAGAGAAAGTTTCTTTAAAAAAAATGACCATTTTTATAAATTATGAAAAACATTTCTAATTTCTGTTAATAAAAAATACGAAAGCTGTTTTTGTACATTCACTCAAAAATACTGAACTGAACTGATAATATTGTAATATTTTTATGCTACGAGATCGGGTTTTAGACGGGTAAACACGAAAGGCGTAGCTAGTATTTGAGTAAAATCGGTCATAAATTCGAAGAAAAATTATTCTTTATACATAAATGTTTACAAAATTTTATAAAAATGGTGATATTTTTTACCAAAATACAAATTTAAGTAAAAGTTTTGAACGAAAAACGATTAATAGTGCTGAGTAGAAAATATTTTTAGCGTTTTAGAAATCCCATTGGGAATTAATGTAATTATTTGAAATCAAAATGCTAGGTCAAAAAAATGATGTAAAGTCAAAGATTTAGAAATAAAAAATATAAAAATGAAGAAACCAATCTTATGTACGGGAAAAATACGAAAGAATTCAGACCATTTTTGTCAGGAAATTGTAGCAAAATGTGTTTCTATTTATCTTGGCTAGATGCTAGCCAAAAAATGATTCAAGTATGTCTTTATCCGTCCCATAGAACTTTTCTTTCTCTTTTCCACTCCCCTTAATATTGAGCGATTTCGGTGTTTTTTTATTATCATCATTACATAGTATAAACCAAAATTGCTTCCCGCTGTTTGTCCCTATGTATGCTTATCTTTAAAACTACGCAACGGAATTTGATGCACTTTATTTAATAGATAGAGTGATTCAAGAGAGAGAGTATATTAAACAAAACTACCACGCTTACGAAGTCGCGGGCAACAGCTAGTTATAAACTAAGCTTGTATTTCTTCTTTTTTAATCATTAAAAGTTATTACTTTTTGAAATAATAAAACATGTAAGCTTAAAAATACAAATTATGTATTCAAACGGTTGACATCAATAACAGGTATGCCCCGAAACGGAAATTCTATCAAAACTGACAATTGGTATGTGATTCTCTGAAGGCAAATGTGACTAACATCACTATCTGAAAATTCGCCCTGAAAATCATCCCTACGCTTTAATTGAAATTGAATAAAAGCTACCTAAGTTATGCAATTTAACTATGGTTAAAACAATACGCCATATCTTTTTGCAATCTTGCCAAGAGGCCTGATCAATCACACTCTTGAAAAGGACAGAGGTATTACATATTTACTTTTATTTTTGGTTATTATCACAAGTTTGGGATCAACCCGGTTGAACCCATTGGGAGTTGCTAGTGCATAAAAATAATGACGATTTAAAATATTCGTTCTTTTTTAAGTCGATTTAAAGTATTGTATACCCTTACGAGCGCATTTAAAAACGCTCCTAAGTAAAATGAATGCTTTTTCTCACAAACCCAAGACATCACCCAATCTAAAGTTTAACTTTGAGACTGTAAAGTCGCAGGTTCAATCCCTGACGAGGCGAATATTGAGAATGGAAACTTAAATTATGAATTCATGACGTTCGTAAGGTTGGTTTCTTCTATACATGAAATAGAGAAGTTAGGGACGTATTCACTAGCGGATGATAAAATTTGTTCAAAATACCACTGTTGACGATAAAGCCTAAAGTCCTGCAAGGGTTTTGACTTGGAGTATGTTTCTTTTTAAATGACAGGTCAGCGTTTGACCGCTATCACACCTGCCTAGTAAGTGACTATGCGGTCTAATACGTAGCACACTTAAATACTTCACTCGCTACTTGAAGACACATTAATTATACACGTTAGGAAAGACAGTATTTTGCCGTAGAATTACCTCCTGAGAAACGTATAAGTGACTAAAGGATTGTTTAAGCTCATCGCGGCTTGTGGCTACGGTGCAACAGCAACCAATAACGCCAGCTTTACTGCTAAAAAACATACTTATTTCGCCGACCCTAAATAGATCGGAAGGCAGGATATTTATGGCATTTATATTGAATCTATGCTCACAAATTGGGTATATTTATCTACATATACGCTACGCTCGCAGTTTCACCCGCGTAACTCCCGATCAAGTGGGAATATCGAGATACATATACTGTCAATGAATCATTGTATCCTCATACCAAGTTTCATTCAAATCAGTTTTGTTTCTTAGCCTATTAAATGCAAACAAACAAATCTTTCGTCTTTAAAATATTAGAAGCATTTCTTCCTAATGATTTAAAGTCACAATACTTGAAACAAAACAAACATACATTCGCAGTTATTAAACAAAAAAATCTCATAAAAATCGATTCCTATTCGATTTCACAAATACAACTTTTGCAGTGCTGTCTTTCTTAGACAGATTCAGTTGGCATAATTTAAGTAAAAAGTGGTTCAGTCAAACAATGATCATCCGCTAATGAACCAAAAAGACTAATCAAAACCTTATTTTTCAGAAACTAATTCTTATTTCTATCCACAGCTTCTAATCATATTTTTTAATATAATATTTCAGCTGTTAATATGTGTTTTTCTTACAGGTTAAATTAAGACCCCTAGAGGTTGGGGTCAAATGGGTAGTGGAGAATTAATTTGCTATGGGTCTTATTGCAGTGGGGTTAAAGGGTTTTCCCTTGTCTCTGTCCTTAATTTAATGGACCTATTTTATTTGTTAAACTTAACTATTAAAACCCACAATTAAAAGCTTTTCCAATTTCGTTCTATATCTCCCAATATCTAGCTGTTACTAAATATATTTATTTTTATATGATATAAAACGACTATGATTATTTTCACTGAAGTTACTTAAAACGGCATATTTATTGATATTTCGATGTTGCTACAAGCAAGTCTCGTGGAAATGGTGCTTGTAACAGTATCGAAAATATCGAAATATCGACCTCCACAAAATAAAAACAAAAAATATGGTAAATATTTCGTTTTAGATAATTATTTTTTATAAATATTTGGCACGGTGAGCAAACACCCGCGACGCATAAGGTTACGGGTTCGATTTTAGCCTCAAACAAATATTTATGTACAGTATTGTACAGATGTTTGTTTAAGATCTAGACGTTTCTAAATGCATATTAAGAGGAAAGGGTACCGACCGCTCTCTCCATACAAACGTAGTCGACTGTTTTCTCCCTGGATAATGACACTAGAGCAAATATTTTTGTTGCATAAAACTTCGTTTTCTTTTGTTTTTTAATCTTAATTTCTATGATAATTAGAAAATGAAAAAAATAAACATAGGGGCATAGTCATGGCAGTTATAGGTTTTACGGCACAAAAATATTTGTGCTAGTGTCATTATCCAGGGAGGAAACAGTCGACTACGTTTGTATGGAGAGAGTACCCTTTCAGTTTAACAATGTTTTTAAAGAAAAAAAAATATTTTCATTATCTAGCCACCATAACACAAGCCTAGTTTCATAGAGTATTTATTTAAATATGATTTCCCATTTTATTCCTACTACCCCAACTTCTTGTTCATCCAAAGGTTGCCTGGAAGATATCGCTTTGAGCGATAAGGCCGCCCTTTGTAACACTTAGACTAAAGCTTTGTTTTTTTATTTATTGTAATTTACAAATGGTGTTTGCAATAAAGAATTTATTGCAAATTATAACTTAAACTCTCGACTACCCACAACGCCCCAACTGCCCTACCCGCAACACAACAACACTACCTAATACTACCCTTGTTTCTAGGCGAAAACTGACTTCATTGCGCTCCTGAAGGAGAAGGCGATCGATCGACACGTTCGCTACAACGATATTAAGAAGAAAATTGACGCGGATCCGCGGTACAAGGCTGTCGAAGGTGGGGCCATGAGGGAGGACTACTTCCGCGAGTATTGCAAACTTGTGAAGGATGATAGAAGGAAGGATAAGGATAACAAGGGTAAGTCTAGATACGGTCGACTAAGTTGAGAGGGTAGTATTGGAGCTGGACATAGTCTACAAGGCTGTCGAAGGTGGGGCCATGAGGGAGGACTACTTCCGGGAGTATTGCAAACTTGTGAAGGATGATAGAAGGAAGGATAACGATAACAAGGGTAAGTCTAGGGACGGTCGACTAAGTTGAGAGGGTAGTATTGGAGCTGGACATAGTCTACAAGGCTGTCGAAGGTGGGGCCATGAGGTAGGACTACTTCCGGGAGTATTGCAAACTTGTGAAGGATGATAGAAGGAAGGATAACGATAACAAGGGTAAGTCTAGGGACGGTCGACTAAGTTGAGAGGGTCTGCGGCTGAAAGGGTAAGTAATAAGTTACCTAAAGATGCCAAAGTGAAATTTTAATAGGCGCCGGCATCACTGTAACACTAAAGTAACAGGTTGAAGCTGCCCGCAATATAAATATCAGACGGACGTATAACTTCTCACGCGCGTACATTAGTGTAGGTAGACTAGCGAATGATGGCCGCCGGCGGAAAGTGTAAGGGGTATGCGCAGAACTCAATTTTTAGGTCAGTTTGGCGGGGGGACAGGAGTGAAGGGAGAGTCAGTTGTTCACATCATCGCTCTCTGTTCCGCACACACGTCTCTAGCCGCGCTCTGTCCCGCTTCCGCACGTCTTTACTCGTCTAAGTACTGTCGCACACATAAAACCCACACACACACCTAACTTTACCTTAGTCTATATTGAAAAATTGGATAACCTATTGTAGTAAAATTCAATGTTATTTTAGTTCTGTTGCAATACATTGCCTAATTTTCTAATTTAAAGGATTTTTTTTCCGGTTGGACAAAATATTAAACTAGGGTAAAGTATGACGAATAGGCTGTAGTGATTCTGTGTGCGATTGTACAATCAACGGTCAAAAGTCTCTGCCCACCGTAACGTTTACAATCCTATGCAGCACTATTTAAACATTATAACAACGTAACCTGTGGATCGAACCCACGTCGGTTGGTGTAGCGGGTGGCCCCTTATACCACTCACACAACTAAACACATAGATAACATGTTGACAAATAATAATCACACTGAGTACTTTTAACTTGAGTTAAATTTATGTTTGTGTGTAACGTCTATTAGAAGAAGGTCGTAAGTCCAATACTTGTTGATAGTATAATTGTAGCAAACTGATCATTTACTTATGACCCATAGCGCAAACCATCCCCACCAATATCTGCTGGTCTACCTATACCCATTTTTTTCTGTCACCCGGTAATCCAGATCTTAAAACTGATGTTTTTTTCTTTCAAACAGAACGAGACCGCAGCAGCAGCAAAAAGGAGAAAAAAGAGAAGGAACGGGACAAGGATAAGGAGAAAGAGAAGGAAAAGGACAAAGACGGGAAGAAGGAGAAGAAGAAGGACAAGGACGTGAGTCACTTTAACTAAATGTTCTTTATTAAGTTGCCCTGTAACAAAGAATCCACTGTCCGTCTGTCTGTCACCAGGCTGTATCTCATGAACCGTGATAGCTAGAGTGTTATTTTCAGATGTATTTCTGTTGCCGCTATAACAAAATTAAATATTAAAAACAGAATGGTACGGAAGCCATCGTGCGGAAGTCCGACTCGCACTTGACCGGTTTTGTATACTTTACCTGTAATCCTGCTTTTCTCCCGGGATCAGGACAAACGGGATCAAATTGTAAAACATATTATTTAGTTTTTAAGCTTTTGCGAATTTGTTATCAGAAATCTGCTTCGGACACGATTAAAAAAATAATTTACGGCTTTATTTATTCGCGTTAATTTTTCTTGTGATTAATTTTTTTGTTGTATTTTAATAAAAAGGTAAGTATATAACATTATGATGTTTAAATAAACATTTATTTTGTTTTTAGCGAAGAAAATCGTTTTTGCCATGTCCTAGGCCCGTATTAATAAATCGCTCTCAATATCGATCTTGAGTGCGTATCAATCGAGTGACTCCTGAGATGTGGTCACTATCTTAAGTTAGGCGTTAATTAATAGATAAATCTCAAGTTTTAACCAGGCTGATATCGCTCCTGAGATTTGAGACTGATTTTGAATGACAGTAACGCTTTGTTCTTGCCTTGAATGATATGTTCTTACCCTATGGTAGGTAGTGTCGTCATATTTTGCTGTCAACTTGTTTTTAATGTGAAAACATTTAAAAAAATGTAAGATTTGTATGACCCGCAATCAGACTTGAGTTCACGAAACTACATCTTGAGACATATCTTGAGAGCTGAGTTTGATTTATTAATACGGTATGACTCAAGTGATACGTCGCTCTTTAATCGCGTCTTAAGATAGGTTTTATTAATCAGCGCAACAACTCAAGAGCAAACTCAAGATTGAAATCGATATTGAGTTCGGTTTATTAATACGGACCCTAGAACTTATAGACTTGTGCCGTAGTTGGTTTCGATCCCCAGCTACGAATATGGGGAACTTTCCGAAATAGAGGGTATTTTTTCCAAAAATGTTGGATATATGAGGGACTTTTGTAAAAATAGTGGATATTTGAGGGACTTTTGTAAAAAAAAAAATCTTAAAAAATAGTGGTTATTTAGGGGGGGGGGGGTTATTTTTGGTAACGCATTTGAACGGTATTCAAAGGATGCGAGTTCGAGTCTCGTCTTAGTCGCAATTTTTGAAGATGCATTTTTCCTTAAAAATATTTTCAGATAGCCCAGTGCAGGCTTAGCACTTTAAAAAAATAATATATCATTGAGATTAGTAAAAGCGCCTACTCTTGTCGAACACGTTAACTAAAATGGTTAACTTTCGAGTTATATGTAATGTAAATTCATACTAACAGATGTCGCTAACGAAACTTAATTCGAAAAGAGGTTAATGCGATTCTTAAATTCGACTATGACGGTACTTGACTAAGTGGCGGAATTGGTAACGCATTTGAACGGTATTCAAAGGATGCGAGTTCGAGTCTCGTCTTAGTCGCAATTTTTGAAGATGCATTTTTCCTTAAAAATATATTTAGGGGAATTTTGTAAAAATAGTGGATAGTTTTTTTTTTATTTATAAACAAAAATAAACTTAAAAAACATAATGCATGCCGAAAATCGCAGTGATTTGACTGGGGCGTGCTGATATGGGTAAGTTAGGGGGCTTTCGTAAAAATAATGGAAATAAGGTAATCTATTTAAAGTGGAAAAAGGGAAATAAATAACTTAATTACAAAATAAATAAATAAATAATAATAAATATTGCAGGACATCGCCATCTAGCCCCAAGCTAAGTAACTAGACTTGTGTTATGGGTGCTAGACAACGGATATACTACTTATATACTTTTCTTTTGTAAATATATACTTATAATACATAGAAACAACCAGACCACAGACAAATATCTAAGCATAAATACATGTCTGAGGCGGGAATCGAACCCGCGACCCTGTGTTTGGCAGTCCGGCATGGTGACCATTGTGCCAACTGGGTCGTCCCAAAATATCAAAGTTGTTTGAGACTTTAAATCTGTAGTCAGCCAGTTCTGATGTTAAGTGGTGCTACCGTTATTTCTTAGCTTACGACGAACGCTGTGGTGTGTGCACAAATCTCTACAGGGTTATTGGAAATTAATTGACACGACGTTAAGGGCTTCTTCTGTGCACCTTAACAAACAACTTTTGTTCTACGACTTTTGGAAATTCATTATAAAAATATTCCATACAAAAATAAAAAATTAAATCCAGCAGTTCTAATAATACTCAACTTTACGTCTACGTCACAGAATCAATCATAGTAGGTATGGTATAACCCGATCGGGTCGCACGCAGTGCGCCCCGTGCCGATCGCGCGCGCGCACTTGCCGCATAGACATAGAAAATTACCAGACAGTACGAGAAACACTTAAATATTTCTTTTGGGATATGTATTAAGTTTCGACAAAAGTCGTAGAACAAAAGTTGTTTGTTAAGGTGCACAGAAGAAGCCCTTAACGCCGTGTCAATTAATTTCCAATAACCCTGTATATCGCACCGCTAGATCAAAACTGTTGTAACTCAAAAATGTCGCATTTTGAGTTAACAACATATTCGGATTCCTGATACGATTACCTACACGGCAATAAAACCGAAGTAATTCAGTTTACTTTAGTGTCCAAGAGATGGCGAGACGAATCAGTTTTGTCTACACCCACTCGTGCAACTAGGGTGTTGTATTTTGAGTTGCGACAACTTTGGTGAGTAAACTATTGAAAATCTTACAAAGTATTTTGAGTTAAGTCAGTTTTCTTACTTATTGTTTAACTGATTTGAATTTTTATTTCATTTTACTACAGTTTCAATGAGCATTTTTTTAAATTAGTCGTTTTCTCATTATCTAAGGCTTAATTTATTACCTGATTAATATCATAATGGTTTATTTTCTAATACATTTCAAAATCTTTTTACAAAATGTTGCTATCGTGCATAGTTTTCATAATATCAGTTTTTTGCCATTTCCCAAAAATCATGTTTTTTGAGTTACAACCGTTTCGATCTAGGTGTGCGAATATATAAAATTCAAAGTCCTGACGTGACTGATATACCAACATTGGCACTGCTCCAATTAATGAACGGATGGGGATCTCTGACATACAGATAGCTGTAGCTAACGTGGGCATCCGTTAAGAGAAAAGGGTACCGGGGGCTCTTTCCATACAAACTATTACAAACGTAGTCGACTGTTTCCTCCCTGGATAATGACACTAGAGCTAATATTTTTGGTGCATAAAACTTATACCTAACTGCCATGACCATGCCCCTACTTTTTGTTTATTTTTTTAATCTTAACTTCTATGATAATTAGAAAATGAAAAAAACCAAAACATAGGGGCATAGTCATGGCAGTTATAGGTTTTATGGCACAAAAATATTTGTGCTAGTGTCATTATCCAGGGAGGAAACAGTCGACTACGTTTGTATGGAGAGAGCGCAGGTACCCTTTCACCTTAAGAAAGGATTTTGGACACCACCCATGCAGACTAAGTAGCGGGTAATTTTTGACATGATAACGTCTATTAAATCGATGAACAACGGCACTAAAATAAAATGACGTCATCGCTCACGTTATCGGTGACGTCATCGCCCACGTTCCTTTAATGACAAGGTAATTTACAAATAACCAAGTCTCGAGTCTAAAGTCGAGAAAAAAAAATAAAGGTAACAAAAATTAAATAAAAAATATGAATAAGTAAAAAATAAAATAAAGGAAAAACAAAAAAGAAAAAAGAACTCAATTTTTCATCGTTTTCTTATGACGTTATCACGTAAAACTATCATCCGTAAACCGACTTTACAGTTAACCAAATTTTTTTAAAGTTTTTTTCATCTGAAAGTTCCCCATTTAGAGGCAGGTGTGTATCTTTTTTATTTTAGGTACAAACGAAGACGTAAATTTCTTACTTTAAGCCGATTGTCACAAATCTGCGGGTGGCATTACCAACCCAAAAAAAAAACGAAAAAAAAAAGTAACTTCGAGTATATTTTAAATCCATTAAAAAAACTTCGGGTAAATTAACTACCCAAAAAATTAAAAAATTCCAGTGTTTTTGCAGTGTTATGTAGACCCGGGCGGCGGACGGCGCGGAAACAGGACCGGAGCCCTGCATCGGACGGCTTTAGATTGAGTACACCCGCAGATTTGACACGGCCCTTTTTTCTATACTCGATTACCAAACAAATCACATGGGTAAATAATGTGATTACATTATTGGGTAAATATAGTTGAGTAATTTTCGTAAAATAGTTCATTTTCGGGTTAATAGTTGATTCATTTCGGGGTAAATAGTTGATTCATTCCGGGGTTAATAGTTGATTCATTTCGATAAGTAGTTGATTTAGTTCGGGATAAATAGTTGTTTCATTTCGGAGTAAATAGTTGTTAAGAGTTTGTTAATTTTGGTAAAATAGTTGATTCATTTTGGGGTAAATAGTTGATTCATTTCTGGGTTAATAGTTGATTAATTTCTGGGTTAGTAGTTGATTAATTTCTGGGTTAATAGTTGATTTATTTTGGGGTAAATAGTTTATTCATTTCGAAGTAAATAGTCGTTTCATTTCGGGGTAACTAGTTTATTTATTTCGGGGTAAATAGTGGCTTCATTCCGGGGTTAATAGCTGATTCATTTCAATAATTAGTTGTTAAGAGTTGATTAATTTTTGTTAAATAGTTGATTCATTTCGGGGTAAGTAGTTTATTCCTTTCTATAAATAGTTTAGTTATTTCGGAGTATTCATTTCGGGGTAAATAGTTGATTCATTTCGTGGTCAATAGTTGATTAATTTCGGGATAATTAGTTGATTCATTTCGGGGCCAATAGTTGATTCATTTCGAGGTAAATAGTTGCTTCATTTTGGCGTAAATAGTTGTTAAGAGTTGATTCATTTCGGTAAATAGTTATCAGAGTTCAATAATTTCGTAAAATAATTGATTCATTTCGGTAAATAGTTGTTAAAAAGTCGATTCATTTTAATAAGTAAATGGTCGTTTATTTTTATTAATTAGTTGATTTCTCTTGGTAAACAATTTATTAGTTTCAGTAAATAGTTGTTAAAGCGTCGATTAAGTTGCGTGATTCTACACTAATATTATAAAGAGGATTTTTTGTTTGTAAGGAATTGGCTCTTAAACTATTAGACTGATTTCGATAAAACTTAGTACGAGGCTACATTGAATCATTGGGAGTAACATAAGCTACTCTTGTCCCGACATTCTCACGGAATCTGGACTTATATGTGTAAGTAGCCGCGGGGTGATAGTAGTTAAATTATTTCGGTTGGTTAAATGAGTAAGTTCGATTAAATAAAAAAAATCAATTAACTTGACTATATTGTTAAATAACTCAGCCAAGTAGGTACTTACTTGAATCGATTAAATTGAGTAAATAGTCGATTTATTTAGGTAAAAATTCGATTACTTTGGGTAAATAGTCGATTGATTTGGGTAAATAGTCGATTCATTTATGTAAATAGTCAATTCATTTAGGTAAATAATTAATTCATTTAGTTCAATAATTTTGATTAAATTATCGAAAAGTTTGGGTAAATATTACAATTCAACACAAAAAATTGGTTAAAAATAATATCTGTTGATGCTAAGGGTATAAGAAGACATGGTGTTCGCAAATGTCTCTTTTTAGGATTCCGTACCTCAAAAGGAACCTCTATAAGATCACTTTCTTGTCCGTCTGTTTTCTTAGAAAAAATATTGTTTGTAATAATATTAATCCAATAATATTCTCTTGTATACTAACAAAACAAAGCAATTGCGACGATCCTATATTTAAAGGAAAAAAGGCCGTTTTCAAAAAAAATGCGTAAAACTCTTTCGTGTCCGATGCAGGTTTGTCCTTTAATAAAAAAAACTAAAAAAAACCACTTCGCTCAACAGAAAGAAGCAGAGAAGAAACAGCCCACTCCTCCCCCGGACCAGTGGGCGGATATATTAGGCATACCAGAAGAGGAGAAGAAGAGGAAAGCTCTGGAGAAGTTGAGCGAAGTCGAAGAACAAGACTCGACTAGCTCAGACGAAGTCCTATCTCCGAAGCAACTTCGTTCGAGCAAAAAGACCCCAGAGAAGAAGACGCCGCAGAAGTCCCCCATCAAATCACCGCCGAAGAAACGGAAAATTGAAGAGTTCAAGACGCCGGAGAAGAAATTGGAGAAGAAGAAGGCGGAGAAGCTCGATAAGTTGGAGAAGAAGAGGAAAAGGAAGAGTGAGAAAGAATAGTGTTTGTTATATGTGTTTGGGAAGAAATGATGGTTGAACAGAAATGAATGAACAATTGTGACGGGTTTTCTTTTGATTATTCGGCGGTTTTTTATTGTTTGTTTTATTTTTGCGGGTAGTTTCATATTCATAATACAGTGTTATTGGAAATTATACTAGCAAGCCGTTGAGGGCTACTTCTGTGCACCTTAACAAACAACTTTTGTTCTACGACTTTTGGTAATTCGAAAAAAAAAAAGAAAATTTTGAGGTTATGTAAATTCTAAAAAACAGCAGATTTTTTAGAACAAAGTTCATTCAGACTAAGAGCAGTAGATAAAACTTAAAAAATAAGTAAAATTTTAAGGTTAATGACCTCTCCGTGTAAGGAACAGCTGATTTTCAGGTAAACTTCGAATTTCCAATAGTCGTAGAACAAAAGTTGTTTGTTTAGGTGCACAGAAGTAGCCCTCAACGGCTTGTTAGTATAATTTCCAATAACCTTGTATAGACTGTAATTGAGGGACATTTTTCTAATCGATTGCCAGAAAAATGTGCTCTCTGATGATTCTAAAGTTTTAAAATTAATCAATGGATTATTAAATTAAAAAAAATACATTTTACTCTTTAAACATAATAAATTTAAATTTTTCACGAAAAACTTACGGAGAATTTTAAATTTTCGATTGTTGCACAGTGCATAATGTGTTAGCATATACTAATGTCATCCATTGATCAAAGGGGCTTTAACATTTTGGTATAGTGAACGGCAACGATTGCGCGACCCGTTTTTAATCTTAGGACAATGTAAATACGACTTTAATACAAAAAAAATGTAAGAAAATTTTATGAAGAATTAAATTTTCCTTATATTATGTGTTAAAATAAAAATAAAATATTTTGACGTGACAACGTTTTATAAATTGGTTTGCCGGGTGACACTTCAAGAAACTGCGTTACGCTCCGCTGACGTTATGCGCTCACAATGAGAGCGAGTGAGAGGCACGCGGGCATGGTTAGCCCGCCTAAGAGCGAGAGAGACAGACATAAAAAGTGAAAGGCACGCGTCCCTTCCAGTCGAGCACAGTTGTTGTCACGTAAAACTTTCGCCCGTATACCGACTTTACAGGCAACCAGTTTTAATCTTAGGACAATGTAAATACGACTTTAATACAAAAAAAATGTAAGAAAATTTTATGAAGAATTAAATTTTCCTTATATTATGTGTTAAAATAAAAATAAAATATTTTTATCATTAAATTACAGGCAAAACGTGACACCTTTACCCGATTTTTTCAAGATTTTACGCGCCTGAAGTATAAAGAATGACTTTTCATTCAAAATAGTTTTTACTTTATACTTCGATCTGAGACAAAGACAAATAAAGTCAACCTTATTCCTATGAAAATAAGCTTTACGTAAATTAGCAAAACATGGTTGAAGATTGATGATCTATTTTTGTGGTTTATGGTGTAATTGTGAATATTTGTGTCGTATCTCTTTTATACGAAGGAAGAAACAGTCGAGAGTACGTTTCTATGGAGAGAGCGCAGGTACCCTTTCACCTTAATATTATTATTAAAGGAAACATATTTTAATGTTTAATATTTCTATTTTTATCGTAGTATATTTTTTATTATTTGAAATCTTCTAGTTGTTGTGAGATCTTTGTACCGAAAGTCGGCCTATTTTTATACTATTATTTTTTGTATTAATAATAATTAATAATTCAATTAATTTATTAGACAACAAAGGTCGACTGGTTAGTAGTACAGAAATAAAAATAAAATAAAAATGTGTTAGTAAATACAAAAGAAAATAACTTATTAACTATACAAATCTAAAATTTACCTTTTATGCAGGTCTTCAGGCACCAATACTGACACAAAGTGCCTAAGCATTGGTGCATCAAACTTATCTGCTAACGTGCTCAGGATTCTGTTGGTACTGGACCTTACTCTATTTAGCAGTGAGCTTGTCTTTTTGCGAATTATCGCGAAAAAGTCGTCGGTCCTCGCCTGCGCAAACATTGCCGACGCACTGCTGCACACTGGCCACCGAGGGAGTCCCAACAGAACCCTGAACCCGTTATTATACTGAACACGCAGAGCTCTCCAGGCCTTCTGCGTATAGTCGGTCCACAGGGCAGCAGTATAAAAGTTTTGGCAATACGCTTTAAAAAGGGTAATTTTAACCTGGTCGCTGCAGTGTGCAAACCTGTGGGCCAACATATTGCATCTGGCCGCCAGAGCCCTGCGCTCACGCTCAATATCCATCTGGTCTTTAAGGTCCTCGGTTAGGTAATGCCCCAAATACTTAAAACTAGTAACCCTTTCTAGGGCGGTGCCATTCAAAGTTATACTAGTCTCATAATCTACCTTTTTCCCGGGGGCCCCAAAAACCAGATATTCACTTTTGATAGTATTGTACAGCAAACCATGTTCTACCGCATACCTTTCACAAATCCCTAACAGTTCTCGAATTGAGCCTGCCGTTGGGCCCAGCAGCGCCATATCGTCTGCATAGCTTATGTTATTTACTGCTACTCCGTCAATACTACAACCGACTGGCTTACTGCTGAGCTCAACAATCAGCTCATTTATGTAGAGGTTGAAAAGCTTTGGAGAGGTCAAACCCCCCTGCCTCACCCCGCATTCCAACCTATACTCCCCAGAGAGAACATCATTCCATCTAACACTATTTAATTGGTTGCCATACCAATATTGTAACATACGCAAAATTTCCAGTGGTACGCCCGCCTCCCTTAGCTTCCTCCAAAGGACATCATACGCTACCAAATCAAATGCCTTAGAAAGGTCAAGGAAGCAAGCGTACACCGGCGTACCCCTATCTTTGTAGTATTGGACAGTCTGTTTCAAACATAGAATCGCGGTTTCAGTAGATTGTCCGGATCTAAATCCGAATTGCGCGTCATGTAAAGTGAGATAATTGTCTAATTGTTTGTCTAACAGACCGTCCAACACCTTCGCAATCACTGTCGCTAGCGAGATGGGTCTATAATTGTCTCGATCAGATACGTCCCCCGTTTTATTTTTAATGATAGGAATGACTATTGTTCTTAACATTTCTGCCGGTAGAAACGAGTGGCTCATGCACAACGTGTAGAATGTTGCCAGTACCCTGGGCAGATGAACACCAGCATTCTTCAGGTGCTCGATGCCAAGACCGTCGTGTCCCGGTGACTTACCTCCAGACATTCTTTGAATGACCTCCTTTACTTGCCTGGCCGAAAACCAGAGCACTTCCTGATCATTCAGTTCTATAGCATCAAGCTCCCGACCGTGCTGCCCTAACGGAGAAGACACTCTAAATTTATTTTTAAACATATTGGCCACTCCATCAGGCGTATTAAACGTATATTATTTTGAAATTATTTTTATACATTCTACAGAAAAGTGTTGTCTGATTCATTTGGTATCATTAAAATATGTAAAACTTTGACGGATAAACCGGAAAATGAACCAGAATAAGCTATATATTTTGACACGTTCCGTAAATGCGTCCTATACATTGCCACAAGTTTGAAAGATGCCGCGCTTAATAACTAAAAAAAAATGATTGAGTGGACTTCTATGCCAGTCTCCATACTAATATTTTACTTCCCCTTTTGAAAAAAACTTTAGAATTATAGATAATAGTTAGTTAAATGCAATATAAAGTATATCCATGTTGGACTAATATATAGATATTCTTAGAAGATATGTTAAGGAAAACCTTCTTTACGCCAAGGACGGTTTAAAAAAATAACATTTTGAAACTACCCGCTTTATTAAAGAAAAAATGCAAAGCAGCGTCACACTACATGTATTTTTGTAAATCTGTGTGTTGTTTATTGTACGTTTAATATGTGTGTTTGTGTGTGGAAGACTTGTATTTTTATGTGTTATGGCTGACACTTATGTCCTTTATGTTCTTATGCTGCGGTCCGAAATCGACTTTGAGCGCTATCAGCCCCCCGATCGCCTTAAGTTATGACGCATTAGTCGAGTGCACGTACAGTTGACGCATACGTCACGTGCACGCAAACAATAATCGGTATTGCCGTAAAATGAAGCTACACGTAACCGTTACTTTAACTGCACCTCTACTTCACCTACGCGTGAAACAAGCTGCTGCCGTACGAAATTTTTGACTTATCTTCCTAGGTGACAATTAATTTGACATTTATGTCACGTCAAAATTTAACGCAATACGGCAAGCGCGCGACGTTTAGGTTTGCGTGACGTGTGCGTCAGAAATTACGGTAATACGAAATCTATAGTAATGACGCAAACGCAGTCAAGACGCGCTGCATAAGAATACGGCGATCGGCCCGCTGGCCGCTCAAACGCGTTCCGAAATGCTATTAGAGCATACGACTCACGAAAGACTTTATGACGTCATGACAAACGAGTAAATACGTCATCACGGCGCCATATTGTGCGAGACCTTGCTCTCCATCGAAAGTTCCGTGAGTGAACTGTCAAATTGAAGTTTGCATCCGTTCGTTTACGAGCAAAATTCGAATGTCTGATCCTGAGTTTGGAGTATTTCTCTGTGTTTTTAAATGTGAAAATGTGTTACAAAGAAGGACTAAGTAGTTTATTAATCGCATTTGTACACTACAGCGCTGTCATCTATATTCGGACCGCAGCCTTAGAAGGCGTATGTTGTCGGGTAGGGAGATAATATTTTAGTGAAATGACAGTTGAGATATTAACTTCACTTATAGTTCTACGTTTTACAAACGGTAACTTCACAAAATGATTTAAGATGGCTTAAATAAACTTAGATTGAAATAACGTCCATCGAACACGTGAATGACTCAAACTGACTTAAACAAGATGGCCGCCTCTCCAATGCTCGGGTACGGCGATAATATCTTTTCACACCTGCAACACTTTAATCACGGATTAAAGCCCTATTAACCTCAACTTAAAGCAAGACTTTATTCCCAAGGGAGATAATGTTGTATGAAACTTCCAAGGGAATAAAGTGATTTGAATTTGGGACGTTGAAATTCGTGTGAAAATTCTTGGTTTTAATTTTGAAGGTCTCAGCAAATAGGTTTTATTTATAATAAGTAATTTGATTGGTCTACAAAAATCTAGCAGGCTACGATTTATGTTTTTTATTTTGATTGTTACGTTAGGTCTAAGCAAATAGGTTTTGCCTATAATACCTACCACATATTTACCATCATGCTACCATATCATTGCAATTGCCCCATTTTTTTTTAAAGTGGCCAGGGAAATGGCCACCACAAGAATTAAAAAAAAATTGGACTGACGGTATGAAAAGTAGATTAATTCATCAACTGGCAGATAGATGGCGCCATATTAAAAATGTATGAAGAAACCCCCGAGCGGTTTTTCTGCCAGTTGACAGGGCACCTCGGGATAAAGCATGTCTTCGTCTTGGGCGGCTTGAATCCCTCGCTTCACTCAGGACTCTACTTAACTCCCTCGCTTCGCTCAGGAGTTAACTTTAAACTCCCTCGCTACGCTCGGGAGTTAACCCGAGGGTCCCTCGTTACACTCGGGGTTCAATATGCCACCCACAACATAAGACATTGCTTTATGCCCTTGATGCATAATCTACTATAATGAAATGATAGTTGAGATAATCACTTAACTTGTAGTTATACGTTTTACAATTGATAACTTCATAGGCATAGGTAAGCTTGGGTTAGAAACAGTTGTCTGCGTCTGTATTTCCTGACGTGTACAATGTTCTGTGTCTCCAAGTAGCGAGTGAACAGTATCTTCTTGACACCGCGTGTTACATCTTTGACCGCATCCTCATCTACCATCAGGCAGGTGTGATAGTGGACAAACGATGACCGATAAGATTGGCAAATGCAACTCTAGGATAATTGCAACCAATGTAAATATCTCACTTACTAGATTGCAGTTGTGCCATATATTTTAATAATGGAACAACTAGCAACCCGCTCCGGCTTTGCACGGCTATATTATGCATGTATTATACATATAAACCTTCCTCTTGAATCACTCTATCTATTAAAAAAACCGCATCAAAATCCGTTGTGTAGTTTTAAATATTTAAGGATACATAGGGATATAGGGACAGAGAAAGCGACTTTGTTTTATACTATGTAGTGATATGGTAAGCTTAATAATCTATAGATGGCATATCTATAAATAAGTTGCAATTTTTCTCCTTTTAGTAACATACAGGTTGCTTATAGGTTCTTACAACCTTTATAGAATTTAATCACCGTGGATTTTATTACTAAAGTTTCCAAAAAAATGCTATATGCAAGCTATATGTCACCAAAATTGTTACTTGGGATTATATTAAAAAATCCTGTACTGAGATATTTCACTGGTTGCAATAGACCTATGGTTGCATTTGCCCTTGTTTAAGGTTGCCAGTTTGATTCTCGCCGCGGATTTTGTACAATACACTTCAAGTCTTCCATGCACATAGATTTTTATTAAGATATTTTACTATATAAAATCAAATAATATCATGATCGGAATTGTATATACAACTAAATTGTATAAAACTATACATAAATGTATAAAATAAGTTGCATAATGCATAAATAGATATAGAAGATATACAGGGTGTCTCGTAATAGTTTCTGTTTGTGAAACAAATTGAAAAATTCTTATAAGGACACCTTGTGTTTAAAATAAAATAGGCTTTACCCAAGATTTTGTGTTTTAGAGTTCCGTACCCAAAGGATAAAAACGGGACCCTATTTCTAAGACTCCACTGTCTGTCTGTCACCAGGCTGTATTTCATGTACCGTGATAGCTAGACAGTTGACATTTTCATTGATGATGTATTTCCGTTGCCGCTATAACAATAAATACTAAAAATATAATATGGTACGGAACCTAATTGATAGATGGCGCGAATATATGAAATTATCTTTAGCCAAGAGCTAAAGGCTATTTCTCATAAATAACTTTGTTTAAATTACAATGAAATATCATTTCGATTGCATTCTGATTGCAATAAATAATAAATATGTTTATTGTGTTTTCCACAATAATAATAACCACCAGTTTAACATACTTAATAGTAATTTAAAATAAATAGGTTTCTTTGGCTATGTAGGCTTGGTATGGTTATTGCGGAGACTGGAGTCTGCACTAAATTTTTATAAAAAGAAACCTGTTTTACAGGTCTTCAGGCCCTCATCTTAAAGATTAAACCGCGCAATATTCATTTATAAGTTCTGAAGCAATTAAGCATGTGGTTTGAGTTATATAAATCATAGGTGGTAAAAATTTTATTAAGCCGTGTGTTGTTGTGCTTTATTGATTTCAATAAGCTAACTTTGAGTGTATTTTGAGCTATTTTGTGGGTATTTTTTGTAATTGAAATGCAATCAAAACGATATTGCAATGCAATTTAAACAATTTTATTCACTAGAATTGGCTTTCTGGTCGAAGTTGAGGCCAATAGATGACAAAATTGTAAAAAGTATCTATGTCAAAAACCAGTTGTAAAACTTTCAGTTACAGACTGAAAAAAAATCGCTGCGATCGATTTTTTTTTGTAAATCTGAAACTTTTGATCCCAAAATTCCTGCAATAACTGCGGGGCGCAGGTAGTTGTAGATAAAAATAAGAAATGTAAATATAACAAGTAAAATAAGAGTAATTTGTGTTCAAATAAATAAAAAAATGTTAGGTATTAAGAAAGCCCATTTTTTTATAAAAATGCAAATTGTAGTAATTAAAATATATCTAGTGAATGTTTATTTTTTATTAGATCCAACACCCGTATTTACAATCAACCCTATGATATTGCATAGTGCGCGCGAACGCATAGAGCCGCAAATATTATAGTAGAGAGAAGAGAGCAGCACATAATTAACCAATCATAGGACCGCATTTAGCGCAGTGCGTTCACTTATCTAAGTGCAACTTAAGGTGTATTTGTTAATACGGGCGTTATTAGAGTTAGGACATGTCGGTATCTACTCGATATTTTCCTTCGAGAGACATCAAAGAGGTTGTATTGTAATAATTATTTAGAGTAATTTTTAATAAGTACATAAAACTAATATTAAAGTATGTATTTTTATGGCATTAATTAGATGTCAGTAGAGATTAACCGCCTTATTCATAAAGATTTAATAAGCCTTAGAGTGGCCGGCTACATATCCATGGTTACCCTAGTTCGCCAAATATAGTAGCCACTGGCTACTGTCTGTCTCAAACAACAAGTGCGTCCTTCTTCTTTGGCGACCCGTTGGACACTGAGTGAGGCGCAGCTTACACGTATACATTGGCTACTGTGGCTACGCGCGTCGCCAGGACGACAGAGTATCCAGTCTACACAAAGCGTCTGTTCGTGGCTACGCTTCTAAACTGGTGATGGTGATTAGCGTCAGAATGGCAGGTTGCCTGTTCCGTATGGCACTAACAGTATACTCAAGAATTGCTATCTATTTGCTAGTATTTGCAAAAAAAATCTCAGAATTTATCATAGATAGCAATATGATAAATTCTGAGAAATTAAAAAAATAAAATGACCATCCATTCTGACATCAAAATGGCTGGTTGCCTCTTTGTTGAGCAATGTTTCTGAAAGTGCAATGAACAAAAAATTGCTATCTAATTGCCAGTTTCCTAATTTAATAGTTTGCTGGCTTCCATACATTTTAATACGAATTAGTTGGATACCTAGCTGGCGGCGTCTCGCTAAACCGTCCCGGTGAGATAGACCCTAATTTACATATGTACTGAATAAATGACAGTAGTAATTTACTCGAAATTAAACATTGCTATAGAGAATTAAGTAAGGTTGACTTGCACAACAAAAAACTTTTTAAATCAACTGTCAAAGTATCTGTTAATATTAACCTTGTGGTCATTGAATTATGATTTAATTTAAGATTACACGTCAAATGCATTTAGCTAGTGCTTAGCTAAATATCGTTTAAGCACAATCTCATGCAAGTAATAGAAAATAGTTTCTAAGTATTCTCAATGGGGACGCTTTGATTAGAAAAAAAATATAATTGAAGGCCAATTCTCCTAAATAACATTGTTGAAATTACATTTCAATATAATTTCGATTGCAACAAAATACCTTCAAAGTAATTTTTTGTCAAAAAGCGGAGTTTTAGGGTATTTTAAGCTACTTAGAGGGTATTTAAAGGGTATTATTACCCTTAGGGTATTTTTGAGGGTGTGAGAAAGGGTCAGGCTGAAAACCAGCGCTGTGCAGCTGCGTCTCACAGCATATGCTGTGCTGAGCCTGCTCCTTTTGCCATACTTATTATTAGATTATTTACTGTATAAAAATTAAATTTTATGGCAAAAAACGATTATCCCTCAATATTTATTTGTCATGCAATATATATTTGTTTTAATGATATTGAAATGTAATAATGTAATGAACAGCATTGATGAGAATTAGCCTTCTGATGTTTCGACCAAATTTAGCGTACTTTTATTATAGGTTTTCAATGGTTCTAAGTAGTGATGCCAAGAATATTCGGCAACGAATGTACAGTCACATTACGAATTAGCTGAACCCCACGTGACCCAGAGCTCATTCACATTTCTTTAAAAAATATAGTAGGTATTTACCTATTTTTATATTTTTTTTATAATCACTACATAGTATAAAATAAAGTCACTTTTCGCCGTCCCTATGTCCGTATTCCCCTTTGTATGCTTAGATCTTTAAAACTTTTTAAAACTGCGGTTTTTTTAATTGATAGAATGATTCAAGAGGAAGGTTTATATGTACATATAATACATGCATAATATAGCCGTGCGAAGCCGGGGCGGGTCGCTAGTATTGTATATTGTATTGTATATTTATAGAAAACAGAATCATTTGTCAGTACTTTACAACCTTACAGATTTTGCGAGTGAGCTCTTGGTCATGTGGGGTTCATCTAAATGGTAATGTGACTGTACCTGCGGGATAATGAGAACCACAAAAATGATTTGTAAAAATCTATTGACAAAATAACGAGAAAATAAACAAATGAATTGTTTTACAGATTGACTAATGAAGCAAATATTTATTTAATGACCTGAAGGCCAATTCCCGTAAATAATATTGTTTAAATTACATTTCAATATCATCCCGATTGCATTTCGATTGCAAAAGATACCTTCAAAGTCAGTTTTTTTTTTACAAAAAGCTAACTTTGAGGGTATTTTGAGCTACTTTGAGGGTATTATTTGAGATCGAAATGATATTGAAATGTAATTTCAACAATGTTATTTACGAGAATTGGCCTTCTGGAAGTCGTTTTCCTTTTTTAAATTAATTATTTAGTTTTTATTAAAGGTAGAAAGTGGCTCTTATTTCCTGCAGGAAAGAGTGCGATAAAAAAATTGGGTGTTGGATAAAAGGGTTTCCTTATTAGATCAGAAGGACAATTCTTGTAAATAAAATTCTTCAAATTTTCTTTGCAACATCATTTCGATTGCAAAAAATACCCTCAAAGTAGATCAAAATACCTTAAAAGTCAGCTTTTTGAAAAAAATAAAAACTATTGGTTGTCCGTAAAGTCGGATAATTTTACGTGATCATAACAAAACATTGATTGTAACCATACCTTACCTTGTCAATAACATGACGCGTTCCCGGAACATGGCGCATGACGTCATGTTTTTTGTGAATGTAGGTGTTCATCAAGTGATTAGATGGCAAAAAAAAGCTGACTTTGAGGGTATTTTTTGTAATTGAAATGCAATCGAAACAATATTGCAATGTATTTTGAAACATTATTCAAAATGACATTGCTGATATTAAGGGTATATTTTGCAATCGAAATGAAATGATATTGCAATACTGTAATTTGAACTATGTTATTAACGAGAAATGCCCTTCTGGGTCGTTGCGGTCGAATAGCCTTAAAAAGGATATGGGATTTGTTATCCCGATATTCCCACAAGATCGGGAATTAAGCAGATAAAACCGAGTGGCGTAACCGTTTGTCTTTATGTAATTAAGTATTAGATGAATTATGTGTAATTATTTTTTAAGGTATTTGTAAATAAATCAAAAAAATATGTTTTTAATATAGGTACTTATTGTATTAATGTGTTTTGATAAAAATTATCAATAAATGGTTTATTGTGGATTTTATTTTTCAACTTTTTTTTATTGCTGGCAGCACCGAAGTGCCGAATATCGGAATAAAAAGTAGCTTATTACATCTCGATAATGATAGTCTTAATTAATTATTTCTGTATGTAAAAGTAATATCAATAATCCTCAAATATTTTTTTTGGAGTCGGCGCAAAATGTTTTCTTCCATTCACTCCTATTAGTTGTCATCTCATCGCTGACATTCATCTCTCTCATGTCTGGTCTCACGCAGTCCATCCATTTTTTTTTTCGGTCGTCCTCTTCCTCTCCATCCCTCTACATTCATACTTAACACTCTTCATGTCATATATGCGTCTCTTCTCTCCACATCGCATGTCCATACCAACTCAAACGGTTCCCTACTGGTGCTACTTTCAGACTTCCTACTTCTTACTACTTCTCCTTTAAATGCTCCGAAGGCCAATCCTCGTAAATAACATTGTTTAAATTACATTTCAATATCATCCCGATTGCATTTCGATTGCAAAAGATACCCTGAAAGTCAGTTCTTTTTACAAAAAGCTAACTTTGGGGGTATTTTGAGCTACTTTGAGGTTATTATTTTTGGAGAATTGGCCTTCAGAAGGCCAATCCTCGTAAATAACATTGTTTAAATTACATTTCAATATCATTTCGATTGCATTTCGATCACAAATAATAACCTCAAAGTAGCTCAAAATACCCCCAAAGTTAGCTTTTTGTAAAAAAGAACTGATTTTGAGGGTATCTTTTGCAATCGAAATGCAATCGGAATGATATTGAAATGTAATTTAAACAATGTTATTTACGAGAATTGCCCTTCAGATCGACGAGCGAGTAAAAACGACGTTCTGGCTCGTCGGTTTATTAACTCGCGGCTCCTCTCATTCATACAGATCGAGTCACAAAACCGCGGTATTGCAATGATACGCCGGCGATCTTTACTGAGGAGCCATAAGAACGTCGGTTAATATTCCCATCTCCGCTGCATGCAATCTTCTCTCATCCTTCTATCCAAACTTTATGAAAATACATATTTTATATCGAAGGAAAACATACTACTTAGATGGCTATTTTAGGCAAATTTCAAAAAGTAAGCGAATTTTAATGTTGGGGGTAAATGTTATATTTTAATTGTCGTAATTAAATTCTGACATCTGAAATGCTTGAATAATAAATATCTACTTTTTATTTCGATTTTCCAACGGTATCGAGACTTACTCGTGACGCAGCTGATAGAGTCTAGTCTATTCCAAAACCAGGGATAATTGTGTTATCGTGTGCCACACTGAAAATACAATCCTTCATACATTTAAGTGTCGCTTTCTTATTGTAACGCGTCAAAAAAATTACGCAGTAGAACTCTCTGTTCATTAACTGTTAATACTATGAAGACAAAACGATAAGAAAACGATAATTAAATATATACAGAACGATACTTGTCGCTTTATTTCATGTATTTTATATCTGGCTTTGGAATAAGGCTAAGTATAAAAAGTTAAAAAATTAAGGTAAGGATTTCAAAAAATATGTTTTTTTAAATGTACGCCTTATCACAAAATGTTTACCACCGACAACAGCAAGAAAAGGAATCTGCACCCGAGGAGGATGCGGAAGCAGCGTCGGGCTCGGAGACGGAAGAGGCGGCGCGGAAGGCGGCACGAGCGCAGGCATCCATCAAGGAGCGAGAGAGAGAGGTGCAGCGAGCGCTCGCCACCAGTCTACGGGACAGGGACAAGGAGAGGGAGCATCACAAGCGGGACGAGGCGCAACAGGTTGGTTACAATAAATCATTTTGCTCGTAAATCAACAAATCAGCAAATCCTGTACTATACATATTATGTGTAGTACAGGATTTGCTCATCTTGCTCGTCTAGTTTAACAAACAATAATATGCAGTCGCTTACTTGATCGACTAGCTAGGTTAAACTAGGTAGGTTAGAACAGGAATTGCTCGCTTAACCCTGTCTAATCTAGACGAGCTAGATAAGACAGGGTTAAGACAGATTAGAAAACAAAATGCAGTCCCTCACTTGATCGACTAGCTAGGTTAAACTGGATAATTATAAGCGGAACTAAGCGCAGTAGGTAGGTTAGAACAGGAATTGCTCGCTTAACCCTGTCTAATCTAGACGAGCTGGATAAGACAGGGTTAAGACAGATTAGAAAACAAAATGCAGTCCCTCACTTGATCGACTAGCTAGGTTAAACTGGATAATTATAAGCGGAACTAAGCGCAGTAGGTAGGTTAGAACAGGAATTGCTCGCTTAACCCTGTCTAATCTAGACGAGCTGGATAAGACAGGGTTAAGACAGATTAGAAATCAAAATGCAGTCGCTCACTTGATCGACTAGCTAGGTTAAACTGGATAATTATAAGCGGAACTAAGCGCAGTAGGTAGGTTAGAACAGGAATTGCTCGCTTAACCCTGTCTAATCTAGACGAGCTGGATAAGACAGATTAGAAAACAAAATGCAGTCGCTCACTTGATCGACTAGGTAGGTTAAACTGGATAAAAAGTAAGTATTATAGCGCAGCACGTAGGTTAGGATAGGTTAGGCACAGGATTTGTTCACTTTGCTCGTCTAGGATTGAAAAGGGGGACAGGCGTAGCAAGTAAGTTGCGTTAGGTTAGAAGAAAATATTGAGACGCTTCACTTGATCGACTAGCTAAGTTAAACAAGATAAAAAGTAAGCTTTACGAGCGGGATTATGCGCAGACAGTAGATCCAGTCATGGTTAATTGCGTGGCACATTAGATTGGTTAGGTTAGAATACTTTTGCTCACTTTGCTCGTCCAAGTTAAGTTAAGCAGGTGACGAGGTGCAGCATGTAGGTTAGATGACTCGCATTAATAGCCTAACATAACTAAATTACTATCTTTTTTCCAGCATTTCAACGCGCTCCTAGCGGATCTGGTCCGCAATCCGGAGTTGACGTGGCGTGAAGCCAAGAAGCAACTGAAGAAGGATCATAGGTTCACTTTAGCTGAGCTCCTGTCTAAAGAGGATAAGGTAACTGTGCCAGCTTTACTATGTTTAAGGCTAGATGGCGCTGTATCGATATGTACATTTTTTAGGGTTCCGAACCTCGAAAGGATAAAACGGAACCCTTACAGAATCACTTTGTTGTCTGTCCGTCCGTCCGTCTGTCTGTCGAGACCTTTTTTCTCAGGAACGCGTGGAGGTATCAAGCTCGAATTTCTATCAAATACTCAGGTCTATTGTCCCTTGGAGCTGTGAAAAAATCAAACTTCTAAGCCAACGCAATCAAAAGATACAGTCGTTTATGCCGCGAATTTCCTCAAATTTTCGAAACTCGCAAGGGAATCAAAACCTACAGGGTACTTCCCGTGAACTCATAATTTTGAAATTTGGTACGAAGCAACGTCTTATAGCACAGATAAAGAAAAATTCCAAAAAATTAATCAGTTGAAAATTAAAAGGTGTCCCCATACATACATAGTTGTACATTGTTTGGGCGGCCAAACAAAATAGGGGTCAAGTTAAATTGGTAACTACCACACTACACTGCAAGGGTAGAGAAAGAGAGTTAAAACTAATGTAAGGAACCTTAGGCGCGCGAGTACGACTCGCACTTGACCGGTTTTGTTGTTGTTACAGGAACGTCTCTTCAGCCAGCATATATCAACGTTATCGATCAAGCGACGCGACAAGTTCCGCGCAGTGCTCGCCGAGTTGACCGTGTCGAGCACCGCGCACTGGCGCGAGGTCAGGACGCTCTTGGAGAACGAACCTAACACGCCGGCGTACTCTAGCTCCAAACAGATGGAGCGAGAGTTCCGCGAGTACCAGCGAGACAGGCAGTCGTTGGCTTGTACCGCCTTCAGGCAGCTGCTGCAGGAGTGTCGCACCATATCGCATCGCACCAAGCAGGCTATAGAGACCTCGCCGTCGGCGCTTCAAGCACTCCACGACTCGCTCAAGGGAGATGCCAGGTAACTGCACCGCGACCGACACTCCTCAGCTTGTACCGCCTTCAGGCAGCTGCTGCAGTCCTCAGGACATCGAACCTGCTTCCTCCCACGTTGCCCACTACCCACAAGTCCACAGTTTAAAAGTTGTCACTTAACAGACTTAGGACTCAGGTTCGTCGCTGCAGGGTGAACCGGGGAAGATGGGTTCATCCATGATGGGTTCAGTGCGACTGCAGGGCTCCCGAGCAAACTATGCTGCACCTCTTGACCTGCTCCTCCAGCCCTAACAGCTGCATGTTGGCTGACCTAAACGTCAGCTAATAACAACACCAAAGACCTGGCAGCACACTGGAGTGGGTGGATCTGACCCTACCCCAATCAACCACACTTTAATTTGTGCTTTCGATACAAAGAAGAAAAAGACGAAAAGTGTGGACATTCCACACATCGCCATCTAGCCCCAAGCTAAGTGACTACACTTGTGTTATGGGTGCTAGACAACGGATATACTACTTATATACTTTCTTTTGCAAATATATCCATAAAATACATAGAAACAACCAGACCATATACAAATATCTAAGCATATATATATGTCTGAGGCGAGAATCGAACCCGCAACCCTGTGTTTCGCTGTCCGGCACGGTGACCATTGTGCCAACTGAGTCGCCTAAGTTATTTTAATGTCTTTCTTCATTCCTTTTGTCTGAATAAATCATGTATATTCCAGATACGCAGCGTTAGAGCACTCGATTGAGGAACGCGACCGCATCATAATGCAGTACCTCGAGGAGCTGGAGAAGAAGGGTCCACCGCCGCCGCCCACGGCCACGGAACCAGCCAGGCATAAGCATAAACCTTGACCGCAGGTTCGTTTTACGATTTAGGACACATCCGTCAGATTCCGCTTTCGTAAGCAAGTGATTTGTTGACTACTAGCTTGACTTCGTTCGCGTAGAAGTTGGGAAGGACCAAGGAATCAAGGGGGGTATCTCGCTATTTCCATTGCTGACGGTAGCGACAAAAAACCCGCAAGTTTTATTTTTGGAACGAAAGTTCCTTATCGCGCGTTGCGAAAGGGGGCTAGACGGAAAAAATTAAGACCAAAAGTTGTAACGACACTTTTTGCATAGAAAGCAAGCCAGTTATTTTCGTTTCATCTTTCTATTTGGCAATGAACAGTGTGGTTACGCTACGGAAAAAAAAAGTGTGTGTCAGCTCCGACGCACGATTGGAGTTTACCTACTTCAGACCGATTGTCTGAACAGACACAAAAATTTAGCGGAAGGGAATGCAATTTTTTTTAAATTACTGAGGATTTTGACTAAACAAGGTTCGAGTTACCGAGAATCCACTGTATAATTTTTTTTAAATTTTTTTTTAATGAATACGCACGCCGCACGGCTTACAATAGCTTACTATAGCAAAAAGTGTCGTTACAACTTTTCGTGAGATTTTTTTCCGTCCCTTTCACAACGCGCGATAAGGAACTATCGTTCCAATTAAATATTTAATAAATACAAAGCACACATGTTCATATATACAATACATACAATATGGGCATGGTCAATGGTCATTATTGGTCATGGCAGTTAAAAGTTTTATGCAACAAAAATATTTGCTCTAGTGTCATTATCGAGGGAGAAAACAGTCGACTACGTTTGTATGGAGAGAGCCCCTCCTCTTAAAGTCGCTTTCCCTTTTCACTGAAATAATCGCTCTTAACAATGCAATAATCTAGTGTTTTTCCTTTGTTACAGTTACCAAAAAAGGAAACACCAAAAACCTGAGCTAGATGTATATTTTGGGAGTCGCTGTGAATAGAATTTATAATGAAATAAACGAGAGTTCAGTCTATTTTATATCTTTTATTTTATATTTAAATAGATATTAACATATTTTAGGTATAAATAAATTGTGTTACAAAAACCCTGTATATAGAGATGAAACCCTATGAGGTTCTTGTGCCTTCTTCTCCTCATTGGTGGGCGCGTTCTGAAGGCACACATCCTAACTTAGTTTTTAAGACGATTTTATGTGGTCTATATACAAATTTTAATGTATTAAGCATCCAAAGAAATAAAAAAATTTGACTTTTGAAACGGATATCCGGTAAGTAACTATCCGGTATCCGGCCTATCCGACTAAAATTTTTAATCCGGATGAATACCGGATATCAAATAAATACGTACGACATAAAGATTGAAGGCCCTTTAAACTTTATTCAACATAGATAATTGTGAATTTTTAATAAAAGAACAAAAAAAAAACTGGTTGCCTGTAAAGTCGGTATACGGGCGAAAGTTTTACGTGACAACAACTGTGCTCGAGTGGAAGGGACGCGTGCCTTTCACTTTTTATGTCTGTCTCTCTCGCTCTTAGGCGGGCTAAGCATGCCCGCGTGCCTCTCACTCGCTCTCATTGTGAGCGCATAACGTCAGCGGAGTGTAACGCAGTTTCTTGAAGTGTCACCCGGCAAACCAATTTATAAAACGTTGTCACGTCAAAATGTATACTCAAACTGCACTAAAGGCAAATTATGATAAATACATGCCAATTTTTAATACGCTTTTATTAGGTCGACCTGTATGTAACTAACTGTTATTTTAAACTAAAGTTTTATCTTGATTTCCGATATTAGATACCTACTTGCCACCTGGTCATACCTATAATTAACAAAAATCGCAATAGATATGCACGGAGATGTTAACACTACTGGCGAGTAGTGCAGAAGGGAAAAAAATCCTTGGTAGTGAGGTGGGTAATCAATGGTACCTATGCACTAACCGTGCTAAACCATTTCTTAACACGCTTTTATATTATTTATTGTTAAAAGGTAAAAGACGGCTTCGCTTGTCTTCGTATACAAGACCAGCTTCCGAAAAGGGCCTGAAAACACCCGAGTGTAACTGAAGCGATCGGGTATGTTCGGCCGGATATTCGGCTTTAGGGCGGCCACATACATCAGTTTTCCGAAACCGAGGCTCCGAACGCAGTAAATTCATACAAAAGTAATTGTATGTCACACACATTCCATAACTTTCCGTACAGTTTTTTTCCGTCCGTTCTTTCCGATTGTAAGCCCGTGCACCCGGAATTCCTGACGGAAAAAAACGTCACGGATGCAAAACCTACCTACATTTTGTAGCGTAATTAGGCTCTTTTCACATAATACTGGCCCTCTGTTAATCTTTGTGTGTTTAGTGAATGTACCCACGACGCTTTTTCTTTTTCTGATAAAGTAAAAATGCAATTGCAAGGAGGAAATCGTCGTCGAAATCCATGTTTCTTCCAAACGTGTGAACTCCAATGAAGCTACTCCAAGACTAATCGAGGTATTCCGAACGGAAAAAAACGAATGTGTGTGGTAATTGTACGGGATTTTTCATGATACGGTTTCCGAATCAGGAAAACTGATGTATGTGGCCGCCCTTAAGGTTGGCCGAATATCCGGTATCCGGCCAAATCATCCGTTTCATATCTACCTGTAATACTTCTTAGACACTAAGGCCCGTATTAATAAATCGCTCTCAATATCGATCTTGAGTGCGTATCAATCGAGTGAGTCTTGAGATGCGGTCACTATCTTAAGTTAGGCGTTAATTAATAGATAAAACTCAAGTTTTAACCAAGCTGATATCGCTCTTGAGATTTGAGACTGATCTTGAATGACAGTAACGCTTTGTTCTTACCTTAAATGATATGTTCTTACCCTATGGTAGGTAGTGTCGTCATATTTTGCTGTCAACTTGTTTTTAATGAGAAAATATTGAAAAAAATGTAAGATTTGTATGACCCGCAATCAGACTTGAGTTCACTACATCTTGAGACATATTTTGAGAGCTGAGTTTGATTTATTAATACGGTATGACTCAAGTGATACGTCGCTCTTTAATCGCGTCTTAAGATAGGTTTATTAATCAGCGCAGCAACTCAAGAGCAAACTCAAGATTGAAATCGATATTGAGTTCGGTTTATTAATACGGACCTAATAGACCGAACATAAAAAGTACAGGGTTTCTGTAACACTGTTTACTATATTGTAATTATCATTATTATATTTTAATTGAATATAAAACTGCGCAATTCCAAGTTAGGTATAATAAAAAAAAATAGTTTGAATAAATAAAGAATTTAGCACCAAACAAAGCAACTAGGCTTGTAATATGCGCTCATACAATATGTTTTAGCAAAGGGGTATTAATACGAAAGGGGGTTGTTCTAGACGTCTACGCTAACAACTTTTGTTCTACGACTTTTGGAAATTCGAACATTTTTTCGAAGTTTTTGTATGAAACAGCTGATTTTCAAGTAAAAATTCCCTCAAACTTATCGAAAATAAAAGTTCGAATTTCCAAAAGTCGTAGAACAAAAGTTGTTAGCCTAGAAGCCTAAAACAACCCCCTTTCGTATTAATAACCCTTCGCTGAAACACATTGTATACTTTTCGTTTGTAAATCTATAGGTACATAATATTATACATAGAGAAAACACCAAAATAATTTGTTTAAAGGCGGGAATCGAACCCGACTCCAAGATTTTAATAACGGTATTGTGTTATTTTGCTCAGAATTAGTCATTTTAATCAGGCTAATTCTGTTATTTTGCACAGACTTCGATAATTGTCAGACTCATTTAGTTATTTTGCTCAGAATAAGGCAATTATCAAACTAATCGCGTAATTTTGCTCAGAATTGCACAACTTCACTCAGCCTCCTTTAATTAAAATATAAACAAAAATCCTAACTTCCAACATACTACAGACTAGCGCCATCTAGCGTCCAAAATAAACTACCACATATCATAATTCAATTCCTTCAAAGATAGAGATGGTATCTCCCAAATTCTGATCGTGCCTTCAGAGTCACCAGACGCCATAAACGAGGATCTAAAAAACAAAATTAAACAATGAAATCTGGCAACAGCCATAATACCTAATTTTGTTTCCCCTTATTCAAAAACGAGGTTTAAGGATAGTCCGAGATGTGGATTTAAACCTTAGATTTAAATACAGATTTACTCGTGAACTATAGTCTAAACACTATCCCTAAATAATTTATAGGGATAGTGTTTAGACTATAGTTCCCTAAATAATCCACATAAATCATTCATTCACCATGTCATCACATTTCGCAATAGTATTAGAGTAACAGTAGTGTTAATTATTAGGTAAATGCTATTTTAAAACATTATCTCTGAACAGTAGCAACTTATCACGTAGGAGGGATAGTGTTTAGACTATAGTTCCCTAAATAATCCACATAAATCATTCATTCACCATGTCATCACATTTCGCAATAGTATTAGAGTAACAGTAGTGTTAATTATTAGGTAAATGCTATTTTAAAACATTATCTCTGAACAGTAGCAACTTATCACGAAGGAGGGATAGTGTTTAGACTATAGTTCACAAGTAATTATGTGTCTAAATCAAAGGTTTAAATCCACATCTCGGACTATCCTTAAATGTCGTTTTGGAATAAGGGGGTTTATGTCACCTATTTGGACAAATGAGACGAATCTAACGATGCCTTAAAGAGAACCGTTTCGATTGCTTTGGAAGACCAAATAACAAAAAATAAATATTGCAGGACATTCCACACATCGCCATCTAGCCCCAAGCTAAGTAACTACACTTGTGTTGTGGGTGCTAGACAACTGATTTACTACTATTCTTTTCTTTTGTAAATATTTATAATACATAGAAACAACCAGACCACAGACAAATATTCAAGCATAAATACATGCCTGAGGGAAATGGAACCCTCAACCCTGTGTTTGGCAGGGTTGGTGACCATTATGCCAACTGGGTCATACATACTTGTTAATAGCCAAAGCCATAGTGTCCCCCCTATCCAGACCAAGGACATCGAGTCTCCGTCCTCTGACAACGTTGTATAGGACCACTCCCCCCGGGCTGGAGCCGAGGGCCATCAGTCCAGGGTTCAGGGGGAGAGGGCAGAAACATGATATTGGTATGTCAGTGTGGATTATCTGGAAATTAATACTATTTTATTTGAAAGTTCCTGGTGGGGAGCTAACCCAGAAAAAATGTTATGCGTAACGAAAAATATGTGAAACGAAAAAAAGCTTTGTACTAGAGATGAAACGGCTATCCGGTATGCGGCCTATGCGGCATATATTTTAAATCCGGTCAAATACCGGATAGTAAACGAGTATCCGGACGGATACCGGATTTTAAATCGTACGACATAAAGATTGAAAGCACTTAAATCTTTATCCAACATAGAGAATCATGAATTTTTAATGAAACAAAAATATTCATACTCAAACTGCACTCAGAGCAAATTATGATGAATAAACACCAATTTATCTGCATTAAGGTGGACGCAGATTGATCTGAGCCGAACGAATCGAATTTTTGCCGTCCACGGGAAAATGTACATCGAATTTAACTCGTAGAATAGGATACAAACTTTAAATTAAAATTGTTTTCAATTTCAAAATACAAATAAAAAACTGGTTGCCTGTAAAGTCGGTATACGGGCGAAAGTTTTACGTGACAACAACTGTGCTCGAGTGGAAGGGACGCGTGCCTTTCACTTTTTATGTCTGTCTCTCTCGCTCTTAGGCGGGCTAACCATGCCCGCGTGCCTCTCACTCGCTCTCATTGTGAGCGCATAACGTCAGCGGAGCGTAACGCAGTTTCTTGAAGTGTCACCCGGCAAACCAATTTATAAAACGTTGTCACGTCAAAACATCGTGCGAGCTTCGTACCATATACATACACGTTAACGAACGCTCGGCCGAGCTACATGGTAGGCGGAGTGGGGGGTGTTATGTTTTATTTTCGTTATGGAATTCCTTGATTCGGTCGCCGCGCCTAAGCCCGCGATAAAAGCTATGCAATAGCTTTGTAAAGTTAATTTACGGACGATAATTTTACGATATAACGTCATAAGAAAACATCGATCTTGTCAATATTATGACGTTGCTATGGTTACTTGTCAATAACGGGAGCGATGACTTCACACTTTTTTGCGAGTGAATCAAGAATCAAGAATATTTATTGAAAAACTGTGTACATAAGATGTCAAATTATAGTAGGTAGGTATCAACAGTTTGTCCATCCCGGACATACAATAATGAGTTACATAAGTAACTTAATTTATACTAAATACAAAACAATATATTGAGCTGCCATATCAAGCTCATGTATCTAGTAAAATAATTCCTTTTTTTTTTCTAATTGCATTCCTATCAAGACGTTATAACGTCAAAAATTCAAATTGAAAATAATTAATTTACCTTCACAGGTGTTGCCTGTTCAATATTATAGATTCTAATCTCCTTATCTATAGCCATTGAGACAAATATCCCCGGCCTTTGGAAGTTAAACTTGACGTCCAGCACGCAGGTGGCATGACGGACGAAACGGACAGTCGTCGTGTCCAGCTCACCGTCCGGCACGTCAGTCGGGACTTCAGTCTTACACAGGAATAATCCACCTAGGATGAAACACGATAAATATATATACATTTTCTAAACTAAACTAATACAATATTATAAAGAGGAAAAATTGGAGTGTTTGTTTGCATTGTAGGCTCTAAAACTACTGGACCGATTTTGATGAAACTTATTATGAGGATAGATACATTCATTGACAGTAACATAGGCTACTATTTTATCCCGATATTCCCACGGGATCGGGACTTACGCGGGCGAAACCGTGGTGCGGTTTTTTTTTCTAGATTTTCGAGAGATGCATTTTTTCTTAAAAATCCTCCGTCCGGTTTACACCCTTGGGTACATACGGTACCCTAAAAATTTGGCCAATATTAGTAACAACTCACCAACATTAGTGCCTACAACGAAAACATCATCTGGGCATCTTTCCTCAATAGATTGCAAAGGGAAACTCTGTATGAAATCGAAGCAAGTTATCGGAGCTTTGTTTCCACCTTTCAAAGTATAAGTCACTATATTTTCAAATACTTTATTATATGATGCGTATCCGGCGTTCACGTGCCATACGTTTATTGATCCGTCGAAGCCGCTGGAGATGAGGACCTAGAAAAAAAAATATTGCAGGACATTCCACACATCGCCATCTAGCCCCAAGCTAAGTAACTACACTTGTGATGGGTGCTAGACAACTCATATACTACTTATACTTTTCTTTTGTAAATATATAGGTACTGATAATACATATAAACAACCAGACCACAGACAAATATCTAAGCATAAATACATGTCTGAGGCGGGAATCGAACCCGCAAACCTGTGTTTGACAGTCCGGCATGGTGCCCATTGTGCCAACTGGGTCGTCTAAGATATATCTACACCCAGACCTGTAGGTGCGTAAATATTTGTTTCGGTGGGAATTGAACCCCTTCTGCGTCGCAAGCGAGTGTTCGCCCGATACGCCGCAGAAGTCGTCAAAACAAAAAATATCGAAATATCACATATCTGTAATGGATGTGCAAAATGCAATGTGCACCGCTCTCCCGCCCACTTGAAGAGTCATGCAATGAGGACAAGCAAAACTTATTAGTAATAGTGACACCATTTATAAACCACGACACGTGTTTCGCGTCTACACGACAGTAGTAGGTATGCAAAGTCCTCTGCAACACTATCGATGCTCATGATCTTCATAACAAGTCACAGCGACTGTTCGTGGCAAACAAATATCTTGCCGGACTACAGTTGCGCGATCTAAATCCTTTCTGCCCCGCACTCTCAACACTCTCAATAACGTACTCACTGCTAACCCAGATTGTGATGTAAGTATATGTGGATTAATGGAAAGAATGTTGTGAGATAGATGAATTAATTATGTTAATTTAGAAATAATTGTAAGTATACTTACCTAATATTAATGTTTTTCTTATTATTTTTGTTATGTACCTACTTTAAATAATTAATTAGTGTAATTGGTTACGACCGTTCTAATTAAATATAAATAAAGAAATCATCAGGATTGGCAGCCACCGCGCTATTTGGGCGACAAACGTTAGATACGACGTCGCTCCCCGAGGTGTTGCCTCGCTCTCTTGTTCCAGCGTTCAGCGAGGCAACATGCTCGGAACTAAAGACTAAATATTAATACTTTCATTACAGATATGAAGTTCCGAAAAGTAACGTCTGATTCAATCAACTATGACATACCTGGTCGCTCATACGCCTTCTCTTCCCCGACTTAGTAACATGAATAGTAAGGTATTTGTTAGCCAAGTCAGTCCCGGCCCACAGTAGATGTGACACCCTCCCTCCTCCGTGGCAGTCTGCAGGCGATGTGAGTACAGTCGTCGAAGTGAAGTCGTTCAGTACAACTTCCCCGGCGACTGTACCGTACGCCAGTAGCGCTGATACACTGGGGTGGTATGATACTGTACATACGCAGTTCTTTTCCTGTACATTATATTATTATATGTTAATATTTAGATAAATAAGTACATAAATGTCTTTAAAATATATCGAAAAAGGTCCCAAATCACATAAATGTCTTTCAAATATATTAAAAAAGGTCTCAAATTACATAAATGTCTTTAAAATATGTCAAAAAAGGTCCCAAATTACATAAATGTCTTTAAAATATGTCAAAAAAGGTCTCTTATTACATAAATGTCTTTAAAAATGTCAAAAAGGTCCCTATTACATAAATGTCTTTAAAATATGTCAAAAAAGGTCCCTAATTACATAAATGTCTTTAACTTATGTCAAAAAAGATACCTAATTACATAAATGTCTTTAAAATATGTCAAAAAGGTCCCAAATTACATAAATGTCTTTAAAATATGTCAAAAAGGTCCCTAATTACATAAATGTCTTTAAAATATGTCAAAAAGGTCCCTAATTACATAAATGTCTTTAAAATATGTCAAAAAAGGTCCCTAATTACATAAATGTCTTTAACTTATGTCAAAAAAGATACCTAATTACATAAATGTCTTTAAAATATGTCAAAAAGGTCCCAAATTACATAAATGTCTTTAAAATATGTCAAAAAGGTCCCAAATTACATAAATGTCTTTAAAATATGTCAAAAAGGTCCCTAATTACATAAATGTCTTTAAAATATGTCAAAAAGGTCCCTAATTACATAAATGTCTTTCAAATATGTCAAAAAAGGTCCTTTACTCACTGAGTCACAATATTTGTAAATTACAAATATTATAGTTTGTAATTCAGACAAACCCAAGCAAAACATAGGTTTTACTTGGGTTTGTCTGAATTAAAAGCTGTTCCGTGATTAAAAGTAATTAATTTATTTGATTTACATGCTAAAACCAAAACAAGACAACGATGTCATAAATTTTACATAACTGACTATTGTAATTTGTCATATATTTTTTATAATTTTTTTGTAATAATTCGTGATTTATTATGTTAGTTACTGTACACTTTTTTTGTCGGTTTTTGTGGCACGTGTAACTCGGCGCCAGTGCTTCCGTCCACACGTCTGCCGATGCATCAATGCAAGAACAGCTGCGAGTGAGAGCGGACGCGTTCTTCATTCTTCTTTTCCATTTCTTTTTGATAATAATTTTACTGTGGTGTACCTACACTCGAGTAGTAATTAAAAATGCTAAACAAATAAACAGCACCAGCTGTAACCTCTTCAAGACACATTTATACTGATCGACCAACAGACGTAGCTGTAGACGGATCGTCGTGATCCATCAGCAGACGTGCGCTGATGCATCTGTGATGCAGTGTAGAGGATTATACGGATGGCCCTGTAATTAGTCACCTGTATATCCATAGAGTGTGTCAGCTTATCATTAGATGCTTGTTTGATGGTGTAGATCCTGATGAGGCCGTCGTGGGAGCACCAGTTCTCATGGTGCTTTCTACCTGAAAAAGAGAAATTACATGGCTACTTGCAGCGCTCCTAACTCCCGATCTCGTGGGAATATCGGGATAAAAAGTAGCATATGTTACTGTCAATGAATCAATGTATCCTCATACCGAGTTTCATCTAAATCGGTCCAGTAGTTTCGAAGCCTACTACGTTACAAAGCAAAAAATGTTTCTTCTTTATAATATTAGTTTGTTAAAGATACTGATCTTGATGCATTTGACACAGACTGGATAAACCTTGCCCAGGACCGAAATGCTTGGAAAGATGTTAGGGAGGCCTTTGCCCAGCAGTGGGACGATATAGGCTAACAAAAAAACAGCGCACTCCGGGAGTGCAGGCAGAAGTGAAAACTGTATATCTGTGTAAAATCTCATATGTCGCGAGAACATACGCAAAAAGAGTTTTAGATGAAAAAAAAAAAAATAGTCGGACGACAAATAGTCGTCCGACATTTGTCGTCCAACAAATAATCGTCCGACATTTGTCGTCCAACAAATTGTCGTCCGACATTTGTCGTCCGACATTTGTCGTCCGTCAATAGTCGTCCGTTAAAAAATACCATATGTACGTCTTAATACACTCACAGCCAAATTAAAAACAGTAGGCCCAGGCATACATTTTCGCCGCGCCGTAGAGAGGGGATAGCTGTCTACTCTCCATCCGTCTTACGCTTTTTCGATCAGGTCACGTGGCCTGACGCGAGTTTAATTTTATACCCATTACAGAAAAAGTGCTCAACGCCGCTAAAGAAGTTTTCACTTCAAAAAATTAAAAAATTAAAAAAAAAGATACTTACTGATGATACTTACTGAGATGTTGTTTGTTAGTTAAATTACATAGCTGATTTCCCATACTATGTTTGTTTCCAAGAATCGATCTCTATCAGTAAGACTATCGATTGGTATAAAAATATAGGATGATCATTTTTTGCAAAATTAACAGGTTCAATTCTTGGCTAATGTAATTACTTTTTCAAATATATAATGATACAGTTTTAGTTTTTGTTAAAATAGCATTTTAACAAAACCTAAAACTGCATAAATGTTAGCATTTTTTGCTATCTCTTAGTTATAAAACAACTTGCGACCCGCCCCGGCTTTGCACGGCTATATTATGCATGTATTATACATATAAACCTTCCCCTTGAATCACTCTATTAAAAAAAACCGCATCAAAATCCGTTGCGTAGTTTTAAAGATTTAAGCAGTCAAAGGGAAATAGGGACAGAGAAAGCGACTTTGTTTTATACTAAGTATGTAGTGAAGTCACTTTCCGTTGTCTGTCCCTATGTACGCTTAGATATTTTAAATTACGCAACGGATTTTGATGCACTTTTTTAAATAGATAGAGTGATTCAAGAGGAGGTTTATATATGTATAATACATGCATATAATAGCAGTGCGAAGCCGGAGCGGGTCGCTAGTATAATACATAGAAACAACCTGAAGGCCAATTCCCGTAAATAATATTGTTTAAATTACATTTCAATATCATCCCGATTGCATTTCGATTGCAAAAATACCTTCAAAGTCGGTTTTTTTTTTTACAAAAAGCTAACTTTGAGGGTGTTTTGAGCTACTTTGAGGGTATTATTTATGATCTAAATGATATTGAAATGTAATTTGAACAATGTTATTTACGAGAATTGGCCTTCAGACCACAGACAAATATCTAAGCATAAATACTTGTCTGAGGTGGGAATCGAACCCGCAACCCTGTGTTTGGCAGGCCGGCCGGCAACTTAGATATTTGTCTGTGGTCTGGTTGTTTCTATGTATTATAAGTATATATTTACAAAAGAAAAGTATATCAGTAGTAGGTAAGTATATCCGTTGTCTAGCACCCATCTTGTTACTTAGGTTGGGGCTAGATGGCGATGTGTGAAAAAAAAATGGGGTTGTCAATTATCTGAATGGTACGGAACCTTTCGTGCGAGAGTCCGACTCGCACTTAGCCGTTTTTTACACTTACCAATAGAAACAGCTAAAGAATTCCCCGCACTAGACCAGGATAGACTCAACACTGATATTGCGTCGTCTCCTCCACCAACTAAAGACATGTCAGTGACTTTGATCTCCTGCAGCGGGTGCATGGTTAATACGTCGTCTTCCGAAGACGTGTCCGAGTCAAAATTACCCGTTTCTTGCTTTTCATTCTCGTTTAATTGTTCCATTACAGCTGGGACTACTTTACGGAGGAATTCGTTTAGACCTGTGAAGGTAATATTTAAGAGGAAAGGGTAGAATAGAATAAAACAGAGTTTATTCAAACAAACACACGACACATCATCATCTTCCTGCCCTTATCCCAATTTATTTGGGGTCGGCGCAGTATGTCTTTTCTTCCGTTCACTCCCTCATCGTTCACATTCATCTCTCTCGTGTCTTGTCTCACGCAGTCCATCTATCTTTTCTTCGGTCGTCCTCTTCCTCTCCATCCCTCTACATTCATACTCATCACTCTTCTAGTCACATGCGTCTACTCTCTTCTCATCACATGTCTATACCAACTTAAACGGTTCCCTTTTACTTTTTCAGTAATCGGTGCTACTTTCAGGCTTCCTCTAATTTACGCATTACTTATTTTATCCATCCTCGTTACTCCACACATCCATCTCAACATTCTCATCTCCGCTGCATGCAATCTTCTCTCATCCTTCTTCTTCACGGCCCTGCATTCCGATCCTGCATACATGACGACAGGTCTTATCACGGTTTTATAGATTTTACCCTTCAGTTTAATTAAGGGGCAACAAACACACGAATCAGTATTCACACAAATAAGAAACAATAAGACATAGTTACAGAGAATAGTGAATACAAAAGACAGAGAATAAATAATATGTATCTGAGACGTCGTGTACTGGGGGCTCTTTCCATACAAACTATTACAAACGTAGTCGACCGTTTCCTCCCTGGATAATGACACTAGAGCAAATATTATTGTTGCATAAAACTTATAACTGCCATGACCATGCAATGCAAATGTATTTTTTTGAAGTGAAAACTTCTTACGGCGCGTTGGGCACTTTTGTGGGTGAGCATTTTCAGCCGTTCTCGCGACAGACGACAGATTTTCTCGCGACAGATGAGATTTTACACAGATATACAGTTTTTTAATTTGGCTGTGAGTGTATTAAGAAGTACATATGGTATTTTTTAACGGACGACTATTGACGGACGACAAATGTCGGACGACTATTTGTTGGACGACAAATGTCGGACGACAAATGTTGCGACATTTGACGACGACTTTTTTTTTTTATCTTAATTTCTATGATAATTAGAAAATGAAAAAATACAAAACATAGGGGCATAGTCATGGCAGTTATAGGTTTTATGACACAAAAATATTTGTGTTAGTGTCAATGGTCACCATGCCGGACTGCCAAACACAGGGTTGCGGGTTCGATTCCCGCCATAGACAAGTATTTATGCTTAGATATTTGTCTGTGGTCTGGTTGTTTCTATGTATCAAAAGTATATACCTATTTACAAAAAAGAAAAGTAGGTATATAAGTAGTATATCCGTTGTCTAGCACCCATAACACAAGTCTAGTTACTTAGCTTGGAGCTAGATGGCGATGTGTGGAATGTCCTGCAATATTTATTTATTTATTATCCAAGGAGGAAACAGTCGACTACGTTTGTATAGAGAGAGCGCAGATACCCTTTTAACCTTAAAATGTGCTCTGCGGTTTCCCGTGAGAATATCGAAATAGTCTCTAGTAATCCAGCTCTTCAGCTATCTACAATACCGAGCTTTAACACAATCGGTTCGGGGATAACTTTACAGCACTTGTGGTAAAGTAAAACGCACGCGTGCGTAATACGTTGAATTATGAGCCTAAAAGCGGTTTAATAAGATCCACTTTATGAGCAACTGTGATAAAAAAAGATATATTTACCAGGTGGTGGGTAAGAATCACCAACTTGTACCGTATTCTCATTAATATTATCTTCAGATGTAGAACTTCCAAAATCTCTTGACATATTCGTTTGTGTTCCCATACCGCCTTCATTGTATTCACTTTAAATAATAATGAAGTTTATTATCTACTAGCGGTGTTGACTATCGATCAATAGCTGACTGAGCGCGATTGATTTCTACCTTATTTATTACTAGCAACCCGCCCCGGCTTCGCACGGCTATATTATGCATGTATTATACATATAAACCTTCCTCTTGAATCACTCTATCTATTAAAAAAACACGCATCAAAATCCATTGCGTAGTTTTAAAGATCTAAGCATACAAAGGGACATATGGGACGGCGAAAAGTGACTTTATTTTATACTATGTCGTGATATTTACAAAAGGAAAGTATTATAAGTAGTAAATGAGTTGTCTATCACCCATAACACAAGTGTAGTTACTTAGCTTGGGGCTAGATGGCGATGTGTTGAAATGTCCTGCAATATTTAGTATCAATTTAACCTGGTCTGCGTAGAAGTAGTTGATTCACTCTTCTTAGTCGACGTAACAGAAGAAAATCCAACAGCTTCACTATCGTAACCGCTTAAGCTATTACTAATTACGTTTGTTTCTTTAGACATTTTTATTTAATCTTATTTTTTCTCGTTCTGAATCGTATGTTGTTTATTTACAAGAGTTGCTATGGTGACGGGGGTTTTGTGTAGTTCGCGTTGTTATGGCAACGGAGTTTTTTTAGGGTTTTTTACGACTTGCATATTGCCAGTGTCAAGGAATGTGTTTTTAGGGTTACGTATAAATGGAACTCTATTATTAAGACTTCACTGTCCGTCTCGTCTGTCTGACACCAGGCTGTATCCAGGGGTTTTGGCGGGAACGAGCCAACAACATGTCGTGCTGCAGTTTTATTTACACGAAACTTAGTTGTAAACCGAGTTAAATTGTATAATTCCGGTGGAAAGTTATCTAATTTAGTTCTGTGAAAGTGCACAAGTGTAGTGAAAGTAAAAATCAGTGTCAAACATGGACTTTTCTCGTTGCCTCCAAAATCTCCTACAAGGTTATAGTAAAGTAGCCACCGCTTTACTATGACCCCTGACTTGACAAACTGTGACTTGACGACTTGACCATCTTGAAACACTTTGAGCCCGATTTCTGTAAATCGGGCCATAACTTGATGCAAAATATTACTTGATACTGGCTATATGCACAAACCGTGCGAAGCCATAACTGAAGAAAAAAAAAAAAAAAAAAAAAAAGGCTGTATCCAGTGTTCACTGGCTGTATCTCATGAACCGTGATCACATGAGTAGCCGTGATAGCTAGACATTTGAAATTTTCACAGATTATGTATTTCTGTTGCCGCTATAACATCAAATAGGTACTAAAAAAACAGAAAGAAGAAAAAAAATGTGTGTTTTTAAGAATTTGAGGTTATTTTAATTTTTACTATTTTTAGGCGATATTTTTTTGTTGGGTTATACTCCCAATAGAGAAGGCAAAAGACTTTTAACCTATACAGCCTCGTCTAATATACAATATTTTTTAGGGTTTTTAGCGTTTCCTCTTCGTCGAGGGTTAAAAATTCCCTTTGTGGCCGGTTTTTTTCCTTTAACCGACAGAATATTCTTATGACCTCTGTAGTTGCGGGTTCGATTCCCGCCTCAAACAAGTATATTTATTTGTGTCTGGTATAAGTAAATTAAGTAACTGGTGGTTAAGTATATTTTACATTAAAAAAATAAAAAATAAACATACTTACATACAACCGAATTGAGAACCTCCTCCTTTTTTTGAAGTCGGTTAAAAAGAAAAGTATTTTATCCGTTATTTGGCCACCATAACACAAGCCTAGTTGCTTAGCTTGAGGGCTAGATGGCGCTGTGTGGAATGTCCTGCAATATTTAGTTTCAATATAACCTGTGCGTAGAAGTAGTAGATTCACTCTTCTTAGTAGACGTAACAGAAGAAAATCCAACAGCTTCATTATCGTAACCGCTTAAGCTATTATTAAATACGTTTGTTTCTTTAGCTGTTATATCCTACAATATTTATTCATTTTAAGTCAACTTATCTGAAGTCCTTGCTAATTTTATGTTAAAAAAAAAAGAAAAATATTTTCTAAACAATTACAAAATATATGTACATGCATATATGCACACACTGTAGCTGCGTCTCGTAACGGTGTCGCGAACCGAGAGATTTTATCTAATCTAAAAATATGCGCACCGTGCTAAAATGATAAAAAATCTCCTGACTTTTATTACCCATAACTATCAGACGGCTGAACCGATTTTGATCAAACATACCTAAGAACACTCCCAATTAATTCACCTTTCAAACGAAAGAAACAAAATCAAAATCGGTTCATCCGTTCGGGAGCTACAGAAAGACACAAGTTTCTTCAATAAAAAACAATTTATTAGGCATTAAAGAAGACACTCTTCGCTCGCTTCTCTTTCTTCTGCTTCTCTCGCTTCCGTTTTGTCTTCTCCGTGCTTCGCAGAAGTTTCACGATCGCATCGTCGGAAGCGACTTCGCTTACCGAAGTGCTGCCCTCTGTTGATGGTTTCAGTTTCTTAGAAGATGGTTCTGTTAGAGGTTCCTTTGATTTTTTCTTCGGTGTTTCTTTTTCACTGAAATTTTTTTTTAAATTTTAACAATTTTTAACGTGATAATGTCTAATAAAATGTAACAACTGCATTCACAAAAAAGTGTCATGTTCCGGTACCATGACGGCATCATGGAAAACGTCACGCGGCTGGAAAAAAAATATAGAGGAAAAAAAGGAAAAGGAAAAAACGGGAAAAAAATAAAAACAAAAAAATCTCAATTTTTTTCTATGATTTTTTTATCGTTTTCCTATGAGGTTATCGCGTAAATGTATGGTCCGTAAACTGACTATACAGGTCTAGTGATAGATACCTCGGCTTTCATCCCGAAGGTCGTGGGTTTAAATTCCAACCGTGCACCAATGGATTTTTCTTAAAAAACATTTATGTGCGCTAATTGACATTGCTCTTACGGTGAAGGAAAACATCGTGATGAAACCCGCGGCTTAGTTGGCTCCAGAAGTATTTTTGGAATTCCTTATCGCGCGTTGCGAAAGGATCAAGACGGAAAAATTAAGACCAAAAGTTGTAACGACACTTTTTGCATAGAAAGCAAGCTAGTTATTTTCTTTTCGTCTTTCTATTTCGCATTGAACAGTGTGGTCTCGCGACGATCATTTACAAAAAAAAAAAATATTAGGTACAAATTTCTTCACTAATAATTAATCGAAAGGAACTTCGTTCCATCCGAGTGTTCCTTGACACCTCTCAAGTTTTTATTATTATTCACTAGCGACCCGCTCCGGCTTCGCACGGCTATGTTATGCATGTATTATACATATAAACCTTCCTCTTGAATCACTCTATCTATTTAAAAAAACCGCATCAAAATCCGTTGCGTAGTTTTAAAGATCTAAGCGGTCAAAGGGAAATAGGGACAGAAAAAGCGACTTTGTTTTATACTATGTAGTGATGTTTGTTACTAATTAACGCAAAAACGACTACACCAATTGCAATGAAACTCGGCTTATAGATAGCTGGAGAAATGGATTAACACATAGGCTACTTTTAATCCAGATATTACCACCGGATTGGAAATTACGCGAATGAAACCGCGGTGCGCTATTATCCCCATCTTCTGTATATACATATAATTCTACTGTACGTGTGTATGTCACTGAACTCCTTAACGGCTGAACCGATCTGAATGATTATTTTTTTGTATGCGTTTGGGTGGCGCCCTGGATGGTTTAAAAAAAAACGGGCTTATTTGTGAAGCTTAAGTTTAGAAGCACAAATAAGCCCTTTTTTAAATAGCAAAACAACGTTAGCTAGGACAGTTAGTCTATACTTCTATACTAATATTATAAAGAAGTAAAGTTTGTTAAATTGTAAGGGGTAATCTCGGAATCTACTGAACCGATTTTAAAAATTCTTGCACCAATAGAAAGCCACATTATTGCTGAGTGTCATAGGTTATATAAAAAACCAAAAGATAATAAGGCTTTTACGTGGTAGTCCGTTTTGCAAAGTGAATCGGAGAAAAAACGGTCGAATGAAAGCGTTTCTTACGAACGCTGCCTTAACCATGAAAGATATATTTTTGAGTTCTAGAGAAAAGATGTGGAGCTTGAAAATGCCTACAAAAGAGTCAACGACAGCATATGTCTAACTTTTATATTTAAGTTACAAAAAGTATTTTTTTTTGAAGTGAAAACTTCTTATCGCGCGTTGGGCACTTTTGTGGGTGAGCATTTTCAGCCGTTCTCGCGACAGATGAGATTTTGACAGATGAGATTTTAACAGTTATTGTGCTTCTATTACTATGCAATATTGAAAACAGCGCCATCTCTGTGCAAACGGCCGAACTACGATACTCACTTCTGTACAACAGTGTTAACAGCGACATCTCTCGGTGGATGGTGCAGGTTCGCAGCGAGCTGCCGTACGCAGTTCGCGTCGCACGCTAGCGCCATCACTGATACACGAGTGAGCATTTTCAGCCGTTCTCGCGACAGATGAGATTTCGACAGATGAGATTTTACACAGATATACAGTTTTCACTTCTGCCTGCACTCCCGGAGTGCGCTGTTTTTTTTAATATTAGTATTATAGATAATTTAATTTTTAATATTAATAAAATAAATGCCCAACGAAGTGGGCACGGGTCAGCTAGTTAAATAATAAAATCATTGTTTAATCTTACCCAACAGTTTCCATTTTATTGAACAAGTAGTCCATATCGTCTGACGGACGAGGCCATTCAGTTTCTTCTAACTCGTCAGCCTCTTGTTTTATCTCGACAGGAGAGTTCTTCAATGGAGTCTGAGTTTCTGATTGTACTAACACTTGTGTTAACTTTGATGTTAGGTATTGCTGGAATGAAAGTAATAAATAAATATTGCAGGACAGTCCACACATCGCCATCTAGCCCCAAGCTAAGTTACTACACTTGTGTTATGGGTGCTAGACAACTGATATACTTTTTTTTTCTGTAAATTTACAGGGTGGATTTGCGGAAAATTCGTCTAAAACAATTCGTCTAAAACAATTCATCTAAAACAATTCGTCTAAAAAACAATTCGACTAATAACAATTCGTCTAAAACAATTCGTCTAAAAACAATTCGACTAATAACAATTCGTCTAAAACAATTCGACTAATAACAATTCGTCTAAAACAATTCGTCTAAAAACAATTCGACTAATAACAATTCGTCTAAAACAATTCGTCTAAAAACAATTCGACTAATAACAATTCGTCTAAAACAATTCGACTAATAACAATTCGTCTAACACAATTCGTCTAAAACAATTCATCTAAAACAATTCGTCTAAAAACAATTCGACTAATAACAATTCGTCTAAAACATTAAGTTCGAAGTGAGTTAAGATTCGATAATGGAGTTATGCTGAGTAGCGGATATGTTGGACGCAGCTGCAGTGGAGTTAATATTCAAGTAAAATGGGTAGAATTCGTTTCTAGCACTCGCCGGCCGCTGCCGCGGCACCGCTCGCTTCGCTCGCTCGGCTCGTGCGTTGTGGTCGCAGTTCTAACATAAACCTAACCTATCCATGTCGGTTCTGGGTAGGGGTTTTTCCAGATGGGTCTTTATATCTCTCTCAAATCAAATCAAATCAAATATCTTTATTTTCTTTGGATACTTAATACTTAAAAGTATACAGGACCACATAAAAACGTCTTAAAAACTAAGTTAGGATGTGTGCCTTCGGAACGCGCCCACCAATGAGAAGAAGGCACAAGAAACTCATGGGGTTTTTTTTTTCATGTGGTCACGCTCACAAAGGTCAATATTACAGTATTTGAAAGTATTATTTGAAATGGAGCAACTAAAGTCATGTCCATGGGTTCTTATCATTAAGATAAGACGAAGTATCATAGTATGCCTTACTGCACAATCTATGCTTTATAAAAGTTTTGAACCTGTTAATGGACATGTCATATACATCTTTAGGTAATTTATTATAATAGAGCACACATGTACTATTAAACGACCTGTTTATTTTCCGGAGCCTGCTACCGGGCACGGTAAGTTCACCCTTATTTCTTAAATTGAAATTATGAATATCGCTGTTTTTACGGAAAATATCAGGATTTTTGTGAACGTAGAGCAAGTTTTCGTAGATATATTATGAATAGAGCGTTAATATATTTATCTCTTTAAATTTTTCTCTAAGTGATTCCCTGGGGCCCATTTTGTAGATAGCTCGGACAGCTCTCTTTTGCAATATGAAAATAGCATCAATATCTGCAGCACACCCCCACAGTAGGATGCCGTACGACATGACACTGTGGAAGTAGCCGAAATAGACTAGGCGAGCAGTCTCAATGTCCGTGTATTCGCGAATTTTCTTAACGGCGTAAGCGGCAGAACTAAGTCTATTGGACAATGCTTCCACATGTGGGCCCCACTGAAGCTTAGGATCTAAAGTTATACCTAGAAAGACAGCCAACAGTTTTTACTTGTTTTACATTTGGAAGTGTGAACCGAATTAATTTAGTTTTGGATCCATTCAGTAATAAATTATTGGAATTGAACCAATCAACTATTCTAGAGAGAGCATTGTTCACATCGTCAACGTTGGACTGACGCCTTTTAACCTTGAACACCAAGGAGGTGTCATCTGCGAACAACACTATCCCATGGTTGTCCCTTACAAGGTAAGGTAAGTCATTTATATAAACTAAAAACAGGAAAGGTCCTAATATGGATCCTTGAGGAACCCCCATTGCTATCGCAGATCCGGGGGATCGTTTCCCGTTAACATCAACACTCTGGATCCTACCGCTCAAATAAGAAGAGATAAGATCCAGGGCGCCGTCCCTAATACCGTAGTGGTGTAGTTTCATGATCAATGTATTATGTTGAACGCAATCAAATGCCTTGGATAAGTCACAGAATATGCCATACGCATCATGTGACTCCTCCCAAGCATCAAATATGTTTTTAATTAACGCTATACCCGCATCAGTAGTCGAGCGCCCCTTACTAAACCCGAACTGTTTATTATGTAAGATATTATTATCATGGAAATGTTTCAGTAGTTGCTTTAAAATAAGTTTTTCAAAAATTTTACTTAACGTGGGTAGTACTGATATTGGTCTAAAATTGGAGGGGTCTGAGGTACTACCAGATTTAAACAGTGGAACTACTTTACTCAATTTCATTAAATCAGGAAACACACCACAATCTATACATCGATTAAATATAATGACTAGTTCTGGTATAATCAGTTCAATAATTGATTTAACAATCGGGACAGACATCCCCCATAGATCTTTAGTTTTCTTGAGATTTATTTGCTTAAGCACTACAATAATGTCATGATTTTTAACATATTGGAATTTAAATGTTTTATTACAATTTGGTACATTCGTTTTTAGCAAAGCTTCTGCAATGGGGGTAGAAGAATTTAAAGCCCTCGTCAAAGTAATAGCTACATTACCGAAAAAAATCTCAAATTCGTTTGCGATATCTTGATCATTATTAGTTATATTTCCATTAATACTCAATTTAAACTCGGTGTTTTTGGCTGCGACTCTCCCTGTTTCAGCGTTAATTACTTTCCATGTAGCTTTTATTTTATCATCACTAGTTTTAATCACAGATTTAATGAAGAGAGATTTTGCCAAAATACACACTCTTTTAAATATCCTTGAATAGTTTCTAACGTAGGCTCCAAACTCTTCTGATGTATTACTCTGTCTTTCCGCGTATAACTCATATAGTTTATGTCTACTGCGGTGAATACCAACCGTTGCCCAGTCACTAAACTCGCGTTTGTCGGAGACTACCATAGATCTGGATGTAAAGATAGACTGAAATTGGTTATTAAGAACCGAAAAAAAGTTATTATATAATACATTTGGATCCGTATCACAAGGCAGAAACGGTAAAACGTTAGCTAAATTCAATCTAAGTTCCTCCAGACGAGCAGCAGTCACCGGTACGTACTTTATTTTCCTTTTTGGTATCGATTTTATGACAATAGCAAATTTGACAAACTGACCACTATGGTCTGATTCTAATTTATTAATGATAGATTTGCTAATCGTGGATATATTATCGGTAATATAAATATTATCAATACATGTCGCAGTAGTGTCAGTGGTTCTAGTAGGCTCCAGAAACACGTTAGATAAATTGTGTGATTTATACAAATTCAGAAGTTTCGTGGAAAAGGTGCTTATTTTCAGTAAATCTACGTTAAAATCCCCACATACAAGTAATTGTTTTTTTGATTTAGTTAATTTTGTTAGCATTTCATCCAATATCTCAATAAATTCTTTAAAATTTTCAAAAACAGGTCGTCTATATACACATACTACTATTAATTGCTCCAGTTCTACACAAGATATTTCCGTTACACATTCCACAGACATAGACACGACATCTTTTCTTTCTTTATATTTTAATTTATTGTTCAGTATTATAAGAGACCCCCCCTTTGCCGTGTTTACCCTGCAGAATGCGCTGCCAACCCGGTGGTTGCTGAAATTGAACATGAGCTGGTGAGCCCGGAGATGATGTTCGGTTATGCATACAATGTCAATATCCTCAGCGTTCATGTACAATTCCAGTGTTAGTATTTTGCCCTCTGTCATCCCTCTGATATTTTGATGCACCAGGGTAATATTTTTATCATAATTTTTATTTACTTTATTTATTTTAGGGCATTTATTCCAGCAATCGTTATTATTTGACTCGTTAGATAATGAAATCAATAATTGGCTTATATTGTTATCTGAACAATTTTTTTTATTATTATTACTTGGTAATGTGCTAGAGGATATCTCCATTGTCTTAAAACTACTGCAAGAGCGTACCTCTTTTGTCTGATTATTTAATTTAAATTAATCGGATAAAGACAACTATCCGCAGTCTGAATAATATTTATGTCATTTAACTGCGCAAAAGGCGCAGTATATGTAGCCAAATTCTTGGCTGTAAAATTAAAAAAATAACATAGCGAAGTTGCTATCTGTCTTTTGATTGAATCCGGAAGCTTGTGCTTTCCCTTCGTCAAATAATAAGTATTACTAACAATAGGGTTAGTGTCAATAACATTGAACTTTTTACTATAACATGATATAGTGTTCAATGCTAAATTTAAATTATGTCTAAGTGTATTTTCCGCAGCTGGCAAGTTTTTACAGTAGGGGAGTGTAAACATTACAATATTGTCTATGTTCAAGGAGCACAAAGTATCACAATATTTCAACATTTCCTGTTTGTTGACACTTCCCCTATTTCCAATAAAAATAATTAAATTATCATTTTTTTCAAATTTATAGCTAGTTATTCTTTTCATAATTTGGTGATAGGATGCAGAAGGCATACAGTAATTTATAAAAGACTGTCCCTTTGAATAAAAGTTTAATTTTGAGCCCATGTCCATTCCAATTTCATCGCTAAACATGATTGTTTGATTTTTATTATTAATTATTTGAGAACTTAAATTAGAAGATTTACATAATAGCTGTGAACGGTCACACAGCTGCTCACTCGATAAGGAAGGTGTATTCAAAGGCTCGGGCTGGCTGCAGCGGTCACAGCCATAACTTGTTTTGTCTGCCAAAGAGTCAAAACGGTCCACATAGTCAGATGTTGAATTAATAAGTTTACCCATTGCCATTGAATATTCCCTGATAATTTGCTTTGATTTATCATACATGATAGTCACTGATTCGAGTGAGTCTTGCAAGTGTCTAAGCTTAATTTGAAATTTATTCGTATCGGCTGCATGTTGCCTTTGATAATTTTCTAATTCTAACGTGCATAAACTCAATTTATCTAATAGTTCCAATCTATTTTTACAATTTTTAACGTTTTTAGATAGTTTTTTATGATTTTTGATTAAATTTTTATTTTTTCTAATAAATTTATTAATTTTTACAAATTTTTTAAGTTTTTTGCTGCTGCAAAAGTCCAAATGCACCTTGGCTGACACTGAATGGCGTAGGGGAGTGTCGTTAGTGAGATCAATAATGTCTGTGTGCATAGGCCTTGGAGCAGCAACCAACTGCGGGGACCTCCCTACGAGCTCGTCAAATAATGATTGATTTTGTTGTGTGGTAATTTCCTGGGTGGCTGCTTCAAGGTGTGAGATATGTCGATGGGCCTCACAGAGCTCCTGTTCCAGGTCAGATATGCGTCGTAAAGCCTGCTCGTACTCTGCACTACAACTATCAAACCTATCTAACAATAGTTGGAGGTTATCCCGCTCTGTAGTCACATCTTCCAACTTAACATTAATTTGTGACAATTGGTTTTTTAATTTCCCGTTTTGTTCTATTGTACTAATAAGTTCTCTTTCGTTATCGTCCCGTTCGCTGTTTAATTGAACAACCTGCTCATTTGCGGTCTTTAATTGTTGCAAAGTCATTTGCAGTTTCGTCGCTTCCTGACGAGAAGCGACAGCGAAACCCTTCCTAGTCTGCATTTTGAAGAAATAACAGGTAAAATACGTCTGGAAAAACGAGCAGGAAGTTCCCCAAGCAAGTGGGTAGATAGGTTACCGGTATGTCAAACTATTGTACTTACATGGAATTTGTATTAATTACCTGGCTGTTATCAGCGTAGGATATACTATAACATATATCCAGGAGAACAAACGGTAAACAAATCCACCAAACACTAAATCACTTTGAATATCTCCACAAAATATTCAAAAGAACACAAGTAAACAATGTTGACAATCCGATAACTGATCGACATAAGTTTCACGTATTATTTACGTATTTTCACACTATTTAACAATTAGATATTGATTTAACTATAATTATAGTTGCGATGAAATTGTAATTGGGCTATAAATACACAAAATAACCAATAAATTAATAAAATATTTTGGGACAAATTCAATTCAGCTGTTCGCTCTAGTGTTGCCAGCGCGGAAAAAAAAAACTCCACTGCAGCTGCGTCCTACATACCCACGTTTTATTTTACCTCCATCATCGAATGTTAACTCCGCCGCGGCAGTGTACCAGACCCGCGACTCAGTATACCTCCATTTTTGAAACCCAAGTGTAATCGGGAATGGTAATATTTTTAGACGAATTGTTATTAGTCGAATTGTTTTAGATGAATTGTTTTAGACGAATTGTTTTAGATGAATTGTTATTAGTCGAATTGTTATTAGTCGAATTGTTTTTTAGACGAATTGTTTTAGTCGAATTGTTTTAGACGAATTGTTTTAGACGAATTGTTTTAGACGAATTGTTATTAGTCGAATTGTTATTAGTCGAATTGTTTTTTAGACGAATTGTTTTAGTCGAATTGTTTTAGACGAATTGTTTTAGACGAATTGTTATTAGTCGAATTGTTATTAGTCGAATTGTTTTTTAGACGAATTGTTTTAGTCGAATTGTTTTAGACGAATTGTTTTAGACGAATTTTCCGTAGACGCTATGAAAGTCTCTCGGTTTCCGAGATATACGCCATTTTAAGAAATTTAAAAATTTCACTGCTTTCTATCTGTTTTTTTGATGCCAAAACTGCAAATGAAGGAATTATTCCAATCTGTTTTTTGGATAGTATTCCAGGATAAATGTGCTATCGAATGCAAACAATATTTTTTATGACACATCGAGAGTTTTTTTAATCTAACATTTACTTAATTCAAACTTCATGATTTTTTAATTTTTTTAACTGAATTTTAACCTATCCCGGTGTAAAAAAAATGCATGGTCACCCTAGTGCCAAATTAAAAAAAAATTGCCTATTTCAAAGGGATTCTGAAAAGTAGAATATGTAGTATTGCCAGCATTAAGGTGAAAGGGTAACTGCGCTCTCTCCATACAAACGTATTCGACTGTTTCCTCCCTGGATAATGACACTACAGCAAATATTTTTGGTGCATAACACCTATAACTGCCATGACTAATATGACTATGCCCCTTGTTTTTTCATTTTCATTTTCTAATTACCATAGAAATTAAAATTTAAAAAATAAAAGAAAAAAACAAAAAATAGGGCCATGGTCATGGCAGTTATAAGTGTTATGCACCAAAAATATTTGCTCTAGTGTCATTATCCAGGAAGGAAACAGTCGACTACGTTTGTAATAGTTTGTATGGAGAGAGCTCCCGGTATGTACCCTTTCCTCTTAAACATTAAAAAGGGATATAGATTAACTACCAACAACGTGTTACGCAACGTACCTTATAAACCATATTCTTAGTCTCATACCGATGTACCCTCAGATGTCTGTCCAGACTGGTGCTGACAATAAGTCTGTCTGTGTGTTTGTATGTAGATATATCAGTGACAGCGCCTGCGCAGCCTTTGTACCCCTTGTCGGGGCGACCGCTGCCTGAACGCAGGTCGACCTGGTGGAGCTGTCCGCGTCCGAAACCCACCAGGTACATGCTGGAATTGGAGAAAAAACTTGAGAAGGACACCCGAAGTTCCTTTCGATTAATTATTAGTGAAGATATATATATATTTTTTTTGTAAATAATCGTCGCGACACCACACTGTTCAATACGAAATAGAAAGACGAAACGATGTGTAATGGCGTCAAATTCTTATATTTTACTTACCGTTCTTCGAAACTAGGTACAATACAAGTGGCGGCCATGTTCTGGAACTCAACATTTAATACGGGTCTCCTCTGGGCTCGGCTGTCGTATAATCTGCAAGTGATACCAATTATAAGTCTTAAGCTGGGGATACATTGATCAATGCCGCGATGTAATGTAAATGTATGTAACTGTGCACACTATTAGACGTAAGTCGCGTACGTAACCTTGGGCCGCCCTTGAGCGTTTGGACGTCCGCGGACGTCCTGGCCCGCTGGATGCTAAATGACCGTGCACACTTATTAGTCACGGCTGATATTATGTCCCCAGCTTAACTTATACTTTTTTATATCCTGTGAGCATATCGGGATAATAGTAGTCTAATGATCTCGCAACGAAAGCAGCGGACGTCCCGATTCCGCGAGACTTTAGAGATAAAAGAAGTAAAAAAAATGTGAGCCGTCACGGGACGCCTGGCAGATGTGAAACATCGACATTATTTTGTAAAAGTAATATGCAGAAAAGAACAGATTGTGATAGAATCGCACAGTCGATTACGGTGTGCACACCGTACACACTACTGCATATAGACTGTATATATACCATCATATAGCGTGCGCGGCATGCGTCGCCACGGTATGCGTCGCCACGCCAGAAATCGGTTTTACGTGCGGCTATAGTGAGCTCTAACGATCTGCATCGAAAAACAGCCCTATGTCCATCATTTGCAGTTTAGACCCACTGTGCGTCGCCACGGCAGAAATCGGTTTTACGTGCGACTATAGATGTTTCACATCAAAAAGTAGCCTATGTGTAAATCCAGCTATTAGCTACATACCAAGCTTCATCGCAATTGGTAAAGTAGTTTTTGCGTGGACAAACATACACACACAGATTAATAATAAAGCTCAATACTAACAATTGTCGCGGACCTTAAAAGGTGAAAGGATGCCGGTGCTCTCTCCATACAAACGTAATTGACTGTTTCCTCCCTGGATAATGACACTAGAGCAAATATTTTTGTTGCATAAAACTTATAACTGCCATGACTATGCCCCTATGTCTTGCTTTTTGTTTTTTAAATCTTAATTTCTATAATAATTAGAAAATGAAAAAAATAAAAAATAGTTATGGCAGTTACAGGTTTTATGGCACAAAAATATTTGTGCTAGTGTCATTATCCAGGGAGGAAACAGTCAACTACGTTTGTATGGCAAGAGCGCAGGTACCCTTTCCTCTTAATTCGTATCACACACAAGTGGAAAGCATACTTCGTCGACTCTAGGCATTACTTAGTCGCGTAGTGTAGTGGTTATTCGAACACTCCCGAGAAGTAAAAGACAAATAAACGTAGGTATTTTCTTTCTTCTATAATAATTATAATCTATTAGCTCTTTGGCACACATATTACAAGCCTAGTTTCCCATTTCGGATCTAGATGGCGCTGGGTCCAATAACAAAAACCACAATATTACCTAACATATCCGTATCTCGAGCAGACAGCGACGACTTTACCGCCATCTGTTGGCGAGAACGCGACACCAGACACCCATACCGGGCGGCGGAGTTCTAACCAATCGTGGGCCAGGTTTTTGGCGGCAAAAATAGGTTCTTTTGATTCTATGTTGTAGATTTTAAGGTCGTTTTCTTCTCCACCTGAAAAAAATAAACGTCAGGTGGTTTTTAAAGAATACGTCAGAGCGCCAGTTGTGGTGTCATCTTGTATTGAACCTGTAATATTTATTATGTCTATTTATAGAATACCTAGCGACCCGCTCCGGCTTCGCACGGCTATATTATGCTTGTATTATACATAGAAACCTTTCTCTTGAATCACTCTATCTATTAAAAAAACACTGCATCAAAATCCGTTGCGTAGTTTTAAAGATCTAAGCATACATAGGGACAGACAGTGGGAAGTGACTTTGTTTTATACTATGTAATGATATGACGGATGGTGGTTCACTCTGTTGCAGTGGCTTCATGATACTTGAACCCTTTAATTGACTCCCAATTGATATGTGACTAATGACGAGAGCAGGTTAAAGCTACAACAAAGTTGTCAATGAGTAATATGATCTTCATTAAATTCTATACAACATTTACCTTGGAAGTATAAACAAATAAATATTGCAGGACATTCCACACATCGCCATCTAGCCCCAAGCTAAGTAACTAGACTTGTGTTATGGGTGCTAGACAACTCATATACTACTTATTTACTTTTCTTTTGTAAATATATGTTGTTGTATTTAGATTGGAAACTGTAAAGTGATTTTAACCCCACATCGACCCTGTTTTGTTTGAACCCTTACAGTTTTTTTATCGATAATATATAAATAAATCGCTGAATGTGTTGCTAATCGCAAACCTCAAGAACAGCTAAAGCTATTTCATCAAGCTTTCCGCCAGGTGGGACCGTAAGAAGAGCTAAAGAAACGGACTATACTCAAATGTTACCATTTTAGACCCCCTGCTGATAGAAATGAAAGACTTACCAGTCGCAAACATGGGTTCCTCATCACAAACTACCATCACATCTAATTTACCCCCAGTATTGATCTCTTCGCTCACTTCATCTTTTAACTCCTCATAGTCTGACCAAATTCGGACGATCCCACTTGAGGCGGCTGATATTAGGGTGGTGTTTGTAGTTCCTAGGCCAGTGATATGGCCGGGGTCTGGGGAGGTTAGTGTGTTGGATTTGGAGGTTAGAAGAGTTGAGTAGGTTTCTATCTGTGAACAAAATTGTATGAGAAAATTAAGTGTTAGTTGAGTTTATTTTAATATGTCGTTAGGTCAGTTAGAGGCCTTAAGGCGATCTGAAAACTCTAACAATAGGTGAGCCACACCACTATACGAGAAGAAGAAGAATGTGACGATGACCTCTGTAGTATGGTGGGGTAATACCTGCCTGCAGAACAGAAGGGTGCAGGTTCGATTTCTGCCTCAAAAAGTATTTTGTTTGTTTTCATTGAATAGGCTCAAAAACTACTGAACCGATTTATATGAAACTTGGTATGAGGATACATTGATTCATTGACAGTAACACAGCCTACTTTTTATCCCGATATTTCCACGGCATTGGAAGTTACGCGGGTGAAACCACGGAGCGTTCCTAGATTTATGTGACACTAGCTGCACTTTGTGGTTTCACCCGCGTAAGTCCTGATCCCGTGGGAATCACTACATAGTCACTACATAGTATAAAACAAAGTCGGTTTCTCTGTCCCTATTTCCCTTTGTATGCTTAAATCTTTAAAACTACGCAACGGATTTTGATGCGGTTTTTTTTAATAGATAGAGTGATTAAAGAAGAAGGTTTTTAGATATAATACATGCATAATACAGCCGTGCGAAGCCGGGATGGGTTGCTAGTATCAAAATAAAAAGCAGCCTATAGCCTTCCAGCACCTACTACCCTCTCAGCTTAGTCGACCATGTCCAGCGGAGAGAACTTGTCAATACTTCTGGAGCCAACTAAGCCGCGGGTTTCATCACGATGTTTTCTTTCACCGTAAGAGCAATAGTCAATTAGCGCACATAAATTTTTCTTAAAAAAAATACATTGGTGCACTGCCGGCCTGGATTCGAACCCACGACCTTCAGAATGAAAGTTGAAGTATCTACCACTAAGCCAACACCGCTCTAGTTTGACATTGGTCTTACAGTGCATGGAAAACATCGTGATGAAACCCGCGGCTTAGTTGGCTCCAGAAGTATTGACAAGTTCTCTCCTCTGGACATGGTCGACTAAGCTGAGAGGGTAGTAGGTGCTGGGCAAGCCTTCTCCATTCTCACGCATAAAGGACCCATTGAAAGAGGCCTATTGTAATATTAACCTGTTGATTCTTCCGTCCGATCAGTATCTGTGTCTGTTCCTTATTTCCCCACCTCATGCATGTGACGTCATCACCTTTCTGAAGTGTCTTCAAGTCAACAAGGTTCTCTATGCATTTCTTATTGTTTTTACTACTGTCTGTGTGGTATTTTATATCTGAAAATCGAAAACAAACGTAGCATTTCATTAAGTAATATTTGTGTTTGAAAATACCTATTTGACTGTTTTTTTCGGGCCTGAAGTCATTGAAAATGATGTGAATTGTTAGTTTAGTACGCTATGTGGTAAGATATATTGTAAAATATAAAAAGATAACATTATTTTCTCTACTAAGGAAAAAATCAATTTTGTATTATACTTGCTGATTAATCTATTTTAAATGCTTTTTTAGCGTTGTAAGTTTGACAGATATGTAAAATTATTGGCGTATTATGATAATTATGTACTTTAGAGTTGTAATGTGCTTTTTATCGCGAATCTAACACGATAACCAAAAAGTAGTTAGTAAACAAAGTCTAATGTTGATAAAAGGGTGCAGAACTTACGTTTAAAAGATCCAATTTTGCTAGCGACAAATATGTCGATTTCTGTATCTTGTGTTACAGTCATTTTCTCAGATAATAACGCATTTATTTAATAATTTCTGTTAGAAATAGAAACCGCAACACGACTATCACAACACGTGAAATTAAGTGACAGTGACAACCAAAACAAAATGTGGAAATGTATTGCTGTCTGTCAATGTCATCAAACTCTGGACGCATGTGAAACTTCATTTGACAGTGACGGTTATCTTGTTTGACAAATACGTCAAGTCAAATCAGAAAAGTGTTTTTTCCAATCAGCGATGTTCGATACTTTTCCCAAAAAATATTTAAATACGGTGTTAATTCATCTTAGATTAACTTAATTTTAACATTTTCCATATATTGAGCCGTTATTATCCTAAAAATGTCAAAAAATCTTATAAAAACCAATTTTTCTTTGATCTGCAGAACATGTTTGAGTACTAAGTATTTAAACCCAATCTTTGATGGTAAAAGAACTGAAACTTACTATTCTTCAATTATTTTCTTAGTTTCTGGAGTAAGAGTAAGTATATTTATAAGTTTTAATTCATATTTGGCTTTGATATTGTCATAAAAAACAATTCTGTAAAAACCTCTAAGTATATAAATTTCTAGTAATAAAAATGTATTTCTTTCTTTCTATAGCCAAATATATTTCATTTCAGGTTCAAAAAGACGATGGTCTCCCTCAAAAACTGTGCACAAATTGCATTAGATTCATTTACAATATAATAGAGTTCAGAAAACGAAGCCAGAATGTCGCAACAATGCTTTTACAGGCCAAAAACATTCAAATCACTGAACAAAACGAACCCGACACAAACATCACAGAAAGCGATTCAACAGATGATGATTCTGATGATGAAACACTTGTAAATTACATAAATACAGATCAACAACACAAACATCAAAGTAAATTAAATGAATTTGAAAATATAAAAACACATAATAGAAACTACTTTATCAAAACAGAAGCAAACACAGATACTGCAGAAATTAATAACAAAAATGACATAAATATTGAAAATAATATACAACAAATAAGTACTAAAAATGATGATTTGAATAATGCACTTCCGATAAAAGAAGAAATCGATCATGGTACTGATAATATGTCATATAATGATAACGACACAGAATGTCATGATAATGATGCAGGAGATAATCATAATGACACAGTAACTGACACAAATAACTCTGTGTATGATCCTAATGAATCAGTTAATGAAGAAGGAAACAATGATAACAGCCCAGAAACAAGCCATTATGATCCAGGATATAACGATAATGACACAGGAATTAATACCAATGACTCAGAAGATGATCATAATGAATCAGAAACACATAATGAAGAAAGAAACAGTGATAACAGCACAGAAACATGCTATAATGAATCAGAAAACAACACAATAACTGAAGTGACTGAAAACACAAAAAACAATAGAGTTTCTTGCAAAATATGTTATAAAGATCTCTCCTTTAGGAGTCTAGATGTCCATATGTCTAAATGCCATCCGGATTTAGACGAGAGAAAGACGAAATGCGATATTTGTGCGAGTTATGTCATTAAAAATAGAATGAAAAGGCACATGGCTTTGCACGGGGAAAGGTTTCTTTGTGTGGTATGTGTTTTTTTAACACAAAATATGCTTCTATTTGTCTTTATATTACCTGTTGCGAAGTGAAGACGATGTTCACTCAAGACTTGGAGAGTTGGTTGTAGTCCAAGATTGTAGGTTGCAATTTTAGGGGAACAGTGGCGTGGGCGGAGAGAATTCAATTGAATTTTGATTCAATTCGCCTTAGCTATTCTTTTATAATAATACTAGCGACCCGCTCCGGCTTCGCACGGCTATATTATGCATGTATTATACATATAAACCTTTCTCTTTAATCACTCTATCTATTAAAAAAAACTGCATTAAAATCCCTTGCGTAGTTTTATAGATCTAAGCATACATATGAACGGCAATGTAAATGGTTTCTTTAATATTGCAGAAATAAAATTTATTTATCATTTTTCAGTATTGTAGGAAAGAGCAAAATGATCAAGAAACACTCAAAATACACACAGTATCATGCGTTCGAAGGATAAAGAAGAGAACTGACAATAATGCTGTAAGTTTTATTTAGAATTCAATTCAATATATTTATTTATTGAGAACTAGCTGTCCCGGCAAACGTTGTTTTGATAAAAAAAAACAAAAAAAATTCATACAAATCGGTTTGCAAATTTGATTTAAATTGGTTAAGTAGTTTAGGAGCCCATGCAGGTGCTTAGAATCTTGCTTGTGTTGAAAACATTCTTATAACAGCCCTTTTGGAGCTCTACAACGGGTCTGCAATTATGGAGCCGACCGTACATGCAACCAAGCAAATATCAAAATTGATATTTTATGCCACTCGGTTTGCGTGCAAGCCTAACCGAGCGTGCGTGGGCATCCCCGAGCTTGTATGCACAGTTTTACAGTTTTTCATCTATTCGTAAATAATTTGAGTTTTAGCTAGTCTTCTAAACTAATATTATAAAAACAGTTGATAGTTTGTTTGTTTGAATTTGATAGGCTCCGAAACTACTTGGTAGGTACGTATAACATAGGCTACTTTTTATTCCGATACTAGCGACCCGCCCCGGCTTCGCACGGTTGTATTATGCATTAATTATATCTAAAAACCTTCCTCTTTAATCACTCTATCTATTAAAAAAAACCGCATCAAAATCCGTTGCGTAGTTTTAAAGATCTAAGCATACATAGAGACGGCGAAAAGTAACTTTATTTTATACTATGTAGTGATTTCCACGAGATCGGGAGTTACACAGGTGAAACCGCGGAGCGCTGCAAGTATTATGTAAATTGACATGCCTTTATTATTCAACTAGCTGTTGCCCGCGACTTCGTACACGTGGTACTACTTATATACTAAAACCTTCCTCTTGAATCACTCTATCTATTAAAAAAACCGCATCAAAATCCGTTGCGTAGGTTTAAAGATCTAAGCAAAGGGACAGACAGGGGGGAGCGACTTTGTTTTATACTAGTAATTATATGTATATATGTATTTACAAAAGAAAAGTATATGAGTTGTCTAGCACCCATAACACAAGTCTAGTTACTTAGCTTGTGGCTAGATGGCGATGTGTGGAATGTCCTGCAATATTTATTTATATTTCAGGCTAAAGAGTTGAAGGCATGTGATGTTTGCAAGAAGGTGATGCAGAAAGGGAGTATAAGGCTCCACAAACGGTTGAAGCATGCCGGGTTAGGGCCTGTCTGTGAGGTATTGTATTAAACCGCCAGTTTGTAAGGCCCATCCGTGAGACTATGGGAATAATAATAAAAAAACCCGACCAAGTCCTCACCAATATACCGTTACTAACATAGAGCAAAAAAACGTGTGGCACTCGGGGACTGCCGGGGTAATGCTATGCATAGCATTTTGTATCAACTTACGTACGGTCTTACCAGATACATACACGTTAAGCGAACGCTCGGCCAAGCTACATGGTAGGCGGAGTGGGGGGTGTTAAGTTTTATTTTCGTTACGGAATTTCTTGATTCGGTCGCCGTGCTCAAAGCCCGCGATAAAATCTATGCAGCAATAGCTTAAAAAACCCTAAAAAATATTGTATGTCAGACGAAGTTGTATAGGTTAAAAGTCTTGCCTGTACTTTTGGGAGTATAGGTACAATTAAAAAAAAATGCCTTAAAAAACGTGACACGTAATCACTACATAGTATAAAATAAAGTCACTTTTCGCCGTCCCTATGTCCCTTTGTATGCTTTGATCTTTAAAACTACGCAACGGATTTTGATGCGGTTTTTTTAATAGATAGAGTGATTCAAGAGGAATGTTTATATGTATAATACATGCATAATATAGCCGTGCGAAGCCGAGACGGGTCGCTAGTATAAAATAAAGTCACTTTTTGCCGTCCCTATGTATGCTTAGATCTTTAAAACTACGCAACGGATTTTGATGCGGTTTTTTTAATAGATAGAGTAATTCAAGAGGAAGGTTATTAGATTATAATACATGCATAATATAGCCGTGCGAAGCCGGGGCGGGTCGCTAGTATATATATATAAGAAAGATGGGGGCTGGTAATCTACACCACCTAGAAATAAATAATATTGTCTTTAAAGTAAGGGCTTTTTATCAGAAAAATATCGAGTTTTTACGTACTTTAAGAGATTTTTACTAAGATATAAGGTATTTTTCCAAGAATTGTGGTATCACGAGAAATAAGGGATTTTTACTAAGATATAAGGTATTTTTCCAAGAATTGTGGTATCACGAGAAATAAGGGATTTTTACTAAGATATAAGGTATTTTTCCAAGAATTGTGGTATCACGAGAAATAAGGGATTTTTACTAAGATATAAGGTATTTTTCCAAGAATTGTGGTATCACGAGAAATAAGGGATTTTGACCTAAAAATAAGGGGTTTTTTTTTGACATTTTTATGTTCATGATTAACAATCTTTATGCCACTAGTAGGTAATTTATGATAATTATATAATTTCCAGCATTGCGGCCAGAAACTGAGCAACAAGTTTAGACTGTCTGAACATTTGAGCGCGAAGCATGGATACGAGAAATACAAGTGCAGTCTCTGTGACTTTCAGACCGCTTTCCGAGTACATTTGATGGTAAGGGACGTATTTAAATATATATATATATTGCAGGGCATTCCACACATCGCCATCTAGCCCCAAGCTAAGTAACTACACTTGTGTTATAGACCAGGGCCGAAGCCTTCAAAAATGATAAAAAATGAAAAAATCACAGTAGGATTAAACCCATTAGAAAACGAGGGGAATATGATAAAAATGAAAGGAAAAATAAATTACGGTCGATCCGAGTTCGGGAAATGGGAGGGGGGGGGGGGGGTTTAAGGGTAAAAAATGGTTTATCTTGATTTCCGGCAAAACTACAAGTCCTATGGAAAAAGTTGAATGGCAAAGTTGTAGGTAATAAAAACATCTACAACTTTTGTTTTACAATTTTTTCACATAATCTCAAAATTTAGGTGAAAAATTCAAATAACCCAGTTTTTGGTTATTTATTTTTATCTTTTTCAAAAATGTTTTTTTTTCTACGAAATTTGGTGAAAACTTACCCCATGTCCCAAATACACTGTAATTTATTTTATTTAAAATATTTATTTTTTCGCCTTATTTTAAGAATATATTATGTACTACATAGGGCAAACAAAGGGGCTATATGGTGTAGGCTTCCTAATCAAAAAAGAATATAAAAAATACATAATAAAGTTTTCCGGTATATCAGAAAGGGTCTGTATATTAGAAATAAACTTAGAAAACTTACACTTCGCAATTATACAGGCATATGCACCAATAGAACGCTCCACACAAGAGGACTCGGATACATTCTATAAGGACTTAGAAAAAGCTCACGATATGATCTCTACGCAGTATGTTATTACCATGGGCGATTTTAACGCACAGATCGGCAAACCGAAGAGCTATGAGCATAAAGTTGCGGGCATTCACGGATTCGGTAAGAGAAGCAAGAAAGGAGAAAGATTAATTCAGTACGCTTATGAACATAATCTGAAAATAATTAATACAATGTTTAAATTAAAAGCAAACCGAAGATGGACCTGGATTTCACCAGACAAAAACACAAGGAAAGAAATTGATTACATAACATCAACTAAACCTGCATTGTTTTCAAAATACGAAGTGTTGAATTCTCTGTCATTTGGCACCGATCATAGATTTCTGAGAGTGGCCCTTTGTCTAGATAATATGAAAAGAAAGAAGAGCAGAAGAAACTTCACCAGTCCCAGAAACTCACTAAAGACTCGAGAGGAGCTAGACAGGTATTTGGAAAACCTAAATCAATATATACCACACCTATTAGAAAACCACGAAAAAAATACAGTAGCGGAATATTACAAAAAAATGGAAGACTCCATATTATTAAGCCTGAAAAACAAGACACAATTAAAATCATCCAAAAAAACAATACTATCGGAAAAAGCAATTCAATTAATGGAAAAAAGAAGCATACTACAAAATAAAAGTAGTCTTAATAAAAAGGATAAAGAGGATCTGAAAGACTTATACAAAGAAACCAATAAAGAAATAAGAAAATGTTATGAAAATCATAGATTACAGTTATTAGGAAAATATATAGAAAACACGAGATCGGGAAAAAAGGCGTACAAAGAACTAGACAGGTCAAAAAAATGGATTCCGTCTCTTCAGAGGGGGCCCACAATTTGCAAGTCACGAACCGACATTTTAAACACCGCCAGAGACTTCTATGCAAGCCTTTATAGTTCTACGACAGATTCAGTGCAAAACAAAGATCAAGAGCAACCAAAAAATACACAGACTGTACATTTTTTTACTGAAACCGAAATCGTAATACAGATACATAAATTAAAATCAGACAAGAGCCCAGGACCGGATGGTTTAAGTAACGAATGCATCAAACACGGTAAAACACTTTTATTAACACCTCTTACTATATTATTTAATAAAATACTAGAAGAAGAAAGACTGCCGCAGCAATGGACGGAGTCGGAAATTATTTTATTATATAAAAAGGGCGACCCAAAAGACATAGGCAATTACCGACCGATAAGCCTCATGTCCTGCCTATATAAGCTTTTCGCATCTTGTCTACTAAACAGAATATCCTCGCAAATAGACTTATGCCAACCCAAGGAACAAGCGGGATTTAGAAGTGGATTCAGCACTACAGACCACATCCATACCGTAGAGCAAGTCATCGAAAAGTATGTAGAACACAAAAAACCGCTCTACCTAGCTTTTATTGATTACAAGAAAGCTTTCGACTCCATTTCTCATATTAGCATCTGGGAGGCCTTAAACAAACAAAATATAAACATAAAATATATAAACATTATCAAAAATATATACATTAATTGTACCAGCAGAGTCAGGCTAGACAGAGTGAGCACCAAGTTTAACATCAACCGAGGAGTCAGACAAGGCGACCCTATTTCGCCGAAAATATTTATAGCAGTCCTACAAAATGTAATGGAAAACTTACCATGGTCAAAACAAGGAATCAGTGTGAATGGAAAACATTTAAGCCACCTGCGCTTCGCGGACGACATCGTCGTATTCTCTGAAAGTCCATCTGACCTCAACACAATGATAAATGAGCTTCAAACTGCTAGTGCTCGCGTAGGTCTGGAAATGAACTTAGAAAAAACTAAAGTCATGACTAACAGTAAGTTCACACCAGTACTAGTTAACGATGTGCCACTGGAGTTCAAAGAGAGTTACATTTACCTAGGAAAACAAGTCTCGTTTAGAAAGGATCGAAATATAGAGGAAATAAACAGGAGAGTAACTATTACATGGAAAAAGTACTGGGCTCAAAAGGAGATTCTTAAATCGAGACTACCAATAAAACTGAAAAGGGCAATCTTAGACACGACAATCTTACCCTGTCTCACCTACGGCTGCCAAACATGGACCTACGACCACAAGGCAAGACAAAAAATCCAGACCGCTCAGAGGGCAATGGAGAGGAGCTGCTTAAATATAAAATTGAGAGATAAAACAAGAAACGTCGAAATTCGGAACATGACGAAGGTAATAGATGCTCTACATTTCGCTCAAAGTATTAAATGGAGGTGGGCTGGTCATGTTGCGAGATATGAGGATGATCGTTGGACAATCAACATCACCAAATGGAAAGGACCGGGTGGCAAGAGAAGTAGAGGTCGTCCGTGCGCCCGGTGGCACGATGAGATTGTGGCCAACGCAGGAAGAGATTGGATGACGATTGCTAAAAATAGAGAAAAATGGAAGTCTTTGGAGGAGGCTTTTACCCTGAGGGGGTCCACACCAAAAGAAGAAGAAAAGAAAAAAAATTAAATAAATAATAAGCAATGAATAAATAATTAACAAAACCAATACCTATATAAATAATTTAATACTTATAATGAAATCAATTTAATTGCAATTTTATCTTAATTTATGGATACATTTTTATCAATAATAAATGCATGATAAATGTAATAAATTCACTATATTTTTTGTAAAAAAAAAAAATAAGGGTGGAATAAATAAAGCTATATTATTATTATTTGTTTGTTATATGTCCTATATCACGGGACTATGGAGTCCCGGACCTTTGGAAGGCATGCGTGGGGCCGAAGCCAACACGTAGAGGCCCTTTACAATAACAAGTTTAATGGCAAAGTATGATGTGGACATCAAACCGGCGATTATCCCTGTCTGCACCATAAAATGCAGCCAAGGACAACCTCCGGTTTGAATAGAACTATTGATAAACTACAGGAGAAAACTACTACTTGGGCTATTGTGATGGGATGGTAATGGACTGGATACTGGGGAACTATGGGTACTATGGCACCTGCCGTAACAATGTTCAACAAACATGTAAAAGTGGCAGGCGGAGACTCGCCAACTCTCAAACTGGGCCACCCTAATCAGCTGAGTAAATTACAGCAAGGGGGCAACAGGGACGAGAGTGGCTTAAGGATAGTGACGCCACACTGGGTTTTAAACTCAGGTCACGGGCTCCCTGAGGGTCCAGCCTACCTGGCCCACTCACCACTTACGTGCGGCATATATCCTTCGAATATACTCTTGCGACTCCACTCTGGACGGCCGGTGAAGGCAAGCCAGAGGCGGGGGACCGCTTCCTCGTCATTGTTCACTCCGATCAGCCAACTAAGGCCAGCCGGAGATGAGGAACGGTTGCTTCCCCCTGGAGCACTCGGGACCGCGGGGTCGCTACTCCCCGTCACCTCGCCTCAAGGTGCCCTGCGGGCTTATTATTATTATTTGTTTGTTATATGTCCTATATATCACGGGACTATGGAGTCCCGGACCTTTGGAAGGCATGCGTGGGGCCGAAGCCAACACGTAGAGGCCCTTTACAATAACAAGTTTAATGGCAAAGTATGATGTGGAGTATTATTATTATGTTTGGTGAATATTTTATTTCTCTCCCCTCCAGGGGGGGTCTAAAAGAGAGCACGGGCCGAAGCCAAGTGCGTTGGTATACAAGTATGTATTTAAATATTTAAAAATTTACGAGTTAAGCGACAGGTATTTAATATTACGGCTTTTTGCATTAAAAGATAAGTTGACGGACTAATATTTAAAGAATTTAAACTTGTGTGTAGGGTTTTTGGTATGACGCCTGTACTGGATATAACAATAGGAATGGTTTTGGTTTGGGTCACATTCCACTGAGTCTTAATTTCTATTGACAAATCGACGTATTTAGCTATCTTTTCTGTGTGAGTTGTAGTGAGGTTATGTGCATTACAAATGGCTATATCTATAAGGAAAACTGTTTTTTTCTGTTTGTCTAAGAGTAGTAAGTCTGGTCTATTGTTGTATATAGTTTTATCTGTAATTATTGTTCTATCCCAGTATAATTTAAATGATGAATTTTCTAAAACTGCGTCTGGTCTGTATTTATAATAAGGTACTTTTTCTGTAATTAATTTAGTTTGAAATGCTAGTGATTGATGAATAATGGCTGCAACTTGATCATGACGGTGTTTGTAATCTGTCTGGGCTATTGCGCTGCATGCACCGGTGATGTGCTGGATGGTCTCTGAGGCGCTGTGACAGCGTCTGCAGGAGTCGGGATAGTTAGGTCTGCGGATTATGAACCTCTGATAATTGGCTGTATCAATAACCTGGTCTTGTATAGCTATCATAAATCCCTCCGTTTCAGGGAAGAGTTCCCCCCGCTGCAGCCACGCGTTCGACGCTTTAATGTCGACGTGAGGTTGCTGCAAGTCAAGGCGATGTCTTCCATGAAGTGATTTATTTTGCCACAGTGCTATTTTATCCCTATTGTTGACTATTTGTTCATTGTGTTGTATATCAGAAGAATGTAAATTAAGTGGAGTGTAACGTATATCTGACTGTGCTGATTTGATTTGATTTTAAAATTCTTTATTTAACATAATCTACAAATAGGTTTACAAAAGATCTTATTCATTTTGTATACACTTAGATATGCTTAGTATGAATATTAGACTAAACGTCTTTAAAACATATATTTTCCTGAATATGAACACAGTTGAGTTACCATACAAACCTAAAAAAAAACAAGTATATATTTAAACATGTAAACAATGGAATGTGCACGTCTTAGGATGGACTCGCATTATATTTGATAGGTATTATGTAAAACGTTGGTACCTACTTACTTACAAGTAATTGTACCTACTTACTAATAAAAAATAATAATAATAAAAAATGAATAAATAAAACTTTAGTTTTATAATAATTGTGTTGACAATGTGGGTAGACGAATGACAAAAATCAAGCGGCTCGAACGAAACCGCATCTTGTGAAAAGAGAGCTGACGTCACGATGCATCGAGGAAATAGTGATGCGGTAAGCGGTGACGATATTTTGTCGGGAGTGTCGATAATCTGATTTTGCCGATATTAGAGATTAAGGGATTTTTACTTTGTGGATTTTTTAAAAAGTAGAATTTTCTAGCTATCTTTAATATGTAATCTTTTAATAATGGAAATTTAATATGATTATGAAGTTTATTTAAATTTGTGCGGAAACGAGTATTGTAAGAGATTTTAAGGGCCTTGTTTTGGATAACCTGAAGTTTTTTATAGTTAGTATCAGATATACAGCACCAGGCTGGTGCCGCATAGGTTAGACATGGCCTCACGAGGGTAGAATAAATTCGCAGTTTAGTATGTGAACTAAGAGAGGACTTGCGATTTAAAATGGGTTTTAATGAATTAAGTGCTTTGGTACTCTTTGTTATGAGTGTCTCAGTGTTTTTATTCCAATTTAATCTATTATCAAGAATAACTCCTAAATATTTTACTGATAAACTCCAGGGAATATGGAAATTATTTATTTTGACCAAATTTTTAGGCAACGAACGTTTTGTTGTAAATAAAATTGATTCAGTTTTAGTTGAGTTAAGTTTTAATTTCCATGACGTGAAAAAATTGTTCAGAAGTTCCAAAGAGAGTTTTAGTCTGCCTATTATAATATTCACGTCTTGGTCGCTTGTATATGTAGCGGTGTCATCTGCGTAGATGGCGAGATGGCAGCGAGGTTGTTTCGGTATATCATTCAAATACAGGATAAATAGAAAAGGTCCAAGGATTGAGCCCTGTGGCACACCGGCTGGCATGATACATGGTGCAGAATGAGTTTTGTCTATATAAACAGAAAAAGTACGGTCTAATAAATAGTTTTGTATAAGTTTAACCAAGGGAAGGGGAACGTTGTTAGCAATAAGCTTGTGTAAGAGACCTTCATGCCAGACGGTGTCAAAGGCCTTTTCAATGTCCAAAAGAACCATGCCAGTAGAAACTCCTAGATTCAGATTATGAGTTATGTGCTCAGCTACTCTAGTTAATTGTTGAGTGGTGGAATGGGAGCTTCTAAAACCGAATTGCTCAGGGATAAGTAAATGATTTACAGTTTTAGCAAGACGAGACAAAATAACAGACTCAAGGAGCTTGCTGATGCTAGGTAATAAGCTTATAGGTCGGTAGCTGATTGGTATAGCTGGGTCTTTACCGGGTTTCTTGATGGCAATGACTTTGGCACTTTTTAGTGTTGCAGGGAAATAGTTTAGTCGTAAGCACCCATTAAAAATTTTGGTAATTTGAACTAACATTTTTTGAGGTAGATTTTTAAGTAATAAATTTCCTATTTCATCGATACCTGGGGCTTTATTTGGTTTCAATTTAGTCAAAAGTTTACGTATTTCCTTAGGTCGAACGAGTTGAACAGAATCTGGAGTTGTGCAATCATCCAGGAGTTTCATGGAACCCCTTACTGCTACCTCAGTATCTTCACCACTAATCCATTGAGTTGTCAAGTTCATGTTCTGTAGAAAAGTGATCGAAAGGAGTTCACACTGTTCGTCGACAGAAGCGGTGAATTCAGAACCAGATACTTTTAGTGGGGGAATGGACTGAGGCTGCTCATTGACTGATCTAACTACGCGCCATAAATCAGATGAAGGATTGTCAACTTTAGACAATTTGTTGTTCCATATTCTGTCGTTGAATGTTTGTATTTCACTTTTGATCATTTTTTGTAGTTTATACACTTTATTGAATAAGTCTTTTCTATAGATTTGTCGAGGTTCCTTTAGGGCTTGGTTTTTTATAGAATTTTTCATTTTAATATTATTAGTGCTACTGCTTGGTGTAGATGAGATTGTTGGGCTTTCTCTAAAAAGTACCTACGTAAATTACCTATTTGTTGATTGTGTAAATTTGCTATATCAATAAATCCACGGCCCCCTTCTTCTCTCGGCAGAGTCATTCTTTGCACGCAAGATCGCGGATGGTGCTTCCTGTGTCTGGTCAAGGTTGTGTTGATTAGGCGCTGTAGTTTTAGAAGATCGGTTTTGGACCAGTTTATTATGCCGAAAGAATAGGTTAGTATAGGGATCGCAAAACTATTTATGGCCTTTACTAAGTTACGGGATGTAAGTTGTGATTTCATCAAAATGTTAAGCCTGTGTTTGTACTTTGTGATGATCTGGTTCTTTGTATGTTTTTGGTCTATTTGGTGAGATTGTTCAAAGCCAAGGTATTTGTAGGTGTTATTCTGCATTAATGGTTCTATTGTTTGCTCGGGTGTTAGTCTATACGGATTGCTTTCTACATGTTGTCCTTTTCGAAGAGTGAAAGTTTTACATTTATCTATCCCGAATTTCATATTGATATCGTCTGAAAACATTTGTGTGAGGTCTGCAAGAGAATGAAGGCTAGGTACACTATTACTATAAAGTTTGATATCATCCATAAACATTAAATGGGTCAAATTTGAATCTGTAATATTTTCAGCAATACGTATTGGGAAACCACTGTTAGAAGAATTAAGAATATTGGACAGAGGATTTAAGGCAAGACAAAACCATAGGGGGCTTAAGGCATCCCCTTGGAATATTCCGCATTTTATTGGTATAGAGTCCGTTTGTATTGATCTGCCAAGTCTCAGAGTGGTGTGCCAATGCTTCATAGACTCTTTTAAAAACTCTATTATTAAGGGATGGATTTTATAATGTTCTAGAATATAAACTAACCAACTGTGGGGTACCGAATCAAAAGCTTTTTGGTAATCGACATACATACTACAAATATCATTCTTCATCTTTACATTGTGCCTCATGGCTACAGAATCTATTATCAGCTGCTCTTTGCACCCTTGACTAAATTTTCGGCACCCCTTTTGTTCCTCTGCCAGTAAATTGTTTTCAGTGACATGCTTATAAATGATCTGAGAAATGCAACCTGTTATTATTTTATAGATAGTCTGAAGGCAAGTGATTGGTCTATATTTAGCCGGGTTTGTGTAATCAGAATCTTTTGAAATCATGTATGTTAATCCTTGTGTTATGAAATGTGGAATAGTATGTGGGTCTTTAATGAAATTGTTAATATGGTGGTATAGTGATGGATGTAAATTAGTTAATTTTTTGTAGTAATAGTTGTGTATGTTGTCTGTACCAGGAGACTTCCAGTTATGTGTTTTTTTTAGTACACTAGCAAAAATATCTAATGGGATATAATCAAATAACATTTCAGGCAGGTTTTCCAATTTTAGTTTATCTGTATGGATCCAGTTGGCGTTCTGATTATGTTCTGTTGATTGGGACCAAATTTTTGACCAATATCTATGTAAATCATCTGCTGACGGGGTGGGATTGTTAGTTAGTGTTTCGGTTTGACTATTTTGCATGTTTGTAGTGTTAGATGTTAGTTCTCTGTAAAACTTTTTCTCATTACTCAAAAATTGTGTATTTTGACCCTTTCTATTGGTACAATTTAGATATCTGCGACGGCGACTTGTTGTTGCATTGAGTCTCTGTTTCAAACTATCCATAAATTGACTATCTGTTACATTAGGTTCTTCATAACTAGAATGTGTTATGTATTTGTGTTTTATTCGCTCTACGTGTGATATTAATCTTATGTTTCTATTTCCGTTTATGTAGTGTGTTAATCTAGCTATTTCTTTCCTTAATATCTCTATTTTAATATCTAACCGCTTCTGCCAGTTTGGTCTCTTATCTGTTGTGTTGTTAGGTTGTATTGTGGTTTCTGTTTGACTATAGTCTTTAATCTTAGAACCGTTGCAGGTAGCTGCAGTGTAAGCTGCACAGTAAACGAGCGTATGGGTTTTGTCAAAATCATCATTATTGGGTTCGTATTTAGGTATAACTGAATTATTTAAAAATGAAATTATGTGAGCAAATTTTTTAGAGGTTTTTTGTTTGGGTATGTAGGGTCTTTGTGTTGGATTTGTATGAATATATTTATTGTAGGTATCTTCAAATGTTTTTGTTATTTTACTATCAAGGGTGTCATCAATGAATTGAGGGTTTGAATCAAGTCCTTCGTTTTGTGTTCCTATTGGTATTTGCGCATTATTTAATGTATTATTTGTGTCTATTTCGCTACTTTCTGTTCTAAATAAAATGGTTTCTATTGAGTTTGGAGTTGTATTTGAATTAAGTGAAGATGAATTATTGTCGATCCTATCATCTGGATATTGTATGTTTAAACTTTCTCTAACTTCTTGCTTTATTTCTTCTAATCTATCTTGTGAGATGAGTTTATTATTAATGATGACCCTACGTTGATCGGAAATACGCTGTTCAGAAACATGTGAAATTATCGGAAATTGTTGTGTAATTATGGTATGTAAAGGTTTACGGTATGCCGTTCTATTGGTTTCAATGTGTGTTAATTTATAGTATTCCCTAATGATTGCCTCGTTAATGTCATCGGTCCATCTTAGACGAGAACCAGTTGATGGTTGGGTTAAAGTTACACTGTTTTGATCTGTACTAGTTTGTAGGCTAACTCGGACCTCATTTTTTATGAACTCGAGTGTGGCTGTTGGAAGCAATTTATTTCTTATAATGGCTCGTTTTTGATCACCTATACGTTGTTTGGAAACTTTAATTTCAGGGAATTGTTCGGTAAATTTTGTGTAAAGTGGGTCTAAATAGCCGCGAATTTTAGTATCAAGTTCGGTGATATATAAATAATTGCGCCAGATGAACTCATTCATCTCTTTCGTCCATCTCAATCGCGCGCGAGTTTGGCCAGTAGTGGGCGCAGGGTTGGTGGCTTCTGCCTCCTGCGCAACATCCACGGCTGCAGAGTTTGTAGAGTATGGTGATGAAATAGGGGAAACATGTTCAGAATTAAGATAAGAGGGAGGAGAAGAAGGAATGGAAGAAAAAAGAGATTTAGTAGATGATGGGGATGAAGGTGATGGTCGGCTGTCACATTGTTCGGGTGACCCGGTAGGAGCCCGCCGTCTCAACTCTCTACCACCGATGGTCTGCATGCTGGAACGCCCAGCATCGGCTCCAGGCGTGCCCCGGCGATCGCCCCCGGGAAGCGGTCCTTTACTTACTTTTCTACTTCTTAGCTCCATGACGATGGGTTTGCCATATCCCCGTTGGTCACCCGCTAAGTTATTTCGTTTGCAGGTGTCCGCCACTCACGTAAGCATAGGTGTTCAGCTCGGACGTGAGGTTGGACTTGTGAGTGGCTTATTATTATTATTATTATTTTAACTTAATATAAAAAAAAATAAAAAAAAAAAAAAATTATTATTATTATTATTTTAACTTAATATCAAAAAAACACCCTAATTTTCAATCGAAAATTCTCACGTCAAAATATCAGCTTTTTTTAAAAAGTTGGTATGCTTTCTGTTCGTTGAAATCTCTACTTTCTGACGTTGTTGACAACGGATATACTACTTATATACTTTTCTTTTGTAAATATGTACTTATAATACACTAGCAGCGCTCCGCGGTTTCACCCGCATAACTCCCGATCCCGTGGGAATATCAAAATAAAAAGTAGTCTATAGCCTTCCTCGATAAATGGACTATCCAACACAAAAAGTTTTTTTCAATTCGAACCAGTAGTTCCTGAGATTAGCACAAACAAACTCTTCAGCTTTATAATATTAGGATAGATAGAAACAACCCCACAGACAAATATCTAAGCATAAATACATGTCTGAGGCGGGAATCGAACCCTGTGTTTGGCAGTCCGGCATGGTGACCATTGTGCCAACTGGGTGGTCATAGACGATATTTGTTACAGAATCACGAGCGGCGTCATCGCGGCGAAAAGCCCTACATCTGTGAGAGTTGCGGTGCCAAGTACCATTCACAGAACCAGCTGATACAGCATAGATACACGCATAATGCTAATAAAGACTTCAAGGTAAATATTTACATTGGTTGTTGAAGAAGGATGAGAGATACTTACTTACTACTTATATATATTCAGTAAATTATGTTGAATTGTACAATATATTGAGCAAATTGTGGTAAATTGTACAATATATTTAGCAAATTGTGGTAAATTGTACAATAATATATTCAGTAAATTATGTTGAATTGTACAATATATTGAGCAAATTGTGGTAAATTGTACAATATATTGAGCAAATTGTGGTAAATTGTACAATAATATATTCAGTAAATTATGTTGAATTGTACAATATATTGAGCAAATTGTGGTAAATTATACAACACTAGCTGCGCCCCGCGGTTTCACCCGCGTAAATCCCGATCCCGTGGAAATATCGGGATAAAAAGAATGAATGTCATTTATCATTCGATCATAAAGTACCCTATGTTACTGTCAATGAATCAATGTATCCTCATACCAAGTTTTATCTAAATCGGTCCAGTAGTTTCGGAACCTATAAATTAAAAATATATATTTACTCTTTATAATATTAGGATAGATTATATTAAATAAAATATAGTAATGTTTACAATACATTTAGTAAATCACATTAATTTGTTTAATTTATGTATAAGTCAAATTTCTTTATTTCTTTCGATACTTATGTTTAAAAATACAATGATCACTTGAAATCGTCTTAAAGAACTAAGTTAGGATGTGTGCCTTCATTATTTATATGTATATTTTCATTATTTCCAGTGCGACCAATGCCCGTCGAGTTTCAAAACGACCGTCCACCTGTCTGTACACAAGAACACAACGCACAGCACTGTACCTATGTGCTGTAGTATATGTACGCGGCACTTCAGGTGCAGGCATTATTTACTCAAACATATGAGAAATGTACATAGGATTACTGGTGTTGTTGCTTTGGATAAGAAGAATTGAAACTGCAGTTGTTTTGGTGTCTGTATTTAAATTTATACTAGCGACCCGCTACGCACGGCTATATTATGCATGTATTAGACATATAAACCTTACTCTTGAATCTCTCTATCTATTAAAAATACCGCAACAAAATCCGTTGCGTAGTTTTTAAATCTTAGCATACATAGGGACAGACAGCGAAAGGTTCTTTGTTTTATACTATGTAATGAAGAATCAAATAAAAAAATGTACAGTATATTGAGTAAATTGTGGTGATTTGTACACTACATTGAGTAAAATATGGCAAATTGTACAATTTTTTCAATAAATTATTGTAAATTGTAGGCACCATTTATATGGTAATGGTATGGCATATGAGAAATGTACAGTCACATTACCAATTAGCTGAACCCCACGTGACCTAGAGCTCACTCGCAAATCTGTAAGGTTGTATAGTAATGTTACCTAATTATGTTTTTTAAACAATATACACTGTACAATACAATATACAATTTATAAAAAATAACAAAATAGATAAATACTATATTTTTTACAGATATGCGAATGAGCTCTGGGTCACGTGGGGTTCAGCTAATTGGTAATGTGACTGTACATAGAATAACTGGTGTAGTTGCTTTAAAATAATATTTATGCAGAAACACCGGCTAAGTGCGAGTCGGACTCGCGCACGATGGGTTCCGACCATGTTGTATAAATAAATAAATATTGCAGGACATTCCACACATCGCCATCTAGCCCCAAGCTAAGTATCTAGACTTGTGTTATGGGTGCTAGACAACGGATATACTACTTATATACTTTTGAAACCCCTACTTAAAAATTTTTTGTTTGCAACAGAAATACTTACATAATTTGTGAAAATTTCAACTGTCTAGCTATCACGGTTCATGAGATACAGCCTGGTGACAAACAGACAGTGGAGGCTTAGTAATAGGGTCTCGATTTTAACCCTTTGGGTACGGAACCCAAAAAAAGGCGTTTTTTAGAACAAAAAATCCACCAAACTTTAAAGAAAGTTTGGAAAATATAGTCTTAAGAATTAATAACTTATTATAACACTTATATAAAAGTAACTAAGTTAACCTTATCTAATTTAATGTATGCTTATCGAAATATGATAGTTAAACTATATATTTATGATGGAAGAAAGATAGAAGAAGATAAAGAAAGATTGAGATAGTCAGATAAATTGAAACTGTAGTTATCTTGGTGTTTTTTTCTTCTAATTAATCGTATAAAATAGTATGGTAAATTGTACAATATATTGAGTAAATTGTGGTATATTACACAATATATTGAGTAGCAGCTTTCTTGTTCTAATCTATGCAAATTAAAGGTAAAAATAGTCAAATTGTGCAATATATTGAGTACATTATGTTTAATTGTACAATGTATTGAGTAAATTGTGATAAATTGCACAATATATTGAGTAAATTGTGGTAAATTATATAATATATTGAGTAGCAACTTTCTTGGTGTCTTTTTTCTAATCTATGCGAAGTAAAGGTAAAAAATAATAAAATTGTTTACAATATATTGAATAAATTATATTGTACAATATATTGAGTAAATTGTGGTAAATTACATAATAATTGCGTAGCAGCTTTCTTGGTGTCTTTTTTCTCATCATCCGAGCGATGTTCCCGGTTGCATCCCTCTCAGGAGCCCGGGGTCCGCTTTCCTACTTTTACGCCTCCACTTCGCACGATCTTCGGCATCCTGGTTAGTAAGGCCATTTGCACGCATATCACCCTTTACGACGTCAAGCCAGCACTTCTTAGGTCTACCCAGTCTGCCACGGCCCGGCGGAGGCGCCATGGCAAGACATTTGTTCCCCACGTAACTAGCCGGTTTTCGCAAGACGTGACCGTACCAGCGTAGGCGACATTCTTGCAATTTATCTGCAATGTCTCGGACATGAAGGCTGCCCCGGATGCGGGAGTTCCTGACGCGATCCTTTCGCGTCACTCCACACATCCAGCGCAACATCTTCATCTCCGTGACACGCAGCTCCTGCTTATGTCGCTCAAGTACCGGCCACGCCTCACTACCATACAAAAGGACAGGTCTAATGATGGTTTTATAGACCTGTCCCTTTAGTTTAACCGGCATTTTGGGGTCGCAAATGACACCAGTCACCTCACGCCACTTGGCCCAAGCCGCTGAAATGCGTGACTTGACGTCGCAATCGATGTCGCCGGACGCGTGAAGCACAGATCCCAAGTACTTAAACTGGTCTGTCCGCTCGACCATATGACCGTCTACGCAGACAGGTGTGGGATCTGTGGTATTGCAAGCCAAGTACTCTGTCTTCGCCACATTCAGTTGCAAACCGCCGTTCTCAAGCGACTCCTTCCACGTGTGTACACGTTGGACCAGCCGCCCCTTATCCGAATCCGCCAGCGCAATATCGTCAGCGTACATGAGCAGCCATGGAGGCTGCTCGTGTGCATCCCTGATGGCAACGGACAGTGCATCCAATATTACGCTGAACAGGAACGGGCTTAGGACGGAACCCTGGTGAACTCCAACGGTAACAGGGAAGGGCTTAGTGTCGCCAACAGCAGTTCGCACCACAGAATCAGAATTTCGGTACATATCTCTGATGATTTCAACATAAGCTTCCGGAACCCCTTTGGACCGCAGCGCCCACCAGATCATCATGCGAGGAACACTATCTTGGTGTCTTTTTTCTAATCTATGTTAATTAAATGATTGAGTAAATTATGGTAAATTGTACAATATTGAGTAAATTGTGGTAAATTATACAATATATTGAGTAGCAGTAGCAGCTTTCTTGGTGTCTTTTTTCTAATCTATGCGAATTAAATACACTATATTGAGTAAATTATGGTAAATTATATAATATATTGAGTAGCAGCTTTCTTGGTGTCATTTTTCTAACCTATGCGTTATTTTAGGTAAAAATAATAGATATGCTATATTAAAAGTAAAAAATAAAATTGTACATTAGATTGAATAAAATATAAATTAAATAATATGTTGAGTAATGATTTGATTTGAAAGTAAATCTTAATATATATAAATCTCGTGTCACAATGTTTGTCCTCGATGGACTCCTAAACCACTTAACCGATTATAATAAAATTCGCACACCATGTGCAGTTCGATCCAACTTGAGAGATAGGATAGCTTACATCTTAATTTTTCCCGATATTCCCACGGGATCGGGAGTTACGCGGGTGAAACCGCGGAGCGCAGCTAGTAGTAAAATGTATTGAGTAGCAGCTTTCTTGGTGTCTTTTTTCTAATGTTCTTAATTCTAATTAGATTCGAATTAAAGGTAAAAAACATACATACATAGCTACATTGCAAGTTAAATAAATGCTTTTAAAAATAATAAATTGTCTACAATGTTAAAAAAATGATGGTAAATTGTATAATGTATTCGGTAAAATTATGGTAAATAAAAATAATTAATCCGACAGTTTTTTTATTTATTTGCTCCCTCTTCGCGGTCAAACGACTGGGCCGATTTAAATAAAGCTTGGTATAGTGATAGTTAAGGAGATGGAGAGGGACATAGGATACTTTAGATCCCGAGATTTCAACGGGATCGCCCACGTGGGCAGAAACTACATACTTGTACTTGTATACGGGCTGTTATCCGCAAATAAATCCTTTTTGCGTGAAGATGGAGTAGGCTTGCCCAGCACCTACTGCCCTCTCAGCTTAGTCGACCATGTCCAGAGGAGAGAACTTGTCAATACTTCTGGAGCCAACTAAGCCATCACGATGTTTTCCTTCACCGTAAGAGCAATGTCAATTGGCGCAAATAAATTTTTCCTAAGGAAAATCCATCGGTGCACGGCCGTCGCCCGGCCGGGATTTGAACCTATGAGCTTCGGAATGGAAGTCGAGGTATCTACCACTAAGCCAACACCATTCTCAGACACTACATAAAAAATGGTCTGTAAAGTCTGTTTACGGACGATAATTTTATGTGATAACGTCTTATGAAAACGATGAAAAATTGAGTTTTGTTCTTCTTTGATAAGTCTTAGGTAGGTACTTATAAAAAATAAATAAAAAAAATATATATATTTCAGGACATATTACACATCGCCATCCAGCCCCAAGCTAAGCAACTTAATGCTTGTATTATGGGTGCCAGATAACGGATAAACTACTTATATACTTTTTTTTTTTTTTTTTTTGTTAATATATACATATTATACATATAGGAAACACCCAGAACCAGAAACAAGAATTTATGGTCAGCATAAATACTTGTTCCCGGCGGGAATGGAACCCGCAACCTTTCTGCGTCGCAGTCGGGTGTTCGCCCGACGCGCCACAGAGGTAAAAATAATAATAAAAATAAAAATTAAATTTTAAAATTATAATTAGGAATTATAAAAATAATAATATAATCTATGTTTTTATTTTAAATTCTTATTTGTGTAATTTAATTTTAATATTTTGAAATAATAAACAGATTAGTAAGTATAAGTAAAAGCTCTTAATTAAGGGTTTGTTAAGTTATCTAATAAAACGACATTTTACAGATAAAACTAATGTTAATTCTTACATTTGATTCATCAATTATTAGCTGAGTTGGGTTTGTTTTCCTTGTCCTGCGTTGATGGCCAGCCGGGGACTGCAGTTGACTGTATCAGAGACCATAGCGCTTCCACGTCTGTGGCTGGCAGCTCGAACGGTTGGAGTAGCTTGCGGGGGTTGGATTTTATATCTGTTTGATTTGGGTTAGGGAAGTTTATTGTTTGTGCTCGATAGTTGTAACAATATAAATAAAAAATGGAGGCGAGTACTTATGTACGCGCGTGAGAAGTTATACATCCGTATGTCTGTCCGGTCCGTCTGATATTTATTTTGCGGGCAGCTTAAACCTGTTTTACTTTTGGGTTGCGCAGCTTCAACGGATGACTTTTCTGTAACAGAAGCGCACGCATCTTAAAATTCCGACATTTATAATTTTTTCATATCGTGCATAATAATATAGGTAGGTACCTACAGCTTTTTCCTTTGATTTTTTTTTCTGTTTGTTTCCAGAAATTGACCCTATTGATTCGTGCAAAAATATAGGATGATTGTTTATGGAAATTAACAGGGTTCGATTCTTGGCTAGGGTACCTTGACTTTTTCAAAAATCTAATGATACCGTTTAAGTTTTTGTCAAAATCGGGCACGCAACTTTCAGCGTTTTCCTGGTCCTTGTAAAAAATTCACTTCTACAAAATTCGCGTCTTCTACCGGAGTGGACCTCTTCGGTACCTATTCCTTAAATAAATAATAATAAATAAATAAATATTGCAGGACACTCCACACATCGCCATGTAGCCCCAAGCTAAGTAACTACACTTGTGTTATGGGTGCTAGACAACTGATATACTACTTATATACTTTTCTTTTGTAAATATATACGTATAATACATAGTAACAACCAGACCACAGACAAATATCTAAGCATAAATACATGTCTGAGGCGGGAATCGAACCCGCAACCCTGTGTTTGGTAGACCGGCATGGTGACCATTGTGCCAACTGGGTTGTCAAATTTAAAAAGGATACATCCCTTAGCGACGCCCGGGGGTGCAGTGAAGTCCCAACGGACACCTGTCAGCTCCTTAGCCACTTGGTAATGTTCTCTGAAAGTGATAAGCAAACTTAGTAGCGGATTTGATTCTTGGCCATGCATCAATGGTTTAGTTTAATAAAATAAATATATATTTATTTCAGATCATAGATCCATAGTAAACCTTAAAAACGAATATTAGTAAACCTATATCTAGTCACCAGGGAAGTGCACTTCTTGCGAATCATCACTACATAGTATAAAATAAAGTCACTTTTCGCCGTCCCTATGTCCCTATTTCCCTTTGTATGCTTATATCTTTAAAACTACGCAACGGATTTTGATACGGTTTTTTTTTAATAGATAAAGTGATTCAAGAGGAAGGTTTACATGTATAATACATGCATAATATAGCCGTGCGAAGCCGGGACGGGTCGCTAGTTGTAGTAATATTTTGTAGTAGGTATACATTTCACACATCGCCATCTAGCCCCAAGCTAAGCAATTAAGTTGTGCCTAGCTAATGGATAAAAAGAAAGTTTTTTTTGTTTGGCTCCAAATTCCGAAACTACTGGACCAATTTTGATGAACCTTGGTATGAGGATACAGTGATTCCTTGAGAATAAGGGTGTATAATAACATACAGGTGAAACCGCTGGACACTGCTAGTACTTAATCAACTTGTACTTGTTTTCGGCTGTTTCCTGCAACTAGATCTCTGTGGTTGGGTCCCTTTTGCACCCATACTCTCTCATCGACGACCCAGTTGGCACAATGGTCACCATGCCGGACTGCCAAACACAGGGTTGCGGGTTCGATTCCCGCCCCAGACAAGTATTTATGATTAGATATTTGTCTGTGGTCTGGTTGTTGCCATGTATTATAAGTATATATTGACGAAAAGAAAAGTATAAGTAATATATGAGTTGTCTAGCACCCATAACACAAGTGTAGTTACTTAGCTTGGGGCTAGATGGCGTTGTGTGGAATTTCCTGCAATATTTATTTATTTATAGCTTAGTCGACTATGTCCAGATGAAAGAATTTGTCAATAATCTAGAGAGAACTAACAAAATTTGCCGAAAAAGCAGGCAACATTTTCATAGTTACAAAAAAATATGCAAACACATGTGTGATTCGCCTCGCATTTAGTAGCTCCACTGTTAACGTGTTAATTAAACTTACTTTGCATTATCCAGCCTCTGTTGATCGTTCTCAGATATAGTTAGATGAGTCTCTAATGTGGCACAAACACGGTCCAACTCCGTTCCACGATGTTCAAACTCTGCTAGGCGTTCTGTTAACTCTTTCTGTAATGTTTATATTGCAGGGTATTGTAGATAGCGCCATCTAGTTCCCAAGCTAAGCAACTAGGCTTGTGTTATGGTAGCTAGACAATGGATACAATATTTTTACTTTTTACTAGCCTTTTGGGCAATCTTCCTAGGGACCACTTGGACTTTTAATCTATACTAATATTATAAATCTGAAGAGTTTGTTTGTTTGTTTGTTTGAACGCTCTAATCTCAGGAACTGCTGGTTCGAATTGAAAAATTCTTTTTGTGTTGGATAGTCCATTTATCGAGGAAGGTTATAGGCTACTTTTTATCCCGATATTCCCACGGGATCGGGAGTTACGCGGGTGAAACCGCGGAGCGCAGCTAGTCTATACTAATATTAAAAAGCTGAAGAGTTGGTTTGTTTGAATGTACTTATCTCAGGAAGTACAGGTTCGAATTGATAAATTCTTTTTGTGTTGTATAGTCCATTTATCGAGGAAGGCTATAGGCTACTTTTTATTTTGATATTCCCACGGGATCGGGACTTACGCGGGTGAAAACGCGGGGCGCAGCTAGTTTTCTATAAATGTAAGTAGGTAGCTTATTTCATTTATTTAATTGTCATTTTAAAGTCAGAAGACAATAAATAGAATACCTACTTATATACATATCTACTTTTCTTATGTAAATATATAAGTACAGAAATACTGCAACAAATATTTTTTGTGGCAGGAATTAAACCAGGCTATCTTGCAAAATAGGTGGTCAAGTTTCTCTATTTATTTCTTTGTTTCCTCTTTACGGTCAAACTGGACTGAAATATATTTTTGGTTTAAAATCTGTATAGTGGTAGTTTGACAGATGAAGAAAAACGCTACTTTTTATCCTAATATTCCTACGGAACCAGGACATACGTGGTTGAAACCGGGGGACGCAATTTGTAAATAAGTAATAAAAAAGGCAAATTGTGTGTATGTTTGTTATTACTTTTTCATACAAAAGCTACTAGACCGATTGTGATCAAACTTTGTACAGAGATAGATGGGACCTTGGAGAAGGACATAGGCTACTTTTTATCATAATATTCACAAGGGATCGGGACTTATACAGTATGTAGCAAAGTTAGTAATATTTTTGAATGTTACTTACTGTTATGTTTTACACTCACATTTAATTTTATTTCTTGTTGTAATTTGGTTTCTAATTCGGTCTTTTCTTTGCAGGCTTTTAGCTGTTGCTGTTCTTTTTCGATTTTATCTGTAAAACGCACAATAAAAATAAATACAAAGCAGACAGTGAATTTAAATGGTAAGTAGGTACCTAGTTTTGATCTGAAATAAAGGTACCGTCTAGTCTTTTTTTGAAGGCTTCTATTTCTCCTACGCATTCTAAATACCACGATTCGTTTTCCATTTTTATTCAGCAAATAATCGAAAATTCTAATTGAAAATACCAAAATAATCACAAACGAACAAAATTCAAATTCAAAACAAAATAAATGTGCCACAGAGTAAAAAACTTCTAAAGAGCCAGTGTTTCTCAACCTTTTTCGTAGAGTAAAAATAATCGACTAAAATGGAAAACAAATAATCGAAATCGTTTCGATAGAAAAATCATGTATCCGAACGCAAATTAGTACACAAATCGACAGCAGCGCTTCTACGGAATTTCGAAGAACTAAATTAATCGCCATTTTTGTGATGGCGGCTGATATTTATAGATCGTAGGGGTGTTGTTTTTCATCAAATAAATGTGTTGAAAATGGAGGAAACTAAAGTAATTTACTACATAGACGATGAGGAGACTCCGTACTTAGTAAAAATCCCCATATCTCCCGAGAAAGTGACGTTGTTAGACTTTAAAAATCAACTAAACAGGCCGAACTATAAATTCTTTTTCAAGTCCATGGACGATGACTTCGGTGTTGTGAAGGAAGAAATAGTTGATGATAATGCTCACTTACCTTGCTTCAACGGCCGCGTGGTCTCGTGGCTGGTTTCCGCTGAAGGCTCGAACCCTTCGGACGGCGCGTCTCAATGCACAGACAGCAACCCAGGAAAAGCCAAGCAGTCAGCCCCTGGTGCTCCGCCCGCGCCTCTAACAAGGGACACTTGCACGGACACAGACAGCACAATAAGCTCCCGACCGGGCCACAGAGCTTCCTGTGACAAATACAAATACAGAGGCCTCAGAATCAACGGGCATTCCAAATACGGAAACCATGGCTTAGAATACGAAACAGCGTCAGTTCTAAGTTCTGATCTCGATTCCACAAGCTTATTCGACAGCCAATCAGAGATTACAACGACTACAGGCCGTCATACGAACGCGTCCGTCGACAGAGCCCTAACAGAATGCAGCAGTGTATCTCACCTACAAGTCAGTTCACGAAAACGACCTCAAAGACGTCGGAAACGACCCCAAGTTATGTCGCGTACATCATCCTACTCATCAATAACTGACTCTACGATGAGCATGCATATTATAACAGTAACACTGAATATGGATACGGTGAATTTCCTTGGGATATCGATAGTGGGGCAGTCAAATAAAGGTGGAGATGGTGGGATATATGTCGGTAGCATTATGAAGGGTGGTGCTGTGGCTTTGGACGGCAGGATAGAGCCTGGAGACATGATATTACAGGTTAGTTCTCTTACTATGCTTTATTGGTTTCTGCCCTGAATGAATTCACAAATATAGCCATGTTAGTATAAGGAAACAATTAAATTAGAATAATGTAATTATTAAATGTATTTAGCTAATAGGTATTAGGATAATAAGCGTCACTATCACATTGGGTTGTTTGGCCCTGTAATAATAGTTATAAGTTGGAATAAAAAAATAGAATATAATGATTCGGAACTCTTCATGCCCAAGCCAGACTCGCACTTGGCCGGTTTTTGTGTTTAGGCTCGTACAATGCATTCATTGGTTTTGATTAAAATAACAAGTCTTCAATCATATTTAGACAATTCACTAAATTATGATCATGAATACTTCCATATGGATGATCAATCAATGTCATATTCCATATTGAATGAACCAGCAACACTATCCAAATTGTATGTTTTATGGTTATAACCAATTTCAAAATTACTAGTTTTAGCTTCGGGTGACCAAAGGGCTGGCTCGTACCTCGGACAACGGATAAGCATTGCCGACCCAGTTGGCACAATGGTCACCATGCCGGACTGCCAATCACAGGGTTGTGGGTTCGATTCCCGCCTCAGACATGTATTTATGCTTAGATATTTGTCTGTGGTCTGGTTGATTCTATGTATTATATATATTTACAAAAGAAAAGTATATATGTAGTGTATCCGTTGTCTAGCACCCATAACACAAGTGTAGTTACTTTGCTTGGGGCTAGATGGCGATGTGTGGTATGTCCTGCAATATTTATTTATTTATCCAACGAACACAGCCAGCCTTTTGAGCACACTTCCTAGGGATGTTATGAACTTTTAATCTTCTATAATATAATAATTAATTTCTGAATGTGATGCTTAGCGCAAATCTCGAGAACAGCTGAACCGATTTCGCTAATTCTTTTTTTGATGTGTTCGTTATTGTCAGGAGAAGGTTCGTATGAAAGAAAAAAGTTAAGAAAATTGTGTAGAAAATTATTAAGCGGATGAAACAGCGAGGCGCAGCTAGTTTTTAGCTAGGATGTTTAATTTAATATTGATTATTGTAGGATAGAATATAATTTAAGTTTATAACTACTGCTTATTCTGTGTTTGTTTTTGATCCAATAATACCAATTTATCTTAACTTCACTACATAGTATAAAACAAAGTCGCTTTTTCTGTCCCTATTTCCCTTTGAACGCTTAGATCTTTAAAACTACGCAACGGATTTTGATGCGGTTTTTTTTAATAGATAGAGTGATTCAAGAGGAAGGTTTATATGTATAATACATGCATAATATAGCCGTGCGAAGCCGGAGCGGGTCGCTAGTAATATTATAAAGAGGAAAGTTGTCTTTGTTTGCTTACATTGAATAGTCTCCGAAACTACTGGACAGATTTAGATGAAACTTGGTATGAGGATACATTGATTCAATGACAGTAACATAGGGTACTTTTTATCCCAATAATCCCACTATATTATATTATGTGGGTATGAGTACAAAAATTTAAATAATTTTGACATCATAGTACTCTACTTGTACTTGTATACGGGCTGTTTTCCGCAATTAGACCCTTTATAATTGGGTCCTTTTTGCGTGAGGAGTAGGCTTGCCCGGCACCTACTACCCTCTCAGCTTAATTGATCATGTCCTGAGGAGAGAACTTGTCAATACTTCTGGAGTCAACTAAGCCGTGGGTTTCATCATGATGTTTTCGTTCACCGAAAAGCAATGTCAATTAGCGCACATAAATTTTTCTTAACAAAAATCTATTAGTGCACGGCCGGCTGGGATTTGAACCCACGACCTTTAGAATGCCGACGTGACGACCCAGTTGGCGCAATGGTCACCATGTCGGACTGCCAAACACAGGGTTGCGGGTTCGATTCCCGCCTCAGACAAGTATTTATGCTTAGATATTTGTCTCTGGTCTGGTTGTTTCTATGTATTATAAGTATATATTTACAAAAGAAAAGTATATAAGTAGTATATGAGTTGTCTAGCACCCATAACACAAGTCTAGTTACTTAGCTTGGGGCTAGATGGCGATGTGTGGAATGTCCTGTAATATTTATTTATTTTATTTATTTAATGCAAGTCGAGGTATCTACCACTAACCCAACACCGATCCTTCAATCACAGTATTCTATTTAATGTGAAAAAATGATTGATTAGATATTTTTTTGTTAGGCCATCTTACAAAACCTCTATAAAATTAGCAAGATAACTATGCCAGCCTCCATAATGACAATGTTGCAACTCTTTTCTAGGAAATATCACTACATAGTATAAAACAAAGTCGCTTTCTCTGTCCCTATATCCCTATGTATGCTTAAATCTTTAAAACTACGCAACGGATTTTGATGTGGTTTTTTTAATAGATAGAGTGATTCAAGATGAAGGTTTAAATGTATAATACATGCATAATATAGCCGTGCGAAGCCTAATTTAAACTAATACATAAAAAACAACAAGTGCCAGTCGGACTCGCGCACGATGATTTTCATACAATTATATTATGTTTTTAGTGTTTGTTGTTATAGCGGCAACAGAAATACATCATCTGTGAAAATTTCAACTGTCTAGCTATCATGGTACATGATATACAGCCTGGTGACAGACAGTGGAGGCTTAATAATATGGTCCCGTTTTCAGGCTTTGGGTATGGAACCCTACCATGTCATTCTCACCTATGCTAGTTATTTTACTAAGCCAATTCTCTAACATTTCCAGGTGAACGATGTAAACTTTGAAGACATGACAAACGATGAAGCTGTCCGAGTCCTCAGGGAAGTTGTACAGAAACCAGGACCCATTAAGCTGGTGGTGGCCAAGTGTTGGGATCCAAACCCTAAGGGATACTTCACTATACCACGGACTGAACCTGTCAGACCTATAGACCCTGGTAAGTTGAGATCGGAGGATGAGGCGACAGTCGGCCCTTTCTGGCCCAGAGTGGCTAGAGATAGGACACGCTGGAAGGAGTTGAAGGAGGCCTATGCCAAAAGGCACACCGAACCTAGAGAGTTTTTTAGACCCTGGTAAGTTGAGATGGGAGGATGAGGCGACAGTCGGCCCTTTCTGGCCCAGAGTGGCTAGAGATAGGACACATTGGAAGGAGTTGAAGGAGGCCTATGCCAAAAGGCACACCGAACTTAGAGAGTTTTTTAGACCCTGGTAAGTTGAGATGGGAGGACGAGGCGACAGTCGGCCCTTTCTGGCCCAGAGTGGCTAGAGATAGGACACATTGGAAGGAGTTGAAGGAGGCCTATGCCAAAAGGCACACCGAACTTAGAGAGTTTTTTAGACCCTGGTAGAAGTTGAGATGGGAGGACGAGGCGACAGTCGGCCCTTTCTGGCCCAGAGTGGCTAGAGATATGACACATTGGAAGGAGTTGAAGGAGGCCTATGCCAAAAGGCACACCAAACTTAGAGAGTTTTTTAGATCCTGGTAAGTTGAGATGGGAGGACGAGGCGACAGTCGGCCCTTTCTGGCCCAGAGTGGCTAGAGATAGGACACATTGGAAGGAGTTGAAGGAGGCCTATGCCAAAAGGCACACCGAACTTAGAGATTTTCTATAACAAATTAGCTTGTTAAGACATCAATAATTGTACAACCTAAGTTGGGAATAAAAGGCTTAAGTATATTATATTACTAGCTTTTGCCGTCCGCGTAGAAAATGGACCAAGAAATCGCGTTGTCCCATACAAACTTTGCCCCCCCTTTTCACCCCCTTAGGGGTAGATTTTCAGAAAATCCTTTCTTATCGGATGCCTACGTCATACAAATAACACACCCTCCAAGTTTCAGGTCTCTACGATCAGCGGTTTAGGCTGTGCATTGATCCGTCAGTCAGTCATTCAGGACAAAGCATTTTATATGTATTAGTAGGTACATTGCGATACAAGTGTGGAAAATTGATCTTTGCATAGAGGCGGTTTAACACACGCGAGCGGCACGCGAGTGCGTTTACAAAGCCGAGATACAAAGATCAATTCCACACGCGTATCGTACGACGTTTTTTATCACAGTTGCTAAAAAAAGAAAATACTTAAACAAAAAAAGAAAATAATAAATAACAACATATTTGTGATAAGTCAATGTTTACTATTTTTTTTAGGCAATATTTTTTGTTAATTATACTCCCGAAAGGCCAGGCAAAAGACTTTTAACCTGTACAGCATCGTCTGACATACAATATTTTTTAGGGTTTTTTCCGTTTGTTTTTGCGTCGGGAGTTAAAACAGAATACAATGGTACGGAAAAAAATATATTTAAGTAAAAAAAAAAAAAAATCTCAATTTTTAATCGTTTTCTAAGACATATCACGTAAAATTTTCGTTCATAAACCGACTTTAGAGACAACTATTTTTGCTAGCTTAAAACACTTTGTCAAAACATCAAAACAGTATCATTCATCATCATCCGAGTGATGTTCCCGGTTGCATCCCTCTCGGGAGCCCGGGGTCCGCTTTCTTACTTTTACGCCTCCACTTCGCACGATCTTCGGCATTCTGGGTTGTAAGGCCATTTGCACGCATATCACCCTTTACGACGTCAAGCCAGCACTTCTTGGGTCTACCCACCTCATCAAAACCTCCCCATCCACCTCCCAAACATCAAAACAGTATAACTTAGATAAATTAAGAATGTTTCATCTACCTAACAGGTAATTAGCAGTAAGATACGTATTTAACTTATCGGGATATTAATATGTACATTTTCCCCTTTCAGGTGCATGGGTAGCTCACACACAAGCTCTGAGAGAGGCGTATCCCCCGCCTCCGCCGTCACTCTCAGCCCTACCAGTGTCAAGTGTGTCAGAACGGGCCTCCGAAGCGAGCACAGCACAAGCCGGAGACCCTCAGCTCTCTGTTAACATGGATATGGCAGTCGTTGTTAGGCATATGTTGAGACCTGATTCCGGTAAGCTTACATTTATGGTACTGTCAGCAGCATAATTACAGAGTTCTAAAACTAGTATTGGAACGGTTTTATTGTAATAATTTTTGTTTGGAAATGCCGCCACTCACGACGCTGTTAAAACATCTTTCGAAGATGATGAAGGCCAATGATGATGATGATGATAAGATCATCACTACATAGTATAAAACAAAGTCGCTTTCTCTGTCCCTATATCCCTTTGTATGCTTAAATATTTAAAACTACGCAACGGATTTTGATGCGGTTTTTTTTAATAGATAGAATGATTCAAGAGGAAGGTTTATATGTATAATACATGCATAATATAGCCGTGCGAAGCCGGGGGCGGGTCGCTAGTGAGTTATAGAAGACTTTAAACTTCAACTAAAGTAGGTGCCTAGAATCTTGCTTGTGTTGAAAATATTCTTATAGCAGCCGTTTTGGAGCTCTACGGTGGTTCTGCAATTATGCAGCCGACCGTACCTGCGGGTAGTAAAAGCCACCTGAAACCTTAAATGAATATTTTACGTGATACCGTCATAAGAAAACGATGAAAAATTGTCATTTTTTTTCCCTTTATATAAGTCTTCTATTCGTCACACGTCACACACGCCCAGATGAGCGATATTATTATCACTACATAGTATAAAATAAAGTCACTTTTCGCCGTCCCTTTTTCCCTTTGAATGCTTAGGTCTTTAAAACTATGCAACGGATTTTGATGCGGTATTTTAATTAGATAGTGATTCAAGAGGAAGGTTTATGATACATGCATAATACAGCAGTGCGAAGCCGGAGCGGGTCGCTAGTATTATAATAACTTGTTATATTGTCCACAGGTCTAGAGATTCGCGATCGGATGTGGTTGAAGATAACAATACCCAATGCATTCATCGGTGCCGATGTAGTCGATTGGATCCTACAACACGTAGCAGGCATACAGGACAGACGGGACGCGAGGAAATACGCCTCGCACATGCTCAAGGTATTTATATACCTCAGACAAGCATTTATGCTTAGATATTTGTCTGTGGTCTGGATGTTTCTATGTATTATAAGTATAAGTATATATTATAAAGCTGAAGAGTTTGTTTGTTTGTTTGAACGCGCTAATCTCAGGAACTACTGGTTCGAATTGAAAAAATCTTTTTGTGTTGGATAGTCCATTTATCGAGGAAGGCTATAGGCTACTTTTTATCCCGATATTCCCACGGGATCGGGAGTTACGCGGGTGAAACCGCGTAGCGCAGCTAGTGTATTATAAGTATATATTTACAAAAGAAAAGTATATAAGTAGTATATGAGTTGTCTAGCACCCATAACACAAGTGTAGTTAACTTAGGTTGGGGCTAGATGGCGATGTGTGGAATGTCCTGCAATATTTATTATTTTTATACGGTGCTTCTTTGTCTAGAACTTAACCTCTTTAGTAAATTACATTTCAGAGGAAAGGTACAGTCGGCTGCATAATTGCAGCCCCCGGTAGAGTTAAAAAATTACTATTATTGGCATGTTTTCATTCTAATATTTTTGTTTGATAAATTCATAAATTCAAACTTTACTAAAACAGGTGCATAGAATCTTGCTTGTGTTGAAAACATTATTAAAACAGCCGTTTTGAAGCTCTACGGTGGGTCTGCTATTATGCAGCCGACCATACCTGGCTCTCTATCCATACAAACGTAGTTGACTGTTTCCTCCTTGGATAATGACACTAGCACAAATATTTTTGTTGCATAAAACCTATAACTGCCATGACTGACTATGCCCCTATGTCTTGGTTTTTTCTTACTTAGCTCGGGGCTAGATGGCGATGTGTGGAATGTCCTGCAATATTTATTTATTTATTTCCAGGCTGGCTTCATACGTCACACTGTGAATAAGATAACATTCTCGGAGCAATGTTACTATGTGGCCGGAGACCTTTGCGCTGAACTGGCCGCCCTAAGGATACGGAATCCTGACACTGATAGCTTAGCGAGCGATACTCTACCGCCACTGCCTAACCCTAAGTAAGTACTCGTTTTTACTTATTTGGCTATTTTAGTGTTAGTTATTATAGTTATTTGGCTATTAGAGTAACTAATATTTGGTTAAATAATGACTTTCTAGAGTGTTATTCATTTGGCTATTTAAATGTTAGTTCATTGGTTATTTCAGTGTTTATCAGTGGCTATTTATGTGTTAGTCAGTGATTTGGTTGTTTAAGTGTTAATTATTTGGCTATTTAAGCGTTAGTTATTTGGTTGTTTTAGTGTTAGTTATTTGACTATTGGGGTAACTAATATTTAGTTATGGCTCTTTAGAAAGTTACTCATTTGGCTATTTAAGTGTTAATTATTTGGCTATTTAAGTGTTAGTTATTTGACTATTTAAGTGTTAGTAATTGGTTGTTCTAAATTAGTTATTTGTTTATTTCATTGTTAGTTATTTGGTTGTTTTAGTCTTAGTTATTTGACTTTTTAAGTTCTAGTTATATGGCTATTTCAGTGTTAGTTATTTGGCTATTTAAATGTTAGTTATTTTGCCATTTTAGTAATAATATTTTGGCTTATTTGTTGTTATTCATTTAACTATATTAGTGTTAGTGGTTTTGGCGATTTAATTTGTTATTAGGCCATTTCCCATTTAGCCATGTTAGTTAATTATTTAACATATGTTCGAATTTTTAATCATTGTTTGCCTACCGCCTAGAACATCTTTGAGCCATTTTCCCCCCCTATATAAATTGATGTTATTTGTTTACAGCATGATGGGTCCCAACTACCTGCCGTACGCTGGCTCCTATGGCTACCAGCCCATACCTTTCAAATACAGCTCCTGTGTTAATAGCGAGCATACTGTATATGGGTGAGTTTTTATTTCTATTCTAGTTTTGGCTTCACACGGTTTTTATACAATATTATTCATTAAAAAAAAGGTCAAGTGCGAGTCGGACTCGCGCACGAAGGGTTCCGTACCATTATCATCACATAATAAAAAAAAATAGATGGCGCTAGTGATTAAAATACATGAATGAAGGTTAAATGGAGGTTTACGGTTTATGATGTATTACTACTTACCAAATCTCGTTCAAACCAATTTTGGGTGGAAGTTTGCATGGTAATGTATATCATATATTTTTTTTAGTTTCATCATTCTCTTATTTTAGAAGTTACAGGGGGGGGCACTTTTTACCACTTTGGAAGTGTCTCTCGCGTAAACTATTCAGTTTAGGAAAAAAAAATATTAGAAACCTCTATATCATTTTTGAAGACCAATCCATAGAAACCAGTATGGGTTTGATGAAAAAATTTCTTTGAGTTTCAGTTCTAAGTATGGAGAACCCTAAAATTTATGGTTTTTTTTTTGTGTGAAAATCTTAATGCGGTTCACAGAATACATCTACTTACCAAGTTTCAACAGTATAGTTTTTATAGTTTCAACTTCAACAGTAGAACAAATGTTTTTTTTAATAATTTTTGATTGATAAATTAATGAGTTAGAAGACTTTAAACTTCACTAAAGCAGGTGTCTAGAGTTTTGCTTGTGTTGAAAACATTCTTATAACAGCCGTTTTGGTGCTCTACGGTGTGTCTGCAATTATGCAGCCGACCGTACACGTCAGGAAAGACAGACTCAGGCAACTTATTCTTTGCCCAAGTTTCTTATTATTGGAACGAAAGTTCCTTATCGCGCGTTGCGAAAGGGCTAGACGGAAAAAATTAAGACCAAAAGTTGTAACGACACTTTCGTGTTTCTCTGTCTGTCTCTCTCTCTCTCTCTCATAGAAAGCAAGCCAGTTATTTTGGTTTCGTCTTTCTATTTCGCATTGAACAGTGTGGTGTCGCGACAATTATGTACAGAAAAAAATAAATATAAAAATATATATTTTATTGCAATTCCTTTACTAATTAATCGAAAGGAACTTCGTTCCATCCGGGTGTCCCTTGACACCTCTCAAGTTTTTTATTGTTATTGTCCACAGATATAATCGTGAAGAATCAGTGGTGTCAGGGTCCGGGGGCTCCTCTAACGGCTCGGGCGGCGGCAAGTCTGAAGGGGCGGAGCGCCGCTCGCCCTCCTCCGCCGAGAGGGACGCGAGACCGGTGCTCTTCCTATAGTGGTAACATATTTATTTATATATAAATTACGTGTCACGTTGTTTGTGCGCGATAGACTCCTAAACTACTAAACCGAATTAATGGAATGGACTCTGATGACGTCATCGAAAATAAAAAAATAGACACCTTATCTCTATTAATATAAGGTACCTTTTCCCGTGAACGGCAAAAAAAACGATTCTTTCGGCTCTGATCATTCTGCGACCACCTTAACTTTCACATTTATAATATACTAGCGACCCGCCCCGGCTTCGCGCGGCTATATTATGCCTTAATTAAACCTTTCTCTTGAATCACTCTATCTATTAAAAAAAACCGCATCAAAATCCGTTGCGTAGTTTTAAAGATTTAAACATACAAAGCGAAATAGGGACAGAGAAAGCGACTTTGTTTTATACTATGTAGTGATAGCGAAGTAGGAGTAAGTATTAGTAGGATTTCAAAGTCGTCTTGTACTATGGCGCAGTTTAGTGTCCGTCAGTGTCAATTAAAAACTTTTGGATTCATCAAATTAGTTTGGTTTTTTTAAATTCCAGGACCAAGTTGTGAGCGCGTAAAACTCGCGCACACCGGAACCCAGCCAAAAACAAACTCTACAATATTATTGTAAGTTATTATTAATAAACTACGTACTATTATATGAACGAATCAATATAATAATCGCTGTAATAACTGCCATTTCATATTTAATTAATTGTAGATTGAATTTCACAGGTTTCTATGAGAATTAGCTTATATAATTCCATTTTACCGATCCATCACGTATCTTTGTGCTAAAATGACAGATAAGCAACCCCTGTGCTAAATTTAAGACAGATAAGCAACAATTGTGCAAATTTTACGACATAAGCAACCATTTTGCTAAATTCACTACAGATAATTTGTAATAATACCATTGTGTATTTTTTTCTGCAAATAAGCAACATATGTGCAAAACTTACGGCAGCTAAGCTACCATTGTGCAAAACTTACGACAGATAAGCTTACCTTGTGCAATTTTTAAGGCACATTACCAATCCTTGTGCTAAACGTACGGCACATAAGCAAACCCTGTGCAAAAGTTCTTTTTTCTAGAGTCGTTTTTTTTTCTCTGTGCAAAAGTTGTTATAGAAATCTGTAAGAAAAAACTCATATTTATAATTATTCTGTATTATATATTAAAATGCTGCGGTTTCGTTTGCATTTTTGAGAAAATAAAAAGTGATAAATAAAAGCATTTATAGAATTAAGACTATATTTTTTTTAGTAAGTTTTTTGTTTTTTTTTTATCATTACATGCATCGCCATCTAGCCCCAAACTAAGCAATTAAGCTTGTAATATGGTGTTAACATATATATTCAATTTTTAGTTTTTGGAAGTTTTTGCCCAAAATTTTGTTAAAAATGTGAACGAAACCGCAGGGAAAACTTAGTGTTGGATGTCAATGGAAAGAATACAGGTTTTCGAGTATTGTTTTCCAATAAATCTGTTTTTTTTTTGTAAAAATCATGTTGTAATGTGCCATTTATTTTATTATTTAATATATTTTTTTTGTAAAATTGTAGTAAATTTTAATGTGACTGCGCCTCGCGGTTTCACCCGCGTAAGTCCCGATCCCGTGGGAATATCAAAATAAAAAGTAGCCTATAGCCTTCCTTGATAAATGGACTATCCAACACAAAAATATATTTCAATTCGAACCAGTAGTTCCTGAGATTAGCGCGTTCAAACAAACAAACAAACAAACAAACTCTTCAGCTTTATAATATTAAGTATTAATTTGTGCGTTATTTTTTAGCCCCGAATCCGTAGGAATTTCTTTAAAATCCCGTCACAGTGCCCGCTTACGACACGTAAGCGGGCACTGTGCACGATGCTATTACAAGCATCATTTTCACGAGAGAGGTATTGGCCCAGAGGTATTAATTATTGTTATTACTTAAATGTTAAGAAATTGCGCGAATTGTAAGGTTTTAATTTATCAAGGAACTAGCGACCCGTCCCGGCTTCGCACGGCTGTATTATGCATGTATTATATCTAAAAACGTTCCTCTTTAATCACTCTATCTATAAAAAAAAACCGCATTAAAATCCGTTGCGTAGTTTTAAAGATTTAAGCATACATAGGGACATAGAGACATAGGGACAGAGAAAGCGACTTTGTTTTACACTATGTAATGATTCGCGCAATTTCGAATTAGCGATTATTTAATATGGAGAGTGATTTTTCGAATATTTTTTTAAGTTTAGACCAAGATTTTTCTCAAAGGTTTTTTCTATTAAATCCCGCCTCAACCAAAGTCTCAGCGGTCGCTTATCCCTGTGCAAAATTTCACGACCATTTACGCACAACAGTTGGGTCTAAAAACGTGAACAAGACTTTGCTGAGGCGGGATTTTAAATAAACCTTTAGGATTAAAATCATGGTCTAACTTAAAAAAAAAAACAAAAATTCACTCTCCGTATTAAAAAAATAGCTAATTTGAAATTGCACGAATTTCTTGATAAATTAAAACCAAAACAATTCGCGCAATTTCTTAACATTTAATACCAATAATTAATACCTCTGGGCCAATTCTTCTCTCGTGAAAACAATGCTTGTAATAGCAACGAAACATCTAACCACAAAAAAATATCGCGTTTTAATTAATTTTATCAAAAAACCCTGTATATCCTATAGCCTAATTAATAATAAGCTAAATAAGATTTTTGTATGATTTTTTTGTATTATATAAATTAAAATTCAACGTGTTTAGACGAAGGAGTTCTAATACGAAATGTTTTTCTAGATGTCTACGCGAACTTTTGTTCTACGACTTTTGGAAATAAGAAATTATTTTTTTTTTAAATTTCAGGTTTTGGTTTTCATTTGGGATGAGTCTACTGTCCGTCTGTCTGTCACCAGGCTGTATCGTGATAGCTAGACAGTTGACATTTTCACAGATTATGTATTTCTGTTGCCGCTATAACAACAAATACTAAATACATAATATAAAGGTACGGAACCGTTCGTGCGCGACCGACTCGCACTTGGCCTGTTTGTTTTTAGTAAACAATAAAAAAATTAAATTCAAGTTTGAACATGCAAAGGTAAATGACCTCTAGCTCTAACAAACAGCTGATTTTTAAGAAAAACTTGTGGCACTCGGGGACTGCCGCGGTAAAGCTATTGCATCGAGCTTCGTACAGTCGTATCATATACATACACGTCAAGCGAATGCTCGGTTGAGCTACATGGTAGGCGAAGTGGGGGCTGATAGGTTTTATTTTCGTTACGGAATTTCTTGATTCGGTCGCCGCGCTCAAAGCCCGCGATAAAAGCTATGCAATAGCTTAAAAACGTCAACATTTTCGGAAAACTAATTGAAAATTTAAAAAGTCGTAGAACAAATGTTCGCGTAGACATCTAGAACTGCCCCTATTAGAAATCCTTCGTCGAAACAAATATGCCAATTTAGGTAAGCCATATATTTTTAGTCTTTAATGTACATATTAGAATTTAATACTAGCTGTTGCCCGCGACGTTGTACGCGTGGTAGTTTATTTTATATACATATAAACCTTCCTCTTGAATCACTCTATCTAATAAAAAAAACCGCATCAAAATCCGTTGCGTAGTTTTAAAGTTCTAAGCATACATAGGGACAGACAGCGGAAAGTGATTTTGTTTTATACTATGTAGTGAAATCAAATAATCTTTGCCTCATTTATAGGCCGTTCCCAGTTGTCTTACCAGTTGGACTACTGAGAGTTTTATTCCCGGCTTCGCACGTTAATATTATGCATGTATTATACATATAAACCTTCCTCTTGAATCACTTTTATCTATTTAAAAAAACCACATCGAAATCCGTTGCGTAGTTTTAAAGATCTAAGCATGCATAGGGAAATAGGGACAGAAAAAGCGACTTTGTTTTATACTATGTAGTGATAGACTTCCTGTAACGAAAGAGGATGTGGAATATCTAACCTCTTTGCTTTAATATTCTAAAGCGAAGCGGAGCTCGCTTTGACCTATTAAAAAGGTTGTATTACCTACACCAGAATTATGTCGTCATGGACTCATTGCGGCTGGGTTTTTCCTACTCGATTTGAAGGTTCCGTATCTCAAAAGATAAAAAAGGAACCCTTATATTTTCTTCAATAAGGCCTTTTTAAATTATTGTACTTTTAATTTGCTAGGTCTCTTGCAATATATATTGCAGGACATTTCACACATCGCCATCTAGCCCCAAGCTAAGTAACTACACTTGTGTTATGGGTGCTAGACAACTCATATACTACAATACTTTTCTTTTGTAAATATATACTTATAATACATAGAAACAATCAGACTACAGACAAATATCTAAGCATAAATAGGTCAACCAGGGCAATCGCGTCTGGCGGGGCTAATGCATCTTTTCAAATTTATTCAAAACCTGTACTACAACGCCATCTGTACTAACCGCAGGTAAAATATTTAGTTTGAGCAAATTGCAACTAGATGTCAGCAGTTTACATAGATTCAACAGTTTTTGAATAAATTCGAAAAGATGCATTAGCCCCACCAGACGCGATTGCCCTGGTTTACCTACTAGTCTGAGTCGGTAATCGAACCCGCAACCCTGTGTTTGGCAGTCCGGCATGGTGACCATTGTGCCAACTGGGTCGTTAGCGCTATCTATTAGCCTATTTGAAACTAATTTAAAAACAGAAAGACCTTCAAAAAAGCTCGTTGGCTTCCATTTTTTTTAATTGTGTATCGTAATTTTAGGGTTCCGTAATTTAAAAGGTAAAAAAGGAACCCTTATAAGATCATTCTCTTGTTTTTTTTTTTACAAATATCTTGAACTTTTTTAACTTAGATTATTAATTTGAAGGTTGTAAATTAAAAAAAAGTATTTTTGGCGGCTAAATTTTAAATATTAAGTATCGTAAAAAAATGTATACGTAGAATGTCTATTATTAATAAAATTATTAAAATGAGGGTACTTTATAATTATTTATTTTTTAATCATAAGATAATTTGTCATGAATCGATTATTAACTAGAGATTGACTCGAAAAAAATCTCTTAAGAGGACTACATTCACATACCAATGATTTTTCGATGGAATTTTCGATTTCGTATTGTTAAATCATATGACGAATCAATTATTATCAGAGAACGAGTTAAAAAAAATCTCTTACATTTAATGACTTTTTTGATGTAATTTACGTTCCGTAATTCGTAATTTTAATACCTACCTATTTTTGTTTTCTTTTTTAATCCTAAAAGGAATCTTTTATTGACAGAATAAATCTAAAAAAATTATTAAGAGGATCACATATTTTAATTGAGTGTCGATAGAATCGTAATAGACATTTAATGTCAAAAATATGCCTATTGGTATTCTCCTATTCTATCGAAACACCACTGACTCACTTTGGTATTCTGCTCTACAATTGTGGCTCAATGGAGTCTCGATAGTTGTCAAAACGGTATATCGCTTAGCCACATACACCATGTTGCTAGGCAACACCAGCGACGTATCTATTACCATTCCATTGATACTCCATAGCGATTCTATTGCGATGTTATTAAACCTTTTCAGAATACCAAATAAAGTCACAATCTTGATATAATATCAATAGAGTCTCGATATAATGACAATGGTAGATCCTTTGATGTAAAATAGCAGACTTAACCCCTGTTTTCATCCCTTAAATTGCAAAAAAAAACTGGTTGCCTGTAAAGTCGGTATACGGGCGAAAGTTTTACGTGACAACAACTGTGCTCGAGTGGAAGGGACGCGTGCCTTTCACTTTTTATGTCTGTCTCTCTCGCTCTTAGGCGGGCTAACCATGCCCGCGTGCCTCTCACTCGCTCTCATTGTGAGCGCATAACGTCAGCGGAGCGTAACGCAGTTTCTTGAAGTGTCACCCGGCAAACCAATTTATAAGACGTTGTCACGTCAATATTACGTTATTGGGAATAGTTTGGCTTGAATGCTTTAATATTATAAAAGTGATTTAAAAAATACAAGCCTAGTTTATAATGAATTAGTTACACAAAAAAAATAAAGAAACACCGAAATCTAACAAATAGATAAGTGAGCGGTTTGTAACCCTCATAATTAAAATTCTCTATTCCTGAAAATTAAAAATCAATGTAGAAAAGTTTTTTTTAAATAATTCTAATTTTTATGACATATCAAAATAATCTTGATTTTTTCATCCATTTTGTCACAAAAATCATAGTTACGAAATTGTTATTTTTTTTATCTTTCAGACATGGTTTTTTTAATTTAATTATTTTTAATACTCAAATTAATTATAGTCGTTTACCGTGAAGTTTTATGAATTAATAGAAAAAAGGGTTTCTTGAAGCAAGAATTAGAAACATTTCTTTTGTTTTAGTGAATGTTGCTTAAGGTGAAAGGGTATCTGCGCTCGCTCCATACAAACGTAGTCGACTGTTTCCTCCCTGGATAATGACACTGGCACAAATATTTTTTGGGCCATAAAACCTATAACTGCCATGACTATGCCCCTATGTTTTGGTTTTTTTTCATTTTCTAATTATCATAGAAATTAAAATTTAAAAAATAAAAATAAAACAAGAAATAGGGGCATGGTCATGGCAGTTATAAGTTTTATGCACCAAAAATATTTGCTGTAGTGTCATTATTCAGGGAGAAAACAGTCGACTACGTTTGTAATAGTTTGTATGGAGAAAGCCCCCGGTACCCTTTCCTCTTAAAACAGATTGTGTCACACAAAAAAAAGTTCTATAGCGTCTTGCAGATGATTTTTTCTCGCTTCAAGAATCTTTTTTTCCTGTTAATCGAGAGCTTAAACTCGTTTTGTAACAAATCTAAATACTCAGTGGTGAGAATTTTCTTTTGCTGTCCACAATGTTAGAATGCTCTATGCTCTAGGCTATTGGAATTTCTAAAAATTGGTTTTAGTCGCGTAAGTCCCGATCCCGTGGTAATATCGGGATAAAAACTATAGATAAAAAGGTTTCTTGAATCAAGAAATAATTCTCTTCGAACGCTAGAGCATAATTTCTTGTTTTTTACTAAAAAATACACTTAAATAAATGATAAGTATTATCTTAATTTAAAAGCAATATTCTTAAATATTATTTATAGCTTATTATTTTTTTAAAGAATATTTACTAAAAACAAGAAATTTTTCTCTTTCTTCCAATGAACCAATGTATCCTCATACCAAGTTTCATCTAAATCGGTCCAGTAGTTTCGAAGCTAACGTAACAAACATGAAAAAATAATCTTAATATTGTAGAATGTAGATTTAAGATAATCATTATAATTTGTACATTATTATTGTGAATTATTATTTTTATTATTAATTTAATATACAAGCTAATGTATGTTTAAAATATATGTAATTTTATTAAAGAAATAGCAATTTGTATATTTGTTTTTTTTTTGACGACCCGCCCCTGCTTCGCACGGCTATATTATGCATGTATTATACATATAAACCTTCCTCTTGAATCACTCTATCTATTTTAAAAAAAACCTCATCAAAATCCGTTGCGTAGTTTTAAAGATCTAAGTATACATAGGGACAAACAGAAAAACCGACTTTGTTTCATATTAAGAGATAGCGTTATAAATGTGATTTTATACCTTCTACTGAGTTCTGATTACCTGGTACTTACAGTCCAAATTACTATCAAACTATTTACACGGTATCGGAAAGAGAGCAGTTGAAGAAAGAGAGAGATAGCGTTATAAATATGATTTTATACCTTCTACTGAGTTCTGATTGCCTGGTAGTTACAGACCAAATTACTATCAAACAATTTACACGGTAACGGAAAGAGAGCAGTTGAAGAAAGAGAGAAATAGCGTTATAAATATGATTTTATACCTTCTACTGAGTTCTGATTGCCTGGTAGTTACAGTCCAAATTACTATCAAACAATTTACACGGTAACGGAAAGAGAGCAGTTGAAGAAAGACAGAGATAGCGTTATAAATATGATTTTATACCTTCTACTGAGTTCTGATTGCCTGGTAGTTACAGACCAAATTACTATCAAACAATTTACACGGTAACGGAAAGAGAGCAGTTGAAGAAAGAGAGAAATAGCGTTATAAATATGATTTTATACCTTCTACTGAGTTCTGATTGCCTGGTAGTTACAGACCAAATTACTATCAAACAATTTACACGGTAACGGAAAGAGAGCAGTTGAAGAAAGAGAGAAATAGCGTTATAAATATGATTTTATACCTTCTACTGAGTTCTGATTGCCTGGTAGTTACAGACCAAATTACTATCAAACAATTTACACGGTAACGGAAAGAGAGCAGTTGAAGAAAGAGAGAGATAGCGTTATAAATATGATTTTATACCTTCTACTGAGTTCTGTTTGCCTGGTATTTTTTTTTATACTTACAGACCAAATTACTATCAAACAATTTACACGGTAACGGAAAGAGAGCAGTTGAAGAAAGACAGAGATAGCGTTATAAATATGATTTTATACCTTCTACTGAGTTCTGATTGCCTGGTAGTTACAGACCAAATTACTATCAAACAATTTACACGGTAACGGAAAGAGAGCAGTTGAAGAAAGAGAGAAATAGCGTTATAAATATGATTTTATACCTTCTACTGAGTTCTGATTGCCTGGTAGTTACAGACCAAATTACTATCAAACAATTTACACGGTAACGGAAAGAGAGCAGTTGAAGAAAGAGAGAGATAGCGTTATAAATATGATTTTATACCTTCTACTGAGTTCTGTTTGCCTGGTATTTTTTTTTATACTTACAGACCAAATTACTATCAAACAATTTACACGGTAACGGAAAGAGAGCAGTTGAAGAAAGACAGAGATAGCGTTATAAATATGATTTTATACCTTCTACTGAGTTCTGATTACCTGGTACTTACAGTCCAAATTACTATCAAACAATTTACACGTTAACAGAAAGAGAGCAGTTAAAGAAAGAGAGAGATAGCGTTATAAATGTGATTTTATACCTTCTACTGAGTTCTGATTGCCTGGTACTTACAGACCAGGTAACACAAAGAGAGCAGTTAAAGAGAGAGATAGCGTTATTAATATAATTTGATACCTTCTACTGAGTTCTGATTGCCTAGTACTTACAGACCAAATTACCTACTATCAAACAATTTACTTACATGGTGCCTGGTGACAGACGAACAGTGTAGTAGTCTTAGTAATACTGTTTTTTTACCCATTGGGTATGGAAGCCTAAAAGTAAATCTGGGGGCCTACCGTGGTAAGTGCGTCGGCTTCAAACCAACGCGTCGGTTTACGCCGAACCGCGCCCCACACTGGGCGAAATTGTGAGCCTGTCTTTCATAGGAGTTTTGAAAAAGTAAGTGGTTTTTGTCATGTGTTTTAAGTACGCAGGATTGTTGAGGACATCAAAACATTCGAAAATAAGTTATTCTGGTTTTGTTATTTCCAAAAAACACTACAAAATATGACTTTTTTTTTTTTTAATAATAACACCATAATTACTTATTTTTGAATGTTTTGATGTCCCCGACAATCCTGCATACTTAAAACACACGAAAACACTACTTAATTATTCAAAATTTCTAAGAAAAGCAAGCTCAAATTTCTGCCCATTGTGAGACGCGGTTTGAGATATCGACGTCGGCTTGAAGCCGACGCACTTACCGCGGTAGAACCCTGGAGTGACTTACCCTGGAGTGAAATTTAAAACACATTTGATATGTAGTTAAAAATATGATTTATTTAATTCGATTTATACTTAGGTAGGTATGTATAATTACTGGGTAAATCTATATAATATTATGTCATAAAAAATGTGTTTCGACGCAGGGTTCCTATTACTAAGGGGGAAACATTAATGGTAGTTATTTATTTCATAAAACAGCTGTTCCAATAAACATAACCTCAAATTTTACCAAAAAATATATCTTTTAAACAAAGTAGTTCACCTAGCCGTGTATATTAACCCCTTTTCTTATAACCCTTCATCCAAATACACTGTATACCTATATACAGGGTTATTGGTAATCATACTGCAAGCCTTTGAGGGCTACTTCTGTAAACATAAGTCATTAAGACTAAGAACAATAGATAAAACTTCAAAAATAAGTAAAATTTTAGGCTTAATGACCTCTCCGTGTAAGGAACAGCTGATTTTCAGGTAAACTTAACCTCAAAATTTTCAAAAAAATGTTAATATAGCCCTCAACGGCTTGCTAGTATAATTACCAATAACCCTGTATAATCGCAAGGAATCTACACCCTCTTCCTTATTTGAAGTTTGTTAAAAAAGGACAAAAACGTCGACAAATTCCGGGAGAAATGCATTTTCTCCGTTTTTTTTAGTATTGGCTCCAGACGACTCGTGCATACAGAGTAATTTGTTTTTATTTTTTCATTATTATCTTATGTAAGATACCATAAAATTAAGCTACTTTAAGATGCAAACAAGAGCCAAAAGGTCCTTTCAGTTTAAAAAATTGGTTATACAGGGTGAATTTTTTATATTGGCTTTCAGGGCTATATCAAAACTATTGAAGCGGCACGCAACTCCTTTCAGCATTTTTCGCTATCTTTGATAGTTTAGGATATGATACGCCCTAAAGAGCCAATTAAAATTTTGCATTTTTGAATCTTATATGCAGCATCATTCTTAAAAGATTAATAATAATACTTTCACTTTAGAAAAAACGTTACTTCTCAAAACAATTTTCATAATATCATAGTTGCTCTGCCCCATGAGTTTCTTGTGCCTTCTTCTCATTGGTGGGCGCGTTTCGAAGGCACACAAGCAAGTGCAGGTTAAAGAAATATTCCGCGGCGGGAGTCGAACCTTGGGCATCGCATTCAGCCTCAAAAATCGTCTATGAACCGTATATTTTTTCAAATTGTTTTGAAGAGTAGGTATAGATAATTATAAATTTAAAAATAAAAATAATACATTTTCACTTATCAGCTAAAAATAAATGCATATAGGATAAAATAAAATATAGGTAATAGTAAAATGCTTAAAGATAAAATCAATTATAAGTAATATAGGTAGTCGACCAGTTTTTAATATAAAATAAATTAAATAAATATTTATTAATTAATTACCCATTTTTTAGCGTCATAGCAATTCAGCCATGACGCTAAAAAATATAAAGCCCATGAAGTCTTAATAACAATTTGTGACAAATTAAATAATTAACTTATGTTAGATTAATACATGTTTAATTGATTGTCAATTTATTTAGCGATGACACTAAAAATATTGCTTTGAGACTAAAAAAAAACAGTTTGTAAAAAAATAAAATAAGGCATTTTATTTTATAAATTTCCTATGTAGTTTCGAACTCCACATCCTACAAAACATTGGACAAAAAAGTTTATCTTTTTAAAATTATAATAAGTAATAAATTATGACACGGTCATATTTTTTTTATTTGGTAAGAGAAAGGTCATATTTCAAGAAGTTTTTATTACTAAAATCAATGTGGGTTCGAATAACGAACAAATCACTCTTAGAAACCAACATAGGTGACAGTATCAGAAACTCTGCAAACCGCAAAAAACTGAAGCGGTTCCAGGCAAAATCAATGCGATTACAAAAAAATACGCATCTATTGTTAAGAATACCAAAAGCTAACTTCGAGGGTAATTTGATGCCATTTTGCGGCATTTTGCAATTTGAACCATGTTATTTGCTATTCTTACTGACCCGCTTAAAGTAACCACCCTGTATTTTCTATTTAACACCAATAGTTATTTTCTAACAATTTTTCTAAAGTTTTATAAAAAACCGGTCAAGTTTTTATTTTCTAGAATTAAGCTTAAAATAAGTTTTGAACTTATCTAAAAATGTAACTAATAAAACGTGCAATTATATTTCAAGGTGAAAGGGTACCGGCGCGGCGCTCTCTCCATACAAACGTAGTCGACTGTTTCCTCCCTGGATAATGACACTAGCACAAATATTTTTGTGCCATAAAAGCTATAACTGCCATGACTATGCCCCTATGTTTTGGTTTTTTTATTTTCTGATTATCATAGAAATTAAGATTTAAAAAAGAAAACAAAACATAGGGGCATGGTCATGGCAGTTATAAGTTTTATGCAACAAAAATATTTGCTCTAGTGTCATTATCCAGGGAGGAAACAGTCGACTACGTTTGTATGGAGAGAGACCCCGGTACCCTTTCCTCTTAATATTAAAAAAATTAAATACAGAAAATTATGTAAATATAAAATGTGACCACCCCTTTTCCAATAAAAATAGAATTATTTAAATTTGTGCATAAATAAAGAAGCTTTGCCAATCAATATAAGTAGGTACATAAAAATAAAAAAGTGTGAAAATATTTTTTTTTACTTCGGAATAGTTTCCTTTACTGAAAATTTTAGGATTTTCCAAAGATGTGGTTTCTTAGATAAATAATAGTGTTGTCACATTTTGAAATTTACCCAAACTCTGGGTTAAGGATAATCTCCATTTATTTTAATAAAAAAATTAATTTTAATTTTTTTCTGGGGTAAAGACCGTGTGTACATTTATCTAAGATACATCATACAGCGCCACCAAGTCCAATCTACCACTAGTCTTGTGTTATGGTGACCAGACGACGGTTATAATACTTTTAGAGGGTTATTAGTAATCATATTAGCAGCGGGTTCGAGGATATATATCAATGGATATATATCTTGATATATATACTTAATATTATAAAGCTGAAGAGTTTGTTTGTTTGTTTGAACGCGCTAATCTCAGGAACTACTGGTTCGATTTGAAAAATTACTTTTGTGTTGGATAGTCCATTTATCGAGGAAAACTATAGGCTACTTTTTATTGCGATATTCCCACGGGATCGGGACTTACGCGGGTGAAACCGCGGAGCGCAGCTAGTGTCCGATATAATATATCAAACGGGTTTTTGTAATATATGTCTATACAAAAATTGGTTAAAAATTTGATGAAAATAAGTCATTTTTTGCAGTTTTCTACTGTATTTCTCCATCCTAAATGTAGATGGCGTTGGAGTAGAGTAAAACATACTCGCTAATAGTAAGTTTAGGTATTAACGTTTTAAGTTTAGGTATTATAAGTATAAGTGTAGGTATTCAGAAAATTAATGAAGCCATTGACTAATTGATATTTATCAGAAGATTTTACCTCTTTTGAGTTTATTTTTCCTGATGTAGTTTATGATTTTAATTGATTTTTCTGATTTATAAGAAGATTTATGTTTTTGAGTTGATTTTTTTAGTATTGTTTTATATATTACGTTAATAAAACATAGGTATGCAAGCAGTTTACATAAATAATACAATCAAATAAAAAAAGGCTGTCATACAAAATGTATATACAGGAAAAGTATTTTTGTAGTGCACAAATTTCGGTATGTTTGTTGGTTGTTTCACATTAAAATAAAAAATACTGTTTTTTTTATTTTGGAGCTAACTCAAAAACTCTCAGAGCTATAACCATTTAAGTGTTTCTAACAAAACGACGTCCATGGACACAATACTAGCGCCAGCGAGTTTAAGCGCGCTCTTGAAATGAAGGTAGGTACCTACGTGTCACTGTGTGTATCAATACTGAGATGCCCAATAATTTAGAAATTGCAGGAAGTTTTTCACATTAAGTTTTAATTTTTTTTTAATTTATTTTTTTGCGTAAATGTACTCCACTGCCGACATATATTCAGCAGAAAAAAATGTGCACTACAAAAATACTTTTCCTGTATATATCACATTTTTGATATATATCGGATATATATCATAAATATCTGATATTTTCGAACCCTGATTAGCAGGCGGTTGAGAGCCACTTCTATGCAACTAAACAAACAACTTTTGAAAATTCGAACAAAAGATGATTACTAATTACCATGTTTACTTTTCCTTTGTAAATATATACTTAATATACATACAAGAAATATCCAGAACAAATTTTCTTTTCTTTATCTTGTTGAATAAATTAAACATTATTCCAATTTTATTTAATGTATTTGCTTAAATGTATTTAGGCAGAGTCATTGAATTTTAATATTTCGAAATTTCGCAATTGCCATGTTGTTTTCAAGTATGTATTTTAAATGACAAATAAATATTATTAATAAAAAAATCGGCTAGTCATCTCCAGTAGAATAATAATAATAAATCTATACTAATATTATAAAGCTGAAGAGTTTGTTTGTTTGTTTGAACGCGCTAATCTCAGGAACTGCTGGTTCGAATTTAAAAATTATTTTTGTGTTGGATATGTCATTTATCGAGGAAGGTTATACTTTTTATCCCGATATTCCCACGGGATCGGGAGTTACGCGGGTGAAACCGCGGGGCGCAGCTAGTATATAAATAAAATAATAATTAAATACGTAATACGTTTAAAAAAATAAAATAATACTCGATCTTCCTATCGCCTCGGCTAAGGATATCTGAAACAAAAGAAACAAAAATATTAATAAATTAGGTATTAAACTTATTAAGAGGATCACATACTAATCACATTTATCTGAATTATCCATATTATCCGGATAATCGCATTCCAGAGGAAACGGTACCCGGCTCTATTTCCATACAAACGTAGTCGACTGTTTCCTCCCTGGATAATGACACTAGAGCAAATATTTTTGTTGCATAAAACTTATAACTGCCATGACCATGCCCCTATGTCTTTTTTATTTATTTTTTATTTTCATAATCTTAATTTCTATGATAATTAGAATATGAAAAAAACCAATACGGGCATAGTCATGGCAGTTATAGGTTTTATGCATCAAAAATATTTGTGCTAGTGTCATTATTCAGGGAGGAAACAGTCGACTACGTTTGTAATAGTTTGTATGGAGAAAGCCCCCGCGCCCCGGTACCCTTTCCTTTGTATTTTTTCTTTTAGACTAGCTGCACCTTGGTTTCACCCGCGTATATCCCGATCGCGTGGGAATGTCGGGATAAAAAATAGTCTAAGTGAATGTGTCTCTAGCTATCTACATGCAGAGTTTCATTGCAATCGGTCCAGTAGTTTTTGTGTGGAAGAGTACCAAATATACAAACAAACACACACACATACTAATAAATACATAAACTTTCACATATATACTATTAGTAGGGTTAAATACACAAAAAAAAATGGTTGCCTGAAAAGTCTGTTTACGAACGATAATTTTACATGATAACGTCACAAGAAAACGATGAAAAAAATTGTGATTTTTTTTTTGTTTTTTCTTCTATTCTTCACTCGTCACCATAACACAAGCCCAGATGAGCGATATTATTATTAAACAATATTAAATAAATACAAGACGCGTGACGTTTACCAAGACGCCGTCATGGTACCGGAACGGGACGCATGACGTCATCCTTTTTGTGAATGCAGGTGTTCCATCAATTTATTAGACGATATCACGTCAAAAGAAACACCGAATTCGGACACCATTAAACGGATAAAAGAGCTATTAATTTTTGTATGAAAATGTATGTGGCCGTCTTAAATACCTAAACTTTTAAACCCACATAATATTATTAGAATCATTGAACTCTTCTATAAGTCGTTAACTTTAATACTAATTTATTATTTGTCACCTATCTATCTTCTCTATACATATAAAATGCTTTGTCCTGACTGACGGATCAACGCACAGCCTAAACCACTGATCGTAGAGACCTGAAACTTGGAGGGTGTGTTCTTTGTATGACGTAGGCATTCCATAAGAAAGATTTTTCCGAAATTCTACTCCTAAGGGGGTGGAAAAGAGGGGCAAAGTTTGTATGGGACAACGTGATTCCTTGGTCCAATCCTATTAGAACCATTTTCGACTTCTACGCGGACGAAGCCGCGGGCAAAAGCTGGTATCACTACATAGTATAAAATAAAGAGTCACTTTTCGCCGTTCATAGGTCCCTATATCCCTATGTATGCTTAGATCTTTAAGACTACGCAACGGATTTTGATGCGTGTTTTTTTAATAGATAGGTAGAGTGATTCAAGAGGAAGGTTTTTTAGATATAACTAGCTGCGCCCCGCGGTTTCACCCGCGTAATAATTTTCTACGCAATTTTCTTAATATTTTCTTTCATAAGAACCTTCTCCTGACAATAACAAACAAAACAAAAAAAGAATTGGCCAAATTGGTCCAGGCGTTGTTGAGTTATGCGCTTACCAACACATTTTGCGATTCATTTTTATATATAAGATACAGCCGTGCTAAGCCGGAGCGGGAACCCTAGTCTAAGCATAAATAAGGCGGGAATCGAACCCGCAACCCTGTGTTTGGCAGTCCGGCATGGTGACCATTGTGCCAACTGGATCGTCTTGTAATAACTATTATATATTCTATGTTTGTATGAAATCAACCAATGCGTGGCGCAAATACTAAAACAGGTTTAAGATAACAAAAAGTTAAGTAGAAAACCATGTCGGTTATGTTTGATAACAAATTAATTAATATGCTATGGCTATAGAATAACATAGCCATAATAACATACATTGTATTTTATACACAATACTTGCGACCCGCCCCGGCTTCGCACGGCTATATTATGCACTAGCTGACCCGTGCCCACTTCGTTGGGCATTTATTTTATTAATATTAAAAATTAAATTATCTATACTAATATTTAAAAAAATACTTTTTGACGTGACAACGTTTTATAAATTGGTTTGCCGGGTGACACTTCAAGAAACTGCGTTACGCTCCGCTGACGTTATGCGCTCACAATGAGAGCGAGTGAGAGGCACGCGGGCATGGTTAGCCCGCCTAAGAGCGAGAGAGACAGACATAAAAAGTGAAAGGCACGCGTCCCTTCCACTCGAGCACAGTTGTTGTCACGTAAAACTTTCGCCCGTATACCGACTTTACAGGCAACCAGTTTTTGTAACTTAAATATAAAAGTTAGACATATGCTGTCGTTGACTTTTTTGTAGGCATTTTCAAGCTCCACATCTTTTCTATAGAACTAAAAAATATATCTTTCAATAGTTAAGGCAGCGTTCGTAAGAAACGCTTTCATTCGACCGTTTTTTCGCCGATTCACTTTGCAAAACGGACTACCACGTAAAAGCCTTTTTATTTTTCGGTTTTTTTTTTATATAACCTATGATACTCAGCAATAATGTGGCTTTCTATTGGTGAAAGAATTTTTAAAATCGGTTCAGTAGATCCCGAGATTACCCCTTACAATTTAAGAAACACACAAACTTTACTTCTTTATAATATTAGTATAGATGTATTACAGGGTTCGAAAAATCCGATATTTACAATAAATATATCAAAATATCGTTTTTTTTAAAATATATAACTACATAGAACTTTCGATGTCCCTCTGTATCTTTAAAACTACGCAACGGATTTAAGGAAGGTTTCTAGATATAATACATGCATAATACAGCCGTGCGAAGCCGGGGCGGGTCGCTAGTATCCGATATAATATAAAAAATGGGTTATTTACATGATATTTATCCATTTTGTATGACAGCCATATTGTTACTTTATTGTATTACTAGCTACCCGCCCCGGCTTCGCACGGCTGTATTATGCATGTATTATATCTAAAAACCTTCATCTTGAATCACTCTATCTATTAAAAAAAACCGCATCAAAATCCGTTGCGTAGTTTTAAAGATTAAAGCATACAAAGGGATATAGGGACAGAGAAAGCGACTTTGTTTTATACTATTTAGTGAAGTTGTCCGCCTAGATGTCTAGAACCCCCCCTTGGCATTACAACCCTTCGTCTAAACACACTGTATATTAAAATGTCAATTGTGATCAATTTCTATAGACGATATGATTTAGGTCAAGGGAACGTTTTACGTAAATTGTAGGCATATTGCTATGTATTTGAGTAGTTTATTAGCTAATAGAGATAAAATACATGTACTAGTAGAAATAGAGGGGCTGTTTTACGGTTCCGTACCCAAATGGTGAAAACCGGTCAAGTGTGAGTCGAACTAGTGCGCCGAGGGTTCCGTACCTACCCATTGTACCGCCATAATAGAATGCGCTCATACAATTTAGAGGACTATGTTCATTAGTTTAACTATGTATGTATGGGGACACCGTTTAACTTTTGTTATTGTTTGGAATTTTTCCTACATTTGTGCTGTAGGACCTGCTTTTTGCCAAATTTCGTGATTCTAGGTCAACGGGGAGTGGTTTTCGACCCAAAACCTATAGGGTACTGCCGGTTGACCTAAGTAAAGGAAAAATTCCGAAAAAAAATGTGGAAAATTAAGTTAAAGGTACTTATAAGTATTCGCGAAAATCTATTTTTTATAGATATAATAAAAATAAATATTGCAGGACATTCCACACATCGCCATCTAGCCCCAAGCTAAGTAACTAGACTTGTGTTATGGGTGTTAAACAACATAAACATAAATACTTGTCTGTGGCGGGAATCGACCCCCAACCCTGTGTTTGGCAGTCCGGCATGGTGACCATTGTGACCATGCCGGACTCAGGACCTTGATTTTTATACACCTAATAGGGACTATAGACCTCAGTATCTGGTATGAATTTCAACATGCTAGGTCCACCCGTTCCTGAGAAAATCGGGGGTGACACACGGACATACCGACAGACAAGAGAGTGATTTTATAATAGGCTTTAATGGTACGGAACCGTTGGTGCGCGAGTCCGACCTGCACTTACATTTTGGCATAACGCGAAATTGTCAGACTGCGTTTTAGGTACAAAAGATCTTGTCTACATCTATTACGTAGTACATTAGATATTTTTATCTCTATGTCTAACTATAAACTACGAAGGCAACAATTATAGCAATCAATTTTACTCAATCAATACTCAGCGCATATGTACAGTCACATTACCAATTAGCTGAACCCCACGTGACCTCTGGCTCACTCTCAAATTTGTAAAAAATATATTATTTACCTATTTTGTTATTTTTTTTACATTGTATTTTGTATTGTATAGTATATTGTTTAATAAAAACAGAATCAGGTAGCATTACTTTACAACCTTACAGATTTGCGAGTAAGGTCTAGGTCACGTGGGGTTCAGCTAATTGGTAATGTGACTGTACAAAGGATCTTGACTACATCTATTAAGTAGTACTTATAGATATTTTTATCTCTATGTCTATCTATAAACTACGAAGGCAACTATTATCGCAATCAATTTTACTCAATCAATACTTAGCGCAAACGTACAGTAGCCTAGCGAGGGGGAGGATCGCCCATAAGGCCAATTCTCGTAAATAACATTCATCAAATTACATTTCAATATCATTTCGATTGCATTTCGATCTCAAATAACACCCTCAAAGTAGCTCAAAATACCCTCAAAGTTAGCTTTTTGTAAAAGAAAACTGACTTTGAAGGTATCTTTTGCAATCGAAATGCAATCGGGATGATATTGAAATGTAATATAAAACAATATCATTTACGAGAATTGGCCTTCTGAAGGCCAATTCTCGTAAAGTCTAATTTCGATTGCAAAAGTTACCTTCAAAGTCAGTTTATTTTGACAAAAAGCTAACTTTGAGGGTATTATTTGTGATTGAAATGCAATCGAAATGATATTGAAATGTAATTTGAACAATGTTATTTACGAGAATTGGCCTACAGGGCGCCAGCATTAGGAGGGCGGCAAAAAAAGTCTAGAGAATTATTAATTACCTCAAGAAACCTTTTTTTTTCTGTGAATAAGATCGGGACTTGCGCGGGTGAAACCGCGGTGTATTAGCTAGTTAACTACAAATAATAGAATTTATTAGATTTATATTCAATTATATTTAATAGATAAGATAATATAACAAACATAAATATATAAAAGCAATATATTGTTAATATTTAATTAGTACATTCGTTATCAGCTGTTTCCTTTTTGATAGTTATGTGCCGACATAGTGATGTATTTTTAATCGACTGTGCGACTCTAGGGAGGGTAATGTTAGCCTATGTACCAATATATACATACTAATATATGTGTGTATGTATGTGTATTGGATTACCAATTAGCTGAACCCCACGTGACCCTGAGCTCACTTATTTTTATCTTATATTGTACTAGCGACCCGCTCCGGCTTCGCACGGCTATATTATGCATGTATTATACATATAAACCTTCCTCTTGAATCACTCTATCCATTAAAAACCGCATCAAAATCCGTTGCGTAGTTTTAAAGATCTAAGCATACAAAGGGAAATAGGGACGGCGAAAAGTGACTTTAATTTATACTATGTAGTGATATCGAAGGCTGAAAAATAGCCAGCAACACTTCGACTCATTTGGATCTTTTGTTTACCCCTACCTTAATGTTTCTTACTCTTTGAAGAAGTGGTCGATGAATGCGGTGATCCCACTGAGAGGAAGAAACCTATATACCTCCGGTTTGGGTATAAGCTGAGCTCACTCGCACATCTGTCAGGTTGTAAAGTAATGTTACCTGATTCCGTTTTTTTTAAACAGATAAAATATCCGACTCATATTATAAACGTGAAAGTTTGTATGCCTGGATGTCTGGATGTTTGTTACTCTTTAACGCAAAAACTACTGAATGGATTTTAATGAAACTTTACAATAATATAGCTTATACATCAGAATAGAACATAGGCTATAATTTATAAAGATATTGTGTGAATTGTCCAGAATATAACGAAAAGTGTCGAAAAATTGACACTTTGACATCTGTCAAATGTCACTTTGAGATGTGTCAAATGTCACTTTGACATGTGTCAAATGTAACTTTGGCATCTGTCAAATGTAACTTTGGCATCTGTCAAATGTCACGGGATCAGGACTAACGCAGGTGAAACCGTGGGACGCAGCTAGTGCAATATAAAACCTTTTACAAAATAAGTAAATACTACATTTTTACAGATGTGCGAGTGAACTCTGGGTCACGTGGGGTTTAGCTAATTGGTAATCCTACTGTACGTTGTATATGGGCGGTTTTCCGCAACTTGACCTCTTCAGTTGAGTCCTTTTTGCGTGAGGATGGAGTAGACTATGCCCAGCACCTACTACCCTCCCAGCTTAGTCGACCATGGCCAGAGGAGAGAACTTGTCAATACTTCTGGAGCCAACTAAGCCGCGGGTTTCATCACGATGTCTTTCTTCACCGTAAGAGCAATGTAACCCACGTCGTCGGTTATAAATTAGATATTTCTAACACAAAAAGAATCATGTAAATCGGTTGAGCCGCCTTCGAGTAATCAGTGAAGATATATAAAAAAATCTTTATACATATAAAATGCTTTTTCCTGCAGACTGACGGATCAACGCACAGCCTAAACCGCTGATCGTAGAGACCTGAAACTTGGAGGGTGTGTTCTTTGTGTGACGTAGGCATCCGTTAAGAAAGGATTTTCCGAAATTCTACCTTTTAGGGGTTGAAAAAGGGGGGTAAAGTTTGTATGGGATAAAGTGATTTCTTGGTCCATTTTCTACGCAGACAAAGTTGCGGGCAAAAGCTAGTATTGAGGAGATTCTCAAAAAAACCGGTCAAGTGCGAGTCGTACTCGCGCACGAAGGGTTCCGTACCATTATATTCTGTTTTTATTTGTTGTTATAGCGGGAACAGAAATACATCACCTGTGAAAATGTCAACTGTCTAGCTATCACGGTACATGAGATACAGCCTGGTGACAGACAGACGGACAGTAGAGTCTTAGTAATAGGGTCTCGATTTTTCCATTTGGTTACGGAACCGCGTCTCGTGTTTGTTTTATATTGCTGCGTGCTGTGTGACGTCATTGTTGACATGACGCCATCGGAACGTGACAATGACGCCAAACAATATTACCATTACACTTTTTTTGTGAACGCACCTGCATTCACAAAAAAATCCATCAATTTATAAGATTTTATCACGTTCGTTAAAAAAGTGATTAACAACTGATTTAACGAGATTTTCAACTCGTACGCATAATAATCAACCAAATAATATTTTCGTTTTATTGGTAATAACAATATTTGAAGTACTATTTTACGGGGCGATAAAAATCGTTTGAAAGATTACGGTTTCGGGGAATACCTTATTAATAATTAAAATTTACAACATTATTACATTTCATGATATTTTAATCTTATATTTTTATCATTTACTCGTATCTGTCTATCCTTTTCTTTTGATTTTTGTTTAAAACGAATAAGTTTCGAAATTGAACTGTTTACAAAAACTAAACTACTAAACTCATCATCTACCTGCTCTTATCCCAATTTATTTGGGGTCGGCGCAGTATGTCTTATTCTTCCATTCACTCCTATTAGTCGTCATCTCATGAAAGATGGAGAGGAAAAGGACGATCTAAGAAAAGATGGATGGACTGCGTGAGACAAGATATGAGAAAGATGAGTTTACATTCATCTCTCTTTTGTCTCTACATCCATACTCATCACTCTTCTAGTCACATGCGTCTACTCTCTTCTCATCACATGTCTATACCAACTTAAACGGTTCCCTTTTACTTTTTCAGTAATCGGTGCTACTTTCAGGCTTCCTCTAATATACTCATTCCTTATTTTATCCATCCTCGTAATTATAATCACTACATAGTATAAAACAAAGTCGCTTTCTCTGTCCCTATTTCCCTTTGTATGCTTAAATCTTTAAAACTACGCAACAGATTTTGATGCGGTTTTTTTAATAGATAGAGTGATTCAAGAGGAAGGTTTATATGTATAATACATGCGTAATATAGCCATGAGAGAGATGAATGTGAACGATGAGATGACGACTAATAGGAGTGAATGGAAGAAAAAGACATACTGCGCCGACCCCAAATAAATTGGGATAAGGGCAGAAAGATGATGACGATGAAGATGCGTAATATAGCCGTGCGAAGTCGGGGCGGGTCGCTAGTCTATTAATATAGGAAGGAACATCCTTATTCGAAATTCCATCACGTTTAATCACAAGGTAAATTAATATATCTTCCGAAATTGTTTTTATGAAGGTGATTCGTGAGTCACAAGAAGGTCGGTTTGACCACGCGCAGTGCGCAGGCGCATGTCTGTACCAAGACCATGACTTAAGGTCTCTCGTATAGAAAATCATTCTTATTTGACGACCCAGTTGGCACAATGGTCACCATGCCGGACTGCCAAACATAGGGTTGCGGGTTCGATTCCCGCCACAGACAAGTATTTATGCTTAGATATTTGTCTGTGGTCTGGGTGTCTGTATGTATATTAAGTATATATTTACAAAAGAAAAGTATATAAGTAGTATATCCGTTGTCTAGCACCCATAACACAAGTGTAGTTACTTAGCTTGGGGCTAGATGGCGATGTGTGGAATGTCCTGCAATATTTAATTATTTTCATTTATTACATTTATTATTATCAAAATTCGTTGCGTAGTTTTAAAGATCTAAGCGTACAAAGGGAAATAGGGACGGCGAAAAGTGACTTTATTTTATACTATGTAGTGATTTACAGCTTCACAGTGGTCTTAAAACGTCATACTTAAATAAACTTACCTTGTATCAAGGCATCGCCTGGCTCCCCTGTGCTCTGATACTGCCGGTCCTCGCCAGCCGCTTCCCGATAGTCTGGACGTGGAACCCGATCTTCTGCAGCGCCTCGTGGTCGAGGATCTTCCGTCCGTCGAAGATGTACGCCGGCTTCATCATTACTTCGTAGATTTTCTGTTGAAGTTTTTCAAGAATTTAAGATTATTGTATACTAGTAGCATTTCGCGGTTTCACCCGCGATAAATGCACTATCCAACACAAAAAAATAATTTTTCAATTCGAACCAGTACTTCCTGAGATATACGCTTTCAAACAACCAACGGAAGCCCTCAAAGATGAATAATTTTTCCCGTTTTTTCCACATTTCCCACTGATTCTTCGCTCCTATTGGTCGCAGTGTGATGTTATATTTTATAGCCTAAAGCCTCCCTCGATAAATGGACTATCCAAAACAAAAATAATTTTGCATTTCAACCAGAAGTTCCTGAGATTAGCGTGTTCAAACAAACAAACTCGAAATAAATTCTTTTTGAGTTTAAAACAAACTCTTCAGCTTTATAATATTGGTATAGATAATTACTAGCGACCCGCCCCGGCTTCGCACGGCTATATTACGCATGTATTGTACATATAAACCTTCCTCTTGAATCACTCTATCTATTAAAAAAAACCGCATTAAAATTCGTTGCGCGTGGTTTTAAAGATTTAAGCATACATAGGGACAGAGAAAGCGACTTTGTTTTATACTATGTAGTGATTACTGACCTTAAAATTAAGCTCTTTAAACTCATCCCATTCAGTACAAAGCACGATAGCATGTACTCCAGTCACAGCGGAATATGCTGTATCATGGATTTCCACATTTTTCCTCACCGATGCCTGTTCTGAGACGACATATGTGTTAGTTAACTCGTAGAATATCTGTTCAGTTTCTACTTTAGGATCGTATATGTGCAATTTCGCTCCTTCATCAATCAAAGTCTTCGAAACATGTATTGCGGGCGACTCACGGGTGTCCCCTGTGTTCTTCTTAAACGAAAATCCAAGAATGGCTATATTCTTGTCCGTTACAGTATTGAATAAAGATTCAATAACTTTACGAGTGAATCGGCTTTTCTGATAGTCGTTAAGGCTTACGACTTGCTGCCAATATGCTGCTACTTCAGGTAGATTAAGACATTCACATAAATAGATTAAATTGAGGATGTCTTTTTGGAAGCAACTGCCTCCGAAACCTATTGATGCTTCGAGGAATTTGGGGCCGATTCGTGAGTCGAGACCGACTGCTCGAGCTACCTCCGACACATCAGCACCTGTTACTTCGCAGACTGCTGATAGGGAGTTGATGCTCGAGATTCTCTGGGCTAGGAATGCATTTGCGGCCAGTTTAGACAACTCGGAGCTCCATGTATTGGTTGTTAGTATGTTTTTCGCTGGGATCCAGTGCTCGTACACCCAGCACAGTTCCTGTATAGCCTTCTGGCCTTCTGTAGTCTCTTCACCACCAATGAGGACTCGGTCAGCCTCAACCAAGTCTACAATAGCCGTTCCTTCAGCCAAAAACTCTGGGTTGGATAGAATTTGGTACTCGACACCTGGTTTTGTGTTCGCTCTTAGTATTTTCATAATTATTTCAGCAGCTTTGACTGGTACGGTACTCTTTTCTACGACAATTTTGTTACTTGTAGCGATGTTTGCAATCATTCTGGCAGCGCTTTCTATGTATTTCAAGTCAGCAGCACGGCCTTTGCCGTTCCCGAAGGTTTTAGTAGGCGTATTCACTGATATGAAGATCAAATCGGCTTCTTGAATGCTTTTATTGATATCAGTGGAAAAAAAAAGATTTTTACCTCGACATTGTTTGACTACATCGTCCAAACCGGGCTCGTAGATCGGCAATTTATCTGAATTCCACTGGTTTATCCTGTCTATGCTTTTATCGCAGACAGTTACAGTAATTTTTGGGCATTTCAGTGCGATCACACTGCAAGTAGGACCTCCAACGTAACCAGCTCCCAAACAGCAAATTCTCTCAATAACCATTGTGAAACACGGAAGTTTTACGCTAAACACGTTTATCCACGATCACAACACTTTATTACTACAAATTAAAGCTTATAATTAGCGTAAATTGAGATAAACTATAAGTACTTCGCGAGTTACGAAACTCCGTAGAACTCGGCAGAAGTTTATTTTTTTTCAACAGTGCCGCAGCCGTGGCACATGTGTCGATGCGCGTACAACCAACCCTGGGGGCTTAATAACGGGCCGCGGGGAGATGAGATGGATTTTTATAGTGAAAATGCAAGCCCCCAGTTGCATACGATCACCTCACGCATGAAGTCATTGACATTTGGCAAATAGTGATGAGGTTTCGTCGGTCCATCCACTGAGTACTTTTTTTTATATACCTGGTCCATCCAGTCCAGTCCAAACCATAACATAATTTGAGAGGTTTTTTTTATCATTTTGCTTCGCACGATTTTGGGCACCTCCTTGGCATAATATCTTTGAATCAGATTAAGAATATAACATGTTCTGTCGTCTTCTTTCCTCAACAAATTTTCCTCAACAAAATTCCGGGATTGGGAGCCAATAATACGTGTACATGATATTACGCTGCCATGGATTACGACGCCATGGATTACACGACCTAATATTACGTGTACAGGCTTCGTATTATTGGTTTGAACAAATAATGTACGACCACTTATTACGAGACCACGTATTACACCGCCACGTATTACGAAGACATTGTCATAGACCTATGAAACCAACTTTTGGACTTTCTTTATGAAATTTTTGACGCGATAACGTCTAGTAAATTGATGGACCTGCATTCACACAAAAGTGTCATGTTCCGGTAACATGACGCGTCCCGTTCCCGGAGCGGGGCGCATGACGTCAGGTCGTGTAATACGTGGTCTTTAGGGTAGCATATGAAGACCCGCCCGGAAAACTCCCTACCCAGTACCGACATGGATAGGTTAGGTTCATGTTAGAACTGCGACCACAACGCACGAGCCGAGCGAGTGCTAGAAACGAATTCTACCCATTTTACTTGGTTACGAGACGTCAAAATGTCATCGTAATACGTGGCCGTGTAATATTGGGTCTCGTAATATATGGACTCGTAATATCACCGTGGACAAATATTACACGACCACGTATTACACGACCTGTATTACGCGACCAAGTATTACACAGTCACGTATTACGAGTACATTTTGGCTTCGTAATATCGGGTCGTGTAATACGTGGTCTCGTATTACACGACCCGAGGTCGTGGTCACTTCTGTACAACAGTGTTAACAGCGACATCTCTCGGTGGATGGTGCAGGTTCGCAGCGAGCTTCCGTTATACAGTTTTCACTTCTGCCTGCACTCCCGGAGTGCGCTGTTTTTTATTTTTTGCTCTCAACGTGTTTTTTGAGAGAATAGGTATTCTTGACTTTTTCGACCACAATTATTTGGGTTGTCATTTTGTCAATATACAGTGATTGGAATAATAAGTATTTCAGAAGCGGAATCACTAAGAACTTATTATGGACTTTCTTCTCGTGTTGAGTTTAATAAAAAGGACTGTGAAAACAAGAAGACAGTGAACATCACTAGTGTCAATTTGACATTTTATTGAGGTCGGCCGTTTACGAAGCTTGTATTAATTTTCGTTTGACTTATGATAATGTATAATAATTATTAATGAGTAAGAAAAGAAACAAATCAACTTTACTTAGGTTTAGTATTTTATTAACATAAATATTATAACGGTAGAAAAAGCTTCCACATTATGCCCGAAATATCATAAAAAAATATGAAGAACTAAAAATGACATTTTTGACAGAACTCAATCAAAACACACTTCGTAAACTGTTCCAAACAAACAATCGTTGTACGAGAAAATCAATTTCCTAAAATTCATGATTTTTCAGTGAAAAATTATCAAAATGCGTGCATGTAGAACGTGTCTAACTAAGAAAGATCTAAACCCACTATTCGGAGATCTCAGTGCCGTACGGTTTACAAGCAAACAGCTGTATTTAGCTACTGGCGTTTCAGTAAGTTTTCATAACTGAAAACATCGCTAATTATGATTTATTTTGCCTAATTAGACAATAAATTATGTTCATTGATAAATAAATGATTTTATTGTCATCCTACTTCAATAAAACTGTGTAAATTAATTAATTTATGGCTCCTAATTTTGGTCATTGTTTCCTAGTTGTAACAGATCTTTGTAAGTACAACACAGAAGGAACCTCTGTCCAAAATTTCACTTTTCTAGACCAAAGAAAATAATACTTACTTGGCCGCATAGTTTAGTGATTATCACACCCGCACGGTAAGCTGGAGGTCGCAAGTTCAAAACTCGCCGCGAAATTTTTTACAGAAATACCTAGTGCTGGCTCACTTAATACTAGCTCGAAGTTGTGCTGGGACACAACTAAACGGTTCCAAATTAATGAAGCCACTGGCAAGAGGTTGAACCTGTAAATTTATTCTAAGTATATGAAATATTATAGTAAATTAAGATAGGGTGCCACAACTGGCAGTCTGATCTATACTTTGAATAACCACTATTCATGACTTCCTTCCTAAATAGTGCTGGCTCACATAATAGGTACTTATAAATTATAAAGATATCCAAGAAAATAAGATGGCAAGTAAAATACATGTTTTTCAGATTCAACCAAACGACAACCTCCCTCAAGTAGCTTGCAATTCCTGTATTAAACAAATAAAAAAATCATTAGACTTCCGTTATATAAGTAGCAAAACTAATGTATATTTACGACAAATACTTAAAAATGTTGAAATGAAATCAGGTTTAATCAATAAATCAAATTCAACAAATCATGAAAGTCCAGACAGATATTTCGAAACTTCTGATAATAATAAAATGTTTGCGGAAGTCAAAATTGAAGAAGACTTTTTACAAGATAGTGACATTGATAATAATGAAATTGATAACAGTCAATTCTTTATTAGTCATAACAATTTTGATGATAAACAAGACAATAATAGTCACTTTGATTATCAAACAAATTATGATAGAAATGATAAAAGTCAACCTGATAATAAGAAGAACTGTCTTGATAATGAAGAAAGCGATAATTATACTTTTGAAATCTATCAAAATTGTAAAAGTCAATCTGATAATCATAACAGTCAACTAGATAAACATCATAACATTGATAATAAAAAATTATCAAACAATAAAGAACACATCACAAGTGCAAAAAGACAAAAAACAAAACAAATTACTATAAAAATAAATAAAAACATGACAAAAAAGAAACTTCCTAATAGAAAATTAAAAATACAGAATAATAAATCAATAAGTGATGTTGATTTATCAAAGAGAATTAATATTAAAATTGAAGGTTTTGAAACTGATAGTAAAAATAGTGATTTCTATACTTATCAAGAAAGAGAGGACAAAAAGTCCATACTTGGAAGCAAATTAAATAAAAATGAGTCTAGGGTAGTTAGAATATCAAATACATCTAGTAATGACCATGAAATGGCTTCAAAAGATGATAAAAATATTGATGATGAAATTCAATATCAAATGCTGGATAAATCCAAAACAAAACAAGTTACCATCGGTAGGCAAAAGTGTGAGGTATGTTTAGTTTATATTATTATAACTCCCGATCCCGTGGAAATATCGGAATAAAAAGTAGCCTATAACACTCCCAATAAAACAATGTATTCTCATATCAAGTTTCCTCAAAATCGATCCAGTAGTTTCGGAGCCTATTCAATACAAACAAACAGACAATCAAATCTTTCCTTTTTATAATAATATTATAGATATAGGCCCAGCGCACACCGCTGGAGGCGCCAAGACAACAATTTAATATAACCCTTAAGAAGAAAGGGTACCGGGGGCCCTCCATATAAACTATTACAAACATAGTCGACTGTTACCTCCCTGGATAATGACACTAGCACAAATATTTTTGTGCCATAAAACCTATAACTGCCATGACCATATTGACCATGCCCCTATTTTTTATTTTAATCTTAATTTCTATGATAATTAGAAAAAAAACACAAAACATTATGCCCCTATGTTTTGTGTTTTTTTGCAGTTAAAGGTTTTAGGGCACAAAAATATTTGTGCTAGTGTCATTATTCACGGAGGAAATCGTCGACTACGTTTGTATGGAGAGAGCGGAGGTACCCTTTCACCTTAACTACTTACCTTAAGATACGGTCAATATTAGAATAAATTCGCACGCGGTAGTCGGATCGCCCTCAAGCTACTATATGAGCATGCAAGCATGAGCATGCGCGCTCAGTCAGACTCGTTGCTCTTTAGAGATTTCTTGATCAGTCTTTTTCTGTTTTATTTAAATAGAATTTACGAGTTTTAAAATACCTACTGGAAAACAACATCCTAATTGCGAAATTAAATGTTGAAATTTCGAAATTATAAAATTCAATTCGGACTAAATACATTTAAGAAAAGTAGAATAATGTTTAATTCATTCAACGTGATAAAGAATAATTTCTATTTGTTCTGGATGTTTATGTATGTATCTACAAAAGAAAAGTATACGGGCTGAATTAATTAAATGGGCATTCAGTATACAAATAATTCGGGACATATATAAACGGTTCGAGTATATTAAAGCCACTTGCGACAGGCTGAACCGCGTTTCATCATTTTATTATACAGGGTGATTTTTTTACATGGGCCTTCAGGGCTATATCCTAACTAAACTATAAGAGATAGCAAAAAATGCTGGAAGGACGCCCGATTTTGACAAAAAACTAAAACAGCATTATTAAATTTTTGAAAATGTCATTACGCTAGAAATTAGATTACACCAAAGAATACAGTTTACCTATTTATTTCTTACTATAAGAGCTCCGCGGTTTCACCCGCGTAACTCCCGATCCCGTGGGAATATCGGGATAAAAAGTACCCTATGTTATTTTCAATGAATCAATGTATCCTCATACCAAGTTTCATATAAATCGGTCCAGTAGTTTCGAAGCCTATTCGTTACAAACAAAACAACAAAAAGAAAATTTCATTTTTATCTGTATTTTTATCTGTATCTGTACTCTATACATATCATCACTATCACTACATAGTTTAAAACAAAGTCGCTTTCTCTGTCCCTATGTCTCTATGTCCCTTTGTTTGCTTAAATCTTTAAAACTACGCAACGGATTTTGATGCGGTTTTTTTAATAGATAGAGTGATTCAAGAGGAAGGTTTATATGTATAATACATGCATAATACAGCCTCGCGAAGCCGGGGCGGGTCGCTAGTACCTTATATTTGTAATTTCAGCAGAAACGCAACAATTTAATGTCGCTAGCGGTCACTCCATACCCATCCGAGGGTCCCATACAATGCCGAATCTGCAAGGAACACCTTAAAGTCACCAGTTTTGTGATGCATGCTAAGAGACACTTTGCACCAGAGTTCACTTGTGAAGTGAGTGGCCTTTCCTTCAATAGATAGAGAGATAAACATAATAGATAGATAAACATTTTTGCACCATTAAAACATAACGACGACCCAGTTGGCACAATGGTCACCATGCCGGACTGCCAAACACAGGGTTGCGGGTTCGATTCCCGCCTCAGACATGTATTTATGCTTAGATATTTGTCTGTGGTCTGGTTGTTTCTATGTATTATAAGTATATATATATTTACAAAAGAAAAGTATATAAGTAGTATATCCGTTGTTTAACACCCATAACACAAGTGTAGTTACTTAGCTTGGGGCTAGATGGCGATGTGTGGAATGTCCTAGTATATTTATTTCTTATTATTTTATAATACACTATGACTAACAGTATTATCAACGACTTATGACTATGATAAAGTGACTACATATTATCAAAATGACTATGATAAAGTGACTATTATCATAATGACTATTATCACAATGACTATGAAGAAGTGACTATTATCATAATGACTATGATAAAGTGACTATTTTCAAAATGACTATGATAAAGTAACTATTATCACAATGACTATCATAAAGTGACTTTTATCACAATGACTATGAAGAAGTGACTATTATCACAATGACTATGATAAAGTGACTATTATCACAATGACTATGATAAAGTGACTATTATCACAATGACTATGATAAAGTGACTATTATCACAATGACTATAATAAAGTGACAATTATCACAATAGCTATAATAAAGTGACTATTATCACAATGACTATGATAAAGTGACTATTATCACAATGACTATAATAAAGTGACAATTATCACAATAGCTATAATAAAGTGACTATTATCACAATGACTATAATAAAGTGACAATTATCACAATAGCTATAATAAAGTGACTATTATCACAATGACTATGATAAAGTGACTATTATCACAATAACTATGATAAAGTAACTATTACCACAATGACTATAATAAAGTGACAATTATCACAATAGCTATAATAAAGTGACTATTATCACAATGACTATAATAAAGTGACTATTATCACAATGACTATGATAAAGTGACTATTATCACAATGACTATAATAAAGTGACAATTATCACAATAGCTATAATAAAGTGACTATTATCACAATGACTATGATAAAGTGACTATTATCACAATAACTATGATAAAGTAACTATTACCACAATGACTATAATAAAGTGACAATTATCACAATAGCTATAATAAAGTGACTATTATCACAATGACTATGATAAAGTGACTATTATCACAATAACTATGATAAAGTAACTATTACCACAATGACTATAATAAAGTGACTATTATCACAATGACTATGATAATATTGTTCCAGGAGTGTGGCAAAATGTTTCGTTCCCACGCGCATATGGTGTACCATCAACAGAGAATGCATGGCAGAGAGAAAAGACTGGCCTGTAATCTATGCGATTTTAGAACTGTTGATAGATTGAAACTTAAGGTATGGTTGTATAAAAACTAGCAGCGCTCCGCGGTTTCACCCGCGTAACTCCCGATCCCGTGGGAATATCGAGATAAAAAGTAGCCTATAGCCTTCCTCGATAAATGGACTATCCAACACAAAAATAATTTTTCAATTAGAACCAGTGGTTCCTGGGATAAGCGCGTTTAAGCAAACAAACAAACTCTTCAGCTTTATAATATTATAGTATAGAAGTTGTGTCTCGTTTTTACCCTTACGGAACCCTAAAAACCACCAAAATGTTACAGAACCACGAGCGCGGCCACAGCGGCGAGAGACCTTACCAATGCGACGAATGTGGATCCTCATTCCGTATGAGAACCAATATTGTACAGCATATGAGGACACATTTCGGTGTTAGAAATATACAGGTAATAGCCTATACACACGTCCCGATTTGGTCGGGTCCGACATCAGTGTTGCCACATTTCAATTCGACAAATCTGTATCGATAAGTGAAAAAATCTGTGTAAAATCTGTATGAGGACAGCTATAATTGTATAAAATCTGGACTATTCATAATCGTAGACAGAGAATAAATATTTATTCTCTGTCTACGCTCCATAATACCTAATATTACAAATGAATAGTCCAGATTTTATACAATTATAGCTATTCTCATACAGATTTTACACAGATTTTTTCACTTATCGATACAGATTTGTCGAATTGAAATGTGGCAACACTGATGTCGGACCCGACCAAATCGGGACGTGCGTATAAGCCCTAAATGACAAACTTGAGAGGTGTCAAGGGACACTCGGGTGGAACGAAGTTCCTTTCGATTAATTAATGAAGGAATTGTAATAAAAAAATGTTTTTTATTTTTTTTTGTAAATAATCGTCGCTACACCACACTGTTCAATGCGAAATAGAAAGACGAAACGAAAATAACTGGCTTGCTTTCTATGAGAGAGAGAGAGAGACAGACAGAGAAACACGCGCACGCCGCACGGCTTACAACTATAGCAAAAAGTGTCGTTACAACTTTTGATCTTAATTTTTCCCGTCTAGCCCCCTTTCGCAACGCGCGATAAGGAACTTTCGTTCCAAAAAGGGTGCCACTCGGGGACTGCCGCGGTAAAGCTATTGCATCGTGCGAGCTTCGTACAGTCGTATCTTATACATACACGTTAAGCGAACGCTCGGCCGAGCTACATGGTAGGCGGAGTTGGTGGTGTTAGATTTTATTTTCGTTACGGAATTTCTTGATTCGGTCGCCGCGCTCAAAGCCCGCGATAAAAGCTATGCAATAGCTTAAAAAAAACCGGTCAAGTGCGAGTTGGACTCGCGCACGAAGAGGTTCCGTAGCATTATATTCTATTTTAGTATTTGTTGTTATAGCGGCAACAGAAATCATTACATAGTATAAAACAAAGTCTTCCGCTGTCTGTCCCTATGTATGCTTATATCTTTAAAACTACGCAACAGATTTTGATGCGGTTTTTTTATTAGATAGAGTGATTCAAGAGGAAGGTTTATATGTATAATACATGCATAATATAGCCGTGCGAAGCCGGAGCGGGTCGCTAGTATTTAAATATAAATATTGCAGGACATTCCACACATCGCCATCTAGCCCCAAGCTAAGTAACTAGACTTGTGTTATGGGTGCTAGACAACTCATATACTACTTATATACTTTTATTTTGTAAATACATATATATATTTATAATAGGTACATAGAAACAACCAGACCACAGACAAATATCTAAGCATAAATACATGTCTGAGGCGGGAATCGAACCCGCGACCCTGTGTTTGGCAGTACGGCATTGTGACCATTGTGACAACTGCCCCCTTAGACAAGATTGCTTTCTATTAGCGATATCGCCAATCGATAGATTTCATTGTATGAAATTAACGTAAACCATTGTATAAATTAGCATAAGATGGAACTTATCCACCATTTTTTTTCTCTGACTCAAAACTACGACTGACTTTTCGTTGGCTTTTGTCAATTTCATACAAAAAAAACAAAAAAAGTCTGTCGATTAGCGATATCGCTAATAGAAAGCCTTCTTGTCTAAGGGGGCTGGGTCGTCATTTGTTTTTCCCGCTTCTTCCATTTTGTATTTCCATGGAATTAGTGGGATTCACCCACTTACGCTAATACTTGTGACTTGTTGACGACCGCTAATCTTTTGACGACCTCTGTGGCGCGTCGGGCGAACACCCGACTGCGACGCAGAAGGTTGCGGGTTCGATTCCCGCCGGGAACAAGTATTTATGCTGACCATAAATTCTTGTTTCTGGTTCTGGGTGTTTCCTATATGTATAATATGTATATATTTACAAAAAACTGGTTGCCTAGATGACATTCTAACCTGTTCAACTGTTGTACTTTTTGTCACTTACACAATATAACCCCTTGGACGTTCAGACGTGTGAACAGCCTAGTCCCGGAAGGCTGTAAAGTCGGTATACGGGCGAAAGTTTTACGTGACAACAACTGTGCTCGAGTGGAAGGGACGCGTGCCTTTCACTTTTTATGTCTGTCTCTCTCGCTCTTAGGCGGGCTAACCATGCCCGCGTGCCTCTCACTCGCTCTCATTGTGAGCGCATAACGTCAGCGGAGCGTAACGCAGTTTCTTGAAGTGTCACCCGGCAAACCAATTTATAAAACGTTGTCACGTCAAAAAAAAAAAAGTATATAAGTAGTTTATCCGTTATCTGGCACCCATAACACAAGCATTAAGTTGCTTAGCTTGGGGCTGGATGGCGATGTGTAATATGTCCTGAAATATTTATTTATTTATTTTACTTGTATTTGTTTTCAGTGTGAATTGTGCGCGAATTTATTCCGAAGTAAATCCGAGCTTTCGAACCATAAGAATAAGGTTCATAATAAAATGACATATTTATGTTATTTGTGTCCACAAACGTAAGTATTACTTACTGGTATTAGGTTTTTAGGGTTCCGCACCCAAAGGGTGAAAATGGTCCCCCGACGCGACAATATTTAGTCAAAAAATTCACATGTACAGTCACATTACCAATTAGCTGAACCCCACGTGACCCAGAGCTCATTTGCATATTTGTAAAAAATATGGTATTTACCTATTTTGTTATTTTTTTATATTGTAATATTGTATTGTATAGTATATTGTTTAAGAAAAACAGAATCAGGTAACATTACTTTACAACCTTACAGATTTGCGAGTGTGCTCTAGGTCACGTGGGGTTCAGCTAATTGGTAATGTGACTGTACTTACGTAGGGTCAAAATTTTGGTGTTATTTTTGTTCTTTTTGTAGGGTTTCACGTTTATATCTTTTCATAGTTTTTTTTTGCTTGTTTTAGGCTTCTTACGTTCATACTATTTTAATTATTTTGTGTCGTTGGTTTTTTTTATTTTAAATTTAATTTTTATATTAAGTATCGATTTTTAATTTAATGCCTAGTTTGTTTCTTAATTTTATTTATTTCAATATTTAATTTAATAATTTGATGTTTGACATGCATTTAATAGTTTGTGACGATTTAAATGTCAGTTTTAATTTATTTTATTTTTATTTATTATTTGATGTAGGTTAGGTACCTACTTATTCTAAACTAGCTGCGCCCCGCGGTTCCACTCGCGTAAGTCCCGATCCCGTGGGAATATCAAAATATAAAAGTAGCCTATAGCTTTCCTCGATAAATGGACTATCCAACACAAAAATATTTTTTCAATTCGAACCAGCAGTTCCTGAGATTAGCGCGTTCAAACAAACAAACAAATAACCAAACTCTTCAGCTTTATAATATTAAGTATAGATTTGAAAATTTTACAGAAATACTTATTGAATATTTAACGTTTATTGACGTGACAACGTTTTATAAATTGGTTTGCCGGGTGACACTTCAAGAAACTGCGTTACGCTCCGCTGACGTTATGCGCTCACAATGAGAGCGAGTGAGAGGCACGCGGGCATGGTTAGCCCGCCTAAGAGCGAGAGAGACAGACATAAAAAGTGAAAGGCACGCGTCCCTTCCACTCGAGCACAGTTGTTGTCACGTAAAACTTTCGCCCGTATACCGACTTTACAGGCAACCAGTTTTTTATTAATATTTTATCGCCCTAATGCCTTTTATCGATAGGTATGGGTCTTAAAATACACCGCAGTATTTTAAGTTACAATGCCAGTGGTTTCTAAATAAAATAAATTAATTAATTCAATTTTTATTTCAGAATCCAAAGGCTTTTTAGATACTACAGGCTTTTTGACTTCTCAGAAACTTTTTATTTTTATTGTCTGTTCTTTGTATTTACTTTCTCTGTAGCTGTCTCGTTAATGTTTCTTAATTGTATTATTTTTCTCTATAACTATCTCTTACTGTTTCTTATTTGTGTCTAAATTATGTCGTGTGTTTGTTCGAATAAATTCTATTCTATTCATTTTTTTTTACAGATATAAAGGCAAAAGAGCAGTACGAAGACATTTGATGAACTTACACGGAGTAATTGAGGATCAAATTTTGAAAATCAAATGTATTAAAACTAAAAAGTAAGTTTAAAAACCGGTCAAGCGCGAGTCGGACACGCGGTTCCGTACAATTCTGTTTAAAATATTTGTTGTTATAGCAGCAACGGATTACATCTTCATCACTATCACTACATAGTATAAAACAAAGTCGCTTTCTCTATCCCTATATCCCTATGTATGCTTAAATATTTAAAACTACGCAACGGATTTTGATGCGGTTTTTTTTAATAGATAGAGTGATTCAAGAGGAAGGTTTATGTGTATAATACATGGATAGTATAGCCGTGCGAAGCCGGGGCGGGTCGCTAGTCTGATAATTTCAACTGTCTAGCTATCACGGTTCATGAGATACAGCCTGGTGACAGACAGACAGTGCAGTCTTAGTAATAGGGTCCAGTTTTTACCCTTTGGGTACGGAACCCTAAAAACCGGCCAAGTGCGTTTCTGACAATGGGTAATGTAGGGTTCCGTAGTAGTCCTTCACAATATTTAGATTACAAAGGGACTCTTTAGCTACTTTTTTATTTGGCATACCTACTATGTTTGTTTCCAAGAATTGATCTCTATCAGCAACACTATCGATTGGTATAAAAATATAGGATAGTTCTTTTTTTGGAAACTAACAGGTTCGATTCCTGGCTAGGGTAATGACTTTGCCAAAAACCTAATAAATAAATATTGCAGGACATTCCACACATCGCCATCTAGCCCTAAGCTAAGTAACTAGACTTGTGTTATGGGTGCTAGACAACGGATATTATATACTACAATATACTTTTCTTTTGTAAATATATACTTATAATACATAGAAACAACCAGACAACAGACAAATATCTAAGCATAAATACATGTCTGAGGCGGGAATCCAACCCGCAACCCTGTGTTTGGCAGTCCGGCATGGTGACCATTGTGCCAACTGGGCCGGAGATAGTGATGCAGTATTAGTCTTTGTCAAAATATATTGATACGGAACCCTCCTTCGTGCGCAGGTCCGACTCGCACTTGGCCGGTTGTTTTTTTTTACTTCATAACTTCATCGATTTTTTTCTATTTTTTATAGGTTTGAAGAAATTCCAACAAGTTGAATCTATGGCTTATTCAGGATTTCTGGACCCTGTTTCTTACTGTAATGTTAGAGCTAGCTGCGCTCCGCGGTTTCACCCGCGTAACTCCCGATCCAAAGTCACATGTTGCAGTTGCTTAACCCAAAAGTAAAAAAACATCACTGTAATACTAAAGTAACAGATTGAAGCTGCCTGCAAATTAAATATCAGACGGACGTATAACTTCTCACGCGCGTACATAAGTACACACGCACAATTTTTTTTTTTGCATTGATTATGCTCTTAAAATTGGGCCGATTTAGATGAAACTTGGTATGAGGATACATTGATTCAATGACAATAACATAGGGTACTTTTTATCCCGATATTCCCACGGGATCGGGAGTTACGCGGGTGAAATCGCGGAGCGCAGCTAGTAATATATACAGGAAAAGTATTTTTGTAGTGCACAAATTTCAGTATGTTTTAAGCACATTAAAATAAAAAATATTGTTTTTTTTATTTTGGAGCTAACTCAAAAACTCTCAGAGCTATAACCATTTAAGTGTTTCTAACAAAACGACGAAGTCCATGGACACAATACTAGCGCCAGCGAGTTTAATAGCGCGCTCTAAATGAAGGTAGGTACCTACGTGTCACTGTGTGTATCAATACTGAGATGCCCAATAATTTAGAAATTGCAGGAAATTTTTCACATTAAGTTTTGGTTTTTTTTTTTTTTGCGTAAATGTACCTACTCCACTGCCGACATATATTCAGCAGAAAAAAAATGTGCACTACAAAAATACTTTTCCTGTATAGGTACATTTTTTTATAATTTTTTCTGCTATAATCTGAAAACATAACATAAATTCATTCAGAAATTATACGTAAAAACGCGTTTTGCTTCATATCTCGAAACTTATAAAAAGTCAGTTGGATCTTTCTACACTAGCCAATTATGGTTGATACAATAAAGAAATTATCTATCTATCTATGTTTTAATTTGTTAGAGTTTGTGATATCTATTATAGTATGTTTGTACGTATAGACCAAGATACCACCTACCATTGAATTTTTGAGGTTTTATAAAAGCTGAGAATTACTCGGCGCATGCCCCCAACACAGTTATGGACGATGTGCAATGAAGAATATTAACTAATTTTGAAGATTAGTTCTGCATATTATTTGTCAAAAATCTAAGCTCCCGGGCAACTAAAAGGTTTTCAAAAAACTTGATATTAGTGATAAAATAACAAGAAAATAAACAAAAAATAAAAAATATCGGTAAAACAATTAATACCTACTTCGATACGTCAATTAGTTTCCAATTTAACACTATCACTATCACTACATAGTATAAAACAAAGTCGCTTTCTCTGTCCCTATGTATGCTTAAATCTTTAAAACTATGCAACGGATTTTGATGCGGTTTTTTAATAGATAGAGTGATTCAAGAGGAAGGTTCATATCCTACTAATATTATAAACGTGAAAGTTTGTATGTATGGATGTATGGATGTATGGATGTATGGATGTATGGATGTATGGATGTTTGTTAGGTGTGGAAGGGCGCGCCTTCGTGAGTGAACAGATCTGTATCCTGCTTCGTATAAGAGCAAGCACGTACGTACACAGCACCACCGCTTTTCGTGGCTGTAAATTGTTAGTTAATAATTGGTCCGTAAGTACTAGGCTATCAGAACTCAGTAGAAGTTATTCCACAAAAAAACAATCCGATATTTAATGTGAAATCACGCTCAAAATATTTGAATTATTTTTGCAGCTTCTTTAATACCTACCTTAATTACCATCTATATATATTTTTATCTATTGTGTCAGGAGAAAAATTGAAGAAAGAGACAGATAATTGCCTAGTACTTTTTACAGACCAATACTTTATACCTACAGTAATTGGAGAAAATTGGTGCAAATAGGGAATTGTACAAACTGGGAATTGTACCTACCAGTAAAATAAAAAGGAAATAACACTTTCACAGAAATAACTTTTATAATTCGATAAAAAATCTCAACTTACAAAAAAATTGTCACAACAATTTAATCATTATGGCCCCTTCACCGGGACGCCATGGCGTTTAAAATATGGTGCATTTTGTATAAGCAGCTGGCAACATTGCAGCACCCTAGCCCCGTTTAATGAAAAGTGACTTCTATAAGCAACTGGCAACATTTCAAGACATTGGCGCCCCGGCAGGACCACCGGGGTGGATAGGATACACTCGTTTTATGAAATGGTAACTTTTTCTATAAGCAGCTGGCAACATTTCAGCACACTAGCGCCCCCTAGTTATGCAGACTTATCGAGATCGTTCTCCAAGACAGTGGCATCGTGATCGCAATAAGTATTTAAACTATATTCAGGGGTGGTCCATACGCCAACGACCTTGCTACACAGGCTACTAAATAGTTACTACCGGCACCGGTCGCAAATTGTTGATTGTTACGAATGTGTTTTGTTTTTCACAAAAGTGCTGAGATGGAATTGTAGGTGATATTTTTACCGACATTTTGATGTGACTTTGAGGCATAAATTCCCTATAATTTTGAAGCTATCCTAAAATTAAAAATTAAAACTAGTATAACTTTGAAATGACAAGGAATTTTCGTCTCAAAATTACCCCAAAATATCGGTAAAGATCTCACCTACGATTCCATCTCAGCACTTTTGAGAAAAAAGACACATTCAATCAATAATATTAGTTGTAAGCGACGGGTATATCGGGCGCGTTGCGTTTAGCAGCATATCCTTAGTCATGCCTCGCTTCTTGCCCCGCGTCTTGCCCCGCGTCTTGCCCCGCGTCATGCCCCGCGTCATGAGGACCACCATCGTCGTGGTGACCCTCGCCGCCTTCCCCACCACCCATCATCCCATCAGCGCCACCCAGGAGGCCAGCTAAGGCATTGCAGAGGGAACAGCTGATTACCGCACAGAAGGCCATTGACCCACAAGTTTTTAGACAGTCCATGCAGCCGCCCGCTGTGAAAGGAGAAAATATTTAACAGTGTTGCCAAACAGGTTACAACACCTGCAGCACTTTAAAAAGACCTATTAAGGTGAAAGGGTACCTGCGCTCTCTCCATACAAACGTAGTCGACTGTTTCCTCCCTAGCATAAATATTCTTGTGCCATAATAGTACATTGCGATACAAGTGTGGAAAGTTGATCATTCCATAGAGGCGGTTTATGACGCGCGAGCGGAACGCGAGCGTGGCAAAAGCCGAGATGGAATGATCAATTCACACGTGTATCGTACGACGTTTTTTATCACAGTTGCGAATAAAAAAAAAGACTTGTTAAAATTTTAATAATAAAAAGTTTTTAAGAATTTTAGGTTATGTTTACTATTTTTTGTTAATTACACTCCCGAAAGGCTAGGCAAAAGACTTTTAACCTATACAGCGTCTGACATACAATATATTTTTAGGGTTTTTTTCATTTGTTTTTGCGTCGGCGGTTAAAAACAGAATATAATGGTAAGGAAAAAATATATTTATGTATGTACCTAAAGAAAAAACAAAATAAAAACAAAACAAAATTTTTAATTATTTTCAAAGACGTCATCACGTAATATTATCGTTCGTTATCAGACTTTAGATGGACTTTAGAGACAACCTTTTGAAAAGAAGAAAAAAGGTACCAACAAAGAGTTTTAAGCCAGCAAGGCTTAAAAACTCTTTGGATGGTACCTTTTTCTATACATCAAAACAGTATAACCCAGATAAAGGAGATCATTCATGTTTCTAACAAAAAATACCCACATAAAAAAATGCCGGCCAGTAATAAAAATTGTTTCTATCTTGTAGAGAATAACATTTTAAACAATGTTTACTAAGGCAACAAAGAGCTACGATCAAAAATCGTTGAGTTATTTTACATTGAAAACCTAAAAAATGCATTTTATAGAGATCCGTTTAACCACTTTTAAGATCCCACTAAAACTTCTGAAAGGGTTATGGATATACCTATTTATATAAATATAATAAAAACAGACAAAGCTTATCCATTTACTACTTATTTTTATATTTTTTCTGTAGTAATATCTTAAAAGTGGTCAAACGGATCTCTACAAAATGCATTTTTTTGGGTTTTCAATGAAAAATAACTCAACGATGGTTGATCGTAGCTCTTTGTTGCCTTAGTAAACATTGTTTAAAATGTTATTCTCTACAAGATAGAAACATTTTTTTTTCTGGGTGGCACCTTAAGTTTTGGGTACGATTTGAACGTTGTTCTTAAGAATGTTTCATCTACTATATGTCATTAGCAGTAAGATACGTATTTGACATATCAGGATAACGTATTATTTTAGCACTAGTTGGATTTTTTTTTATCGCACGCGTGTATAATTCGTTGCTTTATAAGCCTAAAAGCGGTTTAATAAGATCCACTTTATGAGCAACTGTGATAAAAAACCTATAACTGCCATGGACTATGCCCCCGATTTCTTAGTATTTTTTTTTTCATTTTCTAATTATCATAGAAATTAAGATTAAAAAAATAAATGAATAAAAAAATAAAAAAAATAGCATGCCCCTATTTTTTTCGGAATGGTCTCGGTTGCTACCTCTAGTAGCAGTCGTTAGGTCAAGTTAGAGGCCTTAAGGTGAAAGGGTACCTGCGCTCTCTCCATACAAACGTAGTCGACTGTTTCCTCCCTGGATAATGACACTAGCACAAATATTTTTGTGCCATAAAACCTATAACTGCCATGACTATGTTTTGGTTTTTTTTAAAATTAAAAAAAACGTGTGGCACTCGGGGACTGCCGCGGTAAAGCTATTGCATCGTACCTACTTCGTATAGTCGTACCATATACATACATGCTCGGCCGAGCTACATGGTAGGCGGAGTGGGGGGTGTTAGGTTTTATTTTCGTTATGGAATTTCTTGATTCGGTCGCTGCGCTCAAAGCCCGCGATAAAAGCTATGCAATTACACAAAAAAAAAAAAATTTGGGCATGGTCATTATAGGTCACAGCAGTTCTAAGTTTTATGCACCAAAAATATTTGCTCTAGAGTCATTATCCAGGGAGAAAACAGTCGACTACGTTTGTAATAGTTTGTATGGTGAAAGCCCTCTTTCTTCTTTTCCTCATAAGGCGATCTGACGACTCTAACAAAAGGTGAGCCACACCACTAATACGAGAAGAAGAAGTTTAAACTTGATAAATCACTGAAGGCAGAGCTTGGTGGTTATAGCCCATGGAAACGATAATAAGGAAGGGCGTTGAGAAATAAAAGTACTTGCTTGCGTTCCTTTAACTGGTTTAACTGTATTACACTTTCTCATGAAGTTTCACAGCAGTTAATCTCGTCACATTGAATATACATTATAGTTACACATAACTGCCCCCTTAAACAAGATTGCTTTCTATTAGCGATATCGCCAATCGACAGATTTAATTGTATGAAATTGACATAAATCATTGTATAAAATTGGCATAAGATGCTACTTATTTATCTTTTTTTTGACGTGACAACGTTTTATAAATTGGTTTGCCGGGTGACACTTCAAGAAACTGCGTTACGCTCCGCTGACGTTATGCGCTCACAATGAGAGCGAGTGAGAGGCACGCGTCCCTTCCACTCGGGCATGGTTAGCCCGCCTAAGAGCGAGAGAGACAGACATAAAAAGTGAAAGGCACGCGTCCCTTCCACTCGAGCACAGTTGTTGTCACGTAAAACTTTCGCCCGTATACCGACTTTACAGGCAACCAGTTTTTCTCTAACACAAGGCTAAGTGACTTGTCGTTAACTTAGAGGTCAATTTAATACAATAATAATAATAAAAAGTCTGTCGTTTGGCGATATCGCTAATAGAAAGCAATCTTGTCTAAGGGGGCAGGATAGATAACACAGGGAATCTAATTAGTAAATTAATTATCGAAATACACGTCCTCTGTACAAACAGACGTAAGAGCAAGAGAGGGAAAAGTTGCCAGTGTTGTCAGTGTGTTAAAAAAAAAACAAAATATAAGGCGTACTACAGACTATCCAACAAAACTTACATTGTTGCGGCCGTTGTTGCTGTTGCTGATACGGTTGCTGTTGCGGATACTGTTGCGGTGGTGGCTGTTGGTAATACCCTTGCTGTGGTGGTGGACCATAGCCTGGCGGTGGTGGACCATAGCCTTGCGGAGGTGGGCCATAGCCTTGAGGAGGTGGATAGCCTGGCGGATACTGAAGCGAAATCCCTATCATCACTACATAGTATAAAACAAAGTCGCTTTCTCTGTCTCTATTTCCCTTTGTATGCTTAAATCTTTAAAACGACGCCACGGATTTTGATGCGGTTTTTTTTTAAATAGATAGAGTGATTCAAGAGGAATAGCCTTGTGGAGGTGGATAGCCTTGTGGAGGTGGATAGCCTAGCGGAGGTGGATAGCCTTGCGGAGGTGGACAGCCTGGCGGATACTGAAGGAAAATCTCTATCATCACTACATAGTATAAAACAAAGTCGCTTTCTCTGTCCCTATATCCCTTTGTATGCTTAAATCATTAAAACTACGCAACGGATTTTGATGCGTTTTTTTATTAAATAGAGTGATTCAAGAGGAAGGTTTTTATGTATAATACATGCATAATATAGCCGTGCGAACCCGGGGCGGATCGCTAGTCTTTAATAAAATTCTACTGTATGTGTGTATGTCAATTCACTCCTAAACGGCTGGGCCGATTTGAAAGGAAGAAATGAACTGTGTTTGGGGCATGCGCTGAGTAATTCTCAGCTGTTATAAAATCACGAAGGGCTGGCGGTAGGAGGAATCTTGGTCTATGATGTTATCACTTCAAAACCAAACTTACAAAGTTATTCTAAATTATTATAAGTTAGTACAATTTAATTTAAATTCGATTATTGTGACACTAATCGCGGAGCACATCTAATTATCCGAGGAAAACAAAAAAACAATTTTCCAAATCGGTCCAGGCGTTTTCGAGTAATCCGCGAACATACATAAAAAAAATATATATATATACGCGACGAATTGAGAACCTCCTCCTTTTTTGAAGTCGGTTAATGACAGCATAAATAAAGATGGAACTAGGGGGCCAGAGAAACGACCAACATGTCGCATATAACTAGATGTATATAGTAAATATCTCCCAATCCCGTGGGAATTTTAAGATAAAAATTAGCCTATGTTACTGTCAATGAATCAATGTATCCTCATACCAAGTTTCATCTAAATCGGTCCAGTAGTTTTGAAGCCTATTCAATACAAACAAACAATCGAATCTTTCCTTTTTATTAATCATCACTATCACTTCATCACTACATAGTATCAAACAAAGTCGCTTTCTCTGTCCCTATATTCCTTTGTATGCTTAAATCTTTAAAACTACGCAACGGATTTTGATGCGGTTTTTTTTAATAGATAGAGTGATTCAAGAGGAAGGTTTATAATATGTATAATACATGCATAATATAGCCGTGCGAAGCCGGAGCGGGTCGCTAGTTATTAATATAGAAGTATAGAATTTATTAACCTTACCTGATAATACATACTTTAAATTTGTCTGATGTCACTTTACGTTTGTAGAATTTATCATTTTGAACTAATAATTAGTCAAAGAGAAATATTACGCGAATAATTATGATTTAATGTTTTCATACAAAATGTGATATTAAAAAAGAGATGTCATTGCTTTTAGCACTGGGTCAAGATTTTGGTAGAAGGAGGTTCGTTGCTTTTTCCAAAGTCTTTGGGTTTATTCGTATAACTATGCTTTTTAGGGTTCCCTAGCCAAATGGCAAAAAAAAGGAACCCTTATAGATTCGTCATGTGTGTCTGTCTGCCGTATGTCACAGCCACTTTTTTTCGAAACTATAAGAACTATACTGTTGAAACTTGGTAAGTAGATTTTTATTTGGTTTTTTCATCAAACCCATACGTTAATTGATTAATAATAATAATAATAATTGAAACCAAATAAAATATTATTATTCAAATTATTATAATTGATTTCGATTATTATTTAATTCAAAAATTATATTGAGGTTTTTAATATCATTTTTTCCTAAAGACACTTCCAAAGTGGTAAAAAGTGTGTAACCCCCCTGTAACTTCTAAAATAAGAGAATGATGAAACTGAAAAAATAATATATGATATACATTACCATGCAAACTTCCACCCAAAATTGGTTTGAACGAGATCTGGTAAGTAGTTTTTTTTAATACGTCATAAACCGTAAACCGCCATTTATCCTTCATTCATGTATTTTTACCACTAGCGCCATCTATTTTTGTGCATTTATTTTTGCGTCGGGGTTAAAAACAGAATGTGGTACGGAACCCTTCGTGCGTGAGTCCAACTCGCACTTGGCCGGTTTTTTAGGAAATGCATCGGGAAAACCTCGGGAAAACATTGTTTTCTCCATCCTTTCCGAGTGAGGTATCTTTTTCCCGACGCCTTTTCCGTGAAGAAATATTTCTCCGTTTTTATCAAATCCCTCAGTGAATGCTGCGACTCTCTTCCTGAAATATTCCTCAATAAAAACACAAGCATTTATTACCCTTTCCCATCCTTTTCCATGCCCTTTCCCAAGAAACTTGGCCTCTTTCCTTTATGTTTCGTCGTGCTCTAAGTTTTTTGTTCTATTCTCTTTGTCTCCGCTTAGTCGTCTGTGGCTTTCCACTCCTAATCTTCTTATTAGTCTGTGACTTATAAGCGGTATTTTATAAAATCTCACATCAGAGTATAAAATAAACAAATATGCATAAAATCTTTCGTCTTTCAATGAAACGATTAAAATAAATAATTCGATTAAAATGGAGATCTTTATAAACGGAAAATGCGTAAAATAGATACGCAAAGTAAATCATGTATGATCCGGTAAGCCCTACAAATCTATAGAAAAATACATAACTCATTAAGCAATATCTAAAACTTTATAAAGAAACTTCGTATGAGGGTTCCTTAGGACGTAGGGGTGCATTAAGAAAAGATTTTTGGATTTTTTTTTGATTTTTTTGGAAAATTTTACCTATAAAGGGGTAAAGTATTTACGCTAAGTTCGCACTAACTATAATTATGTAATTTGTATTTAATGGAAATCAATATAATTTTGAAAGAGACTTGGGTAAAAAAACAAGTCGGTGATGATAGATACTCATCACCGACTTGTTTTTTTACTAGATACTCTTCTTTCTTCAATGAATTATTGTTCGTTGGTCTCGCTAAAACTTGAAAACGGCTGGACTGGTTTGGTTAATTTTCGATTTGAAATTATTTGTAATTACGCGGGTGAAACCGCAGTGTGCAGCTAGTCGTTTATAAATATGAATGTTTGTGTTAATTTAAATTTTAAACTAACATTATAAATGTTTTTTAGTTTTTATTATGTTTGCAACGAATAGGCTCCGAAACTACTGGACCGATTTAGATGAAACTTGGTATGAGGATACATTGATTCATTGAGAATAACATATGTTTCTTTTTATCGGAAGTAATTATTTATATATTCGGAGATCCAACATCATATGTTACAATACAACAAAGATTTTACCGAAGCTCAATCTCACTAAGTCTTAATTCTATAATTTTTAAATGAATCGCTCGAGAACTGCTGAACTGATTTCGCTAATTGTTTTTGTTGTTGTGTTTGTTTTTGTGAGGAGAAGGTTCTTATGGAAGAAAGACAATAAGAAAATTGCGTAGACAATTATTACGCGGCTGAATATGGGGTGCTGCTAGTTTTAAATAATATCAAAATTTCTCAGGGACAAGATCCGGTTCATAAAGAAAAATTAGATTATGATGATGACGATTCATTATACGAGAAAGAACAACCCACTTATTATCAAGACGACATCCAATACGACGAAGATGAGCCCGGTTATAATCAAGGACATCTTATTTATGATCAAGAACAGTCTGATTACGATCAGGATGAGCCCGTTTATGACGAGGAACAGCCTGATCTGGATCAAGAACAACCTGAAGATGAAGGGTTGCAAAAAATGGAAGAATCTCAATTGGAAGACTCTCAACAGGGTTCCGCTAAGCCGGGGCAATCGCAACCATTTCAGGCGGATTCTTCGGAACAGTTACGTAAGTTGAAACTAATTATTTATCAGCAGTAAGGTAAGTACCTACCTATTAGTAACTACCATTAATGACGTGGTTTTTGAAGTGAAAACTTCTTTAGCGGCGTTGAGCACTTTTTCTGTAATGGGTATAAAATCTTAAACTCGCGTCAGGACACGTGACCTGATCGAAAAAGCGTAAGACGGATGGAGAGTAGACAGCTATCCCCTCTCTACGGCGCGGCGAAAATGTATGCCTGGGCCTACTGTTTTTAATTTGGCTGTGAGTGTATTAAGACGTACATATGGTATTTTTAACGGACGACTATTGACGGACGACAAATGTCGGACGACTATTGACGGACGACAAATGTCGGACGACTATTTGTCGGACGACTATTGACGGACGACTATTGACGGACGACAAATGTCGGACGACAAATGTCGGACGACAAATGTCGGACGACAAATGTCGGACGACAATTTGTTGGACGACAAATGTCGGACGACTATTTGTTGTACTATTTGTTTTTTTTTTCATCTAAAACTCTTTTTGCGTATGTTCTCGCGACATATGAGATTTTACACAAATATACAGTTTTCACTTCTGCCTGCACTCCCGGAGTGCGCTGTTTTTTTTTTGGTATTTTTGACTCCCCCCCCCCTATATCACGTGTATTTTTTGGCATTTTTGACACCCCCCCCCTATATCACGTGTATTTTTAGTACCTACCTACAAAGAATCATATCATAAGTATCATCTAATTATTTATTAAAGAAAATTTTTCGCCGCTTTTCGGTTCAGTATCGCGCATTTGCCGAAAAAATAAATAGGTACATGCGTAATATATTACGACACCACCACGGGTGAACGTCATAGGCAGGAGATAAATAATACCAGCAGCTTTACTGCCGACGACGTCAAAAAAGTTATTAAATCGATGACGAGAGGTAAGTCTCCTGGCCATGACAGTCTTAGTATTGAACACCTTAAAAACGCGGGCGTTCATCTGTCGGTAGTGCTCGCGAAGTTCTTTATTTTGTATATAAGACACGCTTACCTACCTGCGAACATGGTGAGAACTGTGGTGCTACCAATTGTGAAAAATAAAATTGATGACATAGGTGACAAGAATAATTACAGGCCGATCTCACTTGCCACTGTACTGGCAAAAGTTCTTGACAGTCTGCTAATTACTCAGCTCGATAAGTATCTAAATATCCACAATAATCAATTTGGTTTTAAAGCGGGTCTTTCGAAGGAGGCAGCTATATTATGTCTGAAGCAGACTGTCAGGTACTACACGGATCGATGTACTCCTATCTACGCATGTTTTCTCGACCTCTCTAAGGCGTTTGACTTGGTATGCTACGGTATACTGTGGCAAAAGCTTAATGATATTTCATTGCCACAAGAACTCGTGGAGATCTTTAAGTTTTGGTATTGGACTTTTGACGTGTTGCCATCCTTGTCTTTTCAGTTTTATTCGTTTCGGTAGCCTTTTCGGTAGTAGGACATGCGGCAGATATGGCCAGCCCAGTACCATTTCAGTTCGGCAGCAGTGTGGCCAAGTGGCGCAGTTTAAATACCATATTTCTATAAAAAAGGAAACATGTAAATAACAAATTAATTATTTTCGCAGCGCTTTCCGGAGATGGAGGCGGAAGTCAGAAAATAGGATTCTTCAAGTCTATATTAAACAGCTTCAAAAGCTGTTTCGGTGGTAATAAAAGATCAAGAGAACGTCGGCCATCTTGTGATCATCGCAATTATCGTGATAAGGTCGAAAATGATCAGAATGGTCAAGGTGGAGGAATACTTGGTGTACTTGGTGTACCAGGAAATCTACCTAGTAGAATTGATGAAAGTGGAGGTGTAGAGCGACATCAAGAAGGTGTAGAAGGTGAACATGAAGAAGGTAAAGAAGGTGAAGAAGAAGGTGAATATGAAGAAGGTGAATATGCAGAAAGTGAACATGTAGAATATGAATATGGAGAAGATGAATATGAAGAAGTTGAATATGGAGAAGATCAATATGCAGAAACTGAACACGTAGAATATGAATATGGAGAAGGTGAAGAAGAAGGCGAATATGAAGAAGTTGAATATGGAGAAGTTGAATTTGGAGAAGATAAATATGGAGTAGGTGAACAAGTAGAAGATGAAGAAGTTGAATATGGAGAAGTTGAACATGATGATGACCAACAATATGATTATGTTAAATATGATGATGATGGTGGTGGATATAATGATGGTGAATATGATGATGGTGAATTTGATGATGGTGAATTTGATGATGGGGGATATGATAATGGGGGATATGATGAAGATGAGGATGGAGGTGGATATGATGGTGGCGAATATGATGATGGAACTGCATATGATGACGGCGCAAATGAGGATGGTGAAGTTGATGAAGGTGAATATGATGATGGCGAATATGCTGATGGTGGATTGGATGATGATGGTGGTGAATATAATGATGATGGTGGGGAACATGATTATGGTGGTGAACATGATGATGATGATATTGAATATGATGATGATGGTGATTATGATCATAATGGTGAAAATGATGATGTTGGTGAATATGTCGAGGGTGGTGGTTTTGATGATGGCGGATATGATAATGGTGAATTTGATGATGAGCATGATGGTGATATCGGTGGTGAAAATTATAATGGTGGATATAGAGGGTATGATGACGGTGAATTTGATGACGGTGGATATGATGATGGAGGGTATGATGATGATGAATATTACGATGGTGCTAATGGACAAGATGATGATGGTGGATATGATGATGGGGGGTATGATAATGATGAATATGACGACGGTGCTGGTGGACATGATGATGGGGAGTATGATGATGGTGAATTTGATGATGTTGAACGTGATAATATTATTGAATATTATGATGATGTATATGATGATGGTGGTGGTGAACAAGATGATGATGGTGAACATATTGTTGCAGGGTATGATGATTTTGAATTTGATGATGGTGGATATGATGATGGAGGGTATGATGATGGTGAACGTGATGATGATGGTGGTGGTTATAATGATGATGAATATGATGGTGTTAGTGAACAAGATGATGATGTTGGTGTTGGTGGAGATGATGAGGATGGTGGACATGATGATGGTCCACCATCACCAAACCCATTGCCTGGCAGTGTTGGTGGAGGTGGTAGTGGTGGTGGAGATGAAGGTATTAGAGAAGACGGTGCTGTTGGAAATGATGGGGGTGGTGATGATAACTTAAATTAATCACATCGTTATTTTGAAATAAGTAGCTACTAATTATAAGATATTATCAATCCGTAGCTAATGAAAGTTTACAATATGATTCGGTAATTTTGCTTAATTATTATGAAAGAAAACAACTAACTAGAAAAACGGTAATATAAGCAAAAGTAAATATACACAGCAGGCCTTCGTTAACTTTGCTCATGCTATTCGATGTAGGGCTCCGAATACAAGGTTGAAGCCCTCCCCATGCCCACTATCACGTCTACGTCCTAAGAGGTCAAATCCAAGATAATGTGTCTTAAGGTGAAGTAGGACCTGAAAACCCTTATCCCTTTCCCATGATTCTATCCCTTTCCCCGGCGCAAAATGGCCTTTTTAACTGTTTTATGTAATTTAAAAATTCACATCTATTTTAGTGAAAAACCATCTGTACTACCTTATGGGATTGGATGTAAAGTTTATGAAAATATAAATTTTGAACTCGTCTATTCTTTACAATCGCCCTAAAATTGAAAAGGCTCAAAAAAAATACGTTATTTTTTAGATTTTCACGGTTTTTTTCTATCGAGGCAAATCACTCTAATCGTGTTGTGAAGGGTATGATAATACAAAGCATATCTTCACCTTTTCAGTAGGAATATCATTGTATGAATTTGAGTGGTTGATACCCAAAAACTGTTTCTAAGACCCCTCTATGACGCTTCTGGTCTTACCACTTCCGCTTAAACAGGTTAATTAATAAACGAGTTCGCCCGCGGCCGTTGTCAAACGATTTTCCAGATTCAGCTGTGACAAACAGTTGAGCATTTTCTACGTATTTCTGTAGGTCATTCAGAAGTAAAAAGAAGAGATTTGAGAACTCCTGTACCTACTCATAGAGAGACCATTCAATTTTATGTTGCCACTGTCACGAACTGAGTTCTGTCTCTTACAACTTAACAATCGTGAGATTTTGAGCCCTACCTCACCTGGATGCCATGGTGATGTCTCCGGCTACGTATATCCATGGCTACTTCTGTCTACCCTAGCTCGCCACTGGCTACTGCCTATCACAAACAACAAATGCGTCCTTCTTTGGCGACCTCATTGGACACTAAGTAAGGCGCAGCTACCACACATACATTGGCTACTGTGGCTACTGCGCCAGAACGACAGAGTACCTATTCAGTCTCCATAAAGCGCGCTGTTCGTGGCTACCCTTCCTAACTGCCTACATCGCCACACCATTGCCAGGTGAGTTAAATTTCATATATTTAGTAAGAATTAGTTGGATATGTAGACAGCGATGTCGCCATGGCGTCCCGGTCCCATATAACTTTATGATCTGCCACGTCAAATGCTTTTGAAAGGTCCTTTCGCATGGCTTTACGTGTTGACTGGCCACGCCAGTAAGGTGGTGGAATGGTCAGCGCGTATTGCGTAATTGATGGTCCAATTTATGTTCAGTTAAAAAAAAAACTTAGGTATTGAGAGGAAAGGGTACCGGGGGCTCTTTCCATACAAACTATTATATTACAAACGTAGTCGACTGTTTTCTCCCTGGATAATGACACTAGAGCAAATATTTTTAGTGCATAAAACTTATAACTGCCATGATCATGCCCCTATTTTTTTTTAATTTCGTTTGTATGGAGGGAGCGCAGGTTCCCTTTCACCTTAACGCATATAATATTTTATTAACAACGCTTTTAGTAACATAACATTCAACGCGATTACGACCCGTTTTTTATGGTTCCATACCCAAAGGATAAAAACTGGACCCTATCGCTAAGATTTCACTATGTCTGTCTGTCACCAGGCTGTATCTCATGAACCGTGATAGATAGACAGTTGATATTTTCACAGATGATGTATTTCTGTTGCCGCTATAACAACAAATACTAAAAACAGATAAATAACGGAACCCTTCGTGCGCGAGTCCGACTCGCACTTGGCCGTTTTTTCTTATAAAATGAATAATGTTGCATAGTGTTTTAGAAGGATAGTTAAAAATCCTACTAATATTATAAATGAGAATCGTACATTTGTCTGTTTTTTGATCCGATATTTTTACCAATTTGTATGTTATGTATTATGTAGTAGAAATAAAATATTTGAATTTTTACTTATAGGTATTAATTTTTAAACTTGTATTTGTAACCGTTTATCATTAAAGATTATTTTGATAAAAAAACATCTTTTATTTTTAACCAATTAAAAAAAAAGATTTGATAGTTTAATAAATCACTACATAGTTTAAAACAAAGTCGCTTTCTCTGTCCCTATATCCCTATGTATGCTTAAATCTTTAAAACTACGCAACGGATTTAGATGCAGTTTTTTTTAGTAGATAGAGTGATTCAAGAGGAAGGTTTATATGTATAATACATGCATAATATAGCCGTGCGAAGCCGGAGCGGGTCGCTAGTGTTAGATAAATGAAAGTTTTAAAAAAATTGTTCACCGATTACTCGAAGACTCCTAAACTGACTGAGATGATTCTTTTTTTTGAAAAGAGGATACCTACCTCAGAGGTTGTCCTATATTTGATCGAAGTGGTGCGTAAAACAATAACATGGCCGTTGTGGAACTAGTTTTCAAAAACCTATATTTTATAGTAATAATCTATTTGTTTGTAACGAATAGGCTCCGAAACTAATGGATTGATTCTGATGAAACTTGGTATGAGGATACATTAATTCATTGGAAATAGCATAGGGTACTTTTTATCTTGATATTCCCACGGGATCGGGAGTTACGCGGGTGAAACCCCGGAGCGCTGCTGGTAGTTAATGGAACAAACCTAGAACTTTCTTGTTAAATTAAAACCATTGACATCAAAACCCTTGTTTTTTTTTAAAATCATTATGGCTTCACGACTTGTCCAAATGGCCAGTGTCAATCGAACCTTATTTGTTGCACCCACGAAAGACCCTCGAGGTGCAATTCTGTTCATCATTACGAAGATCCTCATCAGATCCATCCATCCAAATTGGTTCAGTCATTTGACCGTGAAGAGCAAATAAACGACCCAGTTGGCACAATGGTTGCGCTCACACAGGGTTGCGGGTTCGATTCCCGCCTCAGACAAGAATTTATGCTTAGATATTTGTCTGTGGTCTGGTTGTTTCTATGTATTCTAAGTGTATTTACAAAAGAAAAGTATATAAGTAGTATATCTGTTGTCTAGCACCCATAACACAAGTCTAGTAACTTAGCTTGGGGCTAGATGGCGATGTGTGAAATGTCCTGCAATATTTATTTATTTTATTTTATTTTATTTATTAAATAAATATAAACATAAATTCTTAAAAACAGTTAGTAGTTTGGATAAAATATAAGGATAACTTATTTAAGGCTCGGTCCTTCGGTTAAAAATGAAAGGCGTTTCTCAACACTTTGTTGTTAAATGATTTATTTATTTATTTATTTAGGTATCACAGCAATATAAAACCTTTTTGATAAACGAATACAAACACAAGTTTAACAATGAAATATAAGTACAAAAATGTGATTATTTTATTGTATATTTTGTCTAAAATAGGTAAAGAAATGAAAATAATAATAAATTTTTTTTGCAATCTCTTCTTCTTCTTGCCTATAGTCATCTTGCTATGAATACAAATCGTGTTTTAGGGTTCTGTACCTCAAAAGATAATAAAAGGAAACCTTATAAGATCACTGTCCATGTCTGTCCATGTGTCACCATCGATTTTCTCAGAAACGGTTGGACCTAGCAAGTTGACTTTACAAATGATATGTCATTGTTTGACTACTATCACACTGCCATCAGTAGGGTTGCCATCTCAAAAATCTGCGAACCAGGACGATAAGCGTGAAAACCCCGGATTTCGGAGCCCCGGAAAAAACTTTTTTCGACTTTTTTATTTATTTTAAACATAACCTGTAAGAAACTATTAAAGTAGTCTTACATTTTTAAACAATTAATATAAATCATAAACTCAAACTCAAAAAGTGACTTGAAAATTTTAGTGTAGCGAACGACACTCCAACGTAATTTTTAGTTTTTTATAGTCTATGCCCCCTCTACACGTCTACAGATGCATCAGCGGACGTCGGCTGATGCGTCTGCTGATGGATCACGACGATCCGTCTACACGTCTGTGGGTCGATCAGTATATGCCGATTCTCGACAGATGCAACTCGCATCATATTCAATAATTGTAGTACCTACTCTTAATTACTACTCGAGTGTAAAATTAACAAAAAGAAATGGAGAAGAAGAATGAAGAACGCATCCAGTCTCACTCGCAACTGCTCTTGCACTGATGCATTGGCAGACGTGTGGACGGAGGCCGTACACTCGCGCCGAAACCCTTTGTTGCGTGCCACAAAAACCGACAACAAACGGATTAGTGGCAGACGCATCTGCCAACGTGAAATACCTACCACAGATAAGCAAATACTTCCCATCTACACGTTGGCAGATGCTTCTGCAGATGTCTTATGCTGACGGATCTGTCGACGTGTAGAGGCTGCATAATGCCCCCTCTACATACATGTCGACAGATTTGTCGGCAAATGATGTCTACAGATGCATCTGACGACATGTAGAGGGGGCATTAGATGTAACACGCGTATCTGGAAGATACGCTAGTGGCTTGAAGATCCCCAAATAAACAGGAGCCTTCGAGCGATTCGAGTTGTTGCTTCTCCTACATTTTTAAAGACGACAAAATCATTACCGTTGCTAGTGGTAGAATACCTCGATCTTCATTCCAACCGTGCACCAATGAATTTTCCTTATGAATTTATGTCCGCCAATTGACATTGCTCTTACGGTGCGCGGAAAACATCGTGATGAAACCCACGGCTTAGGTGTCTCAAGATGTATTGTGGCTGCAAGTAATTTGCGTTTGGCTCTAGGTAATATTTGCACCTTAAATATTTACAAAAAATTACCAAATTAAATTGTAAACTTTGATTATCTACACATTTGATATTATCTTGGGCCATTAAAATAAAAAGAAAATAAACAAATGCATTGTTTTTCAGATTGACAATAAAGCAAAATATTTAAAGACCTGTTTTAAGTAGTTTTCCCATAGAGGAATTAAAAGGTCGAAGAGTTTTCCTTATTTTCATGGAATATTTTGTTTTTAATGATGGTGGAAGGTGACTCTTCACTGCATAGTATAAAATAAAGTCACTTTTCGCCGTCCCTATGTCCCTTTGTATGCTTAGATCTTTAAAACTACGCAACGGATTTTGATGCGGTTTTTTTTAGTAGATAGAGTGATTCAAGAGGAAGGTTTATATGTATAATACATGCATAATATAGCCGTGCGAAGCCGGAGCGGGTCGCTAGTAATATATATTTTTTACTTATTCCAAAATAACGATGTAAATTATTTTAAGTAAGTATGTTTTGAATACCAATCACTTTAGATAGTGTTTTGAATCTTTGAATACCAATCATATTACTTGAGATAGTGTTCAGTAATCATTTCCAACATTATCATGACCACCCCTATCATCACCACCACCATCTCCTCCATCATCGAATGCAGCACAATCACCAGGTCCGCCACAAGGTCCACACACAGCCTCTTCATCATTCGCGGCATCCTCATTTCCGACCTCTTCATACCGCATACAACAGCCTTCCTCTTCAAACTCAACATGTTTGGTTTCCACCACGTGTTCTACCACTTTTATTTCTTCGTGATACTCTTGTTCTTGTTTACCAAATCCACATAGAAGACCGAGTAATGCAAGAAATCCTAATTTTCCTGATCCTTCGTTAGGACCGAAGCAGAGTTTGAAGTAATCAATTGTTGATTGAACGAAACCTTTTTTCTGACTTACGCTTTCAGAACGCTCTGCGAAAACAATTTGTCAGTCAAATTATACAAGTTAAAAGTCGATTTAATTTAAGTTTTTAGTTATTTGTCAGTCCCATCGAAATATCCGACGACCCGGTTGGCACAATGGTCACCACGCCGGACTGCCAACACAGGGTTGCGGGTTCGATTCCCGCCTCAGACAAGTATTTATGCTTAAATATTTGTCTGAGGTCTGGTTGTTTCTATGTATTATATGTATATATTTACAAAAGAAAAGTATATAAGTATTATATCCGTTGTCTAGCACCCATAACACAAGTCTAGTTACTTAGCTTGGGGCTAGATGGCGATGTGTGGAATGTCCTGCAATATTTATTTATTTATTTATTTATATTTATTATCCATTTCCAAAAAATGGAAAATTGGTAGGTATACTGTATAAACACCACATCGTGTGGACAGTATGGGTCATAAGTCATTAATAAGTTTGCTACAATAATACTATCAACAAGTATTGGACTTACGACCTTTTAATAAAACAAAATAAATACAGTACAATCTCACTAATCCGGCACTTCGATAGATCGGCACGTCCAATAATCCGGCACCCTCCGCCCACGCCTCCCTCACCCCTCTATACCTGTGCGCTTGGTCGCTGCGTCGTCGACTAGCAGTCTAACCTCAAAACTTATCACGTGCACGTGCTAACGTATTTGTTTTTTTCAAGTGAGAATAGTTTATAGTTAAAAATGACAAATAAACGCAAACACAAGACACTAGATTTGAATAATAAAATGGAGATTGGTGATTTTTTCAGTATAATCCAGTAATCCGAACATTCCAATAATCCGGCACCCTCCGGTTTTTAATAGTGCCGGATTAGTGAGATTGTACTGTATAAACACAAATAGAAATTAAATCAAATACTCGGTCCAGAGCGTCTCCACTTGGGGACGACCCAAAGGGCTGGCGGCATTCCCTCGGGATAGCCAGACTCACCCTTTGAGTGAAGAAGCCGCCCAGCCCTTCGGTCATCTGACGCCGCACTAAGAGCCCTATTTTTGAATCGTTCGCTCCGCGTCGAGGGCTCGATTTCTACTGATGTCTGATATTCGTTCGACATCGGAAATTCGCTAGTTTTGAATCGCTCGATTGTAACGAGTGATCTCCACCACTCGTCGCCGACAGCCGAATGGTAGAATAAACGCAATACTTGTTTATAATATTATTGTAACAAATCGATAGTGGACTTATGACACATGCTGTAGTGTAGGTACATGTGCACCAATTTCCACTGGGGGCCATGATTCATTGTTCGACTTCTACAGGGTTATTGGAAATTATACTAGCAAGCCGTTGAGGGCTACTTCTGTGCACCTTAACAAACAACTTTTGTTCTACGACTTTTGGATATTCGAACATGTTTTCGAAAATTTTGAGGTAAGATTTAAAAAATCAGCTGTTCCTTACACGGAGAGGTCATTAAACTTAAAATTTTACTTATTTTTTAAGTTTTATCTACTGCTCTTAGTCTGAATGACCTTTGTTTTAAAAAATCAGCTGTGTTTCGAATTTACATAACCTCAAAATTTTCATTTTATTTTTCGAATTTCCAAAAGTCGTGGAACAAAAGTTGTTTGTTTAGGGGCACTGAAGTAGCCCTCAACGACTTGCTAGTATAATTTCCAATAAGTCTGTACTTATACTTAGTTTCGACTTACGTAACTGTTCAGAGGATTCCGACTGATACGGTTGCGATTGACCAGGCTTCGCAGAACCCTGTTGACTGTAAGCCTCAACAGGCATACCCTGTTGAGAGTGCTGCGATAGTAATTCTTTCATTTTTTGCGTTCCTTGATCAGGTTCTTCTTCAAGACTTGACTGTTTTTGAACATAATCAGGTCGTTCTTCATCAAAATCAGGTTTTTCTTGATCTGAATTAGATTGTTCCTGATCAGAAGAAGACTTTTCCTGATCAGAAAGAGACTGGTCGGGATCTGAATAAGACTGTTCTTGATCAGAACCAGGCTGTTCTAGATCTGAAAGGGACTGATCCTGATCAGAACTAGGCTGTTCTTGATTGAAATTAGGCTGTTCTTGATAAAAATTAAGCTGTTCTTTATTAAAATTAGGCTGTTCTTGATCAGAATTAGGCTGTGATTGATCTGAATTAGGCTGTGATTGATCAGAATTAGGCTGTGATTGATCAGAACTAGGCTGTGATCGATCAGAATTAGGCTCGTCTAGATCAGAATCAGGTTGATCTTGATTATAATCTGGCTCGTCTGGGTCATATTCGATCTCGTCATGATAATAAGTGGGCTGTGCTTCTTCAAAAGATGAGTCGTCATCATCATAATCTGATTCTGCTATATCAGGCGGATCTTGTCCCTGAGAAGTTAAAATTGTATTTATTATCTAAGATTTTGTGAAATTGAACTTCAGTGAAATCTTAAATATTGATAACTAGCAACCCGCCCCGGCTTCGCACGGCTATATTATGCATGTATTGTACATATAAACCTTCCTCTTGAATCACTCTATCTATAAAAAAAACCGCATCAAAATACGTTGCGTACTTAGTTTTAAAGATTTAAGCATACAAAGGGATATAAGGACATAGGGACAGAGAAAGCGACTTTGTTTTATACTATGTAGTGAAGTGATAGTGATGGAGAAATAAGATTGCTATTATAGTTATACCTACCTAGTCCTATTAAGGTTAAGTTCTCTAGCTCTAGCTAATAATATTTGAACGCCATCTGTATGGCAGAGTTCGCTTCACTATCACTACATAGTATAAAACAAAGTCGCTTTTTCTGTCCCTATTTCCCATTGTATGCTTAGATCTTTAAAACTACGCAACTACGCAAACTATTTTGATGCGGTTTTTTTAATAGATAGAGTGATTCAAGAGGAAGGTTTATATGTATAATACATGCATAATATAGCCGTGCGAAGCCGAAGCGGATCGCTAGTAGTACCTACTTATATGACCCATTGTAATTACCGAATTCTTTGACAAATAAATACTTACTTACTTACTCTTTAGCTTTATAATATTAGTAGGTAAGTATAGATTTGTGAGGCTTACCGGATCATCCATGATTTTGTCTGTGTATTTATAAGCACTTTCCGTTTTTAAAGATCTTCATTTTTATCGAATTATTTTATTTGTTTCATTGTAAGACGAAAGATTTTATGCATTTTTTGTTTATTTCATTCTCTGATACGAGAATTTATAAAAAACCGCTTAGATGTGAAAGCCACAGACGACATCGTAGGTAGTATTTAAATTCTCTTTGGACGACATTTACCACAGAACTACTAGACATAGACCTAGAAAAAAGCTCTGAGAAAAAAGAGAAGTCTATGCTCCTAGACTTTTAAGGCCGATCCGCACAGCACAGTGATGACACAGTGCCGACACGTGCCGTACCGTTGAACGATATTGTTGCATACTTTTTGTACTAGACTATCCGTACTGGTCAGTGACAGTGATGTTCAGTTCTGTCAGTGCTGCTCCGACGTTGCTCCGACGGACGCTCGCCGTGATCCGGCGTGAATTTGTAGCGGACAATATTTTGCCTGACACGGTCGGTGTTTCAAGATGGCCGACGAAAAGTTAATTGAATTGGTCCGTGTATTGCCAGTATTTCTCACGTTTTTTTGCCGATCGACCCCTAGGTACGTTCATTTTCCTTATAACCGCAGTCAAAATATCGGAAATGTTGCGGTCGTTATCTTTGCTCGCTCTCGTTTTTTTACATAATATAATTAAAAAACCGGCCAAGTGCGAGTTGGACTCGCGCACGAAAGTTATGGTAACCCTTGCGATAGAGTACCTACTAAAAATCACTGCGCCGTGTCGGTACTCGCACTGACATGTACGAATAGCACGTCACGGCACGGTACGGTACGGAACTGTCGTCACTGTGCCGTCACTGTGCTATGCGGATAGGCCTTTACTCCGATGCGGCACCAAAGAGAATATAATAAATACCTACGATGTCTATGAAGTTTTATGAGTTTCATCTAAATCGTTTCAGTGGTTTCAGAGCCTATTTGTTACAAATAAAAAAAAACGTGTGGCAGTACCCGATACTGCCGTGGTAAGTGGTAAAGCTATTGCATAGCATTTTTTATCAACTTACGTAAAGTCGTACCATACGCTCGGCCAAGCTACATGGTAGGCGGAGTGGGGGGGTGTTATGTTTTATTTTCGTTACGGAATTTCTTGATTCTGTCGCCGCGCTCAAAGCCCGCGATAAAAGCTATGCAATAGCTTAAAAAAACATCTTTATAACATTAGTTTACCTAGATATAGATAATTTCGAATTCCTTTCAGTAGATAAATAATACAACTTTTGCTTTTTTCATAATTTATTTAATATTTAACTTCTTATTTTAATAAATAGGTATTCAGAAATAGGTACCTACCTTTATGAATAAAATCGTGCTGCACTCTGTGATAAAACCTAACACATACCAATGAAAAAAATCATGGATATTTTTTATATCAATAAATGATATTTTTTATAATAATACTAGCTGCGCCCCGCGGTTTCACTCGCGTAAGTCCGATCTTTCTCACCGTTTAAACCTTCCCTGGACTACGACAAACATTTCAAAACCGAAATCATCTAAATCGGTTCAGCCATTCTCGAGTTTTAGCGAGACTAACGAACAGCAATTGATTTTTATTTATATAGATAGATATCATCGTTTGACCAGTATCGTCACACGATGGTAAGTGACGATGGGGTCAAAGATGTAGCACGCGAAGTCTATAAGATACCTATACGCTTGTGACTCAAAATATAGTATGTAAGGATTGAGGGTAGCAGGTACAATCCACGGTCAAAAGTCTCTGCCCACCGTAACGTTTACAATCTTGTGCAGCACTATTTGAACATTATAACAACGTAACCTGTGGATCGAACCCACGTCGGTTGGTGTAGCGGGTGGCGGCTTATACCACTCACACAACTAAACACATAGCTAACATGTTGAAAATAATAATCACACTGAGTACTTTCAATTCAAGTATTTATGTTTGTGTATAACGTCTATCTATTAGAAGAAGGTCGTAAGTCCAATACTTGTTGATAGTATTATTGTAGCAAACTGATCATTTACTTAAGACCCATACTGTATATATTTTAAAGTTTGAATTTTTGAAGTTATACTTCTTTAGGCGCGTTATGAAAAAATGATGAGAGTGAATTTTTATGATGCGCGCGCAGCACCGTCACACGGTAAATTCACATGTTGAAATTGTCCGCAAACCGCTTATTAATCATAGCTTTCAATCAGGGGCAGACGGATTTTTGTGCTGCAGCCCACGGCCAAAAGACCCTGGCTGGATTTAGAACCCTACGGTGGGCCTCAACGTTTGTTGCCGACTGTACCTACTAAATGGGATGGAATGAGTTGGGTGGGATGAGTTGGGATGGGATGAGTTGGTATAGGATGAGTTGGGATGGGATGAGTTGGGATGGGATGAGTTGGGGTGGGATGAGTTGGGGTGGGATGGGATGGTGGACGGACGTGTCCGTCCGCCGACTGTCAGCCGCCGCGGCCGCCACTGCCGCTGCCGCTGTCTGTCTGACAGTCTGTCGACTGACGTATAACTTCTCACGCGCGTACAAAATAAGTACACGCATCCAAACGGTTCAATCATTTTTGGTTATTCAGCGTGAAATAACACTTCGAAAACTTAAAGTGATATTAGCAGAATAATTAACAATTGCTGAACCGTAATTACAAAAAAATAAAACTTGCTACCCTCAGTCCTTTTCTGACTGTACTAGGCTTCTAAGCTACGTCCGGAGCGGTGACAAGTAGTGACAACTGAGATTTATCATAAAATTCTCCCAATTGTCTCCAGTGGTAAAATTAATTTGGAGACATTCGAGAATAGGTATGTGGTTGTTTAGTGCTTTATTAATCTGTGATATAGAATAGGTAGGTACCATTATTCGATGTTTTTAAATACAATTTTTTTTAAGTATTTTTTAATATTCATCGTGGAAAGGATAATCAGGATGATGCGTGCTGGAAAAAAAGAAAAAAACAGTAATTAGAAAACAGCGTAGTTATAAACTACAAACTTTACGGGGAAGGGTACCGGGGGCTCTCTCCAAACAAACTATTACAAACGTAGTCGACTGTTTCCTCCCTGGATAATGACACTAGAGCAAATATTTTTGGCGCATAAAACTTACAGCTGCCATGACCAATATGACCATGTCCCTATTTTTGTTTTTTTTTTAAATTTTATTTTTTACTAGCGACCCGCCCCGGCTTCGCACGGCTATATTATGCATGTATTATACATATAAACCTTCCTCTTGAATCACTCTATCTATTTAAAAAAACCGCATCAAAATCCGTTGCGTAGTTTTAAAGATTTAAGCATACAAAGGGATATAGGGACAGAGAAAGCGACTTTGTTTTATACTATGTAGTGATAGTGATGACATCTAAAAATTGAAAAATGATGGCAGTTAAAGGTTTGTATATATGTACAATGTACATAGGTACAAATATTTGTGCTAGTGTCATTGTCCAGGGAGGAAACAGTCGACTACGTTTGTATGGAGAGAGCGCCGGTACCCTTTCACCTTAACATCCCTTTTTATCGCTTTAGAGGTTGAACTTCCAAAAATACTTTATTAGTTCACCCCTATGTCCTAAAGGGAACCCCCATGGGAAGTTTCAGATATTTCATGATAAATAAATATTGCAGGACATTCCACACATCGCCATCTAGCCCCAAGCTAAGTAACTACACTTGTGTTATGGGTGCTAGACAACTCATATACTACTTACATATTTTTCTTTTGTAAATATATACTTATAATACACAGAAACAACCAGACCACAGACAAATATCTAAGCATAAATAGTTGTCTGAGGCGGGAATCGAACCCGAAACTCTTTGTTTGGCAGTCCGGCATGGTGACCATTGTGACAACCGGGTTGTCGAGATGAGTTTTTTTGCTTTTATGAGTAGTTGCGCCCCGCGCCTTTTGACATGCGTAAGGCCTGATCCCATGGGAATATCGGGATCAAAAATATCCTATGTTCTTCTTTATCCCTTAAACTACCCTTAAGCCGATTTTTATCCATATCGGTTCAGTCGTTTAATAACAAATCAGATACTTACTCGCCCATAGAGCATAGACGTCCATTGCATTCTAGAGTAGCGATCTGGTTGATATCGTCCAAAGACAATTGGAAATCAAACACGTCGAAATTCTGTGCGATTCTGCTCTTCGTCACCGATTTGGGGATGACTATCATGCCACGGTCAATGGCGTATCTGAAAAAGAATGTAAATTCTATTAGATATCAGACAAAAGGGAGAAAAAATCACTAAATTCTACTAATTGTCACCCATAATCGTAACTTATTGAAGAGTTTTGTGATGAGAAGGTGGTTCCAGATGCACCAACAATCAGTACCTATCAGTTTAAAAGCTAATTCTGCTGGTTGATCTTGAAAACTAGGAATTTTGCTGCACACTCGAGGTGTAATTCTGTTCATCACTCCGAAGATCCTCACCAAATTTTTCGAGGAAATGTGTCAGAAAAACGTCCTTACCTACTGTCCATTGTTTGTTTTGATGTCAGCCAATAACAACGCTGAATATTGGAGTAGGCAGATCTTACTTTATTTAACTCCAGTCTCTAGGGCTTCCAGTCCTGGTTCAGGGTCTTAGCTCCAGCCCAATAACTGACTTGACAGCATATTGGTGTCAGTAGATCTGAATTTACTGATCTCCAGGGTCTCCAGGCTTGGTCCAGGGTCTGTCTAAGAAGTTATAGGACCTGATCTTACCTTATCAGCACTTAAATAGGGTCTCTCTTCCTCCATGAGCTGTGGTTCAGGCTTGGTCCAGGATCTGACAGGGCAGTTAAAGGACCTGATCTTACCTTATCAGCACTTGAGCAGGACTCTTTCCATATTTCTCAGCAACAGTCTTCAGTCTCTCATCCTCCATCAGCTGTGGGTCTCCAGGCTTGGCCCAGGGTCTATCAGGGGAGCCAAGGGGCGAGTACGCAGTGACTACAATATCTTGGAGCTTGCAGTAGTCGAATAGCTTCTGCTGGTTCAGGTATGGGTGGACTTCAATCTGGAATCGAATTACGAATATTTAAATCGGAAGCGAAATGATACCAATCTGTTGGGCAATCAACCAGCCTTTGTTGACAAATTGTTCTATCAAAGTCAAAATCGTCTTAAAAATTAAGTTAGGATGTGAGTCTTCGGAACACATTATCATCATCATCATCCGAGCGATGTTCCCGGTTGCATCCCTCTCGGGAGCCCGGGGTCCGCTTTCCTACTTCTACGCCTCCACTTCGCACGATCTTCGGCATCCTGGTTAGTAAGGCCATTTGCACGCATATCACCCTTTACGACATCAAACCAGCACTTCTTGGGTCTACCCAGTCTGCCACGGCCCGGCGGAGGCGCCATGGCAAGACATTTGTTCCCCACGTAATTAGCCGGTTTTCGCAAGACGTGACCGTACCAGCGTAGGCGACATTCTTGCAATTTATCTGCAATGTCTCGGACATGAAGGCTGCCCCGGATGCGGGAGTTCCTGACGCGATCTTTTCGCGTCACTTCACACATCCAGCGCAACATCTTCCATCTCCGTGACACGCAGCTCCTGCTTATGTCGCTCAAGTACCGGCCACGCCTCACTACCATACAAAAGGACAGGTCTAATGATGGTTTTATAGACCTGTCCCTTTAGTTTAACCGGCATTTTGGGATGTGAGTCTTCGGAACACGCCTATCAATAAGTAGGAAACACTAGAAACTCATAAAGGTTCTTATTTTTTTGTGATCATGCTCACAATGGCAAAGATTACAAATATTTTGAAAGTATATTTGAAATGGAGCAATTAAAGTCACGTCCATGGGCACGACGTGTCATAGTATGTCACCGCCACCGCACAATTTATGCTTTGTAAAAATTTGCTTAAGAAACTAAATATCTCCGGGCGCTCGGTGACGTCGAGGTCGGCCACGAAAGCGTTGGCGAAACAACCTCAACCACCTCGAGTCAGCTTGGCTGAAAGTTTCCCAGAACCGCAACCAGTAGAGGAAGATGGGAAAGACCCTTGCCCTGCAGTGGGACATTTGTGGTTAAAATTTAACTTGTTAACGCTCTAAGATCCTAGTGATAGTCTTACCTGCAGCACGGCTGGTTTAATCGTTGCATTCTCCAGGACCTTGTCAATCTGTGCCTTGTTGAAGTTAGACAGGCCGATGCTCTTAACCAGACCCTTGTTCACGAGGTCCTCCATCGCCTTCCATGTGTCCACGAAGTCTACAGATGAAGGGATGACTTTGTCGTCAGCATCTTTCGGGAAAAGACCGTCTTCTTCCTGGCAAACAGAGATATAAGGTGGTTTAAAATGTCTGTAAAGGAAACTACTGAAGATTTTGATGTTCTTCACATAACTTTACCCAAAGAATGTCCAAAAGCCCTAGCCCCTTTTCATCTGTCACGGTCTCCTGGATGACCACTCTTCTAAGAAAGTTTAGAGTCCAACTCATTCCACTACCGTCTTCCTTCTGGACCATCCTTGAGGCAGTCTGCCATCCTATGTATTGTTTGAACTAAATTTTGGGTTTTTTAAAACCACTCTTTATCCACGGCGAAACCCAGGTCCTGCTGCGAGGTCTTCGCCGCTGGCTCCACCAGGTCAGAACGGTGGCAGGAACTTGGAGGTTGTATGATAAATACATTGAACGCCTGGGGCCAGTGTATCAGGTACAGCCGCCCAATTGCCGTATTCTTATGCAGCGCGTCTTGACTGCGTTTGCGTCATAACCATAGATTTCGTATTGCTAAGACGCACTCGTCACGCACACGTTACGCACTCGTCAGGCACTCGTCAGGCACTCGTCACGCACACGTTACGCAAACCTAAACCACATGAGTAACTGCGTGACGAGTGCGTCTTAGCAATACGAAATCTATGGTTATGACGCAAACGCAGTCAAGACGCGCTGCATAAGAATACGGCAATTGGGCGGCAGGTCGGGGTAGTCCAGGCCCAGGTCCTGCAGCGAGGTCTTCACCACCAGCTCCACCAGGTAAAGTACACCACAACTTGGAGGTTATAGGATAAATACCTTGAACGCCTGGGGCCAGTGTATCAGGTACAGGTCGAGGTACTCCAGGCCCAGGTCTTGCAGCGAGGTCCTCACCACCAACCCCACCAGGTCCAGACAGTTAAGTACTTACACCACACTTTGAAGGTAATAGGATAAATACCTTGAACGCCTGGGGCCAGTGTATCAGGTACAGGTCGAGGTACTCCAGGCCCAGGTCCTGCAGCGAAGTCTTCACCGCTGGCTCCACCAGATCGGGACGGTGGAAAGTGCACCATAACTTGGACGTTATGAACATTTCCTCCCTGAAGAAGAGTTTAAATTACTCAAAATTCAGAAGAACTGTATGATTTTTTTGACTTCTCATTATTTTAATCAGAACGGTTTAGACCTAATACGTACAACGTCACTATGTATTTTAACAAATACTTGTTATACACGGTGTAACAAGAGGTGTGGATCATCGTTTGCTGGGGGGTGGGGGACCTCAGTACCTATCGGTTTAACTCCCTGAATGATCTGCAATATTCAGTAATTCAAAAGTGTTCTGGACTTCAGTAAAATTTTAGTCAAAATCAGATTTTAGCCTGGACTTCGCCATTACAGCCAAACTATCAGGCCTGCGATTCTGCCTTTTTTTAAACAAGTTCCATAGTGGCCCTTTTGTTAACCCTACACCAATAAGAGTCTTAGATTTATAAAACCTTAAATAAAACCATTCCAGAGTTTTTTTTTCAAAATGGAATGTTTACTTTATCTTTGTATGGTTCTAAAAAATATTTCACTGATTATTTTATTCTGAAACCTATCCAATATTAATAAACTACTGGCTTTCATGAAGAATAAACCTTGAAAGTTTAATTCGGCTAGAACTAGGGCATCATGTTGAAAAATGTACTCGATAGTCCAAAATTGCCAATTACTTTTAAACCACTGAATATTGCAGAACATACAGGGGCCATAGCCTATAGCCTTCCTCGATAAATGGACGGACTCATCATGTCAGCCCATACACGTCCACTGCTGGACATAGGCCTCCCCCATACGACGCCACAAACAGCGGTCCTGAGCCGCCTCCATCCACCGACTACCCGCGACCGCCACAATGTCGTCGGTCCACCGGGCAGCTGGTCTCCCAACACTCCGTTTCGCGTTGCATCGTGGCCGCCACTCGAGAACCTTTACTCCCCAGCGGTTGTCAGTTCTGCGAGCTATATGACCTGCCCATTGCCACTTCAGTCCTGAGAGCTATGTCGGTGACTTTGGTTCTTCTACGGATTTCCGTATTTCGGATTCTATCACGTAGAGAAACTCCGAGCATAGCTCTCTCCATAGCCCGCTGAGCGACTCTGAGCTTATGAACGAGGCCTATAGTCAGCGACCACGTCTCGGATCCGTATGTCATCACTGGTAACACACATTGGTTGAAAACTTTCGTCTTGAGGCTCTGTGGTATTTGTGACGAGAAGATATTGCGAAGCTTCCCGAACGCTGCCCAACCGAGTTGGATTCGTCGGCTGACCTCTTTATCGAAGTTGGATTTACCTAGTTGGACCATTTGGCCTAGGTAGACATAGTGATCAACAACTTCGATAACATCGTCTCCAATGTGAACAGGTATGGGTTCGACATGATCTTTGTCTTACCCATGTTCATTTTAAGACCCACCTGTCCTGAGACGGTGTTGAGGTCTCTCAGCATCCTGCTGAGGTCCTCCAGCGATTCTGCCATGATGACTATATCGTCGGCAAACCGAAGATGAGTGATGTAATTGCCATTGATATTGATGCCATATCCGTCCCAGTCCAAGAGCTTAAATATATCCTCCAATGCAGAGGTGAACAGTTTCGGAGAGATAACATCTCCCTGTCTCACCCCTTTTTGCAATGGGATCGGATTTGTGCTCTGGTTCTGAAGCCGGATAGACATAGTGGCGTTGCTATACAAACACTTCAGCACTTGGATATACCGATAGTCAATTTGGCACCGCTTGAGGGACTGCAGCACTGCCCAGGTTTCGACTGAATCAAAGGCTTTCTCGTAGTACAAACGCAAGACATAACGGCCGATTATACTCCTCTGTCTTCTGTATAATCTGCCGGAGCGTATGAATGTGGTCTACGGTACTAAAGCCTTTTCGGAACCCGGCTTGTTCGGGAGGCTGGAAGTCGTCAAACCTTCGAGAAAGACGGTTGGTGATAACTCTCGAAAACAGCTTATAGACGTGGCTCAACAGTGAGATGGGCCTATAGTTCTTTAGAAGGGCTTTGTCACCCTTCTTATGGAACAGCACCACCACGCTCCTGTTCCACGCCTCTGGCGTTTGTCCCTCGAGGATGACGGAGTTGAACAGCCTCTGAAGGACTTTAAGTACCGGTGATCCACCTGCCTTCAGAAGTTCTGTCGTTATTCCGTCATCACCCGGTGCCTTATTGTTTCTGAGCTGTTTGAGAGCCGACCTTATCTCGTACAGGCTGACGTCCGGGATATCTTCGGTATAGTATCGGGTTAAACGGGCTCTTGCATCGCCCGCCGTGTTGTTTGCAGGGCATTGCGATGAGGTGTACAGCTGTCCATAAAACTTTTCAAGCTCTCTCAAGATCTCAGACTTAGAGGATATGATGCTGCCGCTATCGGTCTTCAGCCTTGTCAACCGGTTTTGTCCCATAGACAGATCTCTCGTGAACACCTTGGAGCCCTTGTTCCGCTCTATTGCGCTCACAATACAGTTAGTACTGTAGGAGCGCAAATCGCGGCGTATGGACTTCGAGATCTGTCTGTTGAGCACACCGTACCTTGACATATCTGCCGAAGACTGCAGCCTCATTTCACTTCTCTCTGCCATTAATTGCAGAGTGTGATCCGAGAGTCTCTGTGTTTTATTTCTGCGGCGGGTCCTAAAGAACTCCGATCCGACCGCTTGGACTAAACTAAACTAAGACTTAAAACTACGCAACGGATTTTGATGCGGTTTTTTTTAATAGATAGAGTGATTTAAGAGGAAGGTTTATATGTATAATACAATGAATAATATAGCCGTGCGAAGCCGGGGCGGGTCGCTAGTATTAGTATAAATTACAATAACATAGATGATCATTATTTTTAATCCAAGACCTTGATTTATTTATGTCATATTTTATCATTAACAATAAGATAAAGATCATGCATAAATAAGATAAGTTGAAGATTAAAATTTAAGATAAGGTTCGGTGTTGGCCTATTGAAAGATAAATCGACTTAAAAAAAATATCTCTGTTGTATCGTTGATATTACCATTTTAGATAGTTTAAGGTGAAAGGGTACCGGCGCTCTCTCCATACAAACGTAGTAGACTTTTTCCTCCCTGAATAATGACACTAGCACATATATTATTTGGCACCAGGGTGACCATACATTTTTTTTACACCAGGAAAGGTTAAAGTTCAGGTTAAAAAATTAAAAATCCATGAAGTTCGAGTTAAATCTTAGTTTAAAAAAAAACTTTCAATGTGTCATAAAAAATATTGTTTGCATTCGATAGCACATTTATCTTGGAATACTATCCAAAAAACAGATTGGGTTAATTCCTTCATTTGCAGTGTTAGCATCACAAAACATAGAGAACGGAGTGAAATTTTTAAATTTTTTAAAATGGCGGATATCTCGGGAGAGGTTTTCATAGAACATAACTTTCGTTTTTCTGATCCGGCACAGTGTCCTCTATCCGTAGGTGCCAGCTTGGCCATTCATCACGGGACACCCTGTATTTTTGTGATAAGGATAAAGACCATTGGGTCCAAGATAAAGGAGAGACGCTTCGCTCGCTCGGTAATCACTACATAGTATAAAACAAAGTCGCTTTTTCTGTCCCTATTTCCCTTTGACTGCTTAAATCTTTAAAACTACGCAACGGATTTTGATGCGGTTTTTTTAAATAGATAGAGTGATTTAAGAGGAAGGTTTATATATGTATAATACATGCATAATATAGCCGTGCGAAGCCGGGGCGGGTCGCTAGTATAAGATAAAGGAGAGACGCTTCGCTCGCTCGGTAATTAACTATAGAAAGACACAATTATGAATCCTACCCACCTCCAACCCATAATCATCGTCACCTATTATTAAAATACCATTGAACTTTAACATAAATATTGTAACACATTTCTATTGATCGCTTCCCTAATAATAGTAATCCAAGGGCGTGTCCTGTCACTTGTTGGTTTAACATCAAATATGTAGGTACTCTACGAAGAAAACCCTACGTCAATTGATTTAGTATTATTTATTCAAGGAAAATCGATAGGACATTGCATGCAAGCTTAGCAAATAAGAACTATTGGTACCTTTGCTTTGGTAGGTACTATTCGTTTCTACACAGAAAAAAATGGTTGTCTGTAAAGTCGGTTTACTGACGGTAATTTTACGTGATAACGTCATTAGAAAACGATAAAAAATTTAGTTTTACTCCCTTTTTTCCGTCATACAAGTCTTCTATTCGTCACCATAACACAAGCCCAGATGAGCGATATTATTATTAAACAAATAAGAGACGCCGTGACGTTTACCATGACGCGTCATGGTACCGGAACATGACACTTTTGTGTGAATGCAGGTGTTCCATCAATTTATTAGACGTTATCACGTCAAAAACGGACGGACAAAAACAGAAAAAAACCCTTCGTGCGCGAGTCCGACTTGCACTTGGCCGATTTTTAAAAGCTGTTATTTAACTTGCAATTCAAGACCAAAGTGCTGGCAGCTACTTTGGCCAACGGATCGGCATTGGCATCCAAAGAGGCAATGCAACGAGCCACCTAGGAAACCTTATTTAGATTATTAATTTTGTTTTATTTCTTTCTTTTTAATAAATGTAGGTCCTGGACCTATAGAAATTAAATAAAAATCATATAGTACTTATATTTTCTAAAATAAAAATAAAACTTGCAATTTATGTATGTAAGTTTGTTTGTAATAAACTATGAAACATACCTCTTGACTTTCCCCTCTTGAAACTTTTCCTTCAACGCCTCACCGACTTCCTTTTCATTTTGATAAATATGCGCACAGTCAATGTGCCGGTATCCGATGTCAATTGCGTCTTTAACTGCTTGAGATACTTGTCCGGGTTGAGACTGGAATAAGGTTATTAAAATTAGAAAAAAAAGTTTTTTTTTGGAAAGAAGTTGATTTACTTGGGTTGGCGGGGTACCTAGAAAATATTGTAGACTTTTGTACGCAGTCACTTCCTCGTACTTAGTCGCACACCAAACAATTTCTTAATGATTTTTGGTGTTTCGAATGTTTTTTAAGGTCAAAGGGTACCGGCGCTCTCTCCATACAAACGTAGTCGACTGTTTCCGCCTTGAATAATGACACTAGCACAAATATTTTTTACGTCTGTATGGAGAGAGCACCCGGTACCCTTTCCTCTTAAGTTTTCTAATAGTTTAAACAAACAATTTAAAAAAACCTAGCCGAGTTTTTTTTTATAGTACGGGATCCCTTTAACAACGACCTTCATCAAGCTGTTTAATGGATAAAAAAGTATTTTGCTGCGCCCCGTGGTTTCACCCGTATAAGTCTCGATCCCGCGTGAATATCGGGATAAAAAGTAGCCTATGTGTTAATCCAGGTCTCCAGCTATCTACATACCGAGTTTCATCGCAATCGGTAAAGAAGTTTTTGCGTGAAGGAGTAACAAATATACACACACAAACTTTTAAATTTTAAATATTAAGTAGGATAGGATTTATTAAATAGGTTAATAAATATATTGCTAATGGGTTGACTAATTTCAGTCCAGAGATAATTAATTAACATTTTTTTAAAACATTTCACTGGTTTTTTAAGAAACTAAATCTATACCAATCGAAAGTATGAAGCCTATAGAATATGTAAACGTTAGGTTTACTATTTTTCCCCGTCACAACTCTTGGGAAGACAGGTAAATCGATACTAGTCATTTACACTGGTCTGGTTAATGAATTAAAGTTAAGTTAAAATAAAGAATAACTATGTATTACAATGCTATAAAATTTCATCTACTTATTAACCAACCCAGATAAAAGTTAAAAAAAAATTATCTTTCTGGACTGAAATTTTTTTAGGCAATCAAATATATTAATTGACCTATTTATTTTGATATAAAATACTTTTCATCAATTAAACAGCTCGATGAAGATCGTTCTTAAAGGGATCTCGTACTAAAAGTCAAAATAAAATTTTGTCCATTTGGAATCACATAATTTGCATGAAATCTACATTGAAACGTCTTAAAAACTAAGTTAGGATGTGTGCCTTCGGAACGCGCCCGCTAATAAGAAAACAAGATTACAAATTAAGCAATTAAAGCCACGTCTATGGGTTCTTAAAATAAATAAATAAATAAATATTTCAGGACATATTACACATCGCCATCCAGCCCCAAGCTAAGCAACTTAATGCTTGTGTTATGGGTGCCAGACCTCTCACCTACCCCCTACCCGTCTCTTACCTATATCATTAAAGCACGGCGAATTATAATACGCCGTTGCCGCACAATTAATGTTTTTTAAAAATGTGTGAACCTGTTGATGGTCATGTCTTATAAATCTTTAGTTACATAACTGATTAAAATAGAGCATGATACCCATAATCGTGTGTTCGCATAAGTCCTCTTTCTCAGGATTCATACACTTCAAAACACAATTAGAAGGATTTTCCGCGATAGAAAAAAAATCGTGAAAATCCAAAAAATCGTCAATTTTTTGAACTTTTCCATTTTACGGCGAATGTAAAGAAAAACCAAGTACAACATTTATATTTTCATAAACTTTACATCAAATCCCATAAGGTAGTACAGATGGTTTATCACTAAAATAGATGTGAAGGGTTAATTACAATGATGAAACGGCCATTTTGCGGCGCGCGGGGGAAAGGGATAGAATCATAGCGCAGCGCGCGCGTGGGAAAGGGAGGGGTTTTCAGGTCCTACTTCACCTTAAAAAACATAGATACAAGTCTTCGAATAAGTGGCAAAAGTAGGTACAATCTTATAAACGGTCAAGTAAAAATTAGCATATCAAGTCAACCGTCAGTCAAGTACCTACTGTCAAGTTTTAAGCGTATTTACAGCCATGTAAAAAACTATGAAACAATAACAAGAAAAAACTAAAAATAGCTTAAAAACAATATCTAAACATGTAAATTAGACCTTGTTAAAAATAAACTATTATCATATCTTATCAAAAATTATATAACAAACGCTAATTTTAAAATTGAAGACTAAGGTCACCACATGTTCGTCATTCCTTATTCGTACTGCAATGGAATGGAACCAGATACCTGAGTCCGGCTTCCCTGACGTGTACAATGTTGTGTGTCTTCAAGTAGCGAGGGAACAGTATCTTCTAGACACCGCGTGTTACATCTTACACCGCATCCTCACCTACCATCAGGCAGGTGTGATAGTGCTCAAAAGATGACTGTATTGTAAAAAAGAGTAGATAAAATATATCGATATCCAATAGTACATTGTTATCCTAGGTGTGAAAGTCACTCATTACAAGTCCCGAGACGGAGTTTGGCGCCCGAGCGTAGCGAGGGCGCTAATAGTTCGAGGGACTTAATGAGTCTTTCACCCGAGGTAAACACTGTGCTTTTCATTACGAATAATACATAAAATTCTTCATAACAACGAGAGTGAATGAGACTATGAGACTCCATACCACATGAATAGGTACTCATGTGTCCATACTACCTGATCCTCTTACAAGGTTGGGACCAAAGAGGTTAAACATTATGTAGTGTTTTTTTTTTTTGGTTTCTGCTATTTGTAATCAATACTTAAATACGGCGGTACTTACCGAAGAAGTTTTTATTAATGAGTTAATCCAACATTCTGACGCGAAGTCCGTAGATTTAACTTACAGTTTTTGTAACACGGTTTGTCTAGAAAATGTTATTTACAAAAAATACACAATCATAAATGAAAAACCAGATTAAACTTAACACAAAAACATAATAAAATAAGAAAAAATAGTTACTTAGTACTAAACTCTGGCAGTATGCATGAGCCGTGCCAAGCCATAATTATTATTCTTTGGTGTAAAAAAAAAGCAAGGAGGTTAGGTTTTTGAAGTTCCTAATGCGTAATGATACTGATACTGGCTACATGCAGATTGCACAAGTCGTGCGAAGCCATAATTTGACATGACAGCTGTCAGTGAAAGTGAAAAGCCCTAGGGCTAGAAATTTTATTTTATTTTATTTTACACGCTCTTCAGGCATCTTTAAACCTACTTTCGGAGTATGAGTAATGAAAAATAATTTTCTATATCGGATACCGACATTATAACAATCTGAAGATGCTGAATTTTTAGCCCTATCCGTCCATATACGGCCGTTTAGAATCGGAGGTTAGAAAAACAGCTGTTAATCTTCGGAAAAACAGCTGTTCAGCTGTTCAGCTGCAGCAGGACAGCACACGGCATCCCGGACTTTCATTATTGTGTGCCTAATAATAAATTCTATCGATTGTTTTCTAATTCTGTCTGTTCTATTTTCATTTTGTACTTGTTTTATTTAATTTTTTGTTTTGTAATTATGTTTACCTATTTAATATTTGTTTTCTTGTAATGATCTAAGCTTGTCCGTGTGCTTTTCTAATAAATGTCTATTCTATTCTATTCTGTTAATCTTCGGAAAAACAGCTGTTAATCATCGGAAAAACAGCTGTTGATCTACGGAAAAACAGCTGTTGAGCCTCGGAAAAACAGCTGTTGAGCCTCAGAAAATCAGCTTTTAAGAGGAAAGGGTACCGGGGGCTCTATCCATACAAACTATTACAAACGTAGTCGACTGTTTCCTCCCTGGATAACAGGTTATAGGTTATAAGGTACAAAAATATTTGTGCTAGTGTCATTATCCAGGGAGGAAACAGTCGACTACGTTTATATGGAGAGAGCGCAGGTACCCTTTCACCTTAAGCCTCGAGAAAACATATATCGAGTCTCAGAAAAACGGCTACCGGGCTTCGGAAAAACGAAGAAGTTCGGAAAAATCAGTTTGTTAAAACGATTGCATTTACAATCAATCATAAGTTTCAAGGCTATGAATCCATGTTAATTATCAAAGATGTTATCAACTAGAAAGTAAGTGCCTATAGGTCATAAAATACATGATTTTCAATTATCTGCCTTTTTAGTGCCTACAACGTAAGTAAACTTATTTGTTGTATTAATTGTTCTAATCGTATGGCATTTATAATACAGATACTTATAAATAATAAATATTATAGGACATTCCACACATCGCTAGCCCCAAGCTAAGTAACTACACTTGTGTTATGGGTGCTAGACAACTCATATACTACTTTATGTGGGCCTTCAGGGCTATATCCTAAACTATTAGAATAGCAAAAAATGCTGTAAGGCGTAGCGTGTCCGATTTTGACAAAAACTAAAACTGCATCATTAGATTTTTGAAAAAAAGGCCATTACTAGCCAGGAATCGTACCTGTTGATTTTGCATAAAAAATAATCACCTATATTTATTTATATACCAATCGATAGTCTTGCTGACAGAGATCAATTCTTAGAAACAAACATAGTATGGCAAATCAAAGGAAATAGCTAATTTTTCTTTTGTAAATATATACCTACTTATAACACATAGAAACCCTGTGTTTGGCAGTTCGGCATGGTGACCATTGTGCCAACTGGGTCGTCAAAAATGGGGACCTTAACTTAGCTAAATCCAAATAAATTCATTTCTTGATTGATTTCTGGTTCCGATCGTCCATATTTGTATGTCACTAGAACAGAGATGATTTTAACTTCGAAGCTCGTTTAGCACGAGGGACACGGGCAGGGCTATGGTTTTGTGACTCCTGCGGACGCGAGCTTTAAGTGTTTTAAGATCGTCCCCCAGGATCCCTATTTTTTAATCGTTCGCCAGAAAAGCAGCTTTTTTTTTTTCAAAAAGCTGACTTTGCTTTGACAAAAAACCCTCAAAGTAGGTACTTACCCGAGCTACTATGAGGGTATTTTATAAAAATTTCTAATCGCGTATAAAATTCCGTAAAATAATACAGTGCTATGAAAACATTGATATATTTTTTCTGATTAATCGAAGCAGTTTGAAAGGTGTTCCGTATCCAAAGGGTAAAACCAGAATTCTTATAATAAGATTCCATTGTCGATCTGTTTGTCAGCAGGCTGTATCTCATGAAAAAAGTTCTTACCTTACCTATATGCTTTTTTTTTCAAAAGCTGACTTTGAGGGTATTTTTTGAATATCTCGTAAAAAAAAGTAGTTGAGGGTATTTTTTGAAATCGAAATGCAATTGAAATGATATTGTAAATGTAATTTGAACAATGTTAGTTATGAAAACTGGCCTTCCGACCGTGCCCGGTAGGTAGTAGGCTCCAGAAAATAAACAGGTTGTCTAATAAAACATGTGTGCTCTATTATAATAAATTACCTACCTAAAGATGTAGGTATATGACATGTCCATTAATTAACAGGTTCACCATTTTTTTATAGCAGAATAAGGGCGGTGAAGCGTAATGATGGGTAGGTACTTCTAAGAACTCATGGATGTGACTTTAATTGCTCTATCACTATCACTATCATCACTACATAGTATAAAATAAAGTCACTTTTCGCCGTCCCTATGTCCCTATTTCCCTTTGTATGCTTAAATCTTTAAAACTACGCAACGGATTTTGATTAGGGATGGGCCGAAATTCGTTTCACATTCGGTTTAACCGAACTTCGGCAGTTTAAACTGAACTTCGGCATTCGGCCGAAATTCTGCTAAAATGCCGACCATTCGGTATTTGATCATATTCAGAAAAAAATAAACAATTTAGCTGTTTTAAATCCTACTATCCTACTAATATTATAAAGCTAAAAGTTTGTGAGTATGTATGTACGTTTGTTACTCAATTACGTAAAAATCGCTATGAACCTTGGTTTTTAGATAACTGGAGACCTGGAATAACACATAGGCTACTATTTATCCCGATTAACTTTTATTTTTTGTTACTTATTTAACAAATAAATCTAAACTCTAATTCTATTAAATATCTTAATTTTGATATCGATCACTACATAGGAATTTTTAGTTTTTTTGAATACCTATTGGTATTTAAAATTTACAAAGGGAAGGTTATGGTGCAAAAACACCAAGGATTCGGCATTATCAGGCAGGAGTCTGTTGCGTTTTTTTTCATACTCATTTCCTACCTCTGAGAAAAGTCGCTCAGAGCATACGGAGCTTCCAAGAGGAGATAAAAATATTCGTGCCAAAAAACTCATGCAGGGGAACTTATGATTATTCTTGGCCCACCAGCCATATGGACATTGACCTTTAGGCAGCAAAGCCTCATTCAGATATCTATCTAGTTCTGTTGCTACGGACTTCTTGTTTCCTCTATATTGGGAAGCTTTGCTGCTGCCAGTTCTCCGTAGCATCTCCAAAACGATTTATGTATCGTTACATTGTGAGAATGACTGTGTGGTCTGGACAACTTCTTCGTCACTACTTGAGGTTTCATTCTCTACGCTTCTTCTTACATATTCTGCTAGAAAGATTCTAAACAAGATTCGACCTGTCATTCTCAAGAAAGTGCAGTAAAAATAACCGAAGTTCGGCCGAAATTAGGCCGAACTTTTTATTTTCACCGAACATTCGGCCGAAGTTCGTATTCGGTTCAAATCACATTCGGCCCATCCCTAATTTTGATGCGTTTTTTTAAATAGATAGAGTGATTCAAGAGGAAGGTTTATATGTATAATACATGCATAATATAGCCGTGCGAACCGGAGCGGGTCGCTAGTTTAAAATAAATGAATAAAGAATGTTTGCTTTGACTTTGATCTGAAAGGACACAACTTTTGTTCTGATGATAATACAATTTAATAAATTCAGTATTCATTGTACTTACCTATATCCAAAAACAAGTTTTCAAAATAATGTATTTTATAACAAAAAACAGTACATTTTTGAAAGTCAAAGTCAAAATCCTTTGTTCATTTGGAACCGTGCAATTTACATGCAATTTCAATGTCAATTGAAAGTCTTAGATAAAATAAATAATAATAATATATATCGCAAGACATTCCACACATCGCCATCTAGCCCCAAGCTAAGTAACTACACTTGTGTTTTGGGTGCTAGACAACTCAGCGCTTTTCTTTTGTAAATATATACTTACTAGCGACCCGCCACGGCTTCGCACGGCTGTATTAAGCATGTAATTATATCTAAAAACCTTCATCTTTAATCACTCTATCTATTAAAAAAACCGCATCAAAATCCGTTACGTAGTTTTAAAAAGATCTAAGCATACAGCTGATCTTCAATAAATAAAACAAAGTCTTATAACATGAGAACGGCTGATTGCGATGAAACTCGGAATATAAATAGCTGATGACCTAGAATACTGTATAGCCTTAAGGTGAAAGGGTACCTGCACTCTCTCCATACAGACGTAGTCGACTGTTTTCTCCCTGGATAATGACAATGAAAAAATAGCAAATATTTTTGTTGCATAAAACTTATAACCCTATGAGCCTATGTTTTTCTTTTTTTTTTCGTTTTTAAATGAATTTCTATGATAATTAGAAAATGAAAAAAATTAAGAGATAGTCATGGCAGTTACCTATAGGTTTAAGGCAACAAAAATATTTGCTCTAGTGTCATTATCCAGGGAGGAAACAATCGACTACGTTTTGTATGGAGAGAGCGCCCGGTACCCTTTCCTCTTAACGATATTCCCACGGGATCAGCGAAACTCATATTTAACAAAAAACAAAATGAGGGTAGTTTTTTTATAATTATCCTGTCTTCCTTTAGTATAAGTATAGATATATTTTCACTCACTTTCCAAGTTCCCAAGCCCAGCACCGGGCAAGTATGTCCATTGTTAAAGATCACGGGTGCCGCCTGTGCCATTTTTGATAATAATCTATCGAATTGATAACACGTCTTTCCTGATAGGAAGATTATGTTTGACTGAGGTGGGCATACCATGCGATGGGCATATTAAAGCACTATGGTCGTTAAGGTGTGGTTTTATTAACGCGATTTAAGGTCGCTGCGTACTGTTAGATCTATGAGATCATTATTTGTTAGGATTTCGCGTTGTGGAGAGAAAAGTAGCAAAACACAAAAAGTTGATTTCACTCGGTATATTTCACGGTAAAAATGACGTCTGTCTGGTACAATTTATTAAGCTGAGTTGGTGCAGCTCAAAAATAAAAGTAAGTATATCAATTTTATACAAAGCAAATTTGTTAATAACGCATTATTGATTGGGGTCATAACAGTACGTAACGTGATCTTTCTCGTGCCGGACGGAACGTAATATCATCACTTCACTATCACTACATAGTATAAAACATAACCCTCCCTTTTGGCTTCGCCGTAGCCGGGTAAAAACAAAGTCGGTTTCTCTGTCCCTTTGTATGCTTAAATCTTTAAAACTACGCAACGGATTTTGATGCGGTTTTTTTGAATAGATAGAGTGATTCAAGAGGAAGGTTTATACATGCATAATATAGCCTTGCGAAGCCGGGGCGGGTCGCTAGTTTTTATATGAAACGCTGTTAAGAAATCGTCACATCCCGTCCGGCACGAGAAAGATCACGTTAAGTACCTACCTATGTTTAAAGTCTACGAACACTTTATGAACAATCCACGTCACGTCTCCGTCCGTCCGAGGTTTTATCCCGTCACGTATGCAGCGACCATACGAGGAAATTTAAGTGTACCGGCGCTCTCTACATACGAACGTAGTCGACTGTTCCCTTCCTGGATAATGACACTAAAGCAAATAATATCAAGACATAGGGGTATAGTCATGGCAGTTATAGGTTTTATGCAACAAAAATATTTGTGCTAGTGTCATTATCCAGGGAGGAAACAGTCGACTACGTTTGTATGGAGAGAGCGCAGGTACCCTTTCACCTTAATTGTGCAACAAAGAGTCGGGACGGATTGTATCGAAATCTCAATTCTACACTAATATTTTAGAGAGGAGAAAGATAAGAAGATTTTTTTGTTACTTAGTTTACTAACCGATTTTGATACCAAAAGATTTCGGACAATTCGATTTATATGTATATATTTACAAAAAAAAAAAAAAGTATATAAGTAGTTTATCCGTTATCTGGCACCCATAACACAAGCATTAAGTTGCTTAGCTTGGGGCTGGATGGCGATGTGTAATATGTCCTGAAATATTTATATTTATTTTTTATTACAGTCAGATCCACGTATCTGATACCCTGGGGGATCAGTTTTATTTTATACTTAATATTTTCTATTCCGGTCTCATCCACCGTGCAGCGGGTATCACAAATAAATTTAAATATTTTATTCCGGTCTGATTGTTACATATTAACAAATTTTTGGGACATTTTATAATTACTTACCTAAGCTTTAAATAAATAAATAAAATTTTGTTTATTTTTCTCCCATGCATGCATCACAATCAACTTATTTTGGAACAATTTACAACTTATCATAATATAAAATAAAGTACCTAAAGTATAATGATAGCACATGAGAGACTGTGCTATGGGTCTCCTGGTCCTCCCTTTGTACTTGCAACAATACGGATTCCTGTATGAGATACCTAACAATCACTACATAGTATAAAACAAAGTCGCTATTTCTCTGTCCCTATATCCCTATGTATGCTTAAATCTTTAAAACTACGCAACGGATTTTGATGCGGTTTTTTTTAATATAGATATAGTGATTCAAGAGGAAGGTTTATATGTATAATACATGCATAATATAGCCGTGCGAAGCCGGGGCGGGTCGCTAGTAATATAAAAAAGAATAATAATGAGAACAAACGCTTTGCTTAACCAAACAAGTTGAGTTTCAATAAGCCAACTAGCAACACACTGCTTGCATCCGTACCTGGATTTGTCAATTATCCTGCGCTTTATCCTAAGCTTTGTACCACGACTGTTATCATTCTTGTCGCGTTTGTAAAGATGTTCCTTAAATCGACCATCAATGCAATGATTCACAATATCTTACGTAGCGGACACGTAGCCACCTATAACCACGGAAAAATTATAGCAACCTTGACTAGACGATGTGTTTCATAAAATTATGATGTAATGCAACCTTTTTCAGTTCATATAAGAAGGGTAATAAATCGCGTATTTTTCTTTATAAAAATACCTATTTTCTACTCCTAATACCTACTGTTCTTTTTTGGTGTTTTTAGGGTTACGTAACTCAAAAGGAACCCTTATAAGATCACTTTCTTAGGTCTATCTGTCACCACCGATTTTCTCAGGAACAGGTTGACCTAGGAAGTTGAAATTCATACCAGATACTGAGGTCTATAGTCCCTATTAGGTCCCTAAAACCTAGTTCGCATTAAGCTAGTATTTTAGTCGAGTAGCGAGTAATTTAGTAAAAAAAATACTCGCTACTGCCCAAAAACCGTTCGCACTTTGGTAACACCCCTCCCCCATGCGTCCCTGCTCACTGGCTCACCGGCTAAACAAGTCCAAACCTGTCGAATTAGTCGAGTTGATTAGTTACCGCCTCATCGTTGCATTGTTTTGGAGGATGTTCATCTTGCAATACCGTAAAGGGTCCTGCCGGAAGACCAGCGGCTGTGTCAGCTAAATGTTGGTGTAGCTATCATTGCTGAGGCAGAACCTTTTTGGAGGCACACGGCTCCTTAGATCTTATTTCTTCTTTGTATATTTCTTTTTTCCTTTTAATTTTTATTATTATTTTTATTTTATTTTAAACTTTTGTTCTAGTGCTTTTATGTTTGTTACTACTTTTCTGATTGTCTTATGTCGTGTGCTTGTCCAAATATATGTTTTCTTTATTTCTTGCAATACACCACTCACTTGTAAACTGTACTCGAGCAAAGTGCGAACGGTTTTTGGGCAGTAGCTAGTATTTTATAGTAGCTAAATTACTCGCTACTCGACTAAAATACTAGCTTAGTGCGAACTAGGCTTTGGCTCGGCAAGACTTAAGAGGAAAGGGTACCGGAGGCTCTTTCTGGAGGATGGATGTGTGGAGTAACGAGGATGGATAAAATAAGGAATGAGTATATTAGAGGAAGCCCGAAAGTAGCACCGGTTACTGAAAAAGTAAAAGGGAACCGGTTGAGTTGGTATGGACATGTGATGAGAAGAGAAGAGACGCATGTGACTAGAAGAGTGATGAGTATGAATGTAGAGGGATGGAGAGGAAGAGGACGACCTAAGAAAAGATGGATGGACTGCGTGAGACAGGACATGAGAGAGATGAATGTGAACGATGAGATGACGACTAATAGGAGTGAATGGAAGAAGAAAACATACTGCGCCGACCCCAAATAAATTGGGATAAGGGCAGGAAGATGATGATGATGATGACCATTTTTAATTTTATAATTTTTTTAATTTTAATTTCTATGATAATTAGAAAATGAAAAAAACCAAAACATAGGGGCATAGTCATGGCAGTTATAGGTTTTGTGGCACAAAAATATTTGTGCTAGTGTCATTATCCAGAGTGGAAACAGTCGACTACGTTTGTATGGAGAGAGCGCAGGTACCCTTTCACCTTAAGGAAGGGGATAAGAAAACGACAATATAATCATAATAATATATTAGTTAATTGTGTAACAAGCCACTAGGTGATAAATCCCCGCAGACTAACAACTGTGTCGCCCGATAGTTTAGTTACCTGTGCAGGGGCGTAGCTACCGCCGTATCTGCCGTATCAATTATACGGGGCCCCCGGGCCACGGGGGCCCCAAAGTGTGTGAGGAAAAAATATAAAAACTTTCTAATTTATGCTGCGCTGAGAAAAGAAAAAGTAAACAGAAAAGGGAAGAGGTTATAAAAAAAGTGCTTCTAAAAAAGTTTATAAAAAAAAGTGAAAAAAAAGTTTTAAAAAAAGTGCTTCTTTTCACAATATTTTTTTTTTTTGTGAAAAGTTTTCACCCCCATATAAGGGCCTCCAAGCAAATTTTTTTATACGGGGCCCCGACAAGACACGCTACGCCACTGTACCTGTGCCCTATACTTACTAGATAATTTATACTTTTATACTAATACTAGCTGCGCTCCGCGGTTTCACCCGCGTAGCTCCCGATCCCGTGGGAATATCGGGATAAAAAATAGCCTATAACCTTCCTCGATAAATGGACTATCCAACACAAAAAGAATTTTTCAATTCGAACCAGCAGTTCCTGAGATTAGCGCTATCTCAGGAACTACCGGTTCGAATTGAAAAAATATTTTTATGTTGGATAGTTCATTTATCGAGAAAGGCTTTAGGCTATATAATATCACGCAGCGACCAAAAAGAGCGAAGAATCAGTGGGAAATGTTGAAAAAACGGGGAAAATTATTCATCTTTGAGGACTTCCGTTGTTTCTTTGAACGCGCTGATCTCAGGAACTACTGGTTCGAATTGATTTTTTTTTTATGTTGTATAGTCCATATATCGAGGAAGGCTATAGGCTACGTTTCATTTTGATATTCCCACGGGATCGGGACTTACGCGGGTGAAACCGCGGGGCGCAGATAGTAGATAGATATAACGTTAATTGGTTCAACAAAACACACATAATTATTAAACCAGCAACGCTACACATAACTCCCGATCCCGTGGGAATATTGGGATAAAAAGTATCCTATGTTATTCACAATGAATCAATATATCCTCATACCAAGTTTTATCAAAATCGGTTAATCAGTTTCAAACGGAAAATACAAAAATCTTTATAATATTAGTATTGATGTTTTATTAGACGAACTATCGGCCGATAAATAAGTCGCTAGTGTGCGGGGGTCTTAAATTAGGCACTCGACGTAAAGACACAAGTGATTTTTTTAATTATATAATGTGTTTTGACGAGGGTGTTCTAATACTATATTGGGTTTTTTGACGTTTAAGCGAATAACTTGTATTCTACAACTTAAAAAAAAATCAAAGGTTATGTTTACCCGAAAATCAGCTGTTCATTAGAGTTAGAGGCTATTCACTTAGGAGTTTTTCATTTTATTGAGTTTGAACAACCATTTTATACATGGGTCTGCAGATTTGCTTCTGAATATAACCGTAAAATTTAAAAAAATGCGTTTATTTTCATTAGTTCAGTTAACTGAAGTAGTATGTTTTGTTAATCGCGTTTGTTCAGTTGAAAAATTGGGTTTTTCTAAAAAAGTTGTGGATCAAAAGATGCTCCCCTCGAAAAAAACCCTTTAGTATTAGAACACCTTCGTTGGAAACACACGGTATTTTAACAAGTATGTGTCAGTAAGTGTCAGCCGAGCGCACTCGGACGTTGGCATCCGTTCCAAGTGAACTCGGAAGCTGCTCTATTCATTCGAGTTAAGAGGAGCTCTCTCCATACAAACTATTACAAACGTAGTCGACTGTTTTCTCCCTGGATAATGACACTAGAGCAACTATTTTTGGTGCATAAAACTTATAACTGCCATGATCATGCCCCTATTTTTCGTTTTAATATTAATTTATATGCTAATTAGGGGCACAGTCATGGCATTTATAGGTTTTATGGCACTAAAATATTTGTACTAGTGTCAATATCCAGGGAGGAAACAGTCGACTACGTTTGTATGGAGAGAGCGCAGGTACCCTTTTACCTTTACATGATTTCATAAAAACAAAATGGCGTCAGCTGCAAAAAAAATATAATACAAAAAACTATTTAATATGTACCCTTTTAAATTACTTACAAAATTTGTTACGACGAGTAGTCTAATACGAAAGGTCTTTGTTCTAAACATCTAGGCTACCAATTTTATTTCTACGACTTTTGAAAACTCGAAAATTTTAAGGAAAATCAGCTGTTTCTTCGAGTTACAGGTCATTGGCTCTTAGAGTTTTATTTGTTTATTGATTTTAGCCCTATTTTAAACATTTATTAGACGAAAAAGATGTGGCTTTCCAGTAAAAGATCTAAAAAAAATTCGAATAAAAAATTACGATTTTCATCAGTCGTAGTAGTTGATCACCTAGACATCTAGTACAACCCCCTTTCTTACTACAATACCCTTGTTAAAACACATTGTTTAACATTTATAGAAAATGCCAAGAAAAAAAGACAGGTCGTCCTTGTGTTTTCAATTTTTAATTAACTATTATTTTATATTAAATTATTTTTTTTTACAATTTTATTCAATTTAGATGTAACAAAGTGTAGTAAACACGAAACTCTAGTGAAAAAAAACTCCACGGCTATGTTTCGTTAAAGATTAAAATTATTAAAACTAAATGCAAAGACCTACGTAACACTGGCTATATGCACAAAACGTGCGAAGGCAAAAACTAAAAAACCTCCATGTTTTATAGCGTGATTTAAATATGGCTCATTTATTTAATTATTATCTAATAATATGACTTAATAAGCAATGCCTTGAAACGCCCGACAATTGTCAACGCGGCGCCGATCAATTCCAAACTAACATCTGTATTGGTTATACAATACGTGTAGATTAGGGTAATTTAAGACGAAAGGGAGTTATTGAAGACATTTGATGAACTTTTGTTCTACTTTTGAAGATTTGAAAGATTGTTTAAAATTATTATACAGGAAAAGTATTTTTGTAGTGCACAAATTTCGGTATGTTTTAAGCACATTAAAATAAAAAATACTGTTTTTTTAATTTTGGAGCTAACTCAAAAACTCTCAGAGCTATAACCATTTAAGTGTTTCTAACAAAACGACGAAGTCCATGGACACAATACTAGCGCCAGCTAGTTTAATAGCGCGCTATAGATGAAGGTAGGTACCTACGTGTCACTGTGTGTATCAATACTGAGATACCCAATAATTTAGAAATTGCAGGAAGTTTTTCACATTAAGTTTTGGTTTTTTTTTTTACTTTTTTTGCGTAAATGTATTCCACTGCCGACATATATTCAGCAGAAAAAAAATGTGCACTACAAAAATACTTTTCCTGTATAATGTTTACAGTAAGTTATTATTTCACCCATATTTTTTATTTTTGACAAAGAATATGGAGAGCTAATTTTCAAAATTAGTTAACATTTTCATTAATTTCTCTACTGCGGCTGCGACCACTTTTTTTTTTATAAAACTGCGGCAAAATTAAAAAGCCGTTTTTTGCAGATATTTCACGTATCTTATAAGAAACTACAGACAGTTGCCGACGCGGTTCTATCAATTTACAGCGGCATTGCATATATGGTCGCTCTATAATAATATGAACTTTATTTATATATAAATCATTTATATCTTAAAAATAATTAACAATTTCCATCTTAAGATATCCCTTAACGACGTTTGATACAAAATTGGTCTAAAAAAAACACAAAGCGTTCCGTACTATTTTGTTTTGAATCAGTAAAAAACTGCGATGGTGAATGCATTCTCCATACTTTTGTCTCACAATTCAACCAAAAATATTTTCAAATATAACAACGAAGTAGTACAGATACCTAAAATAGAAAAGGTCGATTTCGATGTTTTTCATCAAAGTTGATAATTGTTTTTTCAAAAACAAAGAGCGAGAGAAAAAAAAGCGAGAGTGAATCGGTTCCTACTGGGTAAGCACGCTCCATCGTAAGCCATAATGATGCTTACCATCAGGCATATTATGGTCAAGTGGAAACCCATTCCTAATAAAAATAAAATAAAAACTAAGAATTATTTTCAAAATATCTCATGGTGAAACTGTAGACTCATCTAATAAGCTATCGAGATTTCTTTTTAGTGTCTTACAATGCAGGGAGTACTTCAATATTTTTAAAATAGTAATTGACGTATCTTAGGGACTCACCCCTTAATTATTTAATAAAAAACGTGTGGCACTCGGGGACTGCCGCGGTAAAGCTATTGCTATATCGAGAATAATTTCTTGTCTTAGTAAATGTTCTTATAAAAAAAAAAAATATATTAAAATAAAAAAAAAGTTGTCGTCCGACATTTGTCGTCCGTCAATAGTCGTCCGTTAATAATCGTCCGTCATTTGTCGGGGGTGTTAGGTGTTTTCGTTACGGAATTTCTTGATTCGCCCCCCAAGCCCCCGATAAAATCTATGCAATAGCTTAAAAAAGATGTTTTACTATTTGTTGTTATAGCGGCAACAGAAATACATTATCTGTGAAAAGGTCAACTGTCTAGCTGTCACGGTTCATGAGATACAGCCTGGTGACAGACAGACGGACAGTAGAGTCTTAGTAGTAGGGTCTCGGTTTTACTCTTTGGGTACGGAACTCTAAAATGGTCTCTTTGCGAGGTATCTGGTAATTGGAGGGCTGGTGTATTTTTTGTTCAGAGGGTCAATTTGGCCATTTAGAGGGGAAAACGTTGCCTGCCTTCTGGGAACAATAGAATAGAATAGAATAGAATTCATTTATTGTCAAACTGTGTACATGAGCCGATGATAATGCTTAAAATAGTCACAACAGTTCACCACACTGGGCATACAATATTAAAATTAAAATTATTTATAAAATTGCAAAGATTAAATTCAGTAAGTACATATTTTCATATTTTCAAAATGCATTCTCAATATCATTAATTACATTACATTTAATTATTACGTCTTTAATTGTTTAATAATATAGTTAGGCAATGTCAATGTGTAATAAATAATTAATATAACAATCAAAATAAAAATCCAAATTATAATAGTCAAATGAGTAATAAAAACATTAATAATACAGCGTCAAAATTAAAACAACATAAAATAACACCCCATGTACTTATCTAAAATTAAAATATTCGTCAAGGTTATAAAATGTTTTATCTAACGATTTAACGATGCTTTGGTGACATATTTATATGTGTTTTTTAAGTTAATTGGGGGTAAGTTAGATTCATTCGTCAACGACCATGCTACACAGCCTACTAAATAGTTACTACCGGCACCGGTCGCCTTCGTTGGTGAACATTGTTGATTGTTACGTATGTGTTTTTTTTTTCTCTAAAGTGCTGAGATGGAATTGTAGGTGAGATTTTTACAGACATTTTGGTGCGACTTTGAGCCAAAAATTCCTTGTAGTTTTGAAGCTATCCTAAAATTAAGAATTAAAACTAGTTATAACTTTGAAATGGCAAGAAATTTTCGTCTCAAATTACCTCAAAATATCGGTTAAGATCTCACCTACAATAATTCCATCTCAGCTATTTTAAGAAAAACAAAACAAATTCGTAACAATCAACAATTTTCACCAACGAAGGCGACCAGTGCCGGTAGTAACTATTTAGTAGGCTGTGTAGCAATGTCGTTGGCGTATGGAGCCCACCTTAAGTATAGATTCATATATTTTTTGGAAATTTGACGTTTTTTATAAGTTTCCAGAAATAAGTAAAAAGTACATTATCAAGGTAATGAAATAACACTTTTTACGCGAGGGCATTAGAGCTTTGCTTACTTTTGTTGACGAGAGGGATGAAAAAAACTGCTTACTTAATACTTGAACGGCCTAACCTAAGTTTTAGACCAATTTCGTATCTTATGGACCGTAAAGGGACAATCTTAAATAATTTTTCTTAGTAAAATAAATTGATTATTACCGATACAATTTTTAAAAATCTTGACTTGATGTTTGTTTGAATAATTTAGTAAAATAATACTATAAAAAAAACTTAATCATACAAGGATTTTTTTTAAACATCAAATATCAAGCAAACGTGACACGTTACAATTTTGTTACATAGCGTTTCTTGTTTATAATAATGGCTTCTATACATATCTATTCTATGCACAGAAAAGTGTCCAAACAACAAAAAAAAACAAAATAAATGTTTTTTGACGTGATAACGTCGATGAACACCGGCATTCACAAAAAAGTTCACGTTCCGTTATTGACAAGGTAACCATAGCAACGAATTGAAGTATGCAAAATGATAAAATCAACTATACAAAAGAGTTCCTATAACGTTATCACGTAAACTTTAAAAAAGCTTGCATTTGCATGAAATTTCCAATGCCAAAATGTTACCACCTCTTCAATTTTCTTTAAGTACTAAATTATTCAGACAAACGTCTTTCTTTACATAGCTTAATAATATACATAAATACATAATTACATATTAATTTTAGCGTACAAATATACATATATATATAAAACCTGCAATTATTCCATCCAATCACCGCCATCAAAGTCTGCAACACTGACACCGTGGTCCTAGAATACATAAAATTGTGTTAATTATGCACTAATGGAAATACATCAATACGAAATAAAACCGGCCAAGTGCGAATCGGACTCGCGGACGATGGGTTCCGTACCATTCTATTCTATTAACCGACTTCAAAAAAAGGAGGAGGTTCTCAATTCGGATGTGTCTTGTATGTTTTTTTTTATAAAGTTATAGCGGCAACAGAAATACATCATCTGTGAAAATGTCAACTGTCTAGCTATCACGGTTCATGAGATACAGCCTGGTGACAGACAGACAGACGGACAGTGGAGTCTTAAGAGGAAAGGGTACCGGGGGCTTTCTCCATACAAACTATTACAAACGTAGTCGACTGTTTTCTCCCTGGATAATGACACTAGAGCAAATATTTTTGGTGCATAAAACTTATAACTGCCATGACCATGCCCCTATTTTTTGTTTTTATATTTTATTTTTATATTTGTTAAATCTTAATTTCTATGATAATTAGAAAATGAAAAAAACCAATACATAGGGGCATAGTCATGGCAGTTATAGGTTTTATGGCACAAAAATATCTGTGCTAGTGTCATTATCCAAGGAGGAAACAGTCGACTACGTTTGTATGGAGAGAGCGCAGGTACCCTTTCACCTTAAGTAAGGTTCCGTTTTTACCCTATGGGTACGGAACACTAAATTCTAAAAAAAAAAATTGGATTAGATCAAATCAAATCAAGGAAAAGTAGCCTATATGTTAATCAACTATCTATTTACCGAGTTTCATCGCAATCGATCCAGTAGTTTTAGCGTGAAGGAGTAACAAACACACACACAGGAGGAGGTTCACAGCTAAGCGACCCTCGCTGATCGTTTACGGTCGTGCGGGTTATGCGACGCCTGGCGTGGTCATTACTTCGATGGGTGACCAATTAGTAGTGTGGCAAAATTTTGTTTTCGTGAGCCCCTCCGTGCTTCGGAAGGCACGTTAGGCCACTGGTCCCGGTTGCTACCTCTAGTAGCAGTCGTTAGGTCAAGTTAGAGGCCTTAAGGCGATCTAAAAACTCTAACAATAGGTGAGCCACACCACTATACGAGAAGAAGAAGACACACACACAAACTTTCACATTTATAATATTAGTAGGATCGTGTCGCTCTGATAGTGGACTTATGAGGCATACTTACAATTTCCGGTGGATCATCAGAGCTGAATCCGCCAGCGATGGCGTACCCGGCGAGACCGCCGGCAGCGAGCGCGCCCACTCCGAGCCCGACGGCGGCGCCCGTGCCGAGCCCGCTCCTCTGTTGTTGTTGTTGGGGCATCGCGTACGTCGTACTCACTTCTTGATACTGTGCATAAAACACATCGCATGCTGAGAATGAAAGTGACCTAACTCAAAAATTCGAGAAATTGAGTTAAGTATACAGAATGACTTAAAAACAAACATTCTTTCAGCTGACGAAAATAGAAATGGCGATATTTGGTTAGAGCTAGAAGATATGATGTTTGCGTCTCTTTTACTCTAAGGCGATTTTCGCACCTCCGCCGGCGTAATAGAGACGAATTTTGTTTGACGCTAGTAGTTCGTAGGTGCGGCATCGTTGCCCTTTGTCACAAAATGACCAATTTGGAGTGGAGTTTGTTTAATTCTAGTTGATTATACAAAAAGAATTTAACAATTTAGCGATAAAACGACCTAATTTAAGTTAGGTCTAAATTATTACTATAATAATTAAGACATACATAATCATTTAGTAATTAGTGTTAAAGTGACAAAGATTTTTATTTTTATCGTTTATTTTAAACAAATATCAAAATTATTTTAATTTCAAATAAAAAATATCTTAGTATAATTCTTTATTAAGTAGTTAAAACCGAAAAATCGAAGTTTTATTTATGTTTTTTTAAAGATACAGGTATTATAAAATGATCGAATTCCTCATTTTCAAACTTATTTTCCTTGATTGCCAAAAGTTGTGAATTTTGGATTGAGTCACTTTAATTCTCAGCATGCGACAATGCGACATGCTCCGTTAATGCCCGCTTTCCACTGCAAGCAGAATGCCCATTACAGACCCCGCTATACACGTAACGATTATTTTCATACATGTGCTTCCACCAAAGCAGAGCTGAGTGAGCGAGTTACTTAGAGCTCGTTCCCACTTGTCGGGTGTCGGATCCGTATATTAATCGGACGTTCCAGTGGCAAAGCACTTCATATGAAGCTATTCACACTTGTCGGACACCGATTTTGTGTCGGCGGCGGTGAAATGCTTTGCCACTGGAACGTCCGATTAATATACGAATCCGACACCCGACAAGTGGGAACGAGCTCTTAGGGTGCGTATCCACTGACGCGTAGTGGAGAGGAGCGTCCGTGAATTGGCCAATCACAGTGCTTGAAATCTCCGCTCCGTATCAGTGAGCACTGTTGATTGGCCAATTCATGGTCCGCTTCTCTCCACTCCACCCAGCTCCGCGTCAATGGAAACGCATACTTGTATACGGGCTGTTATCCGCGATTAGACCCTTTTTCGGTAAAGATCTCTACAATTCCATCTCAGGACTTTAGACAAAAACAAAACATATTCCTAACAATCAAAGTAAGTTGTAAGCAACGAGTATTTCTGGCGCGTTGCGTTTGGCACCATAAATAGCCTTAAAGGATAAGTATATTTTATTATATTCACTAGCGACCCGCCCCGGCTTCGCACGGCTATATTATGCATGTATTATACCTACATATAAACCTTCCTCTTGAATCACTCTATCTATTAAAAAAAACCCATCAAAATCCGTTGCGTAGTTTTAAAGATTTAAGCAGTCAAAGGGAAATAGGGACAGAAAAAGCGACTTTGTTTTATACTATGTAGTGATAGTGATGATAGTGATACGACATCTGAACGACTTTTGCTTCCGACGGTACCAAATATCATCACTACATAGTATAAAACAAAGTCGCTTTTTCTGTCCCTATTTCCCTTTGACTGCTTAAATCTTTAAAACTACGCAACGGATTTTGATGCGGTTTTTTTTTATTGATAGAGTGATTCAAGAGGAAGGTTTATATGTATAATGCATGCATAATATAGCCGTGCGAAGCCGGGGCGGGTCGCTAGTTTTGATTATAAAATGCTACCAGTTCGTGAATGGAAAATATTTATTTTTCTGACTACACGCATTCGGCCCATTTGGGCATGGGGCGAGACCATGAATCACTCGTCAATTCTTAACATTTTTTTTATCGCGGAGAAATGCGCCTTATGCACCCTTCCCACCGCTCCGGGGGGAGCGGCGGGGATGTGTCTCCCTGCTGGCCTGAGATGGTGGGCGGCCAGAGGTTTACCCACTAAAACTCCTCAGTGTCCCTTTCTTCACCGTAATCCAGGGGCCTAAGTCTGCTAACACAATTGTGTTTCAATAGAGTGTCGATGGAATCGTAATAGACATTTAATGTCAAAAATATGACATTACATGTCAAATTGGTATTCTCCTAATGTTAACTATTCTATCGAAACACCACTGACACACCACTGACTCACTTCGGTATTCTGCTCTAGAATCGTGGCTCAATGGAATCTCGATAGTTGTCAAAACGGTATATCGCTTAGCAACATATACCATGTTGCTAAGCAACACCATCAACGTATCTATTACCATTCCAATGAGAATCCATAGTGATTGTATTGCGATGTTATTAAAACTTTAGCGGAATACCAAATAAAGTCACTATCTTGATATAATATCAATAGAGTATCGATATAATGACAATGGTTGGCCAAATAGCAGAATAAGGCCCCAGGAGGAAGTAGGAACTGTTGGCACATACAACTACTTCCCCTTGGGGTCGACGATTCTTACCTGAGTTGGGGTGCCATAACCTGTAACAAAAGAAAATATTTAAATAGATAAATTGTAACACTTCCAAGAGGCCTAGAAGTTTTACTACCGATTTCCATCTAAAGCAACTTGCAATTTAAGCTTTATTGTACCGGAAGAAGAACCTTCTTCCCATGTTGGCATGTTTTCTACTTGCCAACGGTTGAATTGCAGTAGAACCGAAGATGTAGCTAAACCTGACTTACTACTTTACTACTGGCTTAAGCCATGACAAAGTTTTGCTACCGACTTCCTTCTGAACCAATTAGCAATTCAAGCTTTATTGTACCGGAAGAAGAACCTATCCTATTATGCTGGCAGGTTTTCTACTTGCCAACGGTTGAATTGCAGTAGAACCGAAGATGTAGCTAAACCTGACCTAACGCAGCGCCAAGGCCGAGCCTTAGAAGTTTTGCTACCGACTGACACCTAAAGCAACTTGCAATTTGAGCTTCATTTTACGAGAAGAAGGACCTATTTCCCATTATGCTGGCAGGTTTTCTACTTGCCATCGTTTGAATTGCAATAGAACCGAAGATGTAGCTAAACCTGACCTAGCGCACCGCCGGGGTTGAGCCTTAGAAGTTTTACTACCGATTTGCATCTAAAGCAACTTGCAATTTAAGCTTTATTGTACCGGAAGAAGAACCTATTTCCCATTATGCTAGCAGGTTTTCTACTTGCCAACATTTGAATTGTAATAGAACCGAAGATGTAGCTAAACCTGACCTAGCGCACCGCCGGGGTTGAGTCTTAGAAGTTTTGCTACCGATTTGCATCTAAAGCAATTTGCAATTTAAGCTTTATTGTACCGGAAGAAGAACCTTCTTCCCATGTTGGCATGTTTTCTACTTGCCAACGGTTGAATTGCAGTAGTACCGAAGATGTAGCTAAACCTGACTTACTACTTTACTACTGGCTTAAGCCATGACAAAGTTTTGCTACCGACTTCCTTCTGAACCAACTAGCAATTCAAGCTTTATTGTACCGGAAGAAGAACCTATCCTATTATGCTGGCAGGTTTTCTACTTGCCAACGGTTGAATTGCAGTAGAACCGAAGATGTAGCTAAACCTGACCTAACGCAGCGCCAAGGCCGATCCTTAGAAGTTTTGCTACCGACTGACACCTAAAGCAACTTGCAATTTGAGCTTCATTTTACGAGAAGAAGGACCTATTTCCCATTATGCTGGCAGGTTTTCTACTTGCCATCGTTTGAATTGCAATAGAACCGAAGATGTAGCTAAACCTGACCTAACGCAGCACCAAGGCCGATCCTTAGAAGTTTTGCTACCGACTGACACCTAAAGCAACTTGCAATTTGAGCTTCATTTTACGAGAAGAAGGACCTATTTCCCATTATGTTGGCAGGTTTTCTACTTGCCATCGTTTGAATTGCACAGTTCGATAACTACAATCGCTAGATGTAGCTAAATCTGACCTAGCGCAGCGCCGAGGTTAAGCTGTGACGAAGTTTTACTACTTCATTCGGAACCAACTTGCAATTCAAGCTCAAGAGGAAAGGGTACCGAACGCTCTCACCAAACAAACGTAGTCGACTGTTGCCTCCCTGGATAATGACACTATAGCAAATATTTTTGTTTCATAAAACTTGTAACTGCCATGACCAATCATGCCCCTATGTTTTATTTTTTTATTTATTTTATAAATCTTCATTTCTATGATAATTAGAAAATGAAAAAAAAAACCAAGACATAGAGGCATAGTCATGGCAGTTATAGGTTTTATGCAACAAAAATATAGCGACTCGTCCTAGCTTCGCACGGCTATACTTAGCATGTATTATATCTACATATAAACCTTCCTCTTGAATCACTCTATCTATTAAAAAAGGCCGCATCAAAATCCGTTGCGTAGTTTTAAAGATCTAAGCATACATAGGGACAGACAGCAGAAAGTGACTTTGATTTATACTATGTAATGATGATCATTATATTTCTAATCTGGTGCTGGAAATGCTTATTTGCCCACCAAATATAAATATTGCAGGACATTCCACACAGCGCCATCTAGGCCCAAGCTAAGCAACTAGGCTTGTGTTACGGTTGCAAGACAACGGATAGAATACTTATACAGGAAAAGTATTTTTGTAGTGCACATTTTTTTTCTGCTGAATATATGTCGGCAGTGGAGTATATTTACGCAAAAAAATAAATAAAAAAAAACCAAAACTTAATGTGAAAAACTTCCTGCAATTTCTAAATTATTGGGTATCTCAGTATTGATACACACAGTGACACGTAAGTACCTACCTTCATTTAGAGCGCGATATTAAACTCGCTGGCGCTAGTATTGTGTCCATGGACTTCGTCGTTTTGTTAGAAACACTTAAATGGTTATAGCTCTGAGAGTTTTTGAGTTAGCTCCAAAATTAAAAAAACAGTATTTTTTATTTTAATGTGCTTAAAACATACCGAAATTTGTGCACTACAAAAATACTTTTCCGTATACTTTTCTTTTGTAAATCCATACTTACATAAATAAATGCTCAGACCAGAAACAAATACTGTAAATATTTGTTTGAGACGGGAATCGAACCCACAACCTCCTGGGTTTTTTTTATAAGTGTGACCAATCATGTTTCAGGTCTTAGAAGTGTTTTTCTTATAAGTTCTTTACCATCAAAAGATTGCCTGGAAGAAATTGCTTTAAGGCCGTCTATTGGTGCAACAACTTTCTAGCTATTGACGACCCAGTTGGCACAATGGTCACCATGCCGGACTGCCAAACACAGGGTTGCGGGTTCGATTCCTGCCTCAGACATGTATTTATGCTTAGATGTTTGTCTGTGGTCTGGTTGTTTCTATGTATATATTTTCTATGTATACGTATATATTTACAAAGGAAAAGTATATAAGTAGTATACGAGTTGTCTAGCACCCATAACACAAGTGTAGTTACTTAGCTTGGGGCTAGATGGCGACGTGTGGAATGTCCTGCAATATTTATTTATTACTTTACTTTCGTGTTATCTATGTTTTTGTTGTTCAAATCAACCTAATTTTTGCCCTTTGTTCTCATAATACTGCATAAGCAAAATATTATATTCCCAAATGCTATAATGGAGCATCTTAGATTAAAAACGGGTTCCGACCAGTATATTCTATTTTAGCAAAAAAACTCTAAAAATATTGTATGTCAGACGAGGCTGTATAGGTTAAAAGTCTTTTGCCTGCCCTTTTGGGGGAATAATTGACAAAAAAATATTGTATGTCAGACGAGGCTACATAGGTTAAAAGTCTTTTGCCTGCCCTTTTGGGGGAATAATTGACAAAAAAATATTGTATGTCAGACGAGGCTGTATAGGTTAAAAGTCTTTTGCCTGCTCTTTTGGGGGAATAATTGACAAAAAAATATTGTATGTCAGACGAGGCTGTATAGGTTAGAAGTCTTTTGCCTGCCCTTTTGGGGGAATAATTGACAAAAAAATATTGTATGTCAGACGAGGCTGTATAGGTTAAAAGTCTTTTGCCTGCCCTTTTGGGGGAATAATTGACAAAAAAATATTGTATGTCAGACGAGGCTGTATAGGTTAAAAGTCTTTTGCCTGCCCTTTTGGGGGAATAATTGACAACAAAAATATTGCCTGAAAATAGTAACATAATCTGTGATAACTTCAACTCTCATATAGCTTTCATGGTTCATGAGATACAGCCTGGTGACAGACAGACAGACGTACGGACAGCGAAGTTAATAGGGTCCCGTATTTATCCTTTTTTTACCCTTGGGTATGAAACCCTAATTAATAAAACAAAAATCAAAATACATAATATTTTATTAAATAACTCACATAAAATAAATATTCTTAAATACAATAACAACTTGCTATTCTAAATGCGAAGCGAAATGCTTAACCGATTCATATAAATCGTTAATTTTGATAGGACAATGGAAGATGCCTAAGGACCAGCGCACACAAGACAACAATTTAATATAAACCTTAACTACCTTGTCATACGGTCAATATTAGATTAAATTCGCGGTAGTCAAAACGCCCTTAAGGTTCCGCTGGTCGATCGTGTTTCCATACAAATGAATTTAGAGTGTTATCCATTTATTCTTTATCTTCTTAATATATATAAATCTCGTGTCACAATGTTTGTCCTCAATGGACTCCTAAACCACTTAACCGATTATAATAAAATTCGCACACCATGTGCAGTTTGATCCAACTTGAAAGATAGGATAGCATACATCTTAATTTATCCCGATATTCCCACGGGATCGGAAGTTACGCGGGTGAAACCGCGGAGGGCAGCTAGTATATAATATAAATAAATATAATTTGTCTATTTCGTCGCCTACATGGGCTAGATATAGACTTGTTATGTAGATTTAACTTTTGTTTTTTCAAATTCCATAAAGAATAAATGGATAACACTCTAAATTCATTTGTATGGAAACACGATCGATCAGCGGAACCTTAAGCTACTACAAGATTATGCGCCGCATTCTAATATTTACTGTATGTCAAGATAATTAAGGTTTATATTAAATTGTTGTCTTCAAATGCGCTACGCCACGCCTCCAGCGGTGTGCGCTGGGCCTAAATCGAAGGTTTTTTTTTAAATAATTTTATCACAATTTAATACCAAATAATAATTTAGCAAAATAATTTTAGAATACTAAGTTTTACCATACATCAAGAATGGTGTATAGAATGGACAAACACTGTTCATATAATAGCTAAGACACACTTGTACTTGAAAACGGACTGTTTTTCCGCATGTAGACCTCTTTGATTGTGTCCTTTTTGCGTGAGGAGTAGACTATGTCCAATTGTCCACCTATACCACCCTCTCAGCTTAGTCGACTCAAGAAAATAACTCATCAATACGTACGGAGACAACTAAGCTGTGGGTTTTATTAACCGACTTCAAAAAAGGAGGAGGTTCTCAATTCGGTTGTATGAATTTTTTTTTATGGATGTTCGCGCATATCTTCTTTTCACAATGTTTTCCTTTAGCGATACGTAATTTACGAAAGTATAAATTAGTTTCCTTTTTGACGTGATAACGTCTTATAAATTGATGAATACCGGCATTCACAAAAAAGTGTGACGTCATCGGTCACGTTCCATAGCAACGTCTTGTTATTGACAAGGTAACCATAACGTTTTCTTACGACGTTATCAAGTAAATTTATCATCCGTAAACAGATTTTACAGACAAATAGTTTTCAGCTGGGCAAGCCTACATATACGTCCCAGGCACAACTGCGCCCTGAACAGTAAAGATTAAAGTTGCTGTGTGCTGTATAAATCATTTAGATTTTATGTACTTAAAAGACAGAGGCACAGTCGGAATACCGATTAGCTGAACCCCCGTGACCCAGAGCTCACTCGCACATCTGTAAAAATGTAAAAAAACCTATTTTGTTACTTTTTTAGGGTTCCGTACCTCGAAAGGAAAAAAACGCAACCCTTATTTTTATTGTAAATTAAATTGTATAGTATATTGTTTAAAAAAGTTGGATGGTAACACAAGCCCAGATGAGCGATATTATAATTAAAGAGTCTCGGGTTCTCGTGCGTCTCGTGTTTATATTGCTGCGTGCTGTGTGACGTCATTGTTGACATGACGTCACTGGAACACGACAATGACGACGTCCATCGGGAACGTGACAATGACCTCACACAATGGGAACGGGACAATGACGTCACACAATATTCCCATGACACTTTTATGTGAATGCAGGTGTTCCATCAATTTATTAGACTTTATGACATCAAAAACAGAATCAGGTAACATTACTTTACAACCTTACAGATGTGCGAGTGAGCTCTGGGTCACGTGGGGTTCAGCTAATTGGTATTCCGACTATACTTTCTAGTCAAAAGGGTGACAGTTCTGTTTATCATTCTTGATCTATAGTTTGACTTAAGCACTATAGGAGATTTGTTCATACGTACGAACCATAGACGAAAAAAATAGACATAGACAAACACCGCCTCTACAAAATGGCGTACGTGCATGTTACTAGCGCCATCTCTTACAAAACTAATTAAACTTTTGTAAATTAGATACACAGATGGCGCTGAAATAAAAAAATGTATTTAAGATATTTCTCTAACAAATTACAAGTGTGTTTTTCTAAAATTAATAAATGTGTTAAGCATGCATTGAGTGCATTTAGGTTATACAGTGATGAAAGCCCTGTAATCGCTCTTAGGTATCCTTTGGACATTAAAAAAAAAACAAAAAATCACAGTCCTCGTCTCAGTCAAAATAATAGTCACATTCCTAAAAATTTCAGATTTTTTTTTCTCAAATTTTAAAATAATACAAAATGAAATATTAAACTTAAAATAAAATATTATGCGACTTTTTATTTTTAAAAAGACTCAAATTTTCCATTTTTTTTTTTGAGATCACAGGGTACTCCTTTGACACTGTATAAACATTTTAGAGTAATAACAAAATGTAAAGTTTTCCATGCTTCCACAATTAAAAAAAAACTGTTTTAAACATTCCAAAAAGCTTTCAACGGCTGCATGCCTACACGATTCATTGACGTTTAAAACACAATATACAATGTGTTCCGACGTGGGTATTCTAATACGATTGGGGGTTGTCTATGCGAACCACTTTTATTCTACAACTTCTGAAAATTGGAACATTTTTTTCAAAAAGTTTCAGGTTATATTTACTAAAAAACCAGCAGTTTCTTAGAGTTAAAGGTCATTGACCTTTGAATTTTATTTGTATGAATTTTAACCCTTCATTGGAACACACTGTAAACCTAATATTTTATCTATATGAAATAATTATAAAACCGATTAACAACAAAAACCTTTAAAAAACCTAAAAAATACAAGATTTGTAATAACTTTTTTTTTACAAATACTAAAAACATGTGCTTTTCAATCTTTAAAAAAATCATTTAGGGAGGCTTGCATGACATTTTGCTTAAACATATTTGGCTAAATTTCAGCTAAATTAATTTAACGTGTAATCTTAAATTAAATTCTATTCCAATAACAACAAGGTTGGAATTATTTAATCAGTTTGACACTTTGACAGTTGCTTAATCGTGTTTAAGGTATTAAACGTATTTATTCTTTTGTTGTGCAAGTCAACCCTAATCATTAACAGATTTTATTATAGTGTGTGCCAGATAAGAGTGCGTGCGGTTGTGAGAACTACTACGTTACGAGGGCAAGTAACGCCATGGTAGAAATCAGAAGGCCAAAATCTAGTAAATAAAATTATTAACATTGAATTGCAATATCATTTGCATTTTTATTACAAAAAAACACACTCAAAGTCGGCTTTATTTTACTAAAAGCGTTTAAGATATTTTAAGCTACTTGGAGGGTATTTTTAGTAATTTTATTTACAATAAAATTGGCCTTCTGGACATTTTTGAAAATGGATTTTTCCTACAAAAACAACTACATAAATGGATTTTTTCTGGGACATCTTTTAAATGTTTTATTCAGTAGTTTATGAAAATAGTGCTGCCATATATCGAGACAAAACGAACTAATCCATTTTTTGTAATTTTCTCCGCGCGCAGACTTATATGGCGCGCACTCTATTAAAATATCGCTTAAATTCTGTCAAATATTTGATTTTTTACTTCAAGCAGTCACTACAATACCAGACTAACATAGTTTGTATAATGAAGCCACAGAATACGACAAAGCCGTATTAATCAAGTTTAGTGTAGAGCAAGTTTTTGACAGTATTTAAGCTATATAAAAACAATAATAAAATAAAAACAGTGTTAATATTTTAAAGGAAAAATGCGTTAAATTTTTTTTAACGACAAGACAATAAACTCGAATAAGAAAAGAATAATGGCAAAACTTAAAACAAAAAATGACTCGTTTGCAATGAGGTTAGGTTCTCGAAGTTCCTATATGTGTAATGGCGTCAGATGCTGATGAAGAAAATGTAACAAGTGACTTTAAATGCTTAGGTATATCTTTTTTCCACATTTAAGTTTACGAAATACTATCAATTACATTGTACATTGTATTACATTGTAAGCTAGAAAAACTGACTTATCATATATCTATTTGTGATAATGCTTAAATATTGCCTTGCCATCATTCGAAACGCATCAACGAATTAAGTTCCGTAAGCGACATCTGTTGGTATCAAGTTGAATCGTTACACAACATAGTAGTTTACGAATCCGACAAGAGATGGCGCTTTTACTAATCCTAATCATTTATATTGCACGCACCAGTGTGGTATACAGGACGTAACGAGTTCATGTCTTGCAAAATATTAACATTACGCTGAGTTGGGGAGTCCGTTTTGTAACAATTATTAGTTTTATTAAGCTTTAGCAACTTCGCAATCTCTTTTTGTTGCAAATAAATACTATTCTATTCTTGAATCAGTTTAAAAAAAATATCGATTTCAAAAAAAGGAGAAGGTTAATTGGCCGCGTATTTTTTATAAACATGCATTTTTCCTTTAAAATATTTTCAGATAGGCCAGTGCCAGGCCACGTATGAAATAAAAATCATTAAAAACAGTGTTTATCTGATCCTTACAAGGCACCTGAAAACAAAATTTTGAATAAATCAGGATCTGACCAAATTGCAACGAATAACTTCAAAATATTTTGATAAAAGAGTAGATAAGTATGGAGACTGGATTTTTTTTCAACGTATCTCAAAATAATATGAATTATTAGGTACCTGCGTGTAATAAGGGCCACCTGCAACCTTAATTAAAAACTAAATATTTTGTAAAAATAGGGCAAACTACTTAAAACAGGTCATTAGAATAATATTTGCTTAATTGTCAGTATGAAAAACAATTTTTATTTTCATTTTCTTGTTTTTTTTTCCACTAATATCAAGTTTTTTAAAAAACTCGCAGGTACCTTATTAATTTCATTAAATCAGCCAAGTTCTAAAACAGCTAAGATTTAATCAACGTTGGCATAATCAGTGGCCTAAATCTCCTAAGGAAATGAGCATTCTCCTTTACCTATATTTTACTTTTATTAAAATTTCATATTAAAAAAAGGGATCCGTTAAAAAATTACCTCTTTTCAAATTCTCCGATCTACAGCTATCAGTAGAAGCCTGTGCGAAAGAAAAAAAAATAATTTACAAAAAAAAAAAAAGGCAAAATACATAATAATATACTACAAAAATATGAATGAATAATTGCAAAATAGCTAGTTATGAAAGCAATATCGATATACAGTGTGTTTAGATAAGGGTATAATAAGACGAAACCATTGACCATTTACCATTGTTATGGTAGAATGTAAGGAACTTATTCATTATTTGAACACCATGTAAAACTACATTCTAGGAATAAATGAATTTGAATTGAATTGAAAGGGGGTTGTTTTAGATTCTAGACGTCTAGCTAGGCGAACAATTTTGTTTCAACGATTTTTAAAATTTGGTGATTTTATTTTGTGGTTAGGTTTAAAGGAAAATAAAAACTATTACTGTTTAAAAAAGTAGTCCAAAACACAATTAACAAATTAACCCTAAAGGTCATTGACCTCTAACTCCATAAAACAGCTGATTTTCGAGTAAATATAGCCTCAATTTTATTTTATTTCTCAAAGTCGTAGAACAAACTTTATTTATCTAGATGTCTAGAACTAACCCCTTTCGTATTACAATACCCTAGTCGAAACACATTGTATAAAATGAAGTGTTAGTTTGTATGTTAGTAATTAAAATTATTATATACTTAGAAATATGAAAGCAAGTAAAACCCTGAAGATATTAATTAAAAAAAAAACTAAAATAAATACAAAAAAATGTACAAAAATCTTCAAACACTCACCTTTGACATGCATTTAAAAAAAACACTCGCGTATTTTTATATCCAAAGACTAATAATTACCAGTTAAAGACAAACCCCGCCCAAACAATTTAGCGTACGTGCATTTTAGTCACGCCATCTGTTAGAAATCTTATGAAACTTTCGTAAATGTCACGCAGATGGCGCTGTGTATAAAGAATTAGAGAAGTTTAAGATATGTTTCTTTGATTAGAAGCGATTTTTCTCAGTTAAATTTTTTTTTTAAAGGTTTAGATTATGCTTGAAAAAACGAAATGAAACATCTAAGGTATAAGTTTCGGAACATAGCAGTGGCGCCATCTATATATAAAAGATAGACCGTATAAATAGCGGCGATAGAAGTATGTGACGTTCTTTTCTTTAGTAATTTTTCGTTTTTTTGACCATTGACATTTTTGGCAACAAAGAACTATGGCCGGCCTTTGTCGTCTTGGCAAAAGACAATTTCGAATTGATGTCGCTATTAGGGATAAAGTAGAAAAGTAAGCTATTTTCAAAGTTCGTTATTTAAAAATGTATTAGTCTTAGCGACTCCCTCCTACGTGTCTGTGACGTCATGCGAGAACATCTATAAAAGGCGGTGCCTAGCTGGCATTGGGGGCAGTTGCGCTTCAGCCGTTGTCGAGTAAAAATCTTTAAAGCGTTAGTCTGTTTGATTGGTTGTTCGGTTATTCGTTGTAAAATTGTAATTTAGAATTAATATGTTATTAAGTTGACTTATAGTAGAATTTATTCCTTTTAGGTAGTAATAAAATTATTTGTGAAAATACTAGTTTTGTGACCAAAGGGTTGGCTCCTACCTCGGACAACGGATAAGAATCGCCATCCAACGAGGTAACACAAGCCAGCTTTTGTGGCATACTTCCTAGGTACCCCCATTTGGACTTCTAATTTTTTCTAGTAGGTTATTTAACTGGCAGATAAGACACAAATGAGGCTGATTCATACATTTTCAATATGGCGCCATCTATCTGCCAGTTGATGAATTAATTAATTTATGTTTTTTATTATTTAATTGTTATAAAAAAATATTTTATTCCTCTGTTACTAAAACAAACAAATGAATATTATACTTCTAGTATAATTTGCCAATAATAGATAAATAATCAAGTAAGATAAAGGGTTTTAAAACCCAAAATAAAAAAGGAAACAAATAAAGATCGCGAAAATAAATAAGAAAAATAAAATAAATAATAAGCAAAAAGCTATTCGCCAATTACCTAGAAATTAAAAAAAACCATGCAATTTTAATTTATATTTACGAAATAATAATAAGGGTATTTCATACCAGATGCCCGCGAAATTCCAAAAAGAAAATAGTTTTCGTGAATATCACCGAGTTATAAATGGAAATGTCACATTATTTTGTAAACCGCATACTTATTTATGATAATATTTTTCCAACTACTAAATTCTTTATTAGGTTTTGAAACTATACCATATTTGAATGAAATTGTCGTTCAACCATATTACCTAGCTTAGTTGGCTTAGTTTGGGGGCTAGATGGCGCTGTTTTGAATGTCATACAAAATATAGTGCTATAGTTCACTATGTAAAATGCGTTTTTAATAAAAATAGATGTACAGTGTGTCCGCTGGGAAATTTTTCAGTTCAAACTCGCCTAGTGCATGAACGAAACGCATGAGGGAGGTGCGGGGGGTACCGATCGGTGCATGAACATTGCGGACGTGTCAGTAACGATGAGTCAGTGGCGGGGACCGCATCGCGCGTTCGCTGTGGAAGCGTACTTTAAGAGTGGTGATTCTCTACTTAGTGCACGGCAGCAATTTTGTTCACACTTCAAAATTCGTCGTGTAAGTGACGGGCCGATTATAATTGTGTTATTATCCCATCAAAAACATAACTGTACATGAAGGCCAAGTCTCTCAACGCAATCATTCCACTGTAAAATGTTGTAAGATCTTATGTAAAGATCTAAAATAAATTTCATATTTATTATGACTTGACAATTGCATAAAACGCTGTGTTGTTGTTAAAAGAAAAACCAAAGTCATATTTATCTGGCTCAACGATTCTCAAGCATTATGGTGTACACTGGATAGATTTATATTATGTCAATAAATAAATATTCGAAATTAGGTTTTTTAAATACATATTACAAAACGTTACAATATTTCTAACTGGGTCATTTTAACGAAAACTCAAATTGAATTTCGCGCGCTCCCGGGTTTAATTTCCCTTTAATTAATAATCCCGATTTGTTAGTAAATTAGTAACTTTTCTAACTACCCTCAAACTAACTAATATACAATGTGTTTTAACGAGGGGTTTTTAATACAAAAGGGGTTTGTTCTAGACATCTAGGCGAACAACATTTGTTATAATTATGAATGTTCAAACTTTTTTTTTTAAATAATTGAGGTTTTGTATGCCTATTGTGGAAAATCAGCTGTTTTCGGCAATAAAGACCATTAATAAACTTTTTAAAATAACACGATTTGTATTCAAAGTTTTTATTTTCCCGGAAGAAATAAAAATAAAAAATAAAACGTGTGGCACTCAGGGACTGCCGCGGTAAAACTATTGCACCGTGCGAGCTTCGTACAGTCGTACCATATACATACATGTTAAGCGAACGCTCGGCCGAGCTACATGGTAGGCGGAGTGGGGGTTGTTAGGTTTTATTTTCGTTACGGAATTTTTTGATTCGGTCGCCGCGCTCAAACCCCGCGACAAAAGCTATGCAATAGCTTAAAATACGCGATTACGTCCCGGGAAAAGAATTACTATAAAGACCATTAATATTCAAATATTAGTCGAAATTAAATAACAAAATAAAACACAAAGGTCATTGACCTCTTACTCTAAGAAACAGCTGATTATTGAGTAAACATAACCTCAAATCGAAAAAAATCGAATTTTCAAAAGTCGTAGAACAAAAGTTGTTCCCCTAAATGTCTAAAAACAACCCCCTTTCGTATTAGAACCCTTTGTTATAACACATTGTATTTTTTTTTCGAAAGATGCTATTTCGAAAATAATTTACTATATAACACTAATCCATATTAAGCTTAGCTTTGAACTAACCTTATAAAGAGAATTTTCGATATTTTGTTTGCAACGAATATGCTCCGAAACTACTGGACCGATTTTCATGAAACTTGGTATGAGGATACATTGATTCATTGGGAATAACATAGGGTACTTTTTATCCCGATATTACAACGGGATCGGGATTTACGCGGGTGAAACCGCGGACCGCTAGTAAATATTTGGACTTTAATTATCCCGTTTCAAATAAGGTAGTGAAAATGGCTAGGTTAGTTTGGATTCTTTAATAGTATGTTACCTTGAGGCGCTCCATATCCTGGCGCTCCGTAGGCGGGGGGCGGAGCCCCATAGCTGCCGTACGCTGGTTGAGCCTGTAATAACAATCCCTATATATATAAAATTCTCGTGTCACGGGGTTCGAAGTTGAACTCCTCCGAAACGGCTCGACCGTGAAATTCTCTCTCTCCTCTCCTCTCCTCTCCGTCTCATGAAATTTTGTGAGCATATTCAGTAGGTCTGAGAATCGGCCAACATCTATTTTTTATTTTGTTTCCTTTAGTTTTTTTTTTAATGGCAAAACAACGTTTGCCGGGACAGCTAGTAATATAATAATAATTAGTTTATTTCAATAACCAAAAACTTATCTATACTTCTATACTAATATTATAAAGAAGTAAAGTTTGTGTGTTTGTTAAATTGTAAGGGGTAATCTCGGGATCTTCTGAACCGATTTTAAAAATTCTTTCACCAGTAGAAAGCCACACTATTGCTGAGTGTCATAGGTTATATAAAAAACCGAAAAATAAAAAGGCTTTTACGTGGTAGTCCGTTTTGCAAAGTGAATCGGAGAAAAAACGGGTCGAATGAAAGCGTTTCTTACGAACGCTGCCTTAACTATTGAAAGATATATTTTTGAGTTCTATAGAAAAGATGTGGAGCTTGAAAATGCCTACAAAAGAGTCAACGACAGCATATGTTTAACTTTTATATTTAAGTTACAAAAAGTATTTTTTTATAATATTAGTATAGATAATTTAATTTGTTAACATTATGCCCAACGAAGTGGGCACGGGTCAGCTATTTCCTATATACATAATCGTTGGGAGACCCCCTTTAAGTATAAATACTTGTGTTGGGAATCTCCGCTCTTCCGAGGGTCGGCAGTTACAAATAAGTTTGAATTTAAATCACAAGCTGATAGCGTTTTACATAACAGGTACAAGTATAAAGTACCTAATAATTTTAACAATTACAGACAGATAGTATGTGTGACATATTGTGTTTAAAAAGTAATTAATTATCGAAGAGCGGTGTTGGCTTAGTGGTAGATACCTCGACTTTCATTCTGAAGGTCGTGGGTTCGAATCCAGGCCGGCCGTGCACCAATGTATTTTTCTTAAGAAAAATTTATGTGCGCTAATTGACATTGCTCTTACGGTGAAGGAAAACATCGTGATGAAACCCGCGGCTTAGTTGGCTCCAGCAGTATTGACAAGTTCTCTCCTCTGGACATGGTCGACTAAGCTTAGAGGGTAGTAGGTGCTGGGCAAGCCTACTCCATCTTCACGCAAAAAGGACCCAATTAAAAAGGGTCTAATCGCGGAAAACAGCCCGTATACAAGTACAAGTACAAGTAATTAATTATCCAATACATTCAATAATAAAAATAATCAATGAAAAAACAATTCATAAATTATTATAATAAATAAAATCGCAGTTCAGAAATCATAAGTTAGAAGAGCCTCAATTTGATTATAGTCCAAGCTATGCAACCAATTCATCAGTAATATATGACAAAATGTATTAAAATATTTGCTCAATATTCATTTACTAAACTTTTTAAACGAGCTTTCTCAATCCATTTCTTAAACTATAAAGATGCCTACGAGATGCCTACGTCACACAAAGAACACACCCAAGCTTCAAGATTTACCATTGTCATTATATCGAGACTCTGTTGATGTTATATCGAGATTGTGACTTTTTTTGGTATTCTGCTCAAGTTTTAATAACATCGCAATAGAATCACTATGGAGTCTCAATGGTATGGTAATAGATACGTCGCTGGTGTTGCCTAGTAACATGGCATATGTTGCTAAGCGATATACCGTTTTGACAACTATCGAGATTCCATTGAGCCACGATTCTAGAGCAGAATACCAAAGTGAGTCAGTGGTGTTCCGATATAATAGTTAACATTAGGAGAATACCTTGTACTTGTACTTGTATACGGGCTGTTTTCCGCAATCAGACCTCTTTAGTTGGGTCCCCTTTGCGTAAGGTTCTACTTGTCAGGGGGAGAACCAGCCCAGCTCTTACATAAATTTTGCCACAAGATGTGGTTTTTCAAAAATCTTTGGAAGGCTTTTGATGTCACCTAAAGTCCTGAGTCTAATCTCCGTTAGTACCGTGCAGTCCAGCAGCACATGCGCGGTCGTCTCCTCGGCCTCCATGCACGCTCTGCATAGTGGGCTGTCCGTTATGTTCAAGTTGTGAAAGTGTTTGTTGAAAGCGCCGTGACCGGTCAAAGCGATTGTAACCAAGCGCATTTGCGATCGGTTTAAGTTCAAGAGGCGTTTCGTGAGTCTGCTGTTTGTATCGGGGAGTGCTAGTTTAGCTTGCCTACAGCTTTCCGTCGTGGCCCAGAGGTGACGGTGTCGCATTTTGGCGTGGTTGCGGATCCAGGCTCTGAGTTGGTTGGAGGGGATCGGGACGGAGGGCTGAGGCCCGTAACTGACCGCTTCCGCTCCTCTCTTTGCCAGCTCGTCCGCAGCGTCGTTTCCCCTTGAGCCGCTGTGTCCCTTAACCCATTGTAAGGTCAGTCTATTGTGTTCACCTAGTCTGTTGAGTGTCTCGTAACATTCGTAAATCAGGGCAGAACTTATAGTTCTACTGTTCAGTGCATGTAGCACCGCCGCGCTATCGGACAGGATTCTAATGCTTAGAGCTCTAATGATAGGAGAATACCAATTTGACATTTAATGTCATATTTTTGACATTAAATACCTATTAATATTCTATCGAAACACTAATGAAACACAATTGTGTTAGCATACTTAGGCCCCAGGTCTTCTACGATCAGCGGTTTAGGCTGTGGGTTGATCCGTCAGTCAGTCAAGACAAATCATTTTATATGTACAGTATGCGTCATAAGTCCACTATCAGTTTGCTACAATAATACTATCAACAAGTATTGGACTTACGGCCTTCTTCTAATAGACGTTAAACACAAACATAAATACTTGAATTAAAAATACTCGGTGTGATTATTATTTGTCAACATGTTAGCTATGTGTTTAGTTGTGTGAGTGGTATAAGGGGCCACCCGCTACACCAACCGACGTGGGTTCGATCCACAGGTTACGTTGTTATAATGTTCTAATAGTGCTGCACAGGATTGTAAACGTTACGGTGAGCAGAGACTTTTGACCGTGGATTGTACGTTAGAAAATTCTTAGATGTAACAATCCTAAAATTAAAAGTTGTGTGAGTGGTATAGGCCGAAGTGGTTACGTTGTTATGTTCAAATAGTGCTAAATCACTACATAGTATAAAACAAAGTCGCTTTTTCTGTCCCTATTTCCCTTTGTATGCTTAAATGTTTAAAACTACGCAACGAATTTTGATGCGGTTTTTTTTAATAGATAGAGTGATTCAAGAGGAAGTATAATACATGCATAATATAGCCGTGCGAAGCCGGGGCGGGTCGCTTGTAGTAGATATATCTTACCATATACATTTGTTGTTGTGGCGGCGGCTGAGCACCCTCGAAGCCAATCAGCTGTATTATAATGTCGCCGTCGACAGTAAGGTGTGAGACGCGCTGGTATGGGACGCGGTGAGGGAACTCGCAGAAGTGTATACCGTTTAGGGCCACCTGGGGGTAATGAAAACAAACTTTAGTAAAAAAAACTGCATTTAAAATAAAACTACATGGTAGGCGGAGTGGGGGGTGTTAGGTTTTATTTTCGTTACGGAATTTCTTGATTCTGTCGCCGCGCTCGAAACCCGCGATAAAAGCTATGCAATAGCTTAATAAATATTGCTGGATATTCCACACATCGCCATCTAGCGCCAAGCTAAGTAGCTAGACTATGCTAGCTATGTATTATAAGCATATATTTATAAAAAATGGGTGCGTGTACTTATGTACGCGCGTGAGAAGTTATACTTCTTTGGCATTATTTAAAAAAAAAAAAAAAAAAAAAAAAAAAAAAAAACTCGTCCGACAAAAAACTCGTCCGACAAAAAACTCGTCCGGCAAAAAACTCGTCCGACAAAAAACTCGTCCGACGTGAGAATTTTGTGTGACGCTTTTGTAAAATTTCACTCTCATCATTTTTTCATAACGCGCCTAAAGAAGTATAACTTCAAAAAGAAAAGTATATAAGTAGAAGTAGTATATGAGTTGTCTAGCACCCAAAACACAAGTGTAGTTACTTAGCTTGGGGCTAGATGGCGATGTGTGGAATGTCCAGCAATATTCATTTATTTAACAATGACCTATTCATCACTACATCACTTCATAGTATAAAACAAAGTCGCTTTCTCTGTCCCTATATCCCTATGTCTGCCTAAATCTTTAAAACTGCGCAACTGATTTTAATGCTGTTTTTATAATAAATAGAGTGATTCAAGAGGAAGGTTTATATGTATAAATACATGCATAATATAGAAGCCGGGGCGGGTCGCTAGTTTATTATAAATATAACTTGGAGACAGACAGTGGAGTCTAATTAAAAGGGTCCCATTTTCAACCATTGGGTTAACCTTTAAAAAAAGGAGTAAAAAATACCTTCATACTGCCCGGATCGCACAGCACCAGCGCCTCGAACCCGTCTCCCGGACGCAATGGCATCCCGCCGGATGTCTCCTCGGCCCCCCACATCATGCCGGTCAAGTTGTTGCGGACAACGCATTGCTCTACGAATATAGGCGTCACTAAGTTACCTTCATACTGCCCGGCTCGCACAGCACCAGCGCCTCGAACCCGTCTCCCAGACGCAATGGCATCCCGCCGGATGTCTCCTCGGCCCCCCACATCATGCCGGTCAAGTTGTTGCGGACAACGCATTGCTCTACGAATCTGAAGTTAAGATGTAGGGCGATATCGTCTCTGGGGTCAGTGTTGGGCCCGCATTGGAAGTTGATCGCGAATCTGAGGGAAAGAAAACAATGATTAAATAAATAAATATTGCAGGACATTCGACACATCGCCATCTAGCCCCAAGCTTAGTAACTAGACTTGTGTTATGGGTGCTAGACAACTGATATACTACTTATAAGTATTTCTTTTGTAAATATATACTTCACTACATAGTATAAAACAAAGTCGCTTTCTCTGTCCCTATATCCCTATGCTTAAATCTTTAAAACTACGCAACGGATTTTGATGCGGTTGTTTTTAATAGATAGAGTGATTCAAGAGGAAGGTTTATATGTATAATACATTCATAATATAGCCATGCGAAGCCAGGGCGGGTCGCTAGTATAATATATAGAAACAACCAGACCACAGACAAATAACTAAGCATACTTAAATACTTGTCTGAGGCGGGTTTCGTACCCGCAACCCTGTGTTTGGCAGTCCGGCATGGTGACCATTGTATCAACTGGGTCGTCAAATTAATGGACTTGTGCTAAAAAGTATCTGAAATCATTTTATTTGAGCCAGTCTTGACTCTAGTACCAGGGATGTACAGTCGGAATACCGATTAGCTGAACCCCATGTGACCCACAGTGCACTCGCACATCTGTATGGTTATAAAGTATTTTATTTGTTTTGTTTGAATGCGCTAATCTCAGGAACTACTGGTTCCAATTGAAAAATTATTTTTGTGTTGGATAGTCCATTTATCGAGGAAGGGTATAGGCTACTTTTTATCCCGATATTCCTGCGGGATCGGGAGTTACGCGGGTGTAACCGCGGAGAGCTGCTAGTAATATTAGTATAGATAAAATGTTTTTAGTTCACATACCTCTGTGCTCCAACAGGCACGGTTCCCTGGAACCTCACCATCCTGCCAGGATACATGCCTCCAGGAATCGGGTGGATGCATGGTATTACCTGAAATTACCATAATGTATAATCATCACTACATAGTATAAAATAAAGTCGCTTTCTCTGTCCCTATATTAGGGATATAGGGACAGAGAAAGCGACTTTATTTTGCTGCTTAAATCTTTAAAACTACGCAACGGATTTTGATGCGGTTTTTTTTTATAGATAGAATGATTCAAGAGGAAGGGTTATATGTATAATCCATGCATAATATAGCCGTGCGAAGCCGGGGCGGGTCGCTAGTAATGTATAAAATGGGATGTCCATACACAACAGGGGCGGGAGATTGGATAGAAAGGAGGCAGATGAAAGAGGCCTTTGCCAGTAAATAGCAGACGGATTGTGCAACCAATCACTAACCAATACCACAGAATATATAATAGTACAAGTACAGAAGATCCACTTCACAAACTCATTTAAATAAAAAGCGACTCACGCTGCAACCGTATAAAGTCCAAATTCAAATCGCATAGCGCTAATTACCTACCACGATATTTACCTACAAGTTGCTTGCGTATCTCTTAAAACCGTTTTAGGGTTCTCATTTTTTAAAATATAATTAATCTGAATATACAATGCACCGTCCGCATAACAGGCTAATATCAAAATACTTGATTTGACACGCGGCTTTGCCGAGGAGTAATTGTTTTCAAAATCCTGTCTTATCCGATGTCTACCTAATACAAAGAACACAACCTCCAAGTTTCAGGTCTCTACAATCAGCGGTTTAGGCTGTGTGTTGATCCTTCAGTCCGGACAAAGCATTTTATTGGTATAGATTAGCTTTTTCCCGTGACTTCGTCTGCGTCAGTCGAATGTGGTTCTAATAGGATTTTAAATTGGACCAAGGAATCACGCTGTCCCATACAAACTTTGCCCTTCGTTTTTTTTTATCAAATGCCCACATCGTACACAGAACACGCCCTCCAAGTTTTAGGTCTCTACATCAGTGGTTTAGGCTTGATACGACAGTCAGTCAGTCAGTCATTCAGGACAAAGTATTTGTATATGTATAGATAAAAGACCTGGCGTAAAGGGGAATCCATGTTCAGTGAAGGCCATCCATCAGCAAATGAACTTTTCACTGAAGACGGCACCATAAGGTGGTTGACTGCCTAGTAGCAGACTTTCATTACGAAGGTTGTGGCTTCGAATCCCGGCTAGCCATGCACTAAGAGTTTATATACCTCAAAAGGTAAAAAAAGGAACCCTTACAAGATCAATCTGTCTGTCTGTCAGTCCGTGTGTCACCACCGATTTGTCTAATGGAACATTTATATGACACTACTCTTACGGTGGAGGAAAACATTGTGGTGAAACCTGTGGCTTCGTTGTCTCCAGACATATTGACGGGTTCTTTCCTCTGGACATGGTCGACTAAGCTGAGAGGGTAGTATAGGTGCTAGACATAGCCTACTGCATCCTTACACAAAAAAGATCCTGCTAAAGAGTCTAGCTGCAGAAAATAGCTTGTATTAGGTACTTCATGGTGTAACTAGTTAAATTAATGCAGGTTTTGCTTATTTTCTACTCTAATATAACTTGTATCGTTTGGACTGGACAAAATTGATAAAATTGTCTAACAGAAAAAATAGGTCATTTTCATAATACATTTTATATAGTTATAGATGGTCATGGAAATGTGTAACTGTACCTACAATTTAGGTACATGGGAAAAACCGTTATCCAAAACGGGATACAAAGCCCAAAAAAATAGGTATTTTCATAGGAAAACCAAACCTTTAGCGATCTAAAAAGGTCGCAAGTTTTTGTTCACCGTTCCTTTTCGAGCAAACTGATAACGTATTACATCAATAATACGTTATTTACTTAATAAGTAACGTAGCTAATTCATTGTTCTTGGTCTAGATGCCCTTGGAACGAGGCTAGAACGATTATTTGAGTCAATTTCTTGTAAAAACTGAAGGTGACTTACTGGGCTATATATTGGTACTGCCATGGTTTTTGAGGTTTATCGGCTCTGGAATTAACTTGAAATTGTTGTTCGAAGTTTTAGTAACGGTTGCGAATCAAATTCACTGAATTACACTTAATAAATATCGAATGACACCGCACCGAAAAATATTATTCACTAAAATCGAAGGATGCGTCATCGGACGTCAGACGGAATGACGTCAAAGCTCTTCTGACAGAGTGGGAAAGAGATACCTAGTTCTTTCTTTTATTGCTAATTACCATGGGAATGACAGAGATAACGATAGTAATGCTTGAAATTAAAGTATCTATTTTAATTTTGAGACATTCAGACAGTGTCGACAACATTACAAATGAAAAATTCGAGTCTCTGTTCCCGGTTTCAAGTCTTTTTAGCACATTCATAAATGCGGGACCGTTTAAATGTTAAAAACTTGAAAAACGTACCCATACAGATAGTGAAAAGCTCTAGTACCACAGTCTACTACAGTAAGTACCTAACGTGCATTATAATTTGTAATTAGAAATAGAAGTTGGTGACCAAAGGACCTTGGTCGCAGCCATTTGCATTTTGCACAGGAGTTGCTTACATTGACACTCTGGTGCTAGTTTCACTTTTTTTAAAATATATAATAAACATAATGGAAATTTCTCCATAGGTATATAATATTATTATGTTAAATGGAAAAGTTACATAAAATTATATTTTTGTAAAATTGTTTTCTTTTTGACTCAACTGTGTTGTGGCAACACTTTATTGAATGTTGTTTCACTACAGTCTACAGTCGCGAGCGCTTTTTTGCAAACAATCTTTTAGTTGTGTTTAAAAATATACTAAGCAAAGGTAATCTCTATAATAATCTTTATTTTATCGAAATAATAGTACTTATGAAATATTGATCAAAGTGACTTTATTATCATTTTAGTCTTATTATTAATATACCTACTTACATGTTATTACCAACCTATAAAAATAATTATCTGACCTAGATAATAAATTAATTTAACAATTGATATCGCAATCTATAATATGAAAGAAAGTCGTGCTAGTTACTCCATTTAAAACTCGAGAACGGCTGAACCGATTATACTGAAAATTGGTGGGAAGTTAGCTTAAAAGGAGATGTACATAGGATACCTACTTTTTTTTAAAATTTATATTCCAATCTGACAAAAGACTCTGGAGTGGTCTACGGCCGTAGCTTGCTTTGACAAGAGGTAACCAATCACATAATATTAGTAATATTGAAAATGTGAACGTTTGTGAGTGACTGAGTGTTTGTATTTTAATTACTACTTCAGGCAAAAACTACTGGACCGATAGTCGGTATGTAGCTAGCCAGAGACCAGGATAAGCATATAGGCTACCTTGTTTATCGATATTCCCACTGGATCGGGACTGACGCGGGTGAAACCGCGGGGCTGAGCTAATCCTATTCTACTAGTTCCTACTATTCCTACTAATCCTATCCTACTAATATTATAAATGTGAAAGTTTGTGTGTGTGTGTCTGTGTATTATGTTTGTTACTCCTTCACGCAAAAACTACTGGACCGATTGCGATGAAATTCGGTATGCAGATAGCCGGAGGCCTGGATTAACAAATAGGCTACTTTTTATCCCGATATTCCCACGGAATCGAGACTTACGCGAGTGAAACCGTGGGTTACAGCTAATCACTTCACTTCATCATCACTACATAGTATAAAACAAAGTCGCTTTTCTGTCCCTATTTCCTAAAACTACGCAACGGATTTTTATGCGGTTTTTTTTATAGATAGAGTGATTCAAGAGGAAGGTTTATAGGTATGTATAATACATGCATAATATAGCCGTACGAAGCCGGGGCGGGTCGCTAGTTCTGAATAAATGAACCCCTACGCATCCAAATTAATATTTTCGTTTTTCGTAGGTGTGCGCAGTTCTACTCTGAAAACACTTTAAGAGATTAAACAAAAGCTTAAAATGGAATATAGAAAACTAGTGAAAATGAAGAAGGATAAGGAGATTTTAAAAAGAAAGATCGAAAAGGCAGAGGAAGAGTTATTATTAAGACAGAAAAGGAACCAAAAAACAAAATCTACTTTCAATTCGGAAGCTATTTTTTTTAAAGGAAACCAGAACTATCCCAGGTTAATACTGTATTACCAGAACGTCAGGGGTTTAAGAACTAAAATAAAAGAGTTCCGTAAAAACATAGCGACATGTAGTGGGGACATTGTTGCCATCACGGAGACAAATCTTGTAAGTTCTGTTGCTGATGAGGAACTGTTCCCACAGGGTTATTCGGTTCTGAGGAAAGATCGCGCTGGTGCTAATAACAAAGATGGAGGCGGAGGAGTGTTACTGGCGGTTCGAGATTCTTTCAATGTTCAAGTTATTAATAATATCGACGGTTTGACTGAAGACAAAGAAATTTTATTAGCGAAAATTAGCATAAATAATCTAAATGTTTTGATTTGTGTAGTGTATATGCCACCGTGGTATAATGAAACTAGATATTTAAGTGTTTTAGCCGTTCTCGAAAATATTGTTTTTAAATACCCTGATCAGAATATTTTATTTCTTGGAGATTTTAATTTGAGTTCAATGGGTGTGAATGTTAATGCTCAATTTTCATCTTTTCTGGAAAGTTTTAATCTGAAACAGTGTAATGATGTAAATAATCATTTTGGTGGTATGTTGGATCTTGTGCTGGCGTATGGGAAAGTTAATATATCAAATATTAGAACCGATAACGTTGAACCACTAGTGCCAGTTGATAGCTATCATCCTCCGCTGAAAATGATGTTGTCTATTCAGGCGAACGATAGCTATATTTATCCTCAATCTAGCAATATGAGAACAAAATCAAACCCTGATTGGATATTCCTTAAGGAAGAATTCCATTCGTTTGATTGGAGTGACGAATCGTTTGGGGAAGATTTAGATTTAGAAATTGATATGATTAGTGATGATAATGAGCTGGGCAGTTGGGGACATGGGACCTCAGATTTTTGTAAAGATATTTCTAAATTATTTAGTAGTAACTTCTGGTGATAGAATGCCTTGGTTATATTGATATCAAACGAGTTAAGGTGCCTTTAGGCAACCCTGAATAAATATTAAATCAAGATCCATTTATTTAAGATGTTATACATGAGGTCGACAATTTGACATTGAATTCAGCCCCAAGTATCTGTGCCAAGTATAGTTGAGGCATGATTATGAAGTGTGAATTTCATTGACCCATAGGCCAAGTCATATTACGAAGTAAAATAATGTAAAATGTCTTTGCAATTGTGACTCTTTATTGATAATTTTTAAATTTATTTATGTTTATAGTTTATATTCATTTAAATTCATGTGACAATGCACCAACTGCGCAAAAAGTTCTCATTTAAATACAATACACTTGATAACCCAAAGAGGTTGGCATATTTGAAGGCATATAACCTTCAAATATTCTATTTAACCTTTAGTTTTTATAGTTCATAGTTCATAAGCTCAATGTGAATTTTTGTTGCGAAGAAATGTTTCTATTTCTATATTTTATAACTTCCATGCTAAAAATGGGTAACTATTTTGTATCCTGTGTTAGTAGGAAATCAATATCACTTTTAAAGCAATGCTAACGCGGGTAAAACGGCTCTTATAAACTCTTGCCACATGATTAGATACATTTATTTACCCATATGCTCTTGCTACATAAGTACCTACTCTATAAGTAGGTACCTACCACATAATATTATTATAATCACTGTGATTCATCGTCGAAGTGCTTATCGATATGTTTACTAAGATGTTGCCATATTCGTATATTTTTTACATATTTTGGGTAATTTGATTATATTGATAAATAAACACCCTATTTATTTACGGTTATTTTACTAAAAAGTTTTTACGTAATAATTTTATACAAAATGCAGTTTAAAATAAATTATTTATTATTATATTTGTTTTATTATCTTCAAAAAACTAACAGTGGGAGATAATAACATATAGTGTGAGTTATATTATAACAAATGCTATAGACAATTATATATAGGCTAAAAATAATCTGATTTTATGTCGTAGAGCGATAGGACGGCAAAATTACGAATGATTTAGTTTAGATAGGATATTTATGAAAGGGGAGTAAATGTGGACTTGACGGGGAATGAGTGAAGTGAAGAAGGGCATGTTGGGCCGACCCCACGTAGTAGGAAAAGGGAAGAAAGAAAAAGAAGTTAAAATGTATCATTCGTACTGAAAATCTTATGCATTAAGTTAATATCACGTCATACATCCAGAAAACAGTTCGAAATAGGGAAAAATCTTATAATTGCGTTGTGTAAACTTCCCTATAATATTATTATAATAAAATTCTCGTGTCGTGGTGTTAGTTACCTAAACGGCTGAACCGATTTGTTTGAATTTTTTTATAGAATAATCGAATTATTCTTTTTGCTTTATTTTTTTAAAATGGCAAGACAAAGTTTGCTGGGACAGCTAGTTTTTTAATAAAATTGTTTAGTTTTTTTATTAATAAAAGACAATAGTTACACAAGTCTTTAACTAAAGCCAATTAATTAATTATGTGCTTATCTTTGCTATTTTGACTAATGCACTATGGCAACATTTCAATCGCGTTGTCTCTATCGCTGAGGCGACGACGCTTTAGGTATGAAGTTTTTTGAAAATGAATTATTTCTTTGTTTAAAATTGCATGAAAATTGCATTGTTTTTTGTTTCTAACTTCAATCTTCAAATCTTACTCAGATTCAATGGCATCAATTTAAACTACGTTTATCCATTTTTAAGTGATTTCGTTCTGTTTTTTACAGTGTGGTTTGTGTAATTTGAAGAACGGAGTACCTTCATTACAACGGTAAAGATGTTTAGAGCTTCTGGATCTTTTGGTGAGTGTCTTTTGGTGCTAAACGAAGAAAGGGAATTGGTCAAAATAGATATCTATATATATAAAAGAGAAAATCACTGACTCACTCACTCACTCACTCACTCACTCATCACGATATCTCAGAAACTACAAGTGCTAGGAGTCTCAAATTTTGCATGGGGGTTCCTTTTATGACGTAGGTGCTCACTAAGACGGGGTTTTGGAAAATTCGACTCCTAAGGGGGGGAAAATGGGGGGGTCGAAGTTTGTATAGGACAACGTGATTCCCTGGTCCAATCTACTTCAAATTTTGCATAAACATTCTTTAATAGAATTAATGGAACACGTGTTTCGTATTTTATTAAAATTCATCTCCTAACGGGGTTAAAAAGGGGTAGAAAGTTATTTTGGGGGTGATTTGCTTCGAAGTTGATATCAATACTTTTCAATACATAGTTTGTTTCAACGCGCTAATCTTAGGAACTACTGGTTCGAATTGAAAAATTATTTTGTGATGATTCCCCGATAAATAGTAGTAAATAGATATCGGGGAAGGCTACTTTTTATGTTGATATTTCCACGGGATCGGGACTTACGCGGGTGAAACCGCGGGGCGCAGCTAGTAACTTTATAATGCTGAGGTGCACTTTGAAACGCATACCTATCGATAGACAGCATTACGAATAACAAATAATGCCTTATCACTATTACTACATAGTATAAAACAAAGTCGCTTTCTCTGTCCCTATATCCCTATATCCCTATGTATGCTTAAATCTACTAAATGCTATGCTTAAACTACGCAACGCATTTTGATGCGGTTTTTTTAATAGATAGAGTGATTATGTATAATATTTTTTGTATTTATTGTATTTATTTATTGTATATAAAGTTTATATTATGTATAATACATGTATAATATAGCCGTGCGAAGCCGGGGCGGGTCGCTAGTTATTGATAATTTTTAATTTTATTTATATTTACTGTTATAGGTACGTGTTTTGTTAAAGATTGCCTTATTTAATTTAATCTAAATTATTATTGTATCTTTAATGACTTAAATAAAATAATCTATTATACTTTAGCATTAAAATCAAAGTCAGAATCTCATTTCAGCGAATTATGGAAAATATCGAAGAATTTTCCTACTTGCACAGGGGTGGCTGAATAAAAAAAAATGAAATGTCGTAAGATGCCAATGTGCTAATTTCACATAGTTTCCACAGGACCGATCCTGATCCATCTAAACGGAAATAAGCGTTTTGGAAACAGGATATTTAAATAAACGTTATGTCCTATTCTTTTTGTTAAAGGAAAGTGTAGGTATATCGCAATTTGCTGCAAGATTATTATTGATGTCAATTTATTATCTTCACAGTTATTTATACTAACACTAGTGTAGCGACCCGTCCCGGCTTCGCACGGCTATATAATTCATGTATTATACATATAAACCTTCCATTTGAATCATTCTATCTATTAAAAAAAACCGCATCAAAATCCGTTGCGTAGTTTTAAAGATTTAAGCGTTCAAGAAAAATAGGGACAGAGAAAGCGACTTTGTTTTATACTATGTAGTGATAGTGATAGGTATCTAGCTATACCTATTTTTATATTGTAGGTACGTACCACTATAGCACAATATTGACAATCTAAGTTAGTTTATCCGTTGTCTAGCACCCATAACACAAGTCTAGTTAATTTACAGTTACTCAGCTTGGGGCTAATATTATTATTAATTTATCATTATTTTCATGAAATATTTTCTGAGGAAAAAATATACGACAAAATGAAAACCTCCTTTTTTTAAGTCGGTTAAAATGCATATAAACACGCACAGTAAGCAGTGAGATGTAACAGACAATAAGCACGATTGAATTTCGCCACGATGCCACTTTAGTAACTTAACTTCAGACCAATAACTTCAGTAACTTCAGACCAATAGCAATTCTACCAAGCTTCTCAAAGGTCGTCGAGAAAGTGATTTTTAATAGACTTACATGTTTTTTTTCCAAAAATAATATTATAGATGAGAATCAATTTGGTTTCCAAAAAAACAAAAGCACTACTTTAGCAATTTTCAAATATTTATTAACTGTATGGAAAAACTTAAATAACAAAAAGAAAGGCATAGCACTACTGCTAGATTTATCTAGGGCTTTCGATTGCGTAGACCACAAAATTCTTATTAGCAAACTAGAAAGTGTTGGAATTAGAGGATCGTCTCTTTCACTATTAAAGTCTTATTTGGCTGAAAGACACCAGATTACAGTAATAGATTATTATAATCCAGATAATAAAACAATAGAGTGTGCTAAATCAACCGAGAAATGTGTTAAGGTAGGCATACCACAAGGAAGCATTCTCGGTCCTTTGTTATTTCTAGTATATGTAAATGACCTCCCAAAAATAATACAACATATTTGCGTTATGTTTGCAGATGATGCGTCAATTTTTATTTGTCAAGAAAATAGAACTTTAAAAGAATTAGAAGCACAAGTTAATATTACTCTTCAGAAATTAGTAAACTGGCTAGAATCTATTAAGCTAAAAGTCAATATTAAAAAAACCAATGTCATAGAATTTAGAAGCTATAGAGCTAAACCATTAGAATTTGATATCACAAATAACAATAACAAAGTAAATGAAGTAAATGAAACTATATTTTTAGGGATTACAATAGATTCACATTTGAACTGGAAAGCGCACATCGATAAGATTAATAATAGGATTTCTAAATACTGCTACGCATTATCTGTTCTATCCAATACATCTTCTCAAAGGTTAGCTATAAATGCATACTACGGTTTTGTATATCCACATCTAACTTATGGGGTTATCTTTTGGGCCAACTCTGTAAATGTCGAATCTACGTTTTTACTACAAAAAAGATGCTTACGAGCTATATATAATAAGGAGAGCATTGAATCTCTACGGAGTGTGTTTAAAACAGAGAATATATTAACATTATCCTGTATTTTCATATTAGAAATCTGCGTTTTTGTTAAAAATAATGAAACATATTTCTTTAAAATAACTTCCAGCAGAGACAGTAGTTTGCGAGACATCCACAAATACAATATATGTCATACACAGATCAATAATACTATTTTTGAAAAAAGCACCCATATACAAGCAACTAAAATATATAACCATCTACCCCATGAGCTTAAGTTATTACATGGAAATATGTTTAAATTCAAACTAAGAAACTGGCTGTTGTCTAGGGCTTTCTATACTGTTGCTGAATATTTTAATGAATAGTAGTACAATATTTAGATATCGACTAAGTGTATGTAATGAACATATAGATATAGGTAGATATATTTTTATAATTGAATATATACTTGATGTACCTTTTAGATTATATCGTGGATGATAATATAATAATATCTAAGCTACTCTCTGTATGCTATTGTGCAATATTATATTAATTAGACTAAGTTATGTTAATTTTTAAAATAACTATTACTTAATTATTGAACGTCTGGTGCAGACATGTCTGTTGATACCTATTTTTACTATATTACATAACATCTGTAAACCTAACATCATAAGAACACAGTCAATCAATAAATGATTTCTGATTTCTGATTTCTTTAGACATGCATTTGTTTGAAAATATTTCAAGGAATCAAATGACGATGCATAACACACTTATTACCTATTATATTATCTGTGTATGTTAGTCTGTAATAGCTTTTACACACGTCCCGATTTGGTCGGGTCCAACATCAGTGTTGCCACAATTCAATTCGACAAATCTGTATCGATAAGTGAAAAAATCTGTGTAAAATCTGTATGAGAACAGCTTTAATTGTATAAAATCTGGACCCGACCAAATTGGGACGTGTGTAAAAGCCTTAAGGTCTATATTTTATATGGGTCTGTACTTATTTTTAGGGCTGTTACCTGAAATAAATGATTTATTTATTTATTTATTATTACAAAGTTTATGAAAATTAATTTATCCATTGTGTCCATATAGGTTTTGTCTAATGAGGCTTTCTCAATGATAAAAATCCAATTAGGTACCTACCTACCTACCTACCTAAATCAATGATTTTATTATTTTTGGAAAAAAAAATCAAGTAAAAATGTACCTACTTATCTTCAAAATTGAGAATCGTGGCGAGATCTCTGATGAACCTTCATTATTACAAATACAAATTAATGTTTGTTAGCGATCTTACTGCAACAGCTGATTTAGCTGAAAATGGCAGAGTTTCCAGTAGGTATACCTACATAACCTTAAAATAAAAGGACTATCGAATTTTGAAAACTCGAAGAACAAAAATTAGAAAATGGCATAAAGGAACCCCTTTTCGTCTTAAAATACCTTCGTCATTTTTACCCGACTACGGCGAAGCGGCGGGTTAATTTGACCCGTATGTATGATGTTCATCTGTTCCCACCTAACTTCAAAACTACACATCATCACTTCACTATCACTACATAGTATAAAACAAAGTCGCTTTCTCTGTCCCTATGTCCCTATGTATGCTTAAATCTTTAAAACTACGCAACGGATTTTGATGCGGTTTTTTTTATTTATTCCGGTCGGATCCCCTGGATCTGATACCCTGGGGGATCAGTTTTATTTTAAAATATTTAATTTTTAAAACTATTCCGGTCTGATCCACCGTGCAGGGGATCACAAATAAATTTAAATATTTTATTCCCTGCACGGTGGATCAGACCGGAATAGTTTTAAAAATTAAATATTTTAAAATAAAACTGATCCCCCAGGGTATCAGATCCAGGGGATCCGACCGGAATAAATCTTTTTTTTAATAGATAGATTGATTCAAGAGGAAGGTTTATATGTATACTAGCTGCGCCCCGCGGTTTCACCCGCGTAAGTCCCGATCCCGTGGGAATATTGGGATAAAAAGTAGCCTATGTGTTAATCCAGGTCTCCAGCTATCTACATACCAAGTTTCATCGCAATCGGTCCAGTAGTTTTTGCGTGAAGGAGTAACAAACATACATACACACACACACACACACTTACACACACACAAACTTTCACATTTATAATATTAGTAGGATTACATGCATAATATAGCCGTGCGAAGCCGGGACGGGTCGCTAGTTAACTATAATTTAACAAATAAGGTATCGTTAAAAGCGTCTCAATGGTCCGCTGGTTATAGGCTATGTGACGTCACAATAATTTAAGTCTGTGTTCCATAAATATATATATTTTATTTAAAGGTGGAAATTTCTACGTTGAAAACACTATGAGAGAAATGGATCATGTCAATGGAGGACGTTCGATAGTAAAGAGAAATAATAACACAGAAGCTAAAAAGCAACAACAAGCTTTAAAAATAAAGCTGAAGCAGGAAGAAGCAAGTTTAGCAAAGATGAGGAAAAACCAGGATGTAAGTAATCGATAAAGAAAATTTAATGTTTTTAAATAAATTAAATTAATAGTGCAGGACAGCGCCATCTAGCTCCTAGCTAAGCAACTAGGGTTGTGTTATGGTAGTTAGACGACAGATATATACTTTTTTTTTGTAACTAAATACCTACCTACTTATAATACATAGGTACTTTATTTATTTATTGAATTAGAACGGTCGTACATAACAAAAAGAATAAGAAAAACATTAATCAGAAACACCCAGAAACAAATACTTTACATAAATGTTTGTTTGAGCTGGGAATCGAATCCGCTAGCCCGCAACCTCCTGCTTTGCAGGCGAGTGTTCGTTCGACGCGCCAGAGAGGTCGTCAGTCATTTTTAGCTTTTACCCGCGAGTTGGTTCACATAATGAGATGTAATAATTAAAATCCTTTCTTAGCGAATGCCTACGTCATAATAAACGCCATAATGTCAAATTCTAGCCCAATCAGAAGGCCAATTCTCGTAAATAAAATTGTTTAAATTACATTTCAATATCATTTCGATTGCATTTCGATCACAAAAATAATACCCTCAAAGTAGCTCAAAACACCCTCAAAGTTAGCTTTTTGTAAAAAAAACTGACTTTGAAGGTATCTTTTGCAATCGAAATGCAATCGGGATGATATTGAAATGTAATTTAAACAATATTATTTACTAGAATTGGCCTTCTGTCCATTGGTTTGATCGAACTTTGCGTTGGTTTATAATAATAAATCAGTTAGTCGGACTTTGAATTTTATATTTATAGATTAGTTGCATCTCGCGTAAGTCCCGACCCCATGGGAACATTGGGATAAAAGTTGAGATAAAATTCGTCCAGAGATTGCAAGATAAAAATACATTATAAGCCGTGGTTTTTATAGCATACACTTTTGACGTGATAACGTCTTATAAATCGATGAACACCTGCACTCACAAAAAAGTGTGACGTCATGTCACGTTACCGTTATTGATAAGGTAACCATTAGCAACGTATGCAAAATGGTTATGTCAACGATAAAAAAGAGTTTCTATGACGTAAAAACGTAAAAGCCCTTTTGGCTTCGCCGTAGTCTGGTAATTATCGGAAACTTTTTAAGCTTATCATTTACTAGCGACCCGCCTCGGCTTCGCACTATATTATGCATGTATTATACCTACATATAAACCTTCCCCTTGAATCACTCTATCTATTAAAAAAACCGCATCAAAATCCGTTGCGTAGTTTTAAAGATATAAGCATACATAGGGATAAAGGGACATAGGGACAGAGAAAGCGTCTTTGTTTTATACTATGTAGTGATTTTGTAAATTTTCAGGCACTGAAAAGAAAAATCCAAAAAGAAGAAGAAGCAAGACTAGCGAAAATGAAGAGGGAAGAAGCGGCTTTAGAAAGAAAGATAAGAAAGCAAGCGGAAGAATGCAGAAAGAAGCAGAATCAACAATTGAGAGCAATAAATAAAAAAAAGACTCAACCACAAGGAGTGAGAAAGAAGCAGCAGGTAGTAATTGCCAGAACAAAAATAACAAAAGAACAAAACATAGTTATTCGGCGTACCAATTACTAATGAATACAATGTTCCATAGCAATTTGCTTCGGTAAAATATCATTATGTACATAGGTACTTAGTTGATAAATAATTTTATATTGATATTATGTATCCAGTTTATTAATTTTAGTCCTGTTTTTAATGATAAAACCATGTTTTGATTCATTTTTAAAAAGCTCAGAAACAGGCTTCTTAAAATTATACTTATTTTAATATTACTTTTATTTTAGTCATGTAAGTAAGTATCTACTCTAATTGAGAATTTCCTAAATAAATATTTGATATCTCAGTGTCTATTCTTATTTAGAAGTGTCCGGTTACTCCAAAGAGATACCATACTAAAAAAAAAACACTAAGGAATATTTACTAAAGCCCCCCAATTAATTGGGGTTTTTTATTATTTTATTATTCTTTTTGCTTAGTTTTTTTTACGTTTGATATTCTATTTTTTATTGGCTTTTCGTAAGTATTCTTGTTTTTGATCTAAAACATGCAGTTTTTTTGCTATAATATTTTTTTTCCGGTTAAGTCATGCCATAGGGCGGGCGGTAGGCGGGCGGCGAGCTCTTGGACGCCTAGGTGAGTTTCAAGGTCATTATTGGGACGTTCCGGTAGATAAAGGCACCAATTTTTCGTCATTGAATAGCTCTTGCAGCCCCTATGCAAATAACGTCTCTAAACCCGGATTTGCACAGGGGTATCTTATTGTGATTCTGCTTCTGCTTGCACAGCAGAATAAAACTGACTGTATAGCGCCCTTAATATTTTTAGAGCGTTGGCAGCACTGCCGTTTGACATAATTGTCTTTCTCTTTCACTCATCTAGCTGTCACTGTTGTACATTTCTGTCATTTTTTTTCCTGTGTCAGGGCACCCGAATTATTAATGGATTTAAAAACGCAATTATCATCCATTTACACTAATTAAATTACGCAGAATATTATTCTATACTATTCTGCGGTAGAGTACGTGTCCTTTTACATCACGTTTGGAAAGAAAATTGTTCCGTAGTTATCGAAAATGACGATTGAAGGCAATAAGGACGAGGCGGACAAGTGCATTGAAATCGCGCAAATTGCGTTTTCCGCTGGAAATCATGAGAAAGCTGAGAAATTTTTACTAAAAGCTGAGAAATTGTACCCTTCGGCGCGCGCTAAGGAGTTTTTAACGAGAGTTAGGTCCGCTGGGCCTTCTACATCGACGCCTAAACGATCAGGCGATGGCGCGAGCAATGACGATCTTCGGAGACGTAAAACTCCGACCCACACGACTCCTCAACGTGAATACTCCCAAGAGCAGCTCGAAGCAGTCCGTAGAATCAATACTAAGTGCAAGGATTACTATGAAATACTGGGTAAGTCGAGACAATACAAAAAATCACAATGAATCGTCAAAATTTTCTTCTTCACTTAAGATCAAGACCCAGCCTAAACCACTGGGTCTAGAAACGTGAATTTTTGCACAAGGGTGCCTCATTTGTCGTAAGTGAGCACTGTGACGGGATCTTTGTGTTATTCCCACGGGATTGAGAACTACGCGAGGTAAAGTGAAGGTAATAATTTCGTCATAAAGTACGTCCTTTGTCGCAATAGACTACCAAGGTCGTATCGCATTACTATTAACAAACAACAACTCCAAACAGAATGATTTGTACTTGTACTTGTATACGGGCTGTTTTCGGCAATCAGACCTCTTTAGTTGGGTCCCCTTTGCGTAAGGTTCTACTTGTCAGGGGGAGAACCAGCCCAGCTCTTCCATAAATTTTGCCACAAGATGTGGTTTTTCAAAAATCTTTGGAAGGCTTTTGATGTCACCTAAAGTCCTGAGTCTAATCTCCGCGTCATATTAGAAATATTTTAAAGATAAATGTGTTTCTTATTGGATAGGATTGACGACCCAATTGGCACAATGGTCACCATACTGGACTGCCAAACACAGGGTTATGGGTTCGATTCCCGCCTCAGACAAGTATTCATGCTTAGATATTTATCTGGGGTCTTGTTGTTTCTATTTATTATATTATTATGTATTTATTTACAAAAGAAAAGTATATAAGTAGTATATCAGTTGTCTAGCACCCATAACACAAGTGTAGTTACTTAGCTTGGGGCTAGATGGCGATGTGTGGAATGTCCTGCAATATTTATTATTATTTATTTATTTATACGTGAATAAGGACCCAATTAAAAGGAGTCTAATTGCGGAAAACAACCCACATACAAGTAAAAGTACAAAGAGTTAAACTCTAATCTTAATATATATAAATCTCGTGTCACAATGTTTATCCTCAATGGACTCCTAAACCACTTAACCGATTATAATAAAATTCGCACACCATGTGCAGTTCGATCCAACTTGAGAGATAGGATAGCTTACATCCCGATATTCCCACGGGATCGGGAGTTACGCGGGTGAAACCGCGTAGGGCAGCTAGTTATTCTATATAATATAATTTTTTGTAGGAGTAACAAAAGAGGCCACAGATTCTGACATCAAGAAGTCATACAAGAAGCTCGCTTTGCAGTTACATCCAGACAAAAACCATGCCCCAGGAGCTTCAGAGGCTTTTAAGGTACTACATAGTATAAAACAAAGTCGCTTTCTCGGTCCCTATATCCCTTTGTATGCTTAAATCTAACTACGCAACGGATTTTGATGCGGTTTTTTCCGGATTTTGATGCGGTTTTTTCTAATAGATAGAGTGATTCAAGAGGAAGGTTTATATGTATAATACATGCATAATATAGCCGTGCGAAGCTGGGGCGGGTCGCTAGTAATAAATAAGTCAGTGTTTGACCACTACCGTCTAGCTAGAAAATATGCTTGTGACTTAAAAACTCTTAATGGCAGCATTTGAGGGACGCGAGTGAAGTTTAGTTCATCAAAATGGGTACCTACCTTTTGGAACCTATTTGTTACAAACAAAAAAAGTTGAAAAACTAAATTTTGGTACTTACAAATTTTTTCGAAAATGTAATATTGCCCATATCTTTTTATTGTATTGATGCAGGACCTTGATTTTTATACACCTAATAGGGACTATAGACCTCAGTATCTGGTATGGATTTCAACTTGCTAGGTCCACCCGTTCCTGAGAAAATCGATGGTGACATACGGACAGACAGACAAGAAAGTGATCCTACAAGGGTTCTTTTAACTAAAAAGTAAAAAAAACGTGTGTCACTCGGGGACTGCCGCGATTAAGCATCGTGCGAGCTTCGTACAGTGGTACCATATACATTAAGTAAATGCTCGGCCGAGCTAATGGTAGGCGGAGTGGGGGTTAGGTTTTATTTACGTTACGGAATTTCTTGATTCGGTCAAAGCCCGCGATAAAAGCTATGCAATAGCTTAAAAAAGTCCTCATTATTAAAATTGTGTAGATTAGAAATTTTATTATTATCTTGTTACCCAGGCTATCGGCAACGCAGCTGCTATACTAACAGACCCTGAGAAACGAAAGCAGTATGACGTCCGTGGTGAGGAACCGGAGCGACCCACTCATCATCACCACCAGTACTATGCCAGAGGATTCGAGTCTGATCTCACCGCTGAAGAACTATTTAACATGTTCTTTGGTGCTGCCGGTAAGTTCATCAGCAAAAACTTCAAGTACAATCGTCGTTTAAAAGTCCACTGCCACCGCAACGTTTACAATCCCGTGCAGCACTATTTGAACATTAATAATATAATAATATAATAATAATTTGTTTATTGACTTCTCCACAATACGTAACTTAATTAAGCTATTTCACTTATAATAGCATTATAACAACGTAACCTGTGGATCGAACCCACGTCGGTTGGTGTAGCGGGTGGCCCCTTATACCACTTACACAACTAAACACATAGGTAACATGTTGACAAATAATAGTCACACTGAGTTCTTTTAAGGTGAAAGGGTACCTGCGCTCTCTCCATACAAACGTAGTCGACTGTTTCCTCCCTGGATAATGACACTAGCACATATATTTTTGTGCCATAAAACCTATAACTGCCATGATTATTTTATGTTTTTTTTTTTAATTTTCTAATTATCATAGAAATTAAGATTAAAAAATTAAAAAGCTATTGCATCGTGCGAGCTTCGTACAGTCGTACCATATACATACACGTTAAGCGAACGCTCGGCCGAGCTACATGGCAAGCGAAGTGGGGGGTGTTAGGTTTTATTTTCGTTACGGAATTTCTTGATTCGGTCGCCGCGTTCAAAGCCCGCGATAAAAGCTATCCAATAGCTTAAAAATAGGGGCATGGTCATTTGGTCATGGCAGTTATAAGTTTTATGCACCAAAAATATTTGCTCTAGTGTCATTATCCAGGAAGAAAACAGTCGACTACGTTTGTAATACTTAGTTTGTATGGAGAGAGCCCCCGGTACCCTTTCCTCTTAATCAAGTATTTATGTTTGTGTGTAACGTCTATTAGAAGAAGGTCGTAAGTACAATACTTGTTTATAGTATCATTGTAGCGCACTGATAGTGGACTTATGACGCATACTGCACAGTGTACATCATAGAACTGCGTATAAGTTGTTTAGAGAGTATTACAAAAATGATCTATTTCCTTTAATTTGTTACACTATGTTTGTTTCCAGAAATTGATTTTTTAAATCAGTATAAAAAAAGGTGCGTGTACTTATGTACGCGCGTGAGAAGTTATACGTCCGTCTGATATTTATTTTGCGGGCAGCTTCAACCTGTGACTTTTGCGCGCGCATCTTAAAAATTGCACTCATCATTTTTCCATAAGGCTGCTTATGCTGCCAAACGCAACGCGCCAGAAATACCCGTCGCTTACAACTAATATTGTTGATTGTAACGAATGTGTTTTGTTTTTCTCAAAAGTGCTGAGATGGAATTGTAGGTGAAATATTTACCGATATTTTGGGGTAATTTCGAGACGAAAATTCTTTGTCATTTCAAAGCTAGACTAGTTTTAATTCTTAATTTTAGGATAGCCTTAAAACTATAGGATATGTTTGATTCAAAATCACACGAAAATGTCGGTAAAAATCTCACCTATAATTCCATCTCAGCACTTTTGAGAAAACAAAACACATACGTAACAATCAACAATGTTCACCAACGAAGGCGACCGGTGCCGGTAGGCTGTGTAGCAAGATCGTTGGCGTATGGTTAGTTAGTTAGTTAGTCATTATTTTTCCTTAACGCACCCAAAGAAGTATAACTTCGAAAAATTTAAAAACCGATTTCATAAATGAAGTAAAAATCGACAAAAATAATTAACAAGGAAAAGAACTAAAAAGTCTAAAAATATAAGTATACAAAAATAAATTGTATAAAACAAAGTCGCTTTTTCTGTCCCTATTTCCCTTTGAACGCTTAGATCTTTAAAACTACGCAACAGATTTTGAAGCGGTTTTTTTAATAGATAGAGTGATTCAAGAGGAAGGTTTATATGTATAATACATGCATAATATAGCCGTGCGAAGCCGGAGCGGGTCGCTAGTACAAAAAATAAACTATAAAGTTAAAAATAAATTAACCTATAAAAGAAAAGGTAAGTAAACTAAAAAGTTAAAAACAATTCTGTTAATCATTCTAAAGATCCTCGTCAGATCTTCACCAAATTTTTATGGAAACACCCTTGAGGTAGACCCTTTCCAACAGAAAAAGATTAATCAAAATCGGTTGATAAACGAAGATATTATGTACGAACATCCATAAAAAAAAATGCGTGTAACCTTTACGCGCGATTGAAGTAAAACTTCTTTTCATAGCGTAATTTTAAAAGAAAGAAAATAAATAATAGATTTTTGCAAAAATATCTAGTATTTTCAAAGGTTTTCCGCTACTCTAACTTATAATCAAACTATCTAATTAGAGATAGAAGAATAACATCGCGGACAGTCACTAACTTCCTAATAGTAATGAAGGTCTTCGGTAAAGGTGTAGTACCTCTATGCACTAACCTCTTTTTTAATTTCACAAAGTATATAATATAGGTATGCAACCTATTAAGTCGGTTTTGGCGGGAACGAGCCAACAACATGTCGTGCTGCAGTTTTATTTACACGAAACTTAGTTCTAAACCGAGTTAAATTGTATAATTCTGGTGGAAAGATATCTAATTTAGTTCCGTGAAAGTGCACAAGTGTAGTGAAAGTAAAAATCAGTGTCAAACATGGACTTTTCTCGTTGCCTCCAAAATCTCCTACAAGGTTATAGTAAAGTAGCCACCGCTTTACCCCGCTTTGCCCCGGACTTGACAAACTGTGACTTGACGACTTGACCATCTTGAAACACTTTGAGCCCGATTTCTGTAAATCGGGCCATAACTTGATGCAAAATATTACTTGATACTGGCTATATGCACAAACTGTGCGAAGCCATAACTGGAAAAAAAAAGAAACCCGCTGAAAATGAAGAACAAGATGAAAATGGCATAACGTTCGTGGGGCCAAACAAGAGAGAAAAAAAACCTATTAAGTCAGCTGTCATTTTGAGGTTAGATCAGCACATGTCAATATAACCGGAAACTACGTAAGCGTTATACTTCCGTCTGAAAAAAAAATCTGAGTTACTCCCTAGTCGCGCCTAAAGAAGTTTTACTTCAAAAATCTGAGTTACTCCCTAGTCGCGCCTAAAGAAGCTTTACTTCAAAAATCTGAGAACCTCCTCCTTTTTTGAAGTCGGTTAAAAATCAACATGTTTCATTATTTAGCTTTCCCAGGAGGTGGTCCCCACGTGTACGCTCGCCGGCGTCAACCTCCCGCGGAGGCTCGCGAGGCAGGAGGTGGCCTCGTCCAGCTCTTGCCGGTAGCTGTGCTGGTGCTGCTGTCAATGATGAGCGGGTTCTTCATCAACGAGCCGGTGTTCAGTCTCGCTCCTAACGCCAAGTATCCTGTTCCTAGGGAGACGGTTAATATGAAGGTAGGTTTTAAATGAAAATAAAAATTAATCCCTATATATATAAAATTCTCGTGTCACGGGGTTCGAAGTTGAACTCCTCCGAAACGGCTCGACCGATTCTCATAAAATTTCGTGAGCATATTTAGTAGGTCTGAGAATCGGCCAACATCTATTTTTTATTTTGTTTCCTTTAGTTTTTTTTTTAAATGGCAAAACAACGTTTGCCGGGACAGCTAGTATAAATTATATAAAACTAGCGACCCGCTCCGGCTTCGCACGGCTATATTATGCATGTATTGTACATATAAACCTTCCTCTTGAATCACTCTATCTATTAAAACCGCATCAAAAACCGTTGCGTAGTTTTAAAGATCTAAGCGGTCAAAGGGAAATAGGGATATTATAGGGACGGCGAAAAAGTCACTTTATTTTATACTATGTAGTGATATTGATAAAACAGTGGCATAATAGGCGGCCTTACCGCTGAAAGTGGTCTCTTCCAGGCAACCTTAGGATGGAGAGTATTTGACGTAAGATTAAGGGTAAGGTGAGAGGAGAAGAAGAGGTAATATAAATAGTACAACTACAAAAAACTGTGACAATTAAACACATAATATTATACAATTAATATGTACATATCTATAAGAATAAATTGACTATTATCACTACATAGTATAAAATAAAGTCACTTTTCGCCGTCCCTATATCCCTATATCCCTATGTATGCTTAAATCTTTAAATCTACGCAACGGATTTTGATGCGGTTTTTTTTAATAGATAGAGTGATTCAAGAGGAAGGTTTATATGTATAATACATGCATAATATAGCCATGCGAAGCCGGGGCGGGTCGCTAGTAATGTATATTAAGAGTAAAGGGTACTGGCGTTCTCTCCGTACAAACGTAGTCGACTGTTTCCTCCCTGGATAATGACACTAGCGCAAATATTTTTGTTGCTAACCTATAACTGCCATGACTATGAGAACTAGGAGAAAACTTCTTGGGCTATTGTTATGGGATAGTAGTGGACTGGCTACTGGGGAACTATCAGACTGGGCCATCCTAATTGACTTAGTAAATAACAGGAACGTGAGTGACTAAAGGATGGAGATGCCTCACTGGATTTTCAACCATCACTGGTAGTCTAAGCGAGCGGGCCAACTGAACACAGACCATTCATCCTGACGACCCAGTTGGCACAATGGTCACCATGCCGGACTGCCAAACACATGGTTGTGGGTTCGATTCCCGCCTCAGACATGTATTTATGCTAGATATTTGTCTGTGGACTGGTTGTTTCTATTATAAGTATATATTTACAAAAGAAAAGTATATAAGTAGTATATGAGTTGTCTAGCACCCATAACACAAGTGTAGTTACTTAGCTTGGGGCTAGATGTCGATGTGTGGAATGTCCTGCGATATTTGTTTATTTATTGCTGTTGCGACTCCACTCTGGACGGCCGGTGAGGACAAACCAAAGGCGGGGGACCGCTTCACCATATAATCACTACATAGTATAAAACAAAGTCGCTTTTTGTGTCCCTATTTCCCTTTGACTGCTTAAATCTTTAAAACTACGCAACGGATTTTGATGGGGTTTCTTTTAATAGATAGAGTGATTCAAGAGGAAGGTTTATATGTATAATACATGCATAATATAGCCGTGCGAAGCCGGAGCGGGTCGCTAGTATTATTATATTTTATGTTTTTCAGGTACCATATTATGTGAAAGAGAACTTCCACACGGACTACCAGGGCTCGTTGAGACGGCTTGAGATGGCTATAGAAGAGGAATATATTGGTAAGCATCGATTCCAATATCTATACTAATTTTATAAAACTGAAGAGTTTGTTTGTTTGTTTGAACGCGCTAATCTCAGGAACTACTGGTTCGATTTAAAAAAAATATTTTGGTGTTGGATAGACCATTTATCGAGGAAGGCTTTAGGCTATATAACATTACGCTGCGACCAATAGGAGCGAAGAATCATTGAGAAATGTGGAAAAAACGGGAAAAATTATTCATCTTTGAGGGCTTCAGTTGTTTGTGTGAACGCGCTAATCTCAGGAACTACTAGTTCGAATTGAAAAATTATTGTTGTGTTAGATAGTCCATTTATCGAGGAAGACTATAAACTACTTTTTGTTTTGATATTCCCACGGGATCGGGACTTACGCGGGTGAAACCGCGGAGCGCAGCTAGTTTATTTAATAAGTAGTATATCCGTTGTCTTGCATGCATAACACAAGTGTAGTTACTTAGCTTGTGGCTAGATGGCGTTGTGTGGAATGTCCTGCAATATTTATTTGATGTATCCAGTGGGTCTCCGCCACGCGTGCCAGCGCGAGCGCAACTACCGCGACAGCATGGCATGGAAGGCGCGCAACTTCGGCGATCCGAAGCAGTACGCCGAAGCTCAGAAGCTGAGGACACCGAGCTGCGAGAAGCTAGCCAACTTCCAACGGTAAGGTAACTAATAGTTCCATTTATTATTTGGTGGTTTATGAATGGTGTCACTAATACTAATTTTGCTTGTCCTCAATGCCTGCCTCTTCAACTGTGCGGGAGGGCGGTGCACATTGTGTTCTGGCACTCGGCTCGGAACTAATAGTAGATTATGCATCAAGGGCATTAAGCAATGTCTTATGTTGTGGGTGGCATATTGAACCCCGAGTGTAACGAGGGACTCTCAGTTTAAAGTTAACTCCTGAGCGAAGCGAGGGAGTTATGTAGAGTCCTGAGAGAAGCGAGGGGTTCAAGCCGCCCAAGACGAAGACATGCTTTATCCCGAGGTGCATACTCTACTTTTCATACCGTCAGTCCAATTTTTTTTTTTTAATTCTTGTGGTGGCCAGTTCCCTACTTGAAAAAAATCCAGTAAAAAAAATCGGGCAATTGCAATGGGATGGTAGCATGATGGTAAATATTTGGTAGGTATTATAGGCAAAACCTATTTGCTTAGACCTAACGTAACAATCAAAATAAAAAACATAAATCGTGGCCTGCTAGATTTTTGTAGACCAATCAAATGACTTATTATAAATAAAACCTATTTGCTGAGACCTTCAAAATTAAAACCAAGAGTTTTCACACAAATTTCAACGTTCCAAATTCAAATCACTTTATTTCCTTGGGAGTTTCATACAACATTATCTCCTTTGGGAATAAAGTGTTGCTTTAAGTTGAGGTTCATAGGGCTTTAATCCGTGATTAAAGTGAGCAGGTGTGAAAAAAACGAAATTTTAATACTTCCATTACAGATATACTAATTATAAAGATTTTATTATTTGTTTGCATTGAATACTCATTGAATACGGCTCCGAAACTACTGAATCGATTTAGATGAAACTTGGTATGAGGATACATTGATTCATTGACGGTAACATAGGGTACTTTTTATCCGGATATTCCCACGGGATCGGGAGTTACGCAGGTGAAACCGCGGAGCGCTGCTAGCAGTATTTCACTGAAATAAAATTTTGTATTAATATATATTTTTTCTTTTCCAGATATTGACAATCAAAAAAGGTTTTGTTGTGAAAACATAGTCACTTGGTTATATAGGTGAATTGCATAGACTAACAATTACATAATATAGACTGTTATGAACAATAATACATCACATAAAACCACCCATTATTTGGCTAATGTAGAAGCCGTAGACAAAGAATAAATATGCCTGCCTAGCATGAAGAGCAAAACACGATACGATAAAGCGATATAACTACATCAACTCTCAAAATATGATAGATAAAGCCGCCATGTTGAATTTTTATTATATATTGCGATAAAAATTATGATAAAAATTCAACATGGCGGCTTTATCTATCATATTTTGAGAGTTGATGTAGTTATATCGCTTTATCATATCGTGTTTTGCTCTTCATGCTAGGCATGCTGGACTCGCTGCTAAAATGATAATAATTACTAGAGTGAGAAGGATTGAACGTCTAATGAGTAAGTGGGAGCAAGACGAAGTATAAATTTTTTGTCTCTATTTGCGTATTGGTTTTTTTTTGTTTGCCACCAATGTCGTCGGTGGCAAACAAGCGTTTGGTGTCTATCAAAGTTTGGTTTTCTTATCTTAAAAACTATAAATTGTGTTACTTGTGACTTCACTACATAGTATAAAATAAAGTCACTTTTCGCCGTCCCTATGTCCCTAATCCCTATGTATGCTTAGATCTTTAAAACTACGCAACGGATTTTGATGCGGTTTTTTAATAGATAGAGTGATTCAAGAGGAAGGTTTATATGTATAATACATGCATAATATAGCCGTGCGAAGCCGGAGCGGGTCGCTAGTATAAGATATTAAAAGAGTACTAATTGGTGTGCAGTGATTGTTAATTACTGTTTAATGTCAATTTGACAACTATATACTTATAGGTTATGTTCAACTTCAACTTTAGTAATGGCCTCTCTACTATATGTTGAATATTCGCTGTCTCACACTGTATACGCTGGTAGCTTGTCTATATTTATTCTCTGTCTACGGTAGAAGCCAAGTGATCCAACTGACTTTTTATAAGTTTCGAGATATGAAGCAAAACGCGTTTTTACTTATTACGTCCATGTTTCTGAACGAATTGTTCATTCAATCAGATTATAGGACAAAAAAAAAAACAATATTTTCATATTATTTAATTCTTTAAGAGGAAAGGGTACCGGGGCTCTCTCCGTACAAACTATTACAAACGTAGTCGACTGTTGTCTCCCTCGATAATAACACTAGAGCAAATATTTTTGGTGCATAAAACTTATAACTGCCATGACCATGTCCCTATGTTTTTTTTTTAAATTTTAATTTCTATGATAATTATAAAATGAAAAAAACCAAAACATAGGGGCATAGTCATGGCAGTTATAGGCTTTATGGCACAAAAATATTTGTGCTAGTGTCATTATCCAGGGAGGAAACAGTCGACTACGTTTGTATGGAGAGCGCGCAGGTACCCTTTCACCTTAAATTAATATTCAAACTTCATCTATAATAGTTATTAATTCCAACAAAGATAGATAGATAGATAAATTCTTTATTGCAAACACCATTTTTAAATTACATAAAATATAAAAAAAACAAAGGTTAAGTCTAAGTGTTACAAAGGGCGGCCTTATCGCTCAAAGCGATCTCTTCCAGGCAACCTATAATACTAAATAATACAAAGCGGTGTTAGTCTGTTTATTGTAATTGTTAGTCCATGTTGGTATGTAGGTATATGTACCTATTATTGCACTATTTAGCTGTGCTGTTTTTTGTTAAAACTTTGTTATATTTGATTCAGCTTGTTGGAGACCAAAAATAAATATACTAAAACTAAGAAATTATTCCCTAGGGTCTATGGGGATTATACAGGGTTATTGGAAATTATACTAGCAAGCCGTTAAGGGCTACTTCTGTGCACCTAAACAAACAACTTTTGTTCTACGACTTTTGGAAATTCGAAAAAAAAAAGAAATGAGGTTATGTAAATTCGAAAACAGCTGATTTTTCAAAACAAAGGTCATTCAGACCAAGAACAGTAAATGAAACTTAAAAAATAAGTAAAATTTTAAGGTTAATGACCTCTCCGGGTAAGGAACAGCTGATTTTCAGACAAACCTAACCTCAAAATTTTCGAAAAAATGTTCGAATTTCCAAAAGTCGTAGAACAAAAGTTGTTTGTTAAGGTGCACAGAAGTAGCCCTCAACGGCTTGCTAGTATAATTTCCAATAACCCTGTATTTTCTTCAAAATAAATTTTTGTGGTGTCACAGAATTTCATCTCTTTAGGATTCCGTACTTACCTAGAAAGTAAAATGTAAAACTGGACCATATGTCTAAGACTCCACTGTCCGTCTGTTTGTCACCAAGATAGCTAGACAGTTGAAATTTTCACAGACGACCTAGTTGGCATAATGGTCACCATGCCGGACTGCCAAACACAGGGTTGCGGGTTCGATTCCCGCCTCAGACAAGTATTTATGCTTAGATGTTTGTCTGTGGTCTGGTTGTTTTATTAATAAATAATAAATATTGCAGGACATTCCACACATCACCATCTAGCTCCAAGCTAAGTAACTACACTTGTGTTATGGGCGCTAGGCAACAGAAATACTACTTATATACTTTTCTTTTGTAAATATATACTTATAATACATAAAAACACAATGGCCCAGTTGTCACAATGGTCACCACGCCGGACTGCCAACACAGGGTTGCGGGTTCGATTCCCGCCACAGACAAGTATTTATGCTTAGATATTTGTCTGTGGTCTGGTTGTTACTATGTATTATAAGTATATATTTACAAAAGAAAAGTATATAAATAGTATATGAGTTGTCTAGCATCCGTAACACAAGTCTAGTTACTTAGCTTGGGGCTAGATGGCGATGTGTGGAATGTCCTGCAATATTTATTTATTTATGATGTATTTCTGTTGCCGCTATAACAACAAATAGTAATAATTGTACGGAACCCTTCGTAGGCGAGTCCAACTCGCACTTGGCCGTTTTTTTTAAGTCTGTTAGAAAGTAATCAAAACACGAAAGCCATAACGGCAAAAAATGTAATTAATTCCAATTTTGACTGTGTGGAGTTATTTGGCACCTTAAATTTTGAACAAAACTTAGCACTTAATTATGTCTCCGGTCGCGCTTAGTAAGGGCTTATACACACGTCCCGATTTGGTCGGGTCCGACATCAGTGTTGCCACATTTCATTTCGACAAATCTGTATCGATAAGTGAAAAAATCTGTATGAGAACAGCTATAATTGTATAAAATCTGGACTATTCATTTGTAATATTAGGTATTATGGAGCGTAGACAGAGAATAACTATTTATTCTCTGTCTACGATTATGAATAGTCCAGATTTTATACAATTATAGCTGTTCTCATACAGATTTTTACACAGATTTTTTCACTTATCGATACAGATTTGTCGAAATGAAATGTGGCAACACTGATGTCGGACCCGACCAAATCGGGACGTGTGTATAAGCTATATCGTTTCTCAGTGATACATTAGTTGAAAAGATCACATACTAATTAGATTTTTAGGTTCTGTATCCAAAGGGTGAAAACGGGACCCATTTACTAAGACTTCACTGTCTGTCTGTCACTAGGCTGTATCTTATGAACCGTGATAGCTAGACAGTTGAATTTTTCACTGTTTATGTATTTCTGTTGCCGCTATAACAACAAATACTTAAGAAAATTAACTAATCATTCACTTTGGAAGGTTTTTAAGTACGGTCGTTAATTAATTTGTTTCGAGGTTTGTTTTAGTTAATTAATTTGTTTCGAGGTTTGTTTTAGAAGTCTAAGCGAATAACTTTGGTTCTAATACTTTTAATAATATGAACTTTTGTCTAAATTTTGAGGTAAATTTGATAATCAGCTGTTTTTTGAAGTTAGAGGTCATTGACCTTTGTGTTTTATTTTTTAATGAGTTTGAACAACTATTAACAACGTTAATGGTATTAATTTTCCAAAAAAAAAACAACTGATTTTCCTGGAAAAATTACTCAAAAAATGAAGAGAAAGAAGTTGAATTCAAGCAAAAATTCAGCTGTTTCACCGAGTTAGAGGTCATTGACCTTTGTGTTTTTTTTTGTTTATTGAGTTTTAACTACTATTTTAATTGCCGAAAACAGCTGATTTACCATACAAGGCCTTAGTCAAAAAAAGTTCGAATTTTCAAAATTTTAGAACAAAAATTGTTCGCCTAGGCGTGTAGAACAACCTCTTTTCGTATTAAAATACGCTCGTCAAAACACAATGTATATTATAGTCAGAATGAAACACTAAAACTTGTTTATTAAAAAATTGTATTATAATAAAATATACATAAGTCTTATTTATTTGAAATAAAGTTATATTTAAAAAGTTTAAATACTGATTTTTTTTTTGTAAAAAAGCCTTACCTTCTAGTACTAACTTTTACCCGCTACTTGGCTCGCGTAGGTACGGTTTGTTTTTTTTCAATATTTTTTTTCTTTGGCGAAAATTACGCCCTACGCGGACAAATTAGCGGGATAAAGCTAGTTTATAAATAGTACGGGATCCCTTTAAGGACGGCCTTCATCGCGCTGTTTAATGGATGAAACTTATTTTATATAAAAATAAATAGGTCAATGAATATATTGCAAATGAGTTGCCTAAAAAAATTTAGTCCAGAATGACTTAATTTTTTTGTTTTTAGACTTTTCGCTGGTTTGGTTAATAGACAAATTCTGTAGGTAGACGATAGAAAGCCCTTTAAGTTTGTTCTTGGTTTCCCGCGCTTTTTATATCTAATAAACTAATAAATAAAAGGAGGAAACGTAATGCGAGATGACATTCATGGACCGCATGTGTAATACTAACCAATCTGTCAAGTCGGAAATGACGCAAAAATAACAACGCGGCGTCAACATAAGTTGCACGCGGTCGAGGCGGCGTCACAACCTATCCCGGGACCGTCAAATATACTTGTTCATGGACCGCATGGTAATACTAACCAATCTGTGAAGTCGGAAATGACGCAAAAATAACAACGCGGCGTCAACATAAGTTGCACGCGGTCGAGGCGGCGTCACAACCTATCCCGGGACCGTCAAATATACTTGTTCATGGACCGCATGGTAATACTAACCAATCTGTGAAGTCGGAAATGACGCAAAATAACAACGCGGCGTCAACATAAGTTGCACGCGGTCGAGGCGGCGTCACAACCTATCCCGGGACCGTCAAATATACTTGTTCATGGACCGCATGGTAATACTAACCAATCTGTGAAGTCGGAAATGACGCAAAAATAACAACGCGGCGTCAACATAAGTTGCACGCGGTCGAGGCGGCGTCACAACCTATCCCGGGACCGTCAAATATACTTGTTCATGGACCGCATGGTAATACTAACCAATCTGTGAAGTCGGAAATGACGCAAAATAACAACGCGGCGTCAACATAAGTTGCACGCGGTCGAGGCGGCGTCACAACCTATCCCGGGACCGTCAAATATACTTGTTCATGGACCGCATGGTAATACTAACCAATCTGTGAAGTCGGAAATGACGCAAAAATAACAACGCGGCGTCAACATAAGTTGCACGCGGTCGAGGCGGCGTCACAACCTATCCCGGGACCGTCAAATATACTTGTTCATGGACCGCATGGTAATACTAACCAATCTGTGAAGTCGGAAATGACGCAAAAATAACAACGCGGCGTCAACATAAGTTGCACGCGGTCGAGGCGGCGTCACAACCTATCCCGAGACCGTCAAATATACTTGTTCATGGACCGCATGGTAATACTAACCAATCTGTGAAGTCGGAAATGACGCAAAAATAACAACGCGGCGTCAACATAAGTTGCACGCGGTCGAGGCGGCGTCACAACCTATCCCGGGACCGTCAAATATACTTGTTCATGGACCGCATGGTAATACTAACCAATCTGTGAAGTCGGAAATGACGCAAAAATAACAACGCGGCGTCAACATAAGTTGCACGCGGTCGAGGCGGCGTCACAACCTATCCCGGGACCGTCAAATATACTTGTTCATGGACCGCATGATAATACCTAACCAATCTGTGAAGTCGGAAATGACGCAAAAATAACAACGCGGCGTCAATATAAGTTGCACGTGGTCGAGGCGGCGTCACAACCTATCCCGAGACCGTCAAATATACTTGTTCATGGACCGCATGATAATACTAACCAATCTATGAAGTCGGTAATGACGTAAAAAACGAAACATTCCCCTTGTGCAACTGTGAAAACAACAGCGCGATCGAAAATGTCTACGTGATCGTCTCTCGCGCGACGTAAGCAGCTAGAATTCGAAGCTGCCTTAGCTAAAGCTACTATCCAGCTAGCCTAGCATGAAGGCCAAAACACGATACGATAAAGCGATATAACTACATCAACTCTCAAAATATGATAGATAAAGCCGCCATGTTGAATTTTTATCATAATTTTTATCGCAATTTATAATAAAAATTCAACATGGCGGCTTTATGTATCATATTTTGAGAGTTGATGTAGTTATATCGCGTGATATCGCTTTATCGTATCGTGTTTTGGTCTTCATGCTAGGCAGGCTGGGGCCTTATTCTGCTATTTTGCATTAATTTAATATTGTCATTATATCGAGACTATTTAAATTATATCGAGATTGTGACTTTATTTGGTATTCTGCTAAAGTTTTAATAACATCGTAATAGAATTGCTATGGAGTCTCAATGGAATGGTAATAGATACGTTGCTGGTATTGCCTAGCAATATGGTATATGTTGCTAGGCGATATACCGTTTTGACAACTATCGAGATTCCATTGAACCACGATTGTATAGCAGAATACCAAAGTGAGTCAGTAGTTTTCCGATAGAATAGTTAACATTTGAAGAATACCAATTTGACATGTAATGACATATTTTTGACATAAAATGTCTATTACGATTCTATCGACACGTGATTGACACTCTATTGAAACACAATTGTGTTAGCAGAGTTAGGCTGCGTTTCCACCAGAGATGTGCGAGGATGGGTAGCGAGGGATGTGTTTGTAAAGAACCAATAGAATCGCTTTATTTACCTGGAGGTAAATAAAGCGATTCTATTGGTTCTTACCAGGAGGTACCAGATGACGTCACCGAACGTAGCCAAACTGTCAATGGCGAGCCAGCGGATGCAGCGCTGAATAATGTTAAGGTGTGGTTGGAGAACAGCCAGGTGAAGCCCTGTGCAGCTACCGAGCCACCCACTCGGAACCCTCCCCCGCTCAGCAGCGACACCGCGATGAATCTACGTCCGATGTGAAATAGTTGGCACTAGTGTTAAAAGAAATGATGAATTAAACACATTCACAACAAGAGAGTCGACTACCGGCACCTTGAGATCTACCAAGTTTTAGTGGAGATTATATTGAAGTGCTTAATTATAAAAGTGCATACTACGAGTCAATACAAATATGTAAGTTCAGTGATACTAAAAACTACCGGCACCTTGAGATCTACCAAGTTTTAGTGGAGATTATATTGAAGTGCTTAATTATAAAAGTGCATACTACGAGTCAATACAAATATGTAAGTTCAGTGATACTAAAAACTACCGGCACCTTGAGATCTACCAAGTTTTAGTGGAGATTATATTGAATGGCTTTATTATAAAAGTGCATACTACGAGTCAATACAAATATGTAAGTTCAGTGATACTAAAAACTACCGGCACCTTGAGATCTACCAAGTTTTAGTGGAGATTATATTGAAGTGCTTAATTATAAAAGTGCATACTACGAGTCAATACAAATATGTAAGTTCAGTGATACTAAAAACTACCGGCACCTTGAGATCTACCAAGTTTTAGTGGAGATTATATTGAATGGCTTTATTATAAAAGTGCATAATACGAGTCAACACAAATATGTAAGTTCAGTGATACTAAAAACCTATGGCGCTTAGAAGGAAAGGGTACCGGGGGCTCTCTCCATACAAACTATTACAAACGTAGTCGACTGTTTTCTCCCTGGATGACACTAGAGCAGATATTTTCGGTGCATAAAACTTTTAACTGCCATGACCATGCCCCTATTTAATCTAAATTTCCATGATCATTAGAAAATGAAGAAAAAAAACAAAAAAGTCATGGCAGTTATAGCTTTTATGGCACAAAAATATTTGTGTCATTATCCAGGGAGGAAACAGTCGGCTACGTTTGTAATAGTTTGTATGGAGAAAGCCCCCGGTACCCTTTCCTCTTAATTGTTTGCAGACTTTTGGAACAAACCAGTGAAAGGTTTAAAAAACAAAAAAAATTGTCAATTATAATCATATTCTGGTCTGAAATTTTATAGACATTTGCAATAGGTATATTTATTGACCTATTTAATTTGATATAAAATACTTTACGTCCATTAAATAGTTCGATGAAGGTCCTCCTTAAAGGGATCTCATGTTAAGACAATAGAATAAGCTATCTTTAAACTCTAATATCACAATAACTATAATACGGTTATTTAATTTAATACTTGCTATTTCTAACCAGGGTCTTTATTTTTGAATCAATCGTCTCGCGTCGAGCGCTCGATTTCTAACGATATTCGTTTGACATCGGAAATTCGCTATTTTTGAATCGCTCGATCGTAACGAGTGGTCTCCACCACTCGTCGCCGACGAAGAATAAATGTCAAACGTTCGAAACGATCTTTGAAATTTTTTGATATCTTTTGGGTTTATTTCAGCTTTCTCGTCCTTTTTGATATTTTTAAATATTTAATTTTTGTGTGTTGTACAAATAAAGTGTTTATCTATAGATTATTTCAGATGTTCGTCGGCAATTACCGGTTATCAATAACAAATAAAAAAACGTGTGGCACTCAGGGACTGCCGCGGTAAAGCTATTGCATCGTGCGAGCTCCGTACAGTCGTATTGTTGAGGACCGCGATCTTATATATAAGTTTAGTTAATAGAATGTGTTTGTGTAATGAACTTTGTTAATTAAGCTATGTTATACGATAAATTGTAAGATAAAACTCTAGGATAAATAGTATAGATAATGTTTGTGAAAGTTTGGTATGTTAGAAAATACCACGAGGGATTTGTGAACGAGGTGCCAGATGTTTTATTGCTCGCCCCCAGCGACTGAACGAGTGCGAGCAAGACAAAACATCTGGCATCTCACGATGCGGCCGGCAGGATACACCGTTATCCTGCCGCCTATAAAACTCGGGCCGGCTTGGGCAACAGTGTGCATTACGCAGCAGCCGCCCGAGGAACAACGACGAACAGTAATAAAGAACAAGGAACAAAAGAACGCGCATCTTTCATTGAACATATACAGTCCACATCGAACTAAGAACACCAGTCTAGGCCTACTTGTTGTCTAACCACGACACGTACCATATACGTTAAGCGAACGCTTGGCCGAGCTACATGGTAGGCGGAGTGGGGGGTGTTAGGTTTTATTTTCGTTACGGAATTTCTTGATTCGGTCGCCGCGCTCAAAGCCCGCGATAAAAGCTATGCAATAGTTTAAAATTGACATTTCTTTCGACGACGAACTATTAAAAATACAGGTAAAATTGGTGTCATGCCACTTGGAAGTCGAGCATGACTTATAGGCGTATACGATAAAGCTATGTCACAACGAGCGATACAAAAATAGAGCTCTTGTAGGCGTATACGATGAAGCTATGTCACACGAGCGATACAAAAATAGTGCCCCAGATCTAACCTAACTTGCTTCGCTCGATATGTTCGCTCAGCGGCTGCATGGAATGTATCCGCGTTAGATGCCGCGCAACGTTCCTGCGTCTTGCGAACGTGTGGTCACAAACGCGACATTTGTATATGTATTGTGGTGCTTTGTGCCTTGATAGGTGTATGCGCATTAGGGTGACAGATTTGAATCTCGCCGGGCACACTTCACACTGAAAAAAAGAAAATAAATATTAGATGTGAAATAAAAAATAAATAAATAAATATTAAAACAAAAAAAAAAAGATATAAATGTTGTTCGATGTAGATAATTATGAATTTATATAACTGAAATAAATGAATTTAAATTTTTAAAAAGTCACAAGAGAAAAGTAGTAAATACAGGGCCCAGGAAAAAGGTTCGTCTATAAATAAATATTGCAGGACATTCCACACATCGCCATCTAGCCCCAAGCTAAGTAACTACACTTGTGTTATGGGTGCTAGACAACTCATATACTAGGTACTTATATACTTTTGTAAATATATACTTATAATACATAGAAATAACCAGACCACAGACAAATATCTAAGCATAAATACATGTCTGAGGCGGGAATCGACCCCGCAACCCTGTGTTTGGCAGTTTGGCATAGTGACTATTGTGCCAACTGGGTCGTCTATGGAACAAACCTGAACAGTCTTATCTGGTAGATGTATGGCTACATGCTGGAGATAACAGCTGTTCCTATGGAAACCAGCACCACATTCGCTGCACACGTATGGTTTTTCACCAGTGTGGAGGCGTTCGTGTATCTGAGGACAAAGGTAATTTATTAGTACACTAATAGCCGGGTTGCTCCCGATCCCGTGGGAATATCGGGATAAAAAGTAGCCTATATCCTTCCTTGATAAATGGACTATCCAACACAAAAATATTTTTTCAATTCGAACTAGTAGTTCTTGAGATTAGCGCGTTTAAACAAACAACTTAAGCCCTCAAAGATGAATAATTTTCCCCGTTTTTTCCTGATTCTTCGCTCCTATTGGTCGCAGGGTGATTTTATATAGCCTAAAGTCTTCCTCAATAAATGGACTATCCAACACAAAAATATTTTTTCAATTCGAACCAGTAATTCCTGAGATTAGCGCGTTCAAACAAACAAACTCTTCATCATTATAATATTTGTATAGATTACGATGCAAGTGTGGTAATTTGAATGAACGCGAGCGCGTTAAAAAGCCGAGAGGCAATGATCAACAATCCACACGCGTATTGTACGACGTTTTTAGGGTTCCGTAGCCAAATGGCAAAAAAACGGAACCCTTATACATTCGTCATGTCTGTCTGTCTGCCGTATGTCACAGCCACTTTTTACCGAAACTATAAGAACTATACTGTTGAAACTTGTTTATAATAAAAAGTTAACAAAATATTTGTGTTTAAGGCGGCAATCAATTTTTTTAATGGTAGCTAACCCCAAGCTAAGTAACTACACTTGTGCTAGGAGTGTGACAACGGATATACTACTTATACTTTTTCTTTTGTAAATATACACTTAAAATACATAGAAACAACTAGACCACAGACAAATATCTAAGCATAAATACATGTCTGAGGCGGGAATCGAATCCTCTGTTTGGCAGTCCGGCATGGTGACCATTGTGCCAACTGGGCCGTATGACTCTGGTAACATACCTTGACTTGTTCAGCATTAGAAGCCTTGTAGTCACAAAAAGAGCATTTATCAGTCTTTTCATAGCCATGTTTGGCTTTGCAGTGCATCAGGAGGAGTCGGCGTGTTATGAACTTCTTGCCGCAGTGCTGGAAGGAATATTATAAACTTATTAAGGTGAAGTAGGTCCTGCCTGAAAACCTCTATCCCTTTCTCACGAGCGCGCCGTGCGATGAGTCTATCCCTTTCTCCCGCGTGCCGCGAAATTGCCCTTACTGTTTTATGTAATTAAACTAGCGACCCGCCCCGGCTTCGCACGGCTATATTATGCATGTATTATAATATAAAACTTTCTCGTGAATCACTGTATCTATTAAAAAAACAGCATCAAAATCCGTTGCGTAGTTTTAAAGATTTAAGCAGTCAAAGGGAAATAGGGACAGAAAAAGCGACTTTGTTTTATACTATGTCGTGAGTAGTGATGATAGTGAAGACTCACATCTATTTTAGTGAAAAACCATCTATACTACCTTATGGGATTTGATGTAAAGTTTATGAAAATATAAATTTTGTACTTGTTTTTTTTCTTTACAATCGCCGTAAAATTGAATAAGCTCAAAAAATTACGATGTTTTAGGATTTTCACGATTTTTTTCTATCGAGGCAAATCACTCTAATCGTGTTTCGAAGTGTATGACAATACAAAGCATAGCTTCACCTTTACGACAGTAGGAATATCATTCTATGGATTTTAATTGTTGACTAATCTTGGAGGGTAGTAGGTGCTGGGCAAGCAATGAGACCCTTTTTGATTGGGTCCTTTTTGCGTGAGGATGGAGTAGGCTTGCTCAGCACCTACTACTCTCTTAGTAGCTTAGCTTAGAAGAGAACTTGTCAATACTTCTGGAACCAACTAAGCCGCGGGATTAATCACGATGTTTTCCTTTATGGTTAAAATCAAGTAATATCTCACCTCACACACCACATCAAACCCCGTATGAATTTTATAATGATTACGAAGCGACAATTTCGAAGTCAAAATTTTATGGCAATATTCACATTCCACTTCTTCTTTCACCCTCAGCTTCTTCTCTTCTATTTTATCTTTCTTCTTTTTACTTTTAAGTTCTTTTTTCACTCTTTTCTTTTTGACTTTCGTTTGTATTTTCATTTTTGTCGTGTTTATTTGGTCCGATTTATCGATATGGATTTCTATTTCGGTTTCTACGTTCGGACTTTGATCTTGAATTTCTATTTTATCAGTGTCTATATGGTCTAATTCATAATCTAATAGTTCTGATATATCTAATGATATTATATTTTGTTCGAACGTCCATTCCGTTTTTATTCTGTTGTATTGATTGTCCATTAATAGTTTTTGTGTTTCAATACATTTTTTTTTGAATTTATATGATTTGTTCGTTTCGTTTATGCATGTTGTGCACATGTGTTGCGGTAGGGAATCGTTGGGTGATATCTGAAATAAAAATAATAAAAAATTATAAAGAAAGAAAGAAAAAGCATTTATTGAGAGACAAACACAAGAACGAAGAAATAAACATGACACATTAATTTTTATTTTTATTAATTTTATGAAGAATAAATTTATAACTGATTAAAATTCAGTTCAATAACAAGTCATAAAAGATTATGATGGTGATGTGTGGAATGTCTTGCAATATTTATTTATTTACAAAGTTCCAGCTTAATTAAATGGAATCCAACTAATATTATAAATGTGAAAGTGTGAATGTATGTTTGTTAATGCTTCACGCAAAAACTACTGGACCGATTGCAATGAAACTCGGTATAGATAGCTGGAGATCTGGATTAACACATAGGCTACTTTTTATCCCGATATTTCCATGGGAACGGGACTTACGCGGGTATAACCGCGGAGCGCACCTAGTTAATAATAAAATTTAAAATCTAAATAAGTTTTCCTAAGTAACCCCCGAATACTGAAAGGCTACTTAATCTTGAGTTGCGCTTAAATTGATTTTAAGTGTATGCTTTCTATTGAAGCCTACACTTAAATTTCAATTTAAACGCCACTTAAGATTAAGTAGCCTTTCAGTATTCGGGGGTAAGTGTCTTAAATGCCCGCTGCATTACCTCTTTGGATGGCAATGCAATGATCCATAGGCCAAAGTAGAGCGGTGTTGGCTTAGTGGTAGATACCTCGACTTTCATTCTGAAGGTCGTGGGTTCGAATCCAGGCCGGCCGTGCACCAATGATTTTTCTTAAGAAAAATTTATGTGCGTTAATAATAATTGACATTGCTCTTACGGTGAAGGAAAACATCGTGATGAAACCCGCGGCTTAGTTGGCTCCAGAAGTATTGACAAGTTCTCTCCTCTGGTCGACTAAGCTGTGAGGGTAGTAGGTGCTGGGCAAGCCTACACCATCCTCACGCAAAAAGGACCCAATTAAAAAGGGTCTAATCGCGGAAAAACAGCCTGTATACAAGTACAAGTACAAGTAGGCCAAAGTACGCAGCGCAGCGAATGGATGGAATGGTATTTTGATATTTATTATAAACTAGCGACCAGTCCCGGCTTCGCACGGCTATATTATGCATGTATTATACATATAAACCTTCCTCTTGAACATCAAAATCCGTTGCGTAGTTTTAAAAGGGATAAGTATAGGCAAAGAGAAAGCGACTTTGTTATAAACTATGTAGTGATATCGGATATTTTCGAACCCTGGCCAAAAGGGAGGGATAAGTGTTTGACCGGTATTTATGTACAATATGTATGTTCATCTGTTCCCACGTAACTTCAAAACTACTTATTAAAACGTGACTTATTTTATCGTGATTATTTCTATTTAAAAAAATGGTTCAGCTGTTAATATATGAGCGTATTTTCGAACTTGTTGAATATCTTTGAGAATTTATGGAAAAGAGCAAGTTTTATGCTTTCATGATGTGTATTACTTTGAATAAACTTATTCACCTCAATCCCTGTTACTGTATGAATAATATTCGAATACTTTTCCTTGTGTTCTTCAAGTAGAAATATTGGGTTTAGGTTTTCAACGCTTAGACACGTTCTGCAGCACAACCACGGCTCCATTTAGATTGGTTAGTTGTAAATTAGATTGTAGAACACGAAAAACACTGTACACTACTTGGTTTCAGTTAAAAATTACAAAGAAATCACAGAAAATTGATTTTTGCTTTCAATATTTTTGTTTATTTATTTTTTATGTCTTTTTTCTTTTTTTGCGTTTCGATCGTGCTCGATCTTTGCTTGATTGATGCCGAGGCAGGATATGCACGCTGCGACTTTGACTTTTGTGATTTGGATCAAGCAAACAAGCGGAAGAGCTTTGCCGTTATTGGCCATTCGGTAGGCCTTAACTTTATCACTTGCGGCAACACTACAAAAAATGTCAAATTTTACAAAACAAAGATGGCTCCATTGTTTACTTTTTGTTTTGGAAATAATTATCTATTTTCAACCTTTTACCATTGAATTTAAAAATAAAACACTCATGCAATTTAATAAAACTGTTAAATTGTTTAAAATAACAATAATTCAATGTTTTCCGAAGAGTTTAACAGGCTGAAATCCAGAAAACATGTTTGCGGTGTTACTACTCAATAGAATGAGTACAAAACGTCGTTTTTCCAAGGCGAAACTAGCTTCTAGCAGTGAAAATACAATTTCAGAAGACGCTGGAAATATTCACTGTAGGACTTGTTTAGGTAAAGAGGATTTAGTGGCCATTTTCTACTGTAAAGAGACGGAAGAAAAACGAGCCGAAGAATTATACCTCGTCACTGGTCTAAACGTAATTATTTAATTTTATGATCTAAATACTCCTTTTTCTTAATTAAAACAGTTAGAATAATTCAATAGCTACCTTCTATACTCCATGATTAGCCATAATAAGTTGCTAATTCATTTAAATATCAGGATATAACATTTATTACAGATAAGATTAAACGATGGGCTCTCACAAAAGATCTGCGTCAATTGCGTCGAAACAATCCACACAGTGTTACAATTCAGAAAATCCTGTAAGAAAACTGAAAAGGCTCTATTAAAAATGATAGACGACAAACCTGGCAAAAATAAGTTAAAGGTGACTGAATCAACGGAGTTGCCAATAACATTTGATAGAAAATATTCAACGAAGTTGCCATTTGATGGCGATAGTGGTGTGTATAAAGTTGTACCCTAATATTTACTTTTATAAGCCTAGATACCATGGTAATAGTCAGTAGAGGCTAATTATCTCAACTAGCTGCGCCCTACGATTTTACCCGTGGAAATATCAAAATAAAAAGTCACATATAGGCTTCCTCGATAAATAGGCTATGCAACACAAAAATAATTTTTAAATTTGAACCAGTAGTTCCTAAAATTAGCGCATTCAATCAAACAAACTCTTCAGCTTTATTATATAAACTAGCGACCCACTCCGGCTTCACACGGCTATATTATGCATGTATTATACATATAAACCTTCCTTTTGAATCACTCTATCTATTAAAAAAAACGCATCAAAATCCGTTGCGTAGTTTTAAAGATCTAAGCATACAAAGGGACATAGGGACGGGGAAAAGTGACTTTATTTTATACTATGTAGTAAAGATCCTAAAATCCGCCCATATCCTACTTGTATACCGGCTGTTTTTTCTTACCCAGCACCTAATATACTACCTTCACAGCATAGTCAACAGGATCCAGAAGAAACAACTCTTCAACACATCTGGAGACAATGAAGCAGCTGGTTTCATCTCAATGTTTTTTTTCACCTTAAGCAATGTCAATGCACACAAGGGCAGCCTGATGCCTAAGTGCGGAAATCTGTGACTTCATACCAAGTTTCATTAAGGTGAAAGGGTACCTGCGCTCTCTCCATACAAACATAGTCGACTGTTTCCTCCCTGGATAATGACACTAGAGCAAATATTTTTGTTGCATAAAACCTATGACTGCAATGACTATGCCCCTATGTTTTGGTTTTTTATTTTCTAATTATCATAGAAATTAAGATTTAAAAAATAACAAAATAAAAAAAAACAAAAAATAGGAGCATGGTCATGGCAGTTATAAGTTTTATGCACCAAAAATATTTGCTATAGTGTCATTATCCAGGGAGAAAACAGTCGACTATGTTTTTAATAGTTTGTATGAAAAGAGCCCCCCCTTTCCTCTTAAAATAGGTCCAGTAGTTTCAGAGCCTATTCAATGCAAACAAATAAACAACCGAATCTTTCCTCTTAATAACATTAAAATTAAATAAATATACAAATTTTCAGGTGCATCAGAATATGATGGTGTATCTAATTGGAGCCACACGCTGAAGTATGAAGATGATAATTACGATTATGACGTGGATTTCACATACGATGATGACTATGATGATGTCAAAGACAATATCGACATTAAAAAGGTAAGATTTGTACAGATAATAAGGTATCACTTCACTATCACTACATAGTATATAAAAATAAACTCACTTTTCGCCGTCCCATGTATGCTTAAATCTTTAAAAATACGTAACGGTTTGGATTTTGATGCGGTTTTTTTTATAGATAGAGTGATTAAAGAGGAAAGTTTTTAGATATAATACATGCATAATACAGCCGTGCGAAGCCGGGGCGGGTCGCTAGTGTAAAATAAACTCACTTTTCGCCGTCCCTATGTCCCTATGTATGCTTAAATATTTCTTTACGCGAAGCGTATGAGCCTCCTTGGGAATGCGTATCTTAAACCGGAGGAATATAGGTTTCTTCCTCTCAGTGGGATCACCGCGTTAATCGACCACTTCTTCAAAGAGTAAGAAACATCAAGGTAGGGGTAAACACAAAAGATCCCATTGGGTCGAAATGTTGCTGGCAATTTGTCAGCCCCCAATATATAAGATAAGATAGATCTTTAAAACTACGCAACGGATTTTAGATCGAGATAGAGGAAGGTTTTTAGATATAATACGTGCATAATACAGCCGTGCGAAGTCGGGGCGGGTCGCTAGTAGACTATAAATAGCGGTGGCGCCATCTAGATATCAGAGGTATAAACTGTATAAATTGGATTGATCATTTAATTTTATTCAATTTATTTGCTTTTATCACATTTATTTGCTTTTATCACTATCAATACATAGTATAAAATAAAGTCACTTTCTCTGTCCCTATTTCCCTATGTATGCTTAAATCTTTAAAACTACGCAACGGATTTTGATGCGGTTTTTTTAGTAGATAGATGGATTCAAGAGGAAGGTTTATATGTATAATACATGCATAATATAGCCGTGCGAAGCCGGGGCGGGTCGCTAGTAATAGATATTAGGAATATTTTGCTAGTAATTAGTAATTTTATTTTATAAGTTAAAGTAAGTCCTGATTCGCCTGAGATACAGGAATCTTCTAGTTCAGGCATATTGTGTTTTTATTGTTCTCTTGTATGTTTAGTTCTAAGTTTACTATGTAAAATATGTTTGATTAAATATATTATTTATTTTATTTATTTATTATAATAGTCCACATATGAGCTCTGCCGGGCATCGCATTTGTGTGGCGACAGTCGAGGTTTTTCTTACTCGATAAAAACAAACTCGTCTAATTAATACATTGTTATTTTGATGTTCAGTGTTTTGTGTTTTTGGCCCGTAATCCGTTTGTATAAAGGCATCATATTTTTCTAAACTATTTATTATAATTTATTTTCAGGGAAGCTCTCCATCGAAACAAAAGGAAGCTCGTAAACTCAAGAAGCAGGTGTCAACATCTCCATACAAATGTACAATATGTAACAAGGAGTTTAGGATGAAGGCTACATACAATGCACATACGAGGTTCCACACAAACTTCTGTGTCTGTGAGGTCAGTTAGCTACGATGTAAACTAAAGATGCAGGTGTCAACATCTCCATACAAATGTACAATATGTAACAAGGAGTTTAGGACACACAACTCCCTTAACCATTATTTGCTTTCCCTTATAGTTTACTAGCGACCCGCCCCGGCTTCGCACGGCTATATTATGCATGTATTATACATATAAACCTTTCTCTTGAAACACTCTATCTATTAAAAAAACCGCATCAAAATCCGTTGCGTATTTCCAATTGCATTTCGATTACAAACTATACTTACAAAAGTATCAAAATACCCTCAAAGTCAGCTTTTTGCAAAATAATAGATGACCTTAAAAAACTGGTTGCCTGTAAAGTCGGTATACGGGCGAAAGTTTTACGTGACAACAACTGTGCTCGAGTGGAAGGGACGCGTGCCTTTCACTTTTTATGTCTGTCTCTCTCGCTCTTAGGCGGGCTAACCATGCCCGCGTGCCTCTCACTCGCTCTCATTGTGAGCGCATAACGTCAGCGGAGCGTAACGCAGTTTCTTGAAGTGTCACCCGGCAAACCAATTTATAAGACGTTGTCACGTCAAAAAATTAAAAGCTTTTATTTGTAATCAAAATGCAATCAGATTGAGATTGCAATGTAATCTGTACAATGTTATTTACGAGAATTAAATAAATAAATAAATAAATATTGCAGGACATTCCACACATCGCCATCTAGCCCCAAGCTAAGTAACTACACTTGTGTTATGGGTGCTAGACAACTCATATACTTACTACTTTTAAACTTTTCTTTTGTAAATATCTCTATCACTACATAGTATAAAATAAAATAACTTTTCGCCGTCCCTATGTCTCTATTTCCCTTTGTATGCTTAAATCTTTAAAACTACGCAACGGATTTTGATGCGGTTTTTGAAGTTATACTTCTTTAGGCGCGTTATGAAAAAATGATAAGAGTGAAATTTTACAAAAGCGTCACACAAAATTCTCACGGGAGAAGTTGTTTAAATCTAAATTGAACTTTATTGATTGTGTTGACAATCCTTTTCCAGTCCAGAGTTTTTTGTCGGACGAGTTTTTTGTCGGACGAGTTTTTCGTCGGACGAGTTTTTTGTCGGACGAGTTTTTTGTCGGACGAGTTTTTTGTCGGTCGAGTTTTTTGTCGGACGAGTATTTTGTCGGACGAGTTTTTTGTCGGACGAGTATTTTGTCGGACGAACTTTTCGTCGGACGAGTTTTTTGTCGGACGAGTTTTTTGTCGGACGAGTATTTTGTCGGACGAGTTTTTTGTCGGACGAGTTTTTCGTCGGACGAGTTTTTTGTCGGACGAGTATTTTGTCGGACGAACTTTTCGTCGGACGAGTTTTTTGTCGGACGAGTTTTTTGTCGGACGAGTATTTTGTCGGACGAGTATTTTGTCGGACGAGTATTTTGTCGGACGAACTTTTCGTCGGACGAGTTTTTTGTCTGACGAGTTTTTTTTTTTTTTTAATAATGCCAAAGAAGTATAACTTCTCACGCGCGTACATATTTTAATAGATAGAGTGATTCATGAGGAAGATTTATATGTATAATACATGCATAATATAGCCGTGCGAAGGACTTAGTCCCATCGGCCCCGCTGGCTCTGCCCCGCCAGCGGGGCAGATGGGAAAAAGTGTTGCATCGGCCCCGCTGAACGCAGACGCGGACGCTAGCGGGGCCGATGAAACAAATTAAGTTTCATTTGCCCCGCTATAGGACTTACTTCCGTCGGGCCCGCTAGCAGATGGGAAAAAGAGATTGATTCATCGGCCCCGCTAGCGTCGGCGTCGGCGTTTTGCGGGGACGATGGGTAGGTACAGATCAAGTTACAAATAGAGGCAATCAATACTTAGGTTGCCGAAAAAGGAATGTCTGTAATTAAAATGGTTTGTATGTTAATCAGTTTTTATTGAGTGCTCAAAATACATAATATTTTAATAATAAAAAAATACACACAACAAGAACATCACATGAACATTTTTTAATTTTCATAATCATAGATGATAGTCACACAAATTACATTAATCAGTCTTCATTAATGAACATTAATGCCTAAACTGCTGACAGTTTTGTAAGATGAATATAATATTTTAGGTAAACAACATAACATAAAAAATACAGTATTTGACAAAAAATCAACGAGAGAAAACATTAACATTACAAACTATGTCAGTGTTTCGAGAAAATGTCTACTGGTTATTGGTCCATTTACAAATTTCAAGATCAAGTTATACTATTTAAATAATCAACAAAAAAAAAACACAAAACAAGGACATTACTTAATAACTAGTTTCTTAATTTTTAATCGAGCCAGCCGGGCCGATGGGAGTAAGTCTAAGATAGTACCAAAAAGTTAAATGCAAACTCAATATTTTCTTTAATATTCTTATAGAAAGTCATACACTGCTTAATGGGACACATCACTCTTGATACATTTGCACACTCAAACTTCTAACTTTTAATAGTTTTTTCATAAATGGTCTAACTTTTACAAGAATTAGAGCAGGAATATAAACAATAATTCAGTGCTTTTATTTATGTAATTGTTATCTTGAACAAAATATGTTTATATTACGTAAAAAACAAAAGTCAATTTATGGGACACATCAAAATCAGAATTCAGTTTTTTTTTGAGAATTGCACAATATGTAACAGCTAAAGAGTGACTATCTCCGAACTTCGCTTTACTTTACTGCGACACAATAATTAGTAATTTCACGTTTACACGGTTGTCATGGATTTGACTTCGCGCTGTCTATAGACGCGTTTTGACTTGAGTTGAGTTGAGGTTTGGCGTTGGACCAAAAAGTTTTTTAAGTTTCTTAAGATGGACCCTTTTTTTTGGTGAGAGAAAAAGGTGTTTGTTCGGTTCGGTTTGGCTGATTAATTTGACATAGTGACAGATGTCACTTTGACATTTGTCACTTTGACATCTGTCACTTTCCATGGGTCCATCTTAAGAAACTTAAAAAACTTTTTGGTCCAACGCCAAACCTCAACTCAACTCAAATCAAAACGCGTCTATAGACAGCGCGAAGTCAAATCCATGACAACCGTGTAAACGTGAAATTACTAATTATTGTGTCGCAGTAAAGTAAAGCGAAGTTCGGAGATAGTCACTCTTTAGCTGTTACATATTGTGCAATTCTAAAAAAAAACTGAATTCTGATTTTGATGTGTCCCATAAATTGACTTTTGTTTTTTACGTAATATAAACATATTTTGTTCAAGATAACAATTACATAAATAAAAGCACTGAATTATTGTTTATATTCCTGCTCTAATTCTTGTAAAAGTTAGACAATTTATGAAAAAACTATTAAAAGTTAGAAGTTTGAGTGTGCAAATGTATCAAGAGTGATGTGTCCCATTAAGCAGTGTATGACTTTCTATAAGAATATTATAGAAAATATTGAGTTTGCATTTAACTTTTTGGTACTATCTTGACTTACTCCCATCGGCCCGGCTGGCTCTATTAAAAATTAAGAAACTAGTTATTAAGTAATGTCCTTGTTTTGTGTTTTTTTTTGTTTTGTTGATTATTTAAATAGTATAACTTGATCTTGAAATTTGTAAATGGACCAATAACCAGTAGACATTTTCTCGAAACACTGACATAGTTTGTAATGTTAATGTTTTCTCTCGTTGATTTTTTGTCAAATACTGTATTTTTTATGTTATGTTGTTTACCTAAAATATTATATTCATCTTACAAAACTGTCAGCAGTTTAGGCATTAATGTTCATTAATGAAGACTGATTAATGTAATTTGTGTGACTATCATCTATGATTATGAAAATTAAAAAATGTTTATGTGATGTTCTTGTTGTGTGTATTTTTTTATTATTAAATATTATGTATTTTGAGCACTCAATAAAAACTGATTAACATACAAACCATTTTAATTACAGACATTCCTTTTTCGGCAACCTAAGTATTGATTACCTCTATTTGTAACTTGATCTGTACCTACCCATCGTCCCCGCAAAACGCCGACGCCGACGCTAGCGGGGCCGATGAATCAATCTCTTTTTCCCATCTGCTAGCGGGCCCGACGGAAGTAAGTCCTATAGCGGGGCAAATGAAACTTAATTTGTTTCATCGGCCCCGCTAGCGTCCGCGTCTGCGTTCAGCGGGGCCGATGCAATACTTTTTCCCATCTGCCCCGCTGGCGGGGCAGAGCCAGCGGGGCCGATGGGACTAAGTCGTGCGAAGCCGGAGCGGGTCGCTAGTATACTTATAATACATAGAAACAACCAGACCACAGACAAATATCTAAGCATAAATACATGTCTGAGGCGGGAATCGCAACCCGCAACCCTGTGTTTCGCAGTCCGGCATGGTGACCATTGTGCCAACTGGGTCGTCCCATTTGACCTTCAGATCGCTTGTTACAGTCGTGCGGTAAACGTTGTCGGAACTACAATCAACTCCAAGAACACAAGCGTGCTAAACATGGCCTCGGTAGGATTCACAAGTGTGCCTACTGCGAGTACACAAGCGCAACTAAAGAAGCACTTACGGTAAATATTTTGCGTCTCTGCTTAAGGTGAAAGGGTACCTGCGGTCTCTCCATACAAACGTAGTCGACTGTTTCCTCCCTGGATAATGACAATAGCACAAATATTTTTGTGCCATAAAACCAATAACTGCCATGACTATGCTCCTATGTTTTGGTTTTTTTCATTTTCTAATTATCATAAAAATTAAAATTAAAAAAATTAATAAATTTAAAAAAAACGTAAAATAGGGGCAGTGGCAGTTATAAGTTTTATACACCAAAAATATTTGCTCTAGTGTCATTATCCAGGGAGAAAACAGTCGACTACGTTTGTAATTAAGTAGCCTTTTAGTATTGGGGGGTTAGAAAACCCAGATTATTTAAGAAGCCTGGAACTCAAGAACTCGATTATATTCAAGCCACCTAGTACACTACTTAGCAAATGGATAGATTATGCCTACACTAGGTACCTAACGGATATACCTAAACTTTAAGGTAAAGGGTACCGGCGCTCTCTCCATACAAACGTAGTCGACTGTTTCCTCCCTGGATAATGACACTAGCACAAATAATTTTGTGCCATAAAACCTATAACAGCCATGGCTCATTTTCATTTTCTTATTATCATAGAAATTATGATTAAAAAAAATAATAAGAAAATCCCAAAAATAGGAGCATGGTCATGGCAGTTAGGTATAAGTTTTATGCACTAAAAATATTTGCTCTTTTGTCACTATTCAGGGAGAAAACAATCGACTACGTTTGCAATAGTTTATATGGAGAGAGCCCCCGGTACCCTTTCCTCTTAAGGTGAAAGGGTACCGGCGCTCTCTCCATACAAACGTAGTCGACTGTTTCCCTTCTGGATAATGACACTAGTATAAAGGACTAGCTATTTTAGCCAAAATCTGAGCGTAGGTTACGTAAATCTAAATTCATATATCATCTGTGCGCGATGGTCGCACGCTATGCTGGTTCGGAGTTTAGTGGTACGTGGAGAGTCCCAAAATAATAAAACCCCAGGTTACAATTGGGAAACAGAGTGGTCAGGCAGAGTCGTAGGTGGTGGCGAGAGTTGGTTATGTGGTTACAGAGTTGTTGTCCGCTGGGCGTATGCTGGCCGTCTCCCTGAGCGCGAGAGTGGTCCTATATTTATATGCTCGCGCATCCCCCAACATCTGCCTCACCCCTCTTACAACTTTATTGAATATCTAAAAACTATAAACTATTACAAATCACACTTAACTAATTACAATAGTTCCTACAACTATACATCTTATGTTCTAAAAATGGGTCCCGGAAAACAACCCCTTGCACCCCTAAAACACCCTTAAATGTTCGGGGTATAAATATGCGCCCTCCAATTTGCGCGCTGTCAGTGCGGCGCGAGACGTCTGCTCGAACGCACGCTTACAAATGCATTAATATGACCTATTTTCCGTTTTTAATATTCATGGCCTATTAGCCTTATCTTTATGCTCTACAGGAGACCTAACTTTACCTATATTTTTCAGACACTGTTTCCTATTGTTTACATCTATATTCCTATCTCTTTCTATCTTGTTCACCTACCTATCTCTGTCTCAGCTACCTACCTACCTATCTATCGTATTCTATTTTACTTAGGTATCCTTCTTACTATCTTTTCAATAAAAGACAGAGAAAAATATTATTTATTAACAATTCACAATAGTATGTACTTAATTAACTTATAAAACATAAAAATACTATAACTATCCTATTTATCTATCTATCTATAACTATGGCCGTCGCGTACACATCAGAACATATTTTAATCATATAAATTACATACCCATCGGCATTATTTTACCACAACGCCTAATCCACTCTCTAAAAGGCATTTAAACTAATTAACTCAAATAAATTGTGCGACCATGAAAAAGTTCAGGCATCATGAAGCTACTGCGACAGAATGCACCACGTTCCGTCATTTTATTCCTATTTATAGAAACAAGACAGTAGTCAAGATGGCGGCGCCATGACGTATTCATCAAATGAAGCACTGTATTGTTGACTTCCTTCAGTCGTTTTCGTTTTGTCACTGACACTAGTACAAATATTTTTGTTTCTTAAAACCTATAACTGCCATGACTATGCCCCTATGTCTTGTTTTTTTTTTCATTTTTTAATTATTATAGAAATTAAGATTTAAAAACCAAAAAATAGGGGCAGTGGCAGTTATAAGTTTTATGCAACAAAAATATTTGCTCTAGTGTCATTATCCAGGGAGGAAACAGTCAACTACGTTTGTATGGAGAGAGCGCCCGGTACCCTTTCCTCTTAAAGTTTAGCATTTGTTTTCCTCCGCTACCTAATGTCTATAACCATCTCTATTATTTTGTCATACAACCAAGCAGACTGATATGCAGGTTTTAGCCTTTGATGTCCTACACATGACCCCCTGGTGATGCTAAAGGAGCAGACAATCAAGCTGTTGTACACTACCCAACGGCCGTGCATCTGCGACCACTGTGGCGCCACCTTCCATCGCCGTTCGAACCTCGTCCAGCACATCGCCATACATCTACCTGCGATAAGTGTATCCGAATGTGTCGGTTGTAGATCCATGAACGGCGCCACACCGGTGAACGGCCGTACATCTGCGACCACTGTGGCGCCACATTCCATCGCCGTTCGAACCTCGTCCAGCACATCGCCATACATCTACCTGATAAGAACTTCCAGGTAAATATATCCATAACTAATAAGGTACTGCGAGTAATAAAGGCCACCTGTCATCTTAATTAAAAACTAAATTTCATAAAATAAACCGGCCAAGTACGAGTCGGACTCACGCACGAAATGTTTCGTACCATTATATTCTGTATGCTACAAACATAATCTGTGAAAATTTCAACTGTTTAACTATCACGGTTCATGAGATACAGCCTGGTGACAGACAGACGGACGGACAGTAGAGTCTTAGTAATAAAAAAATATTGCAGGACATTCCACACATCGCCATCTAACCCCAAACTAAATAACCATACTTGTGTTATGGGTGCTAGACAACGGATATACTACTTATATACTTTTCTTTTGTAAAAACATACTTATAATACATATAAACAACCAGACCACAGACAAATATCTAAGCACAAATACTTATCTGAGACGGGAACCGGCAACCCTGTTTATTCAGACCGGCATGGTGACCTTTGTGCCAACTGGGTGGTCAAATAGGGTCCCTATAATCAAACATTTATGTATTGAACAGTGTGACATGTGCCCGAAACGTTTGAAGTCGAAGAAGTTCCTTCAGATACACAGGCACAACGCTCACACAGGCAAGAGATACGGCTACGTGTGCGCAATATGCGAGCACGTCTTCGAGAAGCCGAACAAGGTACGTGCGCACGTGCGGCGCGTGCACGCCGTGCCCGACCACGAGCAGCCGACCGTACGTCGGATACAATTGTAACCATCCAACGTGTGTCAACAACAATGACGTAGATTCAAAATAAATTGGGACACCATTAGAAAGTTCAAGTGACAAGCTGCCACTGCGACAGAATGAACCACGTTCCGTCATTTTATTTATATTTATAGTCACACTAGCTGCGCCCCGCGGTTTCACCCGCGTAAGTACTCACCGTTTAAACCTTCCCTGGACTACAACAAACACAACAAAAAAAGAATTGGCCAAATCGGTCCAGCCGTTCTCGAGTTTTAGCCAGACTAACGAACAGCAATTGATTTTTATATTATAGATGAAATAGTACAGTAAACGAATAAACTGGAATAAATTGGAACACCATTAGAAAGTTCAAGTATAATGAAGCCACAGCGACAGAATGAACCACGTTTGATCATTTTATTTATATTTACTATAAATAGACACATGAAATGTTACAGTAAACTAATAAACACAAATAAATTCGGAGACCATTAGAAAGTTCAAGTATCAAGATGCCACTGCGACAGAATGAACCGCGATCCGTAATTTTATTTCTATTTATAGTCACATGAAATGTTACAGTAAACTAATAAACACAACTAATTAGGAAACTTTTAGAAAGTTCAAGTATCAAGCTGCCACTGCCACAAATAAATGGGACACAATTAAAAAGTTCAAGTATGAAACTGCCACTGCGGCAGAATGAACCGCGTTCCGTGCTATTTTTAGTTACATTTAATATTACAGTAAGGAAGATAGCGCCACAAAAAGCGCTGTGACGTATCTACTAAAATCATGAACTACCCTCCGTTGTTTTTATTTTGTCGATGACACACGTAATGTCTTTCGTTCTAGAAGTCTAGGCAAATAACTTTTGTTCTACGTTTTTTGAAAATTCCAACTTGATTTTTCCTTACCTTTTTAGGGACTTTTGCAAATTTGTTTATGCAAATCGCCCTAAATAATATGTTGATGAAACAAAACTTTATATTTTTTTGTATTGTACTCGTATGCTGCCATAATTAATAGTTAAATGTAAATATTATATTAAATATTAATAATAATTTTAATTATTAATAAGTTTAATAGACTTACTTTATTATTTGAAATTTTAAATACTAGCGACCCGCTCCGACTTCGCACGGCTATATTATGCATGTATTATACATATAAACCTTCCTCTTGAATCACTATCTATTAAAAAAAACCGCATCAAAATCCGTTCCGTAGTTTTAAAGATTTAAGCATACATAGGGATATAGGGACATAGGGACAGAGAAAGCGACTTTGTTTTATACTATGTAGTGATGATAATACAGGGTGATTTTTTTAACGGGCTTCTAGGATCTTAAACTATGAGTGATAGGGAAAAATGCTGAAAGGAGGAATCGAACCTTTTAATTTTCGGACACGCAATTTCTTTCATAATTTTTCCCTATCTCGAATCTATAGTTTAGGATATAGCCCTGAAGGCCCATATAAAAAAATCATCCGCCATATTAATAATCTATACTTCACTATCATCACTTCACTATCACTACATAGTATAAAACAAAGTCGCTTTTTCTGTCCCTATTTCCCTTTGTACTTTTAGATCTTTAAAACCACGCAACGGATTTTGATGCGGTTTTTTTAATAGATAGAGTGGTTCAAGAGGAAGGTTTATATGCATAATATAGCCGTGCGAAGCCGGGGCGGGTCGCTAGTAATATTATAAAGCTGAAGAGTTTGTTTGTTTGAACGCGCTAATCTCAGGAACTACTAGTTTGAATTGAAAAAATATTTTTGAGTTGGATAGTCCATTTGTCGACGAAGGCTATAGGCTACTTTTTATTTCGATATTCCCACGGGATCGGGACTTACGAGGGTGAAAGCGTGGGGCGCAGCTATAGTTTTATAATATAACTAGCACCGCTCCGCGGTTTTACCCGCTTATCTCACGATCCCGTGGGAATATCAAAACAATCCTCGATAAATAGACTATCCAATACAAATATAATTTTTCAATTCGAACCCGTAGTTCCTGAGATTAACGCGTTCAAACAAACAAACAAACTCTTCAGCTGTATAATATTAGTACCTATAGATTTTACTTTAATATAATTTTAAGTTCAACAGCCTGCCTAGCATGAAGACCAAAACACGATACGATCATCATCATCCGAGCGATGTTCCCGGTTGCATCCCTCTCGGGAGCCCAGGGTCCGCTTTCCTACTTTTACGCCTCCACTTCGCACGATCTTCGGCATCCTGGGTTGTAAGGCCATTTGCACGCATATCACCCTTTACGACGTCAAGCCAGCACTTCTTGGGTCTACCCAGTCTGCCACGACCCGGCGGAGGCGCCATGGCAAGACATTTGTTCCCCACGTAACTAGCCGGTTTTCGCAAGACGTGGCCGTACCAGCGTAAGCGACACTCTTGCAATTTATCTGCAATGTCTCGGACATGAAGGCTGCCCCGGATGCGGGAGTTCCTGACGCGATCCTTTCGCGTCACTCCACACATCCAGCGCAACATCTTCATCTCCGTGACACGCAGCTCCTGCTTATGTCGCTCAAGCACCGGCCACACCTCACTACCATACAAAAGGACAGGTCTAATGATGGTTTTATAGACCTGTCCCTTTAGTTTAATCGGCATTTTGGGGTCGCAAATGACACCAGTCACCTCACGCCACTTGGCCCAAGCCGCTGAAATGCGTGACTTGACGTCGCAATCGATGTCGCCGGACGCGTGAAGCACAGACCCCAAGTAAAACACGATACGATAAAGCGATATAACTACATCAACTCTCAAAATATGATAGATAAAGCTGCCATGTTGATTTTTTATTAAAAATTGCGATAAAAATTTTGATAAAAATTCAACACGGCGGCTTTATCACTGCATAGTATAAAACAAAGTCGCTTTATCTGTCCCTATATTCCTTTGTATGCTTAAATTTTTAAACTAAGCAACGGATTTTGATGCGGTTTTTTGACGTGATAACGTTCTCCAGACAGAACCATTCACCGATGCGACGTTTCGGCGACAATTTGAGATTTTACCAGCGAACAGGTATCTTCTAGAAACCGCGTGATACATCAGGCAGGTGGGATTGTGGTCAAACTATGACCTATCATAATATGTAAAAACTTGTTTTCCCAAAAATCTAAATTTGTCCATATCTTTTTGTCGTGTTGACTCAGGACCTTGATTTATATACACCTAATAGGAACTATTAGACCTCAGTATCTGGTATGAATTTCAACTTGCTAGGTCCACCCGTTCCTGAGAAAATTGGTGGTGGGTGACACACTGACAGACGGATTAGAGAGTGATCTTATGAGGGTCCCTTTTTTACCTTTTGAGGTGCTGAACCCCAAAAATAAGTTAAAATAATAAATATTGCAGGACATTCCACACATCGCCATCTAGCCCCAAGCTAAGTAACTAAACTTTTGTTGGGTGCTAGACAACGGATATACTACCTACCTATATACTTTTGTTTTGTAAATATATACTTATAATACACAAAAACAACCAGACCACAGACAAATATCTAAGCATAAATACATGTCTGAGGTGGGAATCGAACCCGCAACCCTGTGTTTGGTAGTCCGGCATGGTGACTATTGTGCTAACTGGGTCGTCAATCAAATAAAAATCTTTGCTGAAATTATTTATTTAATTAAGGTAAAGACATACAGATTAACATTTATGTAATATATTATGAAAATAGATAGAAATCTTTATCTTTAATAACTTTAGTTCATTCACTGATTATTTTAATAAGATCAACAGATTTCAAATTAGCCCAACCCGCAGTCTTATAAATTAATTTGCGTTGGTTATCATCCCTTTTTATAAACTCCAATGTTAATTTTTTCAAATCATTTGCCGAGTATAAATCTGCGAGCTGTAATGTTTCTATAGCATTCTCTACAGATAATTTCTCAAATAAAGCTTTTTCGCAAATACTCTTTAATCTGGTCAGTTGATAAAAATCGGCCGCAGCCAGCATTTTTTCCGGGGAAATATCTACATCTGATTTATCAGTGTAGATAAATGATAGCACTTCACGTAAAACATCAGATTTCACAGGTGATTTTACAATGTTAGTTGTGCTTTCTTTCGTTTTGTGTTCGAAGTGAGCCTTCAATACCTCGCTCCTGCAAGCCAACACTGCCTTGTGAACTTTAAATTCTTTGCCATCTTCACTTCTCATCACAACATCAGAATTTATACCCTCGTGATATAGTTTACGCAAATCATTTATCAGCTGAGAATCAGGGATGTTAAATTTTTTTATGTTATTTTTAGTTGTGACCACAAATTCAACTGTGAGGCGAAGATTTCCCTCACTCAGTAAGCAAAATTTTTGTTCATCTAAGTATGTAAATAAACCCATATCATTATTACTTTTGTCCAGTTTTCCGAGATTTTCCCAACTATTAGCATTAACCATTAAATGTTCCTTTTTTATAACAGTGTCTTTTCGCTCACTATGGGTCCAATTCTGCAAATCAAAAGTAAACATTTTCAGTGCAACTGATTTCAGTTTTACTGGTATCGCCGATATGTAATTAATGTTAAAACTGGAATAATGAACTTCCATATTGAGCTGGAATGTCTTTGGTGTTGTTTCCATAATATTCGGAGTTATTTTACATGTTTTGTTATCAAGGTTGAATCGCAAGAATTCAGGAACAGTCCATATAATTGTATGTATTTCTTCATTGCTTCTCTTTTGAACTGTGATTTCAGCACTTCCATATTTTTGCATATTCATTTTACACTTTCTTTGACGTTAAATTATATTTAACCACAGTCTGCCTGTATGTATTTCCTGACGCAACGAATATGTGAGCACTGAACAAAGTGTAAACGGAGCGATCTAAGTATAAACATTACAGTCATAGATTCCCAACCTTTTGTGGCGCTCACTTTGTGTGGCCTTATGTAGAGTGTGAAGTGGAGCTTTATTATACATTCATAAGTTTATGAACGAAATGTTTGGTTGCTAAAAAATTGCCACCGCTACTTGGGGGCAGCACTGGCAACGCATATTTAAAGAAGAATAAAAATGGTTTAATTTGTTATAGAAAACCTGATTTTAATATTACGAGACGTGTCGTCTGGGTCCATCTCCTGCTGTCGCAACATAATATCCTGCCATTAACAAAAACTAGTGGTATTGGAGACCACTAGAAGCTTCACTCAAACAGTGCTGGGTGTCCTAAGGTCGGCGTTGTTGGAGAGATCGTCTGTGGTGCAACGATCTCCAAACTTATATGCACTACCTTTACAAGACAAAAAACCCAAACAACTCATACTAATTTTTGCTTGTCCTCATTGCATGCCTCTTCAAGTGGGCGGGAGAGCGGTGCACATTGCATTTTGTGTTTTAGCACTAGGCTCGGAACTAAAAACTAAATATTAATACTTCCACTTACAGATATTGAGTTCCGAAAAGTAACGCCGGATTCAATCAACTAAAAAACCCAAAAATCAACTTATCTGATATGATTGCCTATGAATTGAACAGAAACGAATCTCCCACACTTTATTACGCCTAAAAATCAATGAAAAAAAGGTATTCGTTCCAAATGACACGATCACATTTTTTTTTCGGTAAGTAATCCATAAAAGGTTGGGAACCTATGTTCTTAAGAGTTAATTTTTTTATGTACGGAACTTTTAAGGTAAAAGGGTACCTGCGCTCTCTCCATACAAACGTAGTCGACTGTTTCCTCCGACAATGACACTATAGCACAAATATTTTTGTTGCATAAAACCTATAACTGCCATGACTATGCCCCTATGTCTTGGTTTTTTTTCTTTTTCTAATTATCATAGAAATTAAAATAAAACAAATAAAATAGTAAAAAAAAAACAATAAATAGGGGCATAGTCATGGCAGTTATAGGTTTTATGCAACAAAAATATTTGCTCTAGTGTCATTATCCAGGGAGGAAACAGTCGACTACGTTTGGATGGAGAGAGCGTCCGGTACCCTTTTCTCTTAAAACATAACCGATAACAAATGACAGACATCCTATCCTACTAATATTATAAACGCGAAAGTTTGTATGTATGAATGGATGTTTGTTACTCTTTCACGTAAAAACTACTGAACCGATCGCGATGAAACTCGGTATGTAGATAGATAGAACCTGGATTAACGTTATAGGGTATTTTTTATCGCGATACTCCCACGGGATCGGGACTTACGCGGGTAAAACCGCGGGGCACAGCTAGTACATACATTTCTAAGAATATAACAATGAAACTATTCAAGTACAATTCCATGAATTCTTTCCAACTTTATACATTGTGTACAGTTGCGTTTGAGACGAGTTGCTAACTTTAGACTAGGTACCTGGGAGTAAAACGAAATGCTTTTAAGGGGGGTCCATACGCCAACGACCTTGCTACAGTACACAGCCTACTAAATAGTTACTACCGGCACCGGTCGCCTTCGTTGGTGAACATTGTTGATTGTTACGAATGTGTTTTGTTTTTCTCTAAAGTGCTGAGATGGAATTGTAGGTGAGATGTTTACCGACATTTTAGTGTGACTTAGAGCCAAAAAATCTCTTTAGTTTTGAGGCTATCCTAAAATAAAGAATTAAACTAGTATAACTTTGAAATGATAAGGAATTTTTGAATCAAATTACCCCAAAATATCGGTAAAGATCTCACCTACAATTCCATCTCAGCACTTTAGAGAAAAACACATTCGTTACAATCAACAATTTTAGTTGTAAGCGACGGGTATTTCTGGCACGTTAGGTTTGGCCGCATAGATAGCCTTAAGACGAGGTTCCAGTTGCGTTTTGGACGAGTTGCTAACTTTAGACTACCTGAGAGTAAAACTAAATGCTTTTCAGACGAGTTCCCAGTTGCGTTTTGGACGAGTTGCTAACTTTAGACTACCTGAGAGTAAAACTAAATGCTTTTCAGACGAGTTCCTAGTTGCGTTTTGGACGAGTTGCTAACTTTAGACTACCTACCTGAGTTTGCGACGATTCCATAATAACTCATAGCAAGGCGTGGAGTGGTATGTAGATAGATAGAACCTGGATTAACGTTATAGGGTATTTTTTATCGCGATACTCCCACGGGATCGGGACTTACGCGGGTAAAACCGCGGGGCACAGCTAGTACATACATTTCTAAGAATATAACAATGAAACTATTCAAGTACAATTCCATGAATTCTTTCCAACTTTATACATTGTGTACAGTTGCGTTTGAGACGAGTTGCTAACTTTAGACTAGGTACCTGGGAGTAAAACGAAATGCTTTTAAGGGGGGTCCATACGCCAACGACCTTGCTACAGTACACAGCCTACTAAATAGTTACTACCGGCACCGGTCGCCTTCGTTGGTGAACATTGTTGATTGTTACGAATGTGTTTTGTTTTTCTCTAAAGTGCTGAGATGGAATTGTAGGTGAGATGTTTACCGACATTTTAGTGTGACTTAGAGCCAAAAAATCTCTTTAGTTTTGAGGCTATCCTAAAATAAAGAATTAAACTAGTATAACTTTGAAATGATAAGGAATTTTTGAATCAAATTACCCCAAAATATCGGTAAAGATCTCACCTACAATTCCATCTCAGCACTTTAGAGAAAAACACATTCGTTACAATCAACAATTTTAGTTGTAAGCGACGGGTATTTCTGGCACGTTAGGTTTGGCCGCATAGATAGCCTTAAGACGAGGTTCCAGTTGCGTTTTGGACGAGTTGCTAACTTTAGACTACCTGAGAGTAAAACTAAATGCTTTTCAGACGAGTTCCCAGTTGCGTTTTGGACGAGTTGCTAACTTTAGACTACCTGAGAGTAAAACTAAATGCTTTTCAGACGAGTTCCTAGTTGCGTTTTGGACGAGTTGCTAACTTTAGACTACCTACCTGAGTTTGCGACGATTCCATAATAACTCATAGCAAGGCGTGGAGTGGCAATATGCTCTTCAGCTTGCAGTAGGCTAACAAGATTTGACCGTGCCCGGTAGTAGGCTTCGGAAATAAACAGGGGCCTAAGTCTGCTAACACAATTATTGTTTCAATCATAGAATTTGAGTTCTTACCTCACAAGGTTTCAATAGAGCGTCGATGGAATCGTTTTTATGACAAAAATATGACATTACATGTCAAATTGGTATTCTCCTAATGTTAACTATTCTATCGAAACACCACTGACTCACTTTGGTATTTTGCTCTAGAATCGTGGTTCAATGGAATCTCGATAGTTGTCAAAACGGTATGTCGTTTGGCAACATAATATGCCATGGTACTAGGCAACACCAGCGACGTATCTGTACTATAGGTATTATATCATTACGCTAGTCTAGATGGAAATGAGAGAGACGTGTAGTTTCTTTGAGTTACGTTTATTGACTGCTTCTACAAAAGGCTTACATACTACATTACATACTACATCACCCTTCCTATATTTAAAAAAAAAAACTGAATTAAGGGTTTTTTTTTTTTTTACAATAATGAAAGAAAATAATTATAATTAAGATGTGTAGGGTTTTGTACGGTTTTTATGTACCGTGTCTACACTGTTATCCTTTAATATCTTAACATTAGGTTCAATATCTTCAATTACAATATAAGGTCCATTAAACAATCTGTCCATTTTATTAGTACTTACATTTCTTAATAATATTAAATCATTTTTCTTATAAGAAATCGGGCGTATATTCTTATCATACATATGTTTCCTACCTATCTTACTATCTATTAATCTTTCTCTAGCATCTTTATGTGCTAATTGAAGTCTATATTTTAATTCTAATGCATAGTTATCTACGCTGTACAACGGTTCTAAATCATCTTTTAATCTACTAGGAATATTGCATGGCTTACCGAAAACAAGTTCATAAGGCGTATACTTTGTTTCTGTATGTACGGTTGTATTAAACGAAAAACACCAAAAGGGTAACCAATAACTCCAAGTGTAAATATTTTCTTCACATTGAATACGTAAAAGTTTCGTAGGGTTTTATGGGTGTTTTCTAAAGCTCCTATGCTCTGGTGATGGTAAGCTGTGGAGTTAATTTTTTCTATTTCTAATAACTTACATATTTCCGTCATAGTTGAAGACATAAACTCCATTCCTCGATCCGTTGCAATTATTTTCGGCACGCCATACCTTAATATAAAATTACTTACTAAAGATTTCGCTACTGCAGCTGTTTCCTTAGTAGGGAGAGGATATGCCTCCACATACTTTGTAAGCTCGCACTGGATAGTGAGTATATACTTATTACCTGATTCGTCCATGTCGAGTGGGCCGACAAGATCTAAAAAGATCTTTTCGAACGCTGAGTTCGCCGTGGTAGTTATCACCATAGGCTCCTTATAGCTAGGTGAATGCTTCATCACTTGGCACTTAGTGCATTTACTTACAAAATTTCTTACGTCGTTTTCAAGTCCTGGCCAATAGTACTTACCTTTAATGTTGTTCACCATTCGTCGAACGCCGGCATGTCCGCTCGATGGTAACAAATGATAGTCGTTAAGTATGACTGTTTTTTCGTCTTTATCAGTAATCCTCCTAACATTTCTTAAAATATGAATTTGCGGTCCGGACCATTTATTTCTACTACTTATTTCTTCACATAATTCTTTTATAAACAACTCGTTATTTTTCTCTTTAATTATACATATTTCTTTTACATTTATTTTGTTACAAAAATCACTCAAAATATTCACAAATACGTCTCGCGTGAATTGTGACATAAAATTGAGGTTAATGTAAATTATCAGCTGATTTTCTACATATGCTAAGCATTTTCTTCCTTACTTATTAATTTTCTTTCTCTTAGTTTATTTAACTCTTTTCCTTCTATAAATTTCATCTCTATCGAGTCAATTGGTTTTCTTAATATCTCCACGATTTTTGGTTGATCAGGCCCTAAATCAGTGGGTTTACTAGGAAAATCCAATGAGCTCCCTTCATCTTTTAATTGTTTTAATCTATTTTCTTCACATATTTTCTTACTCTGAGCTCGTGTTGTCACTAAAATATTTTCATTATATTTTTTCAGGTCGTCTGAAGTTAAAGTTACTCTACTTAGCGCGTCTGCTATCACGTTATCTTTTCCTTTTATATAAACAATCTTATAGTCATATTCGTCTAAATATAACCGAAATTTTAATAATCTACTGGATGGGTCTTTTATACTAAATAAATAAATTAAAGGTTTGTGGTCTGTCATAATTGTAAATTTCCTTCCAAATAAATAGGGTCGAAAATATTTGACGCTCCATACTACTGATAATAGTTCTTTTTGAATTGTTGGATAGTTTAACTCAGCTTTATTCAAAGGTCTGCTCGCGTATGCGATTGGTTTTAGATTTTTGTTGCATAAAACTGATCCTATAGCTATACCTGATGCATCTGTCTGAAGTATAAATTCATTTTCTGTCGAAAAATCTGGATACTGCAAAATGGGTGGGGAAATTAGTGCCTGTTTTAAAATTTCGAATGAATTTTGGCATTTTTCTGTCCACTCAAATTTTATATTTTTCTTACATAGTTTATTTAATGGGATTGTGATGTCGGCAAATCGGGAAATGAACTTTCGATAATAATTACACATTGCAACGAGACGACGTACCTCATCTGAATTTTGCGGTGTTGTATAATTTTGTATGGCCTTTACCTTTTCAGGGTCTGGTAAAACACCTTCGGCCGTTACTACATGACCTAGATATAAGAGTTCTTTCTTACAAAATTCGCATTTTTTCGGATTTATTTTTAAATTTACTTTTCTCAATTTCTCTAGGACTTTAATTAAATTTTGGTTATGAATTTCAAGGTTCCTGCCGAATACAACAAGGTCATCCATGTAAATAATACATTTCTCAAAATTTAGACCTGACATTGCTATTGACATGACCCGAGAGAACGCACCTGGGCTTATTTTGAGTCCCATTGGTAGGCGCTTCATTTGGTACTGTCCTGAGCTAGTAGTGAATGATGTTATGTCTCTGCTATGTGGTTCTAGGTTAACTTGATAATAACTTTGGCTTAAATCTAAATGACTAAAATAGGTACATCCAGAAAGTGAATCTATTATTTCAGTTATGTTGGGTAGGGGAAATTTATCATCTTGTATTGACTCATTTATTTTTCTGTAATCTATAACCAATCTCCATTTCTTTTTATTGTTATCAGACTTTTTTGGAACAAGAAGTATAGGGCTATTCCATTCACTGTTAGTCGGTTCGATTATATCATCTTGTAACATTTGTTGAATCTGTTTATCAATTTCGGATTTTGTTGATTTAGGTAATCTGTATGGTTTTGTGTAAATGGGTGTGGCATCTGATTTTAAATTAATTGACTGATTCAATATATTCGTGGTACCTAATTTATCACCTTCCAACTGAAAAACGTCTGCGTATTTTGCACAAATTGATTCAATAGTTTTTTGTTCATCTGGCTGTAAATAATCTAACTTTAAAGTTGACAAAAGGACCTTTACTCTATCTACATCCGTTTTTGTTGGACTATACTGGCATACAATGTATTCGCGTAAATGTTCTAATTCGGGTTTAAAATGGGGTAAGTTTACATCTTCTTCGCTGGTATTTAGAATTTTAATCGGAATCTTGCCATTTTTAGGTTGCACTATACTTCCTGCCAAAAAAATGTGTTCTGACAATTGTGTTGGTATTACTATGTAGTCTTCTTGTGAAGTTGATTGTAATGTAATAAAATGTATTGATTCGCTTCTACGTGGTAATAATAAATTGTTATAGTCGTTATTTCGGTATATTTTCGTTATAAACTCTACGTGATTGTTCTGTAATATCAACAAGTTATTTGATAAGTCTATGTTTGCGTTATAAGTTCTAAGAAAATCTAAACCGATAATTCCATCCGCCTGGCATGGCATGTTATTTAATACATGAAACCTAAATGTAAACATTGCTGATTCGTTGTAAGTTGGTCTCGAATCAAAGTCCCACTGTAACGTCAAGTCAGCTAATTCATTGAAATGTATGTTACCTCCTATGCCTTTGATTGTTATGTTATTACTTTGTAATTTTATATAATGTGGGATCTTATTTTTATTTATGACTGATAAGGTTGCACCTGTATCGACTAGAAATGAACATAACTTGTCTCCTACTCTAAATTTAACGCAATCTAGTCCTTGGCATGTTAATATCTTATGCTCGAAAAAACGTATTAGGGTTGTTCAACTCACGATTTTCCGATGTATTTTCCACTCGATGTTCTTGTTGGTCTGCAACGTATGCTCTATGTTGTTGGTTTCCACGGCCATAATATTGTCGTGCTTGACCTCGAAATCCACGTACGTAACCTGTTGGTGACTGAAACCTTGGCATACCGTTACCTGGTCCTCGACTGTAGAAGTTATTACCTCGTCCTCTGTAGTTCACATTGCCGTTCGTGGATGTGGCACGTCTATGATAATAATTAGTGTTATTATTACCTTGATAATATTGGCCTCGGTTGTAGAATCCATAGCCACGATTATTTTGCCATCTTCCTCTGCTCCTTGGCTTACCTCGTAAGTGCATTACCGTTTGTTCTGCGTACTGGGATGGCTTCTCATCTTGGGCTGCACGAATGGCATCCTTCAGCTGCTGGTAATCACGGGCTGCTATGATCGTTCCTAATCTTCTGTTTCGCAGGCCATCTGAAAATCGTTTTATTGCGAATCTTTCATTTATCGGCTGTAATATGTTACTCGCTGCTTCGTTGTCATTTGACTGAGAAATAGTTAGATTAATAAAAAGCTCTTCTATTTTATTACCAAACTCTGATATACTCAAATCATTTTGTGTCAATTTATTCATTTGCATAAGTAATGAGTTTGGTGACTTTTTTGTTAATAGATATGTTTTTATATCTGTAACTAAAGTATCCGTACTGGTATAGTCGGTTTTTAATTTTAATTTTGCTAATTTCGATAAACGAGTTTTAAGCACAAAAGTAATTAGCATTTTTTTATCTGCTACTACTGTTAAACAAGAATCATACATTTCTATACCTTGGATTATTTTCTCTGTTGTTTCTTCGCTGCCATCCATTACCGGTATTAGTGTACTTGCCGTTTTCAAATCGAAATTTGCCATGTTGTCTGATGTTTTAGAACCACTGTAACTTAATATTTTTACATAAGTTTCCTCTATTGATTTACATAAATTGTCAATTAATAGTCCTGAATATTCAGTAGTCAAATGTTTTACTGCTAACGCCTTAATACATAGTTTATATGCGTCATACAATTCTTTTGCTTTTCTTATTTTTATTTGACCTTTTTCTTTCAAACGTCTCTCTGGACCTAATTTTCTAAGACTTACTCTGATATAATCCAGTTGCTTATCTATGTCGCTTAATTGTATTTCCATAGATCACATTAATTTGATACACATTTTAAATATAATCACTTAAAGTTCTTAATTTAACGTTCTTACAGACTTTCTGTACTCACGACGATGCAAAGATAGTTATTGTTTTTTTTTTTTTTCACTTCACTTTTATTAAGACGTATTAAGTAAGAAACTTTTTTATATTTTATTTTTAAAAATTTTTTTTTTTTTTAGAGGGCCTTTCTTCTGGGGACCTATTTACCTAATTAGAGGACTTTTCTTGGGGGGCCTATTAAAAGAGGACTTTGCTTCAATGGACCTATGCTAACCTCCGTCAGTGTTCCTCCTCGTCAGCTGGGCGGCCTCGCCTTCGTTGTGAGATTCTCTCTTGTAATCTTCTGATAAATTCGGCTTGCATTCCTTCGTTTAACCCCTCGCGTACCCACGCACTGTGACAACTTTTGTATCGTTTATATACAATGTACAGGATCGCTCCAGAGCATACCGCCAATATGGTTGCAAGCAAAATCGTATTATTTGTCAAATGTTCGGATGCGTCCGTGGTGTTCTCTCTTCCTTGCTGTGTGATTACAGTCTCTTTATTTTCACAAATACACTTGCTGCACTGTTTACCCATTTTTACTAATATTCCACCAGTTTAAATTTAAGTTTATTAAAAACGTGTTCACAAAGTCACTAGTGGCCGTGTTATATCGGAGTTCACACTCGAAACTGTTAACGCGGCACATTTTTGCGACGCGACACCTCGCCGCGCCATCCTGGCAGGGTCGCCATGTACTATAGGTATTATATCATTACGCTAGTCTAGATGGAAATGAGAGAGACGTGTAGTTTCTTTGAGTTACGTTTATTGACTGCTTCTACAAAAGGCTTACATACTACATTACATACTACAGCTCCATTCTTCTTCTATAATATAAAAATGAATCGCAAAATGTGTTGGTAAGCGCATAACTCAACAACGCCAGGACCAATTTCGCTAATTCTTTTTTTGTTGGGTTTGTTATTGTATGGAGAAGGTTCTTATGGAAGAAAAAATTAAGAAAGTTGCGTAAATAATTACTACGCAGGTGAAACCGCGGGGCGCAGCTAGTTTCAAATAAAAATAGGTACCTTCGATTGTAATATTGACCTCTGTGAGCATGATCTCAAAAAGTAAATAAAAACCGCATGAGTTTTTGTACCTTTTTTTCTTTTGTTTCCAAGTAAAACTTTTTGTCGTCTCTTCCTTGATTATAAGTAGGTAGGTACTAACTGCGCCCTACGGTTTCACCCGCGTTAGTCCCGATCCCGTGAAAATATATGACGAAAATTAAGTAGCTAGCTTCATATTTGGTCCACTTTACAAATGGTCCACAATTGACATTTTGCAAATTCGACTTAATGGTATTAAGGACTTGGTCCTTTAGGCGATTTTGGCTCACCTTACTGAATAACTACTTACAACTAACTATAAAAGCTAAATTTTATAGTAAGGTACTTTCGTAAACTCTAATAACTTATAGAAAAAAAAATTAAATTTTAATTATTTTAAAATTTTAATAACTTTGAAAGGTTCTATAGCTTTGAAAAAATTATAACTTTGAAAAAAAAAAATTAAATAACTAATAAATAATAACCTTTGAAAATGTTTAGCCACTTTGAAAAAAAAAATTAAACATGTTAATAAAATTTAATTACATTGAAAATATTTAACTATCCAATTTTAATAAAAATATAACTGGTAGGTATATTCTATGGACTTTTGAAATATTCTTCAAAATTATTTAGGTTATTTCGGGGAGTTGTAGTTCAGCGCTTCAAATCAAATGATTTGAAGCCAATCAGCATAAATGTGAAAACAGAAGGCTGAGCGATTTCACAGATGTCAGTGATATTTGACAGATGTTAAAGAGACAGATGTCAAAGTGACAGATGTCAAAGTGACAGATGTCAAAGTGACAGATGTCAAAGTGACAGATGTCAAAGTGACAGATGTCAAAGTGACAGATGTCAAAGTGACAGATGTCAAAGTGACAGATGTCAAAGTGACAGATGTCAAAGTGACAGATGTCAAAGTGACAGATGTCAAAGTGACAGATGTCAAAGTGACAGATGTCAAAGTGACAGATGTCAAAGTGACAGATGTCAAAGTGACAGATGTCAAAGTGACAGATGTCAAAGTGACAGATGTCAAAGTGACAGATGTCAAAGTGACAGATGTCAAAGTGACAGATGTCAAAGTGACAGATGTCAAAGTGACAGATGTCAAAGTGACAGATGTCAAAGTGACAGATGTCAAAGTGACAGATGTTTATAATACATACAAACTTTCACGTTTATAATTAGTAGGATAGGATAGTAGGTAGGATAGGATATTATGTAAAATTAAGCGTAAATTTTTTATTTGGGATGTAGGGTCCCCTAAATATTATAATATTATAGCTGCCCTCCGCGGTTTCACCCGCGTAACTCCCGATCCCGTGGGAATATCGGGATGTAAGCTATCCTATCTCTCAAGTTGGATCGAACTGCACATGGTGTGCGAATTTTATTATAATCGGTTAAGTGGTTTAGGAGTCCATTGAGGACAAACATTGTGACACGAGATTTATACATATTAAGAAAGACGCTCCTATCCTATGTACAAACATGACACTTAAATGTCAATTTAACGCCACTCAAGATAGCCTTTCAGTATTGGGGCGACATAGGTCTATGTATAAAATACTCGTGTCACGGTGTTGGTTACCAAACTCCTCCGAAACGGCTGAACCGATTTGTATGAAATTTTTTGTGTTTTCGTTAGGTCTGAGAATCGATCGGCATTATTTTTTTCTCTTTTTTATACAGGGTTATTGGTAATTATACTAGCAAGCCGTTGAGGGCTACTTCTGGGCACCTTAACAAATAACTTTTGTTCTACGACTTTTGGAAATTCGAAAAAAATATGAAAATTTTGAGGTTAAGTATGTAAATTCGAAAAACAGCAGAGTACTAGTAGTGCCAAGCGTCTAAGCCCTAAGAAAATAAACGCAGATTTTTTAAAACAAACGTCATTCAGACTAAGAGCAGTAGATAAAACTTAAAAAATAAGTAAAATTTTAAGGTTAATGGCCTCTCTGTGTATAGAACAGCTGATTTTCAGGTAGACGTAACCTCAAAATTAAAAAAAAATGTTCGTATTTCCAAAAGTCGTAGAACAAAAGTGGTTTGTTAAGGTGCACAGAAGTAGCCCTCAACGGCTTGCTAGTATAATTTCCAATAACCCTGTATATAATAATAATAGACGATGATGACACTATAGTCCTTTAATATAACTAGCTTATGCAAGTGACTTCAGTGTGCTCGTTCTGCAGCGTGTCGTACCCGACGAGCACGGCGTCGTGGTCGCGCAGCATGGCAGCGCGCAGCACGTGCAGCGCCGGCGTCACACGACACGCGCACTCGAGCCGGTTGGTGTCGGACACGAGCGCGTGAGCCGTCGTCTCGGTCATGTAGCTGATCGAGTTGTTACGCAGTTCCAGCACCTGGAGCAGGAACGAGGGTCGAGGGTGAGCGGGCGGAGCGGGCGGTGGTGGAGGTAGAAGGGGGGGGGACGATACTTACCCGGAAATGGGCATTCAAGTCCAGCTCGGTACCAAGGCAGACGACGCGCAGCAGTCTACCGCTTGCTGTGCCGCAGTCACAACCGGATGGTATAGTGGCACACTTCTTATTTCTGTCACACAACAGGTCTACGGCGCGAGTGGTTCTTAACATCGGTGTCATGGTGGCATAGAAGCCATCATCGATAACAACGTCGTCTAGCGGCAGTAAGTCACCGTTTAGCGCGTTCATAAGCCAGTACAGGCTACAGTCTTGCCATGAATACGAATTTAACACTACGGTAACATTGCGAGTGGGCGGTGTTACAGCGGCGGCCGCAGCGGCTCTGTCGTAGTCATCAGCGGAGAAGTGTACTGTGCCGGAAAGCCTCACTACGGCGGGTACGCTGCGCTTGTATAGCAGGTCATCGTACTGTGGACAAACAAACCACGTTATTGCACTCAGACAAGTAATTGCACTTCTTCCTTACCCCTCCTCCCGTTACTAACCGTCACGTTGCGAATCTTCGTGCGACTGAGGTCGAGGTACTTGAGGTTCACCATGTCCTCGCGCCAGTCGCTGCAGATGACCGAGATGTTGGTTCCTTGCAACTTCAGCCGCTCCAGTTTCGACAGCGAGACCAACGAAGATTTCAATTTGTGTTCTGTAGTAGGTATACAAGAGGATCACATTTGTTGATCGAGCAAGTAAAGTCTGGCAATACTTGCTTTCTTCTGTCAGTATGTATGTTTGTATATTTGTCGGTACTCCTCTACAGGTCGTAGTTTACAACCGATCTGGACGAAACATGTTATACCTACAGGTTTAACGCTTTCATAAAAAATTGACATCGAATTTTTGATTGGAGGGGCATTTCCCCCAGAAAGGGTCAAAAAGGGGGCTATTGAATATTATGAGATCCGATTTCTTTCGCCTTGCGATTGGAAAGGTAGTATCTTCACGTTGGTCATTTTAGATCTTCGGAGTGATGAGCGGAATAGCACCTCAAAATGTATTAAATTGTTCACTTTGAAATGTATACTAGCGGAATCGGCCCTTTAATTACTAGGTACTAGGTAAGGATTGATGTAGTATCTGAAACCACCTTCTCATGATAAAACTCCTCAAAGTTTGTGCTTGCGAGGTCTGCTGTTTGCAGAACTAATATGTGGTCACGTGTCGCAGTATTGTGGTCTAGGCAAACCTCCCGTTTAGGTATTAAAGCCTTCATTGTCATCCCGCATTCAAGGCAACTCGATCAAAAAGGTATCGAACTACATCATACATTATGAGCAGTGTGTGTAATGTAAGATGCTACTATTGCAATAATATTTAACACGTTCATTGACTGAAGCAGATTGCCTAACCGTCACTGCCTTTAAATCATTTCGGGAATTGGACATTTAAGGAAATTGACATTTTGGAAATTTAACATGGCCAGAGTTACCTGTGACGTTACTGTCGTTGACCGCGCAGAGATCGTCGACTTCTGGGTTCCACGCCAGCGAGAGATTCCTCAGCTCGGTGAACGTGGCGACTACCTCCGCAACCACACTCGTATTAAGTTTGTTGCCACTTATATCTAATGACAACAGCGGTAACGGCACCAACGCACTGCAACAACACACTATATGAAAACACGTAAAATGCACTGACTCCAACTACCTCAGGATGCAGGTGATCGACCCCCACAGGATGGTGTTGCTTTAAGGGATGATTCTCATTAGACCGGGCCATGTCCGAGCTCGTTCATAATGCACGTTTATATTACACCGGGTTATCAGCCGCCGATGGGGCGGATCCGTGGATCAGACGAGCGTTGTCCGGGCATGAACGGGATACGGATCATGCACGGTGTAATATAAATTGCTTCATAGAAAATGAAAGTAACGTTTCAAATCCGTGCCCCGTCCGGCCCACTTACATGGCACGCTTCAATATATTGAGAATCATCTCTTCTTTTATTATTAACTATGATATAATGTTTAAACTAAAATATTGTATTATGGTTAAGAAATGCAGTCCATACAAAGGTCGTCCCGTGGCTGCTCCACATGATGATTATTTCGCGGTGTCAGTATGTCGGTGTTCACAGGTGCTGTTTGCTAGATACTAGTGACAGTGTACGGCTTGGTCCGTACATACCTACCTGGGTAGTTCCTTGAATTGATTGTTACTGAGGTCGAGGTGAGTCAAGTGGGGGGTGTCCGCGAACAGTTGTGCCGGCAACGTAGACAGGCGGGTGGCTTGAATACCAAAACTGGTAAGTTGTGTTGCGTTCTCTAACAGTCTCGCCGGGAGCTCCAACAAGTTCTGCGCGCCCATGATGTGGAGCACCTTGAGGCGCGAGCAGCGAGCCACCCACCGGGCGGGCAGCTCGCTCACATGCCGAATATACAACGTGAGCTTCACCAGCTTGTCGCAGGCAGGTAGCGGGTTCGGCTTCACGGCCAGCCATCTCTCCAGGGTGACCTCCTCGAGAGCTGGCGGAGCCCAGTCCGACATCAACGCGGCGTCTGCACCGTCCATATATAGCTGCCGTAGTTGCGACGCGTTGCCACGCTCCACCGTCGTGATGGTCTATAGACACATGAAAGGAAATTGGACTTTAAATTAAATATTTATGGGCAAAAAATTGTAGATTTTAATCTAACACCTGACACTCATTACCGTGAGCTCCACATGCAGCGACCGCAACTCGGGCAGGTCCATCACGGCGGCGGGCACGTGTCTTATGTTCATGTCCTTCAGTCGTAGTTCGGTAAGGGTACGGGGTAGTGCTTCCAGTATATCGTCTGGCAGACTTATGCCCACCAAAGTGAGCATTGTGAGATTCTTCAGTGAGGCGGGTAGGCTGCGGGACACGTTCGAATACCATAGCTTGAGGTGACGGATCGGGGGTAGATCGGCAAAGTGCGCGTAATCAAGCAGTTCGCTATTGGTGATGGTATACATATCAAAGTTGAAGGGTGATGTCAGCGTGACGTTGAGTGCAGCGAGCACGGTCGCATAGTGCGTGGGTAGACAACCTGTCACGCCGAGGTGACCGACGTGTAGCGCCGGCGTGAACTGCGGTAACCACTGTGACATGTGTGCCGCGTCACTGTGGTCGCCATGTAAGTAGCCGAGGTGGCAATCCACTACCATTGACTTATTGACCACGTGGGGTAAGTGGATAAACTCTAAAATGTATAAAAAAAATGCATTAAAGTCGATTGTGGACATACGGGTCAAAAACGTAACCATCTCTTTCAGTTTCGCTGTTGTCGGGTAAAAAAAAACACCACTTGCAAACATCTTCATACGAATTACGGGTGGGTCGATCAGTAATTCCCAAAGTCTACGTTGGGGTCTACGTTGGACGTGACAAAAAATGGGGGTCTACAATCGTAAGCAGGTTTGCATGAGAATTAATTTGGTTTCGTTATTGAAGAACTAAAATGTTGGCTTGTTATTTTAAATAATATGGTACCTAAAGTAAATCTTCTCATAAGACAGTTTATAAATAAATTGAGAAAAAAATGGATAGTTCCGAACTGTAAAGTTGGATGGAGTCACTTTTTCGATTGTCCAACTTTGCTTTTTTGACATCCGTTCACAACACAATGAGTTCAAATTTAATTGAAAATTTGTTTAGTCTACCTACTATTATCAGATAGATAGATAGATAAACACTTTATTTGTACAACACACAAAACATTTAAAAAATCAAAGAGTACAAGAAAGCTTATTAAATTGTACAAACAGGCGACCTTATCGCTTAAAGCGATTTCTTCCAGGCAACCTCAGGATGGAGAAGGTCTGTTTAGCTTAACTGGTAGGTCGTGTGGTGTTAGAAACACATATATATATAAATACCTACTTAAAATAGATATTATAAACGAAATACTTATAATCATAGTATACATCATAACATACACATAATAATATAATACACTACAAATATACCTAACAATACTAATCATAAACTAATACAAAACTAAATATATCTGTATATTAATATATAAAAACATAAATATAATTAATAAAATAATACAAGCAGTTCTAAGAGAAGAAACAAAAATAAAACGTAATTTATACTTAGTGAGAAGAAAGAGGCAAGAGAGTTATGTAACAATAGAGTGAAAGTAATGTTCAGTTACCATACTCTCGAAAATGGGTAGGGTTTTAGCAGAGCGGATAGGCTGGGGTAGAGAATTCCAGAGAATAACAGAACGAAAAGAAAAGGATTTGCTGTAGAAAGTGGAATTGTGAAGGGGAGCTTGAAGGAGAAGGGTATCAATAGATCGGAGTTGTCTCGTATGAGCATCACTAAGGAACTTAAAACGTTCTCTTAGGTAAAGAGGAGAGGAAGGATAAAATAGAACTTTGTAGAGGAAGCACAGAGTATGGACATCCCGGCGAAGGCGGATTGGCAGCCACTTGAGTTTATATCGAAATTCGGAAACATGGTCATATTTGCGTAACCCAAATATGAACCTTATACATACATTTTGAAGTCGCTCAAGTTTGTTAAGCTGCTCTTCGGTCAAATCGAGGTAGCAGATGTCGGCGTAATCTAGTATGGGGAGCATAAGGGATTGAGCAAGGCTTTAGACCAGTTTAAGTACTTGAAAGACCAGTTTAAGTACTTGGGATCTGTGCTTCACGCGTCCGGCGACATCGATTGCGACGTCAAGTCACGCATTTCAGCGGCTTGGGCCAAGTGGCGTGAGATGACTGGTGTCATTTGCGACCCCAAAATGCCGGTTAAACTAAAGGGACAGGTCTATAAAACCATCATTAGACCTGTCCTTTTGTATGGTAGTGAGGCGTGGCCGGTACTTGAGCGACATAAGCAGGAGCTGCGTGTCACGGAGATGAAGATGTTGCGCTGGATGTGTGGAGTGACGCGAAAGGATCGCGTCAGGAACTCCCGCATCCGGGGCAGCCTTCATGTCCGAGACATTGCAGATAAATTGCAAGAATGTCGCCTACGCTGGTACGGTCACGTCTTGCGAAAACCGGCTAGTTACGTGGGGAACAAATGTCTTACCATGGCGCCTCCGCCGGGCCGTGGCAGACTGGGTAGACCCAAGAAGTGCTAGCTTGACGTCGTAAAGGGTGATATGCGTGCAAATGGCCTTACTAACCAGGATGCCGAAGATCGTGCGAAGTGGAGGCGTAAAAGTAGGAAAGCGGACCCCGGGCTCCTGAGAGGGATGCAACCGGGAACATCGCTCGGATGATGATGATGAAGGGATTGAGCAAGGCTAACCTTAGTGGCAGTAGGCAGAAAGTTCCGAAGTCTACGAAGTGAGCCTGCAGACGCAAATATTTTTCGACTGAGTTCTGTTAGTTGAGGCTGCCAACTCAGTTCCGTATCCATCGTGACACCAAGATTTTTGACAGATTTGGAGAACGGTATGCGGCTTCCATCAAACAAGATCGGATTCACGTGTTCCCAATCAATTTTAGGTAGCAATCTGGAGCTGCCCAGAACAATGACCTGTGTTTTCGATGGGTTTACTGTCAAGCCAAATAATCTACTCCATTCACAGATTTTGGAGAGATCGTTATTAATTGTAGCAATTCCGTCATTAAGTCTATCAAGAGGGACTTGCGTGTAAATTTGAAGATCGTCTGCATAGAGATGGTAGGAAGAAGTGAGATAAGAGGATATCAAATAATTATAAAAAATATCAAGGAATCAATTCTAACTTTTTTTTTTCGACAACTGTTAATTCGTCGCTGAAACTCAGCCACAACGCAAGTTTTCATAGATAGATAGATCTAATCTACACTTTTTTATTTTTCGAGATTTAGAAATTGGTAGTAATGTAGATGCAGGGGGTCCACCGGGTCCAGCAAAATTTTGAAAGTGTTCTATGAAACAAAAGAGTCTGGGAACCACTGGCCTAAATACTCAAATTGAATTACAGATCTGTTCACTCACGAAGGCGCGCCCTTCTACACCAATATGAATGTTGTTGTGAACATAATCTGTATATAATTATATCTCTGTTGTATGCTGTCTCTACTCGCGCCGCGTATCGAAAACTCATGATTCTCTTAAGGTGCACACAAATAGCCCTCAACGACTTGCTTGTATAGTCACCAATAACCCTGTATATTGAAAATGGGTTGTCTAAAATTTTTTAGTCCAAAATATGATTAATCAACAGTTATCTGAAAATATTTTTAAGGAAAAATGCTTCTTCAAAAGTTGCGACTAAGACGAGACTCGAACTCGCATCCTTTGAATACTGTTCAAATGCGTTACCAATTCCGCCACTTAGTCAAGTACCGTCATAGTCGAATTTAAGAATCGCATTAACCTCTTTTCGAATTAAGTTTCGTTAGCGACATCTGTTAGTATGAATTGCAGGCTTAGCACTTTAAAAAAATAAAAATAAAAATCATTAATCAACAGTTTTTTGTATTTTATACCTTTCACTGGTTTGGTTATTAGACAAATTCCATACCAAAAGTGTGTAGCTTAAAGAAAATGCAAACGTTAGGTTGACTATTTTTTCCCGTCACAACTCTTGTCAAAACTCTTGTCTGTTGTCTCAAATCGATAAGTAAGTACTATTCATTTGCACAGATCTAGTTAATGAATTAAAGATAAGTTATATTATAGACCCGCCCCGGCTTCGCACGGCTATATTATGCATGCATTATACATATAAAACTTCCTCTTGAATCACTCTATCTATTAAAAACCGCATCAAAATCCGTTGAGTAGTTTTAAAGATTTAAGCATACATTATACAGGAAAAGTATTTTTGTAGTGCACAAATTTCGGTATGTTTTAAGCACATTAAAATAAAAAATACTGTTTTTTTTATTTTGGAGCTAACTCAAAAACTCTCACCCTCTTATTACAAAAAAACTGCAAAACCATAGTTTAAACCTGTACTAAAAGATCTAGGTTTTTGTGTTAGTTTTGGTTTAAAATTGATTCTTATTACAAAAAGTAAATAGACCAAGGACCAGAAGATCCATGGTTTTAGTCGCAACCATAGACAATAGATAGCAAACTCGAAACAAACCATTCTTTTGTTCGTTCAGCGTTCGAAACACCGTTCCTTTTCACAAAATGGTGGTAAGTGAGTAAATATTAAAAACTTATTTAAGAAATCGAATACTAAAGTGATAAAAATAGAAATTGTGTGTTCAATTATTGTGAAATAGTGTGACTTGTATTTGTTATTCTATGTTCGCGATTACGTTGTTGTATTTAAATACATCAATTTATGTAGCGTATATCGGAACGCGGCTCGAGTTAAGCCTTTAAGCCTTTTGCCTGCCCCTTTAGAAGTATAAAAAAAACCTAAAAAATAGTAAACATGAAAATAACCTAAATTTCTCAAAAACATAAGAAAACGTAGTGATTATATCCTCTTTGAACATAAGTACGTACTAAAAATATTTACTTATTTATGTTTTTAGTAGGTTTACGTAATATGTTGTTAAAATCTGTGAAAATTTCAACTCTCTAGCTATCACGGTTCTTGAGATAGAGCTTGGTGACGGACAGAAGACGGACGGATAGCGAAGTCTTAGTAAAAGGGCCCCGTTTTTACCCTTTGGGTATGGTACCCTAAAAAGGAGCGAGAATTGGAGTAACAAGGAAAAGGTGAACGTCAGAATTTAATTTTTTGAGGTTAGAAACTTCGTACTAAGTTAGTTAAACTAGGGTGCTCGGCAGTTTAACTTTGACAGGACAGAAAAACCTGGTTTTAGCGGTAAACTTTGTTTTCTAATAACGTTTTTCTAAGTCCATGGTTTAAATGTCATTTAAACGTAGTTTAATTTTAGACTTCGTTTTGGAATAAGGGGTCAGAGCTATAACCATTTAAGTGTTTCTAACAAAACGACGAAGTCCATGGACACAATACTAGCGCCAGCGAGTTTAATAGTGCGCTCTAAATGAAGGTAGGTACCTACGCGTCACTGTGTGTATCAATACTGAGATGCCCAATAATTTAGAAATTGCAGGAAGTTTTTCACATTAACTTTTGGTTTTTTCTTATTTATTTTTTTGCGTAAATGTAGGTACTATTATAATATTATAAAGCTGAAGAGTTTGTTTGTTTGATCGCGCTAATCTCAGGAGCTACTGGTTCGAATTGATAAATTCTTTATGTGTGAATAGTCCATTTATCAAGGAAGGCGACTTTTTATTCCTAACTTAGTTTTTAAGACGATTTTATGTGGTCTTTATACAAATTTTAATGTATTAAGCATCCAAAGAAATTAAATTTTTTGTATTTTGAATTTTATTTTGATATTCCCAAGGGATCGGGACTTACGCGGGTAAAACCGCAGGGCGCAGCTGGTATGAAATAAAACTTTTCATCCGTGAAGGTTGTTCTTAAGGGAATCTTAGACTATAGCTATCACGGTTCATGATATACAGCCTCGTGACAGACAGACAGTAGAGTCTTAGTAATCGGGTCCAGTTTTTACACTTTGGGTACGGAACCCTAAAAATTCGCATTACCTAAACCTATTCGGGAATTCCATAACATGATATAGCTGCGCTCCGCAGTTTACTTGCGATAATGTCTCTTTAAAGGTCGTAGCACACTTAACAACTCGGAAACGGATCGTCACCGTATCGACTCGCAGTCAACGGAGCTGCTGATCGTTGCCAAGCGATTATATTTTTACTAGCGACCCGCCCTGGCTTCGCACGACTATATTATACATGTATTATACATATAAACCATCCTCTTGAATCACTCTATCTATTAAAAAAACCGCATCAAAATCCGTTGCGTAGTTTTATAGATTTAAGCAGTCAAAGGGAAATAGGGACAGAAAAAGCGACTTTGTTTTATACTATGTAGTGATTATAGCACTTATTACGGAGAAATAAGATTACTAGTTATACCTAGTCCTATTAGGTTAAGTTCTCTAGCTGTTAAAATTTGAACGCCATCTTCAAGGGGTCAAGCCGCACGGCCTCACTATACATATTATATTTACCGCGAATTATCGCAAACAACCCACTCCTATAGAAACTCATATTATAAACTAGCGACCCGCGCCGGCTTCGCACGGCTATATTATAGTATTATCGTAAAATGGGGTGAATAGAATTCAAGGGGGAATAGAAAAATAAGTGATACCTTTATTCTTTGCATTAGTGTTCGCACACTGATCAATGAAATTATTTACTTTTTATTTTTCCATTAAGGGTAACACTTACTTTACTATGGCAACATCATTTTAAACAGTGAAGTTGTTTCTAAATGCGGAAAATTAGGTGTCAAAGTGATCAAGTAACGGTTTTGTGATTTTGAGCTGCGTATTTTTTTGTTTCTATTTGGTTGTGTGATTGAATTTAGCCATCAGTACGAAGTCATTGGAAGTATTAGCTGATAGATAGCTACTGAAAAAACTAACAGATGAGCAAAATAAAGCCTGATTTCTGTTTAATTTAGACCTAAAACTGTGTTACCTATAAATTGAAATAATTTGGGGTGAAAAGATGACGCCTCAGGGGTGAATAGAACCGCAGTATGGGATAAATAGAAACGCGTAAAGACTGAATAGAAGCGAGTCATGGGTAAATAGAAATGCATCCAGGGTGATTAGAATCGTCATCGCTAGGGCTGCTACACAAACGTTTCCTGACGTTGTTTAGAGTTTTGTGTATAAGCATTATTTTAGAGTAAAGAAATATATAGCAAAAGTAGGAACTTAACTAGAAAGAAGTGTTCACTTTATATTTTGTTAATTCAGTGTTTTTAATTATTTTGATTTCATATTAATTTTACTGAAAGGTTATTTTTTTATATTGTTTAGAATTTCTTTGTGTTATGTGCGTATCAAATTACGTATTTGGAAGAAAATATTTGCTTCATGTTTATTTAGTATTCCATTTGGTTGATTGTTATTGTCGAACATTTTGCGAACCTGTGTAACGCCAGGGCGGGTCGTTAATCATAAATAAATTTTGACAAAATTTTGATTTTATTCTAATGACCCCCTTTTCGACTCTATTCACCCATATCCCGGGTAAATAGAAAACGTTTACTAAATTTCAATTTATTGAATAAATACTGAGGAAAATAAGTATATTTTTAATTTTAAACAGTTTATTAATCTTTAACTCATCATAGACAACAACTGTTACTTTCCAAAAACTGTTAAAAATATACTATTTTTCGATCCAAACCCTGAAATCCTTTCTATTCACCCCATTTTACGGTATTCCGTTTACGGATTTAGTAAGTGTTTCCCTCTGACGACGATCGCTTGTGACCACTACAACAAGATCGCACTCGGAAAGGCAAAGGTATCTTACGTAAGAGGAGATTCTACAGGTGAAACATAAAAGATTTCTATGTATGGCAGAGTTCACTTGTACTTATATTATTATTAAGACCCATTGTAATTACCGAATTCTTGGACAAATAAAAAAAAACTTACTTACTCAGCAGCTCCGAATCAACTCGGCTACGGCTAGGCGGGGTGCCGTCGCGCGGTTAGTCAGTATCCGAACGTGAAGTGTATACTTATAGACGAAGAAACGCAAGCTAGGGTACGGAGAGTCGTAAGATAGCTTACGGTGAGACGTAAGCGCGGGAACGGCAAGTCGACCACGCACCGTACCGCGGTTCGTGAGCTTGTCCCGAGGCGAGGCAATTACGTTACGATTCTGATTAGTGTGCGTTGCAGTAGGAAGTTTTATACTGAACTGCTCGAGTTGATATGTTTACGTTCCGTTTACGAGTTGATATGTGTGCTACGACCTTAAAAGTGATATCACAAACACAGAATACACAATAGTTACTAAGGATTGCAAACTTTAACAGCACTTTTTCAGGTCGAATTTCTAAAAATCATTTCTCAGTGCTCCGCTATGTTCTAAAAGGAATGCGAAGTTTCAGAGGCGAGTAAGGCAGAGATTTTTCTCATTTATATGTATAGGTACTAGCTTTTGCAAGCGAATATGGTCGGAAAAATATAATGTATGAAGGTGCAGAGATGTATAATGAACTAGCTGCGCCCCGCGGTTTCACCCGCGTAATAATTTCCGCGCAACTTTCAATTTTTTTTCTTTCATAAGAACCTTCTCTTGACAAAAACAAACACAACAAAAAAAGAATTAGCGAAATTGCTCCAGCCACTCACGCGTGATGCCGTGACCAAGTTAAATTGGGATTTTTATATATTTAGATACTTTCATGTAGCTTTGTTTTGACTTCGCTGGAAGCAGTTTTTCCAATGACGATTTGTGATTGTGGTGAATCTCCATTTCATTTTCTGAACCGAAATAATTTTAATAATTAAACGTATCTATAGGTACTAATATTATAAAGCTGAAGAGTTTGTTTGTTTGTTTGAACGCGCTAATCTCAGAAAGTACCTACTGGTTCGAATTTAAAAATTCTTTTGGTGATGGATTTATCGAGGAAGGCTTTAGTTAGGATATATAACATCACATACTGCGACCAAAAAGAACGAAGAATCAGTGGGAAATTTATAAAATACGGGTAAAATTATTCATCTTTAAGGGCTTCCATTGTTTGTTTGAACGCTCTGATCTCAGGAACTGCTAGATGGAATTGAAAATATAGGCTACCTTTTATCCCGATATTCCCACGAGATTGTGACTTACGCAAGTGAAACCGCGGGGCGCAGCTAGTTTTATAAATTAGTAAATAACAAATCAAGGCGAATTTTCAGCTTTGCCGTAATTTTTTTATTTATATCATCTGTGCCGAAAGGCAAACGCATTTATAGCTATATAGCTGTGCCCCGCGGTTTTACCCGCGTAAGTCTCGATCCCGTGAAAATATCAAAATAAAAAGTAGCCTATAGCCTTCCCCGATAAATGGACTATCCAAAACAAAATATTTTTTTCAATTCGAGCCAGTAGTTCCTGAGATTAGCGCGTTGAAACAAACAAACAAACTCTTCAGCTTTATAATATTAGTTTAGATATACTTAGTATAGATTGTATTTTCATTTCTTACTCCTAGGTATATATATTTTTATGCTCATAGTTTTACTCAATACGTTATTCAGTTTGTATCTTTAGATTTATTATACTTTACGCCTTTAGCTTTCTTCCCTTCTTCACATTGCTTCCTTTCTACTGCTGCCTCAGCAACAGTAGCCATTGATTAGTTAAACACGTCATTAGCTCATCAGTCTCAATCCAGCCGCGACTGCTGAAAGACGGCTTTTCATAATTATCATAATTTCTATTTCCTAGTTTTTTACTAAATCCTAATTATTAATAAAACATTTTCTATTTAGCCAAAACATAATCTTTTTTTTTAAAGCGATTCAGTGGCTATTCTTTAAAGTTCCATGTTTCAACAAATATCCCGTCTCCGAGATGGTTTAGAAGTTTGGTTAGAAAGCATTATTTGTGCAAAGCGCACTTTCCCATTTCCGAGACGCTTATGAGATTTGGTGTAAAGGCATCATACTTCATTTGCTGTAATGTCCTCTATCGATAGGTATGGTTCTCAAAAATATCGCGCAAAAAAATACTATGTCAAGTTCCCAGTACTAAATGGCAAGACACCTTTTTTTCAGTTCAATGTTCGAAGTTTTTAACCTCTTTGGTTTTACGTTAACATCAGGTGACGTCTTACCAATCCAATCAAAAGCACTAAAGAGTATTGATATCAATTTCGAAGCAAATCACCACCAAAATAACTTCCTACCCCTATTTAACCCCGTTAGGGGATGAATTTTAATAAAATACGAAACAGGTGTTCCATTATTTCTGTTAAAGAATGTTTATGCAAAATTTGAAGTAGATTGGACCTAGGAATCACGTTGTTCCATACAAACTTTGCCCCCATTTTTCACCCCCTTAGGGGTAGAATTTCGGAAAATTCCGTCTTAGTGAGCACCTATGTCATAAAAGGAACCCCCATGCCAAATTTGAGACTCAAATTTGGCATGGGGGTAAGTGCGGAAAATTCCGTCACTAAGACGGAATTTTCCGCACTTGTAGTTTCTGAAATATCGTGATGAGTGAGTGAGTGAGTCAGTGATTTTCCCTTTTATAAATATAGATTACCGAAAGAGATAAAACAATCTGAAACAGTTAATCAATTTAAAAATAAACTTATAAATATTTTGATAATTAATGATCTGCGAAAGTTCTGAAACGAACCTAATGATAAGTACTTAAAATACTAATGTAAATACATTCTTTAAACCTAATTCGTCCACGTAGAAGTCGAAAATGGACCAAGAAATCACGTTGTCCCATACAAACTTTGCCCCCCAAATTTCACCCCCTAAGAGGTAGATTTTCGGAAAATCCTTTCTTATCGGATGCCTTCGTCATAAAAAGAACACACCCTCCAGGTTTCAGGTCTCTACGATCAACGGTTTAGGCTGTGCGTTGATCCGTCAGTCAGTCAGGTCAGGACAAAGCCGTTAACAATACTGTAACGTTTATCCGTTATCTGGCACCCATAACACAAGCATTAAGTTGCTTAGCTTGGGGCTAGATGGCGATGTGTAATATGTCCTGAAATATTTATTTATTTATTATATTTATTTATTATAATTATATTTGAACGGATATATTAGCCTTTTTTTTTCCGTTCAAATATAAAATACGATGTAGTTTTTGTCTAAATCGGGCATGCAACTCCTTTCAGCATTTTTTGTTATCTTTTAGTATGTAGGTACACAAGCTCTGTTTGTTTGGTCTCTAATTAGGTATATTAATTGACGACCCAGTTGGCACAATGGTTACCATGCCGGACTGCCAATCACAGGGTTGCGGGTTCGATTCCCGCCACAGACAAGTATTTATGCTTAGATGTTTGTCTGTGGTCTGGTTGTTTCTATGTATTATAAGTATATATTTACAAGAGAAAAGTATATAAGTAGTATATCCGTTGTCTAGCACCCATAACACAAGTCTAGTTACTTAGCTTGGGGCTAGATGGCGATGTGTGGAATGTCCTACAATATTTATTATTATTTTATTTATTATTAAGTTATTTAGGTTGTTTTTTAACGGGAAAAAGATAACAATAAGTTCTAATCTCATAAAATGATGACTTATACTTACCTAAAAAAACAAGTATATAGGTATAGATAGACTAATAGGTACAGTATGGTTCATAAGTAAATGATCAGTTTGCTACAATAGTATTTCAACAAGTATTGGAGTTACAACCTTCTTCCAATAGACGTTACACACAAACTTAAATACTTGAATTAAAAGTAGGTACTCAGTGTGATTATTATTTGTCAACATGTTAGCTATGTGTTTTGTTGTGTGAGTGGTATAAGCCGCCACCCGCTACACCAACCGACGTGGGTTCGATCCACAGGTTACGTTGTTATAATGTTCAAATAGTGCTGCACAGGATTGTCAACGTTATGGTGGGCAGAGACTTTTGACCGTGGATTGTACAGTTTAAGGCCTGGCGCATACGTACGGTTTCCGCATTAGTTTATCGCATTCAAGTTCTCGAATATTTCAAATCTATACAAAATGCTCTAACTACCGCACACGTGCGTTTTTTTTTCGAACGGAACTGATTCCACACTTACGTTCCAAATGCCAGCCCTTGCGTTCGGAGAGATCGTGTGGTAAAAAATCATATTGACGTCATACGGAACGTACGGAACGCGGCGTTTCTATACATTTTGTACCGGCCGCCGAACACGTTCGGAAATTACCAACCGGAATCGCGGCACGCGCCGCGTCTAATAAAAAATAATAAATTAATTCTTAGTAAGATTGATTCTTGAGGATTCGCTAGTACTTATTCAATGTACCCAATACCACAGTTTCATTTTTCGTTGCAAACAGAAGACTAAGTTCTTAGCGCAATTAACCTAGACATGACGACAGGTCTTAGTGGTAAGACCTGTCGTCATGTATGGATCGGAATGCTGGGCCGTGAAAAAGAAGGTTGAGAGAAGATTGCATGCAGCGAAGATAAGAATGTTGAGATTGATGTGTGGAGTAACGAGGATGGATGAAATAAGAAATGAGTACATTAGAGGAAGCGTGAAAGTAGCACCGGTTACTGAAAAAGTAAAAGAGAAGTTTGAGTTGGTAAGGACATGTGAGAGAAGAGAAGAGACGGATGTAACTGGAAGAGTGATGAGTAATAATGTAAAGGGATAGGAAAAAGACGACCTAAGAAAAGATGGTTAGACTGCATGAGACAAGACATGAGAGAGATGAATGTGAACGATGAGATGACGACTAATAGGAGTGAATAGAAGAAGAAGACATACTGCGCCGACCCCAAATAAATTGGGGTAAGGGCAGGAAGATGATGATGTTCTGAATAATCGGAAGTGCCATCCAGTTTTTGCATGTTGACAACTTGGGATCCCTCTTTAAGGTAACTATCAAACCATTTAACAGCTTGCCAGTCTAGACCATAGTATGCCAACTTTGCCAGTAGAAGAGGAATATGTAGACTGTCAAAAGCACGCGATCAATCCAACAAAGTAAGAATGGTTGTAAATCCAGCGTCCGACTCAACCAGAATGTTGTCAGTAACATCCAGAAGGGCTGTTACGGTTCCAACACCTTTATAAAATCCTGACTGGTGCACTGGCAGAATTTGATTATCCTCAACATACTTGACAAGCTGGAAATATATGGCTTTTTCTAATAATTTTGACAGAAAAGGCAAAACGCTAATTGGTCTTTTGGAGGTAGTTGGTGGTATGTACCTCCAAGGGAAGATCTACCATCGGGCAGGTGTAATACCTGGTAGGCCGCGGTCCAACGATGTTTCGTTGGAACTTGTAAATGAGCTTATCTACAGAAAAACTTCGCTTGCGCGATCTAGGATATACGATTGGCTTAGTGGTGCCATCTGTTGGTGGCGATGTAAAGTTGTGATGGATTATTTAACTTAGGCAAAGTAACAGTTAGCTAACAGTATACGTTCTTATCTCAATAGAGTTGTTTTTACCTTAAAATAATTAACAAATAAGTATAATAATTTTAATTGGCTATAATAGGTATTGTTTTGACAAAAACAGGAAAATCGATATTATTTTGTTAAATATTTCAAAATGTAAAAATTATTTGCCTAATTATTTACCAACCTAATTAATGTAAGTTATTTTTATCAATGAAGTATACAGCGTGTAATAAACACCCTGTTACATGTAGGTACACAACAGAACTTACCCAAAAATAATATTGAATAAAAAAAATAGATTTTGTATAAAAAATACTTAGGAAAGTGGCTTTATTTTGGAGTTTTATAAATCTACTAGCGACCCGCCCCGACTTCGCACGGCTATAATATGCATGTTTTATACATATAAACCTTCCTCTTGAATCACTCTATCTATTAAAAAAACCCCATCAAAATACGTTGCGAAGTTTTAAAGATCGCCGTTTGTCCACCGCAGCCGTCACCGTCACGTCAACGAGAACAAGATGACGGCGCCGAAGTACTGATACATAGACTACTATAGCCGCGTGTCCACCGCAAGTCCGTCACCCGAGAACCGTCATCCCAGCCGCCGAGATTCGAGTAGATCGGCGGCGTGACGTGTGCCGGCAATCAGTGTTGCTACTTTAGCCAATTTTCCACATTTACGAAATAGTTAGCTAAAGACAAAAAAGTTTAGTTGCTTTTATTAGCTACACTACTTAAGTAAGTTACCATCGTCTCAATCAATTTCAATTTGTGTTATTAAAGAAGAAGAATACATGATTAAATGCATTCAGAATGCAACTAATGTTCTGGTAAGATTTTGAATTATGAAGTGGTAACCCCAAATATGTCTATGTATGTACTAAGGTTGCGTTCCAAACCACTTCCGTTAGATATTCTCAATAAAGACAGAGTCTTGTCACTTGAATTTATTATTTGTTTGTGAACGCAGCCTAGTCTATTACAAGTACTAGTCTATACTGCGTTTACAAACAAATAATAAATTTACAATATAATAAATTCACAAAATTCAAAAGTATCGAACAAGACTACCTAGGCTGCCTAGTCTTGTTCGATACTTATGATTTCATTTTCCCCTGGGAATCTAAATGTCTGTGAAATCGACGTTTATTATTTAAATTGTTGTTATATATTGCCTTTTTATGTTTAGCCACTTTTGGCAACTTTTACCAGAGTATTTATTTTCGGAAGTAGCAACTTTTTACGGTATGTTTATCACTCTTTGGGCAAGGTGGCAACACTGCCGACTACTACCCACGACAAAGTTGTATATAGGACTGAGCCACCGATATATCGGCGCGGTGGACAAACGATCGCCGTCACGTCATCTGAAACTCGGGCCCAAATAATCTCGTTCTCGTTGACGTGACGGTGACGGCGGCGGTGGACAAACGGCCTTAGCAGTCAAAGGGAAATAGGGACAGAAAAAGCGACTCTGTTTTATACTATGATTGTAGTGATGAAGACTTTAATTGGTGTAAGGGTACAAAAGGTCCACTATTGAACTTGTTTTAACAAAAAAGCTGAATCACAAACCTGATAGTTTGGCTGTAATTGCGATGTTCTGGCTAAAATCTGATTTTAACTAAAATTTTACAAAGGCCAAATAACTTTTGAACCAGTGAATATTTAATTTAATTTAATTTATTAATCAGATAGTACAATCCATTTGTTAGTAAAGTCTTACAGCTATGTTAGTTATTATAAAATAATGTCCAAAAGTCAAATTAATCAATTAAATTCATATTTTCTACAAAATTTGTGATCTTTAGTACCCGTATTATCCAACATATGTATTCTATTCCAGTGTCTAATTATAGGACAGTCTAGCCTATTCAGTAATGTGTTCAGAAGACTGCTGGAGCTCCCCCGCACACGGCGCATCAGGGAGGCAACTCTTTTACGTATTACTGTATAAAAACAATCAACTTTTGCCTCCGCAAACATTCCTGATGCGCTGCATACTTTACCTGATGACCTGCAGAACCTTGGTAGCCCCAGCAGCATTCTGAAACTTTTATTGTACTGGATACGCAGCGCGTTGAAGGCCTTTTTAGTGTACTTAGTCCAAAGGCTGCTGGTATAAAACGTTTGACAGTAAGTTCGAAACAGTATCAACTTGACGTCTTTCGAACAGCCAGCAAACCTTCTAATAACCATATTAGACCTAACAGACAACGCTCTACGCTCCCGCTCAATGGTTACATATCAAAATAACTAAGTTCAATATAACTATGGTCGAAATAACTACGGTCATAATGCCTACTGTTCAAAATACCTAATGGTTGTTTCACATATTTTTGAAATAACTAATGAACGAAATACCTAATGGACGAAATACCTATGGTTAATTTACCTACGTTCATTATAACTATGTTCGAAATAACTACGGTCATAATACCTACTGTTTAAAATACCTAATGGTTGTTTGGCATATTTTCGAAATACCTAATGGACGAAACACCTACGGTTAATTTAACCACAATTAATTCAACTACGGGTTTTCACCTGCGGTTAAAAAAAATCAATTTTATAAAATACACCTACGGTTAATTTAACTACAATAAAATCAACTACGGTTTTTCACCTGCGGTTTAAAAAAATCAATTTTATAAAATCCCTAACCAAGTAAAATGGGTAGAATTCGCTTCTAGCACTCGCCGGCCGCTGCCGCGGCACCGCTCGCTTCGCTCGCTCGGCTCGTGCGTTGTGGTCGCAGTTCTAACATAAACCTAACCTATCCATGTCGGTTCTGGGTAGGGAGTTTTCCGGGTGGGTCTTTATATGCTGCCTTTATCACGCAACTAGAGACGAATTTTACCTATTTGACTTGATTAGGGAAGCATATAAAGACCCACCCGGAAAACTCCCTACCCAGAACCGACATGGATAGGTTAGGTTTATGTTAGAACTGCGACCACAACGCACGAGCCGAGCGAGCGAAGCGAGCGGTGCCGCGGTAGCGGCTGGCGAGTGCTAGAAGCGAATTCTACCCATTTTACTTGGTTAGGGATTTTATAAAATTGATTTTTTTAAACCGCAGGTGAAAAACCGTAGTTGAATTAATTGTAGTTAAATTAACCGTAGGTGTTTCGTCCATTAGGTATTTCGACCATTAGGTATTTGAAACTGTAGGTATTATGACCGTTAGTTATTTCGAACATAGTTATATTGAACTTAGTTATTATAATGTGTAGCCCAATCGACCGTTAGGTATTATGAACTTATGTGAATCGACCGTAGTTATTTCGAACATAGTTATATTGAACTTAGTTATTATGATACGTAACCCGCTCAATATCCTCATCGTCTGAGAGGTCCTCTGTGACCCAATGGCCCAAGTACTTAAACTTCGTAACTCTACTAAGAGGTATATCTCCTATTTTAACTGGAGGTACGTAATAAGGGCTCTTTTTTCCCGCCTTGAAAACAAGTATCTCACTCTTAGCAGTGTTGTACCTTAGACCATGTGCCAACGCATACCTCTCACATATCCCCACAAGAACGTTAAGAGCCCTAATTGACGGGCTCAGCAGAACCATGTCGTCAGCATAGCTAATATTGTTTACAAACTTGCCGTCAATCGAACACCCGAGACCGGCTCTGCTGAGCTCGTCAATCAGGCCGTTGATGTACAAATTGAAAAGACGAGGAGAGCTGAGTCCGCCCTGTCTGACTCCGCATTCCAACCTATACTGTGTCGAGTGCGAACCGGCCCATCTTACCGTATTAGTTTGGTTATGGTACCAATATTTCAGAAGGTTAATAACTTCACCAGGTGTGTTAGTATCTCTCCGGAGCTTATCCCACAACACATCGTACGACACTAAATCGAATGCCTTCGACAGGTCCAAAAAACAGGCATACACTGGCGTATTTTTTGTTGTGTAATACTGAACGGTATGCTTTAACCTCAGTATTGCAGTTTCAGTGGAAAGTCCCGGTCTGAAACCAAACTGACATTCATTTAACTCTACGTATTTACTAAGCAAATCGACGGTCAATCAAACCAAATCGGTCAAATATTGCAGAACATACATGGGGGTTAAATCGATAGGTACCGAGGTACCCCTACCTACCAACAACCGATGATCCACCCCCCTTGTTACACCGTGTATAATATAACTAGCTGCGCCCCATGGTTTCACCCGCGTAAGTCTCGATCCCGTGGGAATATTAAAAAGAAAAGTAGCCTATAGCCTTCCTCGATAAATGAACTATCCAACACAAACATAATTTATCAATTCGAACCAGTAGTTCCTGAGATTAGCGCGTTCAAACAAACAAACTCTTCAGCTTTATTAGGTATCGGAAAACCATGAGTATATCGAGTAGCCGAGTGTATCCGCTCGGTTGGAATAGATGGTGGGTCGTAGTCGACACCGACTGATGCAGTTAGTGAGACGCGTGTGTTGCTGATCACGTGCCAGCTCGTATCTACTCGTGTTTGTTCACTTTAAGCATTACATTTGTAAGTGATATGAGTCAGTCTGTGAGTAGCATGCAGCTGGCGTTAATGATGGCGGGCGTTACGCTCGCGCTGGCGACCGACGTGCCTGCATTGCCCGCGCTGCACTGTCCACCTGACACAACAGCGGACCAATGCTCGGAACACAGCAGTACTAATTTCAGTGTGAATGGTAAGCTGCGTTTGCTTGCAATCGCATTAGTTACTGACTATGTCTGATATTATTAGTCCATGATGTCCTAATGCTGGGCGTAGACCTTAACCTCTTCTCACCTTCAGTAATAATGTAAGTTCAGTAGTAACTAATTTTTAAGACTTCTGCAAGTGGTCAATCGTATAAATATTAGACTACGGAGGGCGGAGCCAAAAGGGAGGATTATGTTTTTGATCTGTATGTGTAACAATATTTTATTCATTTGTGAAATTATATTTAACTGTTTCAGATAATAACAATACACAAGACTTTTGCAATTTATATTTTGATTTTTAAATAATTTTAGGCTTTGCAGTCGAGTTTACCTACGAGGTCAACAAGACATTAAGGCTGAAGTGCAACAACGACCTGCTGGACGCGTCGCAGACATTACGGTGGTTACCACGGTTCACGCCGGCGCTGCACGTCGGGGAAGTCTCCATGATAGAGTGTCCACCCGCGCGTTATGTGACCGTGCTCGCTGCACTCAACATCACGCTGACATCGCCCTTCAACCTTGAACTGCATAATGTGACGCACAATGAACCGCTGCTGGCCGAGCACTTCGCCAACCTGCCCCCTCTCCGTCACCTCACGCTACAGAACGCGGGCGTGCTGCACGGCCTGCCCGCCTCACTGGAGCGCCTCACAATGAAGAAAACGTCGCTGGCGAACGACACAACACTAGAATTACTACCCCATACCCTCACCGAGCTACGACTGGAGACTGAGAAAATCATACTTGTGCCCGCCGCCGTGCTGGACCTGCCCGAGTTGCGTTCGCTGTATCTGGACTTCTTGGTAATGAGAGACAGGTTTTTGCTCATAAATATTAAATTTTATGGCCTATACTGCCACTTACGACGACTTCATAAATTTTTTTTTTTTTGATGTATGACACCAATGGGTACGACGACTTCTGTAGAAACGTGGCGCGGTGGGTGAACGAACACCCGCCTGCGACTTCTGTAACATGACGCGGTGGGTGAACGAACAATCGCCTGCGACTTCTGTAACGTGGCGTGGTGGGTGAACGAACACCCGCCTGCGACTTCTGTAACATGATGCGGTGGGTGAACGAACACCCGCCTGCGACGTCTGTAACATGACGCGGTGGGTGAACGAACACCCGCCTGCGACTTCTGTAACATGACGCGGTTGGTGAACGAACACCCGCCTGCGACTTCTGTAACATGACGCGGTGGGTGAACGAACACCCGCCTGCGACTTCTGTAACATGACGCGGTGGGTGAACGAACACCCGCCTGCGACTTCTGTAACATGACGCGGTGGGTGAACGAACACCCGCCTGCGACTTCTGTAACATGACGCGGTGGGTGAACGAACACCCGCCTGCGACTTCTGTAACATGACGCGGTGGGTGAACGAACACCCGCCTGCGACTTCTGTAACCTGAGCTTAGACAATATTCGACTTCAAACCACGGCGCCCTGCGCGCCCTGAGTTAAGTTTACAATAAGTAGAGATAAGAATAAGTACAAAGAAGAATATAAAGATAGATATACCTACTTAAGTACCTATTTGTTTTATCTCTCACTCTTCTTTCTTTTTTCAATTACGGGGTGACTGGTAGAAAATGTCTTGTGTAAATCCTACTATACTATTATAAATGTGAAAGTTTGTGTGTATGTATGTTTGTTACTCCTTCACGTTAAAACTACTGAACCGATTGCGAGATAGCTGGAGACTTTATCCCTATATTCCCACGGGATTGGGACCAACGCGGATGAAACCGCGGGTCGCAGCTAGTAAACAAATAAAAACCGCATCAGGAAGGCGTCTGATACTTTTGATAAGCCTACAGGCTACAACGTAACCTTCTGCTGTGCGAACTGTATTCCTTAGTCTTCTTTAATCTTATTCATTGATCTGGTTGTTTTTCATGTGTCCATAACCCAAGAACTACGGCGGCGTGGTGGAGCGCAGCAACAAGTCGCGACTACAGCAGCTATACGTGTACCACGCAGACGGCGCGCTGATGTCGAAATGGGCGCCGCCAGCTCTCGAGGAGGTCACCCTGGAGTATTGGCGGGCCGTGAAGCCGAACCCGATACCTGCCTGCGACAAGCTGGTGAAGCTTACGTTGTTGTATCCGGATGTGAGGGAGCTGCCTGACGGGTGGGTGGCTCGCTGCCCGCGACTCAAGGAGCTCATCATCGAGTGCGCGTTCTGCTTGTTGGGGCTGCCGGCGAGACTGCTCAATAAAGCGACGCAGCTCACCCATTTAAGGATTTTCTATACCTACATGTCTACGTTGCCAGCACAACTATTCGCGGACACCCCCCACTTGACTCACCTCAACCTAAGTTACAATCAATTCAAGCAACTACCCAGGTAGATACATACATACCACGGTAAGGAAGGAAGGAAGGTTTATGTATTATATAGCAAGCTAAACACATACACATACAGGTAGTTAAATATGAAGGTATATTTGAAACACCAATAACGGGTGACATGATAAAAATGGTTCCTACATAAACCACTGATGTGATGGTGAACTAAACCACACCCTTTCACCCTTTATTGCTAAATCAGAATATTAGCGAAAATTGTTAACTTTCTTAAACAAGACAAGAATGTGGAATAGTCTTACTGTATGCAGCGTTGAACCTTACCGACTCAGCAAAGAATGAGCGAATGAGCCCGCCCTCAACGCTCGCTTTTATAGGCGGTGGTGAGGAATTTATGTGGGCGAAAGTCAGAATGAACAACTGAATGGTAGTAAATATGCCCGAGTGGGGCATTATCAAATGAAAGGGTACGATAATTCGATTCCTGAAAACTTAACTCTCAAAGTGACATTATTCTCAGCAACTTCGTAAAGTTACAAGCAAATGAAACAGCGACTGATTGTGAATGTTATCTTAAACATAATAATAAATTAGTAGGACATACAGACAGCAAGTGCACTTTAAGCGCATTCATATAAGTATTAATGTTGTTGCAGTTCGATGCTGACGTTATCGCTGGTGTCGTTAGACTTAGGAGGGAACAGTTTAAATACGAGTGTGGTTGCGGAGCTAGCCAACTTCACCGAGCTGAGGAGTCTCTCGCTGGCAAGCAACCAGGAGCTCGGCAATCTCTGCGGTATCAACAATGTCCCAGGTAGCTTAGACCATGTTTTGGAGGATCATCTCTTATGGATCTATTACGACAGTTGTGCCTCGTAGCTTATACATTACAAAGCTGGGAGTTTGATGCTTTTTATCACAGTTGCTCATAAAGTGGATCTTATTAAACCGCTTTTAGGCTCATAATGCAACGTATTATACACGCGTGCGATAAAAAAAATCCAACTAGTGCTAAAATAATACGTTATCCCGATGAGTCAAATACGTATCCATTACGTATCTTACTGCTAATGACATATTAGGTAGATGAAACATTCATTCGTTTATTCTCTTAGGTTATACTGTTTTGATGTATAGAAAAAAGGTACTTTAAAGAGTTTTTAAGCCTTGCTGGCTTAAAACTCTTTGTTGGTACCTTTTTTCTTCTTTTCAAAAGGTTGTCTCTAGAGTCTGATAACGAACGATAATTTTACGTGATAACATCTTTGAAAACAATTAAAAAAAATAGAGTTTTGTTTTTTCTTTTGGTACTTACATTAATATATTTTTTCCTTACCATTATATTCTGTTTTTAACCACCGCCGACGCAAAATCAAATGAAAAAAACCCTAAAAAAATATTGAATGTCAGACGAGGCTGTATAGGTTAAAAGTCTTTTGCCTAGCCTTTCGGGAGTGTAATTAACAAAAAATAGTAAACATAACCTAAAATTCTTAAAAACTTTTTATTATTTTAACAAGTCTTTTTTCTTATTCGCAACTGTGATAAAAAACGTCGTACGATACACGTGTGGATTGATCATTCCATCTCGGCTTTTGCCAACCTCGCGTTCCGCTCGCGAGTCGTAAACCGCCTCTATGGAATGATCAACTTTCCACACTTGTATCGCAATGTACTATTTCTTTATGCATATGTACTTTTATTGGATAAAGTTAACACTAATACAGTAATAAGACGAAATAGTGTCAACTTTACCGTCCCGTCCCGTCCCGTACATATACCTACATAGATATTATGTAGGTATATGTACGGACCAAGCCGTTCACTAGTATCCAACAAACAACACCTACGTGCTGACACCGCAAAACAGTCGTCACATCGAGCGGCCAGCGGCCACGCGATGACCTTTGTACGGAATGAATTCCTTTACCTTATTACAATCATCTTCATATCAGCCCATACACGTTCACTGCTGGACATGGCCCCTACGACGCCACAAACAGCGGTCCTGAGCCGCCTCCATCCACCGACTACCCGCGACACCTACAATGTCGTCGGTCCACCGGGCAGCTGGTCTCCCAACACTCAGTTTCACGACCACTGTTGGACATAGGCCTCCCCCATACGACGCCACAAACAGCGGTCCTGAGCCGCCTCCATCCACCGACTACCCGCGACACCTACAATGTCGTCGGTCCTCTGGGCAGCTGGTCTCCCAACACTCAGTTTCACGACCACTGTTGGACATAGGCCTCCCCCATACGACGCCACAAACAGCGGTCCTGAGCCGCCTCCATCCACCGACTACCCGCGACACCCACAATGTCGTCGGTCCACCGGGCAGCTGGTCTCCCAACACTCCGTTTTGCGTAGCAATATTACAATTACCTTATTACAATATTTTAGTTTAAATATTTCACCAAAATTATAATCAGAATTAAATTATCCACGGAACACAGCACTTGTGTCTTTGGTTTAATTTCTCCGGCCAGTCTGACCAGGCCTGCCGCAGCATCATCCTATCGGAGTCGAACAACTGGCTCCTACAGTATACCTAGGTGATACAGAACATACAGTAACTGTACAGTTTTTATAGGACCTACAGTATCTGTATAGTAACCCTATCAACTAGGTACAAGGTGAATTACATTGTCGGCATTGACGGTTAGCATATACTACGTGAAACTCTTTTATAATTACCACAGAACATAATAAAATGAAATCTTCGTTGGCCTTGCTTTCAAAATTGGAGCTGCTGGACTTGTATAGGACCGGCATCTCGGTCATCTGCAGCGACTGGCGCGAGGACATGGTGAACCTCAAGTACCTCGACCTCGGTGACACGAAGCTTGGCAACCTGACGGTGAGTAACGAGGGGGGAGGAGTACGGAGTGCAATCACTCGAATGACGCGTCGTTTGCTTGTCCGTAGTACGAGGACCTGCATTACAAGCGCATTGTACCCGCCGTGGTGAAGCTCGCTGGCACGATATACTTCACTGCAGACGACTACGACAGAGCCGCTGCAGCCGCCGCTGTAGCACCGCCCAGTCGCTATGTTACCGTAATATCATTTCTGAAAACAATCGACTGCAGTCTTTACTGGATAACGGAGGCGCTTAACGGTGACTTGCTGCCTCTGGCCGACATACAGTTTTACGGTTATAATTATGATAATAAGAAACTGTCGCTAAGAACCGTTCGCTCTGTAGACCTGTTGTGTCCCAGCAAAGAGACGTGTGCCACGGTATCGTCCGTTTGCTACTGCGGCATGGCGGGCGGAGGACTGCTGCGTGTCATCTGCGTCGGCAACAAGCATATCCACGTGCCACAACTGCCATCACTCACAGCTGACTTCAATGCAATTGATCTGGTACTCTCCAACAACTCAATCACCGAGCTGGTCGTCGATGATCTCCCGCCCCATCTCCGGGTAAGTATCGTCTCCCCTCCCTGCACCTCCACCGCCACCCACTCCGCCCACTCACCCCCGAACTCTCGTTCCTGCTCCAGGTGATCGATCTGCGCAACAACTCGATCAGCTACATGACCGAGACGACGGCTCGCGCGCTCGTGTCCGGCACCAAGAGGCGCGTGCTGCTCGCGGGCAACCGGCTCGAATGTTCGTGTCGTGCGACGCCGGCGCTGCGCGTGCTGCGCGACCACGCCGCCGTGCTCGGCGGGTACGACACGCTGCGGTGCGAGGACGGAAGGACGTTCGAGGACGTTATAGACGGCTGCTGGACGTTAACCACCATATTTATAACAGCTTTACTCCCGACTGTCGCAGCGGTGACGCTCGCGCTGTGTTTGCGGTGGAAGTGGCGCTACGTACTCGGACACTCTCGGGCGCTGCTGTGGCGGCTTGGGTGGAGATTTCGTGACGCACCGCCCGCAGCGTGGTGGTCGGACGCGTTCGTGATGTTCGGTCGCGGCGACGAGCGTCCGGCGCTGGAGGTGACGGCGCGGCTGGAGCACGGACCGAGACCGCGTCGCGTGTGCCTCGCCGAGCGCGACTGGCTGCCGCCGGCGTTGCTGAGCGATTGCATCACGCTGTCGGCGCGTACGGCGCGGTACACGGTCGCGCTCATTTCGCGAGAGTGTGAGCCCTCGCTCGAGTTGGACGAGATACATGCGGTGGCGCGGCGCGGCGCGCTGGTGATGGTGTTGCCGCCTGCTGGCGAGCTGGAGGACGCGGCGCTGCGTCGGTACGCGACCGACTACCCGCACATGGTGCTGCGCCGCGACGCACCCGACTTCTGGCGCCGGCTGGAGCGCGTGGTGCCGCCGACGCCCGCATCTCCACCAACACCTCCATCCGAAGACATCCAGCTAGTCCCGTTGACCCCGCACCGATGACACTGCGCCGCTGTACATCTCCGCTATCACTAGACAACCTGCTACAGTCGCTAGTACAGTATCTAGTACTATGTATGTTGGAACACCACATAACATTACGTCGAGGTACAAGTTAACATTGTGTCAAGACTCAACCTTACGTTGTGAAACCGGTCAAGTTCGACTCAGGACTTACTCACCGAGGAGGGTTCTGGAAACACCTACTTACCTCCTATCAGTTGAAAATCTTACATTTTGCAGACAACAAAACTGTATTTCGACACAGCCTTATTCGACAAGATATTATTTCGTTAAGACATTCCAATACTGTTGCGGACGGCTACATTAGGCTAAGGTTTAGAATAATTTTAGTCTTAAGATCATTTGTGTTAATATAGTTGATAAGGTTAAAACTCTGTTAATTAAGGAACTTTAGAACGTAAGTTATGTTTGTAAAATAAAATACCACGAGTCGGTATTAGAACAAAGGAGCCAGATGCGCCCCGGCCGGCAGGATACACCGTTATCCGGCCGCCTATATAACGCGGGCCGGCCGGGACGCATCACGCATTCTCCTACGAACCTCCGATCGACCACTACGCATTCTCCTACGAACCTCCGATCGACCACTACGCATTCTCCTACGAACCTCCGATCGACCACTACGCATTCCACTACGAGCCTCCGACCAAGGAACAATAAACGAACACGAACTACAAACAACGAGCTTCTTTCATTTGACCGAACCAGCGAACATATACAGTCCACCGATCTTCGAACGAACCACGACCATTAAGTATTAGAACCACAATAAATACATTTTAATTTCGTCATAATAGTGTGAATTAGGTAGGTACCGTAACCACATGAGTATGTGCCGTAGCTCCGTTACAACCACTAACCTCCTATATGTAATTTATGTGATCAACTGTGTGTATTACAAACTCCTTGTTAACCCTTTAGAGTACCTACTTGTAGGCACCACGGGACATTACTCAAAAACAATTTAGGGAAATAAAATTGCATGATAAGATATTCATTATTTTATTATATGTTTCGTTGACAATAAATAAAGACAGAAAGAAAGGATACCTACTCTTAATTGACCGAAAATTACAAAATTTTGGCAATATACTATTATTGACGGCGACAGTGTTTCGGTGAAATGTTGCACTGAGTAAATAAATATAGGCAAATCAATCAATCAAATTATCAAATTATTTCTTAATATATATAAATCTCGTGTCACAATGTTTGTCCTCAATGGACTCCTAAACCACTTAACCGATTATAATAAAATTCGCACACCATGTGCAGTTCGATCCAACTTGAGAGATAGGATAGCTTACATCCCGATATTCCCACGGGATCGGGAGTTACGCGGGTGAAACCGAGGGACGCAGCTAGTCAAATTATATGAATAGTAGTTAATATAATTGAAAAGTTAGTGATTCGTAATAGTTAACATGTAATGTAACGAGTGGAAAGTTTATGTTCTAGTAAGTATATGACTGAATGTTGAAATGTACAGTAAGGGTCATAAGTAAATGATCAGTTTGCTACAATAATACTATCAACAAGTATTGGAGTTACGACCTTCTTCCAATAGCCGTTACACACAAACCTAAATACTTGAATTAAAAGTACTCAGTGTGATTATTATTTTCAACATGTTAGCTAAGTCTTTAGTTGGCCGAGTGGTATAAGCCGCCACCCGCTACACCAACCGACGTGGGTTCGATCCACAGGTTACGTTGTTATAATGTTCAAATAGTGCTGCCCGGGATTCTAAACGTAACGGTGGGCAGAGAGTTTTGACCGTGGACTGTACATATTCCAGAAAGGACAATTTTCTTAAAACGTACTATTCCCAATTTCGATATGGCATAGTGAACCCAGGTAAATAGTCGTGTTCTCATATTTTTTAAAATACCTCCAAACTTGGGTTAAATTTAGTCTGATTTGTCAAAAGTTTTTTTCCTTTTTTTTTAATTTTCATTTCATTATTATTGTATAAGTGCCGGAGGTACCTAGACAAATGTAGCTAAGAGAGGGTATAAACTATTTAGAGGTAATCTACTAATATATAAAATTCTCGTGTCACGGGGTTCGAACTTGAACTCCTCCGAAACGGCTTGACCGATTCTCATGAAATTTTGTGAGCATATTCAGTAGGTCTGAGAATCGGCCAACATCTATTTTTTTTTTTTTGTTTGTAAATGGCAAAACAACGTTTGCCGTAGCTGTCCCAGCTAGTTGTATTATATAAGAATAGTCTTCCATGTGTTTAAATCAAATAATAAATTAATTAAATACAATATTACTTATCTTAGTCTTGTCTTTCAATTCGAAGGTCGTAGGTTCGATTTCTGGACGGTTGGCCCCTTATCATCCCCACGGAAAGTAGTACTTTACCACCCGCGCAGGACGCGAACCGAAATTAAAATCGAGTAGGCTTAGATAGGTAATTCAAAATGGCCGCCGAACATTGAATTTCATACAAGTCTTTGGAATCGTTCAGCAGAGTGAATACATCATTGTCATGTAATAGATATAAGGATGTAGCTAATCTAAAACTCTTTGTTAGAAGGTACGTCTTCTAACTTAGGTTGGATTAGTATTATTACTCCAGGACCGAGGTATGAAGGAAGACAGGGTGTGGACTGTGAAGGAGACATTTGCCCAGCAGTGGGACAATATACTTAGTTTAAAAAAAGTCTTCGTAAGTATGACATAAAGCATGTTATTAATATTTTACTTATCAGTTAATTTAAACTGTTTGCCCCGTGGTGAGCTGGTGAGGCGCGGGCCTCGCCTCGCGTCGGCTCGGTGATAGCTCGACCTATTTTGATGAGATTTTTTTGTGTTTGATTTAATTGGACCGGGAATCAAGTACCTACGTCACTCTATCTCCGACCACATGAATATATTACGGCATCCCTTTAAGGACGACCTTCATCAAGCTGTTTTATGGATGAAAAGTATTTTATATCAAAATAAATAGATCAATAGATATATTGCAAATGGGTTGCTTCAGTCCAGAATGACTAAGTAATTTATTTTTATTGAAGTGAAAACTTCTTTAGCGGCGTTGAGCACTTTTTCTGTAATGGGTATAAAATCTTAAACTCGCGTCAGGACACGTGACTACTGTTTTTAATTTGGCTGTGAGTGTATTAAGACGTACATATGGTATTTTTTAACGGACGACTATTGACGGACGACAAATGTCGGACGACTATTGACGGACGACAAATGTCGGACGACTATTGACGGACGACAAATGTCGGACGACAATTTGTTGGACGACAAATGTCGGACGACTATTTGTTGGACGACAAATGTCGGACGACTATTTGTCGTCCGACTATTTTTTTTTTTTTCATCTAAAACTCTTTTTGCGTATGTTCTCGCGACATATGAGATTTTACACAGATATACAGTTTTCACTTCTGCCTGCACTCCCGGAGTGCGCTGTATTTTTTTTTTTGTTTTTAGACTTTTCGCTGGTTTGGTTACTTATACTTAGACAAATTCCATAACGATGAAATACACCTGAAGTGTAAGAATACATGCAAGTGAAACCAGTGGTAAAAATAAAACAAAATTATAATGTAAACATAGTAATCTTATATATAAAAATGAATCGCAAAATGTGTTGGTAAGCGCATAACTCAACAACGCCTGGACCAATTTGGCCAATTCTTTTTTTGTTGTGTTTGTTATTGTCAGGAGAAGGTTCTTATGAAAGAAAATATTAAGCAAATTGCGTAGAAAATTATTACGCGGGTGAAACCGCGGGGCGCAGCTAGTTTGATATAAAAATATTTGAGTCCTATCTAACAGACAGATTTCAGGTAGTGAAAATGGGCAGAACCGAAAGCAAACCCCAAATAATTACCTGTGGAATCCCACAAGGGTCCGTGTTGGGTCCATTATTGTTTCTGGTGTATATTAATAATGTTAGTAAAATGGAACTCAGTGGACATGTAACCTTATACGTCGCCTCTTTTACTTTGGCCGTAATCTACCTGGAGCTCTATTTTTGAATCGTTCGCCCCGCGTCGAGCGCTCGATTTCTACTGATATTCGTTCGACATTGGAAATTCGCTATTTTTGAATCGCTCGATCGTAACGAGTGGTCTCCACCACTCGTCGCCGACAGGCGAGTGGTAGAATAAACGTTAAACAATCATAGTCAAACATTCGAAAACTATCTTTGAAAAATGTGAGCCGTCACGGGACGCCTGGCAGATGTGAAACATCGACATTATTTTGGAACTAGTCACCATAACACAAGCCTAGTTGTGTCTAGTCACCATAACACAAGCCTAGTTGTGTCTGGTCACCATAACACAAGCCTATTTGTGTCCAGTTACCATAACACAAGCCTAATTGGGTCCAGTCACCATAACACAAGCCTAGTTGGGTCTAGTCACCATAACACAAGCCTAATTGGGTCTAGTCACCATAACACAAGCCTAGTTGCGTTAGTTGCGTGCTAGTTGCGTATAAATGATTTATTTATTTATTTATTTTATTTTATAACACAAGCCTAATTGCCTCTAGTCACCATAACACAAGCCTAGTTGCGTCTAGTCACCATAACACAAGCCTAGTTGTGTCTAGTCACCATAACACAAGTCTAGTTGTGTCTAGTCACCATAACATAAGCCTAATTGGGTCTAGTCACCATAACACAAGCCTAGTTGCGTCTAGTCACCATAACACAAGCCTAGTATCGTCTAGTCACCATAATAATAAATAAATAAATAAATAAAATGCATTTATTTCAGATAACTATGATCCATATTTTGAACTTAGAACTTAAAATTAAAAATAAAATTTAAAACCTATACATAAAATAAAAATATAAAGTAAAATAAAATTAGGGCGGTAAAAATTAAGTATACGACATTAGGGACGGGATTACAAATGACGTATGGCGCAAAAGTCATTAGAGCAATGGTCAATCAGGGAACTTTTCCTATTAATTGACCATTGCTCTAATGATTTTTTCATTATAATTTTATTTTATTTTTACCACTGGTTTCACTTGCCTGTATTCTTACACTTCAGGTGTATTTCATCGTTATGGAATTTGTCTAAGTATTAACCAAACCAGCGAAATGTCTAAAACAAAAAAAAATAAGAAAATAAATTACTTAGTCATTCTGGACTGAAGTTTTATAAGCAACCCATTTGCAATATATCTATTGACCTATTTATTTTCATAAAAATACTTTTCATCCATAAAACAGCTTGATGAAGGTCGTCCTTAAAGGGATCCTGTACTATATCCATGAACTCTAGTCGGAAATAGAGTGACGTAGGTACTTGATTCCGGGTCCAATTAAATCAAACACAAAAAATCTCATCAAAATAGGTCGAGCTATCACCGAGCCGACGCGAGGCGAGGCCCGCGCCTCAAGTTGTCTCACCAGCTCACCACGGGGCAAACAGTCTAAATTAACTGATAAATAAAATATTAATAACATGCTTTATGTCATACTTACGAAGACTTTTTTTTAACTAAGTATATTGTCCCACTGCTGGGCAAATGTCTCCTTCACAGTCCACACCCTGTCTTCCTTCATACCTCGGTCCTGGAGTAATAATACTAATCCAACCTATGTTAGAAGACGTGCCTTCTAACAAAGAGTTTTAGATTAGCTACATCCTTATATCTATTACATGACATGATGTATTCACTCTGCTGACCGATTCCAAAGACTTGTATGAAATTCAATGTTCGGCGGCCATTTTGGATTACCTATCCAAGCCTACTTCATTTTAGTTTCGGTTCGCGTCCCGCGCGGGTGGTAAAGTACTACTTTCCGTGGTGATGATAACGGGCCAACCGTCCAGAATTCGAACCCACGACCTTTGAATTGAAAGACAAAACAACGATATGTAATATTGTATTTAATTAATTTATTCTTTGGTTTAACACATTGAAGACTATTCTTATAATATTACAATTAAATAAGTAGTTTATATCCTCTCTTAGCCACATGGTATCTAAGTGCCCCCGGAACTTATACAAATCTAGCAGCGCTCCGCGGTTTCACCCGCAACTCCCAATACCGTGGGAATATCGAAATAGCATAGCATAGCAATAGCATTTCGCTGAGTTGGGGTCCGTTTTACAACAATTGTTAAATATTTATTAAGCTTTAAAGACTTTGTTATCTATTATTTTGTTGCAAATAAATAATATTCTATTCTATTCTATTCTATTCTAAATATAAAATATTTTTTGCCTTAAAACAGTATTTATTTAAAAAAAAGATTGCCAACGAAACATACAATAAAATAATGAATATCTTATCATGCAATTTTATTTCCCTAAATTATTTTTGGTTATGTCCCGTGGTGTCTACAAGTACCCTGAAGGGATAACAGGGTGTTTGATATACACACAGTTGTATCACATAAATATAGGAGGTTAGTGGTTGTAACGGAGTTACGGTACTTCAAACTATTATGACGAAATCAAAATGTATTGGAATAAAGAAATAATATCTTATCGAATATGGCTATGTCGAAATACAGTTTTGTAGTCTGTAAAATGTAAGATTTTTAACAAATAGATGTTCACGGAACTCTCCTCGGTGAATGTGTCCCGAGTCGCACTTGGCCGGTTTCACAACGTAAGGTTAACTTGTACCTCGACACAATGTTATGCTGCACTAGTTACTGTAGCAGGTTGTCTAGTGATAGCGGAGATGTACAGCGGCGCAGTGTCATCGGTGCGGGGTCAACGGTACTAGCTGGATGTCTTCGGATGGAGGTGTTGGTGGAGATGCGGGGCGTCAGCGGCACCACGCGCTCCAGCCGGCGCCAGAAGTCGGGTGCGTCGCGGCGCAGCACCATGTGCGGGTAGTCGGTCGCGTACCGACGCAGCGCCGCGTCCTTCAGCTCGCCAGCAGGCGGCAACACCAACACCAGCGCGCCGCGCCGCGCCACCGCATGTATCTCGTCCAACTCGAGCGAGCGCTCGCACTCTCGCGAGATGAGCGCGACCGTGCGCCGTGCCCACCGCGCCGACAGCGTGATGCAATCGCTCAGCAGCGCCGGCGGCAGCCAGTCGCGCTCGGCGAGGCACACGCGACGCGGTTTTGGTCCGTGCTCCAGCCGCGCCGTCACCTCCAGCGCCGGACGCTCGTCGCCGCGACCGAACATCACGAACGCGTCCGACCACCACGCCGCCCGCGCCGCGTCACGCTCTTCGCGAGTTCTCCACCCGAGCCGCCACAGCAGTGCCTGAGTGTGTCCGAGCACGTAGCGCCACTTCCACCGCAACCACAGCCCGAATCACCGCTGCGATACTGGGGATTGAATTTTGACGTGACAACGTTTTATAAATTGGTTTGCCGGGTGACACTTCAAGAAACTGCGTTACGCTCCGCTGACGTTATGCGCTCACAATGAGAGCGAGTGAGAGGCACGCGTCCCTTCCACTCGGGCATGGTTAGCCCGCCTAAGAGCGAGAGAGACAGACATAAAAAGTGAAAGGCACGCGTCCCTTCCACTCGAGCACAGTTGTTGTCACGTAAAACTTTCGCCCGTATACCGACTTTACAGGCAACCAGTTTTTTATTACACTGGCTATGATTGCCCTGGTATTTTGCCTAGGTAATCAATGTTTTCATGGTTTGATGTGCTTTTTTTACTCTCGTGCTGCGTTATAATTATGAATATTGTTTGTTTGAACAATCTGGTGCTATGTTCTATTTATAAAAATATTATAAATAGAACACTTATAAGATCACTCGATCGTCCGTTTGTTTGTCATTAGTTAAAGAGGTTTTCCATACTTAAAAAAAAAAAAAATTGAATGTCACTCGAGGACTCTCGCGGTAAAGCTATTGCATCGTGCGAGCTTCGTACAGTCGTACCATATACATACACGTTAAGCGAACGCTCGCCCGAGCTACATGGTAGGCGGAGTGGGGGGTGTTAGGTTTTATTTTCATTACGGAATTTCTTGATTCAGTCGCCGCGGTCAAAACCCGCGATAAAAGCTATGCCATAGCTTAAAAATAATAGTTAGTTTCAATTAACCTTAGATTATACTTAATACACGGTTCAATATTTCAACTTTTTTAAATAAGTTCAATAGTGGACCTTTTGTACCCCTACACCAATTAGAGTCAATCGAATAAAACCAATATGATTTTATTTTTTCAAAAACGAATGTTAACAATTATCTTTGTACTTATGATTCTAAAAAAATATTTCACTGATTATGTTTTTCTGCAAATTATCTACAAAATATCTAAAACTCTATCAATTCAATAAAAGCTATGCAATAGCTTAAAAAAACCGCATCGAAATCCGTTGCGTAGTTTTAAAGATCTAAGCATACATAGGGATAGACAGCGGAATGCGACTGTGTTTTATACTATGCAGTGATAATGTTGATAATTAAATTTCATTTTTTTAAGATCCTATATGAGTATGGTTTAAACAGTTACTATAATTCAGTAAATGAGCTCATTTTCAGTTTAAAAAAAAATTGATTCCCCTGTCACTATTTTTGATTACCGTGCCTACCAAAATTTTAAATATTCTATATCTTCGAAACAGATGGACCAAAACTGATGCCTATTCGATTAAACTGTTTAAAATTAAGTTAAATTTCATGTTTCATTATTATATTTATAATATTCCTTAAAATAAAAAGTGCCAAGGGAATCAACCGTAGAATGCCATTTTGTAGAATCACCCTTATACACACGGTTGTATCACATAAATATAGGAGGTTAGTGGTTGTAACGGTGTTACGGTACTTCAAACTATTATGACGAAATCAAAATGTATTGGAATAAAGAAATAATATCTTATCGAATATGGCTATGTCGAAATACAGTTTTGTAGTCTGTAAAATGTAAGATTTTTAACAAATAGGTGTTCACGGAACTCTCCTCGGTGAATGTGTCCCGAGTCGCACTTGACCGGTTTCACAACGTAAGGTTAACTTGTACCTCGACACAATGTTATGCTGCACTAGTTACTGTAGCAGGTTGTCTAGTGATAGCGGAGATGTACAGCGGCGCAGTGTCATCGGTGCGGGGTCAACGGTACTAGCTGGATGTCTTCGGATGGAGGTGTTGGTGGAGATGCGGGCGTCAGCGGCACCACGCGCTCCAGCCGGCGCCAGAAGTCGGGTGCGTCGCGGCGCAGCACCATGTGCGGGTAGTCGGTCGCGTACCGACGCAGCGCCGCGTCCTCCAGCTCGCCAACAGGGGGCAGCACCAGCACCAGCGCGCCGCGCCGCGCCACCGCGTGTATCTCGTACAACTCGAGCGAGCGCTCGCACTCTCGCGAGATGAGCGCGACCGTGCACCGCGCCGTACGCGCCGATAGCGTGATGCACTCGCTCAGCAACGCCGGCGGCAGCCAGTCGCGCTCGGCGAGACACACGCGACGCGGTCTCGGTCCGTGCTCCAGCCGCGCTGTCACCTCTAGCGCCGGACGCTCGTCGCCGCGACCGAACATCACGAACGCGTCTGACGACCACGCCGCCCGCGCCGCGTCACGAGATCTCCACCCGAACCGCCACAACAGCGCCCGAGTGTGCCCGAGGAAGTTTTTGTGCCACTTCCACCACAGACAGCCCGCGAGCACCGTCACACCGACGCTCGCGAGCACAGCGGGCAATGTGACTGACCACGTGGCTGATGAAATAGGTGATGCACTAGGCACGGTGGACAGGGGTTGTGACGTCGTCATACAAGCGTTGTTGATTGCGTTTTCAAGCGTCCCGTCGTCGTCCTCGCACCGCAACGCATCGTACCCGACGAGCACGGCGGCGTTGTCGCGCAGCACGCGCAGCGCTGGTGTCGCACGACACGAGCACTCGAGCCGGTTGCCCTCGAGCAGCACGCGCCTCTTGGTGCCGGACACGAGCGCGCGGGCCGTCGTCTCGGTCATGTAGCTGATCAAGTTGTTGCGCAGATCGATCACCTAGAGCAGGAACGAGGGTCGAGGGTGAGCGGGCGGAGCGGGTGGCGGTGGAGGTGCAGGGAGGGGAGACGATACTTACCCGGAGATGGGGCGGGAGATCATCGACGACCAGCTCGGTGATTGAGTTGTTGGAGAGTACCAGATCAATTGCATTGAAGTCAGCTGTGAGTGATGGCAGTTGTGGCACGTGGATCAGCTTGATGCCGACGCAGATGATGCGCAGCAGTCCACCGCCCGCCATACCGCAGTAGCAAATGGATAGTACCGTGGCACACGTCTCTTTGCTGGGACACAACAAGGCTCCAGCGCGAACGGTTCTTAGCGACAGTTTCTTGTTGCCATAATAGTCGTATAACTGTACGTCGTACAGCGGCAGCAAGTCACCGTTAAGGGCCTCCGTTATCCAGTAGCGACTGCAGTTGTATAATTTTTTCGTTAATAACTTTACGGTAACACTGCGACTGGGCAGTGCTACAGCGGCGGCCGTAGCTGCTCTGTCGTAGTCGTCTGCAGTGAAGTATATTGAGCCAGCGAGCTTCGCCACGGCGGGTACGCTGCGCTTGTATTGCAAGTCTTCGTACTGTGGACAAGTAAACGACGCATCACTCGAGTGATTGTACTCCTGCCTCCCCCCCCCTCGTTACTCACCGTCAGGTTGCGTATGTTCGTGTCACCGAGGTTGAGGTACCTGAGGTTCACCATGTCTTGGCGCCAGTCGCTGCAGATGACCGAGATGTTGGTACCGTGCAAGTCCAGTTGCTCCAGTTTTGACAGTGAGGCCAACGAAGATTTCATTTTATGTTCTGTTGTAGATATTGTGTATACAAGAGGATCACATAATATTATATAGTATTTGCAAGGTTTTTGTTTAGAAAAAATATTTATTTATTTATATTTATATATATATATATATTTATTTATTTATTTTAGGAAACTCAACAGCTAAAACATAATTATATAAACAGAACAACAACAGAAAGCCAATTACAATTACTTATATTAAAATTAATTTATTTTTTTATAGTTCACTAGCGACCTGTCCCGGCTTCGCACGGCTATATTATGCATGTATTATACATATAAACCTTCCTCTTGAATCACTCTATTTATTAAAAAAAACCGCATCAAAATCCGTTGTGTAGTTTTAAAGATTTAAGCATACAAAGGGAAATGGGACAGAGAAAGCGACTTTATTTTATACTATGTAGTGATGATGATGCCCGTTTGGGCGTAGTATATAGGTTTTTTTATTTGACAATAATAATTATACATCCTGTATCACGGGGCTATGGAGCCCCGGACCTTTGGAAGGCGTGCGTGGAGCCGAAGCCAACACGTAGAGACCCTTTACAATAACAAGTATAATAGCAAACAATGGGGTGGATACTAAACCGGCGATTATCCCTGTCTACACTATAAAGTGCAACCAAGGACAACCTCCGGTTTGGATGAAACTATTGATGATCTACAGGACAAAACTACTTGAGCTATTGTGATGGGATGGTAGTGGACTAGATACTGGGGAACTATGGATACTATGGCACCTGCCGTAACAATGTTCAATAAACACGTAAAAATGGCAGGCGGAGACTCGCCAACTCTCAGACTGGGCCACCACCATAATTATACATTATTATTATTTAATACAATCATTATTTATTTCATTATTTAATAATAAGTACATTATCACTAAATAGTATCAAAACAAAGTCGCTTTCTCTGTCCCTATGTCCCGATGTCCCTATATCCCTTTGTATGCTAAAATCTTCAAAACTACGCAATGGATTTTGATGCGGTTTTTAATAGATAGAGTGATTCAAGCGGAAGGTTTATATGTATAATACATGCATAATATAGCCGTGCGAAGCCGGGGCGGGTCGCTAGTTATCAATAAGGGAAAAATTCGAGTAGTGCATAGCCACACCTAGCAACGCGTGAAGTCCGTTCTGTTACACTTACTAAATTAACCTTCACTGAACAATACAAATGATAAATTGCAATAATTAATTAAATATTTAAAAAAGATTCATCAAAATCGGTTGATAAACAAAGAAGATATTATGCGCGATCATCCATAAAAAAAAACATAGGTACATACATCCGAATTTAGAACCTCCTCCTTTTTTTGAAGTCGGTTAAAAAGTAAAACCAGATAAGAACAGTACCTAGTTCCTATATTCAACTAGTGCACAGAGATATATTGTATAGAATACTTAACAGTGGCTTTACTCTGTACACCAGTTATACAACAATTTATATCGTCTTACAGCTACCCACTTGAAACAAACAACACAAGCCACCAAATAACTAACTTTACAGAATGCAAATGTACTGAAAACCGTGTTATGGGCGCCAGTGTTGCTATATTTGATGTATCCAACTCTGTTCGTACTGGGCATGGTTGGGTACACCAAGTTGGAAACAAGAAGGGACTTGGCGCTGGCAAGTTATATTTTGGAGGTGTTAAGAGGTAACATATGTAATCCAACCATACTGGAATCGGTCAAACTATATGTTCCGAATCAGTACCTAAAGCGGCGCCATACACGAAAACCGGCACTATTCGCGGTGCCCCGTGGTAGGACGAACCTAGTCAAAAAATCACCAATCACGCGGGTTTTACCCACACTAAATTTAGTTGCCGAGCAAATTGACGTATTTACATGCGGGAAGAGTGAATTCCAAAAAGTATCTTTATGGATTATTTGTTATAATTAATTTAAATTTATTTTAACTACGCTATTGCATTGGGGAATCCTGTAATGATAGATGTAGTTTTTCTGATAAATAAATAAATAAAATAAATAAATATTGCTATTGTTGCGATAACTATCATGATTTTTGTGAACCTAAAGCAGCAAAAATGGCTGGTAGGTAACTGTCAAAATTACAGATGTCAAATTGACAGCTGCCAAACTTAAAACGTCAGAAACTATTGATCCTAGATTGCTGGTGTCTTTACAGAAGTGATAGATCTCATCGAGATCTTCATTATGGATGACAGCTGTCAAACCTTTAACAGCTATATTTCAGAAACTATTGATCCTAAGTAGATTGGATAATCTCTTTATCAAAGTGATAGATAATCTCATCGAGATCTTCTTCTAGCTCTATAATTTTTTGGATTATATAAAAAAAGCGTCTTTTTCTGTATTCTGAGAAAAAAGCATATAAAAATCCTCTTTACAACAATGATAATTCCATTTTTTTTTTGTTCAGCGATTTTACATAATTTGTCATCAAACTCTGTGTTTTGGCTTCGACTCCCGTTTTAGCGTTTATTACTTGCCTGTTTTGGCTTAAGGCCACTAAATAAGGTAAAACAAAGGCACTCTGCAACCACTGGGTTTTGACCCAGAATATTGTTCCCTATTTACATCGAGTTAGGCCCGAGTTTGATGAATAGGGAACAAGGAAACTTACATACTATTAAATGCAAACTTACAACTAGAACTCACTGATTCATCATCTTCCCCCTTACCCCTTTTTCTTCTATTCACTCCTATTAGTCGTCATCTCATCGCTTATATTGATCTCTCTCGTGTCTTGTCTCACGCAGTCCATCCATCTTTTCTTCGGTCGTCCTCTTCCTCTCCATCCCTCTACATTCATACTCATCACTCTTCTACTCACATGCGTCTCCAATCTTAGTTAGTGTAGGTAGGTTACCTACCCGCCTGCCTACGATGATGGAGTGTAAGCAGCCGCCCAATTGCCGTATTCTTATGCAGCGCGTCTTGACTGCGTTTGCGTCATAACCATAGATTTCGTATTGCTAAGACGCACTCGTCACGCACACGTTACGCAAACCTAAACGTCGTAACGTGTGCGTGACGAGTGCGTCTTAGCAATACGAAATCTATGGTTATGACGCAAACGCAAACAAGACGCGCTGCATAAGAATACGGCAATTGGAGGCGGGTAACTAACCTACCTACCTACAGTGACAGGTTGGGTGGGTTAGGTACCTATAGGTAGGTATACCGAAGGGCGTAGGTAGCTCCATCTCAGTTAGGTTAATATGATTAAAAAAAAAAGATATCAATGAAATTCAAAAAAATCTTAAAATAATAGGGAGCTTATAGCTCTCCTTTCTGATTGCCAAATCCTGCGAAATTTTCAGGGATAATTTGGTAATATATTAGTCAATAGTTGACACCAGTTTCACCCTTCTACATTCAGGCCCAAGATCCTAAGAAACGATCCCCGTCTCCTTTAAATAATTCAAATATGTATAATCGAAAAATTTTTTTAAAAATTCGAAAAATTCAAATAAATTCGTAACAAATTAAATAAATTCTAATAATTTCAAATAGATAGATAGATAGATAGATAACTTTATTTGTACAACACAGAAAGAAACAGAACACGATAAACACAAAGTAAAGTAATAGCTAGAAAGTATAAGTTGCACAAATGGGCGGCCTTATCGCTGAAAGCGATTTCTTCCAGGCAACCTTTGGATGGAAAAGAACTGATTCAGCTTTAATGGTAGGTTGTGAATAACTTAACTTATAATAGGTGATGATATAAAATATTTACATAATTATGGTTTTTAAATATTAAATTACATATAATACATTCCAAATAACTATATGCATAGATACATACAAATAAGTACATAGATACATGTATACATACATAAATAATACAGGAATATATACGGAAATTAGACAGTACTGAGGTAGTGATCAGTTACCATAGCTTTGAAAATGGGAAGGGACTTAGCAGATCGGATGGGTTGTGGCAGGGAATTCCAGAGGATGACAGAGTGAAAAGAAAAGGATTTATTGTAGAAAGTAGAGTTGAGGAGAGGAGCTTGAAGGAGAAGGGAAGAAACTTGAAACGTTCTCTGAGGTAGTGAGGAGAGGAGGGAGCGAATAGGACTTTATAGAGGAAGCAAAGGATATGAACATTCCGGCGAAGGCGGATTGGCAACCACTTGAGCTTATGGCGAAATTCAGAGACATGGTCATATTTGCGAAGTCCAAATATGAACCGTATACAGACATTTTGAAGTCGCTCAAGTTTGTCGAGTTGCTCTTCGGTCAGATCAAGGTAGCAGATGTCGGCATAGTCGAGGATAGGGAGCATGAGAGACTGAGCAAGGCTAACTTTAGTGGCAGTCGGGAGAAAGTTCCGCAGTCTACGGAGCGAGCCCGCAGCAGCAAATATCCTCCGACTGGTTTCAGTTATTTGCGGCTGCCAGCCCAGTTCCGCATCCATGATGACACCAAGATTTTTTACAGTTTTGGAAAAAGGGATATGGTTTCCGTCAAACAACACAGGGTCAACCTCCTCCCAGCTAATTTTTGCCAATAACCTAGAACTTCCCAAAACGATGACTTGGGACTTGGACGGATTCACCGCAATCCCAAACGAATCGCTCCAGCTACAAATTTTAGCCAAGTCATTGTTTGTAGTTGCAATGCCTTCATTTAACTGTAGCCACGGAGTTTGTGAGTAGATTTGAAGATCGTCTGCATAGAGATGGTAAGAGGAAGTAAGATTGGAAGTGATAGAGCTAATGAATACTGAAAATAGAAGGGGAGAAAGAACGCCGCCCTGGGGTACACCCGCAGACACATCGCACCAGGATGAGTAGCTGTCTTCGACACGTATACGCTGCCGGCGCCCACACAGGTAACTACAAAACCATTCAATCACCGTTGGAGATATGTTAAGAGAGCACAAAATACCAAGCAAGAGGTCATAGTCGACATTACAAAACGCATTACTGAAGTAAAGCAATGTTAACACAGTCAACATGCGATCATCCATGCCTTTGCGTATGTCATCAGTGATTTTAACAAGGGCAGTAGTTGTGCTATGCCCCGGACGAAATCCGGATTGGAAGGGATTATGTAGCATATGACTATTAAGGAATTTGGAAATTTGTTGGTGGACGAGGCGTTCAAGGACTTTGGACAGAAATGGTAAGATTGAAATCGGTCGATATTCGGAAAAGGTTTTGGGATTTGATTTTTTCGGAAGAGGAATAATTTGAGCCTCTTTCCAGAGGGAGGGGAATACACTGTGGGAGATGGAGAAATTCATTATGTGCAGGATAATAGGAAGAATTTCGTCAATAATGGGCATAAGCATGTTGCGACTGATGTTGTCACTGCCAACGGCCTTGGAGGTTATGTGTTTCATACTCTGTTTAACACCACAAGCAGTAAATTGTTCAAAGGTGAAAGGTGGCAAGTCAGGAGTTGGAATGGAAGAGAGACGTTGTAATGTTTCAGCTTTCACAATATCATCAAGCCTAGCAGAGGAGGAAAAGTGTTGGTTCAGTTGATCCAAGTTTAAATCGGTGGGAATGGGTTGTTGAGTTTGTTTGCCAACTCCTAATGACTTCAGAAATTGCCATACTTTGGCTGGATCTCCAGCTTCGATGGAGCTATGAATATGTCGGCGTTGTGCATCCCTACACATTCTATTGCAGCGATTTCGAAGTTCAATGAATTTTTCCCTATTAGCATCAGTTGCATTATGGCGAAGTCTAGTTTTAGCTGCAGATTTCTTATTTATAAGTAGCTTTATATCGTCATTCAGCCAGGGTGCAGGATGATGTTTCAGTTTTATAGCTTTTAAAGGAGCGTGTTTATCAAAAAGTTTGGTTATAAAGTTATTAAACTGAAAATTTTTCTCATCAATGGAGTCGCGGTCAAAAACCCTCCCCCAGTCGACATCTTGTGTATCTTTGCGGAGGTCTTCCAGACTAATACCACTAAAGTTGCGCTGAAAAATATATTTTGGTTTATCTTTAGGCGGACGAACCTTGTAGGAAAGGTAAATGAGGTCATGGTAAGAGAAGCAGTCCGCCGAAAGTTGGCCGTGCTTTGCAGAGTGAGAAGAAGAAGAGACAAGAATAAGATCTAACAGAGAAGGAGCACAATTAGGAAAATGATGAGTAGCATTAAGCGGAAGTATGGTGAGGTTGTAGGCCGCCGTCACGGACCTAAGCTTGCATGCCCTATGCAGGTATTGAGGGTCTTGCTTTTGGAGGCAGGTGTTGAAATCGCCCATAATAATGGTGTGGTTGTAATGTGGTAAGAACTCCTCCAGCAAGTTCTCAAATGCAGCAAAGTAATTGAAATTACAGTCTGGATTGTAGAAGGCGCCTAACAGAAGTTTACTCTTGTTCATAAGCACTTCTATGAACAAGTGCTGACCAGCGTTTGACGGGCAAGGTTGTGGGGACATACTAACTACCTTATAGGGAATGTGGGCTCGCAAGTAATTAGCGACACCTCCACCAACAGTTTCGATGCGATCGTTACGTATCAGGTTGAAACCTGGCAAAGAATAGGATTTCGATGGAAAACATGGTCGTAGCCAGGTTTCGGAGACTACTATTGCGTGGAGGTGCTTATCGCTAAAAGATGCCAACATCTCTGGATAATGCTTCGGAATGCTCTGGGCATTAATATGTACAATGTTGAAATTTTTGGGAACATCGGAAAATACATCCTCGATGTTATCAGAAAGAGAAGGAAGACTACGATAACTGTCATCACCATCACTGTCACTACCCGATGAACAGGACAGAAAAGGAGCAACAAATTCATCATCGCTAATCGGTTCTGACATTAGAAAGTGTATAATAATATTATGATATAGCCTGTATAATATATAAATAAATAAATAATAATATAAATTTAATACAGTTTTTATAAATTAGATATGGTCAGTTCCGGTCCACCCGCCAGCTGTGTAAAAATCGCTGCACATAAAAAGAAAGAAAGATTGAGCACCAGAAAATAACAAAACACAAAAGTAGGTAAGTAAGCAGAATTTGAAAACAATGAAAATATAGGGCATAATAAGTCGGTAAATGAAGAGAAAATAAAATAAAAACGAAAAAATAAATAAACCATATGGCTGTATGGGCTGACTTCCCTTTGCCTTAAAAAATTAAAAATTGAACCCGTTTGTCACTGAAATAAATTCGGAATAAATCGAAAAAACTAAATTAAATCAGATAAAGTCAAATAAATGAAATAAATTTAAATAAAATCAGATAAATTCGAAAAAAACCAGATCAATTAGAATAAAATCAGATAAATTCAAATAAAATCAAATTTATTTCATTTATATTCACATAAATTCAAATAAAATCCCACCACTAACCACTTGTTGATTACATGTATCATGGCATTCAGTGATACCCACATAATATACTCCGAAGTGTTATTGTATCAGTATCGTCGTATGCGATGACGCAGATATTGAATAAATGGCCCATCCACCAACCACTTGTTATACAGGGTTATTGGAAATTATACTAGCAAGCCGTTGATGGCTACTTCTGTGCACCTTTACAAACAACTTTTGTTCTAAGACTTTTGGAAATTCGAAAAAAAAAATTAAAAGTTTGAGGTTATGTAAATTCGAAAAACAGCTGATTTTTTGAAACAAAGGTCATTCAGACTAAGAACAGTAGATAAAACTTAAAAAATAAGTAAAATTTTAAGGTTAATGACCTCTCCGTGTAAGGAACAACTGATTTTCAGATAAACCTAACCTCAAAATTTTCGAAAAAAATTTCGAATTTCCAAAAGTCGTAGAACAAAAGTTGTTTGTTAAGGTGCACAGAAGTAACCCTCAACGTCTTGCTGGTATAATTTCCAATAACCCTGTATAACAAGTGGTTGGTGGATGGGCCATTTATTCAATATCTGCGTCATCGCATACGACGATACTGATACAATAACACTTCGGAGTATATTATGTGGGTATCACTGAACACCCAGCTCTATAGCACAAGCTAACCGTCTCGTAACTAGAGAAGGCTGTCAATGGGATCATCCATTTATCAAGGGTCATGCTTCAAAACGTCGTCTAAGTTACCTGTAACATTACTGTCGTTGACCGCGTAGAGATCGCCGAGCCCCGGGTTCTCAGCAAGCGAGAGACTCCTCAGCTCAGTGAACGACGCTAACTCCGCAACCACACTCGCATTCAAACTGTTCCCTCCTAAGTCTAACGACACCAGCGGTAACGTCAGCATCGAACTGCAACAACACACTATAATTAATGTAACCACGAATGATTCGCCAAGACGTTCGTGTCGCCGCCTAAAGTTTCACCCAAATATAATATTAAAGAAGGTGTTTGATGCTTCGTTGGTCAAATAGACAGCCGCTTTCCTATTGACCATCCAACTAAACAAGGAAACTGTGTCGGCTTGAAGTAATATGTACTTACGTCTCACTCAAGGCTGGTTGTCGAATCTAGATGAGAAAATTATTTGAAACAACGAAGTGCAGTAGTGGCTCCATTTGCCTGACAACTTGCATTGGTCAATTGAAGTGCTAACTGGTTGAGACGGGAAATCAAAGACTAGACCAAGGTGTCCCAAACTGTGCGTAACGACGCCCTGGGGCATCGCGGCACTATCCCAAGGGCGTCATGAGACGATCTAATTTAGAAAGACCATTTAAAAAGATCCAGATGAGAGCGGCAATTTATATTAGAAAGTTGGACCTCGTTTGGAGAAGCTGTGCTCCGAAAAGCAAGCACATCCTACTCAAATGAAGGGAAAATAAAGTACGTACTTGCGGGTAAAATGGGCCACCTGCCTAATTAAAAATTAAATATTTTGTAAAAATAGGGATAACTAATTAAAATCAGGTCATTATAGAAATATTTCCCATAATGTCAATCTGAAAAAACAATTCATTAATTTGTTTATTTTCTTGATATTTTGTCACTGGTGTCAAGGTTTTTAAAACCTTTTAGTGATCCTTACTACCCGTAGGTACTTTTTTTTTAGAGTCAGTCATTTTTAAATGCTATTTGGAGTTATTTAGATAATTGTTGTTAGGTTAGAACTACAATTGAGCAGTGTTAAACAGAAAGCGACCATCGACGATTTTTGCGAAATTGACTTAAATTGCCTACGGGCCAAGGTGCATGTTCCTTCACATTCTCCGCTTACATGGGACCTTCTAGCTTGTTTCAATCCCGAGATATTAAACGGTCAAATAAGACCATTGAAGATTTGACTCATTTTTTTAGTGCAAAAGAAGACCGGCTAGGTTGGTCTTCGTTGGAAAATAGTTTAAATCAATTGATCGTTTTCCATACAAAATCTATTGTTTTAGTAGGAAATTATGTAATTTTTTTAACCAAACTTTATTTTGCAGAAGCCTACCAACATTATTATACAATTCAGTTTACCAAAAGATTTTGAACTGTGAGGTGTGTATAGTGTGTGAGTGTATCCTAGTCCGTCTGGGGTTGATCGTAGGCATGGCCTCCTTCTCCTGAAGGTTGGTCGTAAAAACCATGAGGACTGTAAGCAGGCGAAGGCTATGCCGCCTTCGCCTGCTTACAGTCCTCATGGTTTTTCCACATAGTACCATGCAGTGACCTGGTCAGAAAGCTCCTTGATCAAAGAGCTTGCTTTGCTGAAGGGTAGTGGCACGTCCGGTCTACTAACTTCTGACCCTCTACGCGCTAGCTCATCACTGCATCGTTACCTGTTAAGCAACTGTGTCTCTTGATCTGTTTATAACTGATTTGATTTTATGATTGACTGTTTATAACATTTGTAGTCAAGCTCTGAGTTTACAATGTGACTGTCCAGAGCTTGCAATACCGATTTCCGGTTGGAAAGGATGCGAATGGATAGGTCACTTCCTTTCCTGACGGCAGTGTTCGCTGGGGTAGTGAGTTCTCTGAAGAATACAGGTTGGACTGTGGGGTAAGACAGGGTGGTCTGAGCTCCCCGAGACTGTTCAACTTGTATATTAATCGGCTAATTGAGGAGTTGAGCGGGGCTAATGTTGGCTGCTCGGTTGATGGAGTTTTATAAACAACATTAGCTATGCAGACGACATGGTGTTGCTCAACCCCTCAATTGGTGGATTGAGAGAGCTCTAACGTGGGTGTAAGGCTTATGCGCTGAGTCATGGGCTAAGGTACAATACCAAGAAAAGTGAATATCTTGTTTTCAGAGCCAAAGGTAAAAATTGACTCACTTATTCTTAATGGTGTTGAACTAGACAGGGTGACTCGGTTTAAGTATCTTGGCCATTGGCTCACAGAGGACCTTAATGACCAGGAGGACAACATGGAACGGGAGCGGAGGGCTTTGTCGGTCCGGTGCAATATGCTTGCTCGTAGGTTTGCACGGTGTAGTAAACAAGTAAAGGTGACACTCTTTAGAGCATACTGCCAGTCCTTTTATACTTGCAGCCTATGGGTGAGTTATACGAAGTTGGCATACAGAGCTCTCCGAGTCCATTATAACAATGCATTCAGGGTGTTAGTGGGGGAGCCTAGATACTGCAGTCAGTCAGCCATGTTTGCAGAGGCGGGAGTCGATGGCTTTGACGCGATTATCAGAAAGCGCTGCGCTTCACTGCTTAGGCGAGTGAGGGGCTCCGACAATGTCATTCTGAGTAGGTACACTGTGTGACAGGTGGGACTCCACGATACTGGGGCACTGAGGAGAGTCAGAGTGTGGTGATGATTGGGAAACAAAAATGTAGTTTAAGTAGGTAGTCATGTAATTTCTATATAATTTAATTTTATGATTTAATGTATAAACTTTTGTAATCTATGGAATGTAATTTTTGAAATGAATGATTTATTTATTTAAATCCAGCGAAGGTGAAAATTTTATTTATCTGTTTTGGACCCATCTGTGAAGATCTTCAGCTCCTTGGGATTGAGACCTTGGCAGTTGTCGTCCTCGTGCGGCTGTATTTTGTATTTTTTACCAATAACATACCTTTTGGGTTTTTCGTTTTCGTTGAAGATAGGAAAATGCTCATAGGTACCCATGAGTATCTGGGAGTGAGGACCCCGGTCATTTCTCCATAGGTCTTATTCATATTCTTGACTTATATGGAGATGTAATGGTGGCAAATCAAGCCAGGGCGGCCGTTGGTGCCGCTCTAAGACAGCCTGTTATCGTGTTAAGCCATCCGTTCTTTAGTTAGTTGTTCCACTACCGTGGCCAGGCTGGGTGTTGGCCACCATACCAACGCACCGTAGCAGAGTCAAATGAATTTTTTGTTGAGCCACAGGATGATTTAGGGGGAAAGGCCCCATATCTTAGCTAGCATTCTTTGACAATGCCAGAGAGCTATACTGGCTTTTTTGATTCTGTTGCCTAAGTGGCAACTTCCATTGAGTTTGCAATATAGTATGATACCAATATAATTTACCTCCAGTGATAACTGGAGTTCAGTCTGGGAGAGCCTATATTCATCCGGCACCCGCTTGTTTGTAAACATAATTACTAGTTCTGTTTTCGTAGGATTGACTGAAAGGTCATACTCCTCGCACCATCGCTCGACCTATCTTATTCCAGGTCGGGAGAGATCGCAGACAGCGCTAGCTAATTTGCCTCAGACGAGTATGACCAGATAGTTAGCATACTTTAAAATAGCGATTATTGTTTAGTTTGGTGATTCGATCATTAAAATGACCAAGTTCCACAGCAGTGGCAATAGCACTCCCCCTTGGGGACAGCTTCTTATCACTGGGGCCGCCACTGACTCACCTGCAAAGCGCACTATTCACTTGTTTAACATGTTGTTGACCCAGCGAATGGTGGTAGGGTATACTATACACCGTTTCTCTGCAGCGCAGCTATTATACTACAGAAATGGGTCCTGTCGAAGTCCTTCACGTCAATGACCAGTCCCGATACAAATCCCCTTCTGGTCAATGGCCTCCTCAATACATTTAACCACAGTGCGCAGTGTGAAGTTCTGATTTTGATTTCCCAGCACTGTACGCGTGTTGGTTACAGTGCATGGGCAAATTGTAAAGCGGCCTATCTATCAGCTCCCTGTCACACCGCCTTTTCATTGTTTTTAACAAGAAGGAGGTGAGTCACTCTTACCAGGTTTTGGTATGAATACTACGTTTACCTCTCTTCATTTACATGGGATGTACCCATGGTGGAGGCATGCTCTCATTGCTTTAGAGAGTTGGTCTAATCCAGTTGGTCTAAATTACAGATTACATTATAAGTGATAATAATATTAGGGTTACATGATATTAAGATTACCTACAGTTAAGTAAGTTAAGTTATTAAAAGTGATTACCTACATTTGTTGTTTACAAATAGACTTATTGATAATACAAAGTGTTTATTGTTTAATTAATTTCAAATTCAATTACAAATTTTTAATTATTGATAATTATATTTTTAGTTCTATTTTTGTGTACTATGTTTTCTGAAATTATTGTTCCTGAAATTAGTAACTTGACGTTTTCACCTTGACCTTCTATTACAGTAAATGGTCATATATACATAATGGATCCATTTTTCTTTTTTAATAATCCTAAATCTCCTAATTTATACGTTATTGGGTAATATTGTTTTCTTTTAATTTTTGTTTTTATTAAGTTTTCTCTTGCATCCTCTTGGGATTTTTGCAATCTATACTTTAATTCTATGGCATATGAGTTTAAATTATAAAATGGATCCTCCTTCCTACCTACCTATAGCACAGCCCATAGTAAGAAAAGCCTTGGTCTGTCACCGCACGCAACTGCCTATTGTATCATCTCTCTCTGGTCGATCCTTCATGACTGAAGATCGCGACCACCACTCTTCTTCACCCAGCGGCTTGTAAAGTGTAAAGGTCCTCCACTTAATGCAGTCTGCGGCCATTCGAACCACTTCCTCAAACCTGGACGAGCTCTCCTGTTTCAGCTGATCTGACCATCTCATCGGGGATCTACCACGTGACCGTTTGCCCTCTACATTTGCACAGATGATCAGTTTCTCCAGGTTCTCGTCTTGACGTCTGATAATGTGGCCGAAATAGCTGAGGATACGTCGCTGGCATATCGTGGAAAGACGGTCTTTAATGCCGTGTTCTTTAAGTAGACACATTAGTGCGGAACGCGGTCCAAGGTATCCGGAGCATGCATCGCCATATTTCAAATGAGTCTATTTTCTTCCTTTCAGCTTCTCGGATTGTCCACGTTTCCGCACCATACATAAATATTGGGAGAACCAGCGCACGAACCAAACGGATTTTCGTATTTTTGGTGATTCGCCTGTCCTTCCAAATCCCTTGCAGCCGTGTCATTGCATCTTTTGCTATCCTAATTCTTCGTCTAATATTGGCACAACAATCACCATTATCTTTGACAGAGGCTCCCAGGTACACCATCTCTTTCACCGTGTGGTACTATACCTGGTACAGCAAGTGTGCCGGCGCGGTCAACGATCATGAGCTTGGTTTTACTTCTATTGACGGATAAACCGAGCAATTCACTCTCCGCCTCCAGAGCCTCCAACATCTCTTTCATCGTCAACATACTGTGTCATCAGCATATCTCAGGTTCGTAATTTTTCTCCCTCCAACAGTAAAACCACTGTTCCATTTCTCGGCACATTTACATTGTATTCTCCGTCTAATAATATGTTGAAAAGCATTGGTGAAAGTATACATCCCTGTCGGACTCCCTTCTTTCCTTGGAATGCATTCGAACACTCAGAGTCAATCCGCACATACGAGCAATTGCTACTATATAAATTTCTGACCAAGGATACGAGATGACTTGGCACGCCCATCTCAAGCAATATGTTCCACAGTTTCCCGGAGATCTATTTGGCTTCAAACATTTAATGGCATGCTCAACTTCCGAGCGTAATATGTCCGGTTCTGGTTCGGTAATTGTAATTTCCGTATTTTCTATACCATCATTGATGTTATACAGATTTGCGCATTTTTGTTTCCACCGCTCAAGAACTTTTGCCATTTCAGACAAAAGTTGTCCCTGCTCATCTTCAGTTCTCGGGGATTTTTTCCGTGTCAAATCACGGACTTTCCTTAAAAGGTCTCTCTAGTCTCGTATTTCTCTGCGTGCCTCTCCATTGTATCATCTATGATAGCGATTTTAGATTTTAATGTTATTTTGTTAATAGAGAAACGTTATTTCAAGTTGCTAGATTGACTATGGCAGCGACTTGTTTACCAAATCAATTCGAGTACCTACTTTTATTTTATGTTTTAATATTTTAAATGTTTAAAAATTCATAAGGTTCCTATCAAAATTATTAGGATAATTTATTATTAATTTTAAAAGTGTATTAATGTATGTGTGACCACTGCAGTGCTGTGCCACTGGTGGCATGCGTGTATGTACAGTCACATTACCAATTAGTTGAACCCCACGTAACCCAGAGCTCATTCGCATATCTGTAACAAATATATTATTAACATATTTTGTTATTTTTAGTATAGTTTATTGTATTGTATAGTATATTGTTAAAAAAACAGAATCAGGTATTATTACTTTACAACCTTACAGATTTGCGAGTGAGCTAGAGGTCACGTGGGGTTCAGCTAATTTGGTAATGTGACTGTAACCTACCTGGGTAGTTGTTTGAATCCATTGCCATAGAGGTTGAGGTGAGCCAAGTGGGGGGTGTATGTGAATAGTTGTGCCGGTAACGTAGACAGGCGGGTGTATTGAATCCAGAGACTTGTGAGTTGTATCGCATTCTCGAGCAGTCTCGCCGGCAGCTCCGACAGGCTGTCTGCGTTTGTGATGTGTAGCTCCTCGAGGCGCGTGCAGCGAGCCAGCCACCCAGCAGGCAGCTCGCGCACACTCGGACTATACAGCGTGAGTTTCACCAGGTTGATACAGGCAGGTTGCGGGTTCGGCCTCTCGGCCCGCCATTGATACAGGGTGACCTCCTCGAGAGCTGGAGGCGCCCAATCCGACATCAGCTCGGCATCTGCACCGTATACCTCTAGGTGCTGTAGTCGCGACGTGTTGCTGCGCTCTAGCACCCCGATGACGTAGGACTATGGACATACGAAAAACAAAACCTGATCAATCAATAGGATTGAAGAAGACTAATGTATACACCCGTATACATTAGGTACGCCTGGAAGCTACATCTTACGCTTTGTTTGACAGGTATTCAGACTATTTAGGACACCTACCTTGCATGTTTTTATTTATTAATTTACGCCTAATGCCCTTATTAAAAAAACAAAGGCGGACTGGACTTATTTCCATAAGACATTTTCTACCAGTCAACCCGCGATACTTCCGCGGCTTCAGAGAAAAAGGTAGGAAGTGATTGAGAAAAGAAAATAGAGTTAGAAATGAAATAAATATATTATGATAAACGGAAGGTTCCGTTACGAGTTTAAGAAGAATTTAGAAAGCTGTAACTGAACGGAGGGTTCCGTTACAGTATTAAAAGAAATTTACAAGAGGGTCAGTCAGTCCGTCAGTCAGAGTCAAGTCAGCCCTATCAGATAGATCTAACGGCTCAACACTGAGGGTCTTGAGCCGTTAGGCTATCTGATCTCTTTCCAAAGTAGTCCCTTGGAGCTTATGAACAGTTACATCCCAGCAACAGATTAATGGTAACATTTTTCAGCTCTATTTTGCCCTAACCACGAAGGGCATCAAATTATGTTGTCGATGGTTCGAGCCTGATGCCTACTCCAGGAACATTGTCTTATAAAGTTTTATCAATAAACTCTATATAAACAGCCTGTGGCAACTCTCCGGGCCCATTGCCCTTATAAGCCCTATTGCTCCATTGACAAGACCGTTTTTACGTTCAAATTTCTTCTCAACATAACTCTAGATCCGATTGTCAAATTCTTAACTATACCTCCAGTTTTGTTAGGGTCATCAGAAAAATATAAATCTTTCGGTTTTTGACGATATGTCTTCGATTCTACTGATATATCAACTACATGTAATCTATAGAGATTAGTAGTCTTTTCCAATACAGTTGTCATCTTTTGACTATTTTCATCAACCTGTTTAGTAGTTAGAAATACTCGAAAGACTTAATTTGTTAAAATTGAACGCATCCGATATATTTTATAGTCTGTTCCGTTTTCCAACAAAAATGTAATGTCAGAATAAGTTTTAATAAAATCGGCCTCACTAACAGTTTTTCTATCGTAATTATTTTCTCTTTCCACAAATAACTTTAACAGCAGAGCGTGGTTGATCCATAAAAAAATTAAGAAAATGACAACAGAAGGTGTATACAACTTTCCCAAGCTTTGCGACAACACGGCATTCGCAAATTGGAAATTCAGGGTTAAAACGCTTCTAGAAGAACGAGGCTTACTGGACATTCTAACAACTGCAGAAGACCAAATAGATAAAGAAAGAGCAATACGCGATGCCAAAGCAAAATCATTAATAGTACAGTGCGTTTCGGACCGCTACCTAAACATAATAAAGCAGTGTGATACTGCAGCGGCCATGTTAAAAGCTTTAGAAGCTGTCTTCGAACGAAAGAGTGTAGGTATTTAATAAACTTTATTTACGAAAGAAATTACTAGCGATGAAATGTACGAGCAGCCTACAAGATCACTTTTTACGTTTCGATAATTTAATTACGCAACTCGAAACGGCGGGTACGACCTTGGACGATAGTGACAAACTAACACACCTGTTCCTCACTCTGCCCGAGGATTACAACACTGTAATTACTACATTGGAAACAATGAGTATCGAAAAAGAGCTTACAGTTGGGTTCGTCAAGTCAAGATTATTAGATGCGGAACTGAAATTAAAAGAGAAGAAAAGCGACAGTGCAGAAAGCAGTTTTTTCGCGTGCTATAAGTGTGGAAAGGAGGGCCATATGGCATATCAATGTAACGAAAATAAAGAAGGTCAACAACAGACACAAGTGAGAGGAGGTCGCTCTAGATCTAGAAGTCGAGGAAGGTTTAGAGGAAGAGGAAGGTCGAGAGGTGGAAGAGGCCAAGGCCATGTAGCTCATACTACTGAAGATAATCACGACGACGACGCTTTCGTAGCTTGCACTGAACAAATACTCAATGTAGAATCATCGGAAGTTGTTTTTGTCGTTGACTCAGGAGCGACTCACAACTTCATTCAAGAAAAGTATGAGATACTTATGACAAACATAACCGTGTTACAAGAACCTGTACGAATAAAAATAGCTAATGGAGATACTTTATATGCTTACAAGAAGGGTTACCTAAAAACATACTATAAAGATGCCCTTATAACAGTTGAAGGCCTGATAGTAAGTAGAATTGCACAACATACATGATTAACCGCTGCCCATCAAGCGCTATAAACTTTGAGATACCAGCAATACTATTCGAGAGGGACCTACAATTGAATAAAATGAAGCCATTTGGGTGCAAAGGTTGGATGGTCATGTTACCAAGAGGAGACAAACTAGATCCAAGAGCAAAGGAGGTCAGAATGGTTGGATATGCGAGAATGGTTGGATAAGAGATTGTGTGCAATTCTACTTACTATCAGGCATAGTAAGTAGAATTGCACACAATCTCTTATCAGTGAACGAATTAATGGCCAAAGGGAAGAGTGTTATGTTTAAAGATGGTCAAATAATAATAAAATCTAAAGATCGGACATACTATGGAACGAAAAGAGGTAAACTTTACATTTTAAAACTGCAATTAAAAGAACATAAAGATGATTATGAAAGACAATACTACACCGAAGAGATTAGCGACAATGATCTATGGCACATAAGGCTTGGACATTTGAATCATAGAGGACTACAGATAATGAACCTGCCGTATAGTACAAAGGTATGTGCAGTATGTATGAAAAATAAGAGCACCAGATTACCATTCAAGACTATAACAAAACCGCAATCCAAACACATCGGAGACCTCATACATTCAGATGTAGCAGGACCTATGAGAACAGAAACAAAAGAAGGCTATAGATATTATCAAACAATATTAGACGATTACTCACACTTCACTCAAACTTACTTACTCGTGAACAAGTCTGAAGCTGCAGATAACCTAATAAAGTACATTAGAGAGATAGAAAGAGAGAAAGGAATCAATGTAAAGAGGATTAGATGCGACAATGGAGGAGAATATTCATTAAATAGTTTCAAAAAGTTTTGTGAAGAAAAAGGTATCAAACTTGAGTACACAATTCCCTATAGTCCACAAATGAATGGAAAAAGCGAGAGACTAAATAGAACAATATTTAACAAAGCAAGGACTATACTAGATGAGTCTAACTTACCAAGATACTTATGGGGGCATGCCGTCTTAACCGCTACATACATGATTAACCGCTGCTCATCAAGCGCTATAAACTTTGAGATACCAGCAATACTATTCGAGAGGGACCTACAATTGAATAAAATGAAGCCATTTGGGTGCAAAGGTTGGATGGTCATGTTACCAAGAGGAGACAAACTAGATCCAAGAGCAAAGGAGGTCAGAATGGTTGGATATGCGAGAAATGGATATAAGGTATGGGATCCTGTCACCGACACCATTACTGTAACAAGAGACATACGATTCAATGAGAAAGATTTTAAATACCAGACAGTACAGAAAAAAGAAGAAACTGGATATTACTATTATGAACACTTAAATGAGAAAAATTGTAATCAAAACGAAGAGCAAAAGAAAAAGGAAAGAGCAGATAGAGATAAGAAAGAAAGAGAAGATAGAGAAACGACAGAAAGAGAAGAAAGAGAAAATAAAGATACAGAAGAAGAGAGAGATATGATCAAAAGATACAACACTGAAAGTGAAAGAAATCCAGAAAATTACAGTAACAATAGAAGCAAACGAGTAATAATTACCCCAAAACATCTAAGTGAATATGAATTATACGAAGCCTATTGTTTACTAAGCAATGATGAAGATCCTCAAGACTATAAAGAAGCAATTAAAAATGGTTGGAAAGATGCTATTAAAACAGAGATAGATGCATTAACAAAAATGAATACATGGACAGAAGTTTATTTACCAGAAAATAGAAAGGCTATCGATACTAAGTGGGTGTTTAAAACAAAAGAAAATAACATGAAAAAGGCTCGACTAGTGGTAAAAGGGTTTCAATTACAAGAAGATACTCATTTTGGGAAAAACTATGCACCTGTTGCAAGAATATCTTCGGTTCGAACTCTTCTAGCCCATTCAGTACAGAAAGGATGGAATATTAGACAGCTCGATGTGCCCACAGCATTCTTGAACGGAATACTCAAGTCTGAAGTTTATATTAAGCCACCCGAAGGAATTAAAGTAACAGAGAACAAAGTTTTAAAACTAAACAGGGGGCTCTATGGCTTAAGAGAAAGTCCAAAATGTTGGAACCAAAGATTCAATAATTTTGCAGAAGAAAAAGGTTTTCGAAGATCTCAACATGATGTCTGTCTATACATTGGAGAAACTATAAACGTATGGATGTTGATTTATTTTAATTATTTTCATTATTTTAACCGGATTTGAAGAAGATGTAGAAAAGGTTGTGGAACACCTCAAAAGGGAGTTTCAAGTAAAAGACTTTGGTTTTCCTACATCTTTCCTCAGTATGGAAATAAGAAAAAACAGAGATGGCTTGATGATTACTCAGGTAAAGCAAATTGAAAAGATGCTCATAAAATTCAAGATGACAGAATGTAAAACTTCGGCCACTCCACTTACAAAAGGATATCAACTAGATGAAAATGAGGTAACTGTGACTGACATACCTTACCGCCAATTAATTGGGAGCCTGATGTTTGTTGCAACTGTATCCAGAGCAGACATATCATAATGCAACTTCCTACCTAAGCCAATACTTGGACAGACCTACTACGAGTCTTTGGATTCAAGCTAAACGTGTTTTAAGATACCTTAAGGGTACACAAAATACTGGCCTACATTACACTAAGTCTGAAACAACATCAATTGAGACATATTCTGATGCAGACTGGGCGGGCTCACACACCGACAGGAAGAGTGTATCTGGATCCGTGACATTATACAATGGATGTGCAGTCGCCTGGTTTTCAAGAAAACAAACCTGCGTTGCCTTGTCAACTGTGGAGGCAGAATACGTGGCAGCAGCTATCAGTGCGTGTGATTTACTATACATAAAAGGACTGTACTATGACTTAAATGGACTGAAAAGTGATGTGTTGTGTTTACTTTATATGGACAACTGTGGTGCGATACAAATGGCTAAATCATTAGAAAACAGCAAACGTGCCAAGCACATCGATATAAAACATCATTTTTTAAAGGACATTGTTTGTAGAAAACTGATTAATATTGAATATGTTGCTACTCATGACAATTATGCCGATATGCTTACCAAGAATTTATCAAATGAAAGATTATCTTATATGATGCATAAAATAAATATCATTTAAAATATACTTACTTAAATTTAGTAAAAGTAAAAGTAATAATAAGTAGAATAATCAATGTAATGTTAACCAATGTACCTACTATGTTTAATAAGTCTTGTACATAGCATTTCAATTTCGATATTTTAAATATATCGATTTCAATCTGTATAAGATTTTCAATCGAGGAGAGGTGTTAAAATTGAACGCATCCGATATATTTTATAGTCTGTTCCGTTTTCCAACAAAAATGTAATGTCAGAATAAGTTTTAATAAAATCGGCCTCACTAACAGTTTTTCTATCGTAATTATTTTCTCTTTCCACAAATAACTTTAACATAATTAAGGTCGTTTATGTCTACTCGTCGGCTATCTAATATATTATCCAGTTGTTGCATGGTCAGTTAAGATTATTTAATATATCCACGACGAATGTAGTGTCATGTCCTTGTCTCATATTTTGTGGTAATTCACAAAAATCAAATTGATGCCAGAGGTTGACTTCACCAACAAACATCGCAGGTTGTCGATAACAATAAGCCCCGCCAGTTGTGTTAGACACAGGTGGCAATTGCATTAGATCACCAAATAAAATAATATTACAACCACCAAAGTGAAATCGATTATGTTTCATTTCCCGAAGGCGTTTTGAAGTACATTCTCTCTAATACACATACCTATATAAATTATTATCACCGGTGGTATTCGTGCTAAACAAAATATATAAAACTAATAACTTAAAGACTTTGTGGTGAGTGTTAGTAAGGAAACCAGCGTGTCATCTCATCCAACAACGGTAAGTTCGTTCATTGCCTCCTTAATTCCCACCTTTCTCACCAGTCGTTCTCTTTGAAGGCGTTCACCAGTTAAAGATCGCAAGCATTCTGATCTACCCTTTTCAATTCGAAGTGCAAAGGTCAAATGAAGAGTCATCATCATCCGAGCGATGTTCCCGGTTGCATTCCTCTCGAGAGCCCGGGGTCCGCTTTCCTACTTTCCTACACTTCGCACGATCTTCGGCATCCTTGTTAGTAAGGCCATTTGCACGCTTAACACCCTTTACGACGACAAGCCAGCACTTATTGGGTCTACCCAGTCTGCCACGGCCCGGCGGAGGCGCCATGGCAAGACATTTGTTCCCCACGTAACTAGCCGGTTTTCGCAAGACGTGACCGTACCAGCGTAGGCGACATTGTTGCAATTTATCTGCAATGTCTGGGACATGAAGGCTGCCCCGGATGCGGGAGTTCCTGACGCGATCCTTTCGCGTCACTCCACACATCCAGCGCAACATCTTCATCTCCGTGACACGCAGCTCCTGCTTATGTCGCTCAAGCACCGGCCACGCCTCACTACCATACAAAAGGAAAGGTCTAATGATGGTTTTATAAACCTGTCCCTTTAGTGTAACCGGCATTTTGGGGTCGCAAATGACACCAGTCACCTCACGCCACTTGGCCCAAGCCGCTGAAATACGTGACATCAATCGATGTCGCCGGATGCGTGAAGCACAGACCCCAAGTATTTAAACTGGTCTGTCCGCTCGACCATATGACCGTCTACGCAGACAGGTGTGGGATCTGTGGTATTGCAAACAAGTTACTCTATCTTCGCCACATTCAGTTGCAAACCGCCGTTCTCAAGCGACTCCTTCCACGTGTGTACACGTTGAACCAGCCGCCCCTTATCCGAGTCCGCCAGCGCAATATCATCAGCGTATGTGTCCCTGATGGCTACAGACAGTGCATCCAATATTACGCTGAACAGGAACTCCAACGGTAACAGGGAAGGGCTTAGTGTCACCAACAGCAGTTGGACCACGGAATCAGAATTTCGGTACATCTCTCTGATGATTTCAACATAAGCTTCCGGCACCCATTTGGACCGCACCCACCAGATCATCATGCGAGGAACACAGTCGAAGGCCTTCTGCAAATCTAGGAATAGAAAATGCAGAGGCGTATTCTTCGTCCTGTATTTCTCCATAACGATCCTTAGGGCGAAAACAGGGTCCATGGTGCCATGCCCGGGGCGGAAACCATATTGACACCCAGAGACAGTGCACTACTGTCGGATCCGAGAGTTGACTATCCGCTCGTAGAGCTTCATGGTGTGGGACATGACCTTTATACCTCGATAACTGCCACACTCCTGCACCGATCCCTTGCCCTTGAAAACTGGGGTAATAACACTCAATCTCCATTGGGCAGGGATCTCGCCGGTCTCGAGTATGCGGTTAAAGAGATTGGTCAAGATGCCCACACCACGAGGACCCATCACCTTCCACACTTCGATAGGGACTCCATCGGCTCCGACAGCTTTCCGATTCTTCATGCGGCAAAGAGCCTTGCGGACTTCATCAGGCGTAATCGGTGGCATAAGTCCTTGATTCGGAGGGAGTTCCTGTGGCTGCACCTCTTTGTACTGCTTATTCAGCAGCTCGTGGATATAACAGCGCCATCTCTCCTTCACCGCGAGGTCCTCGCAAAGCAGGTTACCATCGGGGTCTTTTACACAGTGGCACTTGGGTATATCCTGCGCCGCTTTTACCCTCGAACGTGCCAACTTATAAATAAGCTTCTGCCCCTCAGACGTTTCCAACTTATCGTACAGTGACTGTAAATGGTTCTGTCTGGCTCTGGCTACTGCTCTTTTTGTGGCACGTTTGGCGGCTTTATACGAGTCGCGATCTTCAGGAGAGCTGGACGCTTGCCACTTTTTAAAGAGGGCTTTCTTCGCCTTAGTCTCCCTCTGGACTGTGTCGTCCCACCACCAAGTCTCCCTGTCACATTTGCGTCCACCTTTAGACATGCCAAGCACTGCCTTCGTCGCACCAGTGATCGATGCCTGAATCTTATTATCCCAGTGGTCCTGGACTAGTTCGCCTTCGGCACCAGCGCACTTGTCACCGATAGCCGAGACAAGCTTCTGGGATTTGGTTTCATCCAGCATCCACCATCTGATTTGGCGACGACATTGCTCAGGGTGTTTGTCTTTGGGTTTCACTCAGAGTTTCACGAAGTCGGTCGCTAAAGCGTTTTACCTCCAAGATACAATCATGAAACCCCTCAGCGAGCACCACAGCAACCCCGTTCTCTCCACCAAGTAATTGCCTTTTACACATATTAGCTTCTTTGGCAGTTTTGAACCCTTCTAATAATTCTTCTTCTGCTCTAAAAGGAACATGTTGTTACCAACAAAGAAAAATAATAAGCCTCTGGATCTGAAGCAGCCGTATAGTACCTGGTACGTAAAATCGTGGACGAGTTCTGGCTTTCTGCATTATCTAGTAATCATCAACAGCGTAAGCATCAGCATCTTGATCATATTCAGACATATCAATACGTGTTATTGAAAAATAAATAAATTAGGTACAAAAAATAGGTAAGTAGGTAGGTAGGTTAGTTGCCTACCGCATAATGTTCCTGGGAAGGTTGAGTTTACGTTAATCTTCTTGTCATGTCGCGAAAAGTGAAGGTAGAAGAGGTGGGCTCTCTAGAGGAAGAAAGACAAAGAGATAGTGGTGATGAAGGGGTTAGTGATGGCACACTACCCCCTCCATACTCTTCAACATGAAAAGAAGATTTACGCAAACTAATACCTATTAGCGAGAGTGGTTATTAGTTAGCCAACTTTAAATAGTTATAGATCCTAAATGGTCATTTTAAATGGAAAATTTGAAATACCTATTCAACAATACGCCACTTGATATAGATGGTCAATTTTTTTTTTATTTCACAATATGGCGTCTTGTACTCGCCATTTATTATTATTATTATTGAAATGTCTTTAGTGACACTTGCAAGATTGAGACAAATCGAATTACGTAAGAATCATCAATATCGGCCCACGCGTTTAGGCTCTAGAGAGCCATATAGGTTCAAACTAACATACATACATAGACTAATGAACACATTACCACTCCTTTGCGTTGCGCAGTCGGGTAATAAAAATAATAACTTTAGGTGTAAAATCCTGTGATATGTACCTATACGAATGAAGATGATGGGATTAAGGGGTGGCATTAAAAGATGCCACAGTAGTTGGGATTTATCCTACTAATATTATAAATGTGAATGTTTGTATGTCTGGATGTTTGTTATTCTTAAACGCAAAAACTACTGAATGGATTTTAATGAAACTTTACAATAATATTATTTACTTATCTTATACATCAGAATAGAACATAGGCTATAATTTATAAAGATATTGTGTGAATTGTCCAAAATATAAAGAAATTTGTCGAAAAATGTACCTACACTTTGTCAAATGTCACAAAAATTAGTGATTAAAATTATGATAAAGAAAATTGTAGTAAGTTATTATCGCAAAAGCTACTTAATTTTCGTCATATATTTTCACGGGATCGGGACTTACGCGGGTGAAACCGTGGGGCGCAGCTAGTTTTTAATATTATTTATGTGCAAAAACCTGTCTCTCATTACCCAGAACTCCACATACAGCGAACGCAACTCGGGCAGGTTCAGCACGGCGGCGAGCACGCGTGTGATGTGCAATCTCTCTAGTCGTAGCTCGGTAAGGGTATGGGGTAGTGCTTCCAGTGTGGCCTCGTCCACCAGTGACGTGCTGCGCTTCATTTCGAGATCGCCCATGTCGTGTAGCGTCAGGTGACGGAGAGGAGGCAGGTCAGCGAAGTGTGCGGCCGACAGCGGTTGAAACTCCCGCAAGGTATACGCTTCAAGGTTGAGGTCGAAAGGTGATGTCGGCGTGACGTTGAGTGCAGCGAGCACGGCTTCATAACGCGCGGGTAGACAGTTCGTCATGGTGACTTTTCCGACGTGTTGCACCGGCATGAACCGCGGTAACCATAGTAACGTCTGCGTCGCGTCCAGCTGCAGGTCGTAGTTTGTGATGTGGTTTGTGCACACCAGCGTTATTGACTTGTTGAAGTCGTAGGTAAACTCGACTGCAAAGCCTAAAATTATTTAAAAATCAAAATAAATTGCAAAAGTCTTGTGTAATGTTATTACCTATCTGAAACAGTTAAATATAATTTTAAAATGAATAAAATATTCTTACACATATAGATCCAAAACATAACCCTCCCTTTTGGCTCCGCCCTCCGTAGTCTAAGATTTATACGATTGACCACTGATTTGATTGACGCAGAAGTCTTAAAAATTAGTTACTGAACACACAATTACTGTAACAGTAAGAAGAGGTAAGGGAAGGTCTTCACCCAGCAGTAGGACATCATGGACTGATAAGACAACTATACCCCATAGCTACATATTAGACATAGTTAGTAACTAATAAGATTGCAAGCAAACCCAGTTTACCATTCACACTGAATCTAGTGTTGCTGTGTTCCTCGCATTGGTCCGCTGTTGTGTCAGGTGGACAGTGCAGCGCGGGCAATGCAGGCACGTTTGTCGCCAGCGCGAGCGTAACGCCCGCCATCACCAGCGCCAACGGCATCACTAGTGGCATCCTGCTCGCAGACAGACTATATCACTTACAAATAGATACGTGGAAGTAATGCTTAAAGTTCACAAACACGAGTAGATACGAGCTGGCACGTGATCGGCAACACACGCGTCTCACTAACTGCATCAGTCGGTGTCGACTGCGACCCACCATCTATTCCAACCGAGCGGATACACCCGGCTACTCGATATTCACATGGTTTTCCGATACCTACATCTGAAAATATACAGGATGATTCTTTTATATGGACCTTCAAGGCTATAACATAAGAGATACCAAAAAGGCTAAAATAATTTTTTGTCCAATTTTGCCAAAAACTAAAAGTGCATCATTAGATTTTTTTTTTAACTCCCCTAGCAAGGGAATCGAACCTGATAATTCAAAAATAAAACCTATATTTTTATACTAATCCATAGTGTTGCTAATAGAGATAATTTCCTGAAACAACATATTAAGGTGAAGGGTACCTGCGCTCTCTCCATACAAACGTAGTCGACTGTTTCCTCCCTGGATAATGACACTAGCACTAATATTGTTGTGCCATAAAACCTATAACTGCAATGACTATGCCCCTATGTTTTCATTTTCTAATTATCATAGAAATTAAAATGAAAAAAATTAAAAATTAAAAAAACCAAAAAAATAGGGGCATGGTCATGGCAGTTATAAGTTTTATGCACCAAAAATATTTGCTCTAGTGTCATTATCCAGGGAGAAAACAGTCGACTACGTTTGTAATGTTTGTATGGAGAAAGCCCCCGGTACCCTTTCCTCTTAAAGAAAATGGATCATTTTGTATTTTCTGCAACTTTTATATTTCTGTCACTGGCAAAACAATAAGGGTATGAGGCATAGAGGGGAAGTAATACTTTTCTAAATATTATGAATTCGCTACTTTATAGATAATTTTGTAAATCAGTTCATACATTTAGTGCATCAGTTTGTTACGTCATTGGCCAATACCTTCTCACTGCATTTTTGGGAGAATAGTAGAATTAAAATTACAAAAGACTACATGAGCTATTTCCGGTGATTTGCCATTATACTTACCTACTTATATTTGTTTTCTTTATTAGAAACACTATAGATTGGTAACATTCGAGGACTGCACGCTAATCTCAACCCGGTCCATCATCATCTTGAGACCGCTAAACCTCACCTATTGTTTCTCACTGAGACGCAAATCCGATGTCCGGCTGACGCATCATACCTTAACTACCCCGGTTACAGCCTTGAGCACAGGTTCAGGGCTCGTGTCGGTGTGTGTATGTACGCTCGCGATGACATCTGTTATCGACGTCTCCGTGATCTCGAAGACTCCAGCTTCTCCGTTCTTTGGGTGCTTGTGGATACAGGACTGGAGAAGATTCTGTATGCTGGTGTATACCGGTCGCATACCGGTGACGCGGAAACTACTAGGCTCATGAGCCACCTCAGTAAGACGGCAGATGTGGCGCAACAGAGATATCCCTCCGCCCAACTTGTGTTTCTTGGGGACTTCAATGGCCATCATGGTGATTGGCTCTTCCCTTATAAGGACACTGATCACGCTGGAAGAGAGACCTATAACTTGGCTTTGTCTCTGAGTCTCTCTCAGCTAGTCCAGACATCCACTAGGGTCCCGGATATTGTTGACCACACTGATTATTGCTTGGACCTCCTGATGACATCTGATCCAGATCGATACTCGGTGTCGGTTTCGTCACCTCTAGGTGGCTCCGACCACTGTGTGGTAAAATCAGTGTCGGTATACTCGCCGCTTGACCCCAGCCCCCAAGGCACGCGGCGTCTATGGCGATACTTGTCAGCGGACTGGGATGAGATGAGGTCCTTCTTTGCATCCTATCCCTGGTGGCGTACTTGCTTCTCATCAGCGGATCCTTCGTTTTGTGCGGATGCTGTGGCAGAGGTGATACGCCAGGGTATGGAGTATTTTATTCCGTTCTCTGACGTACCTCTGTCTGGCAAAGCTCGGCCTTGGTTTGGACCCGAATGTGGACGTGCTGATGCGCTGAAGCAGGAGGCATTCCGGGCTTGGGTCGATGCTCGTCACCGTAAAGCAAGCGATATTCGCGAAAAAAAGAGAGCTTATAACATCGCCGCCAAATCTTGCAGGAAGGTGTTAAGAAGAGCTCGATTCGACCACATTGGCAGAATTGGAAACAGATTAGCTTCATATCCTGCGGGTAGTAAAGCTTTTTGGTCCCTAGCTAAAGCAGTCGAGGCAAACTTCTGTCGTCCCTCACTTCCCCCTATGCTAAAACCTGATGGTTCACTGGCTCACACCGCTAAGGACAAAGCAAATGTTTTTGCATCCCTTTTTGCGGAATCCTCGCGTCTAGATGCTGGAAACAAAATACCTCCCAAGCTGCCTGACTGTGGTTTCATTTTGTCGGATAGTCCTATTCGGCAGACAGAGGTACGCAAAGTACTTTCCAATCTAGACGTAAACAAAGCCAGTGGTCCAGATGGCATACCAGCTTTGGTCCTTAAATCCTGCGCGCCTGAGTTAACGCCTGTCTTGACTCGTCTTTTTCGCCTATCCCTACTGGTGGGGAAAGTGCCGAGGGCTTGGAAGTCTGCAAATGTTCAACCGGTGCCTAAAAGAGGTAGTCGTGCTGATCCGGCAAACTATAGGCCCATCTCTGTCACATCTTTAGTTTGTAAGTCACTTGAACGAGTGCTGAACAACAGACTCCTGACGTACCTTGAAGCAAATGACCTGTTGAGCGACTGTCAATACGGCTTCCGCCGAAACCGTTCAACGGGGGACCTTCTTGCGTACGCCACACACCTTTGGAGTGAGGCGATGGAGAACCACGGTGAAGCTCTTGCGGTATCTCTGGATATCTCCAAAGCATTTGACCGAGTCTGGCACGACTGTCTGATTGGCAAGCTTCCTTCCTATGGACTCTCCTCTAACCTTTGTGCTTGGATAGCCGACTTCTTGAGGGAACGGTCGCTTCGTGTGGTTGTCGACGGCCACTCTTCCGACCTAATGGACATTAATGCCGGGGTACCTCAAGGGTCTGTTCTCTCTGCAACACCCTTCTTGCTGCACATTAATGACCTGCTCAAACCTGGTATCGTTGGGTATGCAGACGACAGCACTGTTGTGGAGAGATATCTGTCTAATGCGCGTGCTAGTAGAGCACAAATCCAAGCCAGTAGGGAGGCCCTAATCGAGCGCATGAACTAGACTCTGCAGGCTGTAGCCGATTGGGGTGATGCCAACTTAGTCAAGTTTAATGCCTCTAAGACACAGGCCTGTCTCTTTTCAGCGAAGCGGAGCCACTTTCACCTGACTCCAACTTTCCAGGGTGGGTCACTGCCGTTGACTGATAGGTTGGATCTTCTTGGTCTCTTGCATCAGACCTGAATTTCGGGCCTTTTGTGGAGTCGAGAGCTCAATCGGCATCTAAGAAGCTTGGTGTTCTTGCCAAGGTAAAGCAGTACTTCACACAGGGGCAGCTTCTTAATCTGTACCAGGCACAGGTCCGATCGTGTATGGAGTACTGTGGTCACCTGTGGGACGGAACCGCCAAATACCAGCTTGAGGCTCTTGATTCCATTGACAGGCGTGCCAAGAGGCTGATAGGCGATGACGCGCTCGTCGAGTCACGCCTTCTAAGTCTAGGACAACGTCGTAAGATCGCAAGCTTGTCGGTCTTCTATCGGATTCACGAGAAATCAAGAAATCAAGAAATCAAGACATTTATTGCAAAGTTATGTACACAAGGATCTTAAAATAGGCTTAAATTAAGTAACAATAACTTACCCATTACAGGCATGCAATATATTAAACTTATATTCTAAATGAATAATTTTATAATATTAAACGTAGGTAGGCAATTTAAAAATATACCTACCTCACTTCGGTGAGTGCTCTCAGGAACTCCATGAGCTCGTTCCATCCTGCCCTTTCTTCCATAACACAACGAGGTGTACGAAGGCTCGCCATCCACACATGGTGAAAGTTCCTATATCGCGCACAAAGCGTCATGCATCCACCTTTCTCGTACGCACTGCTAAGAAATGGAACTCTCTACCCGCGTCGCTGTTCCCACAAAACTACAACCTTGGAGTCTTCAAGTCTAGAGTGAATAGGTACCTTCTAGGCGAGCATGCTACATCTTCGACCTCATCTTCGCTTCCCATCAGGTGAGATGAGGTCAAATGCAAGCCTATATTGTTAAAAAAAAAAAAAAAAAAAAAAAAAATGGTACAAAAATAATGTGTGCATATTTTGTTCATCGTGGAACAAAAGTTGATTGTGACAGTACCTACACAAATGTTGCTCCCAACCGCTTTTTTTCAATTCAATTCAATTCATTAGTCACTTATTTGACATGCAAATTTTTGAGTTAAAATATACGTCCTAATAAACTACACAATGTCAAAAATTAAATAATCAAATTAAATACACCACAATTAGCCGACCCCACGGAACACTTTTACTCCTAGCGGATAGCCGACCCGCAGGGCGGGTCGCTGCATTTGAGAAGAAGAGAAGAATTGTCAAACTTAAGCTAGAAATTCAATGAAATGGTCAGTTATTAAATGCAATATTATGTCAATTTGTTCTGCATTATAAAAATATACATATATGTTAATCACCTAAAACGCGGGTACCTTGAAGCTGTCAGATTGAAGAATTCAGTGACAGTATAAAAATTATTCTTTAATAGCCATTCCCTGAGTCTTTGGATATGGATTAATTGGAAGTACAGTTATTTGTTCAGGTAAAGCGTTGTAAATCTTGCCGCACATAACATAACTGTTCTTGTGATACAATTGAAGGGTCAAGTAGATGAACCTGTTATGTCGCACTTTTTCATTTTTCGTTTTTTTTGCAGAAATGAAGATGTTATGTCCATATCTACACCTTGGCATACTCAGATTTCTCAATATCAGCTTAATTAGGGGTAAAATCTGTGGATGAAGGTGTTATGTACATGCAAAACCAATTTTCTCAGAGCAAGAATGTGTCAAGGGCACATGACAATCGACTTTACTAGTATATTACACAATCTAACAACAATTAATATTACTGGAAGTAGGTGTGATGTACAAACATAGCATCTTCATCCATGTCTTAACTTATCAATAATTAAAATATCACTATTTAGTATAGATGAAAGAGTCATGTAGTGTTTAATTGTATTAGAAGAAAGTGTTATGTGCCAAACATAGCTCATTCATCCGTGATATAAGTCATCGAAATTGAAAATTAGTATTTTTGAAATGGATAAAAGTGTCATGTTGTGTTTTAATGAAAAAGAAGAAAGTGTTATATGTACAAACATAGCTCATTCATCCGTGATTTACGTCATCGAAATTAAAAAAGCGTATTTTGAAGTGAATAAAAGTGTCATGTTGTGTTTTATTGTAATAGAAGAAAGTGTTATGTGCTCATTCATCTGTAATTTAAGTTATCGAAATTTCATCGAAATCCTTCTTTTACGGTTATATCATAAATTATTTCTTTGTTTCTGGGAAAATGGTAAATCCTAGCAACACCACTTTGAAATCTAATCATTTCACGGGTTTTTGTAGAAGTTGCTCCTTGAGCCTTCCACCGCAGATAGTAAGTACGCAGCGTTGATTGAGGTTAGGTAGGTCACGATGTCGGCAAATGAAACCATGTAATGTCGCATAAACACTCTGCAGTATATTTATCAAAATATAAGGGCGTTTATCTATAGTCAAATGTAAGATGAATTACGATGAAATAATATAAAATGGCAAACAATATGATACACACACATTAGACCGGGCAGTTCGAGCAGAGAGAGAGTGTTGCCACACATTAAAAGGAAAGGAAGTAACAAAAGTGACATGCAACCGGTGTTGCCAATATAATGAATAAAAGGGGCATATACACGTTCCAACACTTCCCCTTATATGCTCCTTACAATGTACATAATCTCTATTCCAAGTATACATTAACTCTACATTGACTTTATATTAACATACAAAAAACAAAAGTAGTTAAAAATTCAACATCTTTACATTCATACTCTTTGTGAATTCAACATGCTTACAGCTACCTAGTGGCTTTGTGAGTACATCTGCTATCATTTTATCTGTACTTAAGTATTTAATAGACACAATGTTATTTTGTACTAATTCTTTGACATAGTGATACCTTATGTCTATGTGTTTGGTTCGCCTGTGACAGTACTCTTTAACTTGTAACAACTTATGAGCGCTCTGATTATCATTGAATACTATCACATGCAAATCCTTACATAAAATTTCAGTCACGAAATTTCTTATGAAGCATATATCTTTACATACGTCACTTATCGCTACATATTCGGATTCAGTGCTAGATAAAGCAACACAACGTTGCTTGCGAGATTCCCAGTTTATAGTATTATGCCCTAGTTTAATAACAAACCCAGTATATGACTTTCTATCAACGGGATCATTGGCCCAATCTGCGTCAGTAAATGCAAATAAATCCAATTTACCACCTTTATAGAAACATAAAGAATAGTCAATTGTTCCTGCCAAATAACGCAATATTCTTTTAGCTGCCTGCCAATGGCTTATTTCAAAACTGTTATTAAATTGACTAAGCTGACTACAGGCAAATGAAATGTCAGGCCTGGTGCATACTGATAAATACATAAGACATCCTAACAATTGCCTGTAGTGATATTTTTCATCACACAATGAATCCAATTTAGACTTTACTAATTTACAATTTACTGGCATGGGAGTAGAGACAGGTTTACAATTCTCCATGCCAAAACGGATAAGTAACCTTTTAATATATTCTGATTGATCCAATTTTAAAATTCCTTTTACATTATCACGAGTAACTCTCATGCCCAGACAACTTTTTAGTTCACCTAAATTCTTAACACTAAAATTACATTCTAACAAAGGCAATAATTCATTATTATTAGAATAGAATACATAAAAATCATCAACATAGAGTGCTACCAATACTATATTATCTTTACCCTTCTTTATGTAGACACAGGGCTCACATTTGCTTTGAATATAAGAATTTTCTGACAACAAAGTATGGACTCTATGATTCCATATTCTACTAGCCTGTTTAAGGCCATAAATACCTTTTAACAATAAACAAACTTTGTTCTTATCGTTACAAAAACCTGGAGGCTGCTCCATTAATATTGTTTCCTCTAAGTCTCCATTTAAGAAAGCTGTATTAACATCAATGTGATCAATGTTTAAATTTAATTCATTAGCTAGAGAAAACAATATTCGCAAAGTAGAGTGCCTAACCACTGGCGAAAAAGTTTCATTGTAATTTACGCCTTTTGTTTGTGTAAAACCTCTGGCAACCAACCTAGCCTTAAATCTATCAAAATGACCAGATGAATCATGTTTCTTTTTATAGACCCACTTACATTTTACAATATGTTTATCCTTTGGACGATCCACCAATCGCCATACTTTATTTGTTAGGAGAGAATCGAACTCTTCCTTCATAGCAGCCTGCCATTCATGACTCTCAGAGCATGTGGTAGCTTCCTCATACGTTTGAGGTTCTTCAAATGGGGATGTCGCATCCACCAACATAGAATAATCAAGATCATAATCATTATACCTCGATGGTAGCTTTGAGCGAGTATTACGAACCGGCCGCTGGGGAGCGGTAACAGGAGGCACGGAAATACCTTCCCCTCCAGCTGACACGTCGTCACACGGTGACGTCACACACTCATGGTGCGCGTCGATCGTTGGCGAAGTCGCAGAGGTTGCCTCGAGCTCACCCTCGCCGTCGTCGCCCAACTCATCAGCCGCATCTGTAAAAACAGAAGATTTACTTCTATCAGAGACATCTTGATTTTCATTAAGACTTAAATCATTACTAGAATTCAGTAAACTACTACTAGGACTAGAATTCAGTAAAATGTCAGTTTCATTTAAAATCATTTCATTACTAGAATTTATTTCAACATTAGAATTAATTTTACTTTCATTCAAATTATTCCTATTTTTATTATTATCAAAATTATAAGAAATAAATTCATTATTACAATTATTATCACAGTCAGTTTCTCTCTCTTTAAAATAAAAACGATTCTCCAGAAATGCCACATTTCTAGCAATAAGCACATTACGGGGATTCAAGGGATCCATCAACCTATAGCCCTTAGTAGTTTCACTGTACCCCACAAACACATAAGGTTTAGATTTAGCATCAAGTTTTTGACGTTTTTGTTCTGGTACCAAAGCATAGGCAATGCATCCATAGACACGAAGGTGACTGAGGTCTGGCCGGGACCCAGTCCACAATGTCTCCGGGGTTTGGCCTGAAAGAGCCGATGAGGGGCACCTATTCTTTAGGTATATAGCAGCCATGACAGCCTCTCCCCAATACCGCTCACAGAGTCCTGCACCCCGCATCATGCACCTAGCTTTCTCAACAATAGTCCTATTTAACCGCTCTGAAACACCATTTTGTTGTGGACAGTATGCTACACTGGTTTGATGAATAATCCCCTCCCTCTTTAAATATGCAGAGAACTTCGTATTACAATACTCACCGCCATTATCAGACCGAAACTTCTTTATAGGCATACCCAATTGCTTTTCAACTAAATTTTTAAATAAAATAAATTTAGACATTACCTCGGACTTGCTTCTAATTAAATATCCAAAGGTCCTCCTAGTGTAGTCATCAGTAAACAAAACAAAGTACTTTGCCCCTGCAAAGCTGCACTCTTGCATAGGTCCACAAACATCCGAATGTATGAGCTCCAATGGTTGTGATGCGCGTAATGCCTGGCCTACTGGATACGGCTTAGCTGGCATCTTTCCTTCCAGGCAGGGAATACATTCACCAACAGCTGCATTATCAGCCTGAAACAGAACACCATAAGCACTACCACCCCTAAGAGCACACATACTTCTGAAATTCAGGTGACCTAACCTTTTATGCCAAATATCTACTGGCACAGATGAGGCAGCAACCAGAGCACTCGGTGTCTTCTGTCTATCACACAGAAGCAAAGAGTCCTCAAATGGCAAAGACTCGACAGACGTACACTTTACACATAACCTATACATACCTTTATACATAGAAGCCTCACATATTGGTTTGCCAGAAATTCTACAGTCTGAATCATAAATCTTGCATCCGTCCTTACAAAAACACACAATGAAACCTTTCTCAACCAAACAACTTACAGACAAAAGATTACAGGATAATTGAGGAACATATAGTACATTTTTAATTATTCTTACCAAATTATTATTTGTTTCTAAACTTATGTCACCATATCCTAAGCAATCTAGTTTTTGACTATTTGCAACTGTTACACTGCTTTTATTTGAGCATTCTTTTAATTTGACAAACATTCTCTTATCATTACACATATGTGCCGTACAACCGGAGTCTACGATGAACTTGAATTCCTGTGTTGCGAGATAGGCCGAAGCGGAGAACGTGGTGGCGTCCTGCCTCTTTTTCTCCCTCTTCAATTTATAACATTTAGACTTCACATGACCAGGTTTCTTGCAGTGATGACATACTATCGTTTTTCTTTCCTTAGAAATGAAAGCCTGGTTAAGATTTTCAGTCCTATTAGAATTTCTTCGAAACTCCTCCTGCAATAATCTTGTACGCACAAGCTCGCTTGTGAGCGTTGATGTAATGTTGGCTGTCTCTAGAGTAGATACAACATTATCGTACTCCTCGGGTAATCCACTAAGTAATAGTTCAGCAATTTCGTTGTCCTCAACGTTCCGTCCGATATCAACTAACTGTTGTGAGACAGTCATGATGGACTCAATGTATTCTGACATGTTTGAGAACTGGTTAAATGTAGTGCTGTGCAACTTTCGCAGAAGAAGAACACGTCGGTAGAAGCCTCTGTCTTCAAATACCGATGCAAGTTTATTCCAAGCCTCTTTAGCCGTAGCGATATTATGCACGTATTGGTAACAGCACGGTTTAATAGATAGGCATATCCGTGCAAGAGCTTTTTCATCTTTACCTGTGTCTGCACCTTCTGCAGGGGTGGTGATAACACATGACCAAAGTCCTTCCAGCGTCAACAAGTTTTTCATGCAGAATTTCCATTGAAGATAATTAGTCACTCCTTCGAGTTTTTCCACTTGAAACATCTGCATGCCGCCGACATTACCTCCCTCACGACTCGGTTCGATTGGCATGGTACTTTACTCGCGCCAATCTGGGCCCATAACCTGTAGAAGTTGCTCCTTGAGCCTTCCACCGCAGATAGTAAGTACGCAGCGTTGATTGAGGTTAGGTAGGTCACGATGTCGGCAAATGAAACCATGTAATGTCGCATAAACACTCTGCAGTATATTTATCAAAATATAAGGGCGTTTATCTATAGTCAAATGTAAGATGAATTACGATGAAATAATATAAAATGGCAAACAATATGATACATACACATTAGACCGGGCAGTTCGAGCAGAGAGAGAGTGTTGCCACACATTAAAAGGAAAGGAAGTAACAAAAGTGACATGCAACCGGTGTTGCCAATATAATGAATAAAAGGGGCATATACACGTTCCAACAGTTTTTACGTATTACATGTGCTTTTTCGATGTTTATTTACCTATTTTGTGTAAGAAAAGTAAGCATATTTTGAAAAAATTACAACTCCTTTATACATACTTGCAAGACAATGATTGTAGACAATTTAATGAAGAACATATTGGTTTTTGACAGTTTTATTGTAGCTTTAACTGTTGTTATGATCAAATCAAAAAAACTGTAAGTGTTGATACAAAACAAGATAGAGGGGGATTAAAATCACTTTACAGCTTCTAAACTATAAGTCCGATCTACATAATTCTAAGGACAATGTTGTATAGAATTTAATGAAGATTATGTTGCTCATTAACAGTTTTGTTGTAGCTTTAACCGTTTTTATGATAAAAACAAAAAACTGTGAGTGTTGATACAAAACAGGGTCGAGGGAGATTAAAATCACTTTACAGCTTCTAAACTGTAAGTCCGATCTACATACTTCTAAGGACAATGTTGTACAGAATTTAATGAAAATTATATTGCTCATTGATAGTTTTGTTGTAGCTTTAACCGTTTTTATCATAAAAACAAAAAACTGTGAGTGTTGATACAAAACAGGGTCGAGGGAGATTAAAATCACTTTACAGCTTCTAAACTGTAAGTCCGATCTACATACTTCTAAGGACAATGTTGTACAGAATTTAGTGAAGATTATATTGCTCATTGTCAGTTTTGTTGTAGCTTTAACTGTTTTCATTCAAAATTCAAAAAACTCTAAATTGTCCCCCCTCTTATTCATGTTTATTTACATACAAATCAATGAATGAAGGTGTTATGTACAGTTTTTTCATTAAAAAGGGCCCTTAAATATAATATTTTTCCAAAATACTGTATGTGCTGGAATAAACACATATTTATCTATAATTTGTGAAAGTTTTAGCCCCATAACTCTTAAACTGCCAATTCTACAACAAAAAAACAGTTGAAAACTTTAACGCTAATTATCTCGAGATTTTGTTTTTGTATCATAACAGGTTCATCTACTTGCCCCTTCAATTGCATGTTGGGTTTTCTAGGTATGACAATCCTGTTACCATTACTCTTATTTCTTAAAAATATTTCCTTAGCTCTTTCATAAATGATTATCAAACACCCTGTATATAATTCAGTGATAAAAATAATTTAAATTAATTAAGTAGGTTTAAGTAGGTACTAATATAGGCAAAATAATTTTTTACCTTTTAAAAATTTAACAAAATAATATCGATTTTCCTGTTTTTGACAAAACTGTACCTATTATTGCTAATTAACGTTGTAATTACTTATTTGCTGGTTTATATAAGGAAAAACACAACTCTAACGAGATAAGGATGTTATATAATTAAGTTTCCTAAACTTTACCCATTGAGTACCTACATTATTATTGACCGAACGAGCGAAGCGAGAGAGGTCTAGTGTTGAGAAGGGTCGGTCGCTCGTATGTTTGTATGTTTGTTCGACGATAACTTGAGTACCGTTGCTCTGATCTTCATGATTTTTGGTATACAAGTAGTTGAGGTCCATAGAATTTTTAAGTTCGAACATGAGCAGGATCGGTCGGGGGTTACGGAGATAGGGGTCCAAAAGGGGATCTACCTATATGGCACACAAACTATACTGAAAATATACCCGAGTGGGGTATCAAATGAAAGGGCGTAACTTCGGTGACAATAATATGGTACCATGGAACTGATCTGATGATAGAGCTGGAGGGAATCTGCAGGAATTATCTCATTATCCATACCTTATAGTTCATTCATTCAAACTACTCGTCAAGAATCGCCTCGACGAGTAGTTTGTCTTTCAATGGTAACCAGGGTCTGATGATGGAACTGGAAGGTGGTCATAGGAACTTCGCAATGAAACGACACAACCCCATCGAGTTTGGGCTCGTTAGAATCGTCTTGACAAGTAGTTTGTCTTTCAATGGTGACCAGGGTCTAATGATGGAACTGGAAGGTTGGCATAAGAACTTCGCAATGAAACGACAAAACCTCATCGAGTTTGGGCTCGTTAGAATCGTCTTGACGAGTAGTTTGTCTTTCAATGGTGACCAGGGTCTAATGATGGAACTGGATGGTGGTCATAGGAACTCCGCAATGAAACGACACAACCCCATCGAGTTTGGGCTCGTTAGAATCGCCTTGACGGGTAGTTTGTCTTTTAATGGTAACCAGGGTCTGATAATGGAACTGGAAGGTGGTCATAGGAAATTCGCAATGAAACGACACAACCTCATCTAATTTAGGCTCGTTAGCATCGTCTTGACGAGTAGTTTGTCTTTCAATAGTAACCAGGGTCTGATCTAACATATTTCGTTATCAAAGACCAAAAAGTATAAAATAAATTAATACAGTAAAAAACTAAAAAAAACACGATTTAATAAAAAAAGTCCAACTAAAAAATAGAAAATAAATAAATCTAATAAATTTGGATTAAGAATATTGTACTTAAATAGTAAGCGTGTTACATTGTGATTGCAAAAGAAAAATAACGAAGGTGTAGCATCACAAATTCACAATGTAACACGCTTACTATTTACAATATTCTTAATCCAAATTTATTTAAATTTTATAGAAATTTATTACTTTGCCCCAAATCGTCCGAACTCTCTTTGCTTCATTTCCTATAATTATTTATTTCATAATCATGGGCTGTTTTACAATAATAGTGATGGATAGTATTAAATAGTAGGAATGTTCGGTTCTAGCCGATCTAGAGACTCTGATAATTATTAAATTTGTGACTAATTTTTTTATAATTTTTATTGACTTGTTATATTTTAGTTTAGGGACTTATTACAGGACATATTGGTCTCAAACTTCTCTAATATATTCTCGTTCTCGACCTTGTCTTCTCGTTTCCTCTTACGTAACATTATGATAAGTAGATACATAAGGAAGGAAGGAAAGGAATTACTATCTTCTGGATATTATGTTGGACACATTAAAAATGTCTTGAGTAAAAATAAAGAGTCAACGGATGTCCAGGGTGTAATGATTGACCTATGCTAATTAGAACTTAACAACAACAAATTAACAACAACAACAAGTTATGCCTATCGTGTTTGGATTCTCTAAATCATCCAATGTCAGATAATAGCGATACTAGGCACCTATCATTCAAATAAGATAGACCTGTCGTATTTGGAGTCTTTCGTCGTTTTATTATACATTTTAGTACTTTACGCTGAAATATAATAAACGCTGAAAAAAACGACTTAGTCCCATCGGCCCCGCTGGCTCTGCCCCGCTAGCGGGGCAGATGGGAAAAAGTGTTGCATCGGCCCCGCTAGCGTCGGCGTCGGCGTTTTGCGGGGACGATGGGTAGGTACAGATCAAGTTACAAATAGAAGCAATCAATACTTAGGTTGCCGAAAAAGGAATGTCTGTAATTAAAATGGTTTGTATGTTAATCAGTTTTTATTGAGTGCTCAAAATACATAATATTTTAATAATAAAAAAATACACACAACAAGAACATCACATAAACATTTTTTAATTTTCATAATCATAGATGATAGTCACACAAATTACATTAATCAGTCTTCATTAATGAACATTAATGCCTAAACTGCTGACAGTTTTGTAAGATGAATATAATATTTTAGGTAAACAACATAACATAAAAAATACAGTATTTGACAAAAAATCAACTAGAGAAAACATTAACATTACAAACTATGTCAGTGTTTCGAGAAAATGTCTACTGGTTATTGGTCCATTTACAAATTTCAAGATCAAGTTATACTATTTAAATAATCAACAAAACAAAAAAAAACACAAAACAAGGACATTGCTTAATAACTAGTTTCTTAATTTTTAATAGAGCCAGCCGGGCCGATGGGAGTAAGTCTAAGATAGTACCAAAAAGTTAAATGCAAACTCAATATTTTCTTTAATATTCTTATAGAAAGTCATACACTGCTTAATGGGACACATCACTCTTGATACATTTGCACACTCAAACTTCTAACTTTTAATAGTTTTTTCATAAATGGTCTAACTTTTACAAGAATAAGAGCAGGAATATAAACAATAATTCAGTGCTTTTATTTATGTAATTGTTATTTTGAACAAAATATGTTTACATTACGTAAAAAACAAAAGTCAATTTATGGGACACATCAAAATCAGAATTCAGTTTTTTTTTTAGAATTGCACGATATGTAACAGCTAAAGAGTGTGTAGAATTAAATACTAAGAAAAACCGTGTTATAAGCTTAAGTTTTGCAAACATGAAACTAGATGGCGCCACAGGAAAAATTGATTCGCGCTATCAATGTGTTTTGCGTTTTTTGTTAGACAAATTCCTAATTTTGAATAAACAATTACTTTTTGGAAACTTATCAGCTGTTTCATTTGACTGAGGTACCTACTTATAAGTACGAATTTGTACATGGTCCTACGAGCCGAAAGTCAACCGCGAACAGCGTTTTTGGTACTTATACTTGCGGACAGTGGATCGCTGTCGCAAACGCAAGTAACAGGAGCCGACCGAAGCAAAGTGCAGCTACGGTCAGCTTCAGACCGTGTCTTCGGTGGAAGACGCTGGTCAGGTCACGGTGGGCGGCGCCCGCCCATCATCAGCGAAGCAGCATCAGCAGTGACGCGGAACGAGGTCCGTGGCGGTGCTGAAGCATCACCTGGCCGGTGCAGTGCAGGATCCTGAGGTGGAAGGGAAGTCAGGACTTCCCTCCCTCAGGGCGTATCATACCAGTGTGAAGGTGGTCATAGTGTAAAGTGAGCAATATAAAGCTTGGAAAACTGTAAGTACTTTCAACCTTATTTGTTAGAAGAAATTAACTTTGAAGAAATTCGTAACTTTTGAACATTATATTTTGGACTTATAAAAATTTCGTGTTAATTTTAAACTTAGTCATATTTTGCATGGTAGAAATTAGAACTTAGAATAATTTACAAAAAAACGAAGGTACGGGGAATCCATGCCCGATTTTTAATTTTTATTTAAAACACTTAGAAAAATTTCATACATTTTTACTAAATTGTAAAAAAGGGCTCATAACTTTTTTGTATAAAAAAAAAAAAAACTTTAACTTTGCGAATTCATTTTTCTTACTTAGTACATTTTAAAATAAAATTGTAAACATGGAAAACATAATTAATTTTCAAGAAAATCTATTTGATCGCATGACTAAGGCAAAAACTAATTTTAAAAAATCGCCCAAAGACCGTATTACTAAGGAATATGTTAATGGTAGATTAGAAATTCTGGAACAACTTTGGTTCGAATTTTTATCCGGACACAAAGATTTAATGAGAAACTACCCAGCTAAAGATATCAATTCCACATCTTATGTAACAAGCGATGTCTACGATAAGGTTGAAGAATTTTATTTAGATTATAAATGTGAACTTAAAACTTTATGTAACAAATTTGAATCTAAAGGCGTGGCTCAAACTAACGAACCGATTTCTAACTCTTCAAGGAAAGCAAGTGCAAACTATCCACAAATAAATATTCCTTACTTTTCTGGCAACTATCAGGAGTGGACGTCGTTCAGATCTCTCTTTAAGTCTCTTGTTATAAACAACGAATCTTTCGATGACGTTCAGAAACTACATTACTTAAAAGCATACTTAAAGGGAGAACCAGAACAGTTAGTCAGACATGTAGCTATAGAAGAGGGTAACTTTGATCGATGCTGGGACATTGTTAATGAAAGATATAATGACAAAAAATGGATGTGCTATAATATTTTAAAACGATTCATGAGTCAGAAAAACCTTACAACGGAATCTGGCAATGGATTAAAAGATCTTGTAGATACCACCAATGAATGCCTCGCATCATTGGAAAGCTTGGGTGTGAAAACTAGCGCTTGGGATGTCATTGTAATTCACATTGTAAATTTAAAACTAGACCCTGAAACACGGCGACAGTGGGAATTCCACGTTACCGCTAAAACATCTTCTGATGAATTGCCTACTTACCAACTATTTGAGAGCTTCCTTAAAGAACGATTTTCCGCAATTAACCGCCTTGATTCAAAAACACAGTCCAATAGTAAATCTTATCAAGCTTCAAATGTAACTACGAAGATAAAAACATTACACATCGCAACAAACTGTTGCGCCTTTTGTAAAAATGATCATAAAATTAACCAATGTACTACTTTTCACAAAGCAACGGTGGACACCCGCCGCAAATTTGTATTGGACAATAAATTGTGCTTTAATTGTCTGGGTGGCAATCACTCTGTTAAAGAATGCCACAGTAAAGTCAAATGTCGCGTGTGCAAGCGCGCACACAACTCGCTCTTGCATCCCAGGGGCGAGAACATAACCGAACGTAACGATGCAGATGAGAATGTTGCCTCTTCCAGTGAGACTTCGACACAACTAGTCTCATGTGTGGCGTCAGGTAGGATAATGCTCCAGCGGGTATTACTTGCGACGGCACTAGTCAGGGCAGCTTCTCGAAATAGAGAAAACGTCATACTACGTGCCTTGATCGACCAGGGCTCGCAGGCATCGTTCATCACCGAATCTACGGTGCAATACCTAGGGCTGAAAAAGGTGTCAGCTACAGGACGGGTATCAGGCTTAGGTGGCGGCGCAGCCGTCGTGTCAAAAGCCGTAGTTGACATTCAACTAAAGTCTCTTCACGATCCTTATTTTACTATAACTGTGAAGGCACACGTAATTAATAAGTGCATCACATCCTTTCTACCTAGCAAAAAGGTAGAAGCCTTACAATGGGATGAACTACAATCCCTAAACTTAGCCGATCCTGAGTATCACACTCCAAATAGGGTCGACATACTTTTGGGCGCAGAAGTACATGCGCAAATCATTCAAGACGGCATAAAAAAGGGTCCACTAGGTACACCACTTGCTCAAGCAACAAGCTTGGGGTGGATCATATCTGGGGTAGTCAACGATTCCGCCAATCCAAGTTCTCAACTAAATACATTCCATTGTTATGATCGCTCAAACGACGACAATAACTTCTTAAAGAAATTTTGGGAACTTGAGACCGACATTCCAATGCCTAAGCAACGATTGTTCACAAACGAGGAACAATATTGCGAAGAGCATTTTGCAAAAACAACTCGTAGAGATGCTGATGGGCGATACATCGTTCGACTTCCATTCAATAATGAAAATCCTCAGGTCACGTCGTCTCAAGAAATTGCAGAAAGAAGGCTGAAATCATTAGAAAACAAATTAAACAAAGATCAAACTTTAAAAAGCAAATATACAGAAGTAATCGAAGAATACATAACACTAAACCATATTGAACTTATTCCAAAAGATGAAATTGACACAGAAAAAGCAATTTACTTACCTCATCACGCAGTCGTAAGGGACGATAAAACAACTACGAAAGTAAGAGTCGTTTTCGACGCATCCTGTAAAGGAAAAAACAACTTGTCACTGAACAATCAATTGATGGTTGGACCAACAATTCAACCAGAGCTCAGACACGTCATTATGAAGTGGAGAATGTCACCTATTTGCTTGTCGGCCGACATTGTCAAAATGTACCGCCAGGTGAAAACAGATGAAAGAGATAACGATTTCCAGAGAATCCCGTGGAGAAAAAATCCTAACGAAAAAATACAACATTACCGACTTACCAGGGTCACGTTCGGCACAGCTTCCGCACCTTATCTGGCCGTGAAAGCACTTCAACAAGTCGCACACGATCACGGTGATAAATACCCTGTGGCAGCTCAAAAAACATTAAATGATTTTTATGTAGATGATTTCATGACAGGGGTTCAAAATGTGGATGAAGGAATCAAGCTATTTACTGAAATGAATGAACTACTGAGCAAAGCAGGATTTGACCTACAGAAATGGAATAGCAACAATAATGAACTAATGAAAACAATGATAGGAAAGGGAACAGACAAGGTAGCGACAAAGGGAAAGGATAAAGAAATAAAGGAAGATGAATTAATCGAAATAATGGGACTTACCTTTAACCGCAGTGAAGACAATTTCCGTTTCGTCGTGAATCTCCCAACATTACTGGAACCTGTAACAAAAAGAAAGATTATATCAGACATAGCACGTCTATACGACCCACTAGGGTGGGTAGGACCTAGCATAATATTAGCAAAAATAATGATACAAAAGCTGTGGCTTGCAGGTATTGACTGGGACGAGGTCGTCCCAGACAACTTATTGAGAGAATGGTTAACTTACCGTGAGGAACAAATCAAACTAAGCGAAATTCGTATACCTAGATGGGTTGGCGCTTCCAGCAGCGATCGCGCAGTTGAATTGCATGGTTTTTGTGATGCGTCGAAATCGGCTTACGCAGCAGCTGTGTACATTCGGACTGTCGATTCTGAAGGCAAGGTCAACGTTTCATTAGTTACTGCAAAAACCAGAGTAGCACCCGTGAAACAAGTGTCTATACCGAGACTCGAACTATGCGGTGCAGTATTACTTACAAAATTGTTGATGGAGGTCGCAACTTTATTAAATATTACCAAACACAATTTACACGCGTGGACTGACTCAGAAGTCGTTCTCGCATGGTTAAACAAACATCCTAGCAAGTGGAGTGTGTTTGTAGCAAACAGGGTTTCGGAAATTCTAATTAACTTAGACCCACAAAATTGGTCTCATGTCACCTCCAAGCATAACCCTGCAGATTGTGCGTCGCGAGGTCTACGCTCATCTGAATTTATTAACAATACCATGTGGTTTAATGGACCAAAATTCCTATCTAACGACACCATAATCTACAGTAAACCTAAATCTAGAGAAACAGAGCTAGAAGCCATTAAATCTCATTGCACTACTTTAGAAGATGACAATTTATTAAACAGATTCTCTTCCTTAACAAAAGCAAAGCGAGTACTGGCCTATTGCATGAGATTTATAAATACGTCTAAGAAAACTACTACTAAAACTACAACTACTTACCTTAACACTACAGAACTAAACAAAGCCTTAAACATATATATTAGAAATTGTCAATCCATTAACTTTAGTGAAGAAATTAAGAAAATAAAAAAGGGACAAGACTTACCAAAGAACTCCAAAATCAGGTCATTAACTCCATATCTTGATGAACACGGCCTATTAAGAGTAGGTGGAAGATTGAACCAATCTGATCAATTAACCTTCAATCAGAAACATCCCATCTTGATAGCTAAGCAGTGTCAGCTAGCTCGACTTATTATAGCTGATGCCCACAAGAACACTCTTCATGGTGGACCACAAGCTACTTTAAGTCACGTTCAGACAAGGTACTGGGTAATCGGTGCAAAACAACTGGTTAAAGCACATTATCGTAACTGCGTAATCTGTGTTAGAAACGCAGCCATTACCAAATCTCCTTTGATGGGTCAGCTACCTCCTGCTAGAATCACGCCATCACGAGCGTTTAGCAACAGCGGCGTTGACTACGCAGGTCCGATCCAAATTAGGACAAGCAAGGGTAGGGGCCACAAATCTTACAAGGGCTATATCGCCTTATTTATCTGAATGGCAACAAGAGCCATTCATTTAGAAGTCGTTAGCGACTTAACCTCAGAAGGGTTTCTACAGGCGTTTAAGCGATTTGTGGCCAGGCGTGGTCATTGTTCGCATCTCTGGAGCGACAATGGCACGAATTTTATAGGAGCTTCAACAGAGCTCAAACAGCACTGTATTGCAGAGCAAAAACAAATGCTTACAGAAGTCGCCAAAGCATTGGCAAACAACCAGTGCGAGTGGCACTTCATACCGCCTCACTCTCCCAACTTCGGTGGGTTGTGGGAAGCCGGAGTCAAGTCGGTGAAATACCACTTAGCTCGGATCATCGGCAACTCCACATTGACATACGAAGAGATGGCAACCGTCCTCTCACAGATAGAGGCTTGCCTCAACTCTCGCCCTCTGTCCGCTGTCATGGACGACCCAGAAACATTAACCGTTCTCACTCCTGGACACTTCCTAATTGGAGAAGCTATCTTGACAGCGCCTGACCAGAACTTTGAAACCGCAAACGTGAGTTCATTGAGAAGATGGCAACATATTCAACGTGTATTCCAATCGTTCTGGCGACAATGGTCTCAAGAATACCTCACCAAATTTTTAAAACGGTATAGCCCCAAGTCGACAAATACACAACAACCTAAGGTCGGCGACATAGTGGTCATAAAAGAGGATAACATGCCTCCATGCCGTTGGCTCTACGGCAGAGTGATTGCCGTCCATCCTGGTTTAGACCAAATTGTGCGAGTGGTCACTGTAAAAACCAAATCGGGTTCGTTTAAACGACCCACATGCAAACTATGTATACTGCCCATCGCCACTGAATAGTTCACAATGTCCTGTGAAATATTAATTTGTTAAATTTTAGCCTTAAGGAACATTTTACTTTAGTATCTTTTTTACTTTACTTTTATACAGTCCATTTTAACTTCTAAGTATTGCAACTTCTTTTTAAGGCCAAAGGTCAACTTTGCCCTTGGTGGGCGGTATGTAGAATTAAATACTAAGAAAAACCGTGTTATAAGCTTAAGTTTTGCAAACATGAAACTAGATGGCGCCACAGGAAAAATTGATTCGCGCTATCAATGTGTTTTGCGTTTTTTGTTAGACAAATTCCTAATTTTGAATAAACAATTACTTTTTGGAAACTTATCAGCTGTTTCATTTGACTGAGGTACCTACTTATAAGTACGAATTTGTACAAGTGACTATCTCCGAACTTCGCTTTACTTTACTGCGACACAATAATTAGTAATTTCACGTTTACACGGTTGTCATGAATTTGACTTCGCGCTGTCTATAGACGCGTTTTGACTTGAGTTGAGGTTTGGCGTTGGACCAAATAGTTTTTTAAGTTTCTTAAGATGGACTCTTTTTTTTGGTGAGAGAAAAAGGTGTTTGTTCGGTTCGGTTTGGCTGATTAATTTGACATAGTGACAGATGTCACTTTGACATTTGTCACTTTGACATCTGTCACTTTCCATGGGTCCATCTTTTTTTTTTTCTCTCTTGTTTGGCCCCAATTTTATGCCATTTTCATCTTGTTCTTCATTTTCAGAGGGATTTTTTTTTTCATTCAGTTATGGCTTCGCACGGTTTGTGCATATAGCCAGTATCAAGTAATATTTTGCATCAAGTTATGGCCCGATTTACAGAAATCGGGCTCAAAGTGTTTCAAGATGGTCAAGTCGTCAAGTCACAGTTTGTCAAGTCAGGGGTCATAGTAAAGCGGTGGCTACTTTACTTTAACCTTGTAGGAGATTTTGGAGGCAACGAGAAAAGTCCATGTTTGACACTGATTTTTACATTCACTACACTTGTACACTTTCACGGAACTAAATTAGATAACTTTCCACCAGAATTATACAATTTAACTCGGTTTACAACTAAGTTTCGTGTAAATAAAACTGCAGCACGACATGTTGTTGGCTCGTTCCCGCCTGGGTCCATCTTAAGAAACTTAAAAAACTTTTTGGTCCAACGCCAAACCTCAACTCAACTCAAGTCAAAACGCGTCTATAGACAGCGCGAAGTCAAATTCATGACAACCGTGTAAACTTGAAATTACTAATTATTATGTAGCAGTAAAGTAAAGCGAAGTTCGGAGATAGTCACTCTTTAGCTGTTACATATTGTGCAATTCTCAAAAAAAAACTGAATTCTGATTTTGATGTGTCCCATAAATTGACTTCTGTTTTTTACGTAATATAAACATATTTTGTTCAAAATAACAATTACATAAATAAAAGCACTGAATTATTGTTTATATTCCTGCTCTAATTCTTGTAAAAGTTAGACCATTTATAAAAAAACTATTAAAAGTTAGAAGTTTGAGTGTGCAAATGTATCAAGAGTGATGTGTCCCATTAAGAAGCAGTGTATGACTTTCTATAAGAATATTAAAGAAAATATTGAGTTTGCTTTTAACTTTTTGGTACTATCTTAGACTTACTCCCATCGGCCCGGCTGGCTCTATTAAAAATTAAGAAACTAGTTATTAAGTAATGTCCTTGTTTTGTGTTTTTTTTTTGTTTTGTTGATTATTTAAATAGTATAACTTGATCTTGAAATTTGTAAATGGACCAATAACCAGTAGACATTTTCTCGAAACACTGACATAGTTTGTAATGTTAATGTTTTCTCTCGTTGATTTTTTGTCAAATACTGTATTTTTTATGTTATGTTGTTTACCTAAAATATTATATTCATCTTACAAAACTGTCAGCAGTTTAGGCATTAATGTTCATTAATGAAGACTGATTAATGTAATTTGTGTGACTATCATCTATGATTATAAAAATTAAAAAATGTTTATGTGATGTTCTTGTTGTGTGTATTTTTTTATTATTAAAATATTATGTATTTTGAGCACTCAATAAAAACTGATTAACATACAAACCATTTTAATTACAGACATTCCTTTTTCGGCAACCTAAGTATTGATTGCTTCTATTTGTAACTTGATCTGTACCTACCCATCGTCCCCGCAAAACGCCGACGCCGACGCTAGCGGGGCCAATGAATCAATCTCTTTTTCCCATCTGCTAGCGGGCCCGACGGAAGTAAGTCCTATAGCGGGGCAAATGAAACTTAATTTGTTTCATCGGCCCCGCTAGCGTCCGCGTCTGCGTTCAGCGGGGCCGATGCAACACTTTTTCCCATCTGCCCCGCTGGCGGGGCAGAGCCAGCGGGGCCGATGGGACTAAGTCAAAAAAACTCGTGAGGTCTCAGTTCGGGGCGAACTACTAGTTTATTATTATAGGTACCTCAATGAGTTTACCTTCAATTGTGTCGTTAGAGAATAAGTACAAACTTCATCGTAGCTTTACAACAATACAGTCAAAGTCAAATTTCTTTTTTCATTTCGATGCCTAGTTTTAGACATAGATCACATTGAAATTTCCTAAAAACTAAGTTGGGATGTGTGCCTTCGGAACGCGCCCACCAATGAGAAGAAGGCACAAGGAACTCATGGAGTTTTTTTTTCATGTGATCACGCTAACAATGGTCAATATTACAATTAAAGTCACATCCATGGATTCTTATCATTAAGGTACGAAGAGGTATCATAGTATGCCTATGAACTTCGCGACTTCTCAATCCATCGTTTGAACATTTGACCTCGTTATCTAAATCGAAATGACAAGTGTCATCTCTGTTGCTATTACGCATCCATCTACTCTAATTAATTTTCTCGGGTCTTAGTCGAGTATTTCTATCTTTACTTTTTTTACCTCGATGTTTCGAATATGTTACAATAGTCATGGTCGCGAGGAGGGGAAATAATTACTATGAATGCAACAAATCGTTTGAGTTTATAAAGTTTATCCACCTACTCTACATAGATAGATAGATGGAACGGTTTATTGCACACACAAGTTATAAAAAAAGTAAATACAATTAATACAGAGTGTACAACGTAAGAACGGATGCACTTCAGGAGGTCCATATTCAGAATAATTTTAAGTAGGTAGGTATTTCCAAAATGTTAGAAATGTAGTTTTCTTTTTATATAATAATAGTTCGAGGGACTTAATGAGTCTTTCACCCGAGGTAAACACTGTGCTTTTCATTACGAATAATACATAAAATTCTTCATAACAACGAGAGTGAATGAGACTATGAGACTCCATACCACATGAGTAGGTACTCATGTGTCCATACTACCTGATCCTCTTACAAGGTTGGGACCAAAGAGGTTATACATTATGTAGTGTTTTTTTAGGTTTCTGCTATTTGTATTCAATACTTAAATACGGCGGTACTTACCGAAGAAGTTTTTATTAATGAGGTAATCCAACATTGGGAAATGACGCGAAGTCCGTAGATTTAACTTACAGTTTTTGTAACACGGTTTGTCTAGAAAATGTTATTTACAAAAAATACACAATCATAAATGAAAAACCAGATTAAACTTAACACAAAAACATAATAAAATAAGAAAAAAAAGTTGCTTAGTACTAAACTCTGGCAGTATGCATGAGCCGTGCCAAGCCATAATTATTATTCTTTGGTGTAAAAAAAAAAGCAAGGAGGTTAGGTTTTTGAAGTTCCTAATGCGTAATGATACTAATACTGGCTACATGCAGATTGCACAAGCCGTGCTAAGCCATAATTTGACATGACAGCTGTCAGTGAAAGCGATTTTCCCTAGGGCTGAAAGTTTTATTTTCTACACGCTCTTCAGGCATCTTTAGACCTACTTTCGGAGTATGAGTAATGAAATAGTACATTGTTATCCTATGTGTGAAAGTCACTCATTACAAGTCCCGAGACGGAGTTTGGCGCCCGAGCGTAGCGAGGGCGCTAATAGTTCGAGGGACTTAATGAGTCTTTCACCCGAGGTAAACACTGTGCTTTTCATTACGAATAATACATAAAATTCTTCCTAACAACGAGAGTGAATGAGACTATGAGACTCCATACCACATGAGTAGGTACTCATGTGTCCATACTACCTGATCCTCTTACAAGGTTGGGACCAAAGAGGTTATACATTAAAAAAGTTACTAAGTACTAAACTCTGGCAGTATGCATGAGCCGTGCCAAGCCATCATTATTATTCTTTGGTGTAAAAAAAAACCAAGGAGGTTAGGTTTTTGAAGTTCCTAATGCGTAATGATACTGATACTGGCTACATGCAGATTGCACAAGTCGTGCGAAGCCATAATTTGACATGACAGCTGTCAGTGAAAGCGAAAAGCCCTAGGGCTAGAAATTTTATTTTCTACACGCTCTTCAGGCATATTTAGACCTACTTTCGGAGTATGAGTAATGAAATAGTACATTGTTATCCTAGGTGTGAAAGTCACTCATTACAAGTCCCGAGACGGAGTTTGGCGCCTGAGCGTAGCGAGGGCGCTAATAGTTCGAGGGACTTAATGAGTCTTTCACCCGAGGTAAACACTGTGCTTTTCATTACGAATAATACATAAAATTCTTCCTAACAACGAGATTGGATGAGAGACTCTATACTACCTGATCCTCTTACAAGGTTGGGACCAAAGAGGTTATATACATGTAGTGTTATTCTTTGGTGCTACCTAAAGCAAGGAGGTTAGGTTTTGAAGTTCCTAATGCATAATGATACTGATACTGGCTATATGCACATTGCACAAGTCGTGCGAAGCCATAATTTGACATGACAGCTGTCAGTGAAAGCGAAAAGCCCTAGGGCTGGAAGTTTTATTTTCTACACGCTCTTCAGGCATATTTAGACCTACTTTCGGAGTATGAGTAATGAAATAGTACATTGCGATACAAGTGTGGAAAGTTGATCATTCCATAGAGGCGGTTTATGACGCGCGAGCGGAACGCGAGCGTGGCAAAAGCCGAGATGGAATGATCAATTCACACGTGTATCGTACGACGTTTTTTATCACAGTTGCGAATAAAAAAAAAGACTTTTTAAAATTTTAATAATAAAAAGTTTTTAAGAATTTTAGGTTATGTTTACTATTTTTTGTTAATTACACTTCCGAAAGGCTAGGCAAAAGACTTTTAACCTATACAGCGTCTGACATACAATATTTTTTAGGGTTTTTTTCATTTGTTTTTACGTCGGCGGTTAAAAACAGAATACCTATAATGGTAAGGAAAAAATACATTTATGTACCTAAAGAAAAAAACAAAATAAAAACAAAACTCAATTTTTAATTATTTTCAAAGACGTCATTACGTAATATTATCGTTCGTTATCAGACTTTAGAGACAACCTTTTGAAAAGAAGAAAAAAGGTACCAACAAAGAGTTTTAAGCCAACAAGGCTTAAAAACTCTTTGGATGGTACCTTTTTCTATACATCAAAACAGTATAACCCAGATAAAGGAGATCATTCATGTTTCTAACAAAAAATACCCACACAAAAAAAATGCCGGCCAGTAATAAAAATTGTTTCTATCTTGTAGAGAATAACATTTTAAACAATGTTTACTAAGGCAACAAAGAGCTACGATCAAAAATCGTTGAGTTATTTTAAATTGAAAACCCAAAAAATGTATTTTATAGAGCTCCGTTTGACCACTTTTAAGATCCCACTAAAACTTCTGAAAGGGTTATTGGATATACCTATGTATATAAATATAATAAAAACAGACAAAGCTTATCCATTTACTACTTATTTTTATATTTTTTCTGTAGTAATATCTTAAAAGTGGTCAAACGGATCTCTACAAAATGCATTTTTTTGGGTTTTCAATGTAAAATAACTCAACGATGGTTGATCGTAGCTCTTTGTTGCCTTAGTAAACATTGTTTAAAATGTTATTCTCTACAAGATAGAAACATTTTTTTTTCTGGCTGGCACCTTAAGTTTTGGGTACGATTTGAACGATGTCCTTATAGTACATTGCGATACAAGTGTTGAAAGTTGATCATTCCATAGAGGCGGTTTATGACGCGCGAGCGGAACGCGAGCGTGGCAAAAGCCGAGATGGAATGATCAATTCACACGTGTATCGTACGACGTTTTTTATCACAGTTGCGAATAAAAAAAAAGACTTGTTAAAATTTTAATAATAAAAAGTTTTTAAGAGTTTTAGGTTATGTTTACTATTTTTTGTTAATTACACTCCCGAAAGGCTAGGCAAAAGACTTTTAACCTATACAGCGTCTGACATACAATATTTTTTTAGGGTTTTTTTCATTTGTTTTTGCGTCGGCGGTTAAAAACAGAATATATTAGTTCCGGGTTTCATTAAAAACAGAATATATACAAAAAATATATTTATGTACCTAAAGAAAAAACAAAATAAAAACAAAACTCAATTTTTAATTATTTTCAAAGACGTCATCACGTAATATTATCGTTCGCAGACTTTAGAGACAACCTTTTGAAAAGAAGAAAAAAGGTACCAACAAAGAGTTTTAAGCCAGCAAGGCTTAAAAACTCTTTGGATGGTACCTTTTTCTATACATCAAAACAGTATAACCCAGATAAAGGAGATCATTCATGTTTCTAACAAAAAATACCCACAAAAAAATGCCGGCCAGTAATAAAAATTATTTGTATCTTGTAGAGAATAACATTTTAAACAATGTTTACTAAGGCAACAAAGAGCTACGATCAAAAATCGTTGAGTTATTTTACATTGAAAACCCAAAAAATGCATTTTATAGGGATCCGTTTGACCACTTTTAAGATCCCACTATAACTTCTGAAAGGGTTATTGGATATACCTATGTATATAAATATAATAAAAACAGACAAAACTTATCCATTTACTACTTATTTTTATATTTTTTCTGTAGTAATATCTTAGAAGTGGTCAAACGGATCTCTACAAAATGCATTTTTTTGGGTTTTCAATGTAAAATAACTCAACGATGGTTCATCGTAGCTCTTTGTTGCCTTATTAAACATTATTTAAAATGTTATTCTCTACAAGATAGAAACATTTTTTTTTGTGGCCGGCACGTTAATTTTTGGGTACGATTTGAACGATGTCCTTAAGAATGTTTCATCTACTATATGTCATTAGCAGTAAGATACGTATTTGACATATCGGGATGACGTATTATTTTCCAACACTAGTTGGATTTTTTTTTATCGCACGCGTGTATTACGTTGCATTATGAGCCTAAAAGCGGTTTAATAAGATCCACTTTATGAGCAACTGTGATAAAAAAATATTTTCGTCGTAAAACCTATACATATCAAACTTCGTCAAGATCTGTTGCAGAATTTTAAGTTAGGTATAAAAATACAGAATTATCATCACAAGCGTCAACGGGTCCGTTCTTATGATTACATCCTGTGTTTTCGCTTAGTTTTCTCGATACCTACTCATGGGTCTGATAAAAAAAAGCGGCCTCACTTTATATTATTATATTTACCGCGAATGATAAGCAAACAAATACTATCCTACTATTAGAAATTCATATTATAAATGTGAAAGTTTGTGTGTATGTTTGTTACTCCTTCACGCAAAATCTACAGGACCGATTGCGATGAAACTCGATATGTAGGCAGCTGGAAACCTGGGTTAACACAGCTACTTGTTATACCGATATTCCCACGGGATCGGGATTTACGCAGGCAAAACCGCGGGGCTCAGCTAGTTACAAATATTTATCTGTAGTATTATTCCGTTTACGGATTTAGTAAGTGTTTCCCTCTGACGACGATCGCTTGTGACTAGGTACAACAAGATCGCACTCGGAAAGGCAAAGGGCTTATCTTACGTAAGAGGAGATTCTACAGGTGAAATATTATAAGATTTCTTTAAAGGTACCTATCATTTAATTACTGTCATGGCAGTGGCTTTAATCTATTTTTCCTGTTTTCCGCGGCCACCTTTCAATGTTAAGACAATTTATAGAGGACAATAATAGAAACAACAAATGCCACGTAAGAAGCTAAGAAGATCTGTTTCCTGTAAAGAATAGTACATTGTTATCCTAGGTGTGAAAGTCACTCATTACAAGTCCCGAGACGAAGTTTCGCGCCCGAGCGTAGCGAGGGCGCTAATAGTTTGAGGGACTTAATGAGTCTTTCACCCGAGGTAAACACTGTGCTTTTCATAACGAATAATACATAAAATTCTTCCTAACAACGAGAGTGAATGAGATACTCCATACTACCTGATCCTCTTACAAGGTTGGGACCAAAGAGGTTATATACATGTAGTGTTCTTCTTTGGTGTTACTTAAAGCAAGGAGGTTAGGTTTTTGAAGTTCCTAATACGTAATGATACGGATACTGGCTACATGCACATTGCACAAGCCGTGCGAAGCCATAATTTGACATGACAGCTGTCAGTGAAAGCGATTTTCCCTAGGGCTGAAAGTTTTATTTTCTACACGCTCTTCAGGCATCTTTAGACCTACTTTCGGAGTATGAGTAATGAAAAACAAATTTACCATCTTGATACTTTACAGAACATAGCATTTGTTTTGTTGTTTGAATTATTGCATTTATAGACATTACCGTGATTTAAAAAAAAGTGGCCGCCCAAATATAAAAACCGGTCAAGTGCGAGTCGTACTCGTGCGTAATAAATTTCAACCCCTTTTCTCTACCTTTGCAGTGGTATGGTAGTTACCAATTTAACTTGACCCCTACATAGTTTGGGCGCCCATACAATGTAAGGGTCAAGTTAAATTAGTGCATCTATGTATGTATGGGACATCCTTTAATTTTTATCTTTTTTTATTTTTTTGGAGTTTTCCTTTATCTTTGCTAGCTATGTATGTGACGTTGCTTCGTACCAATTTTCAAGATTCTGAGTTCACGGGAAGTACCCTGTAGGTTTGATCCCTTTGCGAATATCAAAAATTTGCTAAGTCTGTGTTTAGGTACTATTTTTTTAGGCAATATTTTTTTGTTAATTATACTCCCGAAAGGCCAGACAAAAGACTTTAAACCTATACAGCCTCGTCTGACATACAATATTTTAGGATTTTTTCCATTTGTTTTAGCGTCGGGGGTTAAAAACAGAATACAATGGTACGGAAAATAGTACATTGTTATCCTAGGTGTGAAAGTCACTCATTACAAGTCCCGAGACGGAGTTTGGCGCCCGAGCGTAGCGAGGGCGCTAATAGTTCGAGGGGCTTAATGAGTCTTTCACCCGAGGTAAACACTGTGCTTTTCATTACGAATAATACATAAAATTCTTCCTAACAACGAGAGTGAATGAGAGACTCCATACTACCTGATCCTCTTACAAGGTTGGGACCAAAGAGGTTATATACATGTAGTGTTATTCTTTGGTGTTACTTAAAGCAAGGAGGTTAGGTTTTTAAAGTTCCTTATGCGTAATGTTACTGATACTGGCTACATGCACATTGCACAAGTCGTGCGAAGCCATAATTTGACATGACAGCTGTCAGTGAAAGAGAAAAGCCCTAGGGCTGGAAATTTTATTTTCTACACGCTCTTCATGCATCTTTAGACCTACTTTCGGAGTATGAGTAATGAAATAGTACATTGTTATCCTAGGTGTGAAAGTCACTCATTACAAGTCCCGAGACGGAGTTTGGCGCCCGAGCATAGCGAGGGCGCTAATAGTTCGAGGGACTTAATGAGTCTTTCACCCGAGGTAAACACTGTGCTTTTCATTACGAATAATAAATAAAATTCTTCCTAACAACTCCGTAGAGAGACCGAGAGACTCCATACTACCTGATCCTCTGACAAGGTTGGGACCAAAGAGGTTATATACATGTAGTGTTATTCTTTGGTGTTATTTAAAGCAAGGAGGTTAGGTTTTTGAAGTCTCTAATGCGTAATGATACGGATACTGGCTACATGCATATTGTACAAGCCGTGCGAAGCCATAATTTGACATGACAGCTGTCAGTGAAAGCGATTTTCCCTAGGGCTGAAAGTTTTATTTTCTACACGCTCTTTAGGCATCTTTAGACCTACTTTCGGAGTATGAGTAATGAAAAATATATTAAAGTAATGAAAAACATGAAAAAAAAGAAAACTCAATTTTTAATCGTTTTCTAAGACGTTATCACGTTAAATTTTCGTTCGTAAACGTGAACGTTCGTAAGAATGTTTCATCTACCGAACATGTAATTAGCAGTAAGATACCGATCGAACTTATCAGAATAACTTTTTACACACTGTGGCAGGTATGTAAAACGGACGCGTGCGTAATACGTTGGATTATGAGCCTAAAAGCGGTTGAATAAGATCCACCTAATGAGCAACTGTGATAAAAAATATATATTTGTTACAGGAATGTGTGGGCCTGTGAGGAAGATGCCACTAGCAGCGGTGCAGCTGGCGCTGGTGTTGACAGGAGCTGCGCTCGCGCTGGCGACGGACCTGCCCAAGCTGCGGTGTCCAACTAACGCAACGGGGGACCAATGCATGCTATACAGTAGTGGTGATGGCTTCATTGTGAATGACGATAGTAAGTTGGGTTTGATTAAAATCTCACATCAGCTCAATCTCGTTATATTTGCGAGATTGACGTCATTATCCAGGCAGTTCCGTTTTATTGTTTTACTAGCGACCCGCTCCGGCTTCGCACGGCTATATTATGCATGTATTATACATATAAACCTTCCTCTTGAATCACTTTATCTATTAAAAAAACCGCATCAAAATCCGTTGCGTAGTTTTAAAGATTTAAGCATACATAGGGATATAGGGACAGAGAAAGCGACTTTGTTTTATACTATGTAATGTACCTAGTGATTCAAACAAACACACGACATAATTTAGACACAAATAAGAAACATAACATAGTTCTTGATTTCATACCAAGAACAGTACTTTACAGAACTTCCATTAAGGCAATTCAAAATGAAACTGAAAGCATGGCTGTTAGAAAGAATGTTTTATTCTGTTGAAGAGTTGCTAAATCTAAAATGAAATATGTTTGCGTTATAAATTAGTAATAAGTATTTGTAATAAAATAAATTTTAACCATGTAATTTGTACCTACCTAAATTTAGCCTAAAGCATGTCAATGACTATTGACTTAAGGTGAGAACCTGTACCTACATATTTATTTAAGATCCTATGTAAACAACTGTAAAAGCAAATAAATGAATTGAATTGAATAACGTAAGAGATAGTTATAGAGAAAAGCAATACAAATAAGACAACAGACAATAAAAATAAAAAGTATTTTATTATTAATTTGATTTTCTTAAAAACCGTAGGTGTTTCGTACATTAGATCAATCGTTCGTTAGCTCAATTAATTTTAGTTGAATCAAACTTAGGTAAGTATATTAAACAGTAGTTGAATCGACCGTTAGGTATTATGAACTTATGTGAATCGACCGTAGTTATTTCGAACATAGTTATAATGAACTTAGTTATTATGATATGTAACCGCCGGTACAGCTAGTTTTTTATATATTTTAGAGTATATCCACATAACCTACGTGGTCAACAAGTCAATAACGCTGGATTGCCTCTTCAGCCCCTTCCATGGTGACCTCAGTGTCGCGGTGCATACGTCACAGTGGTTGCCGCAGTTCACGCCGGCGCTACACGTCGAGAACGTCCACGTGGCGAGCTGTCGACCAGCGCACTATGCGACCGTTCTCGCTGCACTCAACGTCACGCTGACATCACCCTTCAACCTTGATATATATCGCTCGAATGGCGAACCGCTTGATTACACGCACTTTGCCAACCTGCCCCCTCTCCGTCACCTCACGCTACGGTACACGGATGTATCCCGCAGCGTGCTTCCCTCACTGGAGGGCCTCACAATGCTCACATTGGTGGACACGTCGCTGGCGGACGATATACTGGAAGCACTACCCCGTACCCTCACCGAGCTTCGACTGGAGGACGTGAACATCACCCGCGTGCCCGTCGCCGTGCTGGACCTGCTCGAGTTGCGGTCGCTGCATGTGAAGATCAGGGTAATGAGGATCAGGTGTTAGATTACAATCTACAACTTTTTGCCCATAAATATTTAATTTAAAGTCCAATTTCCTTTCATGTGTCTATAGACCATCACGACGGTGGACCGTGGCAACGCGTCACGTCTACAGCAGCTATATGTGGACATTGCGGATGCCACATTGATGTCGGAATGGGCGCCGCCAGCTCTCGAGGAGGTCACCCTAGGGAAATGGCGGGCCGTGAAGCCGAACCCGCTACCTGCCTGCGACAAGCTGGTGAAGCTCACGTTGTATTTTGCGCATGTGAGCGAGCTACCCGCCGGGTAGGTGGCTCGCTGCCCGCACCTCAAGGAGCTCCACATCACGGGCGCGTACAACGTGTTGGAGCTGCCGGCGAGACTGTTAGAGAACGCAACACAACTTACCAGTTTTGGTATTCAATACACCCGCCTGTCTTCGTTGCCGGCACAACTGTTCGCGGACACCCCCCACTTGACTCACCTCGACCTCAGTAACAATCAATTCAAGGAACTACCCAGGTAGGTATGTACGGACCAAGCCGTACACTGTCACTAGTATCTAACAAACAACACCTACATGCTGACTGCTGACACCGCAAAATAGTCGTCACGTGGAGTGGCCACGAGACGACCTTTGTACGGACTGCATATTTTTAACCTTATTACACTATTTTAGTAGACAAAGGGATATGATTCTCATTAGACCGGGCCGTGCCCGGGGCGTGCCGTGTCCGTGGCCCGGACGGGGCACGTATTAAAACGTTACATATATTTTGTATAAAACAATTTATATTACACCGTGCATTATCCGCATCCCGTTCGTGCCCGGACGACGCTTGTCTACACCACGGATCCGCCCCGTCCCATCGGCGGCTGATAGCCAGGTGTAATATAAACGTGCATTATGGACGTTCCGGACACGGCCCGGTCTAATGAGAATCATCCCTTAAATCATCAACGTAACACAGTTCTTGTTGGATCCGGGCCGGGCCTCAACACCATCCTGTGGGAGTCGATCACCTGACTCTTGAGATGATTAGAGTAAGTGCATTTTACGTGTTTTCATATAGTGTGTTGTTGCAGTGCGTTGCTGACGTTCCCGCTGTTGTCGTTAGACTTAGGAATCATCGAACTTAATAGGAGTGTGGTTGCGAAGGGAGTCGCCACGTTCACCGAGCTGAGGAATCTCTCACTGGCGTGGAACCCAGAAGTCGGCGATCTCTGCGCGGTCAACCACAGTAACGTCACAGGTAACTCTGGCGTTAGTTCATAATGTTCAATTCTTAAATAGTCCTACAGTTTCGAAATGTCCAATTTCCAGAATGTCAATTTCCGTAAATGTCCAATCCAATGTATAGGCATTTATGGTAAGGCAATCTGCTTCTTTCAATTAACGTGTTAGATATCAACAGTGGCATCTTACATTAAATACACTGCTCATAACATAATGTAAAACACCTTTTCATTAAGTTGCCTTGAATGCGAGATGCCAATAATGGCATTATTATATGACATATATTGTGATCTAGGAAACCTGCGACACTTGGCCACATATTAGTTCTGCAAACAGTCTGTAGACCTCGCGACCACAAACTTTTAAGAGTTCTGAGATGAGAAGGTGGAGTGTACCTCTGAACTTCGACAAGTCTTTACTTCGACACGACATTTACTTCGAAATAATATAGTTCGACAAGTCATTGTTTCGACTGAACATGATTCGACAAGTTTTAGTTCGACAGAAAATACTTCGACAAAAAAACCTTCGAATATCATTATTTCGACAGATTCTACTTCGACAGCCCTACTTCGACAGACACTACTTCGACAGACCCTGCTTCGACATGAACTTGTTCGACAGATGAGTATTTCGACAGAACATCTCTTCGACAAAGTACCTACTGCTCTGCAAGGGCGGATCCAGGGGGGGGGTCATGGGGGTCATGACCCCCCCCCTGAGCTGGTTCCAGGACTTAGGTGGACCACAAATTGAACATAATGATTTTATATATTTTATATTTTGTCACCATACATAGGTACAGATTTTATGTAACTACATACCTTTAATATTTAATTAATTTATGTATAATGGCAAACGTTCGGGAACGAACGCATCGAAAATTTTAATTTTACCGCGCCATTTAACGTCTAGCTAGACCTAACCTCAATCGGAATCGGACGAGATGAGATGGCAATATACAGAATGTCCGGTAATGAATGGATAAGCGGGCACCTAATGGTCAAAGCGACCTATGACCATGCCGCGCTGCCCGCCCGCGCCTTATTTTTTCTTATTTTATTATGTTTTTGTGTTAAGTTTAATCTGGTGTTTCATTTATGATTGTGTATTTTTGTGTAAATAACATTTTCTAGACAAACCGTGTTACAAAAACTGTAAGTTAAATCTACGGACTTCGCGTCATTTCCCAATGTTGGATTACCTCATTAATAAAAACTTCTTCGGTAAGTACCGCCGTATTTAAGTATTGAATACAAATAGCAGAAACCTAAAAAAACACTACATAATGTATAACCTCTTTGGTCCCAACCTTGTAAGAGGATCAGGTAGTATGGACACATGAGTACCTACTCATGTGGTATGGAGTCTCATAGTCTCATTCACTCTCGTTGTTATGAAGAATTTTATGTATTATTCGTAATGAAAAGCACAGTGTTTACCTCGGGTGAAAGACTCATTAAGTCCCTCGAACTATTAGCGCCCTCGCTACGCTCGGGCGCCAAAATCCGTCTCGGGACTTGTAATGAGTGACTTTCACACCTAGGATAACAATGTACTATTAATACATTTTAATTTCGTCATAAATAGTGTAAAGTAGGTACCGTAACCACATGACTATGTGCCGTAGCTCCGTTACAACCACTAACCTCCTATATTTATGTGATCAACTGTGTATATTACAAACTCCTTGTTATCCCTTTAGAGTACCTACTTGTAGGCACCACGGGACATTATACTCAAAAACAATTTAGGGAAATAAAATTGCATGATAAGATATTCATTATTTTATTATATGTTTCGTTGACAATAAATAAAGATAGAAAGAAAGGATACCTACTCCTAATTTACTGAAAATTACAGAAATTTGGCAATTTAAACTACTAGCTTTTGCCCGCGACTTCGTCCGCGCAGGAGTCGAAAATAGTTCTAATAGGATTTTTTTGTTGACTTAAAATTGTATTGAGTTTCAAACATGTGTCAAAATAAAATGTACTTACCTAATTTAAATCAAATACACTAAAGAGTTCGAGTTGAAGCAAATCCCCCTAAAATAACTGACTACCCCTTTTTAACCCCGTTAGGGAATGAATTTTGGAAAATCCTTTCTTATCGGATGCCTACATCATACAAAGAACACACCCTCCAAGTTTCAGGTCTCTACGATCAGTGATTTAGGCTGTGCGTTGATCCTTTAGTCAATCAGGACAAAGCATTTTATTTGTATAGAAGATAGATTTTGAATTAAGTAAGTAGGTACATGTAGGTATTTTAACTTGGAAGACGAAAACCTCCAGTAGGTACCTACACCCAATTGTCTTTGGATGTGATGTAAAATGGGCTATACGTTTACGTACCTACTTAAAGTTCTAAACTAACAATATTATTTCTTCTGTTTCTGTCTTTCTAGCACAGACCAATAATGCACAAACCACATAAGTAAATCTTTAATCATATCGTACTAATTACTTTTCTATCATAGTCATCTTTTGTGTTTTTTTGGGTTCCGTACCTTAAAAGGTAAAAAAGGAACCCTTATAAGATCACTTTCTTGTCTGTCTGTCTGTTTTAATAATTAAAAAGGTGTGAAAGTCCTATTCATATGTTAGGTATTTTAGTATTCATAACAAAAGAGGTTTTAGTATTTACAATTATTAGACGCCATGATGACACCATGCAAATAATATTTGGGTAATCACTACATAGTATACTTAAAATAAAGTCACTTTTCGCCGTCCCTATGTCCCTTTGTATGCATAAAGATCTTTAAAACTACGCAACGGATTTTGATGCGGTTTTTTTAATAGATAGAGTGATTCAAGAGGAAGGTTTATATGTATAATACATGCATAATATAGCCGTGCGAAGCCGGAGCGGGAACTACTTAGTAAAATAATATTTTTTTGGCAAATTGTTCAGAATTTTTTTATTAGGTAGGGCTGAGCAGTTGCGCAGAGAGTAATTTTGGCGTACCGTAATAAAAGATAGAGTTTAAAAAAAAATGTAAGTTATTATATTATTACTTAAGAAATACATGACATTGGCTGTATGTAGTTCGAGGAGCCAATACGAAAAAAAAGAAATTAGAAGACCGCGAACACCGTGAACGTCATGGAGTAGGAAAAAGGCCTTTGGACACAAAAGATATAGTAACCACATGAGTAGGTATAGTAACTTAAAAAGGCCGTGATGCACTTAAAGAGCTATACCTATCTATCGATAGAGGGCACTAAGGCAAATAAATAATGCCTTCACACCAAATCTTTGAAGCGTCTCGGAAACGGGATATTGAAAGAAGCGTTCCATGTTTTAACAAATATCCCGTCTCCGAGATGTTTTAGAAGTTTGGTTAGAAAGCATTATTTGTGCGCCGCAATAACCTCTTAATGATAGGTAGGTATGGGTTTCTAAATGCACCGCGCACTTTTTAAAAATATTAAGACATCACGTTTGGTCAAATACCCCATTTCCGAGACGACAGAGATTTGGTGTAAAAGTATACTTAATTTGCCGTAATATCCTCTATCGTTAGGTATATTTCTCAAAAATATCGTGCAAAAAAAATACTATGTCAAGTTCCCAGTACTAAATGGCAAGACGCCTTTTTAGTTCAATGTTCGAAGTTTTTAACCTCTTTGGTTTTACGTTAACATCAGCTGCTGTCAGCTTGAGATGACGTCTTACCAATCTAATCAAACCACCAAAGAGTATTGATATCAACCTCAAAGCAAATTACCCCCAAAATAACTTTCTACCCCTTTTTAACCCCGTTAGGAGATAAATTTCAATAAAATACGAAACACGTGTTCCATCAATTCTGTTAATGAATGTTTATGCTAAATTTGAAGTAGATTGGACCAAGGAATCACGTTGTCCCATACAAACTTTGTCCCCCCTTTTCACCCCTTTAGGAGTAGAATTTCGGAAAATCCTTTCTTATCGGATGCCTACGTCATACAAAGAACACACCCTCCAAGTTTCAGGTCTCTACGATCAGCGGTTTAGGCTGTGCGTTGATCCATCAGTCAGTCAGTCAGTCAGTCAGTGACAAAGGATTTTATATGTATAGATTTGACGGCGATAGTGTTTCGCTGAAATGTTGCACTGAGTAAATAAACATAGGCAAATCAAATATTGTATGAATGGTAGTTAATTTAATTGAAAAGTTAGTGATTCGTGATAGTTAACATGTAATGTAACGAGTGAAAAGTTTACGGTCTAGTATGTGAAATGTACATATTCCAGATAGGACCATTCTTAAAACGTACTATTCCCAATTTCGATATGGCATACTGAACCCAGGTAAATAGTCGTGTTCTCATATTTTTTTAAATACCTCCAAACTTCGGTGAAATTAGTCTGATTTGTCAAAACTTTTTTTTTTTTGACGTGACAACGTCTTATAAATTGGTTTGCCGGGTGACACTTCAAGAAACTGCGTTACGCTCCGCTGACGTTATGCGCTCACAATGAGAGTGAGTGAGAGGCACGCGGGCATGGTTAGCCCGCCTAAGAGCGAGAGAGACAGACATAAAAAGTGAAAGGCACGCGTCCCTTCCACTCGAGCACAGTTGTTGTCACGTAAAACTTTCGCCCGTATACCGACTTTACAGGCAACCAGTTTTTTTTTTCAAATTTTCATTTGATTATATTGTGTACTAGCGACCCGCCCCGGCTTCGCACGGCTTTATTATGCATGTATTGTACATATAAACCTTCCTCTTGAATCACTCTATTAAAAAAACCGCATCAAAATCCGTTGCGTAGTTTTAAAGATTTAAGCGTACAAAGGGATATAGGGACAGAGAAAGCGACTTTGTTTTATACTATTGTAGTGATGATATAGTGATAGTGATGAAGTGCCGGAGGCACCTAAATACATGTAGCTAAGAGAGGATATAAACTGTTTATCTATTGTAATATACCCATAAGAATAGTCTTCCATATGTTTAAACCAAATAATAAATTAATTAAATACAATATTACTTCTCTTAGTCTTGTCTTTCAATTCGAAGGTCGTGGGTTCGAATTCTGGACGGTTGGTCCCTTATCATCACCATGGAAAGTAGTACTTTACTACCCGCGGGACGCGAACCGAAACTAAAATCGAGTAGGCTTAGATAGGCCAAATTCAAAATGGATTCAAAATGGCCGCCGAACATTGAATTTCATACAAGTCTTTGGAATCGTTCAGCAGAGTGAATACATCATTGTCATGTAATAGATATAAGGATGTAGCTAATCTAAAACTCTTTGTTAGAAGGCACGTGTTCTAACATAGGTTGGATTAGTATTATTACTCCAGGACCGAGGTATGAAGGAAGACAGGGTGTGGACTGTGAAGGAGACATTTGCCCAGCAGTGGGACAATATACTTGGTTTAAAAAAAGTCTTCGTAAGTATGACATACAGCATGTTATTAATATTTTACTTATCAGTTAATTTAAACTGTTTGCCCCGTGGTGAGCTGGTGAGACGCGGGCCTCGCCTCGCGTCGGCTCGGTGATAGCTCGACCTATTTTGATGAGATTTTTTTGTGTTTGATTTAATTGGACCGGGAATCAAGTACCTACGTCACTCTATCTCCGACCACATGAATATATTACGGCATCCCTTTAAGGACGACCTTCATCAAGCTGTTTTATGGATGAAAAGTATTGACGTGACAACGTCTTATAAATTGGTTTGCCAGGTGACACTTCAAGAAACTGCGTTACGCTCCGCTCACGTTATGCGCTCACAATGAGAGCGAGTGAGAGGCACGCGGGCATGGTTAGCCCGCCTAAGAGCGAGAGAGACAGACATAAAAAGTGAAAGGCACGCGTCCCTTCCACTCGAGCACAGTTGTTGTCACGTAAAACTTTCGCCCGTATACCGACTTTACAGGCAACCAGTTTTTATACACAGAAAAGAAGGTTTCTTAAAGCAAGAAATAATAAAGACGAATAATAAAAGCTAGTTTCTTTTTTTATATCAAAATAAATAGATCAATAGATATATTGCAAATGGGTTGCTTCAGTCCAGAATGACTAAGTAATTTGTTTTTATTTTTTTTTGTTTTTAGACTTTTCGCTGGTTTGGTTACTTATACTTAGACAAATTCCATAACAATGAAATACACCTGTAGTGTAAGAATACAGGCAAGTGAAACCAGTGGTAAAAATAAAACAAAATTATAATGTAAACATAGTAATTTGATATAAAAATATTTGAGTCCTATCTAACAGACAGATTTCAGGTAGTGAAAATGGGCAGAACCGAAAGCAAACCCCAAATAATTACCTGTGGAATCCCACAAGGGTCCGTGTTGGGTCCATTATTGTTTCTGGTGTATATTAATAATGTTAGTAAAATGGAACTCAGTGGACATGTAACCTTATACGCCGCCTCTTTTACTTTGGCCGTAATCTACCTGGAGCCCTATTTTTGAATCGTTCGCCCCGCGTCGAGCGGTCGATTTCTACTGATATTCGTTCGACATTGGAAATTCGCTATTTTTGAATCGCTCGATCGTAACGAGTGGTCTCCACCACTCGTCGCCGACAGGCGAGTGGTAGAATAAACGTTAAACAATCATAGTCAAACATTCGAAAACTATCTTTGAAAAATGTGAGCCGTCACGGGACGCCTGGCAGATGTGAAACATCGACATTATTTTGGAACTAGTCACCATAACACAAGCCTAGTTGTGTCTAGTCACCATAACACAAGCCTAGTTGTGTCTGGTCACCATAACACAAGCCTATTTGTGTCCAGTTACCATAACACAAGCCTAATTGGGTCCAGTCACCATAACACAAGCCTAGTTGGGTCTAGTCACCATAACACAAGCCTAATTGGGTCTAGTCACCATAACACAAGCCTAGTTGCGTAAGTTGCGTGCTAGTTGCGTATAAATGATTTATTTATTTATTTATTTTATTTTATAACACAAGCCTAATTGGGTCCAGTCACCATAACACAAGCCTAATTGGGTCCAGTCACCATAACACAAGCCTAGTTGGGTCTAGTCACCATAACACAAGCCTAATTGGGTCTAGTCACCATAACACAAGCCTAATTGGGTCTAGTCACCATAACACAAGCCTAGTTGTGTCTAGTCACCATAACACAAGCCTAGTTGTGTCTGGTCACCATAACACAAGCCTATTTGTGTCCAGTTACCATAACACAAGCCTAATTGGGTCCAGTCACCATAACACAAGCCTAGTTGGGTCTAGTCACCATAACACAAGCCTAATTGGGTCTAGTCACCATAACACAAGCCTAGTTGCGTTAGTTGCGTGCTAGTTGCGTATAAATGATTTATTTATTTATTTATTTTATTTTATAACACAAGCCTAATTGGGTCTAGTCACCATAACACAAGCCTAATTGGGTCTAGTCACCATAACACAAGCCTAGTTGCGTCTAGTCACCATAACACAAGCCTAGTTGTGTCTAGTCACCATAACACAAGCCTAATTGGGTCTAGTCACCATAACACAAGCCTAGTTGCGTCTAGTCACCATAACACAAGCCTAATTGGGTCTAGTCACCATAACACAAGCCTAGTTGCGTCTAGTCACCATAACACAAGCCTAGTTGTGTCTAGTCACCATAACACAAGCCTAATTGGGTCTAGTCACCATAACACAAGCCTAGTTGCGTCTAGTCACCATAACACAAGCCTAGTTGCGTCTAGTCACCATAACACAAGCCTAGTATCGTCTAGTCACCATAATAATAAATAAATAAAATGCATTTATTTCAGATAACTATGATCCATATTTTGAACTTAGAACTTAAAATTAAAAATAAAATTTAAAACCTATACATAAAATAAAAATATAAAGTAAAATAAAGAGGTTTTGGCGGGAACGAGCCAACAACATGTCGTGCTGCAGTTTTATTTACACGAAACTTAGTTGTAAACCGAGTTAAATTGTATAATTTTGGTGGAAAGTTATCTAATTTAGTTCCGTGAAAGTGCACAAGTGTAGTGAAAGTAAAAATCAGTGTCAAACATGGACTTTTCTCGTTGCCTCCAAAATCTCCTACAAGGTTATAGTAAAGTAGCCACCGCTTTACTATGACCCCGGACTTGACAAACTGTGACTTGACGACTTGACCATCTTGAAACACTTTGAGCCCGATTTCTATAAATCGGGCCATAACTTGATGCAAAATATTACTTGATACTGGCTATATGCACAAACTGTGCGAAGCCATAACTGGAAAAGAAACCCGCTGAAAATGAAGAACAAGATGAAAATGGCATAACGTTCGTGGGGCCAAACAAGAGAGAAAAAAAAAAAAAAAGTAAAATAAAATTAGGGCGGTAAAAATTAAGTATACGACATTAGGGACGGGATTACAAATGACGTATGGCGCAAAAGTCATTAGAGCAATGGTCAATCAGGGAACTTTTCCTATTAATTGACCATTGCTCTAATGATTTTTTCATTATAATTTTGTTTTATTTTTACCACTGGTTTCACTTGCCTGTATTCTTACACTTCAGGTGTATTTCATTGTTATGGAATTTGTCTAAGTATAAGTAACCAAACCAGCGAAATGTCTAAAACAAAAAAAAATAAGAAAATAAATTACTTAGTCATTCTGGACTGAAGTTTTATAAGCAACCCATTTGCAATTATCTATTGACCTATTTATTTTCATAAAAATACTTTTCATCCATAAAACAGCTTGATGAAGGTCGTCCTTAAAGGGATCCTGTACTATATCCATGAACTCTAGTCGGAAATAGAGTGACGTAGGTACTTGATTCCGGGTCCAATTAAATCAAACACAAAAAATCTCATCAAAATAGGTCGAGCTATCACCGAGCCGACGCGAGGCGAGGCCCGCGCCGCAAGTTGACTCGCCAGCTCACCACGGGGCAAACAGTTGAAATTAACTGATAAATAAAATATTAATAACATGCTTTATGTCATACTTACGAAGACTTTTTTTAACCCAAGTATATTGTCCCACTGCTGGGCAAATGTCTCCTTCACAGTCCACACCCTGTCTTCCTTCATATCTCGGTCCTGGAGTAATAATACCAATCCAACCTAAGTTAGAAGACGTACCTTCTAACAAAGAGTTTAAGATTAGCTACATCCCTAAATCTATTACATGACATGATGTATTCACTCTGCTAACCGATTCAAAGACTTGTATGAAATTCAATGTTCGGCGGCCATTTTGGATTACCTATCCAAGCCTACTTCATTTTAGTTTCGGTTCGCGTCCCGCGCGGGTGGTAAAGTACTACTTTCCGTGGTGATGATAACGGGCCAACCGTCCAGAATTCGAACCCACGACCTTTGAATTGAAAGAAAAAACAACGATATGTAATATTGTATTTAATTAATTTATTCTTTGGTTTAACACATGGAAGACTATTCTCATAATATTACAATTAAATAAGTAGTTTATATTATATCCTCTCTAAGCCACATGGTATCTAAGTGCCCCCGGAACTTAGACAATCTATCTACAAATTATTTAATAGATAATACAAATTATCTAGCAGCGCTCCGCGGTTTAAACCCGCAACTCCCGATCCCGTAGGAATATAGAAATATAAAATATTTTTTGCTTCAAAAAAATGTACCTATTATTTAAAAATTTATTGTCAACGAAACATACAATAAAATAATGAATATCTTATCATGCAATTTTATTTCCCTAAATTATTTTTGGTAATGTCCCGTGGTGTCTACAAGTACCCTGAAGGGATAACAAGGTGTTTGTTATACACACGGTTGTATCACATAAATATAGGAGGTTAGTGGTTGTAACGGAGTTACGGTACTTCAAACTATTATGACGAAATCAAAATGTATTGGAATAAAGAAATAATATCTTATCGAATATGGCTGTGTCGAAATACAGTTTTGTAGTCTGTAAAATGGAAGATTTTCAACAAACAGGTGTTCACGGAACTCTCCTCGGTGAATGTGTATTGAGATTATGGGTTAGCAGAGTAAATTAAAGGCAGTGGTTGAGAAGAAAACGTTTTATATTTAATGAATAAACTGTTATGTACAACGAACGAGGTTACAACACAACACACTCGCTAGCACGCGCTTTCATCAGAGACAGAGACAAAGAGTAGAGGGGGCGACATAGACATTCCACTCTACTAGGGATGGGGTACACATAGTAGTGATGGGTTTAGATTGGCCACCTCAACACCCTCCCTCAATATAAACTCATCTCTACTTTTTACAATCAAACATTATTACAAGTCACTAAGTGACACTCTTAACAAAGTTATAATACCTATTTTATGGTATGCAATCAACTTAATAAACTAATCTTTAAACACTTAAAACTACTTATTTTTAGATTAACATTAATCCTTCTCTAAAATTCTGGAATTTGCTCTTAGGCAAAGGCTTTGTACAAATATCAGCTAATTGTTCATCAGACGGTTTATAACTTAACTTAAGGATTCCAGACTCTACTATATCTCGCACAAAATGATATTTCAAATCAATGTGTTTAAGTCTTTTATGATTTTCAGGATTTTTGGCAACATGAAGTACAGACTGATTATCTTCAAAAATAAAAATGTTATTACAATTTATCCCAATTTCCTTCAATAAATTTCTCAGCCAAATTCCTTCAGATACACCCTTAGCTAACGCAACATACTCAGCTTCTGTAGATGAAAGAGATACGCACTGCTGTTTGCTAGACGACCAAGAAATAGTATTACCAAAGATCTTCATGATATAACCAGACGTGGACTTCCTATCTATTAAGTTTCCACCCCAGTCTGCATCGCAATACCCCAGCAGCGGTGTCTCTTCTGATGTCCTGAAAATTAACTTTAAATCTAGACTTCCCTTCAGGTAACGTAGTACTCTCTTCAGCGCCTTCCATAGAACCTCATTAGCTGTTGAAAGAAAACGACTCAGGTAACATAACGCAAAACAAATATCTGGCCTACAACACAACATTGCATACATCAAACAACCCGTCAAACTTCTGCATCTAGTTACTAACTCCTTATCTTCCGATGGTTTTTCTGAGATCTGCAGTCCTGGTTCAATGGGTGTAGCTACAGGCTTGCAGTCTTGCATGTTGTATCGAATCAGTACATCTTTTATGTATTCTTTCTGATCAAGCATTATATTGTCTTCTTTTCTTGTTACATTTATTCCTAGATATTTATTTATGCCTTGCATGTCTTTCATTTCAAACTCTTCTTGTAATACCTTCTTGATTTTCTTAATATCTGCATTATTTTCTCCAATTAATAAAATGTCATCTACGTATAATAATATATAGAACTTCGCTCCTTCTTTGTAGTACAAGCACCAATCACTGTGGCATCTTTTAAAACCCTCCCTTAATAAAAAACTATTGAACTTCTCATTCCATTTCTTTGGACTTTTCTTCAATCCGTATAGTGATTTATTTAGTTTTAGTACTTTTCCATCTCTCTCAAATCCTCTTGGTTTGTCTAAATATACTTCTTCGTCTATGTCACCATATAAAAAGGCACTCTTCACGTCCATTTGATTTATGTATAAATTATATTTACTCGCTATTGCCATTAAGATTCGGAATGTAGTTAATTTTGCAACTGGTGCATAAATCTCTGAGTGATCAAATCTTTCCTTTTGTTGAAATCCTCTGGCAACTAGACGTGCTTTATATTGTTTTTCTCCTGAATTGTCTTTCTTTATCTTAAACACCCATTTCGCTTCAATTGGTTTCTGCCCTACAGGTAAATCTGTCTCAGTCCAAGTCTCGTTTTTGTTCAATGCTTCTAGCTCTTTTTCTATTGCTTCAAGCCAACAATTTGCATCTTCACCACTTGTAGCTTCTTCGAAAGAAAGCTGTTCTTCTACTTGTGTTATATAAGCTGTATCAAAATCTTCTAAATACTTAGGTTTCTTTGTTGTTCTACGTTGTCTTTTTGCCTGTTCTATACTCTCTCGTTCTGCTGTTGCATCTTGAAATTCGTCTTCCAAATATTCTTCGAGCATCTCAATATCACACATTTCACTTTCTGTTTCTTGCTTTTCAGACTGTGCTTCTACTTCTGGTGGTTCCACTTCACTTGTGTCAACTTCTCTTTGTTCTCCTTCTATATTTTCCGTCTCATTATCACTCTCACTTTCTAGGTCTTGGTAGGTACTTGTTTTTATTTCTTCTTTAGATTTTTCTGCTTTACTACTGACAAACACCACATCTCGATATGTATCCACTTTTCTAGTATTGGGGAACCATACTCTATAACCCTTGGTATGCACTCCATATCCAACAAATATGCCTCTCTTGCTCTTTTCGGGTCCCATTTAGTTCTTCGTTCTTTTGGAATATGCACATAAACTTCGGTACCAAAAACCTTTAAATAGAACAAATCAAATTTCTTCTGATTAAGCAGTTCATATGGAGTTTTTCCTTTTGTTCTGCTTGCTCCTGTTCTGTTAATTGTATATACTGCTGTCTGTACTGCTTCTGCCCATAGTTCTTTGGATAGCTCTGCTTTAATAATCATTGTTCTTGCCGACTCTACTATAGTTCTCATTTCTCGTTCAATTCTGCCGTTCTGTTCTGGTGTGTAACTGACTGTAGTTTCATGAATAATCCCTTTCGACTTTAAATAACTCTCCACATTTCTGTTTATAAATTCAGTCCCATTGTCCGATCGCACTCTCTTTATTTTACAGTTAAACTCATTTTCAAAGTGTTCTACAAATTCTACAATCTTGTCTTTGGTTTCTGATTTATGCTGCAAAAAATAAACATATCTATAACTACTATAATCGTCTTTTATTAAAAGAAAATATGAAGAGCCCCCTAGCGACGGTGGTGTCATCTCTCCACAAAGATCCATGTGTATTAACTTACCTGGACTGTCCGCATGGCTCTCGCTCGTGCTGAAAGGAGACCTATGCTGTTTCCCCTGAATGCAAGATACACATTGATCAGTCTGTCCTTCATATTTTACATTATTCAGATCGAGACATTGTTTTACATATTTAAAGTTTTGGTGTGCCATACGCTCATGCCACTCAGACAATGTTAGGTGGGCAACACGTTCATGCCACTCAGACAAACTTATCAACCCTACGTTATTATTAGAGAACTAGCTTTTGCCCGCGACTTCGTCCGCGTATAAGTCCAAAATGGTTCTAATAGGATTTTTTATTGGTTTTAACTCTAATAAATTTCTTTGGGTTTTAAAATTACCGAAGTCGGTAGGTTAGTTTATATTCTTTTATATTTATATTTCACATGTTTTCTTTGATACTCATTATAAAGGCAGAGAGGACGAAAATTCTGTATTTACTTGGAAGCAAATAAAAAAAATGGTTCTGAGGGACTTTGAAAATATTGAAACAAAAACATGTAGTTTTTAAAGTTCAAGTCTATCTGTCTGTCTGTTTGTTACTTATACAATAAAAAACACCTAAACCAATTGAAATCTGGTTTTCACTTTAAGATAGCTAGGATAGGAAGGTCGTGTTATACTTTACATCTAAATCCAATAAGTAGAACCTGAGTAATCAACGAAAAACTGCAGCCGTTCGAGAAACCCCGGCCGCCCGTGACGACACGAACGCGTCCCACTAAACACGAACGTCACAGAATACATAATAGTGTAGCATACTTTTTATCCCACGCATATCCCATTTTATTCCATATTTCCACGGGATCGGGACATGCTGGTGAAACCGCGAGGTGCAGCTACTTTTGAATATAGAATGATTCGTATATTTCATACTATGTAGAGACAATGTTCTACCATTTCAAATTTAGAATTCTACGTCCCCATGAGGCCGTCTCCTAAAAGTGCAACCTTTTTTGAATAAAATCGAAATGGCTGTCAAATGTAGGTGATTTAAAAGGAGTATTGATATTAACTTCGGAGGAAATCACCCCAAAATAACTTTCTACCCCTTTTTAACCCCGTTAGGGGATGAATTTCAATAAAATATGAAAATCAAATACGTTCCATCAATTCTGTCAAAAAGTTTATGCAAAATTTGAAGTAGATTAGACCAAGGAATCACGTTGTCCCATACAAACTTTGCTCCCCTTTTTCACCCCTTTAGGGGTAGAATTTCGGAAAATCCTTTCTTATCGGATACCTACGTCATACAAAGAACACACCCTCCAAGTTTCAAGTCTCTACGATCAGCGGTTTAGGCTGTGCGTTGATCCGTCAGTCAGTCAGTCAGTCAGTCAGGACAAAGGATTTTATATGTATAGATATAGATAGATATAGATAAGAAGATAATACATGCATAATATAGCCGTGCAAAGCCGGGGCGGGTCGCTAGTACTTTGATAAAAGAGATCCAATCAAAGAGTATTTAAGTTTTTAATAACCCCAGCACGCCGCTTCATACACATGTTCATACAAAATTGCTGGAGCGTTGTAATGTTCCAAATTCAAAATAAAAAAAATGGGTGCGTGTACTTATGTACGCGCGTGAGAAGTTATACTTCTTTGGCATTATTAAAAAAATAAAAAATAAAAAAATAAAAATAAACTCGTCCGGCAAAAAACTCGTCCGACAAAAAACTCGTCCGACGAAAAGTTCGTCCGACAAAATACTCGTCCGACAAAAAACTCGTCCGACAAAATACTCGTCCGACAAAAAACTCGTCCGGCAAAAAACTCGTCCGACAAAAAACTCGTCCGACAAAAAACTCGTCCGACAAAAAACTCGTCCGACAAAAAACTCGTCCGACAAAAAACTCGTCCGGCAAAAAACTCGTCCGACAAAAAACTCGTCCGACAAAAAACTCGTCCGACAAAAAACTCGTCCGACAAAAAACTCGTCCGGCAAAAAACTCGTCCGACAAAAAACTCGTCTGACAAAATACTCGTCCGACAAAAAACTCGTCCGACAAAAAACTCTGGACTGGAAAAGGATTGTCAACACCATCAATAAAGTTCAATTTAGATTTAAACAACTTCTCCCGTGAGAATTTTGTGTGACGTGAGAATTTTGTGTGACGCTTTTGTAAAATTTCACTCTCATCATTTTTTCATAACGCGCCTAAAGAAGTATAACTTCAAAAAAAAACAAAATCCGACAAAAAACTCGTCCGACGAAAAGTTCGTCCGACAAAATACTCGTCCGACAAAAAACTCGTCCGGCATAAAACTCGTCCGACAAAAAACTCGTCCGACAAAAAACTCGTCCGACAAAAGACTCGTCCGACAAAAAACTCGTCCGACAAAAAACTCGTCCGACAAAAAACTCGTCCGGCAAAAAACTCGTCCGACAAAAAACTCGTCCGACAAAAAACTCGTCCGACAAAAAACTTGTCCGACAAAAAACTCGTCCGACGAAAAACTCGTCCGACAAAAAACTCGTCCGACAAAATACTCGTCCGACAAAAAACTCGTCCGACAAAAAACTCTGGACTGGAAAAGGATTGTCAACACAATCAATAAAGTTCAATTTAGATTTAAACAACTTCTCCCGTGAGAATTTTGTGTGACGTGAGAATTTTGTGTGACGCTTTTGTAAAATTTCACTCTCATCATTTTTTCATAACGCGCCTAAAGAAGTATAACTTCAAAACGCTCCTGCATTGGATTTAATTTTCTTTGACCGCGACACTGGCTATATGCACGATAGTAATAATGCGAAGCCATAGTAAAATTATAAATAAAAAAGAAATGGCGCTAGATGCTTCTTTCCGTATGTCAAACTGACAATTTTGACATCATCCCTACGTTCTGTACGTTTTCATGCAAAAATATTATGGTTTATTTTTTACGCCAAGAAATATCAAATTTTAATTAGTAACATAAATCTACTTGAAATACCTAAACCTCTTCTGATATTTTCTGAACACATTCGTGAAGATTATGTTAAAATCTGTTTCCTAGTTCCCGAAATTAGACTGCACAAACAAAGGTAAACAAATAAAATCAAAATTTTCTGAGATGAATGGTAGTTTCGCGAAAACGAAGAGATGGCGCTAGTTACTTGAAATTAAAAAAAATATCTTATTAAATTAATTACTTTATTTTCTAGTTAAAAAATGTGTATATTGCTATGTATTCTTAAAATACATAAGTGTACAAAATTTTTAAGCAGAACAAAAAGAATAATCAACTAATTTGTGATTTTCTAAATTTAAGAAAACCTGAATCGCGCATGCAAGATTTTTTTCTACCGGAGCTATATAAGGTTAGCGAATTCTATAGTGCTAAGATCATTATGGACGTAGAACGCTTACTTCCAAAACTTCGAATTTATTATATGTAGAGATTTAAAATTCATTATGTACATCTTATCAACACGATCAGCTAGCGCTACTACTTTGTTATCTTTTAGAATTTTACAGCCAGAAACAGTGGACATTATTGTGTGACCCTTATCTAAAACAGTTGACAGCGACAACAGATTGGCACTTAATTGTGGCACATACAATACATCATTTAATGTTGTAGGTATATATTCGGAACCATTATACGCAACTACTTCTATAATTCCTATCCCTTTAACTTCTAATTTTTCACCGTCACCTACAATTACATATCTCTCAGATAGCTCATATAATGTTGAGAACATCTCTCTACAATTTGACATATGTTCGCTCGCTCCCGAATCAAGAATGAAATCATTACTTACAATTTTTATAGGGTTCGCAACAAATGCGTTCTTATTTACCTTCTCGTTTACTTTTAGTTCACTGACTTGTTTATTTTGCAATTTTCTACAGTCTTTAATTTAATGTCCCGCCTTAAGACAAAAATGACACTTTCGCTGACGACAGTCGGAGCGTTTATGCCCAACTTTCCCGCACTCAAAGCACTTAATTTCACTCTCACTTTTATTTTTATTATAGGTCTGTTTTGAACTATTAAAATTAAACCGCCGCGAATTATCACCTCCTCGTCGTGACACCATCAACGCTGACGACTGACCTTCTCGTTGCTGCTGTGTTCCGCTACTTCTTTCTTCTTCGATAAGTAGGCGCGACACGAGTTGTTGAAAAGTTTGGCTCTCCTCTGGAACCGACTCCCAGGCAGTTGCGAAATGATTGTACTTGACCGGCAGCGACATCAGGCACTTGGTGATCATTGCGCTTTCTGTAGTCTTCTCTCCTAAGCATTCTAGTTGGTGGCGCAAATTTTCTAACCTTGAAATAAAATTAGCAACCGGCTCTTCGAATTTGAGGTTATAAAATTGTTGCTGGACCAGGTGGACGCTAACTTTCGATTTAGGTTCATATAGCGCTGCAAGTTTCGACCAAATTTCTGAGCTCGTTTTACACGTAAGCAGGTGAGTTAACACACTATCCTCGACTCTTGTGACGATTATCTCTTGAGCTCTGGCGTCATCATCTTCATACTTGTTAATATCCAATTTATTCTCTTCTAAGTTTAGCGGTTTTTCACGTGACCCGTCTACTATTCCCAACAATCTCTTAGAACGCAATACTACTGTTAGTTGATACTTCCAGATTGCGTAATTTGATGAGTCGTCTTTTAGTTTGAGCCCTTCAGCATGGGGAGACATTTTGTTTGATACGACACAACACGACACACTGCTCTCTTCTCTTTAGTGCGCTGCTCTGGGCCCATAACCTATTGAGATTATGGGTTAGCAGAGTAGATTAAAGGCAGTGGTTGAGAAGAAAACGTTTTATATTTAATGAATAAACTGTTATGTACAACGAACGAGGTTACAACACAACACACTCGCTAGCACGCGCTTTCATCAGAGACAGAGACAAAGAGTAGAGGGGGCGACATAGACATTCCACTCTACTAGGGATGGGGTACACATAGTAGTGATGGGTTTAGATTGGCCACCTCAACAATGTGTCCCGAGTCGCACTTGACCGGTTTCACAACGTAAGGTTAACTTGTACCTCGACACAATGTTATGCTGCACTAGTTAGGTACTGTAGCAGGTTATCTAGTGATAGCGGAGATGTACAGCGGCGCAGTGTCATCGGTGCGGGGTCAACGGTACTAGCTGGATGTCTTCGGATGGAGGTGTTGGTGGAGATGCGGGCGTCAGCGGCACCACGCGCTCCAGCCGGCGCCAGAAGTCGGGTGCGTCGCGGCGCAGCACCATGTGCGGGTAGTCGGTCGCGTACCGACGCAGCGCCGCGTCCTCCAGCTCGCCAACAGGGGGCAGCACCAGCACCAGCGCGCCGCGCCGCGCCACCGCGTGTATCTCGTCCAACTCGAGCGAGCGCTCGCACTCTCGCGAGATGAGCGCGACCGTGCACCGCGCCGTACGCGCCGATAGCGTGATGCACTCGCTCAGCAGCGCCGGCGGCAGCCAGTCGCGCTCGGCGAGACACACGCGACGCGGTCTCGGTCCGTGCTCCAGCCGCGCTGTCACCTCTAGCGCCGGACGCTCGTCGCCGCGACCGAACATCACGAACGCGTCTGACGACCACGCCGCCCGCGCCGCGTCACGAGATCTCCACCCGAACCGCCACAACAGCGCCCGAGTGTGCCCGAGGAAGTTTTTGTGCCACTTCCACCACAGACAGCCCGCGAGCACCGTCACACCGACACTCGCGAGCACAGCGGGCAATGTGACTGACCACGTGGCTGATGAAATAGGTGATGCACTAGGCACGGTGGCCAGGGGTTGTGACGTCGTCATACAAGCGTTGTTGATTGCGTTTTCAAGCGTCCCGTCGTCGTCCTCGCACCGCAACGCATCGTACCCGACGAGCACGGCGGCGTTGTCGCGCAGCACGCGTAGCGCTGGTGTCGCACGACACGAGCACTCGAGCCGGTTGCCCGCGAGCAGCACGCGCCTCTTGGTGCCGGACACGAGCGCGCGGGCCGTCGTCTCGGTCATGTAGCTGATCAAGTTGTTGCGCAGATCGATCACCTAGAGCAGGAACGAGGGTCGAGGGTGAGCGGGCGGAGCGGGTGGCGGTGGAGGTGCAGGGAGGGGAGACGATACTTACCCGGAGATGGGGCGGGAGATCATCGACGACCAGCTCGGTGATTGAGTTGTTGGAGAGTACCAGATCAATTGCATTGAAGTCAGCTGTGAGTGATGGCAGTTGTGGCACGTGGATCAGCTTGATGCCGACGCAGATGATGCGCAGCAGTCCACCGCCCGCCATACCGCAGTAGCAAATGGATAGTACCGTGGCACACGTCTCTTTGCTGGGACACAACAAGGCTCCAGCGCGAACGGTTCTTAGCGACAGTTTCTTGTTGCCATAATAGTCGTATAACTGTACGTCGTACAGTGGCAGCAAGTCACCGTTAAGGGCCTCCGTTATCCAGTAGCGACTGCAGTTGTATAATTTTTTCGTTAATAACTTTACGGTAACACTGCGACTGGGCGGTGCTACAGCGGCGGCCGTAGCTGCTCTGTCGTAGTCGTCTGCAGTGAAGTATATTGAGCCAGCGAGCTTCGCCACGGCGGGTACGCTGCGCTTGTATTGCAAGTATTCGTACTGTGGACAAGCAAACGACGCATCACTCGAGTGATTGCACTCCTTCCTCCCCCCCCCTCGTTACTCACCGTCAGGTTGCGTATGTTCGTGTCACCGAGGTTGAGGTACCTGAGGTTCACCATGTCTTGGCGCCAGTCGCTGCAGATGACCGAGATGTTGGTACCGTGCAAGTCCAGTTGCTCCAGTTTTGACAGTGAGGCCAACGAAGATTTCATTTTATGTTCTGTTGTAGATATTGTGTATACAAGAGGATCACATAATATTATATAGTATTTGCAAGGTTTTTGTTTAGAAAAAATATTTATTTATTTATATTTATATATATATATATATTTATTTATTTATTTTAGGAAACTCAACAGCTAAAACATAATTATATAAACAGAACAACAACAGAAAGCCAATTACAATTACTTATATTAAAATTAATTTATTTTTTTATAGTTCACTAGCGACCTGTCCCGGCTTCGCACGGCTATATTATGCATGTATTATACATATAAACCTTCCTCTTGAATCACTCTATTTATTAAAAAAAACCGCATCAAAATCCGTTGTGTAGTTTTAAAGATTTAAGCATACAAAGGGAAATGGGACAGAGAAAGCGACTTTATTTTATACTATGTAGTGATGATGATGCCCGTTTGGGCGTAGTATATAGGTTTTTTTATTTGACAATAATAATTATACATCCTGTATCACGGGGCTATGGAGCCCCGGACCTTTGGAAGGCGTGCGTGGAGCCGAAGCCAACACGTAGAGACCCTTTACAATAACAAGTATAATAGCAAACAATGGGGTGGATACTAAACCGGCGATTATCCCTGTCTACACTATAAAGTGCAACCAAGGACAACCTCCGGTTTGGATGAAACTATTGATGATCTACAGGACAAAACTACTTGAGCTATTGTGATGGGATGGTAGTGGACTAGATACTGGGGAACTATGGATACTATGGCACCTGCCGTAACAATGTTCAATAAACACGTAAAAATGGCAGGCGGAGACTCGCCAACTCTCAGACTGGGCCACCACCATAATTATACATTATTATTATTTAATACAATCATTATTTATTTCATTATTTAATAATAAGTACATTATCACTAAATAGTATCAAAACAAAGTCGCTTTCTCTGTCCCTATGTCCCGATGTCCCTATATCCCTTTGTATGCTAAAATCTTCAAAACTACGCAATGGATTTTGATGCGGTTTTTAATAGATAGAGTGATTCAAGCGGAAGGTTTATATGTATAATACATGCATAATATAGCCGTGCGAAGCCGGGGCGGGTCGCTAGTTATCAATAAGGGAAAAATTCGAGTAGTGCATAGCCACACCTAGCAACGCGTGAAGTCCGTTCTGTTACACTTACTAAATTAACCTTCACTGAACAATACAAATGATAAATTGCAATAATTAATTAAATATTTAAAAAAGATTCATCAAAATCGGTTGATAAACAAAGAAGATATTATGCGCGATCATCCATAAAAAAAAACATAGGTACATACATCCGAATTTAGAACCTCCTCCTTTTTTTGAAGTCGGTTAAAAAGTAAAACCAGATAAGAACAGTACCTAGTTCCTATATTCAACTAGTGCACAGAGATATATTGTATAGAATACTTAACAGTGGCTTTACTCTGTACACCAGTTATACAACAATTTATATCGTCTTACAGCTACCCACTTGAAACAAACAACACAAGCCACCAAATAACTAACTTTACAGAATGCAAATGTACTGAAAACCGTGTTATGGGCGCCAGTGTTGCTATATTTGATGTATCCAACTCTGTTCGTACTGGGCATGGTTGGGTACACCAAGTTGGAAACAAGAAGGGACTTGGCGCTGGCAAGTTATATTTTGGAGGTGTTAAGAGGTAACATATGTAATCCAACCATACTGGAATCGGTCAAACTATATGTTCCGAATCAGTACCTAAAGCGGCGCCATACACGAAAACCGGCACTATTCGCGGTGCCCCGTGGTAGGACGAACCTAGTCAAAAAATCACCAATCACGCGGGTTTTACCCACACTAAATTTAGTTGCCGAGCAAATTGACGTATTTACATGCGGGAAGAGTGAATTCCAAAAAGTATCTTTATGGATTATTTGTTATAATTAATTTAAATTTATTTTAACTACGCTATTGCATTGGGGAATCCTGTAATGATAGATGTAGTTTTTCTGATAAATAAATAAATAAAATAAATAAATATTGCTATTGTTGCGATAACTATCATGATTTTTGTGAACCTAAAGCAGCAAAAATGGCTGGTAGGTAACTGTCAAAATTACAGATGTCAAATTGACAGCTGCCAAACTTAAAACGTCAGAAACTATTGATCCTAGATTGCTGGTGTCTTTACAGAAGTGATAGATCTCATCGAGATCTTCATTATGGATGACAGCTGTCAAACCTTTAACAGCTATATTTCAGAAACTATTGATCCTAAGTAGATTGGATAATCTCTTTATCAAAGTGATAGATAATCTCATCGAGATCTTCTTCTAGCTCTATAATTTTTTGGATTATATAAAAAAAAGCGTCTTTTTCTGTATTCTGAGAAAAAAGCATATAAAAATCCTCTTTACAACAATGATAATTCCATTTTTTTTTTGTTCAGCGATTTTACATAATTTGTCATCAAACTCTGTGTTTTGGCTTCGACTCCCGTTTTAGCGTTTATTACTTGCCTGTTTTGGCTTAAGGCCACTAAATAAGGTAAAACAAAGGCACTCTGCAACCACTGGGTTTTGACCCAGAATATTGTTCCCTATTTACATCGAGTTAGGCCCGAGTTTGATGAATAGGGAACAAGGAAACTTACATACTATTAAATGCAAACTTACAACTAGAACTCACTGATTCATCATCTTCCCCCTTACCCCTTTTTCTTCTATTCACTCCTATTAGTCGTCATCTCATCGCTTATATTGATCTCTCTCGTGTCTTGTCTCACGCAGTCCATCCATCTTTTCTTCGGTCGTCCTCTTCCTCTCCATCCCTCTACATTCATACTCATCACTCTTCTACTCACATGCGTCTCCAATCTTAGTTAGTGTAGGTAGGTTACCTACCCGCCTGCCTACGATGATGGAGTGTAAGCAGCCGCCCAATTGCCGTATTCTTATGCAGCGCGTCTTGACTGCGTTTGCGTCATAACCATAGATTTCGTATTGCTAAGACGCACTCGTCACGCACACGTTACGCAAACCTAAACGTCGTAACGTGTGCGTGACGAGTGCGTCTTAGCAATACGAAATCTATGGTTATGACGCAAACGCAAACAAGACGGGCTGCATAAGAATACGGCAATTGGGCGGCAGGCGCTAGGCGGGTAACTAACCTACCTACCTACAGTGACAGGTTGGGTGGGTTAGGTACCTATAGGCAGGTATACCGAAGGGCGTAGGTAGCTCCATCTCAGTTAGGTTAATATGATTAAAAAAAAAAGATATCAATGAAATTCAAAAAAATCTTAAAATAATAGGGAGCTTATAGCTCTCCTTTCTGATTGCCAAATCCTGCGAAATTTTCAGGGATAATTTGGTAATATATTAGTCAATAGTTGACACCAGTTTCACCCTTCTACATTCAGGCCCAAGATCCTAAGAAACGATCCCCGTCTCCTTTAAATAATTCAAATATGTATAATCGAAAATTTTTTTTAAAAATTCGAAAAATTCAAATAAATTCGTAACAAATTAAATAAATTCTAATAATTTCAAATAGATAGATAGATAGATAGATAACTTTATTTGTACAACACAGAAAGAAACAGAACACGATAAACACAAAGTAAAGTAATAGCTAGAAAGTATAAGTTGCACAAATTGGCGGCCTTATCGCTGAAAGCGATTTCTTCCAGGCAACCTTTGGATGGAAAAGAACTGATTCAGCTTTAATGGTAGGTTGTGAATAACTTAACTTATAATAGGTGATGATATAAAATATTTACATAATTATGGTTTTTAAATATTAAATTACATATAATACATTCCAAATAACTATATGCATAGATACATACAAATAAGTACATAGATACATGTATACATACATAAATAATACAGGAATATATACGGAAATTAGACAGTACTGAGGTAGTGATCAGTTACCATAGCTTTGAAAATGGGAAGGGACTTAGCAGATCGGATGGGTTTTGGCAGGGAATTCCAGAGGATGACAGAGTGAAAAGAAAAGGATTTATTGTAGAAAGTAGAGTTGAGGAGAGGAGCTTGAAGGAGAAGGGAAGAAACTTGAAACGTTCTCTGAGGTAGTGAGGAGAGGAGGGAGCGAATAGGACTTTATAGAGGAAGCAAAGGATATGAACATTCCGGCGAAGGCGGATTGGCAACCACTTGAGCTTATGGCGAAATTCAGAGACATGGTCATATTTGCGAAGTCCAAATATGAACCGTATACAGACATTTTGAAGTCGCTCAAGTTTGTCGAGTTGCTCTTCGGTCAGATCAAGGTAGCAGATGTCGGCATAGTCGAGGATAGGGAGCATGAGAGACTGAGCAAGGCTAACTTTAGTGGCAGTCGGGAGAAAGTTCCGCAGTCTACGGAGCGAGCCCGCAGCAGCAAATATCTTCCGACTGGTTTCAGTTATTTGCGGCTGCCAGCCCAGTTCCGCATCCATGATGACACCAAGATTTTTTACAGTTTTGGAAAAAGGGATATGGTTTCCGTCAAACAACACAGGGTCAACCTCCTCCCAGCTAATTTTTGCCAATAACCTAGAACTTCCCAAAACGATGACTTGGGACTTGGACGGATTCACCGCAATCCCAAACGAATCGCTCCAGCTACAAATTTTAGCCAAGTCATTGTTTGTAGTTGCAATGCCTTCATTTAACTGTAGCCACGGAGTTTGTGAGTAGATTTGAAGATCGTCTGCATAGAGATGGTAAGAGGAAGTAAGATTGGAAGTGATAGAGCTAATGAATACTGAAAATAGAAGGGGAGAAAGAACGCCGCCCTGGGGTACACCCGCAGACACATCGCACCAGGATGAGTAGCTGTCTTCGACACGTATACGCTGCCGGCGCCCACACAGGTAACTACAAAACCATTCAATCACCGTTGGAGATATGTTAAGAGAGCACAAAATACCAAGCAAGAGGTCATAGTCGACATTACAAAACGCATTACTGAAGTAAAGCAATGTTAACACAGTCAACATGCGATCATCCATGCCTTTGCGTATGTCATCAGTGATTTTAACAAGGGCAGTAGTTGTGCTATGCCCCGGACGAAATCCGGATTGGAAGGGATTATGTAGCATATGACTATTAAGGAATTTGGAAATTTGTTGGTGGACGAGGCGTTCAAGGACTTTGGACAGAAATGGTAAGATTGAAATCGGTCGATATTCGGAAAAGGTTTTGGGATTTGATTTTTTCGGAAGAGGAATAATTTGAGCCTCTTTCCAGAGGGAGGGGAATACACTGTGGGAGATGGAGAAATTCATTATGTGCAGGATAATAGGAAGAATTTCGTCAATAATGGGCATAAGCATGTTGCGACTGATGTTGTCACTGCCAACGGCCTTGGAGGTTATGTGTTTCATACTCTGTTTAACACCACAAGCAGTAAATTGTTCAAAGGTGAAAGGTGGCAAGTCAGGAGTTGGAATGGAAGAGAGACGTTGTAATGTTTCAGCTTTCACAATATCATCAAGCCTAGCAGAGGAGGAAAAGTGTTGGTTCAGTTGATCCAAGTTTAAATCGGTGGGAATGGGTTGTTGAGTTTGTTTGCCAACTCCTAATGACTTCAGAAATTGCCATACTTTGGCTGGATCTCCAGCTTCGATGGAGCTATGAATATGTCGGCGTTGTGCATCCCTACACATTCTATTGCAGCGATTTCGAAGTTCAATGAATTTTTCCCTATTAGCATCAGTTGCATTATGGCGAAGTCTAGTTTTAGCTGCAGATTTCTTATTTATAAGTAGCTTTATATCGTCATTCAGCCAGGGTGCAGGATGATGTTTCAGTTTTATAGCTTTTAAAGGAGCGTGTTTATCAAAAAGTTTGGTTATAAAGTTATTAAACTGAAAATTTTTCTCATCAATGGAGTCGCGGTCAAAAACCCTCCCCCAGTCGACATCTTGTGTATCTTTGCGGAGGTCTTCCAGACTAATACCACTAAAGTTGCGCTGAAAAATATATTTTGGTTTATCTTTAGGCGGACGAACCTTGTAGGAAAGGTAAATGAGGTCATGGTAAGAGAAGCAGTCCGCCGAAAGTTGGCCGTGCTTTGCAGAGTGAGAAGAAGAAGAGACAAGAATAAGATCTAACAGAGAAGGAGCACAATTAGGAAAATGATGAGTAGCATTAAGCGGAAGTATGGTGAGGTTGTAGGCCGCCGTCACGGACCTAAGCTTGCATGCCCTATGCAGGTATTGAGGGTCTTGCTTTTGGAGGCAGGTGTTGAAATCGCCCATAATAATGGTGTGGTTGTAATGTGGTAAGAACTCCTCCAGCAAGTTCTCAAATGCAGCAAAGTAATTGAAATTACAGTCTGGATTGTAGAAGGCGCCTAACAGAAGTTTACTCTTGTTCATAAGCACTTCTATGAACAAGTGCTGACCAGCGTTTGACGGGCAAGGTTGTGGGGACATACTAACTACCTTATAGGGAATGTGGGCTCGCAAGTAATTAGCGACACCTCCACCAACAGTTTCGATGCGATCGTTACGTATCAGGTTGAAACCTGGCAAAGAATAGGATTTCGATGGAAAACATGGTCGTAGCCAGGTTTCGGAGACTACTATTGCGTGGAGGTGCTTATCGCTAAAAGATGCCAACATCTCTGGATAATGCTTCGGAATGCTCTGGGCATTAATATGTACAATGTTGAAATTTTTGGGAACATCGGAAAATACATCCTCGATGTTATCAGAAAGAGAAGGAAGACTACGATAACTGTCATCACCATCACTGTCACTACCCGATGAACAGGACAGAAAAGGAGCAACAAATTCATCATCGCTAATCGGTTCTGACATTAGAAAGTGTATAATAATATTATGATATAGCCTGTATAATATATAAATAAATAAATAATAATATAAATTTAATACAGTTTTTATAAATTAGATATGGTCAGTTCCGGTCCACCCGCCAGCTGTGTAAAAATCGCTGCACATAAAAAGAAAGAAAGATTGAGCACCAGAAAATAACAAAACACAAAAGTAGGTAAGTAAGCAGAATTTGAAAACAATGAAAATATAGGGCATAATAAGTCGGTAAATGAAGAGAAAATAAAATAAAAACGAAAAAATAAATAAACCATATGGCTGTATGGGCTGACTTCCCTTTGCCTTAAAAAATTAAAAATTGAACCCGTTTGTCACTGAAATAAATTCGGAATAAATCGAAAAAACTAAATTAAATCAGATAAAGTCAAATAAATGAAATAAATTTAAATAAAATCAGATAAATTCGAAAAAAACCAGATCAATTAGAATAAAATCAGATAAATTCAAATAAAATCAAATTTATTTCATTTATATTCACATAAATTCAAATAAAATCCCACCACTAACCACTTGTTGATTACATGTATCATGGCATTCAGTGATACCCACATAATATACTCCGAAGTGTTATTGTATCAGTATCGTCGTATGCGATGACGCAGATATTGAATAAATGGCCCATCCACCAACCACTTGTTATACAGGGTTATTGGAAATTATACTAGCAAGCCGTTGATGGCTACTTCTGTGCACCTTTACAAACAACTTTTGTTCTAAGACTTTTGGAAATTCGAAAAAAAAAATTAAAAGTTTGAGGTTATGTAAATTCGAAAAACAGCTGATTTTTTGAAACAAAGGTCATTCAGACTAAGAACAGTAGATAAAACTTAAAAAATAAGTAAAATTTTAAGGTTAATGACCTCTCCGTGTAAGGAACAACTGATTTTCAGATAAACCTAACCTCAAAATTTTCGAAAAAAATTTCGAATTTCCAAAAGTCGTAGAACAAAAGTTGTTTGTTAAGGTGCACAGAAGTAACCCTCAACGTCTTGCTGGTATAATTTCCAATAACCCTGTATAACAAGTGGTTGGTGGATGGGCCATTTATTCAATATCTGCGTCATCGCATACGACGATACTGATACAATAACACTTCGGAGTATATTATGTGGGTATCACTGAACACCCAGCTCTATAGCACAAGCTAACCGTCTCGTAACTAGAGAAGGCTGTCAATGGGATCATCCATTTATCAAGGGTCATGCTTCAAAACGTCGTCTAAGTTACCTGTAACATTACTGTCGTTGACCGCGTAGAGATCGCCGAGCCCCGGGTTCTCAGCAAGCGAGAGACTCCTCAGCTCAGTGAACGACGCTAACTCCGCAACCACACTCGCATTCAAACTGTTCCCTCCTAAGTCTAACGACACCAGCGGTAACGTCAGCATCGAACTGCAACAACACACTATAATTAATGTAACCACGAATGATTCGCCAAGACGTTCGTGTCGCCGCCTAAAGTTTCACCCAAATATAATATTAAAGAAGGTGTTTGATGCTTCGTTGGTCAAATAGACAGCCGCTTTCCTATTGACCATCCAACTAAACAAGGAAACTGTGTCGGCTTGAAGTAATATGTACTTACGTCTCACTCAAGGCTGGTTGTCGAATCTAGATGAGAAAATTATTTGAAACAACGAAGTGCAGTAGTGGCTCCAATTGCCTGACAACTTGCATTGGTCAATTGAAGTGCTAACTGGTTGAGACGGGAAATCAAAGACTAGACCAAGGTGTCCCAAACTGTGCGTAACGACGCCCTGGGGCATCGCGGCACTATCCCAAGGGCGTCATGAGACGATCTAATTTAGAAAGACCATTTAAAAAGATCCAGATGAGAGCGGCAATTTATATTAGAAAGTTGGACCTCGTTTGGAGAAGCTGTGCTCCGAAAAGCAAGCACATCCTACTCAAATGAAGGGAAAATAAAGTACGTACTTGCGGGTAAAATGGGCCACCTGCCTAATTAAAAATTAAATATTTTGTAAAAATAGGGATAACTAATTAAAATCAGGTCATTATAGAAATATTTCCCATAATGTCAATCTGAAAAAACAATTCATTAATTTGTTTATTTTCTTGATATTTTGTCACTGGTGTCAAGGTTTTTAAAACCTTTTAGTGATCCTTACTACCCGTAGGTACTTTTTTTTTAGAGTCAGTCATTTTTAAATGCTATTTGGAGTTATTTAGATAATTGTTGTTAGGTTAGAACTACAATTGAGCAGTGTTAAACAGAAAGCGACCATCGACGATTTTTGCGAAATTGACTTAAATTGCCTACGGGCCAAGGTGCATGTTCCTTCACATTCTCCGCTTACATGGGACCTTCTAGCTTGTTTCAATCCCGAGATATTAAACGGTCAAATAAGACCATTGAAGATTTGACTCATTTTTTTAGTGCAAAAGAAGACCGGCTAGGTTGGTCTTCGTTGGAAAATAGTTTAAATCAATTGATCGTTTTCCATACAAAATCTATTGTTTTAGTAGGAAATTATGTAATTTTTTTAACCAAACTTTATTTTGCAGAAGCCTACCAACATTATTATACAATTCAGTTTACCAAAAGATTTTGAACTGTGAGGTGTGTATAGTGTGTGAGTGTATCCTAGTCCGTCTGGGGTTGATCGTAGGCATGGCCTCCTTCTCCTGAAGGTTGGTCGTAAAAACCATGAGGACTGTAAGCAGGCGAAGGCTATGCCGCCTTCGCCTGCTTACAGTCCTCATGGTTTTTCCACATAGTACCATGCAGTGACCTGGTCAGAAAGCTCCTTGATCAAAGAGCTTGCTTTGCTGAAGGGTAGTGGCACGTCCGGTCTACTAACTTCTGACCCTCTACGCGCTAGCTCATCACTGCATCGTTACCTGTTAAGCAACTGTGTCTCTTGATCTGTTTATAACTGATTTGATTTTATGATTGACTGTTTATAACATTTGTAGTCAAGCTCTGAGTTTACAATGTGACTGTCCAGAGCTTGCAATACCGATTTCCGGTTGGAAAGGATGCGAATGGATAGGTCACTTCCTTTCCTGACGGCAGTGTTCGCTGGGGTAGTGAGTTCTCTGAAGAATACAGGTTGGACTGTGGGGTAAGACAGGGTGGTCTGAGCTCCCCGAGACTGTTCAACTTGTATATTAATCGGCTAATTGAGGAGTTGAGCGGGGCTAATGTTGGCTGCTCGGTTGATGGAGTTTTATAAACAACATTAGCTATGCAGACGACATGGTGTTGCTCAACCCCTCAATTGGTGGATTGAGAGAGCTCTAACGTGGGTGTAAGGCTTATGCGCTGAGTCATGGGCTAAGGTACAATACCAAGAAAAGTGAATATCTTGTTTTCAGAGCCAAAGGTAAAAATTGACTCACTTATTCTTAATGGTGTTGAACTAGACAGGGTGACTCGGTTTAAGTATCTTGGCCATTGGCTCACAGAGGACCTTAATGACCAGGAGGACAACATGGAACGGGAGCGGAGGGCTTTGTCGGTCCGGTGCAATATGCTTGCTCGTAGGTTTGCACGGTGTAGTAAACAAGTAAAGGTGACACTCTTTAGAGCATACTGCCAGTCCTTTTATACTTGCAGCCTATGGGTGAGTTATACGAAGTTGGCATACAGAGCTCTCCGAGTCCATTATAACAATGCATTCAGGGTGTTAGTGGGGGAGCCTAGATACTGCAGTCAGTCAGCCATGTTTGCAGAGGCGGGAGTCGATGGCTTTGACGCGATTATCAGAAAGCGCTGCGCTTCACTGCTTAGGCGAGTGAGGGGCTCCGACAATGTCATTCTGAGTAGGTACACTGTGTGACAGGTGGGACTCCACGATACTGGGGCACTGAGGAGAGTCAGAGTGTGGTGATGATTGGGAAACAAAAATGTAGTTTAAGTAGGTAGTCATGTAATTTCTATATAATTTAATTTTATGATTTAATGTATAAACTTTTGTAATCTATGGAATGTAATTTTTGAAATGAATGATTTATTTATTTAAATCCAGCGAAGGTGAAAATTTTATTTATCTGTTTTGGACCCATCTGTGAAGATCTTCAGCTCCTTGGGATTGAGACCTTGGCAGTTGTCGTCCTCGTGCGGCTGTATTTTGTATTTTTTACCAATAACATACCTTTTGGGTTTTTCGTTTTCGTTGAAGATAGGAAAATGCTCATAGGTACCCATGAGTATCTGGGAGTGAGGACCCCGGTCATTTCTCCATAGGTCTTATTCATATTCTTGACTTATATGGAGATGTAATGGTGGCAAATCAAGCCAGGGCGGCCGTTGGTGCCGCTCTAAGACAGCCTGTTATCGTGTTAAGCCATCCGTTCTTTAGTTAGTTGTTCCACTACCGTGGCCAGGCTGGGTGTTGGCCACCATACCAACGCACCGTAGCAGAGTCAAATGAATTTTTTGTTGAGCCACAGGATGATTTAGGGGGAAAGGCCCCATATCTTAGCTAGCATTCTTTGACAATGCCAGAGAGCTATACTGGCTTTTTTGATTCTGTTGCCTAAGTGGCAACTTCCATTGAGTTTGCAATATAGTATGATACCAATATAATTTACCTCCAGTGATAACTGGAGTTCAGTCTGGGAGAGCCTATATTCATCCGGCACCCGCTTGTTTGTAAACATAATTACTAGTTCTGTTTTCGTAGGATTGACTGAAAGGTCATACTCCTCGCACCATCGCTCGACCTATCTTATTCCAGGTCGGGAGAGATCGCAGACAGCGCTAGCTAATTTGCCTCAGACGAGTATGACCAGATAGTTAGCATACTTTAAAATAGCGATTATTGTTTAGTTTGGTGATTCGATCATTAAAATGACCAAGTTCCACAGCAGTGGCAATAGCACTCCCCCTTGGGGACAGCTTCTTATCACTGGGGCCGCCACTGACTCACCTGCAAAGCGCACTATTCACTTGTTTAACATGTTGTTGACCCAGCGAATGGTGGTAGGGTATACTATACACCGTTTCTCTGCAGCGCAGCTATTATACTACAGAAATGGGTCCTGTCGAAGTCCTTCACGTCAATGACCAGTCCCGATACAAATCCCCTTCTGGTCAATGGCCTCCTCAATACATTTAACCACAGTGCGCAGTGTGAAGTTCTGATTTTGATTTCCCAGCACTGTACGCGTGTTGGTTACAGTGCATGGGCAAATTGTAAAGCGGCCTATCTATCAGCTCCCTGTCACACCGCCTTTTCATTGTTTTTAACAAGAAGGAGGTGAGTCACTCTTACCAGGTTTTGGTATGAATACTACGTTTACCTCTCTTCATTTACATGGGATGTACCCATGGTGGAGGCATGCTCTCATTGCTTTAGAGAGTTGGTCTAATCCAGTTGGTCTAAATTACAGATTACATTATAAGTGATAATAATATTAGGGTTACATGATATTAAGATTACCTACAGTTAAGTAAGTTAAGTTATTAAAAGTGATTACCTACATTTGTTGTTTACAAATAGACTTATTGATAATACAAAGTGTTTATTGTTTAATTAATTTCAAATTCAATTACAAATTTTTAATTATTGATAATTATATTTTTAGTTCTATTTTTGTGTACTATGTTTTCTGAAATTATTGTTCCTGAAATTAGTAACTTGACGTTTTCACCTTGACCTTCTATTACAGTAAATGGTCATATATACATAATGGATCCATTTTTCTTTTTTAATAATCCTAAATCTCCTAATTTATACGTTATTGGGTAATATTGTTTTCTTTTAATTTTTGTTTTTATTAAGTTTTCTCTTGCATCCTCTTGGGATTTTTGCAATCTATACTTTAATTCTATGGCATATGAGTTTAAATTATAAAATGGATCCTCCTTCCTACCTACCTATAGCACAGCCCATAGTAAGAAAAGCCTTGGTCTGTCACCGCACGCAACTGCCTATTGTATCATCTCTCTCTGGTCGATCCTTCATGACTGAAGATCGCGACCACCACTCTTCTTCACCCAGCGGCTTGTAAAGTGTAAAGGTCCTCCACTTAATGCAGTCTGCGGCCATTCGAACCACTTCCTCAAACCTGGACGAGCTCTCCTGTTTCAGCTGATCTGACCATCTCATCGGGGATCTACCACGTGACCGTTTGCCCTCTACATTTGCACAGATGATCAGTTTCTCCAGGTTCTCGTCTTGACGTCTGATAATGTGGCCGAAATAGCTGAGGATACGTCGCTGGCATATCGTGGAAAGACGGTCTTTAATGCCGTGTTCTTTAAGTAGACACATTAGTGCGGAACGCGGTCCAAGGTATCCGGAGCATGCATCGCCATATTTCAAATGAGTCTATTTTCTTCCTTTCAGCTTCTCGGATTGTCCACGTTTCCGCACCATACATAAATATTGGGAGAACCAGCGCACGAACCAAACGGATTTTCGTATTTTTGGTGATTCGCCTGTCCTTCCAAATCCCTTGCAGCCGTGTCATTGCATCTTTTGCTATCCTAATTCTTCGTCTAATATTGGCACAACAATCACCATTATCTTTGACAGAGGCTCCCAGGTACACCATCTCTTTCACCGTGTGGTACTATACCTGGTACAGCAAGTGTGCCGGCGCGGTCAACGATCATGAGCTTGGTTTTACTTCTATTGACGGATAAACCGAGCAATTCACTCTCCGCCTCCAGAGCCTCCAACATCTCTTTCATCGTCAACATACTGTGTCATCAGCATATCTCAGGTTCGTAATTTTTCTCCCTCCAACAGTAAAACCACTGTTCCATTTCTCGGCACATTTACATTGTATTCTCCGTCTAATAATATGTTGAAAAGCATTGGTGAAAGTATACATCCCTGTCGGACTCCCTTCTTTCCTTGGAATGCATTCGAACACTCAGAGTCAATCCGCACATACGAGCAATTGCTACTATATAAATTTCTGACCAAGGATACGAGATGACTTGGCACGCCCATCTCAAGCAATATGTTCCACAGTTTCCCGGAGATCTATTTGGCTTCAAACATTTAATGGCATGCTCAACTTCCGAGCGTAATATGTCCGGTTCTGGTTCGGTAATTGTAATTTCCGTATTTTCTATACCATCATTGATGTTATACAGATTTGCGCATTTTTGTTTCCACCGCTCAAGAACTTTTGCCATTTCAGACAAAAGTTGTCCCTGCTCATCTTCAGTTCTCGGGGATTTTTTCCGTGTCAAATCACGGACTTTCCTTAAAAGGTCTCTCTAGTCTCGTATTTCTCTGCGTGCCTCTCCATTGTATCATCTATGATAGCGATTTTAGATTTTAATGTTATTTTGTTAATAGAGAAACGTTATTTCAAGTTGCTAGATTGACTATGGCAGCGACTTGTTTACCAAATCAATTCGAGTACCTACTTTTATTTTATGTTTTAATATTTTAAATGTTTAAAAATTCATAAGGTTCCTATCAAAATTATTAGGATAATTTATTATTAATTTTAAAAGTGTATTAATGTATGTGTGACCACTGCAGTGCTGTGCCACTGGTGGCATGCGTGTATGTACAGTCACATTACCAATTAGTTGAACCCCACGTAACCCAGAGCTCATTCGCATATCTGTAACAAATATATTATTAACATATTTTGTTATTTTTAGTATAGTTTATTGTATTGTATAGTATATTGTTAAAAAAACAGAATCAGGTATTATTACTTTACAACCTTACAGATTTGCGAGTGAGCTAGAGGTCACGTGGGGTTCAGCTAATTTGGTAATGTGACTGTAACCTACCTGGGTAGTTGTTTGAATCCATTGCCATAGAGGTTGAGGTGAGCCAAGTGGGGGGTGTATGTGAATAGTTGTGCCGGTAACGTAGACAGGCGGGTGTATTGAATCCAGAGACTTGTGAGTTGTATCGCATTCTCGAGCAGTCTCGCCGGCAGCTCCGACAGGCTGTCTGCGTTTGTGATGTGTAGCTCCTCGAGGCGCGTGCAGCGAGCCAGCCACCCAGCAGGCAGCTCGCGCACACTCGGACTATACAGCGTGAGTTTCACCAGGTTGATACAGGCAGGTTGCGGGTTCGGCCTCTCGGCCCGCCATTGATACAGGGTGACCTCCTCGAGAGCTGGAGGCGCCCAATCCGACATCAGCTCGGCATCTGCACCGTATACCTCTAGGTGCTGTAGTCGCGACGTGTTGCTGCGCTCTAGCACCCCGATGACGTAGGACTATGGACATACGAAAAACAAAACCTGATCAATCAATAGGATTGAAGAAGACTAATGTATACACCCGTATACATTAGGTACGCCTGGAAGCTACATCTTACGCTTTGTTTGACAGGTATTCAGACTATTTAGGACACCTACCTTGCATGTTTTTATTTATTAATTTACGCCTAATGCCCTTATTAAAAAAACAAAGGCGGACTGGACTTATTTCCATAAGACATTTTCTACCAGTCAACCCGCGATACTTCCGCGGCTTCAGAGAAAAAGGTAGGAAGTGATTGAGAAAAGAAAATAGAGTTAGAAATGAAATAAATATATTATGATAAACGGAAGGTTCCGTTACGAGTTTAAGAAGAATTTAGAAAGCTGTAACTGAACGGAGGGTTCCGTTACAGTATTAAAAGAAATTTACAAGAGGGTCAGTCAGTCCGTCAGTCAGAGTCAAGTCAGCCCTATCAGATAGATCTAACGGCTCAACACTGAGGGTCTTGAGCCGTTAGGCTATCTGATCTCTTTCCAAAGTAGTCCCTTGGAGCTTATGAACAGTTACATCCCAGCAACAGATTAATGGTAACATTTTTCAGCTCTATTTTGCCCTAACCACGAAGGGCATCAAATTATGTTGTCGATGGTTCGAGCCTGATGCCTACTCCAGGAACATTGTCTTATAAAGTTTTATCAATAAACTCTATATAAACAGCCTGTGGCAACTCTCCGGGCCCATTGCCCTTATAAGCCCTATTGCTCCATTGACAAGACCGTTTTTACGTTCAAATTTCTTCTCAACATAACTCTAGATCCGATTGTCAAATTCTTAACTATACCTCCAGTTTTGTTAGGGTCATCAGAAAAATATAAATCTTTCGGTTTTTGACGATATGTCTTCGATTCTACTGATATATCAACTACATGTAATCTATAGAGATTAGTAGTCTTTTCCAATACAGTTGTCATCTTTTGACTATTTTCATCAACCTGTTTAGTAGTTAGAAATACTCGAAAGACTTAATTTGTTAAAATTGAACGCATCCGATATATTTTATAGTCTGTTCCGTTTTCCAACAAAAATGTAATGTCAGAATAAGTTTTAATAAAATCGGCCTCACTAACAGTTTTTCTATCGTAATTATTTTCTCTTTCCACAAATAACTTTAACAGCAGAGCGTGGTTGATCCATAAAAAAATTAAGAAAATGACAACAGAAGGTGTATACAACTTTCCCAAGCTTTGCGACAACACGGCATTCGCAAATTGGAAATTCAGGGTTAAAACGCTTCTAGAAGAACGAGGCTTACTGGACATTCTAACAACTGCAGAAGACCAAATAGATAAAGAAAGAGCAATACGCGATGCCAAAGCAAAATCATTAATAGTACAGTGCGTTTCGGACCGCTACCTAAACATAATAAAGCAGTGTGATACTGCAGCGGCCATGTTAAAAGCTTTAGAAGCTGTCTTCGAACGAAAGAGTGTAGGTATTTAATAAACTTTATTTACGAAAGAAATTACTAGCGATGAAATGTACGAGCAGCCTACAAGATCACTTTTTACGTTTCGATAATTTAATTACGCAACTCGAAACGGCGGGTACGACCTTGGACGATAGTGACAAACTAACACACCTGTTCCTCACTCTGCCCGAGGATTACAACACTGTAATTACTACATTGGAAACAATGAGTATCGAAAAAGAGCTTACAGTTGGGTTCGTCAAGTCAAGATTATTAGATGCGGAACTGAAATTAAAAGAGAAGAAAAGCGACAGTGCAGAAAGCAGTTTTTTCGCGTGCTATAAGTGTGGAAAGGAGGGCCATATGGCATATCAATGTAACGAAAATAAAGAAGGTCAACAACAGACACAAGTGAGAGGAGGTCGCTCTAGATCTAGAAGTCGAGGAAGGTTTAGAGGAAGAGGAAGGTCGAGAGGTGGAAGAGGCCAAGGCCATGTAGCTCATACTACTGAAGATAATCACGACGACGACGCTTTCGTAGCTTGCACTGAACAAATACTCAATGTAGAATCATCGGAAGTTGTTTTTGTCGTTGACTCAGGAGCGACTCACAACTTCATTCAAGAAAAGTATGAGATACTTATGACAAACATAACCGTGTTACAAGAACCTGTACGAATAAAAATAGCTAATGGAGATACTTTATATGCTTACAAGAAGGGTTACCTAAAAACATACTATAAAGATGCCCTTATAACAGTTGAAGGCCTGATAGTAAGTAGAATTGCACAACATACATGATTAACCGCTGCCCATCAAGCGCTATAAACTTTGAGATACCAGCAATACTATTCGAGAGGGACCTACAATTGAATAAAATGAAGCCATTTGGGTGCAAAGGTTGGATGGTCATGTTACCAAGAGGAGACAAACTAGATCCAAGAGCAAAGGAGGTCAGAATGGTTGGATATGCGAGAATGGTTGGATAAGAGATTGTGTGCAATTCTACTTACTATCAGGCATAGTAAGTAGAATTGCACACAATCTCTTATCAGTGAACGAATTAATGGCCAAAGGGAAGAGTGTTATGTTTAAAGATGGTCAAATAATAATAAAATCTAAAGATCGGACATACTATGGAACGAAAAGAGGTAAACTTTACATTTTAAAACTGCAATTAAAAGAACATAAAGATGATTATGAAAGACAATACTACACCGAAGAGATTAGCGACAATGATCTATGGCACATAAGGCTTGGACATTTGAATCATAGAGGACTACAGATAATGAACCTGCCGTATAGTACAAAGGTATGTGCAGTATGTATGAAAAATAAGAGCACCAGATTACCATTCAAGACTATAACAAAACCGCAATCCAAACACATCGGAGACCTCATACATTCAGATGTAGCAGGACCTATGAGAACAGAAACAAAAGAAGGCTATAGATATTATCAAACAATATTAGACGATTACTCACACTTCACTCAAACTTACTTACTCGTGAACAAGTCTGAAGCTGCAGATAACCTAATAAAGTACATTAGAGAGATAGAAAGAGAGAAAGGAATCAATGTAAAGAGGATTAGATGCGACAATGGAGGAGAATATTCATTAAATAGTTTCAAAAAGTTTTGTGAAGAAAAAGGTATCAAACTTGAGTACACAATTCCCTATAGTCCACAAATGAATGGAAAAAGCGAGAGACTAAATAGAACAATATTTAACAAAGCAAGGACTATACTAGATGAGTCTAACTTACCAAGATACTTATGGGGGCATGCCGTCTTAACCGCTACATACATGATTAACCGCTGCTCATCAAGCGCTATAAACTTTGAGATACCAGCAATACTATTCGAGAGGGACCTACAATTGAATAAAATGAAGCCATTTGGGTGCAAAGGTTGGATGGTCATGTTACCAAGAGGAGACAAACTAGATCCAAGAGCAAAGGAGGTCAGAATGGTTGGATATGCGAGAAATGGATATAAGGTATGGGATCCTGTCACCGACACCATTACTGTAACAAGAGACATACGATTCAATGAGCAAGATTTTAAATACCAGACAGTACAGAAAAAAGAAGAAACTGGATATTACTATTATGAACACTTAAATGAGAAAAATTGTAATCAAAACGAAGAGCAAAAGAAAAAGGAAAGAGCAGATAGAGATAAGAAAGAAAGAGAAGATAGAGAAACGACAGAAAGAGAAGAAAGAGAAAATAAAGATACAGAAGAAGAGAGAGATATGATCAAAAGATACAACACTGAAAGTGAAAGAAATCCAGAAAATTACAGTAACAATAGAAGCAAACGAGTAATAATTACCCCAAAACATCTAAGTGAATATGAATTATACGAAGCCTATTGTTTACTAAGCAATGATGAAGATCCTCAAGACTATAAAGAAGCAATTAAAAATGGTTGGAAAGATGCTATTAAAACAGAGATAGATGCATTAACAAAAATGAATACATGGACAGAAGTTTATTTACCAGAAAATAGAAAGGCTATCGATACTAAGTGGGTGTTTAAAACAAAAGAAAATAACATGAAAAAGGCTCGACTAGTGGTAAAAGGGTTTCAATTACAAGAAGATACTCATTTTGGGAAAAACTATGCACCTGTTGCAAGAATATCTTCGGTTCGAACTCTTCTAGCCCATTCAGTACAGAAAGGATGGAATATTAGACAGCTCGATGTGCCCACAGCATTCTTGAACGGAATACTCAAGTCTGAAGTTTATATTAAGCCACCCGAAGGAATTAAAGTAACAGAGAACAAAGTTTTAAAACTAAACAGGGGGCTCTATGGCTTAAGAGAAAGTCCAAAATGTTGGAACCAAAGATTCAATAATTTTGCAGAAGAAAAAGGTTTTCGAAGATCTCAACATGATGTCTGTCTATACATTGGAGAAACTATAAACGTATGGATGTTGATTTATTTTAATTATTTTCATTATTTTAACCGGATTTGAAGAAGATGTAGAAAAGGTTGTGGAACACCTCAAAAGGGAGTTTCAAGTAAAAGACTTTGGTTTTCCTACATCTTTCCTCAGTATGGAAATAAGAAAAAACAGAGATGGCTTGATGATTACTCAGGTAAAGCAAATTGAAAAGATGCTCATAAAATTCAAGATGACAGAATGTAAAACTTCGGCCACTCCACTTACAAAAGGATATCAACTAGATGAAAATGAGGTAACTGTGACTGACATACCTTACCGCCAATTAATTGGGAGCCTGATGTTTGTTGCAACTGTATCCAGAGCAGACATATCATAATGCAACTTCCTACCTAAGCCAATACTTGGACAGACCTACTACGAGTCTTTGGATTCAAGCTAAACGTGTTTTAAGATACCTTAAGGGTACACAAAATACTGGCCTACATTACACTAAGTCTGAAACAACATCAATTGAGACATATTCTGATGCAGACTGGGCGGGCTCACACACCGACAGGAAGAGTGTATCTGGATCCGTGACATTATACAATGGATGTGCAGTCGCCTGGTTTTCAAGAAAACAAACCTGCGTTGCCTTGTCAACTGTGGAGGCAGAATACGTGGCAGCAGCTATCAGTGCGTGTGATTTACTATACATAAAAGGACTGTACTATGACTTAAATGGACTGAAAAGTGATGTGTTGTGTTTACTTTATATGGACAACTGTGGTGCGATACAAATGGCTAAATCATTAGAAAACAGCAAACGTGCCAAGCACATCGATATAAAACATCATTTTTTAAAGGACATTGTTTGTAGAAAACTGATTAATATTGAATATGTTGCTACTCATGACAATTATGCCGATATGCTTACCAAGAATTTATCAAATGAAAGATTATCTTATATGATGCATAAAATAAATATCATTTAAAATATACTTACTTAAATTTAGTAAAAGTAAAAGTAATAATAAGTAGAATAATCAATGTAATGTTAACCAATGTACCTACTATGTTTAATAAGTCTTGTACATAGCATTTCAATTTCGATATTTTAAATATATCGATTTCAATCTGTATAAGATTTTCAATCGAGGAGAGGTGTTAAAATTGAACGCATCCGATATATTTTATAGTCTGTTCCGTTTTCCAACAAAAATGTAATGTCAGAATAAGTTTTAATAAAATCGGCCTCACTAACAGTTTTTCTATCGTAATTATTTTCTCTTTCCACAAATAACTTTAACATAATTAAGGTCGTTTATGTCTACTCGTCGGCTATCTAATATATTATCCAGTTGTTGCATGGTCAGTTAAGATTATTTAATATATCCACGACGAATGTAGTGTCATGTCCTTGTCTCATATTTTGTGGTAATTCACAAAAATCAAATTGATGCCAGAGGTTGACTTCACCAACAAACATCGCAGGTTGTCGATAACAATAAGCCCCGCCAGTTGTGTTAGACACAGGTGGCAATTGCATTAGATCACCAAATAAAATAATATTACAACCACCAAAGTGAAATCGATTATGTTTCATTTCCCGAAGGCGTTTTGAAGTACATTCTCTCTAATACACATACCTATATAAATTATTATCACCGGTGGTATTCGTGCTAAACAAAATATATAAAACTAATAACTTAAAGACTTTGTGGTGAGTGTTAGTAAGGAAACCAGCGTGTCATCTCATCCAACAACGGTAAGTTCGTTCATTGCCTCCTTAATTCCCACCTTTCTCACCAGTCGTTCTCTTTGAAGGCGTTCACCAGTTAAAGATCGCAAGCATTCTGATCTACCCTTTTCAATTCGAAGTGCAAAGGTCAAATGAAGAGTCATCATCATCCGAGCGATGTTCCCGGTTGCATTCCTCTCGAGAGCCCGGGGTCCGCTTTCCTACTTTCCTACACTTCGCACGATCTTCGGCATCCTTGTTAGTAAGGCCATTTGCACGCTTAACACCCTTTACGACGACAAGCCAGCACTTATTGGGTCTACCCAGTCTGCCACGGCCCGGCGGAGGCGCCATGGCAAGACATTTGTTCCCCACGTAACTAGCCGGTTTTCGCAAGACGTGACCGTACCAGCGTAGGCGACATTGTTGCAATTTATCTGCAATGTCTGGGACATGAAGGCTGCCCCGGATGCGGGAGTTCCTGACGCGATCCTTTCGCGTCACTCCACACATCCAGCGCAACATCTTCATCTCCGTGACACGCAGCTCCTGCTTATGTCGCTCAAGCACCGGCCACGCCTCACTACCATACAAAAGGAAAGGTCTAATGATGGTTTTATAAACCTGTCCCTTTAGTGTAACCGGCATTTTGGGGTCGCAAATGACACCAGTCACCTCACGCCACTTGGCCCAAGCCGCTGAAATACGTGACATCAATCGATGTCGCCGGATGCGTGAAGCACAGACCCCAAGTATTTAAACTGGTCTGTCCGCTCGACCATATGACCGTCTACGCAGACAGGTGTGGGATCTGTGGTATTGCAAACAAGTTACTCTATCTTCGCCACATTCAGTTGCAAACCGCCGTTCTCAAGCGACTCCTTCCACGTGTGTACACGTTGAACCAGCCGCCCCTTATCCGAGTCCGCCAGCGCAATATCATCAGCGTATGTGTCCCTGATGGCTACAGACAGTGCATCCAATATTACGCTGAACAGGAACTCCAACGGTAACAGGGAAGGGCTTAGTGTCACCAACAGCAGTTGGACCACGGAATCAGAATTTCGGTACATCTCTCTGATGATTTCAACATAAGCTTCCGGCACCCATTTGGACCGCACCCACCAGATCATCATGCGAGGAACACAGTCGAAGGCCTTCTGCAAATCTAGGAATAGAAAATGCAGAGGCGTATTCTTCGTCCTGTATTTCTCCATAACGATCCTTAGGGCGAAAACAGGGTCCATGGTGCCATGCCCGGGGCGGAAACCATATTGACACCCAGAGACAGTGCACTACTGTCGGATCCGAGAGTTGACTATCCGCTCGTAGAGCTTCATGGTGTGGGACATGACCTTTATACCTCGATAACTGCCACACTCCTGCACCGATCCCTTGCCCTTGAAAACTGGGGTAATAACACTCAATCTCCATTGGGCAGGGATCTCGCCGGTCTCGAGTATGCGGTTAAAGAGATTGGTCAAGATGCCCACACCACGAGGACCCATCACCTTCCACACTTCGATAGGGACTCCATCGGCTCCGACAGCTTTCCGATTCTTCATGCGGCAAAGAGCCTTGCGGACTTCATCAGGCGTAATCGGTGGCATAAGTCCTTGATTCGGAGGGAGTTCCTGTGGCTGCACCTCTTTGTACTGCTTATTCAGCAGCTCGTGGATATAACAGCGCCATCTCTCCTTCACCGCGAGGTCCTCGCAAAGCAGGTTACCATCGGGGTCTTTTACACAGTGGCACTTGGGTATATCCTGCGCCGCTTTTACCCTCGAACGTGCCAACTTATAAATAAGCTTCTGCCCCTCAGACGTTTCCAACTTATCGTACAGTGACTGTAAATGGTTCTGTCTGGCTCTGGCTACTGCTCTTTTTGTGGCACGTTTGGCGGCTTTATACGAGTCGCGATCTTCAGGAGAGCTGGACGCTTGCCACTTTTTAAAGAGGGCTTTCTTCGCCTTAGTCTCCCTCTGGACTGTGTCGTCCCACCACCAAGTCTCCCTGTCACATTTGCGTCCACCTTTAGACATGCCAAGCACTGCCTTCGTCGCACCAGTGATCGATGCCTGAATCTTATTATCCCAGTGGTCCTGGACTAGTTCGCCTTCGGCACCAGCGCACTTGTCACCGATAGCCGAGACAAGCTTCTGGGATTTGGTTTCATCCAGCATCCACCATCTGATTTGGCGACGACATTGCTCAGGGTGTTTGTCTTTGGGTTTCACTCAGAGTTTCACGAAGTCGGTCGCTAAAGCGTTTTACCTCCAAGATACAATCATGAAACCCCTCAGCGAGCACCACAGCAACCCCGTTCTCTCCACCAAGTAATTGCCTTTTACACATATTAGCTTCTTTGGCAGTTTTGAACCCTTCTAATAATTCTTCTTCTGCTCTAAAAGGAACATGTTGTTACCAACAAAGAAAAATAATAAGCCTCTGGATCTGAAGCAGCCGTATAGTACCTGGTACGTAAAATCGTGGACGAGTTCTGGCTTTCTGCATTATCTAGTAATCATCAACAGCGTAAGCATCAGCATCTTGATCATATTCAGACATATCAATACGTGTTATTGAAAAATAAATAAATTAGGTACAAAAAATAGGTAAGTAGGTAGGTAGGTTAGTTGCCTACCGCATAATGTTCCTGGGAAGGTTGAGTTTACGTTAATCTTCTTGTCATGTCGCGAAAAGTGAAGGTAGAAGAGGTGGGCTCTCTAGAGGAAGAAAGACAAAGAGATAGTGGTGATGAAGGGGTTAGTGATGGCACACTACCCCCTCCATACTCTTCAACATGAAAAGAAGATTTACGCAAACTAATACCTATTAGCGAGAGTGGTTATTAGTTAGCCAACTTTAAATAGTTATAGATCCTAAATGGTCATTTTAAATGGAAAATTTGAAATACCTATTCAACAATACGCCACTTGATATAGATGGTCAATTTTTTTTTAATTTCACAATATGGCGTCTTGTACTCGCCATTTATTATTATTATTATTGAAATGTCTTTAGTGACACTTGCAAGATTGAGACAAATCGAATTACTTAAGAATCATCAATATCGGCCCACGCGTTTGGGCTCTAGAGAGCCATATAGGTTCAAACTAACATACATACATAGACTAATGAACACATTACCACTCCTTTGCGTTGCGCAGTCGGGTAATAAAAATAATAACTTTAGGTGTAAAATCCTGTGATATGTACCTATACGAATGAAGATGATGGGATTAAGGGGTGGCATTAAAAGATGCCACAGTAGTTGGGATTTATCCTACTAATATTATAAATGTGAATGTTTGTATGTCTGGATGTTTGTTATTCTTAAACGCAAAAACTACTGAATGGATTTTAATGAAACTTTACAATAATATTATTTACTTATCTTATACATCAGAATAGAACATAGGCTATAATTTATAAAGATATTGTGTGAATTGTCCAAAATATAAAGAAATTTGTCGAAAAATGTACCTACACTTTGTCAAATGTCACAAAAATTAGTGATTAAAATTATGATAAAGAAAATTGTAGTAAGTTATTATCGCAAAAGCTACTTAATTTTCGTCATATATTTTCACGGGATCGGGACTTACGCGGGTAAAACCGTGGGGCGCAGCTAGTTTTTAATATTATTTATGTGCAAAAACCTGTCTCTCATTACCCAGAACTCCACATACAGCGAACGCAACTCGGGCAGGTTCAGCACGGCGGCGAGCACGCGTGTGATGTGCAATCTCTCTAGTCGTAGCTCGGTAAGGGTATGGGGTAGTGCTTCCAGTGTGGCCTCGTCCACCAGTGACGTGCTGCGCTTCATTTCGAGATCGCCCATGTCGTGTAGCGTCAGGTGACGGAGAGGAGGCAGGTCAGCGAAGTGTGCGGCCGACAGCGGTTGAAACTCCCGCAAGGTATACGCTTCAAGGTTGAGGTCGAAAGGTGATGTCGGCGTGACGTTGAGTGCAGCGAGCACGGCTTCATAACGCGCGGGTAGACAGTTCGTCATGGTGACTTTTCCGACGTGTTGCACCGGCATGAACCGCGGTAACCATAGTAACGTCTGCGTCGCGTCCAGCTGCAGGTCGTAGTTTGTGATGTGGTTTGTGCACACCAGCGTTATTGACTTGTTGAAGTCGTAGGTAAACTCGACTGCAAAGCCTAAAATTATTTAAAAATCAAAATAAATTGCAAAAGTCTTGTGTAATGTTATTACCTATCTGAAACAGTTAAATATAATTTTAAAATGAATAAAATATTCTTACACATATAGATCCAAAACATAACCCTCCCTTTTGGCTCCGCCCTCCGTAGTCTAAGATTTATACGATTGACCACTGATTTGATTGACGCAGAAGTCTTAAAAATTAGTTACTGAACACACAATTACTGTAACAGTAAGAAGAGGTAAGGGAAGGTCTTCACCCAGCAGTAGGACATCATGGACTGATAAGACAACTATACCCCATAGCTACATATTAGACATAGTTAGTAACTAATAAGATTGCAAGCAAACCCAGTTTACCATTCACACTGAATCTAGTGTTGCTGTGTTCCTCGCATTGGTCCGCTGTTGTGTCAGGTGGACAGTGCAGCGCGGGCAATGCAGGCACGTTTGTCGCCAGCGCGAGCGTAACGCCCGCCATCACCAGCGCCAACGGCATCACTAGTGGCATCCTGCTCGCAGACAGACTATATCACTTACAAATAGATACGTGGAAGTAATGCTTAAAGTTCACAAACACGAGTAGATACGAGCTGGCACGTGATCGGCAACACACGCGTCTCACTAACTGCATCAGTCGGTGTCGACTGCGACCCACCATCTATTCCAACCGAGCGGATACACCCGGCTACTCGATATTCACATGGTTTTCCGATACCTACATCTGAAAATATACAGGATGATTCTTTTATATGGACCTTCAAGGCTATAACATAAGAGATACCAAAAAGGCTAAAATAATTTTTTGTCCAATTTTGCCAAAAACTAAAAGTGCATCATTAGATTTTTTTTTTAACTCCCCTAGCAAGGGAATCGAACCTGATAATTCAAAAATAAAACCTATATTTTTATACTAATCCATAGTGTTGCTAATAGAGATAATTTCCTGAAACAACATATTAAGGTGAAGGGTACCTGCGCTCTCTCCATACAAACGTAGTCGACTGTTTCCTCCCTGGATAATGACACTAGCACTAATATTGTTGTGCCATAAAACCTATAACTGCAATGACTATGCCCCTATGTTTTCATTTTCTAATTATCATAGAAATTAAAATGAAAAAAATTAAAAATTAAAAAAACCAAAAAAATAGGGGCATGGTCATGGCAGTTATAAGTTTTATGCACCAAAAATATTTGCTCTAGTGTCATTATCCAGGGAGAAAACAGTCGACTACGTTTGTAATGTTTGTATGGAGAAAGCCCCCGGTACCCTTTCCTCTTAAAGAAAATGGATCATTTTGTATTTTCTGCAACTTTTATATTTCTGTCACTGGCAAAACAATAAGGGTATGAGGCATAGAGGGGAAGTAATACTTTTCTAAATATTATGAATTCGCTACTTTATAGATAATTTTGTAAATCAGTTCATACATTTAGTGCATCAGTTTGTTACGTCATTGGCCAATACCTTCTCACTGCATTTTTGGGAGAATAGTAGAATTAAAATTACAAAAGACTACATGAGCTATTTCCGGTGATTTGCCATTATACTTACCTACTTATATTTGTTTTCTTTATTAGAAACACTATAGATTGGTAACATTCGAGGACTGCACGCTAATCTCAACCCGGTCCATCATCATCTTGAGACCGCTAAACCTCACCTATTGTTTCTCACTGAGACGCAAATCCGATGTCCGGCTGACGCATCATACCTTAACTACCCCGGTTACAGCCTTGAGCACAGGTTCAGGGCTCGTGTCGGTGTGTGTATGTACGCTCGCGATGACATCTGTTATCGACGTCTCCGTGATCTCGAAGACTCCAGCTTCTCCGTTCTTTGGGTGCTTGTGGATACAGGACTGGAGAAGATTCTGTATGCTGGTGTATACCGGTCGCATACCGGTGACGCGGAAACTACTAGGCTCATGAGCCACCTCAGTAAGACGGCAGATGTGGCGCAACAGAGATATCCCTCCGCCCAACTTGTGTTTCTTGGGGACTTCAATGGCCATCATGGTGATTGGCTCTTCCCTTATAAGGACACTGATCACGCTGGAAGAGAGACCTATAACTTGGCTTTGTCTCTGAGTCTCTCTCAGCTAGTCCAGACATCCACTAGGGTCCCGGATATTGTTGACCACACTGATTATTGCTTGGACCTCCTGATGACATCTGATCCAGATCGATACTCGGTGTCGGTTTCGTCACCTCTAGGTGGCTCCGACCACTGTGTGGTAAAATCAGTGTCGGTATACTCGCCGCTTGACCCCAGCCCCCAAGGCACGCGGCGTCTATGGCGATACTTGTCAGCGGACTGGGATGAGATGAGGTCCTTCTTTGCATCCTATCCCTGGTGGCGTACTTGCTTCTCATCAGCGGATCCTTCGTTTTGTGCGGATGCTGTGGCAGAGGTGATACGCCAGGGTATGGAGTATTTTATTCCGTTCTCTGACGTACCTCTGTCTGGCAAAGCTCGGCCTTGGTTTGGACCCGAATGTGGACGTGCTGATGCGCTGAAGCAGGAGGCATTCCGGGCTTGGGTCGATGCTCGTCACCGTAAAGCAAGCGATATTCGCGAAAAAAAGAGAGCTTATAACATCGCCGCCAAATCTTGCAGGAAGGTGTTAAGAAGAGCTCGATTCGACCACATTGGCAGAATTGGAAACAGATTAGCTTCATATCCTGCGGGTAGTAAAGCTTTTTGGTCCCTAGCTAAAGCAGTCGAGGCAAACTTCTGTCGTCCCTCACTTCCCCCTATGCTAAAACCTGATGGTTCACTGGCTCACACCGCTAAGGACAAAGCAAATGTTTTTGCATCCCTTTTTGCGGAATCCTCGCGTCTAGATGCTGGAAACAAAATACCTCCCAAGCTGCCTGACTGTGGTTTCATTTTGTCACAGTCAGGCAGCTTGATAGTCCTATTCGGCAGACAGAGGTACGCAAAGTACTTTCCAATCTAGACGTAAACAAAGCCAGTGGTCCAGATGGCATACCAGCTTTGGTCCTTAAATCCTGCGCGCCTGAGTTAACGCCTGTCTTGACTCGTCTTTTTCGCCTATCCCTACTGGTGGGGAAAGTGCCGAGGGCTTGGAAGTCTGCAAATGTTCAACCGGTGCCTAAAAGAGGTAGTCGTGCTGATCCGGCAAACTATAGGCCCATCTCTGTCACATCTTTAGTTTGTAAGTCACTTGAACGAGTGCTGAACAACAGACTCCTGACGTACCTTGAAGCAAATGACCTGTTGAGCGACTGTCAATACGGCTTCCGCCGAAACCGTTCAACGGGGGACCTTCTTGCGTACGCCACACACCTTTGGAGTGAGGCGATGGAGAACCACGGTGAAGCTCTTGCGGTATCTCTGGATATCTCCAAAGCATTTGACCGAGTCTGGCACGACTGTCTGATTGGCAAGCTTCCTTCCTATGGACTCTCCTCTAACCTTTGTGCTTGGATAGCCGACTTCTTGAGGGAACGGTCGCTTCGTGTGGTTGTCGACGGCCACTCTTCCGACCTAATGGACATTAATGCCGGGGTACCTCAAGGGTCTGTTCTCTCTGCAACACCCTTCTTGCTGCACATTAATGACCTGCTCAAACCTGGTATCGTTGGGTATGCAGACGACAGCACTGTTGTGGAGAGATATCTGTCTAATGCGCGTGCTAGTAGAGCACAAATCCAAGCCAGTAGGGAGGCCCTAATCGAGCGCATGAACTAGACTCTGCAGGCTGTAGCCGATTGGGGTGATGCCAACTTAGTCAAGTTTAATGCCTCTAAGACACAGGCCTGTCTCTTTTCAGCGAAGCGGAGCCACTTTCACCTGACTCCAACTTTCCAGGGTGGGTCACTGCCGTTGACTGATAGGTTGGATCTTCTTGGTCTCTTGCATCAGACCTGAATTTCGGGCCTTTTGTGGAGTCGAGAGCTCAATCGGCATCTAAGAAGCTTGGTGTTCTTGCCAAGGTAAAGCAGTACTTCACACAGGGGCAGCTTCTTAATCTGTACCAGGCACAGGTCCGATCGTGTATGGAGTACTGTGGTCACCTGTGGGACGGAACCGCCAAATACCAGCTTGAGGCTCTTGATTCCATTGACAGGCGTGCCAAGAGGCTGATAGGCGATGACGCGCTCGTCGAGTCACGCCTTCTAAGTCTAGGACACCGTCGTAAGATCGCAAGCTTGTCGGTCTTCTATCGGATTCACGAGAAATCAAGAAATCAAGAAATCAAGACATTTATTGCAAAGTTATGTACACAAGGATCTTAAAATAGGCTTAAATTAAGTAACAATAACTTACCCATTACAGGCATGCAATATATTAAACTTATATTCTAAATGAATAATTTTATAATATTAAACGTAGGTAGGCAATTTAAAAATATACCTACCTCACTTCGGTGAGTGCTCTCAGGAACTCCATGAGCTCGTTCCATCCTGCCCTTTCTTCCATAACACAACGAGGTGTACGAAGGCTCGCCATCCACACATGGTGAAAGTTCCTATTTCGCGCACAAAGCGTCATGCATCCACCTTTCTCGTACGCACTGCTAAGAAATGGAACTCTCTACCCGCGTCGCTGTTCCCACAAAACTACAACCTTGGAGTCTTCAAGTCTAGAGTGAATAGGTACCTTCTAGGCGAGCATGCTACATCTTCGACCTCATCTTCGCTTCCCATCAGGTGAGATGAGGTCAAATGCAAGCCAATATTGTTTATAAAAAAAAAAAAAAAAAAAAAATGGTACAAAAATAATGTGTGCATATTTTGTTCATCGTGGAACAAAAGTTGATTGTGACAGTACCTACACAAATGTCAATTCAATTCAATTCAATTCATTAGTCACTTATTTGACATGCAAATTTTTGAGTTAAAATATACGTCCTAATAAACTACACAATGTCAAAAATTAAATAATCAAATTAAATACACCACAATTAGCCGACCCCACGGAACACTTTTACTCCTAGCGGAGAGCCGACCCGCAGGACGGGTCGCTGCATTTGAGAAGAAGAGAAGAATTGTCAAACTTAAGCTAGAAATTCAATGAAATGGTCAGTTATTAAATGCAATATTATGTCAATTTGTTCTGCATTATAAAAATATACATATATGTTAATCACCTAAAACGCGGGTACCTTGAAGCTGTCAGATTGAAGAATTCAGTGACAGTATAAAAATTATTCTTTAATAGCCATTCCCTGAGTCTTTGGATATGGATTAATTGGAAGTACAGTTATTTGTTCAGGTAAAGCGTTGTAAATCTTGCCGCACATAACATAACTGTTCTTGTGATACAATTGAAGGGTCAAGTAGATGAACCTGTTATGTCGCACTTTTTCATTTTTCGTTTTTTTTGCAGAAATGAAGATGTTATGTCCATATCTACACCTTGGCATACTCAGATTTCTCAATTTCAGCTTAATTAGGGGTAAAATCTGTGGATGAATGTGTTATGTACATGCAAAACCAATTTTCTCAGAGCAAGAATGTGTCAAGGGCACATGACAATCGACTTTACTAGTAGGTATATTACACAATCTAACAACAATTAATATTACTGGAAGTAGGTGTGATGTACAAACATAGCATCTTCATCCATGTCTTAACTTATCAATAATTAAAATATCACTATTTAGTATAGATGAAAGAGTCATGTAGTGTTTAATTGTATTAGAAGAAAGTGTTATGTGCCAAACATAGCTCATTCATCCGTGATATAAGTCATCGAAATTGAAAATTAGTATTTTTGAAATGGATAAAAGTGTCATGTTGTGTTTTAATGAAAAAGAAGAAAGTGTTATATGTACAAACATAGCTCATTCATCCGTGATTTACGTCATCGAAATTAAAAAAGCGTATTTTGAAGTGAATAAAAGTGTCATGTTGTGTTTTATTGTAATAGAAGAAAGTGTTATGTGCTCATTCATCTGTAATTTAAGTTATCGAAATTTCATCGAAATCCTTCTTTTACGGTTATATCATAAATTATTTCTTTGTTTCTGGGAAAATGGTAAATCCTAGCAACACCACTTTGAAATCTAATCATTTCACGGGTTTTTACGTATTACATGTGCTTTTTCGATGTTTATTTACCTATTTTGTGTCAATTTTCACTGGCCTGATTGTAAGAAAAGTAAGCATATTTTGAAAAAATTACAACTCCTTTATACATACTTGCAAGACAATGATTGTAGACAATTTAATGAAGAACATATTGGTTTTTGACAGTTTTATTGTAGCTATAACTGTTGTTATGATCAAATCAAAAAAACTGTAAGTGTTGATACAAAACAAGATAGAGGGGGATTAAAATCACTTTACAGCTTCTAAACTATAAGTCCGATCTACATAATTCTAAGGACAATGTTGTATAGAATTTAGTGAAGATTATATTGCTCATTGTCAGTTTTGTTGTAGCTTTAACTGTTTTCATTCAAAATTCAAAAAACTCTAAATTGTCCCCCCTCTTATTCATGTTTATTTACATACAAATCAATGAATGAAGGTGTTATGTACAGTTTTTTCATTAAAAAGGGCCCTTAAATATAATATTTTTCCAAAATACTGTATGTGCTGGAATAAACACATATTTATCTATAATTTGTGAAAGTTTTAGCCCCATAACTCTTAAACTGACAATTCTACAACAAAAAAACAGTTGAAAACTTTAACGCTAATTATCTCGAGATTTTGTTTTTGTATCATAACAGGTTCATCTACTTGCCCCTTCAATTGCATGTTGGGTTTTCTAGGTATGACAATCATGTTACCATTACTCTTATTTCTTAAAAATATTTCCTTAGCTCTTTCATAAATGATTAACAAACACCCTGTATATAATTCAGTGATAAAAATAATTTAAATTACCGTAGATCAGTGTTATTTGAGACTCAGGAAGCTATTTGGGACATTCCTCATATTAATTTTCAATAGACAATAAAAAAAAACCTACTAATAGTAACAATTTAAAAACGTAATCTGGCAATACTATATTTGTCTCTGGTTTACACTGATTAACGTTTGAGGTTATGTTATTTCACGCGCCGCAGAAACAACGACTTTTGTCAACCTCTTGATATTTATTGATTTGTTATAGTGTCCAACATTTGCCTGCAGCTAAAAAACTATAAATGTGAGTAAAATGTCATTATGAGCAACAAAATGTAATGTTATTCAGGATTAAAATAAAGTATTTACTTGTTAAATAAGTGTTTATTTTATTAGATTTTTCGTGTTGTTTTTTGAATGGTGATACTTGGGACGGGTTTTGGTGTTATTTGGGCCAGCCGTCCCGAATAACCCGAAGCTTGATTTTCTGTAATATTGTGGTGTTATTTGGACCGGCTGTCCCAAATAGCCAACGACCAGAAAATTATTATTTTGAAAATACCTGATAAGTACTGATGTTTTTTTATTATTTTCTTTGCAGCGATGAGTAAGTTACTTATAAGATCAAGATAGGCCGTAAATATGAAAGGATTAACAGGCATATCAGAAATGGTAAACGTTACTCACCATACAATTCATTTACGAAGGATGATCTAAACACGGCAATGGAGAAAGTGAAAACTAAAGAAATGTCGATTAGAAGTGCTGCTAAATATTTCAATATCCCTAAATCCACATTAGCTCGTCACTGTAAGAACCACGACAAATTACAGGAAAGAGCTGGGCGTCCTACAATATTCAGCCCCGAAGAGGAAGATATTTTTGTGGATTATTTTTTACTTTTGAGTGAATGGGGGTTTCCCATGGATAAAACTAAGATCTCTTTAGAATGTAAATAGTTGTAGGTAAGAAATACTTTTTTATTTTTTGTTCACTATAGGTAATTTTGAGAAGTTGATTCCTATTTTTTGTTTTTATTAAAAAGTTTATAAAACTAAGATCTCTAATTGTTGTAAGAAATACTTTTTTATTGTTATTTTTGTTTAATTGTAAGAACTATAATTCGAGACTTTATTTAGCATATTTATAATCAAGCAGACGCTTGATAATAAAGAAAATGAACCTTTAAATAAAAAATTAACTTTTTTTACAAATATTAATTCATAATAAACAAGTGCCTACCTCGTGTGTCATTTAAAAGACTGTTGAAACTAAGTTTATTGTTGGTCAAACTAATTTTAGGGTAATAAAAGTTGATTGTGCAGTTTTGTTTTGATTTTTCGACTTTTTTCCCAATATTTTATACACTCTTGGTTTTCTAACGCACTCTTAGTAGTGTCCTTAATTATATTTATTCGGTTTTATTTAGTTTTCGTGTGTAAATGTAGCTAAAAATTAAGTTAAACTTGCATGTCCCAAATAGCACAACTAGGCATGTTATTTGAGACACCCATCCTTATATTATTTTTTTTGGGCATGGCAGCACTCAGAACAAAAATTCACTTAATTTTGGTAGCGCAAGAGTGATGCCAGCCCAAAAAATAATACCAATATGTGGTAGATTTAACAACTCTACGTAAAATCCATTTCGTCTTTCAAATATGTCCCAAATAACACCGGTTTACGGTAATTAAGTAGGTTTAAGTAGGTACTAATATAGGCAAAATAATTTTTTACCTTTTAAAAATTTAACAAAATAATATCGATTTTCCTGTTTTTGACAAAACTGTACCTATTATTGCTAATTAACGTTGTAATTACTTATTTGCTGGTTTATATAAGGAAAAACACAACTCTAACGAGATAAGGATGTTATATAATTAAGTTTCCTAAACTTTACCCATTGAGTACCTACATTATTATTGACCGAACGAGCGAAGCGAGAGAGGTCTAGTCTAGTGTCGTACCATGGAATTGATCTGATGATAGAGCTGGAAGGAATCTGCAGGAATTATCTCATTAGCCATACTTCATAGTTCATTCATTCAAACTAATCGTCAAGAATCGTTCTGACGAGTACTTGCTTTGTCTTTCAATGGTAACCAGGGTCTGATGATGGAACTGGAAGGTGGTCATAGGAACTTCGCAATTAAACGACACAACCCCATCGAGTTTGGGCTCGTTAGAATCGTCTTGACGAGTAGTTTGTCTTTCAATGGTAACCAGGGTCTGATGATGGAACTGGAAGGTGGTCATAGGAACTTCGCAATGAAACGACATAACCCCATCGAGGTTGGGTTCGTTAGAATCGTCTTGACGAGTACTTGCTTTGTCTTTCAATGGTAACCAGGGTCTGATGATGGAACTGGAAGGTGGTCATAGGAACTTCGCAATGAAACGACACAACCCCATCGAGTTTGGGCTCGTTAGATCAAATCAAATCAAATCAAATCAAATTTTTTTATTTCTTTGGATGTATAATACCTTAAAAGTATAATAGACCACTTGAAAACGTCTTAAAAACTAAGTTAGGATGTGTGCCTTCGGAACGCGCCCACCAATGAGAAGAAGGCACAAGAAACTCATGGGGTTTTTTTTTTTTTTTTCATGTGATCACGCTCACAATGGTCAATATTACAAATATTTGAAAGTATTATTTGAAATGGAGCAACTAAAGTCACGTCCATGGGTTCTTATCATTAAGGTAAGACGAAGTATCATAGTACGCCTTACTGCACAATCTATGCTTTATAAAAGTTTTGAACCTGTTAATGGACATGTCATATACCTCTTTAGGTAATTTATTATAATAGAGCACACATGTACTATTAAACGACCTGTTTATTTTCCGGAGCCTACTACCGGGCACGGTCAGTTCATCCTTATTTCTTAAGTTGAAATTATGAATATCGCTGTTTTTACGAAAAATATCAGGATTTTTGTGAACGTAGAGCAAGTTTTCGTAGATATATTGGGAATAGAGCGTTAATATGTTTAACTCTTTAAATTTTTCTCTAAGTGATTCCCTGGGGCCCATTTTGTAGATAGCTCGAACAGCTCTCTTTTGCAATATGAAAATAGCATCAATATCTGCAGCACACCCCCACAGTAGGATGCCGTACGACATGACACTGTGGAAGTAGCCGAAATAGACTAGGCGAGCAGTCTCAATGTCCGTGTATTCGCGAATTTTCTTAACGGCGTAAGCGGCAGAACTAAGTCTATTGGACAATGCTTCCACATGCGGGCCCCACTGAAGCTTAGGATCTAAAGTTATACCTAGAAAGACAGCCTTACTGACTAATTCAACTTCCTCATCATTAATCTTTACAACAGTTTTTACTTGTTTTACATTTGGAAGTGTAAACCGAATTAATTTAGTTTTGGATCCATTCAGTAATAAATTATTAGAATTGAACCAATAGAATCGTCTTGACGAGTAGTTTGTCTTTTAATGGTAACCAGGGTCTGATGATGGAACTGGAAGGTTGTCATAGGAACTTCGCAATGAAACGACACAATCCCATCGAGTTTGGGCTCGTTAGAATCGTCTTGACGAGTAGTTTGTCTTTCAATGATTGGTAACCATTGAGCCAATGGGTTTGATCTAACATATTTCGTTATCAAAGACCAAAAAGTATAAAATAAATTGATAGTTTAGAAAAACTAAAAAAAACCGCTTTAATAAAAAAAACAACTAAAAAATAGAAAATAAAATTTAATAAATTTGGATTATGAATATTGTAAATAGTAAGCGTGTTACATTGTGATTGCAAAAGAAAAATAATGAAGGTGTAGCATCACAACACAATGTAACACGCTTACTATTTACAATATTCTTAATCCAAATTTAACGGGTGTGATGATTGAGCTGGACCTATGCTTTTAGAACTTAACAACAACAACAACAACAAGTTATGCCTGTCGTGTTTGAATTCTCTAAATCATCCAATGTCAGATATTAGCGATACTAGGCACCTATCATTCAAATAAGATAGACCTGTCGTATTTTGAGTCTTTCGTCGTTATATTATACATTTTAGTATCTACTTTACGCTGAAATATAATAATCGCTGAAAACAACTCGTGAGGTCTCAGTTCGGGGCGAACTACTAGTTTTAAATAAAAATAGGAAGTGTATTTTGACATCATCCCTACGTTCTGTACTATGGTTTATGGTTTATTTTATATTACAATATTTATATTGTGTTAAAATCTGTTTCCTAGTTCCCAAAACTAGAGCGCACAAAAAGTAAACAAACAAAATCAACAATTGTATAACAAGAATGGTAGTTCAGCGAAAACCTAAGAGATGGCGCTAGTGACTTGAAATGAAAGAAAATATTTTTTATCACAGTTGCTCATAAAGTGGATCTTATTAAACCGCTTTTAGGCTCATAATGCAACGTATTGTACACGCGTGCGATAAAAAAAAATCCAACTAGTGCTAAAATAATACGTTATCCCGATAAGTCAAATAGGTCAACCAGGCTAATTGCGTCTATGGGGCAAATGCATCTTTTCGAATTAATTTAAAAACTGTTCAATCTATGTAAACTGCTGACATCTAGTTCTACTGTCTAAAACTAAATATTTTACTCGTGGTTACTACAGATGGCGTAGTAGTTCATTTATTTAAAAAAAAGCCATTTTGTTTTTTGCATGGTTTTGGACAAGTCGACACTGAGAGAGGGAAGTCAGTAAATCTGTGTTAATCATGTTTTCTTCAGTTGATTGTTTTTTATCAATTATGACTGTAATGAATAGTCAATGGGTTGCTTACACATGCAGTTATTTTTAGTAAAAACACAAAAACTAGAAATAATTACATTTTCATTTTTGAGGTTGGGATTAATGTCTTGGGGCAAATGCGTCCGCCTTTACGGGGCAATAGCGTCTCTGCTAACGCATTTGCCCCAAAACAGAAATCGTCAACCTTTTTTACACCTGTAAATTTTAAAAAGAAAATATTATAGCCAGCCATGGTAATATTAAAATATATGGACATTACAAAATAATCAGGAAATACATAACTAAATATGAAATTCAAAACTTTATACAACAAAGACTTGTATGGCCATGGCAAAATACTCATTTTATTTTGTCATCTAATTGTTTTGAATGTGGAGAGCCAACAAACACACCCAAATCCCTTATCATTTTATAATGGATGATAAAAAAATTATAAATTTAAAAGTTATGTTGGAAAGCTTATTTTTATGGTGTCCATTTTGCTCCATTTTTACTATAATATGAACACTATCCTTAAGACGAATGCGAGTGTTGCCAAGTAAATATATTAATTACCTGCTATTTAATTTCATCGCGTAATCAGATAATATTTAAAAAATAGATTTTGATATTTTATTTAAAAATGTTCATTCATTCGCATGTCCATTCGTCATTCATGTTCATGACAAAATCCTTTAGGCATAGACAGTGGCACCACCATTTTTTACATAGGTAGCTTACATATAAATAGTAAGGGCGAGGCACTCACTTAAAAAGTTGACAACATCTGCATTTAGTATTTGCATAGGTATGGGGCTAATGCGTCTATCAAAATAGGCGCATTTCCCCCATTTTTCCTAAATTGTTTCTGGATGCGTCAATTATTATTTTTGTCTAGTTTAACTTTCACTCTATTGCACAGAAATTTGGCCCGAAAAAGACTATCTTATTTTCCTTACGAAAAGCTTACACTTTATGTACTTATTTAGGAAAGACGCATTTGCCCCAACCGAAAAAAAATAACTAAAAATTAAACAATCAATTTTACTAATTTTTAAAACTCCAGCGAAGAACTCACCCTGAGTACTTTGTACAAAAATATCAATAATATTGAACTAGAGTTTCAAAATGAGGATAATTTAAGGGAATCGCTCATAATATGGCGATAACTTAGGTGATGGAGAAATATGACGCAATTACCCCGATTGACCTTACGTATCTTACTGCTAATGACATATTAGGTAGATAAAACATTCTTAATTTATCTGGGTTATACTGTTTTGATGTATAGAAAAAAGGTAACATCAAATAGTTTTGAAACTCTTTGGTTTAAAACTCTTTTGTTGGTACCTTTTTTCTTCTTTTCAAAAGGTTGTCTTTGAAAATAATTAAAAATTGAGTTTTGTTTTTTTTTTGTTTTTTCTTTAGGTACATAAATATATTTTTTTCTTACCATTATATTGTTTTTAATTAACCACCGCCCGACGCAAAAGCGAATGAAAAAAACCCTAAAAAAATATTGTATGTCAGACGAGGCTGTATAGGTTAAAAGTTTTCGGGAGTGTAATTAACAATAAATAGTAAACATAACCTAAAATTCTTAAAAACTTTTCATTATTTTAACAAGTCTATTCGCAACTGTGATAAAAAAAGTCGCAACTGTGATAAAAAATGTACTATTATTAAATTAATTACTTTTATTTAATTTAAAAAATGTACATATTGCTATGTATTCTTAAAATACATAAGTTTACAAAATTTTTAAGCGTAACAAAAAGAATAATAAATTAATTTGTGACTTTATTTTAAGAAAACCTGAATCGCGCATGCACATTTTTTTTCTACCGAAGCTAAATTATAAGGTGCTAACCTATTAGAATTCTAGTTTGCTAAGATCATTAGGGACATAGAACGCTCAAATCAAAAACTTCGCATTTATTTTAAGTAGAGATTTATTTAGTACTGTCTGGCCATTTTCTATGTCTATGCGGCAAAGCCGCACGCGCGCGATCGCGGTAGGCGCGTGCGCACTGCGCGCGGCATATCTTACAATATTTATAGAATAGAATATTGTTGGAAACGAAGCGACGTCACGTCCGTTAATATTAGTCAAATTGGCTGTATGCGTTGCCGATCCCCACCACACGCCTATAAAAGCGAGTGCTTCAGTCGAGAGCGGGTTCGTTCTCTGCTTGGTCGTCAGTTGGTAAGGTGTTTGGGTTCGACGCTGCATACAGTAAGTATGTTCCTTATTATGTCATAGGGTTCACTTGTATTCTATAGGAAAGGTAACAACGTTCACTTAATAAAAGATGAAGTGTGGTTCGCTTCGTCATCTACGTCAGTGGTTTATGTGGAACCGTTTTATCATGTTAGCCGTTATTTTTCCTTCACACGTACTTAGATATTTAGTAGGTTTAGCTTCTATTCCTATAGGTTCAACTTCTGTTTCCCAAAAATATTAAGTACTAGGTGAGCCCCGCGGTTTCACCCGCGTAATAATTTTCTACGAAATTTCCTTAATTTTTTCTTTCATAAGAACCTTCTCCTGACAATAACAAACACAACAAAAAAAGAATTGGCTAAATTGGTCCAGGCGTTGTTGAGTTATGCGCTTACCAACACATTTTGCGATTCATTTTTATATATAAGATATATTTTTTTCGATGTTTTCTCGAGGTCCCAGGATTTTGTCCCATTAATGGGACCACAACGGAGAACTATTTTACGAGAAAACAGCTATTTTTTTATCTTTGTATGAGAAAATTTTGAATTAATAACCAACGACTTGGGTTTGATGTGGAGAATTATTATTACCCCCTGCACGGTTTTCGATTGGAATCCCATGTATGAAACACCGATGTACAAAAACAATACGAACACGGCCAGTCCGCTTGGCGACTAGTGGCGACACTAGTGGCAGAGGTAAAATAAATAAAAATTCCTTGACTTCGAAATAATTTAATTCCGATAATTTTAAACATCCTTGGTGAGCTACCTAAAATATACAAAACTAAATACATATAACTTAAATATAATATTTCAAACCACATTGTATTTCAATATGACGATCCATATTTATGTTTTTTATTAAAAACGTGCTATTTTTATACATAAAATTACCTACAATTATTTATTATTTTTTCGTTTTCCAATTTTTGGAAAAAAAGAATGAATTTTCATGAGCACTTTTGTTTTCAATTACAACAAAAAATTCATTTTTTTTTCAAATTTGGAAAAAAAAGAATGAATTTGCATGAGCACTTTTGTTTTCAATTACAACAAAAAATTCATTTTTTTTTTATATTTTTTAGATAAGAGGGTACGCTCGGTACGCTGGTGTTGCTTCTCCATACAAAATGTATTTTTTCTTATTTCCTTTCTGAATAATGCCTCAGGCATAAACGCGCGTACCCTCTTAAAAGCTCTTAGTACCAAAAATATCCTTAATTACACTTACGAGACAAAAAAATGTACTTAAACTGTTTCATATTGAAATACTAAAAATCCAAGGATGGAAAATAATTTACAATTTTATGTTATTTTTACATACATTACAAAAACTTATATAAAAAATCCTTGTGGTATATACAAATGGGAATGAATCTTACGGTTCTCTGTTTATAAAAACATGTTATTTTTTTAACCAAAACATGTTCCTTTACATTGTTTTCATGTTCTTTTTATTTTAACTAAAACATGGTTTTTTGACAAGTTTTTTCGTGAAAACTGTTTTTTGAACTTTGTAGTAACAAAATTATAAAGTTTAAATTAAAGTCAGTTAAAAATATTATGAAGACAATGGTTCCATTTTTTTAAAAATACATTATAGTTTTTATTGTTAATTTAACATAACAATTTAACATAACCTTTATTAAATAAATGGTAAATAAACTAAAAACGAGTCGTTTAATTATCAAAAGTTGAAACAAAAACAAATAAAATTTTGAGTGAAATTCTTAATTAAATTAGGTTATTAACTGAAATTTACAATCGTAGTTATCAATTTTGGCGCCTAAGTATCCAATTGGCGCATATTTCGAAACTTAAATCATTTTCATACATATTGTATACGCATTATTTATGGAGTTGATGACACATGAAACCCCCATAAATAATACGCAAAAAATTGGCGCCAAGTCATGAAATTGGCGCGTAAAACATTAAGTTTTAAAGCTGGTAACTTAAGATAAATAATACGTCATAAAAAGAAGTAATTAAGTTTTTTTTAAGTGTTACCAGCATTTTACAAAATTGTACCAAAAAAAAACTGCGTGTGTGCCAAAAAAAAACTGTGGTGTAATTTTTACTGTTTTTTTTTGAGTTTGCAAAAATCAGACTTTGATTTTTTTGATTCATTCAAAGTGCAGATGTATTGACAAACGGTAGAAAATCAACGGAGAATATACTAGAGAGCGACGCGCGACGCGTTGTGCGTATAACTAATAAAATATAACATTTGTATATCTGTATATTGGCTATGGAGACTCGCTTGGCAGACTGCTGTGTTCCTACACCTCAATTTCAAAAACTTCCAAAATGGCAGAAAATTTCTACCACGTGGTAGATTATGTTTTTATTACCAGACTAAACTTTCAAATTATCAAAAATCTACTAAATTGGTTAAAATAATACAGTATTTGTCAGAGTTCGCATGGTATTATACTAGATTTAATGGTTGTTTGCCTTAAATTTATTTCAAAATGGTAGAAATTGTCTGTAAATTTATTTTATTCAATGTCAGATTTAAGTCTACCAAATTGGTAGTATTTTTCTACCGAAGTGGAAGATTCATTTGAAATAAGAAACACAACAATCTGAAAAGAGAGGCTTTGACTATTGTAGTTTATGGAGGATAGGGGGTTAAGGGGGAAGTTGTGTATATGTATATAAAATATATCTGTAACTATTGCTAGGTTCTGTGTGGCACGTCGCGCGTACGCTATTATCAGTCTTATTATATAGATCATAAGTGCCTTACTTCAGTAACTAAAAAAATTGAAAGTTTTAAAGTAGCAAAACATTTTACACTTCTTTGTAAGTAATCTTTAAGTTAAAACTATATTATTTTTGAGATAGTAAAATATGTAAGCTTAATATACAAATTATTTTTAAAGCGATTGACATCAATAAAATAACGTTTTATTGCTTTGATGAATCAAAATAGGAACGAAAGTTCTGGATGGGACTTGGCACATACTATAGGGCGCCATTTTGAAAAAATATCGTTCTGGCGTACAATAATCAAAACATTAATATTCTGCAAAAATTGACTTTTTTTAAACAAGATATATTTGACTTTAAATAATAAATAAATATTGCAAGACATTCCACACATCGCTATTTAGCCCCAAGCTAACTAGACTTGTGTTATGGGTGCTAGACAACGGATAAACTACTTATATACTTTTCTTTTGTAAATATATAACTACTTATAATACATAGAAACAACCAGACCACAGACAAGTATCTAAGCATAAATACTTGTCTGAAGTGGGAATCGAACCCACAACCCTGTGTTTGGCAGTCCGGCGTGGCGACCGTTGTGTCAACTGGGTCGTATCGTATTAATTTCAAACTGTTTATTAATTATTAATGATGTACGTTGGTCCGTGACAATGGTATCGCGATCATTTTAATAAGGAATGTATACAAAATATCAAATTTTATTCGTAGAATAAACGGTTATAAAACTCGCATTACAAGAACAAGTATAAGAGGAAATGGGGTGGAAGACTATTGTTTAAAAACCAGTTTGGGGTGAAATTTTGGTGGGAAAATAATGCAGAATTTCAAGGTCTAGGGTACGTGTAATAAATAGCTATTTTATGAATATTCAATTTATGTTTGAAGAAGAGAAGGTTAGAGCTCGTTCGGCTTGGTTTGGTAAAGATAAAAATACTCATTAAAAAAATCTAAAACCTTAAGAGCTACGAGTCTGAAATTTCGGAAGGGGGTTCTTTTTAGGACGTAGTTTACGTATTTTTAGCACAAAGACGTAATAAAAAGGTGTCATTATCATTTTTTTGATGTTTTGATGACAAAAAAGTAACCTAGAAAATAGTATATATAAGTGTATATCCGTTGTCTAGCACCCATAACACAAGTCTAGTTACTAACTAAGCTAGATGGCGATGTGTAAAATGTCCTGCAATAAGTATTTATTATATTTTTATTTACTCTTTGTGGAAACACCACTTTTAATTTTGCATTAGTCTTATTTATGCGAAGAGTAGGGTAACTATCTGCCGTTTTTTCGAGGAAAAACAGGAAGTTTTGTTTGATTTATAATATACCCAACCCAGTACGAGTATGGAAAAATATTATTAAAATATCTGCAGATATTTAATTCCGTATTCCGATAACTTCATATATTACTTGCCTATTAAAACGATGTAAAAAGTGTATATTTGTTTTGCTTTGTGTAAAATATCTTTTAATATTTATTTTCAGCGTTCCGTTTCTCAAAGAAACACAGAACCCTTTAATATTTATAAGGCATTTAGACCATGTAAATAAACGTATACAATCCGTCAACTTTCTACCGTTTCTTGGTGCGCAATGCGCGTGGCCGGATCCCGCGCGGGCAATAGCTGCGCGCGGGTGACTGTGTGACGGGCTATAACTATCTTTAACTCTATTTAGAAGGTCCAATAGGTGTAGAATTAAGGCTATTTCTATAGTGTTTAGTTTAGGGCGATAGATGGCGCTGAGTGACGTTTTTAAGAGCCTTCGGACACAATAGGCATTGTAACTTTAACAGCCACGATGTACTTTGACACCTAAAACATTCGATAGATGGCATTATAGCGAACAAATGCCTTCACACCAAACCTCTTAAGCGTCTCGAAAAAGTATACCGCGCACTTATGGATATATTAGGTCACAAATGTTTCTTTGAATATTCCGTTTCCGAGACGCATTAGAGGTTCGTTGTGAAGACATTATTTGTTCAATGCCCTCTATCAATTGGCAAGTGCGTCGGGGGAAAAAAACACTATGCCAAGCTCCCATAGACCAGTAGGCCTTTTCTCTATCAAGTGGCTAACTCGGTGGACATCAATTTGATATGCACTTTGCAGTACATTGCTGTTTTCCTAAAATGATGGTGATTACCACGTTACGTCATAGCAGCAATGTACTGCAAAGTGCATATCAAATTGATGTCCACCGAGTTAGCCACTGGATATAGAATAGGCCTACAGAACCCCTTTATTAACATAAGTCGATATCGCGTTTTGGTTTGCGTTTCCAAAAATAATTTAAGTCTCTCTCCATTCTAAGATTGTCTGGAAGAGACCGCTTTCCGCCTTTAGTGCTACTGTTTTATTTTTTGATGTATTTTATAACTTGCGTGTGCATTAAAGTATATCTTAGACCTTTTTTTGTATTTTAAAATCTGTTTCGGTGAATAGCTTGCTAGAGTCCCTTGCTTTTAAAACTGGCATTGCTTTTTGCGTTCGTAAAAATTAAATGAGATTTTGGTGTAGGCTTATTACGGCATAACTTTCGATCTAAAAGAAAACTTTGGCCGGCTATTAACCAGACGCAATTACACATACACAGCGACTATTTTATTCGCTAAAACTCAGAATAATTAGACAGGAAAGAACCTAATAATACAAAACGCCATAGCGACCCGGGTAAGTAAAATATATGTGCTTAAAGTACGGAACTCTTTTGATTATTAATAAGTGTGTAAAGTCCGATTCGCACTTGGCCGAATCTTAATAATAATGAAATAGCCTTATTTCTTTATAAAAAACCTATTGGATTGTTTTGTCACAGTGTAAAAGATACAGAGCGGCTGATTTCTCATAAAAACTGAGAAATCAGTGTTTTGCTACGTGCTCGAGTGACAAAAAAAAACTAAATGACTGTGATAGAATGGTCTTTTTAACCAACTTCAAAAAAGAAGGTAGTTCTCAAATCGTCGCGTTTTTTTTATGTTAGTTCACTGATTAGTCGAAGATGGCTGAACCGATTGAGATAATGCTTTTTTGTATTAGAAAGAGGATACCTCAGAGGTGGTTTTTTTGTTTGTCTTGTTGCTCACCATAATAGTGCAATTTTTTTTATGATAACTAATAAGCAGTCTTTCGCAGATGGCTAAAATTTACAATAATTATTGCATAGAAAATTGAGTTTTAAAGTTCCTTGTCGTTTCAAAGCTTAATGATGAAAAATATGAAATGCACTTTTTATACGAGTAGGTATACAGGCCGTTAGTGTTTTTTAAGAGATGCTTAGAGGAGTTGCTCGATTTTGACAAAAATTAAAACTGCATCATTAGATTTTTGGAAAAGGCAGAGTTTTTTTTTGGTATGTATAACGAATTCAAAAGAAAAACTAAAGCGGGTTAGTGAGTGCCTTATAAAATGTACTTTGAGAAGGGAAAAGCAAAAATTCAAACATATTCCATAGAAAATTAGTTAAAAATTGTTTGTTGTGTAAAACAGGCAGTAAATACAGGGTTATTGGAAATTATACTAGCAAGCTGTTGAGGGCTACTTCTGTGCACCTACACAAACAACTTTTGTTCTACGACTTTTGGAAATTCGAACATTTTTTCGAAAATTTTGAGGTTAGGTTTGTCTGAAAATCAGCTGTTGCTTACACGGAGAGGTCATTGACCTTAAAATTTTACTTATTTTTTAAGTTTTATGTACTGTTTTTAGTCCGAATGACCTTTGTTTTAGAAAATCAGCTGTTTTTTGAATTTACATAACTTCAACATTTACATTTTTTATTTCGAATTTCCAAAAGTCTTAGAACAAAAGTTGTTTGTTAAGGTGCACAGAAGTAGCCCTCAACGGCTTGCTAGTATAATTTCCAATAACCCTGTATAAGTTTTTAAACCATGTATCATTGTGAAATAATCTACGGAACCCTACATTGCGCGTGGCCCGACATACACTTGGCCGATCAAACGACAACTTTATAAATGCTAGACCATTTTTTATAATACTATCACAGTCATAGAGTTTTAGAATGGAAGAAACAAGTATTTTAACACTTATATATAGATAAAAAAGTAACTAAGTACAAATGTAACGGGTTAGTTTGTCTGTATGTATGCATTTTTTTTTAATATTTATAAATAAAAATATTATAGTCATTAGTTTAGAACACATTCAGGCTGACATATTGTGAATATTTTGTTGCATCCGGGTTCAACACCCGGTTTTTTTCATCAATTTTTTTTTCCATCTACCCCCAAAAAATTATCTTAAGTTATTTCAGCGTGGATTGTGGTATCCGGGTTTAAAAGACCCGGTTTTTCCCTATAAATGACATTTTTTTCTCAAAAAATTGATCGAATTATATTTGTTCGATATTTCCGCATTCTATACTTAAAATTAATTCTGATATCTACTCCTTATAAAATATTATTGAATTTTTTAATATTTTATGGCATCCAGGATCAACACCCTGTTTTTTTTTACCTTGATATAATTTTTTTTGTTATCTGTCTTGTTGTCTCTGTGTCTTTTGTTGTCTTATTGCGGTATCAACTCCTTCTTTTTTACCATCAATGATAGGTACATCAAAAAAAATGCACTAAGGAATACACTCCAGGCGGAGCTGAAACACATTTTTTTTAAATGTCACTGAATTGAACACAACTCTGTCGGAAAATGTCGCTTTTTACCCGACTCAACGACCCAAAGGAGTGGTAATGAGTTTATTAGTCGACGTTTGTTCTTTATATCTACGTCTGTAAAAGACAGCCCAGTTTTAGGCTATTGTCCGTCAATCAGCTGTTCGGCTGATGCAGTTGCGATTTGTACGGCTGACACGGTTGTGGTAAAAGACAACCCGACATACATACAGACAAATTAAAACACGTAAACAATGAATATCACAAGAGTTACTTATAATAGTGAGGCGTTCGTTCAGGCTTACGCTACGAAATCCAACGGTCTGTTGAAACCACCTTTTCTGTTCATATATTGCCTGTATTTACGTTTTAGAACTACGTGGACATCGCCTTCAACGTTGTCATCAACTTTCTTACCTGGAGATTTTGATTTATTAGTTTTAGGCTACGTTTGTTTATCAATCAGATGTACGGCTAATGCGGTTGCGGTTTGTTCGGATGCAGTCAGCCGTATGGCTGATGCGGTTGCGTTTTGTTTGGTTGCAGTCAGCTATACGGCTGATGCGGTCGCGATTTGTTTAGATGCAGTCAGCGGACCAGCTGATGCAGTTGCGGTTTGTTCTGATGTAGTCAGCCGCATGGCTGTTGCGTTTGCGATAATGGCTAACTGCGTGAGGGCTAGTCGTATACCAAAGAACACTAAATAGTTAATAGGGAGGATTTAGTTTTTGTCAGTATACGCTAGCAATCGTTAACCGCTTGGCGCGTATAGAAAGCCAGCACAGCAGCCCTACCAATGGTTACCCAGATGATCGATATAAGGTTGCCAGCGTATTAGAGGAGTTTTCCTATTAACTAAACATGCTGAGGCTTTACCTATTCGGGCAACACACGACTTCTCAAATATGTACTTATTATTTATTCTCTGTTTTTTTTTTGTATTTACTTTTCTCTGTAACTATCTCTTATTGTTTCTTATTTGTGTTTAATGTCATTTGTTTGTTCGACTGAATGATATTCTATTTCTATTCTAAATATTATTCTGTGAAGAGCTGTGTTGGCTTAGATACCTCGACTTTCATTCTGAAGGTCGTGGGTTTTTTCTTAAGAAAAATGTATCTGCTCTTACGGTGAAGGAAAACATCGTGATGAAACCCGCGGCTTAGTTGGCTCCAGAAGTATTGACAAGTTCTCTCCTCTAGACATGGTCGACTAAGCTGAGAGGGTAGTAGGTGCTGGGCAAGCCTACTCCATCCTAACGCAAAAAAGACTCATTTAAAAAGGGTCTAATTGTGGAAAACAGTCCGTATACAAGTACAAGTAGAAGTACGTTCTCTGTTTTTTGTATTTACTTTTCTCTGTAACTATCTCTTATTGTTTCTTATTTGTGTGTAAAAATTATAAATTATATTCTACTAGCGACCCGCTCCGGCTTCACACGGGTATATTACATGTATTATACATATAAACCTTCCTCTTGAATCACTCTATCTATTTAAAAAAAACCGCATCAAAATCCGTTGCGTAGTTTTAAAGATTTAAGCGTACATGAGGATATAGGGACATAGGGACAGAGCAAGCGACTTTGTTTTATACTATGTAGTGATTTCTAAATAGTACTCTGTGCCATTACGGCTAGCCATCATTCAGTTAGCCGTTTCATGCAGTCAGCCGTATGGCTAAACGCATCCGGACGAACCGCTGCATATTTTAGGATACCATCTTTAATTAATTAGTGTACCTAATTGGTTACGACGACCGTTTTAATTAAGAGGAAAGGGTACCGGGGGCTCTTTCCATACAAACTATTACAAACGTAGTCGACTGTTTTCTCCTTGGATAATGACACTGGAGCAAATATTTTTGGTGCATAAAACTTATAACTGCAATGACTCCCTATTTTTAATTTTTTTAATCTTAATTTCTATGATAATTAGAAAATGAAATAAACCTAGACATGGGGGCATAGTCATGGCAGTTATAAGTTTAATGCACCAAAAATATTTGCTATAGTGTCATTATACAGGAAGGAAACAGTCGACTACGTTTGTATGGAGAGAGCGCAGGTACCCTTTCACCTTAAATAAATTAATACCTTTAGTAGTATCGAAGCCACAGAATCCCATAACCTTCAGCATCTCCTGTTCCTCAGGCGATTTACCTTCTAAATCTGCTGGGGTTACAATGGGACGTTCACCGAATGTTTTCTTTGGTCTTGAAAATGAGGTGGATGGGCCTGGTGGGGTGGAAAATGTGGGTATTAGGTAGAAATAAAGTCAAAGAACATTTAAGAGAGGAAGTATTGGACTCTATAAGTCATACAGCAACTTTATTAGGGATGATTTTCATTAGACTGCTCGACTGGGCCGTGCCAGGGGCGGGCACAGATTTGAAAAGTCTCATGACTAACCTGGTGATATGGATCGTGAGCGGCGACGGCGCGGTGACGGGGATCGTCTCCTGTCCCTGTCCGGGGATCGTCTCCTGCGTTCTAGGGACCGGGATCGGGACCGTGTGCGTTGTCGCCTATGTCGTTCCCTATCTCGGTCCCTGTGTCGTCTGTCGTCGCGCCGCCGCGGGCTCGGCGACCTACCCATGTTTGTTCACCTATAAAACAAGAATAAGGGATTCATTAAAGTAACAGTTGGTGGTTTTATTTCCGGTCTAATGAGAATCATCCCTAATATCGGCCTTGATCTGGATGATTTATACAGGGCTAACATCTTTAACATGCTATTCAGTGCCTGGGACCTGTATTTAATGGAGTAGACCATGTCCAGCACTACACCACCCTCTTAGACGAACGTCTCCGAAAGAACTCCTAAGTCTGACAACTAGGTAATCCAACTTGCAGCACAAACTTACAAAAACAAATTATGAAGACATCCCAATGAACTGGCGGTGAATCTCATTACTCGAACCTACAAGAAGAGACTTCTTCTTCTTCTTCTCGTATAGTGGTGTGGCTCACCTATTGTTAGGGTTTTCAGATCGCCCTAAGGCCTCTAACTTGACCTAACGACTGCTACTAGAGGAAGGAAACCGGGACTGAAAAGAAAAGACATCCTGGGCTAGAAAAGCTCCAACTACATAATGGTAGCTGCCTTCACTGGAAGGCACATTCACAATGTCACGACCCCACACAACAAAGAATGATGGCAGGGCAATAATCAAGCATATACCCAAATAGAAAAAATATGATAAAATTCTCCGTTTTTCTAGATTACAATGAAATGTTTAGTATTTCGTGTAATAGGTGTGGAAAAAAGATATAAGCATTTAAAGTCACCTGTTTTTCATTTTCTACGTCAGAATCTGACGCCATTACACATTAGAACTTGAACAACCTAACCTCCTTGCTTTAGGTAACACCAAAGAATAACCATTTTTTCTAGGTCTATGAAGCCATTAAGACTTCGCACGGCTCATGCATACTGCCAGAGTTTTGTAGGTATTTTGTAGGTTTTTATTTTCAGTAATCGAATTCAAGAAATATTGAGTTCAAAATCTCTAATAAAAAAATAAAAGAGCAAACGGTCAAAGCGACAGGACGTGTGTCTTTGAGTGCCGTTTGAGAAAAAAATAAACGGGCAGGAAATTATTTTGTTTATTTTTATGTTATAGGTATTCGTTTTAATTAATAATTTATATTGATGAATAGTCGGTTATTTCTACCTTATTTCACATGTTTATTACGTATGACGTTAACTCAATAGTAAAAAACCTTTTTGGTAAGTACCAAAGTATTTGAGTACAGAACACAAATAGCGGAAACCTAAAAAACTACATCTAACCTCTTTGCTCATAACCTTGTTAGAGGAATAAGTAGTAATGGAGTCTCATATTCACTCTCTTTAATTATTACTAAATTATTATTTTATACCCCTATAGCTGCGTGTAAATGGTTGAAGAAAAAAGATTAACGATTAAACAAGAAAGGCACATAGCCTAGTGTGATGCCGGTTCCCTATATTTCTATACAGAACATTTAGGTTCGAGGTTTGGCCATTATTCTTTGCTTAAAGTGTTAATGCAACTGATTGCAAATAAAACTATTTAAAAAAAAGTCTGTACAACTGACGCTCTCCAGGAAGAGAACTTGTACTTCTGAAGACAACTGATTGCCTATTCATCCCTTATTTGTCTGTGAAGTATAGGATCAAGGTGGGATTATTTTTAGTAACAGAATTAAGAGGAAATGAAATCTCCCTCAATAATGACACTAGAAATATATTTGTTGCATAAAACTTATAACTGCCATGACCATGCTCCTATGTTGTCTTTTTTTATTTTTTTTAATCTTAATTTCTATGATTATTAGACAATGAAAAAAAAAAATTTTATTATAGGGGCATAGTCATGGCAGTTATAGGTTTTATGGCACAAAAATATTAGTGCTAGTGTCATTATCCAGGGAGGAAACAGTCGACTATGTTTGTATGGAGAGAGCACCGGTACCAAGGGCGCTCTCTCCATACCTATGCGAAATGCCGATACAAAACTTAACCTTAACTTTAAGGACATACCCGGCCAGCTTAACTCTAGCCTCGTGAACATGGCACTTAAAACAGTGGAGAAATATCGATATTCAACGACTTATAAACCTAAATTAGAGTAGGTACTATGGGTATTAATGTCTAATATCTCTATTTTAACTTTATTCAAGTTATTTGACAAATAATACCCGTGGGATACAGTTAGATAGGTAATATTCTCATAAAAAATAGAGAATTTTAACCTGCAATTTATCTGAAATGCCGAAAAACTGCTTGCTGCATGCATATTAGGTTGAAATTACAATTGTATCTAAGAAGCTGTGTTAGAAATTAAACTAAAAGATAAAGGAACAGGTGATGGTGTGTCAACTTACCTCAGTTTTGATTCAACAGTTTTTAAAATTTAATTTAAACAAAAAATTAACAACAAGCACAACCTAAACGAACGCCATTTTGAAAGTGAATGACGTTTTTTTTGTTGTCAAATGTCATTCATTGTTTTTTTTAACGGTATTTGCGTTTGGTTCAACATTGATATTTATATTAATGGGTTTTTTACATTTTATTTCACAATTTAATCAATTTTAAATTCTTTTACTTCAAGTAAAAATAGTAAAAGCTGTGGAATATACACAAAATATCAAACATTTTTCAAAAAAAACTATACTATTTTTTTTTCGTAAACATTGCGTACCTACTTCCATTTGTAGCAAAAACTAAACGCCTTTAGCGTTCCATTACACGCGTCTTATTTTTTGGGTGACCTATCTCAACATTGTCTTCATAGCTTAATTATTTTTCTGTGTGGAATGGAATTTAAATGTGAGGTATTACCAGGATTAAAATTCTGCACATATTTAGGATAAATGTTTATGATTAATGACAAACCAAATATTCAAATACTTCAAACCATAAAATAAAAAAAAACATACATACAACCGAATTGAGAAACTCCTTCTTTTTTTGAAGTCGGTGTTAAAAATCAGGTGAACTTCTGGCACATTCATGTCAAATGAATGATGGGCAAAAAACAACCGAAGTTGGTCATGTCTACAAGAAGACGAACATTGAGCAATCGAAAACAATGACTGTATCATTTTGAAGAGAATGACTGAAGTGCAATAGTTACAGATCGCGAACAAAATGAAGGAAGTAAAGAGACCTTTGTCATGCAGTGGGACTTTATTGATTTATTAAATCTGCCAAAGTTTACTTTCCACTATTGTATGTAAATATATTTTTCACACCTGCAGCACTTTAGTCACGGATTAAAGCCATATTAACCTCAACTTAAAGCAAGACTTTATTCCCAAGGGAGATAATGTTGTATGAAACTCCTAAGGGAATAAAGTGATTTGAATTTGGAACGTTGAAATTCGTGTGAAAATTCTTGGTTTTAATTTTGAAGGTCTCAGCAAATATGTTTTATTTGTAATAAGTAATTTGATTGGTCTACAAAAATCTAGCAGGCCACGATTAATGTTTTTTATTTTGATTGTTACGTTAGGTCTAAGCAAATAGGTTTTGCCTATAATATCTACCAAATATTTACCATCATGCTACCATATCATTGCAATTGCCCCATTTTTTTTAGAGTGGATTTTTTAAAGTGGCCAGGGAACTAAAAAAACCACCCCAAGAATAAAAAAAAAATTGGACTGACGGTATGAAACGTAGAGTATGCACGGGCGGCTTAAACCCCTCGCTTCACTCAGGACTCTACTTAACTCCCTCGCTTCGCTCAGGAGTTAACCCGAGAGTCCCTCGTTACACTCGGCGTTCAATATGCCACCCACAATATAATACATTGCTTTATGCCCTTGATGCATAATCTACTATTATGTATGATAATTGGTAGCCCTCTACTAGAGGGCTACCAATTATCATGTTGTTGTAAAATACTACCTCTAGAGGGCCTCTAGAGGTAGTATTTTACAACCGATCTGTGTTTGGGTAGGTATACATTCCATACCAGTTTTACGATTTTATTATAATGTTTTTGTTGTCGGTGATTCTTGAATGGGAATGGATAAAGAATGCAGATGAGAAAAGACACAGAGGGACTACTGGATATCTTGATCGATCTTCATGTAGGGAAACAACTTGGGTAATTATTTTAGAGAAACTAGCAACATTTTCAACATCAGCGCCATCTATGTCATTACACACGCGTCACTAGCGCCGCAGTGGTGAAAAAACGAAACTCGCGCCGACACTTCGTCCGACATCGATTTCGGTGGCGTGCGGATGAAATCCTGCAATTTTTCGAACGAAATAACTCTAAAATCGTGATAACTCGCTATGTTCGTGGTGCCAGTGCTCTGAAAATTGATGTAGAAAGACTCTGTGCTTGTTATTTTGTATGATGTTACTATAGTTTGGTGCTTAGTGTGTGATTCTTGCTTGAGGAACGAGTGTTAGTGAAAAGTGATATAAATCCAGTTAGCGGCATCTTGGAGTCTTTTGCCGGTAAGCAAGACTTACATTTAGCTTTCTATCAACCGTATCTATTAATAAAACCAATAAGAATCTATTGATTCAGTTGTAAAACTCATATTTTCGGGAGCTTCCCTTTTGGGTGTGTCGTTATAAAAACGAGGTCGCTTCACTTTTTACGATCTTTCTTCCGCTTTTTTCGACATTACGCTCGCTTCCCCGTCCCGAATCGGACTTTTATTATCTAAACTACATCTTCTAAACATAAATGAACGCTTTTGTAGCACTTAACGAACATTTTAGATCGTTTAAATTTTTTAGTCATGTTTTTTAACGAAATCGTACGTATGAAAAGAGTAGTATTCAATGGTTAGGGCGTGCCAGTGTAATCAACCTACTATTATCAACCAGTGAATGATGTCATCGGTGCCGGGCGGCGGGCAACCCGACTGAATCGAAAACGACATATATATAATAAAGAATAGGTATTTCCACTAGGTATTATCATAAAGTCGACCTATAGCCACTCGTCTGAGATTTAAAAAGTCATTGATGGTACTTATGTACCTAAATAATCGCCTACGACTTTTTGTATGACTAACATTAGAAACCTCTTCACACAATTATATTGAGCGGTGATGGCATAGTGGTAGATACATCGACTTTCCTTCCGAAGGTCGAGGGTTCGAAGTCTGCATTTTTGTTGTGAAAAATGTATGATTTATTTTTTGACGACCCAGTTGGCACAATGATCACCATGCCGGACTGCCAAACACAGGGTTGCGGGTTCGATTCCCGCCTCAGACATGTATTTATGCTTAAATAATTGTCTGTGGTCTGTATAAAGTAAAATAAGGCCATGGTCATGGCAGTTATAAATTTTATGCAAAAAATATTTGCTCTAGTGTCATTATCCAGGGAGGAAACAGTCGACTATGTTTGTATGGAGAGAGCCCCCGGTACCCTTTCACCTTAAAAGAGGTTATCAGCTAGTCGATGGCCCCAAAAACTTTAAATAAACAGAAAAGTAGATTGAACAATAATAATAAATCTATACTTCACTACATAGTATAAAACAAAGTCGCTTTCTCTGTCCCTATATCCCTTTGTATGCTTAAATCTTTAAAACTACGCAACGAATTTTGATGCGGTTTTTTTTAATAGATAGAGTGATTCAAGAGGAAGGTTTATATGTATAATACATGCTTAATATAGCCGTGCGAAGCCGGGGCGGGTCGCTAGTACTTATATACTATCTTTCCTGAATATATAGGTACTTATAATACATAGAAACAACGAGACCACAGTATTTATGCAAATATCTAAGCATAAATACTTGCCTGAGGCGGGAATCGAACCCGCAATTCTGTGTTTGGCAGTCCGGCATGGTGACCATTGTGACAACTGGGTCAATTTAGGGGTCCAGGTACAATTTGAAATTATGTAACTAATATTATATTGTTTTTACTTAAAATAACAATCTTATCATTTCTTATCAGTGATAAGATTTACGAAAACAATTTGCATTTAGGTTAAATTTTTTTGTTATTGCAAAAAAGTTAATTTTAAGCCTATTTATTTGACCTCTATGGCGCGGTGGGCGAACACCCGCCTACGATGTAGATGTTGCGGGTTCGATTCCCGTCTCAAACAAGTATTTATGTACAGAGAATTGTTTCTGATCTGTGTGTTTCTGTATGTATAATTTCTTATGGAACCCTAATTTTTTTGAAAATATATTTTAGCCTATGTTATTCCCTGATAATGTAGCTTTCTATTGGTGAAAGAAGTTTTTAAATCGGGCCTGTAGTTTCGGAGCCTATTCGTTACAAACAAACACTCAAAAAAATCTTTCCTCTTTATAATATTAGCATAGATAAGTATATTTTTATATATACTACTAGCGACCCGTCCCGGCTTCGCACGGCTATATTATGCATGTATTATACATATAAACCTTCCTCTTGAATCACTCTATCTATTAAAAAAATATCTATTAAAATCCGTTGCGTAGTTTTAAAGTTTTAAGCATACATAGGGATATAGGGGACAGAGAAAGCGACTTTGTTTTATACTATGTAGTGATAGTGAAGCTGAAGAGTTTGTTTGTTTGAATGCGCTAATTTCAGGAACTACTGGTTCGAATTGAAAAAATATTTTTGTGTTGGATAGTCCATTTATCAAGGAAGGCTATAGGCTACTTTTTATTTTGATATTCCCACGGGATCGGGACTTACGCGGGTGAAACCGCGGAGCGCAGCTAGTTGTAGTTAAATGAGTAACTTAAGAATGTTTAAAAATATGCGTTTTATTTATTATCCTTAAAAAAGGCCATGTTTATCTTGAAAAGAGTGAGTCGTAAGAACATAATGGTGGCTATCTTATCAGTTGAAAGCAAGTTATCAGTTTGAGAAACGATATAGATTGATAATATTGCATTTGATTGTGTTTGTCACTGTTACAGAGTTTTGAAAATAATGCAATGGTTTGTTTAGTATTTAGCACTTTCAGGGGCCTTATTCTGCTATTTTGCATTAATGGATTTACCATTGTAATTCTATCGAGACTTCTTTAATATTATATCGAGATTGTGACTTTATTTGGTATTTTGCTAAAGTTTTAATAACATCGCAATAGAATTGCTATGGAGTCTCAATGGTATGGTAATATTTACCTTGCAGGTGTTGCCTAGCAACATGATATATGTTGCTAAGCAATATACCGTTTTGACAACTATCGAGATTCCATTGAGCCACGATTCTAGAGCAGAATACCAAAGTGAGTCAGTCAGTGTTGCGTAAGTGTTGTTTCGATAGAATAGTTAACATTAGGAGAATACCAATTTGACATGTTATGTCATATTTTTGACATTAAATGTCTATTACGATTCTATCGACACACTATTGAAACACAATTGTGTTAGCAGACTTAGGCCCCTGGACATAGCGGACAGCCCACTGTGCAGAGCGTGCATGGAGGCTGAGGAAACGACCGCGCATGTGCTGCTAGACTGCATGGTACTAATGGAAATTAGACTCAACACAATAGGTGATGTTAAAAGCCTTCCAAAAAATTTCCAAGGCGAACCCTGGCAGACTCCCGAGAGGGATGCAACCGGGAACATCGCTCGGATGATGATGATGACAATAGGTGACGTTAAAAGCCTTCCAAGAAATTTTGAGAGACCACATCTAGTGGCAAAATTTATGGAAGAGCTGGGCTAGTTTCCCCCTGACATGTAGAACCTCACGCTAAGGGGACGCAAATAAAGAGGTATGATTGCGGAAAACAGTCCGTATACAAGTATAAGTTGTTTAGTTTTAGTTCGTTTTTACCTGAACCATGAAGCAAAATACTATAAGATAAACTTATTTATTTCTACCCTCTTTATGAAATAGGCGAGGTTTAAGGATGGTTCTTATTTAGTGTATGTGTCGTGTACAATTAACGGTCTAAAGTCTCTGGCTCTGCCCACCGTAACGTTTACAATCCTGTGCAGCACTATTTAGAACATTATAACAACGTAACCTGTGGATCGAACCCACGTCGGTTGGTGTAGCGGGTGGCCCCTTATACCACTCACACAACTAACCACATAGCTGACATGTTGAAAACAATAATCGCACTGAGTACTTTTAATTCAAGTATTTATGTTTGTGTGTAACATCTATTAGAAGAAGGTCGTAAGTCCAATTACTTGTTGATAGAATTATTGTAGCAAATTGATATTTAGCGCAGCTAAGCTAGTATGTATAATACATGCATAATATAGCCGTGCGAAGCCGTGTCGGGTCGCTAGTAGAATATATAGATAAATAGATTGTATTTTAAATAACCACTGCATTAGAAACTTTAGGACGTAAATAAAGGATGACGCGTCGGTCTATTCATCGTCTGCACTCAAGTGGCATAGTGCCAACAATTATAATCAGGCTTAGCAGGTTCAGTGCTAGATTGCATCAATATTCCATCACTACATAGTATAAAACAAAGTCGCTTTTTCTGTCCCTATTTCCCTTTGACTGCTTAAATCTTTAAAACTACGCAACGGATTTTGATGCGGTTTTTTTAATAGATAGAGTGATTCAAGAGGTAGGTTTATATGTATAATACATGCATAATATACCCGTGCCAAGCCGGGGCGGGTCGCTAGTATTCCTATAATAAGTCTTACCAAGAAGCATCCAATCATAAAACACTTATCACCATCTGAGTTACAAATAGTACATTGCGATACAAGTGTGGAAAGTTGATCATTCCATAGAGGCGGTTTATGACGCGCGAGCGGAACGCGAGCGTGGCAAAAGCCGAGATGGAATGATCAATTCACACGTGTATCGTACGACGTTTTTTATCACAGTTGCGAATAAAAAAAAGACTTGTTAAAATTTTAATAATAAAAAGTTTTTAAGAATTTTAGGTTATGTTTACTATTTTTTGTTAATTACACTCCCGAAAGGCTAGGCAAAAGACTTTTAACCTATACAGCGTCTGATATACAATATTTTTTTATGGTTTTTTTCATTTGTTTTTGCGTCGGCGGTTAAAAACAGAATATAATGGTAAGGAAAAAATTTATTTAGGAAACTAAAGAAAAAACAAAATAAACACAAAACTCAATTTTTAATTATTTTCAAAGACGTCATCACGTAATATTATCGTTCGTTATCAGACTTTAGAGACAACCTTTTGAAAAGAAGAAAAAAGGTACCAACAAAGAGTTTTAAGCCAGCAAGGCTTAAAAACTCTTTGGATGGTACCTTTTTCTATACATCAAAACAGTATAACCCAGATAAAGGAGATCATTCATGTTTCTAACAAAAAATACCCACAAAAAAAATGCCGGCCAGTAATAAAAATTGTTTCTATCTTGTAGAGAATAACATTTTAAACAATGTTTACTAAGGCAACAAAGAGCTACGATCAAAAATCGTTGAGTTATTTTACATTGAAAACCCAAAAAATGCATTTTATAGAGATCCGTTTGACCACTTTTAAGATCCCACTAAAACTTCTGAAAGGGTTATTGGATATACCTATGTATATAAATATAATAAAAACAGACAAAGCTTATCCATTTACTACTTATTTTTATATTTTTTCTGTAGTAATATCTTAAAAGTGGTCAAACGGATCTCTACAAAATGCATTTTTTTGGGTTTTCAATGTAAAATAACTCAACGATGGTTGATCGTAGCTCTTTGTTGCCTTAGTAAACATTGTTTAAAATGTTATTCTCTACAAGATAGAAACATTTTTTTTTCTGGCCGGCACCTTAATTTTTGGGTACGATTTGAATGATGTCCTTTAGAATGTTTCATCTACTATATGTCATTAGCAGTAAGATACGTATTTGACATATCGGGATAACGTATTATTTTAGCACTAGTTGGATTTTTTTTATCGCACGCGTGTATAATACGTTGCATTATGAGCCTAAGAGCGGTTTAATAAGATCCACTTTATGAGCAACTGTGATAAAAAAGCTATTACGTAACACCAATAAAGGACCATTGTATAACTCTGTCATCCTTCCAGTGAGCATAGTGACATCAGTACGTAAGTGGGGACAAGGTCGCTGGTTCATAAAAAATGATAATAGGAACAATTTTTATGTCTAGCTTGAAGACTAATCTTGATAACCTAAAAGTTCGCTCTAGTCTCTAAAGAAAAACGAATCGTGTAGCCTTTTTTATACGGGCTGTTTTTCCGCAAATAGATCTCTGTAGTTGTGTCCTTTTTGTGTGAGGTTGTAGTAGACTATGTCTAGCACGTATACTACCCAGGGTTCGAAAATATCCGATATTTATAATAAATATCAAAATATCGGATTTTTTTGATATATATCAAAAATATGTGATATTTACATGATATTTATCCATTTTGTATGACAGCCATATTGTTACTTTATTGTATTATTCATGTATACTGTTTGCATACCTATGTTCTATAAATATAATAAATTATTTAAAAAAAAAACATCATTTAAAAGAAAAATTAAAACTCAAAAACATAAAATATTCTTATAAATCAGAAAAAATCAATTAAAATCATAAACAACATCAGGTACAAAAAAAAACAACATACAGACGAATTGAGAACCTCCTCCTTTTTTGAAGTCGGTTAAAAATCAACTCAAAAAGGCAAAATCTTATAAATTCCAATCATTCAATGGCTTCATTAATTTTCTGAATACCTACACTAATACTTAACATACCTAAACTTTAAACGTTAATACCTAAACGTACTATTAGGGAGTATGTTTTAACTTTACTCCAACGCCATCTATATTTCGGATAGAGAACTACAGTAGAAAACTGCAAAACATGACTTATTTTTATCAAATTTTTAAACAATTTTTGTATTGATATATATCACAAAAAACCCTTTGATATATATCGGATATATATCATGATATATATCCATTGATATATATCCTCGAACCCTGATACTACCCTCTCAGCTTAGTCTACAGTTAGAGGAAAATACTCGCCAATACGTCTGGAGACAACTAAACCGCGGGTATTTATGTTGATCACCGTAAGAGCAATGCCAAATTAGTGCTCATACATTTTTCGTAAGAAAAATCCAAAATTTACTATTTTCGACTTTTTGTCCGTTCTATATTATTACAACTCGCGACACTCGTAAGATTTAAATTTTCCAAAATTCTTTTCTATCTGTTGGATAAAAATTGTTCCGAGCCTTCCATTGATTTAAACAGAGCGTTGATAATGTTGATATAATCAATCAGTTGCGATTTTTTATCTATTTTATTTACACTAAAAAAAAAGATTTTTTTTGTTTGTTTGAATTGAATAGGGTCCACTTCGAAACTACTGGACCGATTTTGTTGGAACTTGGTATGAGGATTCATTGGGAGTAACATGGGCTACTTTTTATCCCGAAATTCCTACGGGATCGGGACTTACGCGGGTGAAACCGCGAGATGATGCTATTATAAATAGCGTAGTTTTATTTGTAACAAGTCAACTGTCAAAAGTCAAAGAACTCTAAGAAATGGAGCAAAAAACACGAAATTGTCTGTCTGTAAAGGTCATCAGCTAACGTTCTTAAGAGTTATAGCCATAGTCAAGTCGATGACAACATAATAATACAGGGGTTCCGTAAAAAAATATTAAATTAATTTTTACCTGTAATTGTCTTTAAAATCGGTCAGAATTACTAACTACTGGACCGATTGCAATCAAACTCAGTATCTAAATAGCTAGAGGCCTGGATTTAACACATAGGCTACTTTTTATCCTATCCTTTTTTACCTAAATATAAAAATTTTAGTCCTGACTGATCAGGACTTAAAATTTTATATTTAGGTAAAAAAAAAATCCAGGCTTCTAGCTATTTAGATACTGAGTTTGATTGCAATCGGTCCAGTAGTTAGTAATTAGTAGCCTATGGCCCAGTCCGCGGTAATCGATACCAGATAATACTTATAATACCGTGTAAAACAAAGTCGTTTAGTATCAAAATTCCCGTGTAAAACAAAGTCGCTTCCTGCTGTCTGTCCCTATGTATGCTTAAATCTTTAAAACTACGCAACTGATTTTGTTTTAATAGATAGAGCTATTCAAGAGGAAGGTTTATATGTATAAAACATAACCGTGCGGGTCGCTAGTTATAATAAAAACACTTTTGTGTTGTGTTTTGCAAATACGGTACCCTAAAAATCCCAAGCGTTCTGACCATCTCTTTCTATAATTTGTCTTCTCTCTCTAATAGTGGCCAGGTAGGCTGGCCAGGATTCGGCAAGACCGGTTCTGATGTATTTCGAGTGCCCGTGCACTGGACTTTAACTTTGGCTACACAAATGATGAAGTTTCTTTCGTTTAAATATTTGTTTGAAAGTTTGGTAAACATTTCTTAATAACTAGCGACCCGCCCCGGCTTCGCACGGCTATATTATGCATGTATTATACATATAAACCTTCCTCGTGAATCACTCTATATATTAAAAAAACCGCATCAAAATCCGTTGCGTAGTTTTAAAGATTTGAGCATACAAAGGGATATAGGGACATAGGGACAGAGAAACGACTTTGTTTTATACTATGTAGTGATTCCATAGCGTTTAACAGCTATTTCTATACATTTAAAATGCTTTGTATGACTGACGGATCAATGCACAGCCTAAACCGACCCAGTTGGCACAATGGTCACAATACCGGACTGCCAAACACAGGGTTGCGGGGTCGATTCCCGCCTCAGACATGTATTTATGCTTAGATATTTGTCTGTGGTCTGGTTGTTTTTCTGTAATATCTTTCTTCTTATATCTTAATATATATAAATCTCGTGTCACAATGTTTGTCCTCAATGGACTCCTAAACCACTTAACCGATTATAATAAAATTTGCACACCATGTGCAGTTCGATCCAACTTGAGAGATAGGATAGCTTACATCCCGATATTCCCACGGGATCGGGAGTTACGCGGGTGAAACCGCGTAGGGCAGCTAGTCTTAATATATATAAATCTCGTGTCACAATGTTTGTCCTCAATGGACTCCTAAACCACTTAACCGATTATAATAAAACTCGCACACCATGTGCAGTTCGATCCAACTTGAGAGATAGGATAGCTTACATCCCGATATTCCCACGGGATCGGGAGTTACGCGGGTGAAACCGCGTAGGGCAGCTAGTAATATATATAAATCTCGTGTCACAATGTTTGTCCTCAATGGACTCCTAAACCACTTAACCGATTATAATAAAATTCGCACACCATGTGCAGTTCGATCCAACTTGAGAGATAGGATAGCTTACATCCCGATATTCCCACGGGATCGGGAGTTACGCGGGTGAAACCGCGTAGGGCAGCTAGTAATATATATAAATCTCGTGTCACAATGTTTGTCCTCAATGGACTCCTAAACCACTTAACCGATTATAATAAAATTCGCACACCATGTGCAGTTCGATCCAACTTGAGAGATAGGATAGCTTACATCCCGATATTCCCACGGGATCGGGAGTTACGCGGGTGAAACCGCGTAGGGCAGCTAGTAAGTATATACCAAAGAAAAGTATATAAGTATTATATCCGTTGTCTAGCACTCATAACACAAGTCTAGTAACTTAGCTTGGGGCTAGATGGCGATGTGTGGAATGTCCTGCAATATTTATTCTTTACTAACCGCTGATCGTAGAGGCATGAAACTTGGACCTACTGGACCGATTTAGATGAAACTTGGTATGAGGATACATTGATTCATTGACAGTAACATAGGGTACTTTTTATCCCGATGTTCTCATGGTATCACGAGTTACGCGGGTGAAACCGTGGATTGTTAAAAACTTAAGTTTCCCCATATAAGCCGCATGTGTTACAGAATGATTATATACTGAATCGACGTACGCGCGTTTCGCAGTCGGATACTCTGGCACTATGCCAAAAGTGACGTCAATACCACTATTAAGAATGTTTTAGACCGCTATAGTACAATTTGTGCTATTTATACTGTAGTTATATAGATATTTATTGGGAGGCCAATGTCCCAGTGCTGGTAACCCTAGACAACCCTTGAAAAGAATGATGACATGGCAATGTGATGGCAATACTTGGGCATTACACAAATTTAAAAAAATGCGGAAATTTGCGGCATAAACGGCTGTATCTTTTGATTGCGTCTCCTTAGAAGTTTGATTTTTTTCACAGCTCAAAGGGACTACTAATAGGTATATTATTTGATATAAATTCCAGCTTGATACCTCCATGCGATCCTGATAAAAAAGGTTTTGACAGACGGACAACAAAGTGATCCTATAAGAGTTCAGTTTTTTCCTTTTGAGGTACGGAACCCTATAAATATGATAAAATTTTCCGTTTTTTTCTAGATTACAATTACTTAAATTGATAGTAGGTATTTCGTAAAGTTAAGAGGAAAGGGTACCTGCGCTCTCTCCATACAAACGTATTCGACTGTTTGCTCCCTGGATAATGACACTAAAGCAAATATTTTTGTTGCATAAAACTTATAACTGCCATGACCAATGACCATGCACACAAGTCATTTTTGTTCGAAGTTTTGCCTTGATGTTATTCTTCCTGATTCACTATTAGTAAAATACTAGTTAAGTAATTACTGATTTACACTTAGGAAAACCTATGTAGCAGATGTTTAGATTCTAGAGTTGAGCGAGGATCGTGGGCTAAAATCCCGCCGGGACTATCGAATTTTGGAAAAAGTAATTCCTTAAGGTGAAAGGGTACCTGCGCGCTCTCCATACAAACGTAGTCGACTGTTTCCGCCCTGAATAATGACACTAGCACAAATATTTTTGTGCCATAATTCCTATAACTGCTATGACTATGCCCCTATGTTTTGTTTTTTTTTTTCATTTTCTAATTATCAAGGAAATTAAAATTAAAAAACATTTAAAAAAAAAAATAAAAATAGGGGCATGGTCATGGCTGTTATAAGTTTTATGCACCAAAAATATTTGCTCTAGTGTCATTATCCAGGTAGAAAACAGTCGACTACGTTTGTAATAGTTTGTATGGAGAAAGCCCCAGGTACCCTTTCCTCTTAATACTCCTGATTTGTACGAAAAAGTACTGACATCATAATAAAAGCTCAAGAAGTCAGAAGAGGCAAGTTTTTTAGATTTTAACTCTGAAATGCGATTAAATCAAAAATATTATGTTTCATTTAGGAGTGCCGCGCTGTGAAAATGTGATAAATGATTTTAAGTAATGTAGTAAAGTAAAGTAAATTGTGTTGATTATTTACTGACAATGTTCCCTAATTGATCGTTGCAAAATACCACTGACGAACTCAAAAACTCCCGTAACCACTCACAACTGAGACCCCGCTTCGCTCGTTCACCAATCAACGTTTCCTAAACAGAATCATGCAATGTTTGAGAGAAAACCAACCTCTTGCAGTTTGATATTTGCACAAGTCATTTTATCGTTACGTAAAGTTAATGCTTGGACCGGATTCGATGCGCACGCGCACCTCTATAAGATATGATAGGTATGACTCATGCTATGCTATCCCAACTAATAAGTAAGTTAATCTATATCCGATTTGACGACCCAGTTGGCACAATTGTCACCATGCCGGATTGCCAAACACAGACGCTTCAGACAAGTATTTATGCTTAGATATTTGTCTGTGGTCTGGTTGTTTCTATGTATTATCTTCTCTATATATATAAAATTCTCGTGTCACGGGGTTCGAACTTGAACTCCTCCGAAACGGCTCGACCGATTCTCATGAAATTTTGTGAGCATATTCAGTAGGTCTGAGAATCGGCCAACATCTATTTTTTTTGAGATAAAATCTCTGAACTCGCGACACCGTTACGAGACGCAGCTACATTCTGTGCACATATATTTTGTAGTTGTTTAGTAAAACAGTTAAAAAAAATTAAGTTTAAAGTTTTTTTTTAATATTATTTTTATTTAAAGTTGTAACCATTTTTTTTATTTTTTTATCTCATCTTGTAGTACAGTACAAGCCTTATAAAACCAGTCTTCTGAGACATTTTAACGGTATAGCCAACCGTTTTTACTTGTGTCCTCCAATCTTTATCAATGATTTGCTATTTCTTACTATCAGTATTCTATTGTGCTATTCTATTTTGTTTGTTAACTTGCTTTCGATTCGCGGCTTTGTTCGGTGATTTGAAACGATTAAAAATTAGCGTGAAAATGTTTTTAATTGGGATACTAGATTTGTTTTTTATTTTCTTTAAGACAGAGGGTACCGAGGGCTCTTTCCATACAAACTATTGCAAACGTAGTCGACTGTTTTCTCCCTGGATAATGACACTAGAGCAAATATTTTTGGTGCATAAAACTTATAACTGCCATGACCATGCCTTTTTTTTAGGGGCATAATCATGGCACTTATAGGTTTTATGGCACAAAAATATTTGTGCTAGTGTCATTATCCAGGGAGGAAACAGTCGACTACGTTTGTATTGAGAGAGCGCAGGTACCCTTTCACCTTAATTAGTTTCAAGTCGCTCTATAGATGGCGGTCTTTATAACTTCCGATCAAAGGAAGTTATTAAAGACGAGACCAGAGAAAGAAAAAAACAAACTTTTACACCATTATCTAGTGAATGCAAGCAAATGAGTGAGCAACAGCTAGTACAATATATATATTTTGAAATGTGCTAATTAAGACTTTTCATTTAATACCCCACACGGTATATTTTTATTTTTTATTCATGACTCTATGTCTTCTAAAAGGCGCCATATTTAATTTATTATGACGTCACATAGCCTATAACCAGCGGACCATTGAGACGCTTCTAACGATACCTCAATTGTTAAATTATAATAAGTAGTTTTGAAGTTAGGTGGGAACAGATGAACATACATACACACATACATAGGTGTCCTCTAAAAGGCGCCATATTTAATTTATTATGACGTCACATAGCCTATAACCAGCGGATCATTGAGACGCTTCTAACGATACCTCAATTGTTAAATTATAATAAGTACTTTTGAAGTTAGGTGGGAACAGATGAACATACATACACACATACATAGGTACATATGGGTCAAAAACATAAACCTCCTTTTTGACTTCGCCGTAGTCGAATAACAGAATCTACAGATATCACTACACGTAATTATCGGGACCTTTGAAAAATAATCTATATTTCACAAGTCTAAACCGCGTTGGTGGGACCCCTGGCGGCTACAATTTTGGTCCTAACCCGCTCTTTCGCAGCTTAAATTGTAGCTACGTTCAACACCTGCTTTTTTTCCAATTCGGAACGCTGTAGTATCACTTATCCAGAACCTATACCACCCTCTAAGCTCAGTCGACCGTTTCCAGAAGAAACAGCTATATCAATTATCAAAACTTTGACTCAGACTCATACTTTGTAATGTCTTATTTTGTTGCAAATAAATAATATTCTATTCTATTCTAAAACGTAACTTCCACTAACCCATCGAAATACTGACAGTAGCAAGAATTGCTTAACCCTCACGACTCACGACCATTTGAAGATCATCAATCTAGCTCAATCAGGACGTTAGTATTCAGTATGACAGCCTAGGTATCCTAAATGACTACGTGGTTAAAATCAATGGCAAACAATGGGGGTTCAACAAACTTATCACTATCACTACATAGTCACTACATAGTATAAAATAAAGTCACTTTTCGCCGTCCCTATGTCCCTTTTTATGCTTAGATCTTTAAAACTACGCAACGGATTGATGCGGTTTTTTTAAATAGATAGAGTGATTAACGAGGATGGTTTTTAGATATAATAGGTACATGCATAATACAGCCGTGCGAAGCCGGGGCGGGTCGCTAGTCACTACATAGTATAAACAAAGTCGCTTCCTCTGGCCCTATATCCCTATGTATGCTTAAATCTTTAAAACTACGCAACGAATTTTGATGCGGTTTTTTTATTAGATAGAGTGATTCAAGAGGAAGGTTTATATGTATAATACATGCATAATATAGCCGTGCGAAGCCGGGGCGGGTCGCAAGTTTTCTATGTTCCTAAACACATAACTCGACGGCTGAACGGATTTCGCCAATTATTTTATTTTAAATATTCCTTGAAGTACGAGGACTGTTCTTATGGAGAGAAAAAACATTATCGACTTTTACGCGGTCAATCAATGTGCAACACTACTGAGATTCAATCTAAACAGAATCTCTGATGTGATAATTCCGCTTAGACTCCTGAGTACTCCGTTGATTGGCCCACTGATTGAGCAACCGTTGTCGGTCGCACAATCAATGCGTCAATCTGGACAATTGGTCTGAACTGGGTGTTGTTATCAGACGATGATGACGGGGTCATGATGGCGTCAACGAGAGCGTTGAATTGAAGAATCATTGTAAAAGTATACTGAACTAGCTGCGCTCCACGGTTTTACCCGCGTAAGTCCCGGTCCCTTGGGAAGATCAAAATAAAAAGTAGCTTATAGCCTTCCTCGATAAATGGCCTATCCAACACAAAACGAATTTTTCAAATCGAACCAGTAGTTTCTGAGATTAGACGTTCAAACAAACAACGGAAGCCCTTAAAGATTAATATTTTTCTCCGTTTTTTCCACATTTCCCACTGATTCTTCGCTCCTATTGGTCGCAGCGTCATGTAATATAGCCTAAAGCCTTTCTCGATAAATGGACTATCCAACACAAAAAGATTTTTCAACTCGAACAGTAGTTCCTAAGCTTTATTTTCTAACATATATAAATTACGTGTCACGTTGTTTGTGCGCGATGGACTCCTAAACTACTTAACCGATTTTAATCAAATTTGCACACCGTGTGCAGTTTGATCCAACTTGAAAGATAGGATAGCTTACATCTTAATTTATCCCGATATTCCCATGGGATCGGGAGATACGCGGGTGAAACCGCGGAGCGCAGCTATAATATTATATAGATTGAAAATTAGTTAGATGGTTTGCTGTGTAAAACAGGAAGTAAATTTAAGTTTATGAACCTTGATAAATACCTACAATACCTCCGTGCTTCGGAAGGCACGTTAAGCCGTTTGTCCCGGTCGCTACCTCTAGTAGCAGTCGTTAGGTCAAGTTAGAGGCCTTAAGAGGAAAGGGTACCGGGGGCTTTCTCCATACAAACTATTACAAACGAAGTCGACTGTTTTCTCCCTGGATAATGACACTAGAGCAAATATTTTTAGTGCATTAAACTTATAACTGCCATGACCATGCCCCTGTTTTTTTTTTTTTTTTTTAAGTTTTTAATTTTTTAAATTTTAATTTCTATGATAATTAGAAAATGAAAAAAACCAAAACATAGGGGCATAGTCATGGCAGTTATAGGTTTTATGGCACAAAAATATTTGTGCTAGTGTCATTATCCAGGGAGGAAACAGCCGACTACGTTTGTATGGAGAGAGCGCAGGTACCCTTTCACCTTAAGGCGATCTGAAAACCCTAACAATAGGTGAGCCACATCACTATATGAGAAGAAGAAGAAGAATACCTACAGAACCCTACATTGCGCGTAGCCCGACACACACTTTGCCGGTTTTTAAATTACTAAATCTAAGCTGTTAAAAAAACTAGGCTAACCTTCCATTATAGGATGTATTGAATTGACCAATGACCAGCCCAGCCCACTCATACGGCCTTGCTGTTATTTTAAACACTGTGTGTGTACGCTTATAGTACTTAGCATACATTGAACTGTTTGAATTTTATGTGTATAGTTCAAAGAATGATGGCATGGTAATATTGGCAATACTTGAGTATATACAGGGTTCCGGTAATGAATGGATAAGCGGGCACCTACGGATAGAGGACACTGTGCCGGTTCAGAAAAATTAAAGTTATGTTTTATGAAAGTGTCTCGGTTATGAAAATTTCACTCCTTTCTCTATGTTTTTTGATGCCAAAACTGCAAATGAAGGTACTATTCCAATCTGACTTTTGGATAGTATTCTAGAATAAATGTGCTATTGAATGCAAACAATATTTTTTATGAAACATTGAAAGTTTTTTTTAAATCTAAGATTGAACTCAAACTTCATGATTTTTTAATGCGGTTTTTTTTAATAGATGAGTGATTCAAGAGGAAGGTTTATATGTATAATACATGCATAATATAGCCGTGCGAAGCCGGAGCGGGTCGCTAGTATTTATTAAATTGTTAATTATTTTAATATTTTTAAAATGGCGGATATCTGGGCACATAACTCGTAGTACATATTTCGTAAACTAAAATAAAAAAAAAATTAAATTTAAAATTGAAAAAACCCTTGACTTTTATTTATTACACATAACTTTCAGACAGCTGAACCTATTTTGATTAAACATAGCGCTCTGGGTCACGAGCTCTGTCACGTGGGGTTCAGCTAATTGGTATTCCGACTGTGCTAACAACAAAATATATCCAGCAAATAAAACAGAGTCAACAATATGCCCTCGGTATTTATATATACAAATGTATTCACTAACCGTAACAGCACGACAATTTGCAAATGTATCCAATGATTGCCTACTACCTATTGAATGACGATGCGCCGGCGCATACGTTCCGGTCTAATTTACTATAATAACCTTAAAACTCTGCTCTTACGGTGCGCGGAATACATTGTGCTGAAACCCGCGGCTTAGTTGGCTCCAGACGAGTTTTTTACTCTGGAGACGGTCGACTAAGCTAAGAGGGTAGTATAGCCTCTTAGCTTAGTCGACCGATTATAACTTTAGATGCTAAGCTTCAGTGGGGCCCGCATGTGGAAGCATTGTCCAATAGACTTAGTTCTGCCGCTTACGCCGTTAAAAAAATTCGCGAATACACGGCCATTGAGACTGCTCGCCTAGTCTATTTCAGCTACTTCCACAGTGTCATGTCGTATGGCATCCTGCTGTGGGGGTGTGCTGCAGATATTGATGCTATTTTTATATTACAAAAAAGAGCTGTCCGAGCTATCTATAAAATGGGCCCCAGGGAATCACTTAGAGAAAAATTTAAAGAGATAAATATATTAACGCTCTATTCACAATATATTTACGAAAACTTGCTCTACGTTCACAAAAATCCTGATATTTTTCGCAAAAATAGCGATATTCATAATTTCAACTTAAGAAACAGGGATGAGCTGACCTTGCCCGGTAGTAGGCTCCGGAAAATAAGCAGGTCGTTTAATAGTACATATGTGCTCTATTATAATAAATTACCTAAAGATGTATATGACATGTCCATTAACAAATTCAAAACTTTTATAAAGCATAAATTGTGCGGTAAGGCATACTATGATACCTCTTCGTACCTTAATGATAAGAATCCATGGATGTGACTTTAATTGCTCCATTTCAAATAATACCTTCAAATATTTGTAATATTGATCTTTGTGAGCGTGATCACATAAAAAAAAAACCCCATGAGTTTCTTGTGCCTTCTTCTCATTGGTGGGCGCGTTCCGAAGGCACACATCCTAACTTAGTTTTTAAGACCATTTCAAGTGATCATGTGTATACCTATACATAAGCATTGAAAGAAATAAAGAAATTTGAAATTTGGAATAGCAGTTACAGAAACCATATAACGGATGTCATAATTGTACAGATCTGTTCAGTCACGAAGGCGCGCCCTTCCACACCTTATGAATGTGGTTGTAAACATAATCTGTATATAATTATATTTATCTGTGTTTGTATGCTGTCTCTACTGGGGCCTTATTCTGCTATTTGGCCAACCATTGTCATTATATCGAGACTCTATAGATATTATATCGAGATTGTGACTTTATTTGGTATTCTGCTAAAGTTTTAATAACATCGCAATATAATCACTATGGAGTCTCAATGGTATGGTAATATTTACCTTGCAAGTGTTGCCTAGCAACATGGTATATGTTGCTAAGCGATATACCGTTTTAACAACTATCGAGATTCCATTAAGCCACGATTGTAGAGCAGAATACCGAAGTGAGTCAGTGGTGTGTCAGTGGTGTCTCGATAGAATAGTCAACGTTAGGAGAATACGAATTTGACATGTAATGTCATATTTTTGACATTAAATTTCTATTACGATTATATCGACACACTATTGAAATACAATTGTGTTAGCAGACTTAGGCCCCTGATCTGTAACAGTAGGTGATAATGTAAAGAAAAACCCTTTTGAGTTGTTACCTTTTTTACAATAAAATGAAAACTCTTTGGTTTATACAAAACGTTTTCTCTTTTCCACTGCGACTGCGTCCCTGATATAGCCTAAAAGATTTTTTAAGAGAATCGTGAGCTCTTGATACGCTGTGCGAGTAGGTATTTTCAAAAATTACCCGTATCGTGCGATAGAGAGTTTAAGTTCGGACGTAATTGCCTACATTTGGTTTTTTTTTTTTTTTTTTTTTCAAATAATGTTGCGGGCCGTAAAGTTTTTACCCCCTTTATCCTTTACAAAATGAAATCAATTTGGTCTCATTTAATTTACTGCATCTTATTCTAGGTTTATACGTTTTTTTCTTTTTTGGTAATTCAGTTTAGTCTGTAAAACAATTGAAACGCTCGATGAAGTTTTTAGTCAAAAATATAAATATTCAGATACTAATAACTTTTATCTTAGGCAATATTTCTTTAAACGTCATAACCGCTTTTTGTATGGAAATTTACAGCTTCACAGTGGTCTTAATTTTCTGTTTTGTTTTTTCAGAAACGTGCATGTACGGGAAGGCTTCATAGGAAGGGTGCTCAAGACAAAACCGGTGAGTACAACGATATTTTTAAGTCAAAAAATGCGCGAAATTTTTAGTATTTATTTTACTGCTGCGCCCTGCAGCTTTAACACTAGCACAAATATTTTTGTGCCATAAAACCTATAACTGCCATGCCCCTATTTTTTGTTTTTTTATTTATATTAAGAGGAAATGGTAGCGGGGGCTTTCTCCATACAAACTATTACAAACGTAGTCGACTGTATTCTCCCTGGATAATGACACTAGAGCAAATATTTTTGGTGCATAAAACTTAGAACTGCCATGACCAATTGACCATGCCCCTATTTTTTGTTTTTTTTTTTAAATTTTTTTAGTTTTAATTTTTTTGATAATTAGAAAATTAAAAAAAAACCAAAACATAGGGGCATAGTCATGGCAGTTATAGGTTTTATGGCACAAAAATATTTGTGCTAGTGTCATTATCCAGGGAGGAAACAGTCGACTACGTTTGTATGGAGAGCGCGCAGGTACCCTTTCACCTTAATCTTAATTTCTATGATAATAATAATTCTAAAATGAAAAAACCAAAATATCATAGTCATGGCAGTTATAGGTTTTATAGCACAAAAATATTTGTGCTAGTGTCAGTATCCAGGAAGGAAACAGTCCACTACGTTTGTATGGAGAGAGCGCGGGTACCCTTTCACCTTAAAGTGGTTTTTAGGGTTCCGTTCCCAAAAGGTAATAATAATTAGTATTTAGAACGAAAGAAAGCATATATTGAGTACAAACACAGGAAGGAACAAATGAACATGACAATGAAAATTAATTACATTAAAAACAAAAAAGTGACAAAAAAGAAAAAAACAAGATAAATGAGAAGTCGTGTGCTGACACAAATGGGTCGACCTCAGTTAAAACCTGCAGCCAAACATGCTCGGCTGCAGTGCTGGTCTTCCGGCCAGACCCATCTAGCCGGTAGACCAGCAGAAGCAGTAATTTGTTGTTATAGCGGCAACAGATACCCTTTCACCTTAATGTTGTAAAGTCCGCACACAAACCAATGCAATGTACAGACAGAATGACGGAGCAGTTAAAATATTTTTATAGCATTATCGATTGCAACTTGCGACTCGACGGCGCCATAGAGTAATTACACCGTAGACGTAGAATAGACATGACGTATTTGTCTCGACTGAGGGCAATGACATTTTTAAATAATAGGTGCTGCATGAGTCAATATGCCCTTTGGAAGATTCAGTATACGGGTTGAATTTTTTAAATGTAAATAAATATTGCAGGACATTCCACACATCGCCATCTAGCCCCAAGCTAAGTAACTAGACTTGTGTTATGGGTGCTAGACAACGAATTTACTACTTATATACTTTTCTTTTGTGAATATATACTTATAATATATAGAGACAACCAGACCACAGACAAATATCTAAGCATAAATACATGTCTGAGGCGGGAATCCAACCCGCAACCCTGTGTTTGGCAGTCCGGCATGATGACCATTGTGCCAACTGGGTCGCCAAATGTGCCTCCAGCCGCCGTTTTAAGTTTTTGACGTGATAACGTCTAGTAAATTGCATCTGCATTCATAAAAAAGTGTCATGGTAATATTGTGTTGACGTCGTTGTCACGGTCCCATTGTGTGACGTCACACAGCACGCAGCAATATATTGGTTAACTAGCGACCCGCTCCGGCTTCGCACGGCTATATTATGCATGTATTACACATATAAACCTTTCTCTTGAATCACTATATATATTTAAAAAAACCGGATCAAAATCCGTTGCGTAGTTTTAAAGATCTAAGTATACAAAGGGAAATAGGGACAGAAAAAGCGACTTTGTTTTATACTATGTAGTGATAGTGATAATAATATCGCTCATCTGGGCTTGTGTTATGGTGACGAGTGACGAATAGAAGACTTATATAAAGGATAAAAAATATTTAAATACCTACTTACATATTATAATTTAAAAGAAAAAAAATGAAAAAAAAATATACATTAATGAAAAAAAAAAACAAACACGTAAAATTATCGTCCGTAAACCAATTTTTTTATTTTTTTTTAAACAGTCGCATGGCATATATTTCTAGGGTTCCGTACCCAAAGAGTAACAGTACCCTATTACGACACTTGATGGATTTATTTAATTAAGCTATCGTTATTGCCTTTTGGATACAGAACCCTAAAAAGCAAGTGTAACATCTCTATAAATATTCAATGAACAACTTCCATCCAACCCCTAACGACGTCCTTCAGACGGTGGAAATTATTCTGTTTTTTTTATTGCAGAGGGTTAGTTCACCCCTAAATTGGTGTGGGGGTAGTTTTAAATAATTACTATTGTATAGCAAGCAACACTTTAAGGCGCATATAAAATAACTAGCTGCGCCTCACGGTTTCACCCGCGTAAGTACCGATCCCGTGGGAATAACAAAATGAAAAGTAGCCTATAGCCTTCCTCGATAAATAGAGTATCCAACACAAAAAGGTTTTTTCAATTCGAACTAGTAGTTCCTAAGATTAGCGTGTTCGAACAAACAAACTCTTCAGCTTTATAATATTACTAGCGACCCGCCCCGCACGGCTATATTATGCATGTATTATACATGTTAACCTTCCTCTTGAATCACTCTATTAAAAACAGGCAGAAGTGAAAACTGTATATCTGTTAAAAATCTCATCTGTCGCGAGAACATACGCAAAAAGAGTTCTAGATGAAAAAAAAAAAATAGTCGGACGACTATTTGTCGTCCGACAAATAGTCGTCCGACATTTGTCGTCCGTCAATAGTCGTCCGTCAATAGTCGTCCGACAAATAGTCGTCCGACATTTGTCGTCCGTCAATAATCGTCCGACGAATAGTCGTCCACTCAATAGTCGTCCGTTAAAAAATACCATATGTACGTCTTAATACACTCACAGCCAAATTAAAAAACTGTATATCTGTGTAAAATCTCATCTGTCGCGAGAAAATCTGTCGTCTGTCGCGAGAACGGCTGAAAATGCTCACCCACAAAAGTGCCCAACGCGCCATAAGAAGTTTGCACTTCAAAAACCGCATCAAAGTCCGTTGCGTAGTTTTAAAGATTTAAGCATACAAAGGGAAATAGGAACGGCGAAAAGCGACTTTGTTTTATACATTATATATAGATTATAAGGATTCCTTCTTTTACCTTTTGAGGTACGGAACCCTAAAATGGCAGTACAATTGGCACAGCGAGCGCCATCTAGCCTTAAGCTAACCAACTAGGCTTTTGTTATGGTGACCAGATAACGGATAAAATACTCGTAAAGCTTTTTTGTAAATAAATACATATCTACAATGATAGAATAAAGAGGAAAGATTTTTTAGTTGTTTGTATTGTAACGAATAGGCTCTGAAACTACTGGACCGATTTAGATGAAACTTGGTATGAGGATACATTGATTCATTGACAGTAACATAAGCTACTTTTTATCCCGATATTCCCACGGGATCGGGAGCTACGCGGTTGAAACCACGGACCGCTGCAATTAATATAGCCAGTACAAAGTAGTTGGAATCAGCAGTGCGGCACTCAGTTTCCGTCTACGCACCAAATTGGCTTCGTCCTGCGGAACGGCGGAAGTTTCCACTATCTCTCTTACACCTGTTGATTCGCACATCGCCTGTTCACTCACACGGGGAAACGGAACTAAGGAATTTTATCTGTGGTTTTAGATTGAAAAATGTACGATGATTTAGTAATAAAAAAGCTGTGCCGCGCGATTTTACCCGCGTAAATCTTTCTCACCGTTTAAACCTTCCCTGAACTACGACAAACATTTCAAAACCGAAATCATCTAAATCGGACCAGCCGTTCATGAATTTTAGCGAGACAAACGAACAGCAACTGATTTTAATATATTAAACTAGCGACCCGCCCTGGCTTCGCACTGGCTTATGCATGTACTATACATATAAACCTTCCTCTTGAATCACTCTACCGCATCAAAATCCGTTGCGTAGTTTTAAAGATCTAAGCATACAAAGGGAAATAGGAACAGAGAAAGCGACTTTGTTTTATACTATGTAGTGATATTGCAGGACATTCCACACATCGCCATCTAGCCCCAAGCTAAGTAACTACACTTGTGTTATGGGTGCTAGACAACTCATATACTACTTAGTACTTATTTCTTTTGTAAATATATACTTATAATACACTAGCTGCTGTTACCCGCGACCTTCGTCTGCGTAAAATTACTACATCGAGTAGACGTTTTTCAATGCTTATATATTAAACTAGCGACCCGCCCTGGCTTCGCACGGCTATATTATGCATGTATTATACATATAAACCTTCCTCTTTAATCACTCTATCTATTTAAAAAAACGCATCAAAATCCGTTGCGTAGTTTTAAAGATCTAAGCATACAAAGGGACATAGGAACGGCGAAAAGTGACTTTATTACCCGACTACGGCGAAGCCAAAAGGGAGGGTTATGTGTTTGACCTGTATGTATGTATGTAATTTTATACTATGTAGTGAAGTGATTAAATAAAAAATACCTTTTACCCCAGAAAACCCAACTCCAAATGTCAACTCTGATCTGTAAACGGATCCCGGGTTCGGAATCAGCACCCTCGAAAACGTAATAAACGAAACTCCACTCCAAAATTAGACGGACATTTGACAGATGTCAACTCTGATCTGAAAATGAATCCCGGATTCGAAATCAGCACCTCCGAAAACGTATTGAACGACCCTTATTCCAAAAAAAATCCAAAACATGTGACAGATGTCAAAGTGAAATATAAGAGATAGCAAAGTGAAATATGACAAAGAGAGGATATCAAAGTGACATAGGACAGATGTCAAGGTGACATAGGACAGATGTCAAAGTGACATTTGACAGATGTAAAAATAATATGACAGATGTCAAAGTGACTTTGACAGATGTTAAAGTAATATGACAGATTTCAAAGTGACATTTGAAGATTTCAAAGTGATATTTGACAGATTTCAAAGTGACATTTGACAGATATCAAAGTGACAGTTGTCATATTGACATTTGACAGATGTTAATTTTTAATATTTGTCTTATATTCATTGTTTTTCGATCAAAATCGTGATAAAAAGTAGCTTAGGTTCTTCTCCAAGGTCACATTTATTATGTCTGTACCAAAATCATCTTACTCCGTTCAGCGGTTTAGGCGTGAAAACGCGACAGACAGACTGAGTTACTTTCACATTTTAGTAGGAATAGAAACAACCAGACCACAGACAAATATCTAAGCATAAATACTAGTCTGAGGCGGCAATCGAACCTGTGTCCCAAGTTAGCATATGGACCCACCTTAATTTGAACAATTTTATTTATGAGAATTGGCCTTCTAAGCCCACTAGGGGCCGGTAGCGCCCCCGTTGGGAACCTATGATACGTAAACACCTCGCAGTAAAGCCTCAGTATAAAAACATGCCAGATTATGTATGTCACTACAATCGTAAAGATTACCATGGCGGTCACGTAATTTACGCCAGTTAAATATAAACATTACAATGGCGTTTTAATTCATTATAAATATTTGTTAAACACGAGTGTTATGTATGTTACAGTCACATTACCAATTAGCTGAACCCCACGACGCAGAGCTCATTTGCATATCTGTAAAAAATCTAGTATTTACCTATTTTTTATATTGTATTGTATTGTCACTACATAGTATACAATAAAATAAAGTCACTTTTCGCCGTCCCTGTGTCCCTACGTATGCTTAGATCTTTAAAACTACGCAACGGGTTTTGATGCGGTTTTTTTTAATAGATAGAGTGATTAAAGAGGAAGGTTTTTAGATATAAGTATGCATAATACAGCCGTGCGAAGCCGGGGCGGGTCGCTAGTATAGTATATTGTTTAAAGAAAACAGAAAACAGGTATCATTACTTTACAACCTTACAGATTTTGCGAGTGAGCTTTAGGTCACGTGGGGTTCAGCTAATTAGTAATGTGACTGTATGAGCTATACAATGTATACATTGCAGATAAATTGCAAGAATGTCGCCTACGCTGGTACGGTCACGTCTTGCGAAAACCGGCTAGTTACGTGGGGAACAAATGTCTTGCCATGGCGCCTCCGCCGGGCCGTGGCAGACTGGGTAGACCCAAGAAGTGCTGGCTTGACGTCGTAAAGGGTGATATGCGTGCAAATGGCCTTACTGACCAGGATGCCGAAGATCGTGCGAAGTGGAGGCGTAAAAGTAGGAAAGCGGACCCCGGGCTCCTGAGAGGGATGCAACCGGGAACATCGCTCGGATGATGATGATGAGTTAAACAATGTGTTTACGCAAAGGGTTCTAATACGAAAGGGGTGAGTTTTAGACGTCTAGGGGAAGAACTTTGGTTCTACGACTTTTGAAAAATCTTAACTTATTGAAGTTATACTTCTGCATGTTATGAAAAAAATTATGAAATTTTTTGATGCGCGGGCATCTGTAACACAAAAGTCAAATGTTGCAGCTGCGTAACCCAAAAGTAAAACAGGTCGAAGCTGCGAAAATTTTAAGATGCGCGCACATCACTGTAATTTTCGAAGTTTTTGTATGAAACAGCTGATTTTCCGGTAGAAATTCCTTCAGACTTATCGAAAATAAAGACGTAGTCGTACAGCAATTGAATGGAATCGGGTGCCTGCGTCTGTTTTTACTGACGTGTATAATTTGGGGGTCTTTAAGTCGCGAGTGAAGAGGTATCTTCTAGGAAAACGTGCTGCATCTTGAACCGTATCGTCACCTACCATCAGGCAGTGTTAGTGGTCAAACTCTAAACTACGTAATTATTTTTTCTTTTTTTTTTTCAAAAGTCGTAGAACAAAAGTTGTTCGCGTAGACGTCTAGTACAAGTCCCTTTCGTATTATAACCATTCGCGGGAACACCTTGTCTAAGTTAGATTGAATTCAGGAAATATGAAACTAATTACATGTTTCGCGAAATGGCCACTAAAGCATACGAATGACAGAGACAACACTATAAGGCGTTGTCTTAGGTGAACAACAAACTCGGCAACGCGATATACAGGGTGATTTTTTAAAATGGGCTTCAGAATCAGTAATTCAGACTTAGATGTTAGAACAGTAGATACAACTTTAAAAATAAGTATTATCTTAGGGTTAAGTGGAAATGGTACCGTCTCTCTCTCCATACAAACGTAGTCGACTGTTTCCTCCCTAGATAATGACACTAGCACAAATATTTTTGTAACATAAAACTTATAACTGCCATGACCATGTCCCAAAAGTCTTACCCCCGAATACTAAAAGCCTCCTTAATCTTAAGTGGCGTTTAAATTGAAATTTAAGTGTAGGCTTCAATGGAAAACATACACTTAAAGTCAATTTAAACGCCACTTAAGATTAAGTAGCCTTTTAGTATTCGGGGGTTAGAACGAAAGATGTTTGTTTAAGTGCACAAAAGTGGCCCCCAACGTCTTGTAATATAGTTACCAATAACCCTGTATAGCGTAGCCGCGTTTGTCTTTCACCTAAGACAACGGGTAACACGCAATCTCTCACACATCAACACAAAACATTAAACAAATGCCCCATCCATATCAATACCTAACCCAGTTATTCTAAAATAACCCTTACCGACAAAACAATTAACGTACAAAATCGCACTATGTACACGAATAATGAATGGGCTCTGCAAAATAAAACTTTAATGTAATGTGTTAAGGTGGAGAGTTATTTGTTTGTTATAACAATACACCATTGTCTATGCGCAGGCGCATCACATGTGCGTCGGAGGATCGATAATGTCGACGGGTTTGACCTGTTTCATATTTGCCTTTACATCTGTACTAATATTTTAAAGAGGAAATGTTTTGGAAATGTATTATATATAGATTATAAGGATTCCTTCTTTTACCTTTTGAGGTACGGAACCCTAAAATGGCAGTACAATTGGCACAGCGAGCGCCATCTAGCCTTAAGCTAACCAACTAGGCTTTTGTTATGGTGACCAGATAACGGATAAAATACTCGTAAAGCTTTTTTGTAAATAAATACATATCTACAATGATAGAATAAAGAGGAAAGATTTTTTAGTTGTTTGTATTGTAACGAATAGGCTCCGAAACTACTGGACCGATTTTGATGAAATTTGATATGAGGATACATTGATTTATTGTGGGTAACATAGGCTATTTTTTATCCCGATATTCCCACAGGATCGGGAGTTACGCGGGTGAAACTGCGGAGCGCTGCTAGTTTTAGAATTTAAGCCGATGTGTGCTTTATTAATTTTCCCCTTCTAAAAACTTCATAACGGAAGAAAAATATTAACTTCTTTAGATAAATAAACACTTTATCATACTATAACAAAAACAAAATAAATTCTAACGTATATCCTATACTAGCGACCCGCCCTGCTTCGCTCGGCTATATTATGCATGTATTAAACATATAAACGTTCCACTTGAATCACTCTATCTATTAAAAAAAACCGCGTCAAAATCCGTTGCGTAATTTTAAAGATTGAAGCATACATAGGGATATAGGGACAGAGAAAGCGACTTTGTTTTATACTATGTAGTGATGTAAAAGAATAAAATCATCCATGAATTAATCAATCCATCCATCCGTACTTCATTAATTCGTTATCTTATATCCTAGTTTTTTATGTAAATTTGTAATTTAGGTGTTTTATTTTTCTCGATGCATAAGCATTACCGATTAATTCGGTTGTTTCCAGTAACGATAAAATATTAAATACTATCTGCCGGTTTCACCCGCGTAAGTCCCGATCCCGCGGGGATTTCGTCATAAAAAGTATCCCATGTCCTTATCCATCCCCAAAACTACCACTATTCCGATTTTCATTCAAATCGGTCATTCAAAAACAGAACAAAATTTCAGAAAAAAGAAATTATTATTGTAAAGGGAAAAGTCAATTAAACCTTTACACGCTTTTCGAAAAACCCTTTGTAGTGAAATACCTTAACTTCACAAAGAACATACAGCGCTGCAGTCGAGAATGGACCAAGAAATCACGTTGTCCCATACAAACTTTGCCCCCCTTTTGACCCTCTTGCGGTAAAAATTCGAAAAATTTCTTAGGTTGCCTACGTCATACAAAGAATTCACCGCCCAAGTTTCAGGTCTCTACGATCAGTAGTTTAGGCTGTGCGTTGATCCGTCAGTCAGGACTTTAACCCGAACACGTGGGGTTGATGATGATCCAGAACCGTGAATTCTGAAGAAATACGATTAGGAGGGCCGATCACAAATAGAGATGGGAACAAGGCCAAAGAAAGATAAAGAAAACGTGAGGTTGAATTTTTTTATATTTGCCTGCGACTTCGTACGCGTGGTAGTTTTGTTTTATGTACCAAAACCCTCCTCTTGAATCACTCTATCTATTAAAAAAACCGCATCAAAATCCGTTGCGTAGTTTTAAAGATCTAAGCATACAAAGGGACAGACAGCGGAAAGCGTCTTTGTTTTATACTATGTAGTGTTTGCAACTTTTAAAATACTTACTCGAAATCTTGCAACAACCCAATTCACAAATACCTAATAGATAATTCACAGTTGAATAAATATAGTTAAATGCATGATTTGTTCCTTAAACAATATGTTTTACGTATAACTTCATACACTGATATAATTTCAAACGTATCTATATTAAACTAGCTGAGCCCCGCGGTTTCACAATCAATATCACTACATAGTATAAAATAAAGTCACTTTTCGCCGTCCCTATATCCCTATGTCCCTTTGTATGCTTAGATCTTTAAAACTACGCAACGGATTTTGATGCGGTTTGTTTTAATAGATAGAGTGATTCAAGAGGAAGGTTTATATGTATAATACATGCATAATATAGCCGTGCGAAGCCGGGGCGGGTCGCTAGTAAATAATATAAAACTCTTCTTTTTTACATACAATCCTTTTTTTAGACCCATCTTTATCACTACATAGTATAAAACAAAGTCGCTTTCTCTGTCCCTATATCCCTATGTATGCTTAAATCTTTAAAACTACGCAACGGATTTTGATGCGGTTTTTTAATAGATAGAGTGATTTAAGAGGAAGGCTTATATGTATAATACATGCATAATATAGCCGTGCGAAGCCGGAGCGGGTCGCTAGTTATACATATAAACCTTCCTCTTGAATCACTCTATCTATTAAAAAAACCGCATCAAAATCCGTTGCGTAGTTTTAAAGATCTAAGCATACAAAGGGAAATAGGGCCGGCAAAAAATGACTTTATTAACCGACTTCAAAAAAAGGAGGAGGTTCTCAATTCGGTTGTATGTATGTTTTTTTATACTATGTAGTGATTTCCCACTAGTTTTCTAAACAGTAGGTGAAACAAACAAAGGCTTTGTTCCGAAATGGCTGCTGTAAAGTAAAGTAGGTCAAAGCGCTGCGTAATGGCACGGCATCCCTTGCTCCGACCTTTTTGTCGATAGGGGATGGGAGTTTGTGAGATGTCATTGGGATAAAATAATCCCTGAACTTCTTACTAGCTGTTACCCGTGACTTAGTACGCGTGGTAGTTTAGTTTTATACTAAAACCTTCCTTTTGAATCACTCTATCTATTAAAAGAAACCGCATCAAAATCCGTTGCGTAGTTTTAAAGATCTAAGCATACATAGGGACAGACAAAGAGCGGGAAGCGACTTTCTTTATACTATGATAATTATTTTGAAGGCAGATAAATAAAATCACAAAGATTCTCATACGCCCTTCTTGATCAGATTCAAGGGCAGTGAACCCCAATCGATTCGGTATTGTGACGTCATCGATTACGCACCGAAGTTATTCGAGCGATGATGATTCGTGTAGGTATCTAAATACCTACTTAAAAGGGGAGAGAAGTCATGAGTAACTAAATATTATTTGAAGTCTTTGTCCGTCCAATAAATGAATATTGTATAATACTGCCGCACAGCGCCATCTAGAGCCGAATTAGGGATGATTCTCATTAGACAGGGCCGTGTATGTGGCCCGAACGGGGCTCGGATTTGAAACGTTACATACATTTTGTATGAAGCAGTTTATATAACACAGTGCACGATCCGTCCCCCCCCCCCCGTGCCCGGACGACGCTCGTCTACTCCACGGATCCGTCCCGTCCCCTCGTCGGCTGATAACCCGGTGTTATATAACCGTGCAGCACGGACGGGTTAGGGTACATCTCGCCCATGGAAAAACTGGTCTGGTGGTCAAAAGTGGCCAAAAGTCCACTTTTTAAAATGTGTACGGAGCCAAATGTCTTGTTATTAAAAATTTAAAGGGATATTTCGGCACAATGGACGGGCCTCCGCTCAGCCCGGTTCGGACACGGCCCGGTCTAATGAGAATCATTAAGCGACTAAGTTTGTATGTTGGTGACAAACACCGATACGTATGGAATTTTATATTTTTTTTTTATTTACTGATCAGCAGGGCAAGCGTAGGCCGAGGATGAAAATATTTTGTACACATGCCAAAACACGGCAAAAGGGTAAAGGATAAGTATATCCCCTCTATATGTTTGGGGGGGGGGTGGACAAACTGACAAGTGTGGATAAAATGTCTCCGGCCATGCTTGCCTTGCTGAATAGACAGTGTGAAGTCTTTCAAAAAAAAGCGAATTAAGATGTACGGAAAGAGGATGTAGCTAATATAACTTCTTTGTTGGAAGGTAGGCAAGGAGGGAAGCAAATACTTTAGATTTTTTTCGAATACCTTGCAACATTTCTTCACCTTGATCAAAAACCTAAAAGTTTTTATTTTAACAATAAATAGGTCAGCGTTTGACCTCACACGATTGTAAGTGATGATGCGGTCCAAGATTTTTCTTATTACATAAAGTTATAACTGACTTAATTGCGTAAAACCAAAGTAACGGCTCTATGCAGTAATATTGGCGCCCAGCGTGTAACTGACCGTTAGTCGTGTAGTGCTGTATATTTACTTTATCACAAGGGGATTTTGGTGTTAAAGTATGCATGAAGTATGGTACTGTTATTTAGTAGAGTAGACTGCAAAGCACATATACCCTCTCAGCTTAGTCGATCGAACCAAAAAAAACTCTTGCTAGGTTAGGGTGCGTGTTTACTTGTTACCAAGCCAACTATTTCTTCACCTTGATCAAATAGCTAAGTTATAACTTACTTAATTAAACTTAGGTGCGGCAAAGCAAAGTAACTGCTCTGTGCACGTAATATCGATCCGCCTCGTACCAGGAACGTTGGCGCCCGACGTGTGACTGACCATTTGTTGCGTTGTTGGAAATAACGACTTTATGAAGCAGGAATTTAGGTGTTTTTGTATGTATAGATAGAATAGTTTATTTTAAACACAGTATACGACAAACAAAATAACAGAAGAAAAATACGCAAAAATTGATAAGGACATAAAAGAAAACATTTGGTTCCGTACCGCAAAAGGAAATTTTATACAAGGTTATTTAATAACTATATTAGCAGCGGTTGAGGGCCACTTCTGTGCTCCTAAACAAACAACTTTTGGAAATTCGAAATCATCTGATTTTTGATGAGAAAACAAAGGTCATTCAAACTTAGGACAGTAGATAAAACTTGAAAAATAAATATAATCATAAGGTTAATGGCCTCTCTGTGTCAGGAACAGCTGATTTTCAGATTAAACATAACATAATAAGAAATAAAAATAAATCCAATTTCCAAAAGTCGTAGAATAAAAGTTGTTTGAGGCACAGAAGTGGCCCAAGACCGCATCCATTTATTCTAATTTATAGGAAACTAGGGACCCGCCCCGGCTTCGCACGGCATATAAACCTTCCTCTTGAATCACTCTATCTTATAAAAAAAACCGCATCAAAATCCGTTGTATAGTTTTAAAGATTCAAGCATACATAGGGATATAGGTACAGAGAAAGCGACTTTGTTTTATACTATGTAGTGATAGTGATGAAGGAGAAGCCATATGCTGGCCCAAATGAGTCGACCTCAGCTATGAGCCTACAGTCAAGCATGCTTGAGTGCGGCTCATATTTGAAATGACTCAGTTTTAATTCAACTGATAGTTCGCTTTGTTTGAATGGAACTTCGAGGTCATGTCTTCACCTAATTATCATCATGTTTATGGAAGCTTGCGCGCGCGCTGACCGCAATGCGTAATGATTGATCGAGTTACTGCCAACTAACAGCGGTTCTCAGTTCGTATGTCCCGATCCCGTGAAAATACGATAAAGTACCAAGCTTTATCAAAATCGGTCTAGTTTCAGTACCATTACCAACAAAAAACCATTAAACAAATATCAAGTCTTATCTCTTTATTAGTAACTAGCCACTCGCTCCGGCTTCGCACGGCTATATGTAAGTACTTATTATACATATAAACCTTCTTGAATCACTCTATCTATTTAAAACACCTCATCAAAATCCCTTGCGTAGTTTTAAAGATCTAAGCATACATAGGGACAGACAGCTGAAAGTGACTTTGTTTTATACTATGTTATGATGGATGTCCCATATCACGGCTAAGGAGCCCCGGAGCTTTAGATGGCGTGTGTCAAACCGAAGCCAATTCGTAAAGGCCATTTACAATAACAACGTTTAATGGCAGACTATGATGTGGACACCAAACCGGCGATTATCCCTGTGCACTATAAAATCGACAAAGCTGAGAGGGTTGTATGTATAGGCTCCTCCATCTAAAACATGCACTACAGCGCCCTAACTAGCATGGGTTAAAGTTTCTGGAGCCGTATCATCATCTAGATTAAATATAAAATGCCAATATTAATTACTACAAAATGCAGTCAAGGACCACCATCGGTTTGGAAAGAACTATTGATAAGTAAACTACAGGAGAAAACTAATATAGTGGACTGGATACTGGCACCTGCCGTAACAATGTCCAACAAATACGTAAAAACTGGTTGCCTGTAAAGTCGGTATACGGGCGAAAGTTTTACATGACAACAACTGTGCTCGAGTGGAAGGGACGCGTGCCTTTCACTTTTTATGTCTGTCTCTCTCGCTCTTAGGCGGGCTAACCATGCCCGCGTGCCTCTCACTCGCTCTCATTGTGAGCGCATAACGTCAGCGGAGCGTAACGCAGTTTCTTAAAGTGTCACCCGGCAAACCAATTTATAAGACGTTGTCACGTCAAAATGGGAAGACGCCAACTCTCAGATGTGGCCGAAGTTCACAAATGCCCATAAATGGGCATTTTTAATAGGGATTTATGGAATAACCCTACTAAACTGATAACTTATTTCGATTTATGCTGAAAAGTTTGCCAACAAGATTGATGATCAAAATGGGGTCAAAATCAAAACAGTTATATCTGGGTTTTTTTTCTAACCGATTAAGACCTGGGAAAAATAATTACTATGAATGCAGATCATGTCAGTTTAAAAAGTTTAGTCATTTCTGTTAGCATAGACAAATAATCATACTAAGCAATTAACACCTTTTTAAACTGAAGTTACCTCTACAGAGTACCCCGGGCCCCATACAATAGTCTTCCTTCATACAATCATTGCGCGGCTAATTGTCATAATCATATAGGTATTTGAGTTGGCCCCGTGCCATCGTGACTCATGTAGTTTGTATAGGGGATCATTCCATTATCTATGGTATGTTAGTAATTGGTGTAGTCTCCTCGCCCCGTTTGGTGACTGCGATGCAGATTGTTGTGGGTTCGATTCCCGCAATATTTGTGTACAGATATTTATTTCTTTGAAAAACTATTATTTTGTTGTCTCTTTCTTTCTGTGTATACTATGATACTTCGTCGTACTTTAATGTTATGAAATAGTTGCTCAGCTTGGAGCTATATGGCGCTGTGTGGAATGTCTTGCAATATTTTTTTTAGTTACTAGCTGCGCCCCGCGTTTTACCCGCGGTTTATAAATCCCGATCCCGTGGAAATATCAAAATAAAAAGTAGCCTATAGCCTTCCTAGATAAATGGACTATCCAACACAAAATAAATTTAGTTTTAGTTATAAATACTACGAACTACTAATACTACGTTATGAATACTATTTTAATTTAATTTTAATTTTTTTGTTAGTTTAATATGGGTTTTCTAGCCTAAAATAAATGTTGTTTTTTTTTATAGGTTTAATTTGATTCATTGAACTCGCATAAATGTTGGAAGGATAAAATTCGAGTGTGCCATGATTTTTCGTGTTGTCTGGCCACCATATCACAAGCCTTTTTTGTTTAGCTAGATGGCGCTTTGTTAATTTATTTATTATTTATGTTTATTGGAGTTTACTCCTTTATTATCGACTAGCTACCCGCCCCGGCTTCGCACGGCTATATTATACATATAAACCTTCCTCTTGAATCACTCTATCTATTTAAAAAAACGCATCAAAATCCGTTGCGTAGTTTTAAAAATTTAAGCAGTCAAAGGGAAATAGGCACAGAGAAAGCGACTTTGTTTAATCTATGTAGTGATTTAAGTTTAATCTTGATGAGACTTTTAAAAATTTAAAATAAGCGCTTATCGGTCCCTCAGTCCAGGGGGACCGTTAATCGTGAAATAGTTTTTAAAAGGGGACCGTTTTTCGTCCGATCTTTAGGGGGACGGTTAATCGTTAACCATCAAATATGGTGTTAACCAAATGCATCACTAATGAAGACTTAAAAACCGTTACAGAATAAAAAAAGTAACTATCATTACATAGTATAAAACAAAGTCGCTTTCGCTGTCTGTCCCTATGTTTTCTTAAATCTTTAAAACTACGCAACGGATTTTGATGCGGTTTTTTAATAGATAGAGTGATTCAAGAGGAAGGTTTTGGTATATAAAACAAGACTACCACGCGTACGAAGTCGCGGGCAACAGCTAGTTTATCCATAAAGATTAAACAACCAATGGTCCGCATCCCCTAAAAATATGGACATTCTCCTTTAATGTTTCTAACCCTTGTCAAAACCAAAACATTAAGGTGAAAGGGTACCTGCGCTCTCTCCATACAAACGTAGTCGACGGTTTCCTCCCTGGATAATGACACTAGCACAAATATTTTTGTGCCATAAAACCTATAACTGCCATGACTATGCCCCTATGTTTTGTTTTTTTTTTTCATTTTCTAATTATCATAGAAATTAAAATTAAAAAAATTTAAAAATTAAAAAAAAACAAAAAATAGGGGCATGGTCATGGCAGTTATAAGTTTTATGCACCAAAAATATTTGCTCTAGTGTCATTATCCAGGGAGAAAACAGTCGACTACGTTTGTAATAGTTTGTATGGAGAAAGTCCCCGGTACCCTTTCCTCTTAATTACATCAGTTAGGGTTCCCGTTCAAAATAATTATGCACCTAATTTAAAAAAGGGTTCCATAATTTCTTAGAACTTGTTTAGTGTTATCAGATGGACATGCCCTTTTTGTCCTTTCGTCCTTTATTACCAGCTTTATAAGTCTACACTACATAGTATAAAACAAAGTCGCTTTTTCTGTCCCTATTTCCCTTTGTATGCTTAAATCTTTAAAACTACGCAACGGATTTTGATGCGGGTTTTTTAATAGATAGAGTGATTCAAGAGTAAGGGCTATAGATATAATACATGCATAATATAGCCGTGCGAAGCCGGAGCGGGTCGCTAGTAAATAATATAAAACTTTACATACAATCCTTCTTTTTAGACCCATCTTTATGAAATTACTAGCTGCGCCCCGCGGTTTCACCCGCGTAAATCCCGATCCCGTGGGAATATCGGGATAAAAAGTAGCCTATGTGTTAATCCAGGTCTCCAGCCATCTAGGTACCGAGTTTCATCGCAATCGGTCCAGTAGTTTTTGCGTGAAGGAGTAACAAATGTATGTTTGACACACACACACTAACACACGCACACAAACTTTCACATTTATAATATTAGTAGGATAGGATAGGATAATCTGGCGACCCTAAACTTGGTACATAGAGTACCTAAACCCCGAATTACGCTAAAACCACTAGCGGTGCGCATGCGCAGGTGAGAACGGTACTCCGAAGGTACAGTGAGTCAGGGGTCGACGTACTGTGTAGGCTTCGCTATGAACTTGAATTGAAGCCATTGTCTGTTCGTACTTACTTCTAATAATTGATACTAATTATAATATACTAGCGACCCGCCCCGGCTTCGCACGGCTATATTATGCATGTATTATACATATAAACCTTCCTCTTGAATCACTCTATCTATTAAAAAAACCCGCATCAAAATCCGTTGCGTAGTTTTAAAGATTTAAGCATACAAAGGGATATAGGGACAGAGAAAGCGACTTTGTTTTATACTATGTAGTGATAGTGATGACAAGCTGTGTACTGGCAAACGTTATTTTGCCATTTAACAAAAAAAAAAACAAAAAAAAAAATGGTAGTCTGTAAAGTCGGATTACGGACTATAATTTAACGTGATGGTGTCATAAGAAAACGATGTTTTTTTTTTTTCATTTTTTCCTTTATAATTGTCTTCTATTCGTCACTATGACACAAGCCCAAATGAGCTATATTTTTATTAAACGATATAAAACAAACACGAAACACGTGACGTTTACCGGAAAATGACGGCCTCATGGTCATATTGTTACCATGACGCATGACGTCACAGTTTTTTGTGAACGCAGATGTTCCATCAACAATCCACACATCGCCATCTAGCCCCAAGCTAAGTAACTAGACTTATGTTATGGGTGCTAGACAACGGATATACTACTTATATACTTTTATTTTGTAAATATATACTTGTAATACATAGAAACAACCAGACCACAGACAAATGACGACCCAGTTGGCACAATGGTCACCAAGCCGGACTGCCAAACATAGGGTTGCGGGTTCGATTCCCGCCACAGACAAGTATTTATGCTTAGATATTTGTCTGTGGTCTGGGTGTCTGTATGTATATTAAGTATATATTTACAAAAGAAAAAGTATATAAGTAGTATATCCGTTGTCTAGCACCCATAATACAAGTCTAGTTACTTAGCTTGGGGCTAGATGGCGATGTGTGGAATGTCCTGCAATATTTATTTATTTTAAATATCTAAGCATAAATACTTGTCTGAGGCGGGAATCGAACCCGCGACCCTGTGTTTAACAGTCCGGCATGGTGACCATTGTGCCAACTGGGTCGTCCCAAAATAGGGACAAAATAGGGTGGGTAAATATATTAAAACGGATATATTCGCGTTTTTTATTTTAATTTTAAACCTGACGTTTCGGGAACTTTGCAGTTCCCATGGTCACAGGCAGACTGAGATGATTAATTTAGAGGATGGTTGGAGAGTACCACCGGTTTGGGACCCAGTACTACATTTAGTTAGGTCTCAAGCCCCGCAAGCAACAGCTGCAATACCTCGGGACACCGTTAGTCAATTCTGCGTTAGATGAAACCTTTTTAGTAACCTCTGTGGCGCGTCGGGCGAACACCCGACTGCGACGCAGAAGGTTGCGGGTTCGATTCCCGCCGGGAACAAGTATTTATGCTGACCATAAATTCTTGTTTCTAGTTCTGGGTGTTTCCTATATGTATAATATGTATATATTTACAAAAAAAAAAAAAAAAGTATATATGTAGTTTATCCGTTATCTGGCACCCATAACACAAGCATTAAGTTGCTTAGCTTGGGGCTGGATGGCGATGTGTAATATGTCCTGAAATATTTATTTAAAAAGAGAATGGGCATAGTGGCCCACCTATTGTATAGAGTCGAGTTATATGTCATTTGAAAGGTCATGACAGTAGCTTTATTTTATTGTATGACACCAACCCTGTAACTCGAATAGGGACGGATCTAGGACGTTTTTAGTTTTTGAAAAAAAAACTTTCCGTTTAGGTCGAGATGTACGTCATTTGAAAGCTCTTGACAGCAGCATTATTTTATTGTACTACACTGGTCCTAAAATATGAACAGGGACGGATCTAAAACGTTTTTAATACTTAAAAACATTAAAAAGTTGAGATCGAGATGTATGTCATTTAAAAAATACTGTTAGTAGCTTAATTGTATTGTGACGGACTAACTCTGAAATCCAAACAGGCACAGATCTAGGATGTTTTTAGTAAAAAAATATTGTTGTCGAGATGTATAACATAGTTTAAAAGGTCGTAACAGTAGCTTTATTGTGTGACTCTTATCTGGAAATACGAACAGGAACGGATTAAGGACGTTTATAGGTAAAGAACAGGTTGATGTTGCTATGTACGTTATCTGAAAGGATGAGATGTATGTTATTTGACGCAGCAAGCCTTTTCGGAGGGTAAACAATTATTTTGATGCTCGGATCCTTGCCGTGAGCTTAAGTCAAGACGCTAGAACAAGCTTTTTTGACATGATAAATCTTTTAAATCGGTTTAATACTTGTAAAGATTAAATGCACCGAAGGTTTGACGTCATAAATGTGTTATAGCGTGTAAAGGGTGCATAGAAAGAAGACGTAGCTAATCTAACCTTCTAACAATGACTTTGAATAAGATATATCTGTTAAGAATCGTGTTAATTTGACGTAAAAAAAAACGTTTTATGAATTACACTGAGGCTGCGTCCTCGACAGAGTCTACCCGTTTTTTCCTTGATTTCTTTCTGGCGACTGGTCTTGGACGTTGTCATCATCATCATCCGAGCGATGTTCCCGGTTGCATTCCTTTCGGGAGCCCGGGGTCCGCTTTCCTAGCCTCCACTTCCCACGATCTTCGGCATCCCGGTTAGTGAGGCCATTTGCACGCAAATCACCCTTTACGACGTCAAGCCAGCACTTCTTGGGTCTACCCAGTCTGCCACGACCTGGCGAAGGCGCCATGGCAAGACATTTGTTTCCCACGTAACTAGCAAGTTTCCACAAGACGTGACCGTACCAGCGTAGGCGACATTCTTGCAATTTATCTGCAATGTCTCGGACATGAAGGCTGCCCTGGATGCGAGAGTTTTGCATCACTCCAGACATCCTGCGCAATATCTTCGTCTTCGTGACACGCAGTTCCTGCTTATGTCGCTCAAGCACCGGCCACGCCTCACTACCATACAATAGAACAGATCTAATGATGGTTTTATAGACCCGTCCCTTTAGTTTAACCGGCATTTTGGGAATGACACCTGTCACCTCACGCCACTAGGCCCAAACCGCTGAAATGCGTGACTTGACGTCGCAATCCGTCGCGTCGCCGGACGCGTGAAGCACAGATCCCAGTTACTTAAACTGGTCTGTCCGCTCAACCATATGACCGTCTACGCAGACAGGTGTGGGATCTGTGGTATTGCAAGCCAAGTACTCTGTCTTCGCCACATTCAGTTGCATGCCGCCGTTCTCAAGTGACTTCTTCCACGTGTCTACACGTTGGACCAGTCGCCCCTTATCCGAGTCCGCCAGCGCAATATCATCAGCGTACATGAGCAGCCACGGAGGCTGCTCGCGTGCATCTCTGATGGCTACAGACAGTGCATCCAATATTACGCTGCACAAGAACGGGCTTAGGACGGAACCCTGGTGGACTCCAACGGTACCAGGGAAGGGCTTAGTGTCACCAACAGAAGTTCGCACCACGGAATTAGAATTTCGGTACATGTCTCTGATGATTTGAGCATAAGCTTCCGGCACCTATTTGGGCCGCAGCGCCCACCAGATCATCATGCGAGGAACACAGTCAAAGGCCTTCTGCAAATCTAGGAATAGAAAATGCAGAGACGTATTCTTCGTCCTTTAATTCACCATAACGATCCTTAGGGCGAAAGGGTCCAGGGTGCCATGCCCGGGGCGGAAACCATATTGACACCCAGAGACAGTGCACTTCTGTCGGATCCGAGATTCGACTATCCGCTCGTAGAGCTTCATGATGTGGGACATGACCTTTATACCTCGATAACTGCCACACTCCTACACCGATCCCTTGCCCTTGAAAACTGGGGTAATAACACTCAATCTCCATTGGGCAGGGATCTCGCCGGTCTCGAGTATGCGGTTAAAGAGGTTGATCAAGATGCCCACGAGAACCCATCGCCTTCCATGGTCTTGGACGTTGTACATCGGATTAACTCTGGATGGTGGAAATGGCGACAGGTCACATAAACCACTTGTGAGCCGTGAATACCCCTTAAACTGAAGGGTCAAATCTATAAAACCATGATAAGACCTGTTTTCATGTATAGATCGGAATACTGGGCCATGAAGAAGAAGGATGAGAGAAGATTGCACGTGGCGGAGATGAGAATGTTGAGATGGATGTGTGGAGTGACGAGGATGGATAAAATAAGGAATGAGTAAATTAGAGCAAGCCTAAAAGTAGCACCGCTTACTGATAAAGTAAAATAGAACCGTTTGAGTTGGTTTGGACATGTGATGAGAAGAGAAGAGATGCATGTGACTAGAAGAGTGATCAGTATGAATGTAGAGGGGTGGAGAGGAAGACGACGACCTAAGAAAAGATGCATGGACTGCGTGAGACAAGACATGATAGAGATAAATGTGAACGATGATATGATGACTAATAGGAGTAAATGGAAAAAGAAGATATACTGCGCCGACCCCAAACAAATTAGGTTAAGGGCAGGAAGATTATAATGTCTGGTTTTGGGACCATAATTGGCTTGGGCTGAACCGAAAGAAACAGAACAAGTCATGAAATGAACTGCTACAAAACGAAAGCGTCTACAAATATCAGAAATGTTACCTACTTGATCGAATGTACCGATTATCGCTGGAGTTAAACTCGTATTGGAGATTTCTTATTGCCAATATGGTAGTGCCACCATCGCGCTTTTGGTATAATGTTCGTTGTCGGAGGTTTAAGCAGTCATAGTCTAAACCTAGAGGAATGTAGAGTGGAACAGTGGGCTAAATACACTGACCTTTAGATAAAATACCTGTTTTTTAAATATTGGTCGTTACAAAATAGGTTAATAGGTTAGGCCAGGATTTAATTCATGACAATGAAATCTTTGTTCTGATAAACATGAGTACTATAACCAAAGTCTTTGCTTTCATAAGGGAACTTGACTGGCAAAAAATACCCAAATTGGCATCACCACAGTTCAAAATGCTTATTTTGTCCTAGTAAATAGGAAACCTTCAATTTAGAACATTCTATGTTTGCTACCAGAGTGGGGTTAGTATGTGGCGTAATACAATGAATTGCCAAAGGATAATGACCCTAATTTTTGAATCTACACTCCCAAGCATAAAACACTAAAGCTTTTTGCCGATGATATAAGTTTCACCCTGCAGGTGAAATCTTTTGAATGCGTAGAAGAAGGATTTATCAAACGCTTCCAGGATTTATCAAACGCTTCCAGGATTTTAATGACAACACAATGAACTAGCTAAATACTAATTTGACTAAGAACCAACTCTGAGCATTTAACCTACGTAAATAAATGAAAAATTAAGGGTGACAAACACCAGCAACTCCAAAATATTAAGGCGTTGTGGTAGACAAAATATGTTTAATTTAAACAGCACTGTCAGAACACTAAAATAAAATGTGGGTTTAGAAAAAACGAACGGTATTCCGATTAGAGGATCAATCCACGCATGATGTATACCATAGGTCTGCTGCTGTATGCTATTTCTGCCTGAAAAAATCTTTGCATAGCCATCGAGTCGATGTCACCCTAAATAATGCATCTTCTACAAGAGGATTGAAACTAACTCCAATAATGGGAAAAAAAATACTCGTTTAAGGAGGCTAATTTTGACAACCCTGCTAGTCCGGCGATCCTAAAAAGAACTTTTTGGAGTCTCATTTTCTTCCCATGGATTACATTTATTATAATTCAAATATAACTGGGTTTTATATGTGGATCAATTCATTTAGTGACTTGCTTTGGCATCATAGTTATACTATCGATGAGAACCAAATGGTTAATCAATTAATCAATTCAATCAATTAACTACAATTTCTTAAGATTTTCCACAATACACAAGACAGTTGAGAAATCATAGAAAATAGTTAATTCTTGTTTCAATCACTATCAAATCAACTGAAATAGATATAGATAGTTTTTTAACGTGATAACGTCTAATGAATTGATGAACACCTGCATTCACAAAAAGACTGTTGTCAGGCGTCATGGTAACAATATGCCAATAATGCCGTTATGTTCCGGTAGACGTCACGCGTCTCGTGTTTGTTTTATCATCATCATCCGAGCCATTTTGTTTTATATTGGTTAATTATAATATCGCTCATCTGGCTTGTGTTAAGGTGACAAGTGACGAATAGAAGAATTAAGTGTACAGGGTTATTGGAAATTAATTGACATGGCGTTAAGGGCTTCTTCTGTGCACCTTAACAAACAAATTTTGTTCTACGACTTTTGTCGAAACTTAATACATATCCCAATAAATATTTAAGTGTTTCTCGAACTGTCTGGTAATTTTCTATGTCTATGCGGCAAGTGCGCGCGCGCGATCGGCACGGGGCGCACTGCGTGCGACCCGATCGGGTTGTACCATACCTACTATGATTGATTCTGTGACGTAGACGTAGAGTTGAGTATTATTTGAACTGTTGGAATTAATTTTTTATTTTTGTATGGAATATTTTTATAATGAATTTCTAAAAGTCGTAGAACAAAAGTTGATCGTTAAGGTGCACAGAAGAAGCCCTTAACGCCGTGTCAATTAATTTCCAATAACCCTGTATAAAGAAAAATATATGACGCAGGAGGCTGAGCGGTGGCGAATGATTCCGAGCTTGACTCCGCGTCACTCATCGTAAACAATTAAAATAAGAGTGCCGATAGTCTTCTCAATATTTAATTTAACAAAATCAATAATCAGACTTTCATAAAAAACCAGCGATCCGTCCGATTAATCGAGATTACAATCTCCAAAATACCGCGCGCCAGGCACTAGGCACGGCGACGACCAGCAGCAGACTGCCCCGAACACGAGCCTACAGCTCTTTTTAACCGACTTCAAAAAAGGAGGAGGTTCTCAATTCGTCTGTATGTTTTTTTTTTTTTTTTTTTTTTTTTGTGTGTATTTTACGCGATCATTCGAAGACGGCTCAACCGATTGAGATGATTCTTTTTGTGTTCGAAAAGTGATACCTCAGGGGTGGTCCCATAAAAATTTGGTGAGGATCTGATGAGAATCTTCGGAGTGATGAACAGAATTGCACCTCGAGAGTGCAGCAAATTGCTCAGTTTTCGATTTCCATCAGTAGATTTGGCCCATAAACGAATAGTTACCGATAAATGGAATATCTGAAACCACCTTCTCATCAGAAAACTCTTCAATCAGTTACGATTACAGGTTACAATTTGAAGATTTTAGTCGAATTTAGTCGCCGGACTGGGTTTGAATGAATGTTAATAGAGAACCCTATCTTAAATGAAGTTCTGATGAGGATCTTCGAAGTGATGAACAGAAATGCACCTCGAGAGTGCAGCAAATTGCTCATTTTTCGACTTCCATCAGTAGAATTGGCCCATAAACGAATAGTTACCGATAAATGGAATATCTGAAACCACCTTCGCATCAGAAAACTCTTCAATCGGTTACGATTACAGGTTACAATTTGAAGAATTTAGTCGCGGGACTGGGTTTGAATTAATGTTGATAGAGAACCCTATCTTAAATGAAGTTCTGATGAGGATCTTCGAAGTGATGAACAGAATTGCACCTCGAGAGTGCAGCAAATTGCTCATTTTTCGATTTCCACCAGTAGAATTGGCCCATAAACTAATAGTTACCGATAAATGGAATATCTGAAACCACCTTCTCATCAGAAAACTCTTCAATCGGTTACGATTACAGGTTACAATTTGAATAAAATATTCGCTTTTGCCTCGCCGGACTGGGTTTGAATGAATTTTGATAGAAAACCCTATCCTAAATGAAGATCTGATGAGGATCTTCGGAGTGATGAACAGATCTGCACAGCGATATTCAACAAATTGCTCAGGTTTCCATTTCCACTAATAGAAGTGGCCCATACACAAAAAGGATGAATGGGGCATCCGAAAACACTTTATTACCAAACTCTTCAATGGGTTACGATTAGGTACAGGTTGCAATTTGAAGAAACAGTCGCTTTCGCCTCATGGAGTAGAATTTTCAGTGACAGTGGCACTAAAAATGGTTAAATAAAAAATAAATAAAAATTTAAAAAACCGACTTCAAAAAACCTGAAAAGAAAAACTAACAAAACCTGAAAAAAAAAACCAAAAAGTGAAAAATAATCCATTTCGGGTCACTAAGACAGCAGATAACTTAAACATAAGTACTTACTTGGAAGTCGGACTGGGTGACACCATGTTTTCTTTATACCTCTCAACATTCAATCTAACCCAGTCAGACTTTCAAGTAAGTACTTATGTTTAAGTTATCTGCTGTCTTAGTGACCCGAAATGGATTATTTTTCACTTTTTGGTTTTTTTTTTCAGGTTTTGTTAGTTTTTCTTTTCAGGTTTTTTGAAGTCGGTTTTTTAAATTTTTATTTATTTTTTTTATCCTGTTGCTTAGTGTCATAGCCCCGCCTCTCATGACGCAGGAGCCAGTCGTTTCACAACTTTTATTATTTCAAAGTACTTCGAAACGTACACTGAATTAACGAAGTTTCTATGCACGAAAACAGATGGCGCTGCTAACTCTGTGGCGCGCTAACAGATGGCGTTGCTAAATCTGAGACATATATATGAAAAAAAAGGAAAATAAATATAAAAGAAAAGAATAAAAATAAAAGCTAATAAAAAAAATCACAATTTTCCATCGTTTTCATAAGACGTTATCATGTAAAATTATCGTCCGTAAACCGATTTTATAGACAACCATTTCTTTTTTCAATTAATTCATGATGCGCTGTGTCCGTTCGTGTTCGTATTTCTCTGGAATGGTGTTAAACAATAAAGCTACTGTTACCACCTATTAAACTATTTAAATCTGGACAGCGTTTTTACTAAAAACGTTCTAGATCCGTCCCTGTTCTTATTTCAGGATCAGTGTCATGTAATAAAATAATGCTACTGTCAAGAGCTTTCAAATGACGTACATCTCGACCTAAAAAGAAAGCATTTTTTTTCAAAACTGAAAACGTCCTAGATCCGTCCCTATTCGAGTTACAGGATTAGTGTCAACAATAAAATAAAGCTACTGTCATGACCTGTCATATGACATATAATTCGACTCTATACAACAGGTGGGACACCGTCTATACGAAAATGCCCATTCACCTTTATATTTATATTTAACCTTTTTAGTAACCTTTTTATTAATTTTAAGTAGACGGTAGTTTGACAGCATTTCACATAATATTTTTGTAAGACGAATGTCGAGTTTTGGCGGGAACGAGCCAACAACATGTCGTGCTGCAGTTTTATTTACACGAAACTGTTGTAAACCGAGTTAAATTGTATAATTCCGGTGGAAAGTTATCTAATTTAGTTCTGTGAAAGTGCACAAGTGTAGTGAAAGTAAAAATCAGTGTCAAACATGGACTTTTCTCGTTGCCTCCAAAATCTCCTACAAGGTTATAGTAAAGTAGCCACCGCTTTACTATGACCCCTGACTTGACAAACTGTGACTTGACGACTTGACCATCTTGAAACACTTTGAGCCCGATTTCTGTAAATCGGGCCATAACTTGATGCAAAATATTACTTAATACTGGCTATATGCACAAACCGTGCGAAGCCATAACTGAAGAAAAAAAAAACCTGCTGAAAATTAAGAACAAAATGAAAATGGCATAAGTTCCTGGGGCCAAACAAGAGAGAGAAAAAAAAAAAGACGAATGTCATCTCAGTCTGCCTGTGACCATGGGAACTGCAAAGTTCCCGAAACGTCAGGTTTAAAATTAAAATAAAAAACGCGAATAAATCAGTTTTAATTTATTTATATTTATGAGTTCAAGTCGCGAAAACCTTGGAAAATACTAAATTAGTATCTCTTACGATTTTTCGTTTCACGTTTTCGTATCGCGTAACATCTTATCTCGGCTAGGTCTCCGCCAACCCGCGACAAGAAACTTCGTTCTAATAAACATCCAATACAAAATCAATACATCTGTTTCACGTAACCAAGTAACTAAAAAAGTTAACAAAAATTAACTCACTGGCTGACTCATAAAAATTTTATTATTTGGTACAGACAGGTCAAGCACGTGTTGCGGTTTCGATGAAGGGTTCCGTTGTTAATATTAATTTGATTAGTTGAAATGATAACGAATAATGGGAAAACTTCGAACAAACATTACTTGTTTGCAACGAGGGTAAGTTCTAGAAGTTTCAATATGCGTAATGGCGTCAGATGCTAAAGAAGAAAATAAAAAAACTGGTTGCCTGTAAAGTCGGTATACGGGCGAAAGTTTTACGTGACAACAACTGTGCTCGAGTGGAAGGGACGCGTGCCTTTCACTTTTTATGTCTGTCTCTCTCGCTCTTAGGCGGGCTAACCATGCCCGCGTGCCTCTCACTCGCTCTCATTGTGAGCGCATAACGTCAGCGGAGCGTAACGCAGTTTCTTGAAGTGTCACCCGGCAAACCAATTTATAAGACGTTGTCACGTCAAAACAAGTGACTTGAAATAACTAAGTATATCATTTTTTCACATCTAGGCCACGAAATTCTATCAATTTCATTGTAATCTAGGAAAACGCATAATTTTATCATATTTTTCTCATTTGTGTATTATGCTCACTTAGTATTGCCATGCCATAATATTTTAAATCACGTTCTAATTTTAAAACAACTTTACAGTATTTTGACCTACTAGCACGCCAAATTTAATAAAAAAGTCTTGTTGTAAAAGTAGCCTAGTAATCTAAATCTAAAATTATTTTGTGCACTTTTAGAACATAGTTTTATAAACCTTTGTTAGGCTTTAAAACTATCAAAAATCTACAAAATTGACAAATAATTGGCAATTAATTCATAAACGTTAGTTTTTGATACTACAAGCGTTTTGAAAAGCATTGATAAAAAGTTGCTAGCGTTGCATAAATCATCTGGATTAAATTTTATTATAATAAAGTCCCACTGAACCCTAAAACCAGCGCACTGGCCGCTAACAAACCATTCAAATAAAGAATAAAACTCGGTGAAATTATTCAAAAATGGAACAGCGGAAGCGCATTCCGCCGCCGCATTCAAACTATTTCTGTCCTGCGACTGCGCTCTAAATAAAAAAAACTGTTTTTATTCTTATTTTAAAAATAACTTGCATTCTAACAACATTGTTAGAGTAGTTTTGGCGGGATTTTGAACAAACATGGCGTGTTAGGTTTGTTTTCGTCTATAATTAGTATTAATAAATTGCATAATCTATACTAATATTATAAAGCTGAAGAGTTTGTTTGTTTGTTTGTTTGTTTGAACGCGCTAATCTCAGGAACTACTGGTTCGAATTAAAAAATTCTTTTTGTGTTGGATAGTCCATTTATCGAGGAAGGCTATAGGCTACTTTTTATCCCGATATTCCCACGGGATCGGGAGTTACGCGGGTGAAACCGCGGAGCGCTGCTAGTTTAAGTAGATTTTTATTCGAGCGACGACCTCTGTTGTGAGAGAACTGCCGCTTGCGATGCTGAATGTTGCAAGTTCGATTTCCGCCGTTGAATAAATATTTGTTTCTGTATGTAAATAAGTACTAGCAGCGTGCCGTAGTTTCACCCGCGTAACTCCCGATCCCGTGGGAATATCGGGATAAAAAGTACCCTATGTAACTGTCAATGAATCAATGTATCCTCATACCAAGTTTCATCTAAATCGGTCCAGTAGTTTCGGAACCAATACGTTACAAACAAAAAAATCTTTCCTTTTATTATATTATTTATAAAAGAAAAGTATATAAGTAGTATATGAGTTGTCTAGCACCCATAACACAAGTGTAGTTACTTAGCTTGGGGCTAGATGGCAATGTGTGAAATGTCCTGCAATATTTATATTATTAATAATAATCGCAATTGCTGAAAAAAATAGTAAAATCCTATATTAGGGTTTTACTAAGACTCCACTGTCTGTCTGTCTGTCACCAGGCTGTATCTCATGAACCGTGATAGCTAGACCGTTGAAATTATCACAAACTAGCGACCCGCTCCGGCTTCGCACGGCTATATTATGCATGTATTATACATATAAACCTTCCTCTTGAATCACTCTATCTATTCAAAAAAACCGCATCAAAATCCGTTGCGTAGTTTTAAAGATCTAAGCATACAAAGGGACATAGGGACGGCGAAAAGTGACTTTATTTTATACTATGTTGTGAAGATGTATTTCTGTTGCCCCTAAAACAACAAATACTAAATACGGAACCCTTCGTAGGAGAAACCCTTCGCACTTGGCCAGTATTTTATTTACACAATCTGTCATTACATCACAATATTTAAGCCATATAAATACTTTTCGAAATAAATTAGAGATCCTCACTAACGAGTGGTATGTTTTGACATTCCAGTGTTCCGTATGTTTATTTATTTAAAGAATGATTGAGTGTTTACTCATATGGGATTATAGGAGACTTTCAAACTTTTTAAACCCAAAGTGGGTTTAAAATTTTAAACTAGCGACCCGCGCTGGCTTCGCACGGATATATTATGCATGTATTATACATATAAACCTTCCTCTTGAATCACTCTATCAACTAAAAAAAACCGCATCAAAATCCGTTGCGTAGTTTTAAAGATTTAAGCATACATAGGGATATAGGGACAGAGAAAGTAACTTTGTTATATACTATGTAGTGACTAGCTGTTGCCTGCGACTTCGTCCGCGTATAAGTTGAAATTGTTCTAATAGGATTGATTGAACCAAGGAAAGTTGTCCCATACAAACTTTGCCCACCTTTTTCACCCCCTAAGGAGTAGAATTTTGGAAAATCCTTTCTCATCGGATGCCTACGTCATACAAAGAACACACCCTCCAAGTTTCAGGTCTCTACGATCAGCGGTTTAGGCTGAGCGTTGATCCGTCAGTCAGTCAGTTAGGACAAAGCATTTTATATGTATAACTAGCTGTCCCGGCAAACGTTGTTTTCCCATTTACAAAAAAAAATCTAAAGGAAACAAAATAAAAAATAGATAGTAGCCGATTCTCAGACCTACTGAATATGCTCACAAAATTTCATGAGAATCGGTCAAGCCGTTTCGGAGGAGTACGGGAACGAACATTGTGACACGAGAATCACTACATAGTATAAAACAAAGTCGCTTTTTCTGTCCCTATTTCCCTTTGACTGCTTAAATCTTTAAAACTACGCAACGGATTTTGATGGGGTTTTTTTAATAGATAGAGTGATTCAAGAGGAAGGTTTATATGTATAATACATGCATAATATAGCCGTGCGAAGCCGGGGCGGGTCGCTAGTTTTATATATAAGACTAGCTGTCCCGGCAAACGTTGTTTTGCCATTTAAAAAAAAAAAACAAAGGAACCAAAATAAAAAATAGATGTTGGCCGATTCTCAGACCTACTGAATATGCTCACAAAATTTCATGAGAATCGGTCGAGCCGTTTCGGAGGAGTTCAAGTTCGAACCCCGTGACACGAGAATTTTATATATATAGGGAGGATAATTATCCTCCCTATATAGCTAGTCTATATATCTATTATAATAGATATATAGACTAGCTAAGGCCCGCGGCATTTACTACTCTTTAAAAGTGACTACCAGCGCTCCACGGTTTCACCCGCGTAACTCCCGATCCCGTGGGAATATCGGGATAAACAGTAGCCTATGATATTGTCAATGAAATGGACATGGTCGACTAAGCTGAGGGTAATAGGTGCTGGGCAAGCCTACTCCATCTTCAAAAGAAAAAAACAGCGCACTCCGGGAGTGCAGGCAGAAGTGAAAACTGTATATCCGTGTAAAATCTCATATGTCGCGAGAACATACGCAAAAAGAGTTTTAGATGAAAAAAAAAAATAGTCATTTGTCGTCCAACAAATAGTCGTCCGACATTTGTCGTCAAACAAATTGTCGTCCGACATTTGTCGTCCGTCAATAGTCGTCCGACATTTGTCGTCCGTCAATAGTCGTCCGACATTTGTCGTCCGTCAATAGTCGTCCGACAAATAGTCGTCCGACATTTGTCGTCCGTCAATAGTCGTCCGTTAAAAAATACCATAAGTGCGTCTTAATACACTCACAGCCAAATTAAAAACAGTAGGCCCAGGCATACATTTTCGCCGCGCCGTAGAGAGGGGATAGCTGTCTACTCTCCATCCGTCTTACGCTTTTTCGATCAGGTCACGTGTCCTGACGCGAGTTTAAGATTTTATACCCATTACAGAAAAAGTGCTCAACGCCGCTAAAGAAGTTTTCACTTCAAAAAAGGACCCAATTAAAAAGGGTCTAATTGCGGAAAACAGCCCGTATACAAGTACAAGTACAAATAAACTAGCAACGCTCTGCCGCTTCACCCGCGTAATGCCCGATCTCGTGAGAATACCAGGATAAAAAGTACCCTATGTTACTGTCAATGAATCAATGTATCCTCATACCAAGTTTCATCTAAATCGGTCCAGTATTTTCGGAGCCTATTCGTTAAAAACAACAAAATTGTACGGTAGGCTGCATAATTGCATGCCGTAGAGTTTCAAAACGGCTGTTATAAGAATGTTTTCAACACGAGCAAGATTCTAGACACCTGCTTTAGGTGAAGTTCAAAGTCTTCTAATTCATCAATTAATCAAACAAAAATTATTAGAATGAAAACATTCCAATAATAGTAATTTTCAAACTACCGAGAGGGCTGCAATTATGCAGCCGACTGTACTTATCAGAAATACAAATACAACGATTACTAAAAATCAGAAGAAAAAAAAACATTTAACATGGTACGGAACCCTTCATACACGAGGCCAATTCGCACTTGGCCGGTTTTTTGATGTTAGAGGTCAAACAAAATACGACTAGTAGTTCTGCGAACAGTCTGTCTGTCTGTAGGTTCTACTCCATCTTAAATGTCAAAGAATGACAGACAGACAGACATGTATACAGGGTTATTGGTAATTATGTTAGCGAGCGGTTGGGGGCCACTTCTGTGTACCTAAACAAACAACTTTTGTTCTAAGACTTTTGGAAATTTGAACATTTTTTTTTTGATTTTTTATGGTTATGTAAATTTGAAAATCGGCTTACTTTTTAAAACAATGGTCGTTCAGACTGACACCCGTATTCACAGTCAACCCTATGAGATTGCATAGTGCGCGCGAACGCGTAGAGACGAAAATAAAACGCTAATTGGCCGACGTCACCGAAAAAGCAGCCACATTAAAGTGGAACTGGGCCGGCCATGTCAGTCGCATGCCGGATGGACTTTGGGCTAAAATGACAACCCTTTGGACCCCCAACTAACGGAAAACTACAACTGCCTGGTCTGCCTGGCCTGGTCTGCCGGACCACGCCGAAGGTGGCGCGACGACTTGGACAAATTTCTGGCAGATTGGCAATCCGTTGCACAAGATCGCGATCAGTGGAAGGGGAGTGGAGAGGCCTTTGCCCTACAGTGGGACACTACAGGCTCATAATAATAAATAATTGGCTAGAGTAAAGAGAGCGGCACAAAATTGACGAATCATAGGGCCGCATTAAGCGCAGTGCGTTCACTTATCCAAGAGCAACTTAAGTACTTACTGTTTGTTTATACGGGCGTTAGAACAGTAGATGAAACTTAAAAATAAGTATAATTCAAGGTTAATGACCTCTCCGTGTAAGGAACAGCAAATTTTCAGGTAAACATTATTTCAACATTTTCATAAAAATGTTCGATTTTCCAAAAGTCTGTGAACAAAAGTTGTTTGTTGCACTGCCTCAACCGCTTGCTTATATAGTTACCAAAAACCCTGTATATCTTATAATATCTATATAAATATGGTAATATGTTGCAATCATTGAAGATAGATGGACAGACGGATGGACGGACGGACATTTAGTCTTAATATTTTATATGGTGTAGGGGGTCCATGGTTTCTAGTATAATACGGATTTACTTTATTTTAGACTGACTTCAAAAACAAAAATTGCCCTCATGAATTTTTTTGTTTCCTCAAAACTGGATATTCAACCAGTTTTGAGGAAACAAAATAAGTTCCAATTTCGTACTTTTTCAGGGTTCCGTACCGAAAGGATAAAAAGGACCCTTGTACAGAGACTCCACTGTCCGTCTGTTTGTCACCAGGCTGTATCTCATGAACCGTGATAGCTAGACATTAGAAAGTGACTAGGGCTTGAATATCGGTCCATTTTTCAATTCCGGAATTCAGTTTCAATATTGATCTATCCAGTTCCGGAATTCCGGAATTCCGGAATCCGATGCTTCCTTTCCAAAATGCATAATATTTTTTTTAATAACAGATGTTATCGAAATGAAGGGGTATTTTAGGTAGGTATAATAAATCCATTAGCTGAAACAGCTGTTCAGAACTGTAATATTAAATAAAAATTTAATTATCTATTATCTAGAACTTCTGTTGGATGTGAACTTCTTACACGATTACAAATGTTAGAAACTAGTGAAAAGTCGCGTTCAGCCTCGACACTAGTAGGCGGTATTGTTTTAGATACTTGAAGCATTGTCATCTATCGCCGCCGTCTTAGAAAACTGCCTTTTCGACTCTTAACAAACGATATCGAAATTCCGGTTTTGCTCTCACCAATTCCGGTATTACAAACGATACTGAAATAAGTCGGAATTCCGTAATTTTGTTAAAACCGGAACTCCGGAGCTCAAGCCCTAAAATTGACCATGACGCGTTCGTTCCCGTTAGGGAACAGAGTATTTAATAATAATATCGCTCATCTAGGCTTGTGTTATAATGACGAGTGACGAATAGAAACACTAATAAAAAGGAAAAAAATATATAAAAAAAAAGTAAGGGGATAACATTTTATTTTTTTAACACGCTTTTATTAGTTTCACCTGTACGTTTGCTTGCTTGCTTGCTTGTCTGTATGTAACCGACTCCTTTGGGCTCGATATTGCCCTACTTATTAGTTTTTCATCGTGTTCTTATGACGTTATCACGTAAAATTATCGTCCGTAAACCGACTTTACAGATAAACATTATTTTTTTTTCTGTCAACCATAATCAACGAGTATTTTTCTGTCACCCATAATCAACGAGTATTTTTCTGTCAACCATAATCAACGAGTATTTTTCTGTCAACCATAATCAACGAGTATTTTTCTGTCACCCATAATCAACGAGTATTTTTCTGTCAACCATAATCAACGAGTATTTTTAAACCTCAGTAACCCGACATAAACGATAGCTAGCTATCAACCTTGACCCCGGCTTTGCTTGCGGGAAGCCGTACCGCCCTACATCCCGTTATTATAGTCTCACAGACAGACGGACAGGTGTGGTTTTATCAAATATATTGATATTTATTTCGATTACGAATGCCCGGTGGCATAATTTAGATTTTATAAATCACACAGCGCCATCTAGTCTCGAAGTAAGCAATTATGCTTGTAATATGGTGATTTTCTTTTCTATTTTCTATATACTAATACTAGCTGTCCCGGCAAACGTTGTTTTGCCATTTTTAAAAAAAAACTAAAGGAAACAAAATAAAAGAAAATAGATAGTAGCCAATTCTCAGACCTACTAGATTTCATAAAAATCAGTCAAGCCGTTTCGGAGTAGTATGGTAACTAACATTGTGACACGAGAATTTTATAATAAATAATATAAATAAATAAATAAATCGTTTATTAAAAGAAAATAGGCAAAGATTACAAAAAAATCCACCAAACTTTAAAGAAAGTTTGTATGTGGAAAAAATATACTCTCAAGAAAAAATACCTGCCAACCCTAAAAATAACAAAATATAAAAAAGTTTTTAAAGTACCTAATCTATAAAAACATAAAAGTTTATATGTACTTATATAACCAAATCTAGTAGTTACCTACCTAATTAATGTATGTTCCTATATCTAAATCTGCTACATTGCTACACTATGTATGTATTTATTTATGATTATAGAAGAGATAAACTATACAATGACAACAAATTGTACTTAAGCTTACATTTGTAAGTATACTTAGACATACTGCCCTCCTGCACAGGTGTTATATATATTACTACATAGTATAAAATAAAGTCACTTTTCGCCGTCCCTATGTCCCTTTGTATGCTTAGATCTTTAAAACTACGCAACGGATTTTGATGGGTTTTTTTAAATAGATAGAGTTATTAAAGAGGAAGGTTTTTAGATATAATACATGCATAATACAGCCGTGGGAAGCCGGGGCGGGTCGCTAGTTAGATTATAAAGGCGGAAAATTTTTTGTTTATACCGAAAGGCTCCGAAACTACTGGACCAATTTTGATGAAACTGGGTATGAGGATACATTGATTCATTGACAGTAACATAGGGTACTTTTTATCCCGATATTCCCACGGGATCGGGAGTTACGCGGGTGAAACCGCGGGGTGATGCTAGAAGTACACAGCAATGTATCACTTTGGTCGCACTTATTAAGGAACAAACCATCTGTTTTCGAATAGTTAGGATGGAAAATCGGCCAAGTGCGAGTCGGACTCGCGCACGAAGGGTTCCGTACCATGTTGTATGGGAGCCACATTTTGTTTCTGTTTTAACGTGACAACGTCTTATAAATTGGTTTGCCGGGTGACACTTCAAGAAACTGCGTTACGCTCCGCTGACGTTATGCGCTCACAATGAGAGCGAGTGAGAGGCACGCGTCCCTTCCACTCGGGCATGGTTAGCCCGCCTAAGAGCGAGAGAGACAGACATAAAAAGTGAAAGGCACGCGTCCCTTCCACTCGAGCACAGTTGTTGTCACGTAAAACTTTCGCCCGTATACCGACTTTACAGGCAACCAGTTTTTTTTAGTTTTGTTAAAGCGGTAACAATCTGTGAAAATGTCAACTGTCTATCTATCATGGTTCATGAGATACAGCCTGGTGACAGACAGACGGACAGTGGAGTCTTAGTAATAGGGTCCCGTTTTTACCCTTTGTTTACGGAACCCTAAAAAGAAAAGTCAAAGTCAAATTTCTGTATTCATTTGGATGCGTATATTTTTTACAAAGATCACATAGAAACATCTTAAAAACTAAGTTAGGATGTGTGCCTTAGGAACGCGCCCACCAATGAGAAGAAGGCACAAGAAACTCAATTTTTTATGATTCTATCCCCTTCCCCCGCGCGCCGCGAAATGTCCCTTTTAACTGTTTTATGTAATTAAAAAAACTCACATCTATTTTAGTGAAAAACCATCTGTACTACCTTATAGGATTTAATGTAATGTTTGTGAAAATATAAATGTTGTAAGTACTTGTTTCTTCTTTACAATCGCTGTAAAATTAAAAAAGCTCAAAAAAATTACGATTTTTAAGCTATTGCATAGATTTTATCGCGGGCCTTGGGGAGCGAATCAAGAAATTCCGTAACGAAAAAAACCTAAGGTTTAAAGAATTTATTCTCAAAAAAAGACAAGTACATGTCACTTAATAGAGAATACATGTCGGACGACAAATGTCGGACGACTATTTTTTTTTTTTATTATTTTATAAGAACATTTACTAAGACAAGAAATTATTCTCGATATAGCAATAGCTTTACCGCGGCAGTCCCCGAGTGCCACACGTTTTTTTTTTTTTTTTACGATTTTTTCTATCGAGACAAATCACTCTAACCGTGTTTCGAAGTGTATGACGATATAAAGCATTTCTTCACCTTTACGACAGTAGGAATATCATTCTATGGATTTTAGTGGTTGATACCCAAAAACTGTTTCTACGACGTTCGCACTAAGCGCTTTGCTTCGTCATTCCTTATTCGTACTGCAAGGGAATGGAATCGGTTGCCTGCGTCTGTCTTTCCTGACGTGTACAATTTAGGGGTCTTCAAGTTGCGAGTGAATAGGTATCTTCTAGGAAGGCGTGTAACATCTTAAGCCGCATCGTCACCTACCATCAGGCAGGTGTGATAGTGGTCAAACGCTGACCTATCATATGTAAAAAATAAAATAAATAAGACACCTCTATCGCGCTTCTGGTCATACCACTTCGGCTTAAATAAAACCATGGTCCCCCTACTCTGGCTGGGTTCATTGACCGCACCATCTTATAATTTAGTCCGTACAATTGGCCTTTGTTAATAAAACCATTATTTTTAATTTATGATTTATTACTTTGATAACCTCTTTCCTTTCTATATATGCATGAGTTTTGGACGAATTTTAATAATCTTATATATAAAAATGAATCGCAAAATGTGTTGGTAAGCGCATAACTCAACAACGCCTGGACCAATTTGGCCAATTCTTTTTTTGTTGTGTTTGTTATTGTCAGGAGACGGTTTTTATGAAATAAAAAATTAAGAAAAATGCGTAGAAAATAATTACGCGGGTGAAACCGCGGGGCGCAGCTAGTAATATATAAAAATGAATCGCAAAATGTGTTGGTAAGCGCATAACTCAACAACGCCTGGACCAATTTGGCCAATTCTTTTTTCAAATGTTCGTTGAAGTTCAAAGATGGTTTTTACGGCGAGAAAAATTAAGAAAATTGCGTAGAAAATTATTACGCGGGTGAAACCGCGGGGCGCAGCTAGTAATAATATAAAAGTCAAAAAAAAATATTTCTTTGGATGCTTAATACATTAAAATTTGTATAAAGACCACATAAAATCGTCTTTAAAACTAAGTTAGGATGTGTGCCTTCGGACATACTTAGTTTCGGCTTTCGTATAAAATTACTAAATGCCTGAGCAAACATTTACAAAAAAATAGATGTTGTTCTATTCTCAGGCCTATAAGATTTACACAAAAAAAATCATAGAATTCGGTTCAGCCCTTTAGGTGCAACTTCTTCTCGTATAGTGGTGTGGCTCACCTATTGTTAGAGTTTTCAGATCGCCTTAAGGCCTCTAACTTGACCTAACGACTGCTACTCCTCTGACGACCTCTGTGGCGCGTCGGGCGAACACCCGACTGCGACGCAGAAGGTTGCGGGTTAGATTCCCGACGGGAACAAGTATTTATGCTGACCATAAATTCTTGTTTCTGGTTCTGGGTGTTTCCTATATATATAATATGTATATATTTACAAAAAAAAAAAGTATATAAGTAGTTTATCCGTTATCTGGCACCCATAACACAAGCATTAAGTTGCTTAGCTTGGGGCTGGATGGCGATGTGTAATATGTCCTGAAATATTTATTTTTATTTTTATTTATTTTTACTAGATGTAGCCTTCCGAAGCACGGAGGGGCTCACGAAAACACATTTTTGCCACACTACTAAATGGCCACCCATCGCAGTAATGACCGCGCCAGGCGTCGCTTAACCCGCACGACCGTAAACGATCAGCGAGCGTGGCTTAGCTGTGCTAATCGCGCGATTAGTAATCTGACTTATTAGATACAAAGAACAAGGGCGAATTATTGTCTCAAAAGTTTTGGCGTCTTAAAATTTGAGTACAACCATGGTGTTTAATTAATTATATAATGTTTTTTGGCGCTAATTATTTACTCTATATAACCACCGTTTATAAAATCATATTGATTAATATAAACACGATTACTTGGTACTTCCGTTCTACTCAATTTGCATTTCGGTAATACCAGTACTAGAGCATTACTTCTATTTTAGAAGTTATAAATATTAAATGACACATTTTTTTCTCTATGGATATGTATTTATATTTTTAATTATTGTGCATTATGTAGGTACTTATAATAACTAATTATAATGAATCAAAGATAATGAACATACAAAATAAACAACAAAATAATGAACTAAGATATTTTAGCAGTAGAAAATAAATTGAAATTATGGCAACACTAAACTCAAGTGACGGACGAATGACATGCGACTCCGGCGCCGCGCCGCCGAGCGTGTTGTTTGCTGAGGTTGTTTGTGTTTCATTGCGATTTTGTTTTTTTTATTATCTTTTTAACGGCGGTTCCTATGGAGAATTTTGGTTGTTATATGTATTCTAGGACTTGTGTAGATTGTTTTAGTATTTTTTTTACATCAAGACGCCAAAGTTTTATATAAAAGAAAACCGTGTATGGAAAACTGCCCATGTTCTTTTTGACATAGTAGTTTTTTTTTTCAGTTAAGTATTTTGTAATGATTACGACGTAAAAATCTATTTTGATATTTGTGGATTCTGTATAAAGTCATTTATTTTTAATCTAGACATTTGCACACCGATATTCGGTTGAATATAAGCACATACTGTAGATCATAATTTACTCACCATATTTGACGACCCAGTTGGCACAATGGTCACCATGCCGGACTGCCAATCACAGGGTTGCGGGTTCGATTCCCGCCTCAGACAAGTATTTATGCTTAGATATTTGTCTGTGGTCTGGTTGTTTCTATGTATTATAAGTATATATTTACAAAAGAAAAGTATATAAGTAGTATATCCGTTGTCTAGCACCCATAACACAAGTGTAGTTACTTAGCTTGGGGCTAGATGGCGATGTGTGGAATGTCCTGCAATATTTATTATTATTTATTATATTCTGGCAAATAAATATACTTACCTATTTCTTTTCCATTTTTCATTTACACGAGAATTTTATATACTGTACAATTTGTTTCAGCGAATAGTTTTTAATACTAAAAGGGGTTGTTTTAAACGTCTAGGCAAACAACTTTTGTTCTACGACTTTTGGAAATTAGAACATTATACCTAACGACACGCCCCGACTTCGCACGGCTGTATTATGCATGTATTATATCTAAAAACTTTCCTCGTTAATCACTCTATTTATTAAAAAAACCGCATCAAAATCCGTTGCGTAGTTTTAAAGATTTAAGCATACAAATTGACATAGGGGACGGCGAAAAGTGACTTTATTTTATACTAGCGACCCGCCCCGGCTTCGCACGGCTATATTATGCATGTATTATACATATAAACCTTCCTCTTGAATCACTCTATCTATTAAAAAAAACGCATGAAAATCCGTTGCGTAGTTTTAAAGATCTAAGCATACAAAGGGATATAGGGACGGCGAAAAGTGACTTTATTTTATACTATGTAGTGATAGTGATTTTTCACTAGGCCAAAACCCGCTCTTACTTCATACTTGCCACAGATTAAAGATAAACCAAAGGTTGTATTCAGCAAGAAGACTCCACGTTGCACAACCGCAAACTTGCAAAATTCTCGTGGGATTATTTCTAAATAGTTTCAGAAATGTTAGCCGAGCTAAACTCAACCTTAATATTTGGATTAAAGGTATTAAAATCTATTTGAATTTTGTACTTGGAAATTTCATTAAATAATATGCTTTTAGGTCCTCGTAGACTGGAAACTGAAATGAATGAATGTTGCAAGATATTGCACCTAACGCCATCTAGCCTCAAGCTTAGCAACTTTTCCCCGTTTTTTCCACATTTCTCACTGATTTTTCGCTCCTATTGGTCGCAGCGTGATGTTATACAGCCTTAAACCTTCCTCGATAAATGGACTATCCAACAAAAAAATATGATTTACAAATTAACGAACCAGTAACTCCTGAGATCAGCGCGTTCCAACAAACAACGGAAGCCCTCAAAGATGAATAATTTTCCCCGTTTTTTTTCCACATTTCCCACTGATTCTTCGCTCCTATTGGTTGCAGCATATAGCCAAAAGCCTTCCTTGATAAAAAGACTATCTAACAAAAAAAGAATTTTTCAATTCGAACCAATAGTTCCTGAGATTAGTGCGTTCAAACAAACAAACTCTTTATAATATTTATAAGCTTTATAATATTTGTATAGATTTATTTATTAGTCTATGGTCTGCGATATCCTTTTATGGTGTAATATCGATAACATTGTAATCTATGATTGCTTACAAAAGGTTCAATGCGCTTTGAATCATACGATAACATTTTTATTTCACAAGTAACTGCGCCCTGTTTAACCTGCGTAGGTCCCGATCCCGTGGGAATATCGCGATAAAAAGTAGCCTATGTTACTGTCAATGAATCAATGTATACTCATACTAAGTTTCATCTAAATCGGTCCAGTAGTTTCAGACCCTATTCATTACAAACAAGAACATCTTTTCTCCCTTTATTATATTAGTGTAGATAAAATAAACTCTAGGCTCTTTATGATTGCCTGGTACTATGGACTAGTCACGCCTTGAGTTATACCCGTGTAAATCCCAATCCTGTGGGAATATCGGGATAAAAATTAGCCCATGTTACTGTCAATGAATCAATGTATCCTCATACCAAGTTTCATCTAAATCGGTTTACCAGGTCCCCGTTTATTTGGTGATGTTTGAGTGGCGAGCGTTTAGGTATCTTCTAGACACCGCATGCAGCATCTTAGGCGCAAGACACACAGAAGAGGCGAGGTGCTGGTGCAGCGCGGGCTCGTACAGACGATTAAAAACCGTAAGTTTATTGTGATAGAGTTTATATTTGTATACTGCGCAAGCGGTACCCGCGCCTCGCCCGCGCCGCTTCATACAAAATGTGGCGTATACAAATATAGACTCTATCATAATGAACTTACGGTTTTTAATCGTCTGTACGAGCCTACACCGCACCCGAACCTCGCCTCTTCTGTTTGTCCCGCGTCTAAGATCGCATCGTCACTTACCATCGTGTGATGATGGTGGTCAAAGGCTGACCTATTTAATCATTAAAAAAAAGAAGTTTTGAAACCGCTAGGAGAATGCTAGTCATTGATTTTAGAAAAAAAGATAAAACGAAACGAAGACATGGCGAATTCTGGATCACGCAATCGCAATTTGCCAATTTGAAATACCTCTTTAACTAAACTATTTGTTTGCGACTGGTAGCGCGTAATGGTCTTTATGAAATCCGGTATTTTTTGTATTAATTACTGTCGAATCGCACGATAGATGGCGCTAACTAAACGTGGAAACGGACAAGTATTTATGCTTAGATAATTTGCCTGTGGTCTGGTTGTTTCTATGTATTATAAGTATATATTTACAAAATAAAAGTGTATGAGAACACGTATATCCGTTGTTTAGCACCCATAACACAAGTGTAGATACTTAGCTTGGGGCTAGATGGCGATGTGTGGAATGTCCTGTAATATTTATATTTATTTGTGCTGTTTCTCTTAGTATTTGTATATATTGGTAAATAAAGATTATTATATCTTGTTCCGCTGACAATCTTTAACGAAATCTCACCATGGAGCGTTACGTGAACGAGTTAATGTATACACCACTACATAGTATAAAATAAAGTCACTTTTCGCCGTCCCTATATCCCTATGTATGCTTAGATCTTTAAAACTACGCAACGGATTTTGATGCGGTTTTTTTAATAGATAGAGTGATTCAAGAGGAAGGTTTATATGTATAATACATGCATAATATAGCCGTGCGAAGCCGGAGCGGGTCGCTAGTCTATACTATAATCACATGAGTAAAGAATACAACCAGAGACTAATGTGTCATACAAAGCTCTCTGACAAGTCCACTACTACAAGCTTGACGCGCGTGTGTGCGTGAGCACTGGCGGCACGTCACGTACGGAGAGAAACCGGTCTATACTAGCTCGGCCAGTGCCCAAGTTCAGGGCTGTCACACTCGCATGCGAGCGGTAAACATCACGCGTCGCATGTTTGTTTCATATTGTTTAATAAAATATAGTGTTATTAATTTGATCTTAAGTAGGGAGGGAGTGAGTGTGGACCATTCTTGTGTTATGGTGACGAGTGACGAAATAGAAGACTTCAATAATTTTCTTTCTTTCGAAGGAAGGGTGGGAACGATTGAGTGAGTGAGTGAGCGTGTGCTCCAGTCTAAGCAACTAGGCTTGTGTTATAGTGACTAGACGCGACGGATATAATAGTTATAAATATGTACCTTTACTGGGTGGGAATTGAGTGCGTGAGTGCCCCAACCTAAGCAGCTAGGCTTGTGCTATCGTTACCAGACCACGGATAGAAGATTTTCTTTTATAGAGAGGGAGGGAGGAAGGATGAAAACGATTTAGTGAGTGAGTGCTCCAGTCTAAGCAACTAGGCTTGTGTTATAGTGACTAGACACGACGGAAAGCATAGTTATATGTATGTATAACAAACTACTTGTGAATTCTAGTATGTCAACGTTTATCTATTTAAAGTTCGATTCTGTGTCATCAAAGTTTCCCGGAAAAGCCATAAAAATTTCTGATTTAGGTATTAAGTTCATCATTCATTTATTTACCTACTGCACCTGCACCCCGCGGTTTTACTCGCGTAAGTCTCGATCCCGTGGAAATATCAAAATAAAAATTAGCCTTCTAGAAAAATGGACTGACCAACACAAAAATATTTTTTCAATTCGAACCAGTAGTTCCTGAGTTCAAACAAACAAACAAACTCTTCAGCTTTATAATATTAGTATAGATTAATCATCAAAATTCAGATTACCTACATTGTTACCGCGTTAAAATAAACGCCCATAATAAAAGACACTGAAACACATTTTTTTTTGGAACGAAGTTCCTTACCGCTCGTTGCGAAAAAAGAGACGGAGAAAATTAAGACCAAAATTTAAAGATGTAACGACACTTTTTGCATAGAAAGCAAGCCAGTTATTTTCGTTTCGTCTTTCTATTTCGCATTGAACAGTGTGGTGTCGCGACGATTATTTACAAAAAGAAAGTAGATATAAAAAAAATTAAAAAACAAAAAACTTTAATTTATTACAACTCCTTAACTAATTAATCGAAAGGAACTTCGTTCTATCCGGGTGTCCATTGACACCTCTCAAGTTTTTTTTATTTAATATAATCCACCTGTGCCAACCCTACATGATTATGTCACAATTACGTATTCATTTTGACAGCTCCGAACAACCTTAGCCTCTGGTCATCTCTACTCATGTGCTATAATATTATAAAGCTGAAGAGTTTGTTTGTTTGAACGCGCTAATCTCAGGAACTACTGGTTCGAATTGAAAAAATATTTTTGTGTTGAATAGTCCATTTATCGAGGAAGGATTTAGGCTACTTTTTGTAACGATATTCCCACGGGATCGGGAGTTACGCGCTTGTTATCGCGGAGCGCAGCTAGTGTAAATATCACTAGAGTTTTGCGGTTCACCACAGTTGTCACACCTTTATTAAATCAAACTAGTTGTACCCTGTGGCTTTACCCGCCCTCTTTAAAAGTGATATCAATTTCTTACAAACACAGAATACATAATTCTATCTATACATATAAAATCCTTTGTCCTGACTGACTGACTGTCGGATCAACGCACAGCCTAAACCGCTGATCGTAGAGACTTGAAACTTGGAGGGTGTGTTCTTTGTATGACGTAGGCATCCGATAAGAAAGGATTTTCTGAAATTTTACCCCTAAGGGGGTGAAAAGGGGGGGCAAAGTTTGTATGGGATAACGTGATTCCTTGATCCATTTTCGACTTTTACGCGCACGAAGTCGCGGGCAAAAGAAAGAAAGAAAGAAATAAAGAAAACATATATTTGGACAAGCACACGACATAAGACAATCAGAAAAGTAGTAACAAACATAAAAGCACTAAAACAAAAGTTTAAAATAAAATAAAAAATAATAATAAAAACAAAAAAATTAATAGGAAAAAAGAAATATACAAAGAAGAAATAAGATCTAAGGAGCCGTGTGCTTCCAACAAGGTTCTGCCTCAGCAATGATAGCAGCACCAACATTTAGCTGACACAGCCGCTGGTCTTCCGGCAGGACCCTTTACGGATGACGTTTCGCAAATGTCACAAAATAAAAGAAACCACTGTGCAACACAAGAAAAAAAGCTAGTAGTTACAATGGATTACAAACTTTAACAGCCCTGTTTGCCCCTTTAGGGGTCGAATTTCCAAAAATCCTTTCTCAGTATTCCCCTACGTTCGAAAAGGAATGCGAAGTTTAAAACTCGCAGCTTTTGTCGTTTCAGAGATTCAAATAAAATCAAAAATAAATAAATCAATAGGAGTTACGCAGTGCATTACATCACTTTAAAGCGTCTTAAAAATTAAGTTAGGATGTGTGCCTGCGGAATGCGCCCGCCTATGAGAAGAAGGGACAAGAAACTCATAGGGATTTTTTCTTTTTGTGATCATGCTCACAAAGGTCAAAATAAAAAAATATTTTTGAAGAATATAAATAAAAAAATAAATATTGCAACACATTCCACACATCGCCATCTAGCCTCAAGCTAAGTAACTATACTTGTGTTATGGGTGCTAGACAACGGATATAATACTTATATACTTTTCTTTTGTAAATATATACTTATAATACATAGAAACAACCAGACCTCAGACAAATATCTAAGCATAAATACTTGTCTGAGGCGGGAATCGAACCCGCAACCCTGTGTTGGCAGTCCGGCGTGGTGACCATTGTGCCAACTGGGTCGTCAATATATTTGAAATGGAGCAATTAAAGTTATGTCCATTGGGTCCTTATCATTAAAGTACGACGAAGTATCATAATACGCCTTACCGCACAATTTCTGCTTTATAAAAAAAAATATTTTAAAGAATAACAAAACACTTAGATGACGCCATCACCACAATTGGCGGCAAAAATCATTGCACACTTGACATGCAGCGCTCAGCGGTTTCACCCGCGTAACTCCCGATCCCGTGGGAATATCGGGATAAAAAGTACCCTATGTTGTTCCCAACGAATCAATGTATCCTCATACCAAGTTTCATCTAAATCGGTCCAGTAGTTTTGGAGCCTATTCGTTACAAACATAAAAACAAAACAAAATCCTCTTAGATGAATATTATAAATAAATATTGTAGGACAATCCACTCAACGCCATCTAGCCCCAAGCTAAGCAATTAAGCTTGTGTTAACTAGACAACTGATAAAGAAATACCTGTACACTTTTTCGTTTGTAAAATCAGTGACGTACGTATACGTAAGTGTACCTAAATATATGTTTGAGACAGGAATCGAACCCGCAAACTTCTACATCGCAGGCGGGTATTCGCCCACTGAGCCATTATAGTCGCCCGGAGTTCAGTCAAAATTTTCTTTATTTATTTATTCTCTTTTTCTTGCACCATAAAGTAGGTAATAGTAGTCCTATTTTCAGTCAAAATTTTCTTTATTTATTTATTCTTTTTTTCTTTCGCAGATAACAAATAAATAAAACCCAAGATGGCCGATACGGAGATAGAGACTCTGCCCAACGGGAACGCTCAGCTATCCAACGAGGAAGAAGAAGAAAGGATGAAGCAGAGACCGGCAGATATTGACGCTGTAAGTACTATATTATGAAGTTTTCGAAGAGAACTCTTTGAAGAAGTGGTCGATTAACGCGGTGATCCCACTGAGAGGAAGTAACATATATTCCTCCGGTTTGGGACACGCATTCCCAAGGAGGCTCATACGCTTCGCTGCTAAGACGTCGCATTCACACAGTATGTGCTCCATAGTTTCTCTGACATCACCGCAGGCTCTGCAGTCATTATTTGAAGTTATGTTCATTTTTAAAAGCATGTCATTGGTTCCGTAATGCCCTGTCAAGGCACCAACCACAGCTCATGCTTTGCTTCTACTGTTGTTCAATATAAATTTAAAAGACCCCCTGGTGCTGCTACCAATGAATTTCTTCGAATGTAGTAACCCTTGACTGACTTCCCACTCTTGCGTGTGTTTCTTATCAGCGTAATCCCTTACGGCCTTTATGATTGTGCATGCTGGCAGGCCCATACATGGTTCAGGTCCAAGTATAGCACCTGCCGATCCCGTCCTTGCCAGCTCATCAGCCTTCTCATTTCCTATTATTCCTACATGGCCTGGGACCCAGAGCAGTCGCAGTCTGTTCCTGCGGGCCAACTTGTTTAAAGTTTTCACCGCATTCAGAACCAGTTTCGAGTTGACCTTGTAGGAATTTAAGGCCTTTAGTGACGCTTGGCTGTCGCTAAGAAATAATTTTACCTTAAAAAAAAAAAGATTATCTGGCCGCCATGTCGTCTGCTGCAAAAAAAATACATACAACCAAATTGAGAACTTCCTCCTTATTTTGAACTCGGTTAAAAAGAGAGCTGTCCGAGCTATCTACAAAATGGGCCCCAGAGAATCACTTATACAAAATTTTAAAGAGATAAATATAATATTAACGCTCTATTCACAATATATTTAAGAAAACTTGCTCTACGTTCACAAAAATCCTGATAGTGATCTTCATAATTTTGACTTAAGAAATAAAGATGATCTGACCGTGACGGTAGGAGGCTCCGGAAAATAAACATTTCGTTTAATAACAGATCTGTGCTCTAATATGTATAATAAGTTACCTGAAGATGTATTTGACATGTCCATTAACAGGTTCAAAATTTTTATTAAGCAGAAATTGTGCGGTAAGGCGTACTATGATACTTCGTCGTACCTTAATATAAGGACCCATGGGCATAATTTTAATTGCTCCATTTCAAATATAAATCTTCAGTATTATTTGCTTTGACCCCCATGAGATTATTGTGCCTTCTTCTCATTGGTGGGCGCGTTCCGAAGGCACACAGCCTAACTTAGTTTTTTTAGATTTGAATTAAAAAAAAATGTTTTTGACTTTACAGGATGTACGCGAGATGGAGAGACGCAAGCGCGTAGAAGCGCTGATGTCATCCAAGCTGTTCCGCGAAGAATTGGAGCGTGTTTTGGACCAGCAGATGCATGAGGGCAGCGACGCGCCGCTGCTGCAGCGGATCCGGGAGATGGTTGGAGGGAGGCTGCATAGCGGGTCTCTAAGGGTAACAATCTACACATACGCTTTGTCCTGACTGACTGACGGATCAACGCACAGCCTAAACCGCTGATCGTAGAGACCTAAAACTTGGAGGATGTGTTCTTTGTATGACTTAGGCATCCGATAAGAAAAAAAATTAAAAAAATCAACTCCTACGTGGACGGAGTTGCGGGTGAAAGCTAGTTTTGTTATAATATCCTGGATCCTCCATCATTCCAGGGTCCAACGTGTGTGCTGCCCATCAACGATATCCGAGGCATTGAAGGTGTTGGATACGAGAAAGGCGAAAAGATACTCCGATGCAAGTTGGCGGCTGTTTATCGATTGGTTGATCTTTTTGGGTGGACACAGAGTGAGTTAAATAAAATTATACAATTAGGTATTGGTATAAGTTATGTGCACCTTAACAAACAACTTTTGTTTTACGACTTTTAGAAATTGGAACATTTTTTGAAAATTTTGAGGCTATGTTTACCTGAAAATCAACTGTTCCTTACACGGAGAGGTCATCAAACGGTTTAAGATTACGGTTATATTTATCTAGTTATATATTAATCTAGCACAAAAATCTAGCAGGGTACGATTTATCCATTTTGATTGTTACGTTAGGTCTAGGCAAAAAGGTTTTGTCTATAATACCTGATATCTACACTGACGGTGCGGTGTGAAAAGTAGAGGAGCACCTCAGGATAAAGCATGTCTTTGTCTTGGGCTGTTAAACACCTCGCTTCACTCAGGAGTTAACCTGAAGACCCAGTTGGCACAATGTTCACCATGCCGGACTGCCAAACACAGGGTTGCGGGTTCGATTCCCGCGTCATACAAGTATTTATGCTCAGATATTTGTCCGTGGTCTGGTTGTTTCTATGTATTCTAAGTATATATTTACAAAAGAAAAGTATATAAGTAGTATATCCATTGTCTAGCACCCATAACACAAGTGTAGTTACTTGGCTTGGGGCTAGATGGCGATGTGTGGAATGTCCTGTAAAACTACTGCTACTAGTGTAAAACCACTAGTAGCAGTCGTTAGGTCAAGTTAGAGGCCTTAAGGCGATCTGAAAACTCTAACAATAGAATACGAGAAGAAGAATTAAGCTATCGTTATTATTTCATGTTATTTATAATTTTCCAGCCGGAGTCCATGGCCAGATCACCGCCCGTCTGAACACGGCTGTGGAGCAAGTGTTGACGACACCTCGTGGGTTGCTTCCTCATGAGGTCACAGCATCCTCACTCGTCAAGGTCGACATGCAGGGGGTTGTCCAGGATCAGGGTACCACCAACTTTCCTGTTAACGTTGAAGGTAGGAAGATAATGATCTATATTCTTGCATCTTTAGTTCAGTCCCGTTTTTTTTTTCAGTTTTCAAAATAATGATCGCAAAATCGAGCCCAAAAGAGTCGGTTACATACAAGTAAGCAAACATACAAGTCAAAGCGTGGTAAAAAAAACCCGTTTTCGGTGAACCTGATTTAAAATTTAAAAAAAAATCGACTTGTGTTTATTTATGAAATTAACTGCATGTGATAGTAGCTACAACTACAAAAAATTGGAAGAAAAGGTTTGATTAAAAAATGCATCGTCGGCGCACGCTGCACCGTTAATCTGATTTAACGGTTTTATTTTCATTATTGTGATAGACGCACCTTTCCACCTATGGTTTTGGAATTTTCTATGGTTTAGAGTTTAGACCATTGGATCTGTCAAGTTACTTTTTCTACAATTTAGCGACAATTTATCGAATTATTGATTGTAATTTAAAATTCCCGATAAACCGGATACCTAAATAAAAAGCCCGGTTTTTTGAACAATTCAAAATACATTTGTCAATTAATGTCTTTTAACGTTCAGTCAGTCCTTTTCTGGATTACTTTATCTGAATTGAGTCAAGGAGTTTTAGGAAATCAAAATATTGGTTGGCACAATGGTCACCATGCTGGACTGCCAAACACAGGGTTCCGGATTAGATTCCCGCCTCAGACATGTAGTTATGCTTAGATATTTGTCTGTGGTCTGGTTGTTTCTATGTATTTTTAGTATATATTTACAAAAGAAAAGTATATAAGTCGTATATCCGTTGTCTAACACCCATAACACAAGTGTAGTTACTTGGGCTAGATGGCGATGTGTGGAATGTCCTGTAAAATTTATTTATTTTCTATTTGTTTTCAGGATTCAGCGTCCATGCTGCAGTTCACGCTGCCCGCCCCGACCTCCGCTGCGTGGTCCACGTGCGTTCTCCATCAGCTTTAGCAGTCTCTGTTTGCCGTAGTGGTCTACTGCCTCTGTGCCATGAGGCAGCTGCTCTAGGACTGGCTCCGAGACATACTGTCACTGAGGGTGAGTTGATCATAATTAGTTCAGCTATAGCACAAAGCTCCATGAATGATGATCGTTGAGCTTTGTGTTACAAATTAGTGAAAGAATCATTAAAATAGGTCCACTGTTTTCTGAGATAATTGACGTCAAATTTTCGCCTTTGTACCAGGCGATCATAAATAGCTAAGATATTGCTACTAAGTTACTTAGCTAGTTTTGCCATGAGGCAGCTGCTCTAGGGCTGGCTCCGAGAAATACTGTCATCGAGGGTGAGTTGATGATCAAAATCGGTTCAGCTATAGCACGAAGCTCCATAATGATCGTTGAGCTTTGTGTTACAAATTAGTGAAAGAATCATGAAAATCGCTTCAGTATTTTCTGAGATAATTGACGTCAAAATTTCGTCTATGTACCAGGCGATCATAAATAGTTAACATATTGCCACTTAGTGACGCAGTTAGCTAGTTACAATCTAAATCGGTTTAGCCGTTTATTGTTCATGTTCTTAGGGCTTTGTGCTACACAATGGGTTAAAAACCATTGAAAACGGTCCAGTATTTTCTGAGATAATCAATGTCAAACTTCAGTCGAAGTACCTGGTGATCATAAATAGCTAAGAATTATTATTTGTCCCAGGTATTCTCGACAACGAAGAACGCGACAAGATAGTCCGTGTACTAGGACCACATGCCAAGGTCCTGATCCTGGCGAATAGTGGCGCCCTCTGCTGCGGCTCTACCCTGGAAGAGGCGTTCCATCATGCGAGGCTGTTCACTGCAGCTGCTGATGTCCAGTTGAAGTTGAGCTCCATTCCGAGGGACGAGATTGAGTTGATGGATGAGGAGACCAGGAGGAAGGTAGGTCATGGATCTCTCAAATATCATTGTTCAATGAAGTGATCACGTCTAATAAATTTATGGAACCAAAAAACATGACGTCATGCGTCATGTTCTGGGAACGCGTCATGTTATTGACAAGGTAATCACGGCAACGTATTATCGTTGCTGTTGCCACATGATTAAACAAGGACCTGGATTGTAAGATTCCAAACAACGCTCTGTGATAAGTACACTACTACAAGCTTGACGCGCGTGTGTGCGTGACTAGGCTTGTGTTATGGTGACGAGTAACGAAAATATCTTTTTTTATGACGTTATCACGTAAAATTATCATCCGTAAACCGACTTTACAGACATTTTTTATCCTCAGATCTACGAATCAACCCACAAGCCTCCAAATGATCAAGCGAAATGGCGCGTCGGCGGCGAAGAGTTTGAAGGATTGATGCGCATGTTGGACAACGCCGGGTTCCGAACCGGCTACATATACCGGCACCCGCTTATTAAGGTCAGTATGCTATGAGAGGCCTGTTCTCACAAGTGGGCGAACTAGCCACAAGGAAACACCAGAAGCAAATCAATACAATATTAACTCTAGGCTCTTTATGATCGCCTGGTACTATCAACTACCTGCGCCCGGTGTTTCTCCCGCGTAAATCCCGATCCCGTAGTAATATCGGGATAAAAAGCAGTCTCGGTTTTATTCCTGTTAACCAGCTATTACCATACCGAGTTTCGTTGAAATCGGTTTGGTAATTTTAGCGTGACGGATAATGTAAAGAAGAAACAGCTGATGTGTCTACATGAAGGGTGTAATAGTCATTCTGCGTCCTCACAACACACACAAGGAAGCACCAGAACCAAATCAACTGGAACAATACAACATTAACTCTTGGTACTTTATGATCGCCTGGTACTCTTAGTAAATTAAAAACTGATGCACAGCTGAAACCGCTGGTTCTAGTAACATGAAATTTTACACAGGGGTTCCTTAGGTGTCTTAAGTGAGCACTGAGACGGGTTTTTTTGGAAATACTCACGGGAACAATTTATACGCGGCAAATGAACATTAACTTCTGGTTCGCTATGATCGCCTGGTACTTTTAGTAAATTAAAAACTGATGCACAGCTAAAATGGCTGGTTCTAGAAACATGGAATTTTGCACAGGGGTTCCTCGTGTCGTAAGTGAGCACTGTGCTGGGATTTTTGAAAATTCTCACAGGTACAATTTATACGCGGCAAATGAACATTAACTCCTGGTTCGCTATGATCGCCTGGTACTTTTAGTATATTAAAAACTGATGCACAGCTGAAACCGCTGATTCTAAAGACATGAAATTTTGCACAGGGCTTCCTTATGTGTCGTAAGTGACGGGATTTTTTGAAAATTCAAATTGAATAACGCATTTTTACTTGTATTTTGTCCCTTCAGAATGATGTACCAAGACCCAAGAACGATGTGGAAGTTCCACCGGCTGTCTCCTCGCTTGGATACCTTCTCGAAGAGGAAGAACTCTATAAGCAGGGGTGAGCATTTTTTTTTTTCAATTTATTCACATGACTTGTGCATATAGCCAGTGCAAGTTATTGGTCTCATATCTGTTACCTATTTAATGATTGGAATAGTTTCAAGAATTTAGTACTTGATAATAATATTACAATTTGATTTCTAACTTGGTCATATTAAGGGTTCGGACGCAAAGGGTAAAACAGGACCCTATTACTAATATTTCACTGTCTATCTATCCGTCTGTCTGTCTGTCACCAGGCTGTATCTCATGAACCGTGATAGCTAGGCAGTTGAAATTTTCACAGATTATGTATTTCTGTTACCGCTAAAACAACAAATACTAAAAACAAAATAAAATGGGTGGGGCTCCCATACAACATGCTTCAGAACCCTTCCATGTGCTAGGCCGACTCGCACATGGCTAGTTTTTGACGATAAACTGAAAAAAAAAATGGTTGTCTATAAAGTCGGTTAACAGATGATAATTTTACGTGACAACGTCATAAGAACTCTTTTGTGTCGTTGACTTCAATACGTTGCCATGGTTACTTGTCAATAACGTTTCTATGGTTACTTGTCAATAACGCATGACGTCACACTTGTTTGAGAGTGCAGGTGTTTACTAATTTATAAGACACTAGCGACCCACCCCCGCTTCGCACGTCTATATTATGCATGTATTATACATATAAACCTTCCTCTTGAATCACTCTATCTATTAAAAAAAACCGCATCAAAATCCGTTGCGTAGTTTTAAAGATCTAAGCATACAAAGGGAAATAGGGACATAGGGACGGCGAAAAGTGACTTTATTTTATACTATGTAGTGATTATCACATGATTTGAATGATTTTGGCGGGTCATCACTTCTACGTCACCTAAATTTAACCCTTTTTAGTTTAGTTTTACGGGGCTGTTTCCACACTTAGCCTCATTATTTGGGCCATAGTGCGTGTAGGAATATCCTACTTGTCACTCCAACCATCCCAGGTCCTTTATGAAGGCTGGCAGCCTCTTTAGGCTGCTGCTGTGCAGGCCTCCGGAAGAGATGCCGGCGCTTGAAGAAACCAAGCCCGTTGATCTGCCACGCTACTGCACTCCATGACCACGTGCTGTGGCTTTCTTCTGCCTCCATGCATCCTCTGCACAGAGGGCTATCTTTGACACCGATGGCAAATAAAGCTGGGGACACATTGCTCCGACAGCCGCGGCGTATAGGCATCTGTGTAATGTAAATGTATGTTACTGTGCACACTATCGGACGTAAGTCGCGGCCGTAACCTTGGGTCGCCCTTGAGCGTTCGGACGTTTGCGGACATCCTAGAGCGATCTGGGCCGCTGAATGCCAAACGACTGTGCACACTTATCAGTCGCGGCTGTCGGACGCGTCTGTAAGCCGCGTCCGATAATATGTCCCCAGCTTTAGTGCTTGTTTCAATTGAACCCTTTGTTCCAGACTGTGGAAGAAAGGTCAAGGCAAGACCGGTGAGCGTACCCGCTGGCTGAACTCTCCCAACGTCTACCAAAAGGTCGAAGTGCTCGAGACTGGAACCAATGACCCGAAGAAGATCACCAAGGTAGAATATTTGAGGGTTGAGGCAGAGTAGATGGGTTACATTCTAATCTGGGGGCGTTGGGGTTAAATTTGATCCCAAGTGTGTGTGGGGGAATAGAGTATTTGCCAATAGAGAGGTTAAATTCTTATCTGGGGGGCTAAATTTGATCAGAAGTGTGTGCGGGGGGAATAGAGTATTTGCCAATAGAGAGGTTAATTTCTAATCTGGGGGCGTTGGGGTTAAATTTGATTCCAAGTGTGTGTGGGAATAGAGTATTTGCCAATAGAGAGGTTAATTTCTAATCTGGGGGCGTTGGGGTTAAATTTGATCCCAAGTGTGTGTGGGGGAATAGAGTATTTGCCAATAGAGAGGTTAAATTCTTATCTGGGGGGCTAAATTTGATCAGAAGTGTGTGCGGGGGGAATAGAGTATTTGCCAATAGAGAGGTTAATTTCTAATCTGGGGGCGTTGGGGTTAAATTTGATCCCAAGTGTGTGTGGGGGAATAGAGTATTTGCCAATAGAGAGGTTAAATTCTTATCTGGGGGGCTAAATTTGATCAGAAGTGTGTGCGGGGGGAATAGAGTATTTGCCAATAGAGAGGTTAATTTCTAATCTGGGGGCGTTGGGGTTAAATTTGATTCCAAGTGTGTGTGGGAATAGAGTATTTGCCAATAGAGAGGTTAATTTCTAATCTGGGGGCGTTGGGGTTAAATTTGATTCCAAGTGTGTGTGGGAATAGAGTATTTGCCAATAGAGAGGTTAAATTCTTATCTGGGGGGTTCAATTTGATATTTATTTTAGATATTTTAGAATCTTTGCCAATAGTGAGGTTAAATTCTTATATGTGGGGTTAAATTTGATATTTATTTTAGATATTTTAGAGTCTTTGCCAACAGAGAGGTTAAATTCTTATCTTGGGGTTTAATTTGATCCTAAGTCTGTCGAGGGTCGAGGCTCAGTCTAAGGGTTAAATTCTAATCTGGAGGGTTAAATTTGATCCCAAGTGTGTGAGGGGGGAATATTTTAGAGTCATTGCCAATAGAGAGGTTAAATTCTTTTCTGGGGGGTTAAATTTGATCCTAGATCTGTTAAGGACGAATATTTGGTTGTAGGGACTGAGTCTAAAGGTAAAATTGTAATCTGTGGGATTAAATTCGATTGATGAGAAAATGATAGAGGGGTTAAATTGATCCAAAGTGTGTGAGGGGTGAATATTTTTGTGTCTAGGCTGAGTAGAGGGGTTAAATTCTAATCTGAGGTCGTTGAGTTGGGGTTAAATTTGATCCAAAGTGTGTGAGGGGTGAATATTTTTGTGTCTAGGCTGAGTAGAGGGGTTAAATTCTAATCTGAGGTCGTTGAGTTGGGGTTAAATTTGATCCCGAGTGTATGGGAGGAGAATATAATAGAGGGGCTAAATTTTTGTCTGGGATCGAATCTGACCCAGGGTTAAATCTGATTGCAGGTGTGTGTTTAATGATAATTAAAGTTGAGGTAAACTTTCACCCAGGGGGCCTACCGCGGTAAGTGTGTCGGCTTCAAACCAACGCGTCGGTTTACGCCGACCCGCGCCCCACACTGGGCGAAATTTTGAGCCTGTCTTTCATAGGAGTTTTGAAAAATTAAGTGTTTTTGTCATGTGTTTTAAGTATGCAGGATTGTTGAAGACATCAAAACATTTAAAAATAAGTTATTCTGGTTTTTTTATTTCTAAAAAACACTACAAAATATGACTTTGTTTTTTTTTAAATAATAACACCATAATCACATATTTTTTAATGTTTTGATGTCCTCGGCAATCCTGCATACTTAAAACACACGAAAACACTACTTAATTATTCAAAATTTCTATGAAAAGCAAGCTCAAATTTTTGCCCATTGTGAGACGCGGTTTGGGATATCGACGTCGGCTTGAAGCCGACGCACTTACCGCGGTAGGGCCCCAGGGTTGAATTTGAAGGGGTTTATTTTGACTCTGGGTGTGTGTGAAGGGTTAATTGAGATCTTGATTTATTTGATTGATGATAAGGTGAAATTTTGGTATGTGAAGAGTCACTTAAGTTGGGTTAAAATTAAGTCTGGGATCAAATTTAACCCCGTAACTAAATATACTGGGTTAGAATTGTAGAAAGGGCAGAAATAATTATCAAAAATATAGATGTTTATAAGCTTTTATTAGAATTTAGAAAATCAAAAATTATGTCCAGTTCATCTCCTAATAAATCGAAATTAGCGATAGCGTTGTGATGCTTAAAATATAATTGAAAATTAACCCTATTTTGGCAAAAAAAAAGGGGTAAATATTATTTAAAAAAACCTATATCACAAATTATTTTAACTCAAATTTTTGTTTTCACTATACATTCCAATATTATGTAACTTTCTTTTAACTTTTTGTAGTTAATTTTTGCTTTAATGATTACTTTTTAGGAACAGAAAAACACGCTTTATTACGTTTGCACAATATTTTAAATGTCACAAACTTTTGAATATAATAAAAAAACCAACTAGGTAGTTGGTTATTAAAAAAATAAAAGAAAAGAAAATTTTCAGACAGATTGACAATAGAGTTACCTATAGTTTAAATGACCCATTTACAAAAAAAAAGGTATTTTTTGGTTTCGCTCAAAATATTTAACAGCTCAAAGTAAAATTGCTATTTCATTTTTTTTAATAAAAAATAAAATCATCGAAGTGTTTGTTATAAAAAATATGATATTTATAAGAGATATTAATAATTATTTTAATTTTATGGGAAAATTATATTAAATTTGGTACATGGTATTAAAAATATTAATAAATCTGGTTTTATTTTAAAGAGTTTCAATCTCAAAATGTTTTAATGTCACAAATAAATGTAGACAATTTTTTTTCTACAAAAAAATATTTTTTTTTTACTAAAAAGTTTTCTTTTTCTTTAAACCATGTATCAAATAAAAGAGATATTTATTAAGAATATATTGCTTACAAGTGTGTACCTTTGTTTAAGTAACTATATAAATATTTATTACGTATAACAGTTTAGTGGTTTGAGGTTTTTTTTCACTAAAAATATTTTTTATTCCTTTAAAAACTTTTTTAAGTTTGATATATTAAGGCTGCTTATGTTGCCAAACGCAACGCGCTGGAAATACCCGTCGTCGCTTAAAACTAATATTGTTGATTGTAACGAATGTGTTTTGTTTTTCTCAAAAGTGCTGAAATGGAATTGTAGGTGAAATTTTTACCGATATTTTGGGATCATTTCGAGGCGAAAATTCTTTGTAATTTCAAAGCTACAAGAATTAAGAACTTAAAGAACTTAAGAATTAAAACTAGTCTTTCAAAGCAAAGACTAGTTTTAATTCTTAATTTTAGGATAGCTTCAAAACTATAGGAAATGTTTAGCTCAAAATCACACCAAAATGTCGGTAAAAATCTCACCTACAATTCCATCTCAGCACTTTTGAGAAAAACAAAACACATAGTAACAATCAACAATTTTCACCAACAAAAGCGACCGGAAAGCAGTGCCGGTAGTAACTATTTAGTAGGCTGCGTACCAAGGTCGTTGGGGTATGGCCCTTAAGGCCCTTAAAAATTAAGATAAAGTTCCAATTATCTTATCTATTACATGGCCGTTTTTGCATTTTTTTAGTTACTTTTTAGTAATTAATTTTTTTTATCTAATAGTAACTTTTTTAGTACCTCAAACCACGAAACTTAAGCTAAGCATCTTCAATATTATGCTTAAAATAGATGTTTTCTAATAAATAAAATATAATTAAAAAAACATATGAATTAACTCATTTATCGCTTCACTTACATGAAATGCTAATCGGTTATTACTAAAAACTAATAAATTTTTTCACTAAAAACTAAAAAAAAAAATTTTTTTAGCTAAAAATGTTTTGTAAACTGTTTTTTTTTTCGTGTGACTAATAAATTAATGTTTTACAGTGGGTGGACGCTAACAACGACGAGGTAAAAACACATTTTTTTTTTCTAAAAAAAAAACCCTTTCATCTTTTTTCTTTTTCTATTCTTAGGGGTAAAGGTTCTTTGTTTTCTTTTCTTTTTTGTGTAATTTTCTTTGAATATTCAGTCTACATGTAGTTTAGGGTTTATACAACATAAATCTTTAAGAGGAAAGGGTACCGGGAGCTCTCTCCATACAAACTATTACAAACGTAGTCGACTGTTTCCTCCCTGGATAATGACACTAGAGCAAATATTTTTGGTGCATAAAACTTATAACTGCCATAACTATGCTCCTATTTTTTTTTTTATCTTAATTTATATTATGACTAGCTGTCCCGGCAAACGTTGTTTTGCCATATAAAAAAAAACTAAATCAAAATCGGTTCGGGAGCTACGATGCCACAGACAGACACACACACACAGACACGTTAAACTTATAACACCCCGTCGTTTTTGCGTCGGGGGTTAAAAATCATACAAATCGGTTCAGCCGTTTAGGTGTAGTTTGGCAACTAACACCGCGGCACGATTGACATCAATATTTATACGTCACTCAATTGTTTTGCCTTCCCGGCACCTCTCCATTAAAACTTGAACTTTATGTTATGGTATTAAAGTTCTTATTGACTTGTATTATTACGAATCGTTTGTATGGTATGGAGTATAGAAAAGTGTTGTTTTTAGACATTTTCAGGCAATTTTTTAAATTTTTCTCTCCGTAAGAACCATCCTCGTACCATATGGAATATTCTAAAAAAAGAATTGGCCAAATTGGTCCAGGCGTTGTTGAGTTATGCGCTTACCAACACATTTTGCGATTCATTTTTATATATAAGATAATTAGAAATTGAATAAAACCAAAACATAGCATTGCACAACATGGCAGTTATAGGTTTTATGGCACTAAAATATTTGTGCTAGTGTCATTATCCAGGGAGGAAACAGTCGACTACGTTTATATGGAGAGAGCGCCGGTACCCTTTCCTCTTAAGAATAACGAAAAATATGGTTTTTCTTTTAAAAGCAGGTAGATACAATTTAAAAAGTAAGCTGGTTTTTTTTTCAATATTAATTTTTAACATGTTTTTGTCAAAAAAATTGAGTTTATTAGTTTTTAACGTGCTTAATTTATACATTTTTAGGGATATTAATCTAAGTAGGTAGGTATCTCGTCGTTTTTAGCTTCAAAACTAAAAATAAACTGCATTAGCATTTCATAATGACCCTGGTTTTTTTATTCAACATCGAGATTGTACAGTGAGGAAAACAAAGAAAAAAAGATTAGTACAAAATGTTGCCAACCTAAAATCCCGCACTACCTGTTTTTTTTTTAGTTTTTCCCCATTTTTGACGCCTTTTTTCAATGGCATTGCATGATCTATTTTTTGTTCATTTTCTCTTGGAAATTGTAATTTTCTGGTATGAAATAAGTAGAAATGTTAAAGAAAACGTTTTTTGAAACAAAAAGAAGTTAATTTAATTAAAAAAAACGCACGAAACAATAAATAAAACAGCTCAGCATTATACGAAACATTTTTTCATTTAAAAAAAAAAGCAAAAAAAAATTTTTTTCGCTAAAAAACAAAAAAAAAACCGCTTCTTTGCATGATAAGTTCCTATACTGTACACACTCGATGGCCCAGGACGAAGCGATCACTCTTTCCTTTTCTTTCTTTTGCACCTATATTTTTTAACCTATTTTCTGGCAACATTTTATACTAACTTTTTTTTTCTTTTTTTCGTCCGAAAGTGGGTGCAAGACGGCTCGCCTGCGCACTCGAGCACCCCAGTTAAAATAGACACCCTACAATTTGTGCCGAAGAACACCAACCCTAAGGAATTCAAGAAGTTGCAGCAACAGGTAAGACATACCTATACTTTTACCTACTTGTATACGGGTTGTTTTCCGCAATTAGACCCTTTTTAATTGGATCCTTTTTGCGTGAGGATGGAGTAGGCTTGCCCAGCACCTACTACCCTCTCAGCTTAGTCGACCGTTTCCAGAGAACTTGTCAATACTTCTGGATCCAACTAAGCCGCGGGTTTCATCACGATGTTTTCCTTCACCGTAAGAGCAATGTCAATTAGCGCACATAAGAAAAATACATCGGTGCACGGCCGGCCGGGATTCGAACCCACGACCTTCAGAATGAAAGTCGAGGTATCTACCACTAAGCCAACACCGCTCTAACTTTTACTTGTACGGTCGTAGTCAGAATTGCAGACTCACCAAAGATTTCTAAAATTACTATCTAATAAAATCAGTTAAGTAGTTTAGCAGTCCATCGCGCACAAACAACGTGACACGTAATCACTACATAGTATAAAACAAAGTCGCTTTCTCTGTCCCTATATCCCTATGTATGCTTAAATCTTTAAAACTACGCAACGGATTTTGATGCGGTTTTTTTTTAATAGATAGAGTGATTCAAGAGGAAGGTTTATATGTATAACTAGCGACCCGCCCCGGCTTCGCACGGCTATATTATGCATGTATTATATCTAAAAACCTTCCTCTTGAATCACACTATTTATTAAACAAACTGCATCAAAATCCTTTGCGTTGTTTAAAAGATTTAAGCATACATAGGGATATAGGGACAGAGAAAGCGACTTTATTTTATACTATGTAGTGAAGATAGATAAAATTAATAACAAAATCGGCCCACGCGTTTGGGCTCTAGAGAGCCACATAGGTTCAAACCACAGATATAGATATACATAGATAACGCAAATGCATATACTTCGCGTGTCCAAACCCCGAACAAGCTTCATGGTTGGTCGCCGCTAAGTTCAGTCCGCACGCGTTCGTTATTACAGCCGGACGGCCGCAAAAACTAAAATTTTGGAAGTTTGATCTGACTTAAGTCCGTATTAATAAACCGAACTCAATATCGATTTCAATCTTGAGTTTGCTCTTAAGTTGTTGCGCTGATTAATAAATCTATCTTAAGACGCGATTAAAGAACGACGTATCACTTGAGTCATACTGTATTAATAAATCAAACTCAGCTCTCAAGATATGTCTCAAGATGTAGTTTCGCGAACTCAAGTCTGATTGCGGGTCATACAAATGTTACATTTTGTAAAATATTTTCACATTAAAACAAGTTGACAGCAAAATATGACGACACTACCTACCATAGGGTAAGAACATATCATTCAAGGTAAGAACAAAGCGTTACTGTCATTCAAGGTCGCTCTCAAGATCAGTCTCAAATCTCAAGAGCGATATCAGCCTGAGTTTTATCTATTAATTAACGCCTAACTTAAGATAGTGACCACAACTCAAGACTCACTCGATTGATACGCACTCAAGATCGATATTGAGAGCGATTTATTAATACGGGCCTTAGTGTCTTAAGCGATTCTGTCGCGCATCACTTCGACTTCGTGATATAGGCAATTGCTCATTCACAAAATCACATATAGATAGATATCATACACATAACATAACATACACACAGATATCACAAAATCGATATCATTCAAATTAATTGATTTATAATTTTTATAAAAATCGGATGGATTTCCCATCACCAAATTTCAGCTGTGACGTCACAGTAGGTGTTAAAAAGTCGGCACGCTTGGTTTTAATACCAATTGTCGACCTCTGTGGCGCGTCGGGCGAACACCCGACTGCGACGCAGAAGGTTGCGGGTTCGATTCCCGCCGGGAACAAGTATTTATGCTGACCATAAATTCTTGTTTCTGGTTCTGGGTGTTTCTTATATGTATAATATGTATATATTTACAAAAAAAAAAAAAAGTATATAAGTAGTTTATCCGTTATCTGGCACCCATAACACAAGCATTAAGTTGCTTAGCTTGGGGCTGGATGGCGATGTGTAATATGTCCTGAAATATTTATTTATTTATTTATTTAATTGTGATACTTGCGTTATCTATGTATATCTAAATCTGTGGTTCAAACTTACATACATACATAGACTGATGAACACATTACCACTCCTTTGCGTTGCGCAGTCGGGTAAAAAAAAACCAAAAAAGGCTTTAAAAAAAATATTATAATAATCAGAATCGACTCTCAAAAAAGAAGAATTGGTACGGAACCCTTCGTGCGTTAGTCCGACTCGCACTTAACCATTTTTTGACGTGACAACGTTTTATAAATTGGTTTGCCGGGTGACACTTCAAGAAACTGCGTTACGCTCCGCTGACGTTATGCGCTCACAATGAGAGCGAGTGAGAGGCACGCGGGCATGGTTAGCCCGCCTAAGAGCGAGAGAGACAGACATAAAAAGTGAAAGGCACGCGTCCCTTCCACTCGAGCACAGTTGTTGTCACGTAAAACTTTCGCCCGTATACCGACTTTACAGGCAACCAGTTTTTTTCTTAATTTTTTTTTTAATTTTCTAGATAAAGGACAATCGTCGCGCCGATATTATCAGCGCCGGACCTCAGTCCCATATATTAGAAGGTGTTACTTGGGATGAAGCTAGCAAGCTGGTGGGAGAGGATGCTGCTAATACTCATACTGGGGACCATGTGGTGAGTAGGACACTTGACCGAGCGAGAGAAGCGTCTCGCTTATTTGGATGATTCTCATTGGACTCGATTCGGATGTACACAAATACGACTTAACTTAACTAAAATTAGGTTTAGATGTGTAAAATTATGTTTGCTATTCGGAAATACCCAACCTAACCAATTTTGACAGGAGTAAACTAATTTTTAGTTAAGTCGAACTAAATTAAGTCCAAAACACAATTTTGCAATTCGGAATGATCGTCTAACTGTCAAATTTTAGAAATGTCAAACTAAATTACGACTAATTTTAGTCGCGACCTATTTCGTATCGATTAAAATTAATGCAACCACTTTCTGAAGTTTTTACGATTTTTTGTTGATTATTGGGGTGAAAATGGAGGAGTATATGGTAGTTGGTGTAGCAGATACAGTAGAAACGTAAAATAAACAATTAAAATAGTATTTTCTGGCCAGATTTGTCAAAATGGGAAACTGTTAAAAAGCTTAGTTGATTTTCGCTTTGTTTTTTTCTGAGACTCCTTTGTTTCTTCTAATCCCACCTAAGAATAAACCCATTAGAATAAGGCTGGAGGGGCTTGACGTGATTCATTGAACACTTTTGCGCTGCCGGGTGCAAAGGCCTTTAGGCACAACATGCCTGTAACTTAAAATGCAGCAGTTCATTTTGAGACTCATTCCTATCGATAGAGGCCATTATGGCCAACGAATAATTCCTTAACACCGGATCGCTAAAGTGTTTTGGAAACGGGTATTAACATAAACCGCGCAAAAAATGACTATACCAAACTCCTACGTCCGGACTCCTTTAATCAATTTTAATTGTGTCGAACAATCTGTCAAAATACAACCAAATTTAGTGACGGCAAAACCGAATTGCATATAAAAATGACCTAACTTATTTTAGTCGTATTTTAGTTAGGTTAAGTTAAGTCGTCGTGTTATACCGAATCGACACCATTGTCCGCGCTGCACGTTTATATTACACCGGGTTTATAGAATGCTTTCTTATGAGATACCTATTCACTAGCGACTTGAAAACCCAAAATTGTACACATCAGGAAAGACAGATTATTATTCTCATTCTTTTATTTTTCTTAAATTTTATAAAAATAAACAGGGTTATTAGTAATTATACTAGCAAGCCGTTGAGGGCTACTTCTGTGCACCTTAACAAACAACTTTTGTTCTACGACTTTTGAAAATTCGAAAAAAAAAAAAAAAATTGCGGTTATGTAAATTCGAAAAACAGCTGATTTTTTAAAACAAACGTCGTTATGACTAAGAACATTAAAAAATAAGTAAAATTTTAAGGATAATGACCTCTCCGTGTAGGAAACAGCTGATTTTCAAGTAGACCTATCCTCCTAACCAAAATTTTCAAAACATGTTCAAACCAAAAGTCGTAGAAAAAAAGTTGTTTATTTTTTTATTTTTTTTAAAGTGCTAAGCCTGCACTGGGCTATCTGAAAATATTTTTAAGGAAAAAATCATTGAGATTAGTAAAAGCGCCATCTCTTGTCGAATACGTTAACTAGATAGGTTAACTTTCGAGTTATATGTAATGTAAATTCATACTAACAGATGTCGCTAACGAAACTTAATTCGAAAAAAAGAGGTTAATGCGATTTTTAAATTCGACTATGACGGTACTTGACTAAGTGGCGGAATTGGTAACGCATTTGAACGGTATTCAAAGGATGCGAGTTCGAGTCTCGTCTTAGTCGCAATTTTTGAAGATGCATTTTTCCTTAAAAATATTTTCAGAAAAGTTGTTTGTTAAGGTGCACAGAAGTAGCCTTCAACGGCTTGCTAGTATAATTACCAATAACCCTGTATAAGTAGTTACATCACTACAAAACTTATAAAAAAAATCGAATGTACATAAATTAACTACTTACCTACTTACTAAAATAAAATGTACAAGTATCGAAATAATGTATAAAATTTGTACAAAAGACAAATCAAATCAAATCAAATATCTTTATTTCTTTGGATACTTAATACTTAAAAGTATACAGGACCACATAAAAACGTCTTAAAAACTAAGTTAGGATGTGTGCCTTCGGAACGCGCCCACCAATGAGAAGAAGGCACAAGAAACTCATGGGGTAAATAAACAGTAAATCATTATAAAAACCTAAACCTGGAAGGACAAAACCTGGACAGGGAGCGATGGAAGACTCTCGTTTCGGAGGCCAAGATCCACTTTGGGTCGCTGAGCCAGCGGAGTAAGTAAGTAAGTAAACCTGGAAGACCGTCGTCTGCTTCGACTGCCTTCTGAATCTGACGGTCAGATTCAGAATCTGACAATCAGATTCAGAATCTGACAATCAGATTATTATTAGATACCTATATTCACAATTTTTCAATCTAAATTCCAGGTACTAATGGGTGCCGCTTCTAAAGGCATCATACAGCGCGGCTACCAGCACAACGCCACCGTCTACAGCGCGCCGTACGCCCGCAACCCCTTCGACCACGTGACCGACCACGAGATCGACGCCTACCGTCGCGCTGTCACAAGGAAACAGAATGACTGTAAGCTTATTAAAAACTACATGATGTGAGCTATCTATAGGTGGAAGAATTTTTGAAATCGGTTTAGTAGTTTACGAGATATTTGGTGTCAAAGTTTGCTCTTATCCTACCACGAGATCGACGCCTACCGTCGCGCTGTCACAAGGAAACAAAATGACTGTAAGCTTATTAAAAACTACATGATGTAAGCTATCTATAGGTGGAAGAATTATAAAAATTGGTTTAGTAGTTTATGAGATATTCGCTGTCAAAGTTTGGTCTTATCCTACCACGTGACCGACCACGAGATCGATGCCTACCGTCGCGCTGTCACAAGGAAACAAAATGACTGTAAGCTTATTAAAAACTACATGATGTAAGCTATCTATAGGTGGAAGAATTATAAAAATTGGTTTAGTAGTTTATGAGATATTCGCTGTCAAAGTTTGGTCTTATCCTACCACGTGACCGACCACGAGATCGATGCCTACCGTCGCGCTGTCACAAGGAAACAGAATGACTGTAAGCTTATTAAAAACTACATGATGTAAGCTATCTATAGGTGGAAGAATTATAAAAATTGGTTTAGTAGTTTATGAGATATTCGCTGTCAAAGTTTGGTCTTATCCTACCACGTGACCGACCACGAGATCGATGCCTACCGTCGCGCTGTCACAAGGAAACAGAATGACTGTAAGCTTATTAAAAACTAGATGATGTGCGCTATCTATAGGTGGAATAATTTTTGAAATCGGTTTAGTAGTTTACGAGATATTTGGTGTCAAAGTTTGCTCTTATCCTACCACGAGATAGACGCCTACCGTCGCGCTGTCACAAGGAAATAGAATGACTGTAAATTTATCAAAAACTACACGATGTAAGCTATCTATAGGTAGGTAATCGGTTGAGTAGTTTAGGAGATATTTGCTGTCAAAGTTTGGTCTCTTTAGACCACGTGACCGACCACGAGATCGACGCTTACCGTCGCGCTGTCACAAGGAAACATAATGATTGTGAGTTTATTAAAACTAGATGATAGTGGACTCTTTTATTAAGCCTCCACTATCTGTCCGTCTATCTGTCTGTCACCAGGGCCATTATTCACTAAGCTTCAAGTCGTTGGGCGCGCGTGATTAGGACGAGATTTCCATACGAAAACCGCCCCCCCTCCGCCCCTAATCACGCGCGCCCAACGACTTGAACCTTAGTGAATAATGGTACAGGCTGTATCTCATGAACCGTGATAGCTAGACAGTTGAAATTTGCACAGATTATGTATTTCTGTTGCCGCTATAACAACAAATACAAAAAAAACAGAAAAAAATAAAATATTTAAGTGGGGTTCCCATGCAACATGGTACGGAAACCTTCGTGCGCGTGTCCGACTCGCACTTGGCCGGTTTTTTTTTTTTTTTTAGTTTTATACCAGTTTAATCAGCCCCTTTACTACTTCTAGGTATAGTTCGCAGAACTACTAGTTATGTTTATTTTCCTATATATTTCAGATGACACTGATCTATCCGAATCGGAAGCCATCAGCGGTATGCAGATCACTTCGCCCGCGAGCGCCACCGAAACTGAAGAGGAATCACGCGATGGTAAGTAATAAATACCCCTTATAGTCTCTATTATGTGTATAAAAATCAAGGTCCTGCCTGCCTAGCATGAAGACCAAAACACGATACGATAAAGCTATATCACGCGATATAACTACATCAACTCTCAAAATATGATAGATAAAGCCGCCATGTTGAATTTTTATCATAATTTTTATCGCAATTTATAATAAAAATTCAACATGGCGGCTTTATCTATCATATTTTGAGAGTTGATGTAGTTATATCGCGTGATATAGCTTTATCGTATCGTGTTTTGGTCTTCATGCTAGGCAGGCTAAGTCAACACGATACAAAAGTTATGGGCAAATTTACATTTTGGTTCCTTTTTTACCTTTTAAGGTACAGAAAACCCTAAAGAGTATATATGTATTTTATCCGTTGTCTAGCACCCATAACACAAGTGTAGTTGCTTAGATTGTGGCTAGATGGCACTGTGTAAATTGGTCTACAATATTTATTAGTTTCTTGCCTCAGACAAGTATTTATGCTTAGATTTGTCTGTGGTCTGGTTGTTTCTATGTATTATAGGTATATATTTACAAAAGGGTATATAAGTAGTATATCCGTTGTCTAGCACCCATAACACAAGCGTAGTTACTTAGCTTGGGGCTAGGTGGCGCTGTGTAAATTGGTCTACAATATTTATTAGATTCCCGCCACAGACAAGTATTTATGCTTAGATATTTATCTGTGGTCTGGTTGTTTCTATGTATTACTAGCGACCCGCCCCGGCTTCGCACGGCTATATTATGCATGTATTATACATATAAACCTTCCTCTTGAATCACTCTATCTATTAAAAAAAAGCGCATCAAAATCCGTTGCGTAGTTTTAAAGATTTAAGCATACAAAGGGAAATAGGGACATAGGGACAGAGAAAGCGTATTTATTTTATACTATGTAGTGATAAGTATATATTTACTAAAGAAAAGTATAAGTATATGTAGCATAGCCGTTGTCTAGCACCCATAACACAAGTGTAGTTACTTAGCTTGGGGCTAGATGTCGCCGTGTAAAATAGTCTACAATATTTATTAATATTTCAGAACACCGTGTACTGAGAATCGAAACGACCCAAGCGCCGATTAGAAGCCAACCTGAAGTCGTGCTTAGCGATGGTAAGTTACATACATAGTTAATATGACATTGCCACAGAATATATTACAAAAGACTTATTATATATGAAAAGTCGTAGAACTTGATACATTTTCACCTAAAAGACTTTTAATATTTTTGAAATTGGCTATTATGCACAACTCGTGCTAAGCCATTGACCAATACCGCTGTACAGATTTTAGTTTTTTTTTTTCATAGATTTTGAATTTAGCATGTTTTTTTCTTCTTTGGATTTTTTTCAAGTCTTTTATTTGAACCAAATTCGATTTATTTTTTACCGTTTTCTTAAAAAGGGGGAAATGTTCAATTCGTCTGATTTTTTAAACGTAGCTTAGTTTTCTTTAGACGAATGTATTTTTAATTATGGACAATTATTGTAAATCGAATTTGGTATTGTCTATATCAAAATTAGAGAGAATTGGCTGTTACCCGCGACTTGTGCCTTCTTCTCATTGGTTCCAAAGGCAAACATCCCTACTTAGTTATTAAAATGTTCCAATTTCCAAAATAATAAATTAATTTTTATATGGCCGATCCTTTTAAAAATTCTGGTTTAAAAACAGAAAAATATTGAAATTAGTTTAATGAAATGTCGTAAACTATTCAGGAAAAATAAAAAAATACCAATTTTTTAGCCATCGCGGTCAAGGCTCAATTTTGTATCGTTTTTAACCGACTTCAAAAAAAAGAGGAGGTTCTCAATTCGGTTGTATGTATGTTTTTTTTTATGTTCTTATGACGTTATCACGTAAAATTATCCTATCCTAAAAAAATAGTTGTCTGTAAAGTCCGTAAACCGACTTTACAGACAAACATTTTTTTAGTTTTCTTTTTTAATACCAACTGCGGCTATTTTCATGGTACACTAAGAAATTTCTCTCTGATTTTGTAATAGAGTATTTAGCACAATTCTGCATGAAATTGATAGTATGTGAAATGCTGTTATGTTATTTTTCTTAGTCGATACGACTGACTTTTTGAACGCCGAGCGAGCGCATGCGGAGAGGACTAAAGGTAAGGGTTGAAACAGTTTTATTTTTAGTAACCCCTCAAAAAAAAACTACTTAAGGTGAAAGGGTACCTGCGCTCTCTCCATACAAACGTAGTCGACTGTTTCCTCCCTAGATAATGACACTAGCACAAATATTTTAGTGCTATAAAACCTATAACTGCCATGACTATGCCCCTATGTTTTGGATTTTTTTATTTTCTAATTATCATAGAAATTAAAATTTAACAAAATTTAAAAAAACAAAAAATGGGGCCATGGTCATGGCAGTTATAAGTTTTATGCACCAAAAATATTTGCTCTAGTGTCATTATCCAGGGAGAAAACAGTCGACTACGTTTGTAATAGTTTGTATGGAGAAAGCCCCCGGTACCCTTTCCTCTTAATTTTTTAACGTTTTTTGTTTTTATTTTGCATAGCTTTAACATTTTGATGCCGTTACAAGCATCATGCTGTTTAATAATAATCTTTTTACAAATTTTTGGATGAAATTCAATGATAAGGTTAATTTAAGATTATACAATGTGTATAAAAATCCGTGATTCCTCTTACATACAGTATCCGAGTACTGACGACAGAAGTGAAAAAAAAAACTTATTTACTAAACTACTACAAAATATATGTACATGCATATATGCACACTGTAGCTGCGTCTCGTAACGGTGTCGCGAGTTCAGAGATTTTATATCATCTAAAAATATGCGTACCGCGCTTAAAGTATAATATAAGTATCCTATATGTATAATATGTATACAGGGTTATTGGAAATTAATTGACACGGCGTTAAGGGCTTCTTCTGTGCACCTTAACAAACAACTTTTGTTCTACGACTTTTGGAAATTCATTATAAAAATATTCCATACAAAAATTAAAAATTAAATCCAACAGTTCAAATAATACCCAACTCTACGTCTACGTCACAGAATCAATCATAGTAGGTATGGTACAACCCGATCGGGTCGCACGCAGTGCGCCCCGTGCCGATCGCGCGCGCGCACTTGCCGCATAGACATAGAAAATTACCAGACAGTACGAGAAACACTCAAATAGTTTTTTTGGGATATGTATTAAGTTTCGACAAAAGTCGTAGAACAAAAGTTGTTTGTTAAGGTGCACAGAAGAAGCCCTTAACGCCGTGTCAATTAATTTCCAATAACCTTTATATTTACAAAAAAAAAAAAAAAAAAGTATATAAGTAGTTTATCCGTTATCTGGCACCCATAACACAAGCATTAAGTTGCTTAGCTTGGGGCTGGATGGCGATGTGTAATATGTCCTGAAATATTTATTTATAAGAAGTTTTCACTTCAAAAATTAAAAAAAAGTAAAGGGACTTCGTTCCAAACAAGTATCTCGCGTCACGTTAATTTTTTTGTAAATACAGGATTAAGAGGAAAGGGTACCGGGGGCTCTCTCCATACAAACTATTACAAACGTAGTCGACTGTTTCCTCCCTGGATAATGACACTAGATCAAATATTTTTGGTGCATAAAACTTATAACTGCCATGCCCACCCTATTTTTTTTTAATATAATGATAATTAGAAAATGAAAAAACCAAAACCTATGTTTTGGTTTTTGTGCCAAAAAATTTTGTACCATAAAACCTATAACTGCCATCAGTTATAGGTTTTATGGTACAACATTTTTTGTACCCAGAGAGGAATCAGTCGACTACGTTTGTATGGAGAGAGCGCCGGGACCCTTTCCTCTTAAAGGGTCTCTTTACACACTGTATACTACTATATAATATTATATATTCATTGAATTCCATCCAACAACTAACAATGCACTGTTTCTATAACAAATCTATTTTCTTTAACTATTTAACCTCTGATGTCACAAACACATAGACACAACTCGCCTGACGAGGTTGTCAGATGACGATGTGTTCGCGCCTCCGAAGCCTGCGCGCGCGCACCAAGCCGGCAGAGGTGAGATTGTGGGGCCAGTAGGGTAGTGAGGTTTGTGAGTGAGGTTGTGAGATTTTTGAGTGAGGTTGTGAGTTAGGTAGTGAGATTTTTGTGTGAGGTAGTGAGATTTGAGTGAGGTAGTGACTTTTGTGAGTGAGGTAGTGATTTTTGTGAGTCAGGTAGTGAGATTTTTGAGTGAGGTAGTGATTTTTATAATACAGGTTGCGAAAATATTAGAAAAATTGAGTGGTGGTTCTTGGTGTCAGTAAGATTTATTGAGTTAATAAGTTTTGTGAGTAGGCAGTGAAGTTTTTAAATAAAAGTATGTCATTCGGGTAGTTGTAAGTTATATTTATTAAGAGGGTGGTGAGTGTTCTGGGTGTCATGAGTGAGTATTTTGAGTGAGTTTTATAATACAGGTTGCGAAAATATTAGAAAAAAATAGTGGAATAGTTATTCTTGGTGAGATTGTGGCGACGCTTCACATTGCCACCAACAGATGGCGCCACTGATACGATCATTGATCCTAGATCGCGCAAGCGAAGTTTTTCTGAAGATAAGCTCATATACAAGTTCCAACGAAACATCGTTGGGCCGCGGCCTACCGGGTATAACACCTACCCGGTGGAAGATCTTCCCTTTGGAGGTACATACCACCTCGTACCTCCAAAAAATGATGAGCCGGGGCTAGTGGGGTGGTGAGATCTGTGAGTGGACTTGAGAGGATTTGAGAGAGTTTTATATTATAGGTTGCGAAAATATTAGAAAAATTGAGTGGAATAGTTATTATTGGTGAGAAGGTGGACCAGGGTGGGTGGGGTAGTGAGATTTGTAAGTGAGGTAGTGAGTTAATTGAAAAAATTATGACATGGGCAGCTTTAGTTTCATTCATTGTGAGGGTAGTGAGTTTTGGAATAGGCAGCGATTTTTATTGATAGGGACTACCCTATCAATAAAAATCGCTGCCTATTATACAGACTAGAGTATATCCAGGTTGCGTAAATACTGAAATTTTCAAGTGGAAAAGTTATTCTTGGGTAGTTTTATGAATGGAGCGGGTAGAGTGATGAGTTCTACGGATGAGGTAGTGTTCAACTTCGTAAGTGATTAATGAATTGAAAAAAGTATGTCGTACGGGTAGTTTCATGAGAGGAGTTGGTTGGGTAGTATGTATTATTTAAAGAAAAGTTAATTTTATGAGCGAGGTAGTGAAAATACTGATATTTTTTAGTAGAGAAGTGAATCTTAGTGATAGTTTTATGGGTGTAGTGGGTAGGGTACTTGAGGGTATTGAGTTTTAATGAGTGACATGAGTAATTCGGTTAACTACCGCAATTACCCGCTTGAGTTAATTTTTCAAAATGCTTTTATGACAGCTATGTGTATGTCAAATATCCCGATCTATCCATATAGATAATTCATTTTCATGTACTCAATGGCCGCCTGGTTCGATTCCCGCGGAACAGAATTTTCAAAAATCCATCCTTCATTCTTCTAACAATATTTTTTCCCATCAAAAGACCCGAACCTACTATCTGACGACGAAGTGTTCCTCGATTCCGCCGCTTCAACAGTGACGTCAAGCATGTCTGGTCTTACGTCACCGTATGACGTGCCCAAACCGCCAGTAATGGTCCGCGTGCAGAATAACGATACTATGGCGATTATACACGCGAGGGGCCCTCAGCGCCCTGTGGCTAGGGGTGAGTTTGAATAAGGGGGTGGGGGGCAAGGGTTGAAGGGGTAAGGGGGATTGGTTAAAAGGGTTAATATCCTAATAAGTCTATATAAGGGGGAAGGGGGTTAAGTTTCGTAAAAGGGGGATTTAAAGGGGGTGAGTCGAAGTAAAGAAGGTAACGAGTAATTTTCTTAAAAAAAGGGGGGGCTAAAAGGGTTAAAAATAAGGAGGTAAGTTACTTCTTCGATTAAGACCCGGGAAAATAATTACTATGAATACAAATCGTGTGAGTTTAAAAAGTTTACTTCTTTGAGTCAAAATAAAGTGGGAAAGGGGGAATTCAAAGGGGGTACGTCAAAATCAGAAGAAAAGTGGCTTCTTTTTTGATTCAAGTTTAAGGGGAAGGGGGTAAGTTTCTAAAAAGAAAGGTAATTAAAAGGGGGTAAGTCAAAATAAAGACGGATTGTGGTAATTTTCGTAAAAGAATGAGGGGATTTAAAGGGAATATTCATCCATTTAACAATAAAGGGTATATAAAAGAAAGGGACAATAAATAACCTCTTTTAAAATTGGGAAAATGTGAGGGTAGAAAGAAATAAGTAAAAATATATTAGGGTAAAAGGTGAATTAGGCTTTCTTTGTGGAGCGGTTTTTTGTGTTGTATCCAAAAATCTAAATAGCCAAGTGTCTATGGTTCCGTATGAGAGGTTAGAAAATTGTGTGCTTATGTGTGTGTATGAGCGAGTTAAGATATGTATGTGTGTGTGTAATAAGGGAATAAATATAAATTGAAAAAGTTTTTTTGGAAAAAATATGTGTTTTGTGACGTCGGCTCTTCTTCATTTCATTAATTATGTCTGTGTACAATAAGGCGACATAAGTGCAGACCCCACCGTAGAGCTCCAAATTATAAGAATGTTTTCTACTCAAGCAAGATTCTAACATCCTGAATATTATTAGACAAACATAATGAGAACAAAAACAAAAAAAAAGGTTTCACTTCGGGAGTACCCACAGAAGTGAAAACTTATAAAAAAAACTAGTAAAAAAACTTAAAATAAAAAATAAAAAAACTTTTTTACCAAACAACTACGAAATATATGCACACACTGTAGCTGCGTCTCGTAACGGTGTCGCGAGTTTAGATATTTAACCTCATCTAAAAATATGCGTACCGCGCTAAAAAGAAGTTTTCACTTCAATAATAGTAATTTTAGAACTCTACGGTGGGTCTGTTGCCGACTGTACAGTGTACAGTTCCAGCGGGAATCGAACTTGCTATCTCGATTGGAAGGTCTTCTTTGGCGTATTGGTTTGGAGGTAGATAGTTCGATTCTCACATATGCAAGTGTTAACGCTTAATCACACGCACTTTCAGGTACAAACGCACCTAATGCAGCACGACAGACTAATAATAGAATAATTCATGACTACCCTCGCAATTCGAAATTTGATGATTACCTTAAAATTTATGATAGCCCTGAAGGCAATAGTCCTAAAACTTACGATAGTCCAAAAGTCAAAGGTCTTAAGGAATCAAACGATCCTAAAAACCATGGTTCTACACCTAAAGTTAAAAATTTAAAACCTAATTTTGATTTTAATAATAAATTTGACCCTGTAAATGATAATTTCCCTGATGCTAAAGGCTCTGTAGACCTGAATAGGCTTAAAAGCATTGACTCTTCACCCACTGTTAAAGATTTGAGACTTCATTTTGATAAAAATAATGATAATAGTCCTAAAGCTGTTTCTAATGATAGATATTTTGATAACGTCAACATTTTTTCGAATGATTTAACGAAAGTCTCTAACGATATAAATACAAATGATAATGATGGAACAAATTTTACTAGAGTACCTAAATGTAAACTTAGTTTGCAATACCACGGGGCTGAATATCTAGGCAGCAAGTCTAGCTTATCTTCTATTCCATCTATAGAATGGGATTATAGGAATAGATCTGAAAATAAGGCTAAAACTTTACCCAGACAGAAATCTAGGACTTTATTCCGTACTAGGTCCCATAGTGGATTCATTAATTCCTACATTAAAGATCCAGAACCTATCCATTTTCACTACCCTCAAGAGCGATACGTTGAAAATAGAAGTTTAAAAAAATATTCAAAATCTCTTGACAATATACATTTGAATTCCGAAGTAGACATCGTTAAAGTTAAAGAAGTAGATCTTCCAGTGCTTAAAGCTACTGTCTCAACTGTTCCGGTTACTGAATTTGTTGAAAGCCAAGAGTTTACTGAAGATAATTATTTGGAGGACATAGGTAATAGTTTTGCGTCGCGAAATGACACTGTGGTGCCTAATGTTCAAAATAATGAAGACAATAGCGAAGTTAGTTGTCTATACAGAGCTGAATATGCGCACGTAGAAGATGACAGTTTAGATACGACAGAAGGTGAATACCACAGCTTTAGTGATAATTTCGAAGAAGTGTACGAAAGTCCAGTTAAAGATCTAGTACAGAAAGATATTAGAGATTACTCTGTGCCCATTCATTTTTACTGCGACGATTACAAAAAGAATGATACGCCTAAGAAATCTCCGCGGAAACGAGATGTGATTTTAGAACCTATTTTGGAAGAGTCTAAGAGCTCTTATGATGATTCTAATAATTCTAGTACGAAAAGAGATTCTGATGTACAAAATGATGAAGAATCCGCTGCAACTGACACAAATACTGTTATAACTGTTGTCAATGTCGATAATGTCTTGGCTGATGGCAGTGGAGATGCAAATGCCCTTTTAACAAATAAACAGGATATAATCAGTAAAGATTTAACAACCAAAAACGAAACTTCGGTTGATTTACTAAAAGAAAATGAAAATTCTACTAATTTAATGGAAAACAATGAACAATTTGATGTTAAGAATAAACTTACACATGCTAATACTAACGAAGCAGTCGATGTCACTTTAAGTAAAAGTGAATTTCCATTTGAATCACGTAATGATATTAATAAGTCTACTAATTTTGTAGACAATAATGAACAATACGAAGATAAAAATCAATTTGCTCATCCTACTTTTGACCTAACTGTAGATTTTCAGATAAAAAGTGAAGCCATAGCTGATCCCATTGAAATATCTATAGATACTTCTAACAAAGGTGAATTTAAACATCCAGGTAATAAAATTTCAATAACTGTCAGTGAAACATCTACTAGTTATACTAGTTTTAATTCTACTGTAGAATTTGAAAAGTTTGAATTAATATCTGATCTCATTGCTAATATTTTAATCAAAATTGATTATGAAGGTACTAAAAAAGTTGTATTAGATGTTTTGAATCAAAATACTGCTAAAACTGACTTCAATCATGATGATAAAGAAATTGTAACTGAAGAAAACTGTTTGTTTGATAGTAAAGAAGTAAAAACAAAAGATAATATCAGTAACAGTGAAAAATTGAATAATCTACCAGAATCTGAGACTGATCTTCTTCATAATGTTGCAGATCATTCTGCAATTGAAACACATACATTTATGAAAAATGTAAATATTGTCAATGAAGAGTTTAGTGCATCTGAGACACATCTCACTCGTCATCTAGAAGATATAAAACAAAACATGTATGAAAGAGATCTTTCTTATCATGAAGAAGTATTTCCTTCGGTAATTGATACACTATACGATAGTGCAACCGAGCCATCGAATGAAAGCGAACTATTTTCAATAGCAGATATGGTAAAAAGCATAGAACATAATTATATTTCAAATGATACAATCCTAACTGAAAGTGATGTCGGAAGCGACGCTTACAAAATCGTCGAAAGTTTAATCTATTATATTTTTAATCGTGCTGTTTATTATACAAATAATAATAAAAAGAAAAGTTTGAAGAAAGTTATCACTGTTGTCGATGCTGAAGATATATTGTATACAGCTCTAGATATATGGCCAGAAGATGTAAAAAACGATGTTAATGATGAACAAATTAAAAAAAGTCCTCTAGATTTTATTGATTTTGATTGTAACAATGTAAAAGATGAAGAAATTGTATTTAATTTTGAACATTTGATTGCTACCGGTGATGGTAACAGTATAAAACTGTTCCATTTAGACAATTTCGAATGTGAAAATGAAACAAACTCAAATATTGAAATTGAACGTCTGGAATCTGAAATTACAGACAATGCTGAAAAACTAAATTCTGAAGTTATAAACGAAGAAACAAAGAAACCTTGTCCTAAAAACCATAAAGATGAAATTGAAATAGCGCTTTGTTTATTATTCGGTATGGAAGAAGTAGACCCGGATTCCTATATTGATCTTATGCCAGAAAGCTTAGAAGAACACGATTTTGAATCTTACAACAATGGCAATGAGGTTGATTATTCGACTGGTTCTGACCTAGAGAATGAGACTGCGGCTATGGACACGATTACTTACCCAAATGATAATACGGAAATATCACTTGATTCTAACGCCATTTTCGATAACAATACATATAGTTTAGACTCCAATTTTAATAACAGTAGTAGAACATTCAATAAATCTGATAAATATTATGATTTCGAAAAGGATATCAATAAAAGTGATAGTTTTAACACAGCTGCTACAAATTTTGAAGAAAGTGATAGAACATTTAATAAACAAGATTCTTTTGAATACGATAATGATAAAACAAAAAACCAGCATGATAATAACTTTGATAACACAAATAATACTATATCTGAAAGTACAGAAGAAACCAATATGAACACTGCATTTCTTCACACAGTTAGTCATTCTACACCGCCGAAAAATAGTAAAATTTTCGACACCTGTACGGAATCTCCTATCAAAAAACACGCGTACAATGACAATTTCACATTCCTTTATGAAAACGAAACACTTCTAAGCTCACCATTTTTGAAAAAACCTAAAGTTATTGCCATGTCGCAAACCGAAAACAGCGGCGGAATAAAATACTGGATATCTTTCGATGAAAATTTAACTGAAAACAACACACAGATACATAACAAAAGCATTAAAAATCTAGACGAAACCATCCCTAGCTTTTACACTTTAGATGTCGCTGGTAACCCTGATTTTAAAACCCAAAAATCTGACTTTAAAACTTCTAAAAAGTCAATTCTAATACCTAACGACAACTCGGAAGGTAATGAAAACATTTTTAAAAGTAAGAATAAAACTGAAGATCAATTTTTCCAAAATGACAATAAAAATGATCTGACATATTCTGTGTATGACACTTGTGATTCTTTTGATAGTCCACCAAGAAAATTAATCTATGATGCTCAAAAAAGTAGACTCTATTCAACATGGCCGCCGTTCGAACATACATTGTTTTACAAAATTATATCTAAGTTTAGAATGTCTGATAGTTTTGATGAGGAAGAACTTCAGAAGGCTAGGATTACTGATTTTTAATATGGTCATAAAACAGTTCATAGCAGTTTCTGTATGACAAAAGTCATGTATGGAAGAGTAAGTCTTGTCTATAAGGCACAAAAGGCATAAAACGTCTACCTACAGTTTGTCCATCTATGATAAAACCCATAGAAGCGAAATATTTTTTGTCAGTAAAAGTCATATATAGTACAATAAGTCTTATATATAGGCCACAAAAGGCACCTACAAAGGCATGAAACGTCTACAGTAAGTCCATCTATGTTAAAAACCAATAGAACCGATTTAGTTTCTATCAGTAAAAGTCATATACAGGACAATAAGTCTTATCTATAGGTCACAAAAGGCATCTACAAAGGCATGAAAAGTCTTCAGTATGTTTATCTATAAAATGATGAATGAATGATTAGGTTGGCAGATGTTACTGCATGGCGAGTAGCAAAGAAAATGAATGAAGGCGGGCTGGGGAAAATTTATTTATAAAAGCGCCATCTTTGATATTATTTAGGGACTACTTCAAAGAGATTCTAACAGGGCTCGCCAGGTGGCGTAGTGTTAATAATAGATGAACTTTTCAGGCTTTTATTTTCATTTATAGAAAACTAAGGTAAGATATTTCGAATTGCGAGGTTTATGATTTTATAATTTGTGATTTTTTTTGTTTTGAATTTATGTTTGCTTTAAACTGGTGTCGGAAAAGTCAATTGAGCAAAAAAAATACTTTGATAATAAGTATTTATTTTGAACCGAAAAAAAACTAGGTTTTAGGCCAAAAGTGTATTTTAATTTGTAAAAATCAATTGAGCAACTTAAAAAAATACCTTAAAGTTTAATAAGTGTTTATTTTGAACTAAAAAAACTAGTTTTTAGGGCAAACGTGTATTTTGATTTATAAAGTTGTTCAACGACTTTTCCGATGTCACTGAATATTAATTTGACAGCTGTCATTTTATTTTAAAATGTCATTTTTGTGTTTTGTGTATGTTTGCATGTCTTGATTTTTTGTCTAATAAATGTATTACTAACTTTGAATGTTAATTGTTTTAATATTTTAACTTATTTTCGTTACATTTTTAAAGTGAAAAAGAAATTGCCAGTCTTTAAAATTGAATAACATCTTTAGTATGAAAAAATAGCTACTTTAGACTTTTTTAAAAGAATTTTATTTATATTATTGAGACATCATGTTAAAAAATTGTCTATTGGCAACATTTAAAACTTATTGCTGTATTAAACGTAAACTTTTTAAAGTAAAAAAGATCAGATTTCAAAATTGAATAAAATCTTTAATATTATGAAATTTTTTTTTTTTATAATTGCAAATTTAGAATTATTTTTTAAAACCATGTTTTTATATGAATGACACATAATTTAATAAAAAATTGCTTAATTACATATAAAACTACTTTAGTTTTACTTAAGAATTGATTCCAAAAAAAGTTAAGAAGTAGTTATTTGTCTAAAGCTAGCAACATTATTAATTAATAATTAACACAGTCAAGACAGCAAAACACTTAAAACCGTTAAAATTGGTACTTATTTTGTCCGTAAAATCTGGCAACACTATATAAAAATGTAACGTAGCTTCTAACACTGGTCACACTGCTTCCTTGCACAGCTGTGGGATGGTTCAGACAGCGCCGCTTCATTGTCGTTACTAGAAGTAAGTTTTGTGTTTCTTTTTGCCCCTTTTTGGATCGAAGTTCCTTGTCGTGGGTTGGCGAGGGGAGAAAAATGTTACGCGTTACGAAAACGTGAAACGAAAAACCGTAAGAGAGATTAATCTCCCACTTTTAAATTCATATATTTATATATCCCATTTAAATATGAAATTAATATAGATGTTATTTTTTTATACTTACTTGAAAAAAAAGGTAAAGGAACTTCGTTACAAAATAAGCGTAATTTTTTGTCCCATTAGGGACGGCCGTTCCCAGTAATTTTACCGAGTGGTATTACCAGTTGGACTACTGGGACATTCCTTGCCAACAGACTTACTAGTAAGACTACTGGTACGACAAAAGATGATCGGATAAAAAAACAGAAGATTTTTTCTTTGATTTTTGTTTTGGCATCTTGTGTTTTTTTTTTAATTATAGCATCATGTTTTTTTTTTTCGTTTTTTTATGTTTTAATATTTATATTATAAAGAGGATACTGAAAAATCATGTACAAAATATGTATTTGTAAATTAAAGTTAGATTACTTAATTTGCAAATACATTTGTACGGAACCCACTTTGCGAGGTCCGACTCGCACTTATACAAATTTCACACACAGTTAAACATTTAATTAAAAAACAATGTTTTTCTATAACTTAAAAAATGATAGTAAAAGAATTAAAAATATTTTTTTTATACAAAAATACTTTTTTTTTATTATTAAAAAGACAAGAAAATACAATTTTTACAAAAATTTTAAAACTTTTTTAACTAACCATGAAGTACCTTTTTAGAGTTTCGTACCTCAAAAGGTAAAAAAAAGGAACCCTCATAAGATCACTTTCTTGTCTGTTTGTCTGTCTTGTCTGTTTTTTATGTAAATAAATTTGAAAAAAAAACTTTTTTGTTAGGTACCTACTATAAATCCAAAAAAAACAATTTTTTTTTTTAAGAAAAATTTTTTTTTTTTTTTATTGTCAAATATGTAATAGAATATTTATATATTACAGGCGAGCATACTGTGAACGGAGATCATTCCGACGCTCATCAGAGTACCTTCTCACATAGCAGTAAAGAGGTAAATATAGCTTCAACAACCAAACACAAGTCCTATCGTGCATGGAGTACCTCACCTCTAGGACGCCAGAAACACCAGGGGCCTATCTTATCTTATACTAGCGACCCGCCCCGGCTTCGCACAGCTATATTATGCATGTATTATACATATAAACCTTCCTCTTGAATCACTCTATCTATTTAAAAAAACCGCATCAAAATCCGTTGCGTAGTTTTAAAGATTTAAGCATACATAGGGACATAGGGACGGCGAAAAGTGACTCTAGTTTATACTATGTAGTGATATTGGGGGCTGACAGATAGCCAGCAACACTTCGACCTAATGGGATCTTTTGTGTATACCCCTACCTTGATGTTTCTAACTCTTTGAAGAAGTGATCGATTAAGAAACCTATATTCGATTAAGACGACCCAGTTGGCACAATGGTCACCATGCCGGACTGCCAAACAGGGTCGCGGGTTCGATTCCCGCCTCAGGCAAGTATTTATGCTTAGATATTTGTCTGTGGTCTGGCTGTTTCTATGTATTATAAGTATGTATTTACAAAAAAAAAGTATATAAGTAGTATATCCGTCGTCTAGCACCCATAACATAAGTCTAGTTACTTAGCTTGGGGCTAGATGGCGATGTGTGGAATGTCCTGCAATATTTATTTATTATTCCTCCGGTTTGGGATATGCATTCCCAAGGAGGCTCATACGCTTCGCTGCTAAAACGTCGCACCCACACAGTATGTGCTCCATAGTTTCCTCACATCAGGGGCCTAAGCTAACACAATTGTGTTTCAATAGAGTGTCTATAGAATCGTAATAGAAATTTAATGTCAAAAATATGACATTACATGTCAAATTGGTATTCTCCTAATGTTAACTATTCTATCAAAACACCACTGACTCACTTTGGTATTCTGCTCTAGAATCGTGGCTCAATGGAATCTCGATAGTTGTCAAAACGGTATATCGCTTAGCAACATATGCCATGTTGCTAGGCAACACCAGCGACGTATCTATTACCATACCATTGAGACTCCATGGCGATTCTATTGCGATGTTATTAAAATTTTAGCAAATAAAAACGTTTTTCGTTTCCAGGGTTCTCCTTCCAAGGAGATATCAACCGAAGATTCTCCTAAGAAAGACAAGAAGAAGAAGAAGGGCCTGAGGACGCCTTCCTTCTTGAAAAAGAAGAAGGAGAAGAAGAAGGAGAAGGCTGCCACGCCACAACCCGCCTAGGTGTAAGTAAACCATCTGAAAAATTACATCAGAAAGCCAATTTTCGTAAATAGCATTCTTATCACAAATAATAACCTCAAAGTAGCTCAAAATACTCTCAAAGTTAGATTTTTGGGGAAAAAACTGACGTTAAAGGTATCTTTTGACATCGAAATGCATAATTTACGAATATGCGAAATTAAATATACTAAAAACCCCGAAATTGGAGAAAATTAAGGGGGAAATTGCTATTTCTTTTTGTATGAAAAGTATGCGGTTTTAATGTAACACTCTTAATCCTACTAATATTATAAATGTGAAAGTTTGGGTGTGGGTGTGTATGTATGTTTGTTACTTCTTCACGCAAAAACTACTGGTGATGAAACTCGTTATGTAGATAGCTGGAGACCTGTGGCCTAAGTCTGCTAACACAATTGTGTTACAATAGTGTGTCGATATAATCGTAATAGAAATTTAATGTCAAAAATATGACATTACATGTCAAATTGGTATTCTACTAACGTTGACTATTCTATCGAGACACCACTGACACACCACTGACTCACTTTTGTATTCTGCTCTACAATCGTGGCTTAATGGAATCTCGATAGTTGTCAAAACTGTATATTGCTTAGTAACATATACCATGTTGCTGGGCAACACCTGCAAGGTAAATATTACCATACCATTGAGACTCCATAGTGATTGTATTGCGATGTTATTAAAACTTTAGCAGAATACCAAATAAAGTCACAATCTCGATATAATATCAATAGAGTCTCGATATAATGACAATGGTTGGCCAAATAGCAGAATAAGGCCCCTGGATTAACACAAAAGCTACTTTATATCCCGATATTCTCACGGTATCGGGACTTACCCGGGGGAAACCGCGGGGCGCAGCTAGTAGTTATATAATAGTACATTGCGATACAAGTGTGGAAAGTTGATCATTCCATAGAGGCGGTTTATGACGCGCGAGCGGAACGCGAGCGTGGCAAAAGCCGAGATGGAATGATCAATTCACACGTGTATCGTACGACGTTTTTTATCACAGTTGCGAATAAAAAAAAAGACTTGTTAAAATTTTAATAATAAACAGTTTTTAAGAATTTTAGGTTATGTTTACTATTTTTTGTTATTTACACTCCCGAAAGGCTAGGCAAAAGACTTTTAACCTATACAGCGTCTGAAATACAATATTTTTTTTGAGTTTTTTTCATTTGTTTTTGCGTCGGCGGTTAAAAACAGAATATAATGGTAAGGAAAAAATATATTTATGTAACTACCTAAAGAAAAAACAAAATAAAAACAAAACTCAATTTTTTATTATTTTCAAAGACGTCATCACGTAATATTCGTTAGTTATCAGACTTTAGAGACAACCTTTTTTAAAAGAAGAAAAAGGTACTAACAAAGAGTTTTAAGCCAGCAAGGCTTAAAAACTCTTTGGATGGTACCTTTTTCTATACATCAAAACAGTATAACCCAGATAAAGGAGATTATTCATGTTTCTAACAAAAAATACCTACAAAAAAAATGCCGGCCAGTAATAAAAATTGTTTCTATCTTGTAGAGAATAACATTTTAAACAATGTTTACTAACGCAACAAAGAGCTACGATCAAAAATCGTTGAGTTATTTTACATTGAAAACCCAAAAAATGCATTTTATAGAGATCCGTTTGACCACTTTTAAGATCCCACTAAAACTTCTAAAAGGGTTATTGGATATACTTATTTATATAAATATAATAAAAACAGACAAAGCTTATCCATTTACTACTTATTTTTATATTTTTTCTGTAGTAATATCTTAAAAGTGGTCAAACGGATCTCTACAAAATGCATTTTTTTGGGTTTTCAATGTAAAATAACTCAACGATGGTTGATCGTAGCTCTTTGTTGCCTTAGTAAACATTGTTTAAAATGTTATTCTCTACAAGATAGAAACATTTTTTTTTTCTGGCCGGCACCTTAAGTTTTGGGTACGATTTGAACGATGTCCTTAAGAATATTTCATCTACCATAATGTCATTAGCAGTAAGATACGTATTTGACATATCGGGATGACGTATTATTTTAGCACTAGTTTGATTTTTTTTTATCACACGCGTGTATAATACGTTGCATTATGAGCTTAAAAGCGGTTTAATAAGATCCACTTTATGAGCAACTGTGATAAAAAAATATTTTTCTGTAATTTTTTCAGGTAAACCCACACTGCCATCGCTTTGAAAAGTTTTTTTTTACATAATTAAGAAACAGTTTTTAGCTTGTGTGGCCGTCGGTTGTACATAATTGTATGAAAATGATTGTAATTCCAGTCGCCATTTTGTTTTTTTTTTTCTCTAAAAACAATTTTTTTTTCAATAAAAACTTAAAAAATTTAAAATGTCACAAATTCAAACTGTTTCAAATAAATGAGATAAAATCGTGTATTTTTAACAAAAAAAAATAAAACAAAATGGCGGCTGACAGCTCAAATAGCTCTTGAATTGGCTTTATATGGGTCTTTGTAACACTTGACGTAAAACAACTTTATAAAAAGGCCCAATTTTGATAAGTACCCACCTATTTGGCTTTCGTTCGGTGCACAGTAGGATGTAAGTTTACATTTAGCGGGAAAAACTTTGACAAAAATTACGTAAAAGTGGAAAAATTAAAAAAGTAAGATGCCTGCGTAACTATGGTGGAAAAGTTACATGGAAAAACCAATTATGTTGAAAAAATACGTAACTTTTGCATAGATAGCATGGAAACTCAATTATGTTGGAATAATACTTGTCTTTTGCATGGGTAACATGGAAAAACCAGTAATGTTGGAAAAGATACGTAAGTTTTTCATAAGTAACATGGAAAAACCGACTAATGTTGGAAAAAAATACGTAAGTTTTTCATAAGTAACATGGAAAAACCTACTAATGTTGGAAAAAAATACGTAACGTAAAACGTAAAAAGGTTATAAAGATATGTAACTTTATAAAAAAAAACACGTATATTTTGCTAATAAAGCCTTTTTTCTCAAGACCATTGCACAAAATGATTTGAGCTATAAGAAAAACTGCGTCTTTGCCGAAAAATATAAAAATAAAAACGGGGTCTTTTTTTCCGATTTGGACGTTTTTAACGCTAAATGTGAACTTTCCTTTAGATATAAATCGATGTTTAAATATTTGCCTTAATCGGGTGGCGCTGATACAATATTTATTTTTTTATTTTTTACTTGTTTTTTTTAAATAAAAAAAAAGTTGGCAGAACTTGCCGATTTTCTTTTTTTTCTATATTTTTTTAGTACGATTTGGGTTGAAAACCATTGGCAGTACAGTTTTTTAGTACAAGTCCATTATTTTTTTTTTTGTTAAAAAAATGTTTTTTGTTACTAAAATTTTTAAAAATCTTGCTTCCATGGTTGTATTTTTATATTAATTGTATTAAATTTTAAAAACTTTGAATTATTTTTGGAGAAACTGTGCTGATTTTGACCAATTTTAACAAAAATTAATAGATTTTTTGTGTAATTTCTTCCCAGTTTTTAAAAGTACAATAGAATTTCGGCCAAATCGTACTATATTTAAGGTGCATTCTACATTAAGGCATTAAATGCTTGTCTGGGAGATAAACCCTGCCATTTGTGCTTCTAAATATATCTAAAAAATAGTAATTCGGTCACATTTCAATATATTTACATGCCTAAACACATTTTCATAGTGTTTAAATCAGAAAATAGTCCTATTTTCTGACGTACGCAGGACTAAAACAAGATTTAGCACTCAGAAAATACATAACGAACGGTTTTTTTAACCCTAAAAACATATTATGAAACTCTACAATAGTTTTTTAGTGAAAAAAAAAAACTAAAAACATAAAAAAATATATTGTTTTGTGACCGATAAAATCTACGAAATAAAATTTTATTATAATGTTAGCGATGATTAAATTGGCTAGCCTACAAGTAGTAGTAATTTATTATCTTATATTTTTTTAGTTATCGACTTTGTTTAAATCTTTTTTAAAATTTTAAGGTTACAAAAAAGCTACAGACGATTTTTTTGCTTTAAAAAAGTCTTGTTGAAAAAAAAATTAATGGATAAAAAAAATCATGACCGTATTTTTTTTAACTTGCGAAAAGTGACTTAAAATTTTGAAAAGAATCAAGCAATATTAGCACGCGGGGTCCAATATTTTTTTTTGTAATTATTGTACTGTTTTTTTTTTGTTTTTAGGACCCCGAAATTCAATTTGACATTACCTAGGTCGTTCTAGTGTTTATTAAAATGACAAATTGACATTAAAAATGTATAAATTTTTCGAAATAAAATATTTTACAAGCTTTTTTAAAATAAAAATAAAATTGCAACTTTTTAAAGTTTTTTATTTTTGAAACAAAAAATTTTTTTGGGCTTCATACTTTGACATACTGACTCAAAAATGTTTTTTTATTATTTTATTTCGAAAAATATATCGAAAAGGGGTATAAAAACGAGTTTCACATAATATCTTTCGAATCCCCGTTTTAAAAAAAACACAGAACCAAATTGCAATATTGCCTAAATACTAAATAGTTTTCAATGTAACATTAAAACAAGGTGTTACGAAAACCCTATAATTCCTCTTGGGTACACACGATAAATATGAAAAAAAAAATGAAAAATGGTTTTTGGTAAATGGTAAATTACCCTAATGACAGAATGATGAATAATATTTATTTACCTACAGGCTCCAATAATATTGTAGCATATTTTAGAAATTCCAATTTTCAGAAAAAAAGAGTAAATTTTCCGAATTTTAAACTTTTTTATCCTTGTTTAATACAAGAAGGTAACCAAAAAGTAACCAAAAATATTAAAAAAAATTGCATGTACATAAAAAATTATTTTAATCTTAAATTTTCAGTAAGTTAAGAGTAAAATTCCCGAATTTTAAACTCTTATCCTCGTTTAGTACACGAAAGTCGCCTCAAGAAGTAACCAAAATATTTTAAATAAATTGCATGCACGAACTTGAATGATCAAGATATCATTTTCAGCAAGCACTTAAATAATAGCGATGTCACATTAAAAAAAATCCTCAAATTATGAAAAAAAAAACTTTTTTTTTTCCATTTTTTTTATATGTTGTTTGGTAAAGTACCTAAGATGGTTTTCGTCACACCCTGTATAATTAATATACTGCCATATTAGGTTCAAGTACTCAGCATTTACTCAGCTATCTATTTAGTTAAAGTACAATATAAAATTGTTTAGCCGATGGATTATTGCATATTTGGAAATTTTAATTATAACTCTTTATCTATTATTATTAATTATGAATAAATTTATTAGTTTTAAAAACCAATTTGTTTTATTTTTCAAAAAAGATGACGACATATTTTTTATGTATACCTGCGCTCTCTCCATACAAACGTAGTCGACTGTTTCCTCCCTGGATAATGACACTAGCACAAATATATTTGTGCCATAAAACCTGTAACTGCCATGACTATGTTTTGGTCTTTTTCATTTTCTAATTATCATAGAAATTAAGATTAAAAAATTAAAAATAAACAAAACAGTCGACTACGTTTGTATGGAGAGAGCGCCTGGTACCCTTTCCTCTTAATCGGGACAGTGTAACTCAATAAAAAAAATTTAAACAAAGGTCATTCAGACTAAGAACAGTAGATACAACTTATAAAATAAGTAAAATTTTAAGGTGAATGACCTCTCCGTGTATAGAACAGCTGATTTTCAGGTAAAACTAACCTCAAAATTTTCAAAAAAAATCGAATTTCTAAAAGTCTTGGAACAAAAGTTGTTTGTTAAGGTGCACAAAAGTAGCCCTCAACGGCTTGCTAGTATAATTACCAATAACCATGTGCTATGTTTATAACGGGTGAGGCGCCAACATAAGTTATGTTTACAACCTACTACGTATTGTTTGTAAGTATTAAATTAACGAGTTATACGTGGCTTGTTGCAACGAACCACGAAAAGTGTTCCTACTAGCGACCCGCCCCGGCTTCGCACGGCTATATTATGCATGTATGTATTATACATATAAACCTTCCTCTTGAATCACTCTATCTATTAAAAAAAACCGCATCAAAATCCGTTGCGTAGTTTTAAAGATTTAAGCATATATTAAGAGGAAAGGGTACCGGAGGCTCTTTCCATACAAACTATTACAAACGTAGTCGACTGTTTTCTCCCTGGATAGTGACACTAGAGCAAATATTTTTGGTTCATAAAACTTATAACTGCCATGACCATGCCCCTATTTTTAGTTTTTTTTAATTTTTCAATTTTTTTAATTTTAATTTCTATGATAATTAGAAAATGAAAAAAACCAAAACATAGGGGCATAGTCATGGCAATTATAGGTTTTATGGCACAAAAATATTTGTGCTAGTGTCATTATCCAGGGAGGAAACAGTCGACTACGTTTGTATGGAGAGCGCGCAGGTACCCTTTCACCTTAAGGATATAGGGACAGAGAAAGCGACTTTGTTTTATACTATGTAGTGTTGGTCACCCAGGTGATCAAAGTGGAATAAACCGTGATGAAGTGATAGTGACTATGTAGTGATAGTGATGTGATGTTGGGATTAAAAAAATATTATGTCAGTTACAACCAACACCACTTTTTCTTCTGTAAAAAGCCATTGATTTGTAAAAAGTACTTATTCCATTAAAAACATTATTTCAGTTGCAACCGACCACGATCGAATCAGACACCACTTTTCCTTCCGTATAAAGTAGCCATTGGTTTGTAAAAAGTACTAGGCAATCAGAACTTAGTAGAAGGTATAAATCATACTTATTACATTATCTCTCTCTTTCTTCAATTGATGCCCATGAATGAAGCTGGAATAATATATCCAATAATACTGAAAAGACAAGGATGGCAACACGTCAAAAGTCGCGGGAGTGAAAGAGCAGCAATATTTTTCTCGTTTCGGTTGCCTTCCGACGGTTTGTGAATTAGGGGGCAGATAGTTTTTGTGGGATACCTTCTACTGAGTTCTGATAGCCTAGTACTTACAGACCAATTACTATCATACAATTTAAACCGTAACGGAAAGTGGTGGTGGGTGGGGCTTGCTCTCATACGAACCAGTAGGTATACCTCCCACAAAAGGCAGGTTATTCCCTACATCTCAAATTGGACGTAACTTGTTGCAATTAACCACGAAAAGTGTTTGTAGGATGTTTGTACTAGGCTGTAAGAACTCTGTAGGAGGCATAGACTAACAAATTATTCGTAGGAGGTGCTTCGTAAGAGCAAGCCCGGACACACCACTACCACATGCCTGTGTAAATGTCCGTAAGTACTAGGCTATCAGAAATCAGTAGAAGGTATCTACATAAAATTTGACGTTCGTACCTTTTTTCTAAGTTTCTTGGGTATCTATGAATCAATAATCTGTCACTTTCAACTGTCAGATTTCTGTCAATTACTATTGTCAATTGTGTTTGGCGCGAACTTTAAATCGCGAAACTATATCCTGCACACGTAGCTTGTTGCAATGAACCACGAAAAGTAGGATGTTTGTACTAGGCTGTAAGAACTCTGTAGGAGGTATACTGCTTCGTATAAAAGCAAGCCCGTACACACCACCACCACTTTCCGTGACTGTATAATTTGTTTGATAGTAATTGGTCCGTAAGTACTAGGCTATCAGAAATCAGTAGAAGGTATTCCACAAAAAAACAATCCGAAATTTAATGTGAAATCATGCTCAAAATATTTGAATAATACGTCGCGTCGTCGGTTGGCGTAGCGGGTGGCCCCTTAAACCACTCACACAACTCAACACATAGCTAACATGTTGGCAAATAATAATCACATTGAGTACTTTTAATTCAAGTATTTATGTTTATGTGTAACGTCTATTAGAAGAAGGTCGTAACTCCAATACTTGTTGATAGTATTATTGTAGCAAACTGATAGTGGACTTATGACGCATACTGTACCTACCTACCTAAAAACTTTTTGATAATAACCTACGAATTGAACCTTTCTTGATGTTTTCTTTTTTCTTCCGTCTGTCATTTGATTGAATTGAATTTGTCACTTTCAATAGAAGTGTCAATAAAAAATTTCCGTGGATATTTTTTCTAGGATTTTGTACAAATTTATCGTGAAAATGTTGAAAATATAAAAAAATATGGAAGCAGTTACGGAAACCTATAGGGCTAAGGTATGTAACTTTTAGATAATGTGTTTACTTGGATTATTTTTTTCAGTTTTTCATTGAAATGATCAAGTTGGTAATCGAATAAAAAAAACCGCATCAAAATCCGTTGCGTAGTTTTAAAGATCTAAGCATACATAACGACAGACAGCGGAAAGTGACTTTGTTTTATACTATGGTTTTTTAAATAGATAGAGTGATTAAAAAACCGCATCAAAATCCATTGCATAGTTTTAAAGATCTAATCATATATAGGGACCATGTGGCTTTCTTTTATACGGTTTTTGAAGTGAAAACTTCTTATGGCGCGTTGGGCACTTTTGTGGGTGAGCATTTTCAGCCGTTCTCGCGACAGACGACAGATTTTCTCGCGACAGATGAGATTTTACACAGATATACAGTTTTTTAATTTGGCTGTGAGTGTATTAAGACGTACATATGGTATTTTTTAACGGACGACTATTGACGGACGACAAATGTCGGACGACTATTTGTCGGACGACTATTTGTCGGACGACTATTGCCGGACGACAAATGTCGGACGACTATTTGTTGAACGTTATTTTTTCATCTAAAACTCTTTTTGCGTATGTTCTCGCGACAGATGAGATTTTACACAGATATACAGTTTTCACTTCCTTTTCCAGTTTTTCCTTTACGCAAAAACTACTGGACCGATTGCGATGAAACTCGGTATGTAGATAACAGGAGATCTGGTTTAACACTTAGTTACTTTATATCATGATATTCCCACGGGATCGGGATTTATGCGGGTAAAGCCGAAGGGAGCAGTTAGTTAATATTGAATGGAGATATTCATGAAAAACATCTTAGACGACCTCTGGTGCGGTGGGAGAACGGTTGCGGGTTCGATTCCCGCCTCAAATAAATAGAATATAAAAATGTTCGTTTCTTGAAGTATTATTTAGATGGCGCTGATGTGGTTTTTTTATAAAAAAAAATTTCAGGTTTCCATCAAAAATCTAAACATGCGACTACACAAATCGACCCGTTCAGTCGCAATCAACCCAAGCTGCTACAGAGTCAACAAAGATTCAAAGGGCAACATGAAATCCAAAGCGAAAAGGCAAAAGTCAAAGGACCGCGATGCCAAACGACAAAAGTCAACTTCCAAAGTGGAATGTGCGAGTAAATGTAGTAATAAAGACAGGAAAAGAAAAGGGAAGAAACTTAAAGAACCGATCACTTTGGCCACTTTGAAATGCAATGTCGAAGAGAATTGCTGTGCTATTTGTGGTATCTTTGTTGAGTATGTCAAAGAAGCTGTCCGTTTGGTTTGTTTAAGGGAATGCAGTAGAGAACCGAGAATTATGGAGATCTTGGGTGACTTGTACGAAGCGTTGGGTTGTCTGTGTAATGATTGTGTTAACTTTATCAAATATATTATGAGAGTGCTTATTGTTTATAAGTAGGGTAATAAATTTGTGGTTTTTTTTTTACTGTAAAGTTTGTTTTAATCGTACTGTTATCTGTCTAAAGTGGAAAGATTTGAAACTACTAATCCGAGATCAAACTTGGTATGAGGATACATTGGTATGAGGATAAACCTAATACTTTATGAACTAACATGAAGTAGGTATTAAATTATCATGGAGTTTGAAAGTAAGTCGGGCTATCTATCGGGCACTCAGGGCCGGATTAACCATCTCAGGGCCCCTAGGCACAGCTCGTTTCGGGCCCCCCTTTTTCATACCACAACAACGCAATTTGGAAATTTTTACTGTCTACGAAATAGAATGAAGGTACCATCATCATCAACAACAGACTTCAGTCATCACATTGCAAAGGTATACGCCTTCCTTCAAGTGAAAACACTTTCGCAAATAATAGTGCAAAAAAGCAAAAAATAGTGCAAAAATGAATTAATCCCATTATCATTCCCATTTTCCAAGTATAAAATTAAGATTGACGAAGCGATATTTTATACCTACCCTCCGATTTTTTTTAGTTAAATGTCTAAGGTAAAAACCTCTATAATTGACAGCCCCCCCTCCATTATTGACATGTTATTTTATTTTATTGATTATTTAATTAACTTAAATCACAACAAACAAGACTTTTTGACATTTTTAATTAGGAAAAAAATAAAATTTTATGCCTAATCTATAAAAACAAATTGTTTTTTCGAGTAGAGTTCTATTGGTAGTTCATTGTTATGTTCACTTTGTTATGTTAAGTTTCACTTTTACCGTGGTTTCATAAAACCACACAATTCCCTTTTTTTTTCATTTTTTAATCGGGAGTGCTGGGCCCCTGGTCATAGTGGGCCCCTGGTCATAGTGGGCCCCTAGGCACTGGCCTAAAGTGCCTTATGGATAATACGGCACTGCGGGCACTACACTACAAACCTACTATTCAGTCAAGTACGCTCCTGGTCAGAGTGGCGTAACCACGGTAACAGTAAATACTCGTAGTTACACTGGTGTAGTAAAACGGTGTGACCACGAGTCTGTAGCGAAGCCTTTCACTATTCCATACCAATCGAAAGTATGAAGACTATAGAATATGCAAATGTTAGGTTGACTGTTTTCCCGTCACAACTCGTGGGTAGGCAGGTAAATCGATACGATAGTCATGTCAGAAAGTTAAAATAAAGATTATGTATTTCATTGTCATGGACAAATTGTAAAACCAGCTAAATGTAAAAACAAAAAACTGGTTGCCTGTAAAGTCGGTATACGGGCGAAAGTTTTACGTGACAACAACTGTGCTCGAGTGGAAGGGACGCGTGCCTTTCACTTTTTATGTCTGTCTCTCTCGCTCTTAGGCGGGCTAACCATGCCCGAGTGGAAGGGACGCGTGCCTCTCACTCGCTCTCATTGTGAGCGCATAACGTCAGCGGAGCGTAACGCAGTTTCTTGAAGTGTCACCCGGCAAACCAATTTATAAAACGTTGTCACGTCAAAATTCATTAATTATACTCGACTGAAATTCGACAGATTATTTTGTATGAAATTGACAAAAAGCATTGTATGATTACATGAGACTTTACGTTGGTTTACGTCAATTTCATACAAAAACCAGACGAACAAGAGAATGATCTTAGGAATCTTTTTTTACCTTTTGAGGTAGGTACGGAACCCTCGATATCGCTAATATAAAGTAATCTTGTCTATGGAAGCTGATAACTTTCCCTCTAACTACTAAAATGAAACAATTCATAATATTTTTCTTTCTTTAATAGTACGGCAATGTACAGTGAGATGCAATTTATGCAACATTTACTTAATTAAAACATATTTAATTATTTTATAATATTTACAAATTTAATTAATTATAATTAAAAACATAAAATCTTACTTTTTAACAAGTTATTTGTTAAAAGAAAACCACCTATTCAAAAGTGATCGTAAATCTGAAAAGGATGGACTGATTTTAAAAAAACAGAGAATACTCGCGGAATATTAAGCTATATAGATCAACTAGCGACCCGCCCCGGCTTCGCACGGCTATATTATGCATGTATTATACACATAAACCTTCCTCTTGAATCACTCTATCTATTAAAAAAAACCGAATCAAAATCCGTTGCGTAGTTTTAAAGATTTAAGCATACAAAAGGATATAGGGACAGAGAAAGCGACTTTGTTTTATTTATAATAAATGTAGTGATACTATTAACTTTTAAATTAAATAAACTATAAATATCAAAATCAGTTCATACCTTTTGGAATTACGACAGACAGACAGACAGTGCTTAAAAATACTTATTAGTAAATCTTTTTTCCTAAAAAAATCATTTTTAAGGAATTTGACTTCTTAAATCGCTTAAATCCCGATCCCGTGGGAATTTTCTTAAATTCTTAATCCCGCGGGATCGGAGTTTAAAAAATTCATCGAACACAAGGAAAAAATTACTCTAAAGACATTTCTCTTTACTACAATTATATTTTTTGATACTTTATTTCTTTCAAGTGTTATAGTAATAGTTAAAACAAGACACAAAAAAAATGGGTAATACCCAGTTGCCACCAGCAAAGGGGACAAATGAGAAATTATAAAATAAAAATTTAATTCTATTTTGTTAGGAAATAGAAATGTTTTTTATTTAAGTGTTGTGGGGTTTTTTTAATAATAAAATTAAATCGATAATTGGGAAAATTAAATCGATTTTCGATAAATTTAATCGATTTTTTATCCATTTAAATTGATTATCGATAATTTTAAATCGATTTTCGATTCATTTAAATCGATAATCGATGGTTTTAAATCGATTTTCGATCCATTTAAATCAAATCTCGATCGTTTTAAATCGATTTTCGATCCATTTAAATCGATTATCGATAGTTTTAAATCGATTTTTCTGGTTTTTTTTTAAAGCACAAAACCTAACTAACAAGTTTTAGTAGTAGGTATGGTTAGTTCCATTAAAAACAAACAAGATTTTTTTTCATTATCACCAATTACTAGTGATTTTGAAAATACTCCGTGAGAAAGATAAAATTTAAGAAAGAAATAAAGTATCTATCACAAACGAGAGATGATCGAAATTTAAAAAAAAAAGTCAAAATTAAAAACATCCATTGCCTGCGATTCGAACCCATGAACGGATTGAAAATCGAGGTACATCTCACTAGGCCAACACTAAACACTAATAAAAAAATCTAACCTTTTTTTAGTCAAAAATTAAAATATAATCACAAGTATCAATACATTTCGATTAAATCTTTTAAAAAATTCAAGTATCTTTACATTATAAATGCTTAACGATCAGTAGACCGTTTCCGATGTGATTCAACTAAACGGATAGCTTAGGAGTATCTTAATACAGGAAATGTAATTCCGCAATCTTGTGTAATTCATTAAAGATAGCTTAAATTACATTGAATTGCATAAATTTCTAGCTAAAATTACATCGAATAACGTATGTTCCTTACTAAAATTACAAGGAATTGCGCTTATTTCTAACCAAAATTTCAAAGAATTGCGCTCATTTCTTTCCAAAATTACATGGTATTGAAAATTACAATGAATTGCGCCCATTTCTAACCAAAATTACAAAGAATTGCGTCTATTTCAATTCAAAATTACAAGGAATTGCGGTCATTTCTTTTCAAAATTACATCGTATTGGGCTCATTACTAGCCAAAATTACATTGTATTGAAAATTACAACGAATTGTGTCCATTTCTAACCAAAATTACAAAGAATTGCGTATATTTTAATTCAAAATTTCAAAGAATTGCGCTCACTTCTTTCCAAAATTACACTGTATTGAAAATTACAACGAATTGCATCCATTTCTAACCAAAATTACAAAGAATTGCGTCTATTTCAATTCAAAATTACAAAGAATTGCGCTCATTTCTTTCCAAAGTTACAATATTGAAAATTACAACGAATTGCGCCCTTTCTAACCAAAATTACGCCCATTTCTAACCAAAATTACATCGAATTGCCCTCATTTCTACCCAAATGCCATTGAATTGGGCCCATTTCTAACCAAAATTACAACAAATTGCGCCCATTTCTAACCAAAATTATATTGTACTGAAAATTACGACGGATTGCGCCCAGTTTTAACCAAAATAACATCGAATTGCGCCCATTTTTAACCAAAATTACATCGAATTGCGCACATTTTTAACCAAAATTACATCGAATTGCGCACATTTTTAACCAAAATTACATCGAATTACGCCCATTTCTAACTAAAATTTGCACAGAATTACTTTCCCGTTTAAGTTAATATGTACAAAGCGAATATTCTAATATTTACAATAATTAATGTATGTAGAAACAGTTTAATTTTATTTGTTCCCACGTTTTTTCGTTTTTTTTTTACTTTATCAAATAGAGATCAATTGGTTTTAGTGTTGTGCTGGTTCTTAATCGATTTTCGATAAGTTTGAACGCAATTATTAATTTTAATCGATTATTATCCACAAATAGCTGGTTTAGATCCGACTCGAAGGACCAAAATAAATGTACGGTCTTATTTTTTTTTGTTTTGTTAATTATTTTGTTTCTATTACAGACTTATTTTTCTCGATTAGAAAGGTTTACGATCTATTGTCGATTGTTTTCAATAGTTTTTAATCGATTATGTATCAGTTTTGATCGATTATCGGCAAATTTCACTACATAATAGATTTTCCGATAGTTTTTATACGATTTATGTTAGATTTTAATCGATTATAGATCATTTTTGTTAGTTTTTCGATCATTTTTACTCAATTACTGTTTTGATTCGATCATGGATAGTTTTTAATCGATTGCCGATAGGCTTTTTTTTACTTTTTAAATATAAAAACCGGAAACCAGCATGTCTTGAAAAAGTCACCTAAAAGTTGTTTTAAATAAGGAATGTACCTAAAGTTAGAGTTTTCTAAATATTAGGTCTTAAAAAACACTAAATATTGAATTTTAGAAACTTTTGAATACTAAAAACTTAAATTTTGATAATCTTAACACATTTGAAATGGCAACATTGAAATTTTACTTTTGAATCCAAAAAATTTTTTTTGTCGAGTTCTTGAAAAAAAAATGGCGTGTTATGTTGCAATAATCAATCGGTATTTTGTAAGTAAGTTTTGTAGCTTGTTTTACAATTAATTCTCGTTCCCTTTCTAAGCAGCGCCACCTATGTAAGTAGAAGTACAATAGAACTCCAAAAAAAAAATGATGTCAATAAAATCCCAAAATTTCCAGTATTTTAGTAGTTTTTTAGACCTAATTTATATTTTTCGGACTAGACGAACTAAAAATGCTACTAAGCTAATATGTATCTTTATACAATTTCTTTTAGTTATTAATTGGCATAAATATGAATAAACTACTGGACCGATTAAGATGAAACTTGGTATGAGGATACATTGATTCATTGACAGTAACATAGGGTACTTTTAATCCCGAGTAACTCCCGATCCCGTGGGCATATCGGGATAAAAAGTACCCTATGTTACTGTCAATGAATCAATGTACCCTCATACCAAGTTTCATCTAAATCTGTCCAGTAGTTTCGGAGTCTATGCATTACAAAAAAAATATTCCTATATTAATTTTTCGTTGTAAAATGTAATACAGAGTTATTGGTAATTATACTAGCAAGCCGTTGCGGACCAATTCTGTGCACCTTAAGAGAATCATGAGTTTTCGATACGCGGCGCGAGTAGGTATTTTCAAAAATGACTTGTATGGTGCGATAGAGAGTTTGAGTTCGGACGTAATTGCCTTCATTTTGCTTTCAAATAATGTTGCGGGCCGTAACGTTTTTACCCACTTTTTACCCCCTTTATCCTTCACAAAATGAAATAAATTTGGTCTCATTTAATTGCATCTTATTCTAGGTTTATACGTTTTTCTTTTTTGGTAATTCAGTTTAGTCTATTAAAAAAACAATTGAAACGCTTGATGAAGTTTTTAAGTCAAAAATATAGATATTCAGATACTAATAACTTTTATCTTAGACAATATTTCTTTAAAATAAAAACGGATAAACCTAGTTTTCCATTAGATCTAGAACATTTTCAAAAATTATCAAAATCGGGGGAAACGTTACCGCTTTTTGTATGGAAATTTACAGCCTGGTCTTAACAAACAACTTTTTGTGCTACGACTTTTGGAAATTCGAATATTTTTTGGAAGTTTTTAAGGTTATATCAAGTCGACTTTTTAAAACAATGGTCGTTCAGACTGACAGCAGTATTCACAATCAACCCTATGAGATTGCATAGTGCGCGCGAACGCATCGTGCTGCAAATAAGACGCTGATTCGCTTGAGTGAAGAGAGCTGCACAAAATTGAGTATGCCTTACGGCACAAAATTGAAATTGTGCGGTAAGGCATACTATGATACCTCTTCGTACCTTAATGATAAGAATCCATGGATGTGACTTTAATTGCTCCATTTCAAATTAATCCTTCAAATATTTGTAATATTGACCTTTGTGAGCGTGATCACATGAAAAAAAACCCCATGAGTTTCTTGTGCCTTCTTCTCATTGGTGGGCGCGTTCCGAAGGCACACATCCTAACTTAGTTTTTAAGACGTTTCTAAGTGATTTATGTATATTATATAATTTTGTAAATATTGCGGTTCAGAGGGGTAACGCTGCTTGCATATTGTCCAGCTTTGCACCGGGAACGCTGGGGAGGGGTTTGTTTGACTAGGTTTAGATTTAATTTTATTTTTTTTTTGGTTTTTGTTTTTTTTGTTTTGTTATTGTTTTATGTACTACTTATTTTTGTGTATGATAAATAAATTAATATAGACTATTATATAAGCATCGAAATGAATAAAGAAATTTGACTCTCACTTTGACCAATCATAGGGCCGCATTTAGCGCAGTGCGTTAACTTATCCAAGAGTACTGTTTATGAATACAGGTTAATGACCTCTCCGTGTAAGTAACAGCTGATTTTCAGGTAAAAATAACCTCAAAATGTCCGATATTTTTTTTATAGAATTTCCAAAAGTCGTAGAACAAAAGTTGTTTGTTTAGGTGCACAGAAGTGGCCCTCAACGGCTTGCTAACATAGTTACCAATAACTCTGTATAAAGCCATATATGGAATCAAGGAACCCAGGGAAGGCTTCGAATATTTTGGGCAGATTATTGTTGATTTGGTTCGGGCATATAGTTAGGTCATGTTTATTTTAGTGTGAATTATATTTAGTTTTTCGTTGTAGTGTGCAAAACCTATGTTAAAAAAATTAATACCCTTTCATTTGGTTAGCCATGAAAGCTGCAAATTGACGTGGATTCATTTGACCAGCGAATATCAAGCCATATATGGATCTACAAAACAAAAAGGGTGGCTTTGAATCTGTTTAAACTGTTAGTTAGACTGTTGCCTTGCTTCTGGGATTGGATAGAACCTATATTTATTTTATATTTAGTTTTTCGTTGTAGGATGGAAAATCCGTGCTTAATAAATTTTATCATCCTTTCATTTGGTTAGCCGTGATTGCTGCCAATTGACGTGGATCCATTTGACCAGCGAATAGAAAACCCATAAGGTAGCTTTGAATCTTTTAAAACTGTTTTGTCTTGCTTCTGGAATTGGACAGTACCTATATTTATTTTAAATTTAGTTTTTCGTTGTAGGATGCAAACCCATATTTAATAAATTTGAATATCCTTTCATTTGGTTAGCCATGAGATCCCTATATGCAGCAAGTTGCCGCGGGTCCATTTGCCCGAAATTATATAAAGCCATATATGGATCTAGGAAACCCATAGGTGGCTTAGAATCTTTTTGCAATGTTTGAACCGACTGTTGCTGACTCGGTTCCGGTACTGGGTAGTTAGGTATATTAATTGGGGTTTTTCTCGGTGGTGTCTTATCTTTTTCCGGTGTTTTCGGTATAAATTTACCGTTCGAAGACCGTTTTGGGGCGGGCCGTTCCCGGTTTTGAGGTTTCGGATTGTTTTTATTCACTAAAGTAATTTCTAAGTTAGATCCTACGACTGCCTTCCCATCTATTATTGAATAGTTTTTAGTTAAATTTTGCGGTGAATTTTTCGACGGAGACGGCGTATTTGGTACTCTAACAATTTCAACTGTCGGTTTTGTTGTTATTTCGTTAGATTTCGTTGTTAATTTGCACGTTAAATCTAATATATCTTGTGGTGTTGTTACGATTTGTTGAACACTCTTCTGCGGTTTGATCGGTACGCCATGTAAGACGTGCGGTGGGGGCATAAATGGATCCTTCGGGTTGCCATATACGGTTTTCTCAGGGCTCGATGTACCGAATATGGAAGTTGCCTGGATCACTTTCGGAGGCTGCGTACCGTTTGGAAAATTTGGTACAACGTTGTACATTTGGAATAATTGTGCATTTGTCATGATTTGATGTTGGACCACTGGGTTTAGTAACATCGGATTAGGGGTTAGAATAGGGGTTATAGGGGTCGGTAGGACAGGGGGCCAACTAGGGGTGGGTAAGGGGGTAACTTCTAAACCCCCCTCTTTGAGAATATCTAGTTTTTTCTTCTTGACTGACTGAGGACTTTCTGGATATTCGTCTAGGTCGATAATTTCTGGAGTCTTAGGTTTATATGGTACCTGGAAATAAAAAAATAAAATTATTTTTTTATTATAAATAAATATTGCAGGACATTCCACACATCGCCATCTAGCCCCAAGCTTAGAAACTACACTTGTGTTATGGGTGCTAGACAACGGATATACTACTTATACAGAGTTATTGGTAATTATACTAGCAAGCCGTTGAAGGCTACTTCTGTGCACCTTAAAGGTCCACTTTTGAAGAATTCGAAAACAAATATGAAAATTTTGAGGTTGTTAATTCAAAAAACAGCAGATTTTTTAACACAAAGTTCATTCATACTAAAAACAGTAGATAAAACTTAAAATATAAGTAAAATTTTAAGCCGCAACCTTGTGTTTGTCAGTCCGGCATGGTGACCATTGTGCCAACTGGCTTGACATCAAGAAAGAAGAGGACAGCGAAACATATGCGATTGTTTACGATTTTGACGATTGAGACGACCCAGTTGGCATAATGGTCTGTGGTCTGGTTGTTTTTATGTATTATAAGTATATATTTACAAAAGTAAAGTATATAAGTAGTATATCCGTTGTCTAGCACCCATAACACAAGTGTAGTTACTTAGCTTGGGGCTAGATGGCGATGTATGGAATGTCATGCAATATTTATAAATAAAATGTCTATGATAACATACCTCCTGTATATCATCGTCTTGCACCGGCGTGGGAGGGTGATGGGGCCGATGTATGCCGAAGTTGTGTGCAACGGGGGTCGGTGCACCCACCGTGGGAGGGGAACGGGACCACGTCGAGCTGCTGGAGCTGGAGGTCGATACTGATGATGCTGTAACACAAGGACGTTGTACATTGCGATACAAGTGTGGTAAATTGATCTTTGCATAGAGGCGGTTTAGGACGCGGGCGCGTATAAAAAAGCCGAGATGCAATGATCATTAGCCACGCACGTATCGTACGACGATTATTATCACAGCGAAAAGAAAATACTTGTTAAAATATTAAAATTTTAACAAAATATTTGTGCATGTTTACTATTTTTTAGGCCATATTTTTTTGTTAGTCTCCCGAAAGGGCAGGCAAAAGACTTTTAACCTAAACAGCCTCGTCTGACATACAATATTTCTTAGGTTTTATGCATTTTGCGTCGGGAGTTAAAAACAGAATATAATAGTACGGAACCCTTCGTGCGTGAGTCCGACTCGCACTTGGCCGGTTTTTTTACCTTTTGGGTTCCGTACCCAATGGGTAAAAACGGAACCTTATTACTAAGACTTGTAAATCTATACTTAATATTATAAAGCTGAAGAGTTTGTTTGTTTGTTTGAACGCGGTAATCTCAGGAACTACTACTACAGGCGACGACCCAGTTGGCACAATGGTCACCATGCCGGACTGCCAAACACAGGGTTGCGGGTTCGATTCCCGCCTCAGACATGTATTTATGCTTAGATATTTGTCTGTGGTCTGGTTGTTCTTACGTATTATAAGTATATATTCACAAAAAAAAGTATATAAGTAGTATATGAGTTGTCTAGCACCCATAACACAAGTCTAGTTACTTAGCTTGGAGCTAGATTGCGAGGCGTGGAATGTCCTGTAATATTTATATTATATTACTAGCTGTCCCGGCAAACGTTGTTTTGCTATTTACAAAAAAAAAAAGTTGGCCGATTCTCAGACCTACTGAATATGCTCACAAAATTTCATGAGAATCGGTCGAGCCGTTTCGGAGGAGTTCAACTTCGACCCCCGTGACACGAGAATTTTATATATATATAGAGATTTACTGGTTCCCACGGGATCGGGAGTTACGCGGGTGAAACCGTGGGGCGCAGATATTTGTAAATAATAGTAAAAAAACTTACGCGTTGTGTTTGTGTTGGGTCGGTTTGGCTTGACTCGGACAGCGCGAAGGGAGCTCCTACCAGCAGGTCGAGGTTTCTGTAATAATATGTTGATATTAAAAATTTAAATCAGCGCCATCTAGAGCATAACCTAGAAAACTACAAAAAGGACCATTTCCTTTGATTTGACATACTCTATTTGTTTCCAGGAATTAATCTCTATCAGCAACACTATCGATTGGTATATTTATTATTTATTTTATAAAAAGGACATATACAATTTTTTACAATTCATTATTTACTAGCGACCCGCCCCGGCTTCGCACGGCTATATTATGCATGTATTATACATATAAACCTTCCTCTTGAATCACTCTATCTATTAAAAAAACCGCATCAAAATCCGTTGCGTAGTTTTAAAGATTTAAGCATACAAACGGATATAGGGACATATGGACAGAGAAAGCGACTTTGTTTTATACTATGTAGTGATAGTGATATTTACAAAAGATAAGTAGTATATCCGTTGTCTAGCACGCATAACACAAGTCTAGTTACTTAGCTTGGGGCTAGATGGCGATGTGTGGAAGGTGTTGCAATTTATTTATTTTATTCTGTAGACCTTAGTATCTGGTATGAATTACAACTTGCTAGGTCCCGTTCCTGAGAAAATTGGTTGTGACACACGGACAGACAGAAGGACACGGAACCCTAATGACATTGGTATGTGATGGTCCCGGAGTCTCTCTCCATACAAACGTAGTCGACTGTTTCCTCCCTGGATAATGACACTAGCACAAATATTTTTGTTGCATAAAACCTATAACTGCCATGACTATGCCCCTATGTTTTGTTGTTTGTTTTATTAATCTCAATTTCTATGATAATTAGAAAGTGAAAAAAAAACAAAACATATAGGCATAGTCATGGCAGTTACAGGTTTTATGCAACAAAAATATTTGTGATAGTGTCATTATCCATGGAGGAAACAGTCGACTATGTTTGTATGGAAAGAGCCCCCGGTACTCTTTCCTGTTAAGGTTAAGGAGCTTACCTGATCTAGTAGTGTATTAGCATGTCCGTTATGAGGTGGTATCGTCATGTCTTTTAAAAATCCTACTTCCGGGCTCACTGAAAAAAAAAAACAATATAATTTTAAAAAATAATGGCAAAAGTTCGAACAAAAACGACTTAAGTTTTTTAAATTGTTAAAAAAATATAAATACCGTTTTTTGTACCGAAATATAGACAGGAATTTGATTAAAAACTAACTGAAATATTCGTTTTTCTACCGATATTTATCGTTATTATTCCTAATATTTCGATTTTGACAGACATTAAATTGCTTTAATTAAACACTTACTCAGAAAATTAAATAATTGGTAAAGATGAGATTATTTACCGATATTTACCGTCTTCTATACCAATATCTACCGCTTTTTCGTTTACCTATTCCATACATATTTAACAGTTTTATCTACCGATATTCACCGTTTTATCTACCGATATTCACCGTTTTATCTACCGATATTCACCGTTTTATCTACCGATATTCACCGTTTTATCTACCGATATTCACCGTTTTATCTACCGATATTCACCGTTTTATCTACCGATATCTACCGTTATATCTACCGATATACCGACACTCACCTCCGCTCTTCTCGTCCCTGTCGATTTGACTCGACTGCTCTAGCAGCTTCTCGACCGGTTTGACCGTAATCTTTACCGGTTTCTCCTCTTTCGGTAGAGAATCTAGGAACTCTCTGTTCAATTCCTCGGCGGGTTTAGATATCATATTCATTTCTTCTTTTATTTCACCTGTAAATTAATTGTACATTAAACTTTTATTATTTACTAGCGACCCGCCCCGGCTTCGCACGGCTATATTATGCATGTATCCTACTAATATTATAAATGTGAAAGTTTGCGTGTGTGTGTGTGTATGTATGTTTGTTACTCCTTCACGCAAAAACTACTGGACCGATTGCGATGAAACTCGGTATTTAGATAACTGGAGACCTGGATTAACATATAGGCTACTATTTATCCCAATATACCCACGGGATCGGAACTTACGCGGATGAAACCGCGGGGCACAGCTAGTTATACATATAAACCTTCCTCTTGAATCACTCTATCTATTAAAAAAACTGGTTGCCTGTAAAGTCGGTATACGGGCGAAAGTTTTACGTGACAACAACTGTGCTCGAGTGGAAGGGACGCGTGCCTTTCACTTTTTATGTCTGTCTCTCTCGCTCTTAGGCGGGCTAACCATGCCCGCGTGCCTCTCACTCGCTCTCATTGTGAGCGCATAACGTCAGCGGAGCGTAACGCAGTTTCTTGAAGTGTCACCCGGCAAACCAATTTATAAAACGTTGTCACGTCAAAAAACCGCATCAAAATCCGTTGCGTAGTTTTAAAGATTTAAGCATACAAAGGGATATAGGGACAGAGAAAGCGACTTCGTTTTATACTATGTAGTGATAGTGATTAGCTGCGCCCCGCGGTTTCACCCGCGTAAGTCCCGATCCCGTGGGAATATCAAAATAAAAAGTAGCCTATAGCCTTCCTCGATAAATGGACTATGCAACACAAAAAGATTTTTTCAATTTAAACCAGTAGTGCCTGCGATTAGCGCGTTCAAACAAACAAACAAACTCTTAAACTTTATAATATTAGTATAGATAAAACTATTGTCTTTTACAATATTTAATTACTTTTTATGGTTCTGTACCCAAAAGGTAAAAACGGAACGCTTTTTACTAAGATTCTACTGTCTGTCTGTCTGTCACCAGGCTGTATCTCATGAACCGTGATAGCTAGACACACGACTCCTCATATATTTTGTTTGTTTTTTTTCTTTACCACTTCTTTTTGTTTTGTAATTAATTTTCATTGTCATGTTCATTTCTTCATTCTTGTGTTTGTACTCAATAAATGCTTTCTTTCTTTCTTTCTAGACAGTTGAAGTTTTCACAGATTATATATTTATGTTGCCGCTATAACAACATATACTAAAAACTTTGCTGGTTTTTACTGATTTTGGTACCGTCTAGTAAGTACAATTTATAATACTGTTTTATCATTTTAAGTACCATTTTGTACAGTTATTAGTCATTTTTTTTTGTGGTTGGTACAGGTTTTAGTAGTTCACAGTACCGTTTCATACTTTTTCGTACAATTTTTAATACCGTTTCGTACAGTTTTTGATGACAAAATATTCCTATCGAACGAAAAAGGTTGTGTCGATAGGAAAGACATTATCACTGATTCGTTAGTCGGTTACTTTGTACACAAAGGGAGTTCTGTTTTTAATACCGTTTCCTACCGCTTTTAATACCGATTTCAGTACTTACCGGTTTCACTATCAATAATATCCCGTTTGGGCGTGTGATGCGTCGTGTCCGGCGAGTCAGTGACGTCAATCGTCGGTATGTCCTGCTGTTCGAACATACCGTTTCTTCTACCGTTTCTAATGTGGTTTTCATATTGTAAAAGATATCTGTTGAAGAAAAAAAACGTGGTTTTAGTTTTGATTAATTAATTGGCGCAACATATGAAACCAGCCTTCGACGCATTTACAAAAGAAAAACGAAAATTAAATTAAAATTATTAGCATTACAGCAGCAGCGGGGTTTAGCAGTTAAAACAAAACAAATGTAAAAAAAAAAAAAAACATTTTTGCTGTGATTAAAAAAAATCCGAAGAATTTTTTTTAAATTTTTATGTTTATTTTTGCCCTATTCCGTCCCAGTGCTGGGCAAAGGCCTCTCTCCTCTCTTTCCACTCTTCCCTGTCTAGTGGTGGCTTGGTCCAGTTCCTACGATGCGAGTTTAATTATTATTATATTTAAATTTCTAGTAAATTTTGCCTCTCTCCACAAGTACCTACAGGATCCACTTAATACTCAAAACCTTGTGTAATGGATTACCTAATACCTCCATAAATGTCCAGGTTGCTCGTTATGCAGTACCTTACACAGTTTGTGTCTGCAGACATAAACTGGTCTCTCTACCGATAACTTCTACTACTGATTTACAGTTTTATCTACCGATATTTACCGTTTTTCTACCGCTTTTCTACCGATATTCAGACTTACCTTTTGTAATGCCTCCTTGTACTAAATTTATTTTTATTTTTATTTTAATATCATGTAAGTACTTTGTTAGAATTAATTTTGTGTTTTGTTTTTATGGTACATTAAAGTGTTTATCTATCTATCTATCTATCTTGTATGTCCAGGTTGTTCATTAAACAACACCCTCCACAGTTTATGTCTGCAGTTAAACTGGTATCTCTACCACTAACTTCTACTACTGACTTACAGTTTTATCTACCGATATTTACCGTTTTTCTACCGATATTTACCGCTTTTCCTACCGATATTAAGACTTACCTTTCATAATGCCTCCGCGTATGTCCAGGTTGGTCATTAAACAGCACCCTCCACAGTTTGTGCCTGCAGACAGCATCGTAACCACCGCGTGAAGCTACTATGCAGTATAACGCTCGGAGAGACACTGGAACACAATAATAATGCAATCACTTGTCTGAGTCTATCTTCCCTAACGTGTACAATCAGTCAACGAAATTGACCTACCGCAGAGCACCAAAAATGCTATTATTGGAATGGTTTTAATGTCGTAATCATTTATTCATTTACAATAGAGTTCTACAAAATCACTACACAGTATAAAATAAAGTCGCTTTCTCTGTCCCTATATCCCTCCTATGTATGCTTAAATCGTTAAAACTACGCAACGGATTTTGATGCGGTTTTTTTTAATAGATAGAGCGATTCAAGAGGAAGGTTTATATGTTTAATACATGCATAATATAGCCGTGCGAAGCCGGGACGGGTCGCTAGTGGTATTGTAAAAGAAAAGTCTGTCTATTTTGCCGTGGGTAGTGAATTTATAATATCATAATGACAAAAGCAATTCATCACAAAAGCTTCATCCTCCGGCGGGGGAGGTCCTTGGTATCCTTTCTGTCTGTATCCACATCTTTCCAGCCCTTCCTTTTTGCTACCGTTATATTTTTGTTACCGTTATTTTTTGTTACCGTTATTTTTTGTTACCGTTTTTTTTTGTTAATGTTTTCTTTAACCATAAATACTTACAGTGTTTTAGAGTAGGCGGTGCGAATTCCTCATTCCTATCCCTATAGAACTGTTGCAACTGCATCACAAACGCTTCATCCTCTGGCGAAGGGGGTAAAGGAGGTGGTATATCCTTTCTCTCTTTATCTACATCCTCTGAGCCCTTCCCTTTGTTACAAGTTATATTTTTGTGACTGTTTTTTGTTACCGTAATTTTTTTATCACCATTATTTTTTGTTACCGTTTTTTTTGTGTTACCGTTATTTTTTGTTACCGTTTTTTTCTTTAACCATAGATACTTACAGTGTTTAAGAGTAGGCGGTGCGAATTCTTCATTCCTATCCCTATAGAACTGTTGCAACTGCATCACAAACGCTTCATCCTCAGGCGAAGGAGGTAAAGGAGGTGGTATATCCTTTATATCCTTTCTCTCTTTATCCTCATCTTCTGAGCTCTTGTCGGGACCATTCCTTAGTGAAATTCGACGGGGTGTCTGTGTGGGAAAAATAAAATTTATTAGTAGCGTTTCGCGGTTTCACCCGTGTAAGTCCCGATCCCGTGAGAATATCGGGATAAAAAGTAGTCTTTGTTGTCAATGAATCAATGTATCATCATACCAAGTTTCATCTAAATCGGTCCAGTAGTTTCAGAGCCTATTCAATGCCACCAAACAAATATTTTTTTAACTGCTCCATTTTAAATATTACCTTCAAATATTTGTAATATTTACTTTTGTGAGCATGATTTTAAAAACCCCGATGAGTTTCTTGTGCCTTCTTCTCATTGGTGGTCTCAAGTCTCAAGTCTCAAGCCTCAAGCCTCTTGTCTCAAGTCTCAAATCTCAAGTCTCAAGTCTCCCGTCTCAATTATTTTATCAATGTTTTCTTATGAGGTTATCACGTAAAATTATCATTTATAAACCGACTTTACAGACAACCATTTTTTGCAACTTACCGAAGGTGCATCCTGACCGTCATCGCTGGACCTTGAATCAGGCGACTGCGTTCTGGAACGAGGCGGTCGGCGGCGTCGACCGCGCGGTCTGCCCTTCAGTTTTGGCGCGAGATGGTTGCAGACAAACTCGTGCCCTTCCAGATCCGGGTAGTCGAAGGTATCCTGGAAAGTTATGGCAAGGGAATACTTGAGCATATACACAAATAGATAATACAGGGTTATTGGTAATTATACTAGCAGGCCGTTGAGGGCTACTTCTGTGCACCTAAACAAACAACTTTTGTTCTACGACTTTTGGAAATTTGTTTTTTTTTTTTAAATATTGAGGTTAGGTTTACCTGAAAATCAGCTTGAATACCTTGGAATTCTTGGTAACCAGCTGCAATAATTCAGGGTTCTGAGCCTAAGACCCAGGAGCCCTGGATACCCTCGAGACGGGAGACCAGGGTCAGTGTAAGGTATTACCTTGCAGTATAAGATCCTGGTGCGGGTAGTGGGCGCGGCGTACCCTCCCAGAGCTGCTACCAACGAGTCCCGCAGCCAGGAGCCCTGGATACCCTCGAGACGGGAGACCAGCGCCCGATACCGGCAGTACCGAGGGTAGGAGAACACCACCACGCCTGGTGCGTCTGATTCTACAGCTGTGAACATCAGATAGGTTAGTGGTCATATCATGCTAGTACTAATAATTCCACCCCTCCCAGTTCCCTATCCATACCTCAATCCATCAATTCACCATGATCTCTATTTATAACCAGCACATATCAAGAAATTCCGGGTTTTTTGGTGTATTATTGATCATCTATTTTAAGATGAAGATGCTGAGATGGACGGGTGGTGTCACCAGAATCAACCGAATGCGTAATGAGTATATCTATGGGTCATTTGAAATAGCTCCAATCCCCAGTAAATTGCTAGAAAATAGACTGAGATGGTTTGGCCACGTCCAACGTAGAGAGAACGACCACGTCGGAAAAACTGCCCTAAACCTCCCCGAACGGCCAAATGGGAGCGGACGTCCAAAAAGGGTACGTGGCAGTCCAATGTCTTGAAGGATCTGAGAACCCTAAACTTAGAAGTAGAGACAACCCAGGACAGACCGACCTGGCGCGAGGTGATAAGGAGACCCGACCCCAAGTAAAGGGAAAAGGGAAGGAAGAAGATTGATCATCTATTTTAAGACTTTTTGGTTAAATAGGATTTTCTGGTTAAATAAAAATCCAATTCAATAGACTCCAGCTACAAAACTCCTGGGATATTCCCCTTCCAAAGCCTTACAACCTTCAAGAGAAAAAAATCTTACCTATAGTGCTCTTCTCTTTCTCAACATCGCTAAAATCCAGCCTGGTGTGATGCAGCGGTGCCGTAGTGTTGCTATCTGTTGGAGGTGCGCAAGCGCCGCGCCACACCGCCCTCAGGCCCCATCTCCAGTCGTCGCCCTCTGAGATCCAGCTGAGGAGGTCCTCCGCTTTGAGGACCACCTTGTCGCTTATGGCTAGGACTTCATCCTGGAAACAAACAGTTTCTCTTTTATTACAAGCTTGAATTTAGTTTCACACTAGCGCTGGCTTCGCACGGCTATATTATGCATGTATTATACATATAAACCTTCCTCTTGAATCACTCTATCTATTAAAAAAACCGCATCAAAATCCGTTGCGTAGTTTTAAAGATCTGAGCATACATAGGGACAGACAGCGGAAAGCGACTTTGTTTCATACTATGTAGTGAAGCTTTAATTTAGTTTCACATGTCCCGATGTTTGTCATCAAATCTTGCAAATTTTATTTGATGAATTAAAAAAATGGTCTTAGAAAACATTGATGGTAACCATAGCAACGATAATACGTTGATAACGCTCACGTTCCCGTAACGTGAGTGTGACGTCATACTTTTTTGTAAGTGCAGTACGGTATACATCGATTTATAAAGCGTTATCACGTCAAAAATATATCTTAATATATATAAATCTCGTGTCACAATGTTTGTCCTCAATGGACTCCTAAACCACTTAACCGATTATAATAAAATTCGCACACCATGTGCAGTTCGATCCAACTTGAGAGATAGGATAGCTTACATCCCGATATTCCCACGGGATCGGGAGTAACGCGGGTGAAACCGCGTAGGGCAGCTAGTATAATATAAATATATATAAGTGGGGCTCCCATACAACATGATACGGAACCCGTCGAGCGATATTTTAGTCAATAGTCCAAGTTAACCCAAAAAAGAATAATTCCAATAATTTTGATGAAATAACTCGTTTTTATCGAAACAACAAACAAACCTAAAATAAACGTATTTGATTAAATAGGGGAGAGAGGTTTGAGTGCGTCCCTGAAATCGACGGCGGGTGGCTGGTGGCTGGTAGCGGGTAAGTCCCAGAGGGTGGGCACAGGGAGGTACTCGAGGCGGTGGCGTAGCGTGGGCCACTGTCGCCCGGGGCGGAGACATATCATCATCTTCCTGCCCTTATAAAATAAAAATAAATAAATAAATAAATATTTCAGGACATATTACACATCGCCATCCAGCCCCAAGCTAAGCAACTTAATGCTTGTGTTAAGGGTGCCAGATAACGGATAAACTACTATCCCTATTTATCCCTATCCCTATTTATTTGGGGTCGGCGCAGTATGTTTTCTTCTTCCATTCACTCCTATTAGTCGTCATCTCATCGCTGACATTCATCTCTCTCATGTCTTGTCTCACGCAGTCCATCCATCTTTTCTTAGGTCGTCCTCTTCCTCTCCATCCCTCAACATTCATACTCATCACTCTTCTAGTCACATGCGTCTCTTCTCTTCTCATCACATGTCCATACCAACTCAACCGGTTTCCTTTTACTTTTTCAGTAACCGGTGCTACTTTCATGCTTCCTCTAATATACTCATTCCTTATTTTATCCATCCGGGGCGGAGACATAATGTGCCGCAAATAAAAATAATAATGTTGACAATTTGCCGCCCTTTTGACGTCTAATAATATTGATGTTTGTGAGAAAAAACGTAACGATAGGGAAGAATTGAGCATAAAATAATAATTTTTTGACGACCCAGTTGGCACAATTGTCACCTTGCCGGACTGCCAAACACAGGGTTGCGCAGATAAGTATTTATGCTTAGATAATTTGTCTGTGGTCTGATTGTTTCTATGTATATTTACAAAAGAAAAGTATATAAGTAGTATATCAGTTGTCTAGCACCCATTACACAAGTGTAAGTTACTTAGTTTGGGGCTAAATGGCGATGTGTGGATTTACTTTTAATTATTATTTTTATAAAATGAGCTAAATAAAACCGTTTAATAATAATGTTGGTGTTTGTAATATAAAACGTAACGATATGAAAGAATTAGTCGAAAAATATTTATTTCAAAACCATGTAAGGATGCGGGCGACTCTTGATTTGCAACAACTGTGAGATTCAATATGTGCAAGTGGTAAGAGCTAATTTCTTGAAAAATAAACTGTCTGACTGACCGCCAGTGACTGCACAAAATATTTTTTCCAATTTTACCGCCCTCCCAATAGTGGCGCCCGTGGCGGCAAGATGTAACACGCCTTCCTAAAAGATACCTATTCACTCGCGACTTGAAGACCCCCAAATTGTACACGTCAGGAAAGACAGACGCAGGCAACTGATTCCATTCCCTTGCAGTACGAATAATGACGAAGCAAAGCGCTTAGTGCGAACGTCAGTCTGCCTGGTTGTATGACGAAAGAATGGAGATGACAAGATTAGGTCGTGGAGTTCTGTTCCACACTCCCCGAAATGTATCCGGTAAAAGGCCGACAAGCTTGCCATCTTGCGACGATGTACCCAAGTACATCGCCTATTTTCGTGTTACCTATCTATCTAACTATCTATATAAAAATAAATATACAGGGTTATTGGTAATTATACTAGCAAGCCGTTAAGGGCTACTTCTGTGCACCTGAACAAACGACTTTTGTTCTACGACTTTTGGAAATTCGAAAAACAGCAAATTTTTTAAAACAAAGGTCATTCAGACTAAGAATAATAGATAAAACTTAAAAAATAAGTAAAATTTTAAGGGTAATGACCTCTACGTATTTGGAACAGCTGATTTTCAGGAAAAGCTCAACTCAAAACTTTCAAAAAAAAATTCGAATTTTCAAAAGTCGTAGACCAAAAGTTGTTTTTTTAGGTGCACAGAAGTAGCCCTCACTCAACGGCTTGCTAGTATAATTACCAATAACCCTGTATATATCTATACATATAAAATTCTTTGTCCTGACTGACTGACGGATCAACGCACAGCCTAAACCGCTGATCGTAGAGACTTGAAACTTGGAGGGTGTGTTCTTTGTATGACGTAGGCATCCGATAAGAAAGGATTTTCCGAAATTCTATCCCTAAGGGAGTGAAAAAGGGGGGGCAAAGTTTGTATGGGTCTACGTGATTTCTTGTTCCATTTTCGACTTCTACGCGGACGAAGTTGCGGGCAAAAACTAGTATATATATATATATTGTAGAACATTTTATGTGTCATTATGAAGTTCAGACCATAGTGGCTAGGAAAGTTATCAGGTAGCAAACAAAATACTATCAATTTCATTGTAAAGTAGAAAAAATTATAAGTATCATATTTTTTTCTATTTGTGTATATGCTAAAGTATTGCCTTCCCATCATTATTTAGTACTGGATACCAAACTGGATTCTTATTCTTTCTTTAATGAATAAATAAAACGTAATCCATTAAATAGCCTGAGTTCGGCCCTGAACTTAGTGGGTAGGTTAGGGGGTGGAGACAGGAACGGATTAGGAGTGTTTAGATAAAAAATAGGACAAAGGATTGTGAGGTTATATTTTTTTAAGTAGAATATTTAATTTTTTGCGTATTTTTTCGTGCTTATCACTACATAGTATAAAACAAAGTCGCTTTCTCTGTCCCTATATCCCTTTGTATGCTTAAATCTTTAAAACTACGCAACGGATTTGATGCGGTTTTTTTTTAATAGATAAAGTGATTCAAGAGGAAGGTTTATATGTATAATACATGCATAATATAGCCGTGCGAAGCCAGGGCGGGTCGCTAGTGAGTTTTATATAAGACTAGCTGTCCCGACAAACGTTGTTTTGCTATATACAGAAAAAAACAATTTTCGATTTTAAGACCTAACGAATATAAACAAAAAATTTCATTCGGTTCAGCCGTTTAGGTGGTCATAGGCAACTAACACCGCGACTTTCGCGACACGAGAGTTTTATATTCGAAGTTTTTGTATGAAACAGCTGATTTTCAAGTAAAAATTCCCTCAGAATTATCGAAAAAAAACGTTCGAATTTCCAAAAGTCGTAGAACAAAAGTTGTTCGCCTAGACGTCTTAAACAACCCCCTTTCGTATTAACACCCCTTCGCTGAAACACATTGTATATTGGGATAAAAAGGTTCATCAAAGAGTCACGGGTCTGAAACTCCGCATGGGGGGTTCCTTTAAGACGTAAGGGAGCACTTTGCCAAACATCCTAACTTAATTTTTAAGACGCTTCAATGTAATCTCGTAAAAACTGTACGATTCCAAATCAAGAAAAAAAAATGAGTCATAAAGTAGCAAAAATACGGTAAGAATTCGCCCTGAATCCGTCCCTGAACATTTCTAAATGAAGGGGAGTGGGGGCCTGAACTAAAATTGCTTTCAAATAAGTAACCGACTCGCGGTCGTATTCTCGAACTAAAACCATATCGTTTCCATAACGATATTCCTTAACTTTAACTGAATGTCTTGATTGTTAAGAAACAATAAGGGACAAATAAATGTGTCTTTAAAATAACAACAAAAGAACGAAAACAACAATAAAAGACGATCGAAACAACGACAAAAGACGATCGAAACAACAACAAAAACAAATAATCTAATCAAATAACTCATCTAATCGTACGCTTTACCTATGATGTGTAAAAAAACAAAACGAAGACAGAATAAGATCGATACAAAAAAACGAAAGACGAACGAAACGGAAACGAAGGACCATCGAAACGGAAACAAAAGAAGATAAAAACCAAAAACAAAAGACGAACCTTTCGCCCGATTGATTAAAACCTTTTTATGAGATTGATTGATTGAGATTGATTAAAGTTTTTTTTCAGCATAAAACTATTTTTAGAGAAATAAAATAGAATCTGAAATACTAAATATATTTAATTTATCCATCCCTTTTTTTTTTTTTTAGAGACTATACAGAGATTTATTTATTTACACAAAAATAAGTAGTACATAAAACAATAACAAAATAAAAAAATAAAAACCAAAAAAAAAAATCAGAAGAAAAAAAAAAAAAAATTAAATCTAAACCTAGTCAAACAAACCCCTCCCCAGCGTTCCCGGTGCAAAGCTGGACAATATGCAAGCAGCGTTACCCCTCTGAACCGCTATCGACAGTCTTTCCACCAGGAAACCCTTCATCCCTTTGATATATTATCTCACCTCATATCGTTTCAACATCGCTTCAACTTCGAATTAAAATCAGGAATAGTACCTTCAATTTATGGTTGGCATTTCGTTAAAATCTTCTAAAGTAATCCCAACCTCTAGGCACAGATTAAAACTGTTTGTCCTTATGTCTGTCATTGTTTAGTTAGACTAGTCTCTTGTACACGGATTGGTCTGTTATTTCAATACAATTCGAAACTACTGGACTGATTTTGATGGAACTATAAATCCAATATATATAAATTACGTGTCACGTTGTTTATGCGCGATGGACTCCTAAACTACCTAACCGATTTTAATCAAATTTGCACACCGTGTGCAGTTTGATCCAACTTGAAAGATAGGATAGCTTACATCTTAATTTATCCCAATATTCCCACGGGATCGGGAGTTACGCGGGTGAAATCGCGGAGCGCTGCTAGTAAATAAATAAAATTCAATATCCTGACTGACTGACTGGTAATAGTACATTGCGATACAAGTGTGGAAAATTGATCTTTGCATAGAGGCAGTTTAACACGCGCGAGCGGTACGCGAGGGCGTTTACAAAGCCGAGATACAAAGATCAATCCACACGTGTATCGTACGACGTTTTTTATCACAGTTGCGAATAAAACAAAGACTTGTTAAAATAATAAAAATATGATAAAATATCCATATTTCTAGATTAGGTACGTATTTCGTGAAATATAAAGCAAGCAAAGTCAGGAAACAAAAGCTATAGCAAGTATGCCATCGATTTTTCCCATAGCAGACAACGAACCAAAAAACGCTATTTGAAAAATTTCATGAAAAACATTCCATTTCTAGTTCCTACCTACTAATAATTAAATGCGAAAGTTTGTCCATATCTATACTTAATATTATAAAGATGAAGAGTTTGTTTGTTTGAACGCGCTAATCTCAGGAACTACTGGTTCGAATTGAAAAATTCTTTTTGTGTTGGATAGTCCATTTATCGAGGAAGGCTAGAGGCTACTTTTTAACCCGATATTCCTACAGGACTCGGACTTACCCGGGTGAAACCGCGGGGCGCGAGCTGTTGCTCGCGATTTAATAGGAAAGGGTACCGGGGGCTGTCTCCATACAAACTATTACAAACGTAGTCGACTGTTTTCTCCCTGGATAATGACACTAGAGCAAATATTTTTGGTGCATAAAACTTATAACTGCCATGACCATGCCCCTACTTTTTGTATTTTTAAATTTTTATAATTTTAATTTCTATGATTTTTAATTTTATTTCATTTTTCATTTATAATAAAATTTATTTACATCATATTTTCATTTATAATTTGCATCTATTTTTTTTTTACTAACATACATTGTAAGGTTGTTACTAACAATTTATGAATTTTTAATTATCCGAAATAAACGAATAATATGATAATTAGAAAATAAAAAAAAACAAAACATAGGGGCATAGTCATGGCAGTTATAGGTTTTATGGCACAAAAATATTTGTGCTAGTGTCATTATCCAGGGAGGAAACAGTCGACTACGTTTGTATGGAGAGAGCGCAGGTACCCTTTCAACTTAATGCGCGTGGTAGTTTTGTTTTATATACCTTCCTCCAGAACTACTCTATCCATTGGTAAAAACAGCATAAAAATCGGTTTAGTAGTTTTTGAGTTTATAGTGAACAGACAGACAGACGCGGCGGAGGACTTAGTTTTATAATAATACTAGCGACCCGCTCCGGCTTCGCACGGCTATATTATGCATGTATTATACATATAAACCTTCCTTTTGAATCACTCTATCTATTAAAAAACCGACTTAGTCCCATCGGCCCCGCTGGCTCTGCCCCGCTAGCGGGGCAGATGGGAAAAAGTGTTGCATCGGCCCCGCTGAACGCAGACGCGGACGCTAGCGGGGCCGATGAAACAAATTAAGTTTCATTTGCCCCGCTATAGGACTTACTTCCGTCGGGCCCGCTAGCAGATGGGAAAAAGAGATTGATTCATCGGCCCCGCTAGCGTCGGCGTCGGCGTTTTGCGGGGACGATGGGTAGGTACAGATCAAGTTACAAATAGAGGCAATCAATACTTAGGTTGCCGAAAAAGGAATGTTTGTAATTAAAATGGTTTGTATGTTAATCAGTTTTTATTGGGTGCTCAAAATACATAATATTTTAATAATAAAAAATACACACAACAAGAACATCACATAAACATTTTTTAATGTTCATAATCATAGATGATAGTCACACAAATTACATTAATCAGTCTTCATTAATGAACATTAATGCCTAAACTGCTGACAGTTTTGTAAGATGAATATAATATTTTAGGTAAACAACATAACATAAAAAATACAGTATTTGACAAAACATCAACGAGAGAAAACATTAACATTACAAACTATGTCAGTGTTTCGAGAAAGTCTACTGGTTATTGGTCCATTTACAAATTTCAAGATCAAGTTATACTATTTAAATAATCAACAAAACAAAAAAAAAACACAAAACAAGGACATTACTTAATAACTAGTTTCTTAATTTTTAATAGAGCCAGCCGGGCCGATGGGAGTAAGTCTAAGATAGTACCAAAAAATTAAATGCAAACTCAATATTTTCTTTAATATTCTTATAGAAAGTCATACACTGCTTAATGGGACACATCACTCTTGATACATTTGCACACTCAAACTTCTAACTTTTAATAGTTTTTTCATAAATGGTCTAACTTTTACAAGAATTAGAGCAGGAATATAAACAATAATTCAGTGCTTTTATTTATGTAATTGTTATCTTGAACAAAATATGTTTATATTACGTAAAAAACAAAAGTCAATTTATGAGACACATCAAAATCAGAATTCAGTTTTTTTTTAGAATTGCACAATATGTAACAGCTAAAGAGTGACTATCTCCGAACTTCGCTTTACTTTACTGCGACACAATAATTAGTAATTTCACGTTTACACGGTTGTCATGAATTTGACTTCGCGCTGTCTATAGACGCGTTTTGACTTGAGTTGAGTTGAGGTGTGGCGTTGGACCAAAAAGTTTTTTAAGTTTCTTAAGATGGACCTTGTTTTGTGTTTTTTTTTTGTTTTGTTGATTATTTAAATAGTATAACTTGATCTTGAAATTTGTAAATGGACCAATAACCAGTAGACTTTCTCGAAACACTGACATAGTTTGTAATGTTAATGTTTTCTCTCGTTGATGTTTTGTCAAATACTGTATTTTTTATGTTATGTTGTTTACCTAAAATATTATATTCATCTTACAAAACTGTCAGCAGTTTAGGCATTAATGTTCATTAATGAAGACTGATTAATGTAATTTGTGTGACTATCATCTATGATTATGAACATTAAAAAATGTTTATGTGATGTTCTTGTTGTGTGTATTTTTTATTATTAAAATATTATGTATTTTGAGCACTCAATAAAAACTGATTAACATACAAACCATTTTAATTACAGACATTCCTTTTTCGGTAACCTAAGTATTGATTGCTCTATTTGTAACTTGATCTGTATCTACCCATCGTCCCCGCAAAACGCCGACGCCGACGCTAGCGGGGCCGATGAATAAATCTCTTTTTCCCATCTGCTAGCGGGCCCGACGGAAGAAAGTCCTATAGCGGGGCAAATGAAACTTAATTTGTTTCATCGGCCCCGCTAGCGTCCGCGTCTGCGTTCAGCGGGGCCGATGCAACACTTTTTCCCATCTGCCCCGCTGGCGGGGCAGAGCCAGCGGGGCCGATGGGACTAAGTCAAAAAACCGCATCAAAATCCGTTGCGTAGTTTTAAAGATCTAAGCGGTCAAAGGGAAATAGGGACAGAAAAAGCGACTTTGTTTTATACTATGTAGTGATGTATAGTGATATATTTTTATGGGATCGGGACTCACGCGGGTGAAATCGCGAGGCGTAGCTAGTTATGAAGAAGAATTTTAATTATAAAGTATGTAGGTAAAGATATTATTTTGTGAGTTCGTTGACTTAAATTGCTCATTTTTTTTAACTAGCATCGCCCCGCTGTTTCACACGTATAAGCCCCGATCCCGTGGGAATATCGGGATAATAAGTACCCTATGTTACTGTCAAATTAAAAAATGTACAAAAAAAAAAATAAAAAAATAAAATAAAAAATAAAAAAAAAAAGGAATATATTAACACTCGGAATCGATACGCAAAGAAGAAGAATGAATCAATGTATGTTCATACCAAATTCCATAAAATCATTTCAGTATTTTTCAAGAATGTATGTAGGTATGTGTGTATCAATAATGTAAAAATGAATCGCTGAATGTGTTGCTAAGCGCAAATCTCGAGAATAGCTGAACCGATTTCGCTAATTCTTTTTTTTTTGTTGTGTTTGTTATTGTCAGGAGACGGTTCTTATGAAAGAAAAATTTAAGAAAAATCTGTAGAAAATTATTACGTGGGTGAAACCTCAAAACGCAGCTAGTTAGAAAAAAAAAACACTACTTATAAAACAAAGTCGCTTTCTCTGTCCCTATATCCCTATGTATGCTTAGATCTTTAAAACTACGCAACGGATTTTGATGCGGTTTTGTTTAATAGATAGAGTGATTCAAGAGGAAGGTTTATATGTATAATACATGCATAATATAGCCGTGCGAAGCCGGAGCGGGTCGTTATTAATAATACATAAATGTTTTATTTTATTTTGTTCTTTTAAATGTTTTTTCTATAAGTAAGTAAAAGTACAGATAAATTAAAAAAAAAATGAACCCCCAAAAAATCGAAAACGGAACCCTAAAAACTACTTAGAGCATGCGGTGCGCGTTTACAATTAAATTTAACATAACCGTGTCTTGGTGTGGGTGACGGTGTGTCTGTGTGAGTTTGGTAGAACAAGGTGAAATGACACAGGGTGTTTATTTGTTCTTGGGTTTAAACACGTGGTTTTATTTCCGAGGCACTTTTTTTTAGGAAAGAAGTTCCTTATCGCGGGTTAGCGACGGGACCTGAAAATGTTACGCGTTACGAAAACGTGAAACGAATAACCGTAAGAGAAACTAATCTTTCACATATTATTATTTACACAGCACACACACATACATGAATAAAGATTAAAATAAAATTCTTAAATACATACTCAAACAATATTTGACGACCCAGTTGGCACAATGGTCACCATGCCGGACTGCCAAACACAGGGTTGCGGGTTCGATTCCCGCCTCAGGCAAGTATTTATGCTTAGATATTTGTCTGAGGTCTAGTTGTTTCTATGTATTATAAGTATATATTTACAAAAGAAAAGTATATAAGTAGTATATCCGTTGTCTAGCACCCATAACACAAGTCTAGTTACTTAGCGTGGGGCTAGATGGCGATGTGTGTAATGTCCTGCAATATTTATTTATTTATTATTATTATATTAACTTTTTTTGTTTTTAGTATTTGTTGTTATAGCGCCAGGCGCCAACAGTGCCTACATCATCAGTGAAACAACTCTCTAGCTATCCATGGTTCATGAGATACAGTCTGGTGACAGACAGACGGACGGACACCAAAGTCTTAGTAATAGGGTTCACTTTTTACCCAACGCCGATATATTTTTTCAGACCCTTCATAAAAATGCCAAATCGGGTAGATACACATTTTTTCCCAAACCCTTAAAAGATGGCAACTCAGCTACACATTTTTTCGTAACACTTCAAAAAAGGCCAAATTGGCAACACTATTTTTTCTCATTTTTGATGAGCGTTTAACCAATATCGTCACACGATGGTAAGATAAGAGACGATGCGGTCTAAGATGTACTTTTCTTATTCCTATTCTGTCATCACCATTTAAATTATTTTATTTTATTTATTTATTATTACTTTTAATTTTATTTATTCATTTTGTAGATACAGTCGGATTACGAATTAGCTGAACCCCATGTGACTCAGAGCTCACTCACACATCTGTAAAAATCTAGTATTTACTTATTTTTTTATATAATAACTAGCGACCCGCTCCGGCTTCGCACGGCTATATTATGCATGTATTATACATATAAACCTTCCTCTTGAACCACTCTTTCTATTAAAAATCCGTTGCGTCGTTTCAAAGATTTAAGCATACATAGAGATATAGGGACAGAGAAAGCGACTTTGTTTTATAGTATGTAGTGATAGTGATAATATAAAATTATATCGTATATCTTTCCAGCCTTACAGATGTGCGAGTGAGTGGGTCACGTGGGGTTCAGCTAATTAGTATTCCGACTGCACGTATAGAATGAATTCTGAAATAAATATTAATTTAACTAGTAGTTCGCCCCAAACTGAGACCTCACGAGTTTTTTTAATCGATTATTATATTTCAGCGTAAAGTAGGTACTAAAATGTATAATATAACGACGAAAGACTCCAAATACGACAGGTCTATCTTATTTGAATGATAGGTGCCTAGTATCGCTAATATCTGACATTGGATGATTTAGAGAATCCAAACACGACAGGCATAACTTGTTGTTGTTGTTGTTAACTTGTTATTGTTGTTGTTAAGTTCTAAAAGCATAGGTCCAGCTCAATCATCACACCCGTTAAATTTGGATTAAGAATATTGTAAATAGTAAGCGTGTTACATTGTGTTGTGATGCTACACCTTCATTATTTTTCTTTTGCAATCACAATGTAACACGCATACTATTTACAATATTCTTAATCCAAATTTATTAAATTTTATTTTCTATTTTTTAGTTGGTTTTTTTTATTAAAGCGGGTTTTTTTAGTTTTTCTAAACTATCAATTTATTTTATACTTTTCGGTCTTTGATAACGAAATATGTTAGATCAAACCCATTGGCCCAATGGTTACCATTGAAAGACAAACTACTCGTCAAGACGATTCTAACGAGCCCAAACTCGATAGGGTTGTGTCGTTTTATTGCGAAGTTCCTATGACCACCTTCCAGTTCCATCATCAGACCCTGGTTACCATTGAAAGACAAAGCAAGTACTCGTCAAGATGATTCTAACGAACCCAACCTCGATGGGGTTGTGTCGTTTCATTACGAAGTTCCTATGACCACCTTCCAGTTCCATCATCAGACCCTGGTTACCATTGAAAGACAAACTACTCGTCAAGACGATTCTAACGAGCCCAAACTCGATGGGGTTGTGTCGTTTCATTGCGAAGTTCCTATGACAACCTTCCAGTTCCATCATCAGACCCTGGTTACCATTGAAAGACAAACTACTCGTCAAGACGATTCTAACGAGCCCAAACTCGGTAGGGTTGTGTCGTTTCATTGCGAAGTTCCTATGACCACCTTCCAGTTCCATCATCAGACCCTGGTTACCATTGAAAGGCAAAGCAAGTACTCGTCAAGATGATTCTAACGAACCCAACCTCGATGGGGTTGTGTCATTTCATTGCGAAGTTCCTATGACCACCTTCCAGTTCCATCATCAGACCCTGGTTACCATTGAAAGACAAACTACTCGTCAAGACGATTCTAACGAGCCCAAACTCGATAGGGTTGTGTCGTTTCATTGCGAAGTTCCTATGACCACCTTCCAGTTCCATCATCAGACCCTGGTTACCATTGAAAGACAAAGCAAGTACTCGTCAAGATGATTTTAACGAGCCCAAACTCGATGAGGTTGTGTCGTTTCTTTGCGAAGTTCCTATGACACCTTCCAGTTCCATCATCAGACCCTGGTTACCATTGAAAGACAAAGAAAGTACTCGTCAAGACGATTCTTGACGAGTAGTTTGAATGAATGAACTATGAAGTATGGCTAACGAGGTAATTCCTGCAGATTCCTTTCAGCTCTATCATCAGATCAGTTCCATGGTACCATATTATTGTCACCGAAGTTACGTCCTTTCATTTGATACCCCACTCGGGTATATTTGCAGTAAGTATAGTTTGTGTGCCATATAGGTAGATCCCCTTTTGGACCCCCTGTCTCCGTAACCCCCTGACCGATCCTGCTCATGTTCGAACTTAAAAATTCTATGGACCTCAACTACTTGTATACCAAAAATCATGAAGATCAGAGCAACGGTACTCAAGTTATCGTCGAACAAACATACAAACATATAAACATACAAACATACGAGCGACCGACCGTCTCAACACTAGACCTCACTCGCTACGCTCGTTCGGTCAATTAATTTTAATCACTCGCTACGCTCGTTCGGTCAATTAATTTTAATAATCCCCTACCTAACAATAAAAAAATGCCCAAACCCTTCAAAAATAGCAACACCCTATATCGTCGGACATGTGACACTCACACAGACGTAAACACTCACACAAGTACAACGAATTGATAACGTCGGATCTATTCGGTCGGTGCAACGCCCGGGTTTAGGCGGAGTGCACACTGGTCACAAACACTCATTGTTTTATTTATTTACTTACTTACTATTAAAAGCTTCGTCATAACTATTTAACAGTAAAAATGGTTCTGAGTCACCTCGCGACCATGACTATTGTAACATAGTCGAAACGTCGAGGTAAGCGAAAAAAAATTAAAAAAATACGCAATTTAGACCCGGGAAAATAATAACTACCAAAAAATGGTTGTCTGTAAAGTCGATTTACGAAACGATAATTTTACATGCTATGCTAACGTCATACTCTGACGCTGAGGCCAGTCGTGCCTCTCTACCGTTTGTTCCGCGCTCTCGCTTACACCGTAACGTGACCGTAACATGACACTTTTTTGTAAGTGCAGTACGGTGTTCATCGATTCATTAGACGTTATAACGTAAAAAAAGTATTAGGTTAGTGCTTCTATGTTTGTTACTACTTTTCTGATTGTCTTATGTCGTGTGCTTGTTTAAATAAATGTTTTTTTTTTTCTATTTACAAAAGAAAATTGTTCGAATTTCCAAAAGTCGTAGAACAAAATTTGTTCGCCTAGACGTCTAGAACAACCCGCTTTTGTATTAAAACCTCTTCGATGAAAAATTTGTATATTTTGTGGTTTTAGTGACAAAATAACAAGAAAATAAACAAATAAATTGTTTTTCAGATTGATAATAAAGCAAATATTTATGTAATGACATTTCCCCTATTTTTAGGATATATTTAGTTTATAATTATAGTGGCATTAACGACCCGTCCCGGCTTCGCACGGCTATATATAGACGACCTCTGTGGCGCGTCGGGCGAACACCCGACTGCGACGCAGAAGGTTGCGGGTTCGATTCCCGCCGGGAACAAGTATTTATGCTGACCATAAATTCTTGTTTCTGGTTCTGGGTGTTTCCTATATGTATAATATGTATATATTTACAAAAAAAAAAAAAAAAAAGTATATATGTAGTTTATCCGTTATCTGGCACCCATAACACAAGCATTAAGTTGCTTAGCTTGGGGCTGGATGGCGATGTGTAATATGTCCTGAAATATTTATTTATTTATTTATATTATGCATGTATTATACGTATAAACCTTCCTCTTGAATCACTCTATCTATTAAAAAAAACTGCATCAAAATCCGTTGCGTAGTTTTAAAGATTTAAGCATACAAAGGGATATAGGGACAGAAAACTCGACTTTGTTTTATACTATAGAAGAAGATATTCTATTATAGATAACACAAACCTAGTTACTTAGCTTGGGGCTAGATGGCGCACAATATTTATTTATTTTATTTTTTTAAATAGACCTAAATACAAACAAAAATAGCAAAGTACCCAATGTGTAGACACCCTTACCGACATAAATTCTCAATAACACGAAATGGCGGAGCGGGGCGAGAGGGGAGGGTTATGCCGGACGGATTAAGGTATTTATATTTTATTATTATTATTACTATTTACAATTATTTATCTATAAATATTGTAAAGGCGTATTGCTCTTTCATTCCACAATTTTTTCCCCACGCGCTATATTTTAGGCGTTTCATACCACTGTATTTTTAATTTATTTGTCCAACAGTACATTTACCTAAAGAATAACCCTGTAGTTCAGGCAAATGTATTTTTATTGTTTTAGTATTTTTAGTTCACAGTTTACATTGTAAAATTGTTTTGAATAAATTTAATTTATCTCTTTATCTCGTCATCATAACATTGGTTAAAAGTCTTTTGCCTGCCCTTTTGGGAATACTATTAACTAAAAATATTCCCTATAAAAATAGACAAACATGAAAATAACATAAAATAATTCTTAAAAACATACTCGAAAAATATTTACTTTTTTCTGTTTTAATTTAATTTTGTTGTCGGCTTATACATCTGTCGTCTGTAAAAATTTCAACTGTCTAGCTATCACGGTTCATAAGATACAGCATGGTGACAGATAGACGGACAGACGGAAGGACAGCGAAGTCTTAGTAATAAGGGTACTGTTTTTACCCTTTGGGTACGGAACCCCAAAAAACACATACAGACGAACTAATAAGTAAAGTAAAAGTAAATATTGCAGGACATTCCACACATCGCCATCTAGCCCCAAGCTAAGTAACTACACTTGTGTTATGGGTGTTAGACAACGGATATACTACTTATATACTTTTCTTTTGTAAATATACTTAAAATACATAAAGACCGCAGACAAATATCCAAGCACAAATACATGTCTGAGGCGGGAATCGAACCCGCAACCCTGTGTTTGGCAGTCCGGCAGCACGGAGACCATTGTGTGCCAACTGGGTCGTATAATAAATAAATAAATAATAAATAAATATTTCAGGACATATTACACATCGCCATCCAGCCCCAAGCTAAGCAACTTAATGCTTGTGTTATGGGTGCCAGATAACGGATAAACTACTTATATACTTTTTTTTTTTTTGTAAATATATACATATTTTACATATAGGAAACACCCAGAACCAGAAACAAGAATTTATGGTCAGCATAAATACTTGTTCCCGGCGGGAATCGAACCCGCAACCTTCTGCGTCGCAGTCGGGTGTTCGCCCGACGCGCCACAGAGGTCATAATATATACAGATATTTGTTTTTTGATATGGGTATTTCTATACCCTTCCGGGACTAGGCTGTTCACACGTCTGAACGTCCAAGGGGTTATTTATAAGTAAAATCATTAGTAAGTATGTACTTACAAAAAAATAAAGTATATCACTATCACTACATAGTATAAAACAAAGTTGCTTTCTCTGTCCTTATATCCCTATGTATGCTTAAATTTTTAAAACTACGCAACGGATTTTGATGCGGTTTTTTTTAATAGATAGAGTGATTCAATATGAAGGTTTATATGTATAATATATTATGCATAATATAGCCGTTCGAATCCGGGCGGGTCGTTAGTAAGTAGTATATCCGTTGTCTAGCACCCATAGCACAAGTCTAGTTCGTCATGGGTAATAACTTCCTCCTTTTTGAAAGTCAGGTTATAAAACCAAACAATCGCACAAACCCCCTCAGTCCGTCCCTGCGTAAAGCAGTGAAAGATGAGAGCTGGGTCGAATACTGCGGCCGATGTGTATTGATACTTCAACACAAACATAGCTTACGTAACCAAACAATAAACAAATATAAATATGTACTTATATGTTATTATGATGAGTAATTTCGTTAATTAATATGACGAAATGTGATTTTTGGAACGAAGGTCGGTGAACAATTTGATAAATCTGTAGCGTATTTTTTCTACTTTTTTAAAAAAAAAAACTGGTTGCCTGTAAAGTCGGTATACGGGCGAAAGTTTTACGTGACAACAACTGTGCTCGAGTGGAAGGGACGCGTGCCTTTCACTTTTTATGTCTATCTCTCTCGCTCTTAGGCGGGCTAACCATGCCCGCGTGCCTCTCACTCGCTCTCATTGTGAGCGCATAACGTGAGCGGAGCGTAACGCAGTTTCTTGAAGTGTCACCCGGCAAACCAATTTATAAGACGTTGTCACGTCAATATTTATTTATTTTAAGCGCTTATCGCGTGTCGACGAACAATTTGATAAACCTGTAGCGTATTCTTTCTACTTCTTTTTGAATAAATATTTATTTATTTTAAGCGCAGTACCGTCATCTTGGTTTATTTAAATTCACTCGATCACAGCGAAAACGGAAATAACGTTCCTTACAAATAACCTGAGTTAAATATTTTTGTACTCTGTTTTATTAAAACATTTAATATTTTGATTTTATTTATATTAAAAAATATATAAAAGTACATAAGCAAAATCCAGTCCTTGGCATCGTCTATTTGCTTGGCCACAAATTATGTATTTGTAAACACAATTTCATTACATTAAATATAAAAAACAAAGCTTAAGTCTAAATAGGTGGCCTTATCGCTCAAAGCGATCTCTTCCAGGCAACCTTTGGATAGACAAGAAGTTGAGAAATGAAACTACAGGATCGATTTTGATGAAATATATATAATATAAAGGATACTTTAAATCCCGAAAAATAACATAGCCTAATGTTTATCCTGATATTACACGGGATCGCGACACGTGTGCGCAACCGCGGTAAGCAGCTAGTTTATCTTTTTAACTTAAAAAGATATGGAATGAAACTGTAGGGAAAGATTTTGATGAAACTTGTTTTTTTTTAATTCCGAAATATTATAACATAGGCTAAAGTTTATCCTTAAATGACACGGGATCGCGACACATGCGTGCAACCGCGGTAAGCAGCTAGTTTAAAAGAAAGTTATAACAAACAAATAAATCAACACGCTTTTAAACAATTAAAAAAACACAAACATACACAACTAGAAACAAAGAAATAAACAAATCGAATGAAAAAACCAAACAATGATCAAGTATCAAAACATAGCCATCGCACTAACAACCGACTCACGAAGTTTCAAATCGTTCCAATAGAAAAAAGGGTGTAAGTGCGAAATATTTTCAAAGCAATTTCGGACTTATTATTTCACTAATAAGGTTGCTTTTATAAAAGTTGTTTGTTTAGCTTATTAATACACATAGCTTATACAAAATTTGGAGATTAGGAAACTCTGTTTTTTTTTTTTGAGTCGCTTTTTTTTGCGTTTTTCGCTTATTTGTATTGGTTTATAGATTAGATTCCGGTGTGTGACTTTGGATTTTTTTTTAAATAAATATATAATATAGTCACATTAAGAAATGTCTTAGAAACTACGCGAGCTACGAGTCTTAAGGTGAAAGGGTACCTGCGCTCTCTCCATACAAACGTAGCCGACTGTTTTCTCCCTGGAGATTGTTACTAGAGCAAATATTTTTGTGCCATAAAACCTACAACTGCCATGACTATGCCCCTATGTTTTGGTTTTTTTCATTTTCCAATTTTCATAGAAATGAAAATTAAAAAAATTAGAAAATTAAAAAAAACTAAAAATAGGGTCATGGTCATGGCAGTTATAAGTTTAATGCACCAAAAATATTTGCTCTAGTGTCATTATCCAGGGAGAAAACAGTCGACTACGTTTGTAATAGTTTGTATGGAGAGAGCCCCCGGTACCCTTTCCTCTTAACTTTGCATGGGGGTTCCTTTAAGGACATAGGGAAGTACTGAGAATGGGTTTTTGGAAATTTGACCTCTAAAGGGATAATAAAAAAACGGTTGATAAAAAAAGAAGATAAATAAAATAAATAAATATATATTGCAGGACATTCCACACATCGCCATCTAGCCCCAAGCTAAGTAACTACACTTGTGTTATGGGTTCTAGACAACTCGTAAACTACTTATATACTGTTGTAAATATATACGTATAATACATAGTAACAACCAGACTACAGACAAATATCTAAGCATAAATACATGTCTGAGGCAGGAATCGAACCCGGAACCCTGTGTTGGGCAGTCCGGCTTGGTAACTATTGTGCCAACTGGCGTCGTTGAGATAATAGCGAACATCCATAAAAAAAAATAGAATTGAGAACCTCCTCCTTTTTTTGAAATCGGTTAAAAAGGCAAGCGGTTTTACTCGCGTCAATGTCTCTTTAAAAATGTTATGGTTTATCACGTAATAAAAATTGGTCTAAATACGTTTTTGGACTCTTGCGTTTTAAGGGATCACGCGTTTTTGGTCTTTTACGTAAGGTTGCCTGGAAGAAATCGCTTTAAGCGATAAGGTCGCCTGTTTGTACAATTGAATAAAGCTTTCTTGTCCTTTTTGACGTGACAACGTTTTATAAATTGGTTTGCCGGGTGACACTTCAAGAAACTGCGTTACGCTCCGCTGACGTTATGCGCTCACAATGAGAGCGAGTGAGAGGCACGCGGGCATGGTTAGCCCGCCTAAGAGCGAGAGAGACAGACATAAAAAGTGAAAGGCACGCGTCCCTTCCACTCGAGCACAGTTGTTGTCACGTAAAACTTTCGCCCGTATACCGACTTTACAGGCAACCAGTTTTTTGATATTTTTCAATGTTTTGTGTGTTGTACAAATAAAGTGTTATCACTTCATAATACATTTTTATTTTATATGATGAGGGATTTTTTTTTTGTTTTTGTTCGTATAGGCCCCGAAACTACTGAACCGATTCAGTTGAAACTTGGTATGAGGATACATTGATTCATTGACAGTAACATGGGCACCTTTTAATCCCAATAATCCCACGGGATCGGGAATGACGCGGGAAAACCGCCCAGCGTAGCTAGTACAGTCACATTACCAATTAGCTGAACAACACGTGACCCAGAGCTCACTTGCAAATCTGGAAGGTTGTAATGTTACTTGATTCTGTTTTTGAAGTGAAAACTTCTTATGGCACGTTGGGCACTTTTGTGGGTGAGCATTTTCAACCGATCTCGCGACAAATTTTGACGCGACAGATGAGATTTTATTTGTGTTAGTCTTTTTGTTTTAAGTTAAACAAAAAGACTAACACAAATAAAATCTGCCATCTATTACACAAATTGAGAAACTTAGTTTCTAGAAAGACCGCTATTCGAATGTAGACGGCGCTGATATAAATTTTTTACTGCCATCTAGCGAATAAAAAATAAACTATATTTGTTTAAGTGAGTGCTAATAGATGGCAGTAGCAGATCGTTTCAAGAAATATTCTTTGAGAAATAACAAGTTTATTGTTTTCACTTCTGCCTGCACTCCCGGAGTGCGCTGTTTTTTTTTTACAATATACTATACAATACAATATTATGTGTATAAAAATCAATGCCACTTTTCGTTGTAATTTTTTTATAACTCAAGAACGGGCTCACCTATCCAAACCAAATGTTTAAGCTTTGTTCGGACTATTTAGTAGATGGTCCATGTGAAGTTTGCACATTTTCACATTTTTTTTTATATGGCTAAACAACGTTTGCCGCGACAGCAAGATACAATATAAAAAATAACAAAATAGGTAAATAAATACTATATTTTGTACAGATATGCGAATGAGCTCTGGGACAAGTGGGGATCAGTTAATTAGTAATGCGACTGTACACCTGTATTTATTTTAAAATTAGCTGAAACAAGCTCAGATATAGGTCCAGGTATTCGTGAGTAACACTCGTGTATTTTGAGAAACATTGCGTTCAGAATGGAAATATCTGTTATGTTTATAAATAAAACCAAGTGTTTTTTTTTATACAATACGATTACTGAAGACGACAGTGGACGATTTTTTTGAAAAACTAATTTATAATTAATTCCTCTTGAGTCACTCTATCTATTAAAAAAACCGCATGAAAATCCGTTGTGTAGTTTTAAAGATTTAAGCATACAAAGGGATATAGGGACAGAGAAAGCGATTTTGTTTGGCTAAACAGATTTAAAAATAATAAATAACCTATAGATTGGTATAAAAATGGACGTATTTTTCCTACAGTCCCTATTCGAACCCAGTTGGCACAATGGTCACCATTCCGAACTACCACACATAGGGTTGCGGGTTCGATTTCCGCCTGAGACATGTATTATTTATGCTTAGATATTTGTCTGTGGTCCGGTTGTTGCTATGTATTATAAGTATATATTTACAAAACAAAAGTATACTAGCGACCCGCTCCGGTTTCGCACGGCTATATTATGCATGTATTATACATATAAACCTTCCTCTTGAATCACTCTATCTATTAAATAAAACCGCATCAAAATCCGTTGCGTAGTTTTAAAGATTTAAGCATACAAAGCGATATAGGGACAGAGAAAGCGACTTTGTTTTATACTATGTAGTGATAGTGATAAGTAGTATATCCGTTGTCTAGCACCCATAACACAAGTGTAGTTACTTAGCTTGGGGCTAAATGGCGATGTGTGGAATGTTCAGCAATATTTATGTATTTATTATTTCCCTTCAACCACCAAATTTACTATGAATACAAATCATGTGAGTTTAAAAATGTTTATTAATAACTAGCTGCGCTCCGCGGTTTCACCCGCGTAACTTCCGATCCCGTGGGAATATCGGGATAAAAAGTAGTCTATAACCTTCCTCGATAAATGGACTATCCAACCCAAAAAAAAATTTTCAATTCGAACCAGCAGTTCCTGAGATTAGCGCGTTCAAACAAACAAACAAACTCTTCAGTTTTATAATATTAGTATAGATAGTCATTTTAGAACTCTATAGTATATAGTCTGCATAGTCTGTAATGAAGGTGCCGACTGTACATACAGTGTGTAAAACACATAACTACCCCTTTAGCTAGATGTAGTCGAGCCGAGTCGGGTATAAACAGTAGAGAAACGCCAGTACTATCATATTCGAGTTGGTTTATCGATTAGCCACCACTAATAATAGATTGTAAGGGTGTCACTTTGTACGTGAGCGGAGCGGGGGAGTTGTTACATTTACTAGTTGCTTTAAATTTAAAATATAGGGTTATTGGTAACTAGCGACCCGCCCCGGCTTCGCACGGCTATATTATGCATGTATTATACATATAAACCTTCCTCTTGAATCACTCTATCTATTAAAAAAGACCGCATCAAAATCCGTTGCGGAGTTTTAAAGATCTAAGCATACAAAGGGACATAGGGACGGCGAAAAGTGACTTTATTTTATACTATGTAGTGATTATTACTAGCAAGCCGTTGAGGGCGACTTCTGTACATCTTAACAAACCACTTTTGTTCAACGACTTTTGGAAATTCGAAAAAAGAAAATGAAAATTTTGAGGTTATGTAAATTCGAAAAACAGCTGATTTTTTAAAACAGTGGTCATTTCGACTAAGATAAGTAGATTAAACTTAAAAAATAGGTAAAATTTTAAGGTTAATGACGTCTCCGTGTAAGGAACAGCTGATTTTCAGATAAACCTAACCTCAAAATTTTCGAAATATACGGGCGAAAGTTTTACGTGACAACAACTCTGCCCTGCTTATTGAGAGTGCAGTAACTCAGTAAAACATGTTTTCGAGAAAAACGCGGTTAAAGTTTTTTAGAATATTTTTTTATATTGCTCCTAAAATATTAATGCTATTGAAACATGGTATACACCAAAAGAAAGAGAAAAATGTAGAGATAGTGTTAAAATTAAAGTTAATAATATATATTAATATACTTTAAAATAAAATCGAAAAATTTACATATGCTTAGTAATTATTATCAGTGAAAAATGGTCATCCTAAGAATAAGTGCAGCAAGTACCATAGTTGCTGCACTTTTGGTTAGTTTTTTAGAAGCATTAAGGTAAGTTAAATAAAATGTAAGGGAACTTTTTACTAGAATTTACTAATTAAAGGTACATGTTATCAAACTCGGTGTAACAATTATTTGTGGAAATATTTTATATTTCACCAAATCTTTATGTACTTATTTTTACGTTGTAGTCTTTGCATGCACGTCTTTATGTTTGTAAAATCAATCTAAGAATTATTGAATATCTAATAAAAAACTAACTAATTAAAGTAAGTAGGTAGTCCTAAAAGTCTTTCAGTTACTTTGAGGTACAATATATTGAGCATATCTATTTGACTTAAACTTTTTTAAAACCAATTTGTATAAAATAGAAAAGAAAAAAACTTAACCCAGAACGTCCCGACTGCTTTTTACTATAAGATAAGATAATTTTTATTCAGAAATACAGTACAATATTAAACATAGGCACAATTTTTTTCTTAAATCTATGTCCACGTGTGCCTGAACTAGGTGATCCTGTGTTTCAGGTGACATGTGCTGATATTTAAATTAAAACTAAAAATGACCACTTATTATTAGACACGAAAATTGAATGTATTGAAATGCATGTTTATGTATAGGTAAACAGAGTTAATAATATTAATCATCGAATCTAAGTCATTGAATCTAAGAAGTAAGAATCGAAGTACAAATATATCTATAATAAATAAATCACAAGTTTTACTTACACCTATTTACTTACTTTAAAAGTATTAGTAATTCCTCTGTATCTTCATAGGACATATTTTGAAGTGCTTTCTCGAAGGCTTTTTTACAATTTATGTAGTTAAGTGGAAAAATATTTGTTATAGCATTTAGGTTATTATATAGTAACGGCCCTAGGAACATGTTGAATTTATGTGTGAAAGCTAAGTTAGTTCTTATTTGTAGACGGCAAACTATATCACTCCTTCTTATATTAGCAAAATCAGTGGTGTAGGGAAGGGCTGCATGCTGCTTTAGTACAATGCTCGCTACAAATAACTGTCGAACTGTTAGTACTTTACATGATTTGTACAGGAGGTCAGTAGGGAAAAGGAATGGACGGAAGGTAGACACCTTGAGAATTGCTCTCTGAGCTCTCTCAATTGTTAGTAGCAATGTTTTGCCCGCACCACCCCATGAGCTAATACAGTAGGTTAGTATTGATTGACATAGAGCAAAATAAACTTGCCTGATTACTTTTGTGTCTGCAATATGCCGTATTTTTTAAATACATATTAGCTTACGAGTTCTTTTACATGAAGCTTCAATATGAGATTTAAACAAAAGAGTTTCGTCTATTATAATACCCAGGTATTTTATATTGCTACCAATTTTGATAGCCGAACACGCACATTGGTTATCGCTGTGAGGACTACAAATAATGAGCATATAATGTTGGTTTGCGCATTGAAAACTCAATATAATTTGTCTTGTCTGCATTAAGTGTTAGTAAGTTGTGCTGAAGCCAATCTATAACAACATTGAACCCCTGTTGAGCATATTGATAGACTTCGCTTTTTGAATTAGCCGAAAAGAGAAGAGCAGTGTCGTCAGCATACAATATTATAGTGCCATGATCTAGCACTAGATTACATAGGTCGTTTATGTAAGTAGATCAATTATAGGGTAGGTCATAAAATACTTCCTTGGGGAACTCCAAACGAAGTGTTATTTTTATCAGCACTGACAATATTGTCTAGGTATCCTAACGCATTGGGTACGTTCTTCTAGATAACTTGTAAATAGTTTCAACTGAGTACCTCTTATACCTATACATTCAAGCTTTCGCAACCGAATAGGGATAGAAACTGAGTCAAAAGCTTTGGCTTTGGCTTTTTTTGGTGTGGTGTACCTCATTTGTAAATGAGTACTTCATTTAATTCTATAGAACAAAAAGATCCCACTCAGTGGAGCAGAGATATTTTGGTGTCAATCATACTTAGTTTCATAGTAAGAAATAATGAACCTCAAATAGTCATAACTACTTTATAAAACGCTGCACACGTTTATGCGGTACTTCGGATGAAAGGTCTTAATTAGCATAACATTTTTGTACTACATCATAAAAAATCCTACCCGGCCGGAACTGAAATTTGTGATTACTATAGATTTTTTCAGGTAATTTTTTTTTATTTTAGATCTGAATCGTGCAAATAATAATCCAAAAATGAATTCCACATCCCCAATTTATACAAATATAATACCAAACTTGGCAGCTACCAAGATTTGGTATCAAATTGTTTTAATTTGTTTGAAATTCGCTCAGCTCACACGCTTTTTAATACATATTTTTAACATACTTTTACTACAAGAATGTTGTCAAAGTTGATGTATATCTAAACTAGGTAAGTGCTACTCCCTGAAAACATTTTTTATCCACTAAAATTATAGAAAATGGAAGTTACAGATAGTAAAAAGTGCAAAATATTTGAAATGTATACCACTATTTTTTGAATTTCGCTTGTTTTTACTATGTACTGCCCCAAATATTATTCCAGAATTGAAATCCAGACATTCGATTTATACGAAAATGATACCAAACTTGACTTAGTACCTAAACTTACGCAGTTATTTACCAAGAACTTCGTTAAAGCTAAATCCCCCCTCTCCCCACCCACATCAAAAATTCAGGTGGCTCCCCTTCGAAAATCCATCTTAAGTACAAAAAGAACAATCCTGCCGAAGGAAATCGTTGGTTCAGCAATACCTAGCCGTAATTGACTCTTTTTAACACGCTTTTATTAGTTTCACCTGTATGTTTGTTTGCTTGCTTGCTTGTTTTTGTCTTGTAGCGACGCAACTAATAGGATATAATAATACTTAACAATACTGCAGTATCTATTAGATACTGCACATAAGATTAGTAGAGTTCTGATAGTAGGTTTCTTAATGCGTAGCTGAAGTGTAGTAATTATAGTTGCTGCATTTATGTTAAGGAAAAAGTATTTTGATTATGTTGTTTACATTATAATAAGTGCAGTATGTAGGAGTTACTGCAGTTATGACTAGAAATAATATTCTATGAGCTAATTAAATATATAGTAACTTAAGTTACTACTCTTATTGTAGGGATTTTTTTTTAATTAGTTAAGTTACTGCGTTCTTACTTAATGATATTTCAGGTTTCTTATGGAATTTCGACACATGAGTCAGTTTACAAAGAAGGATTTTTTCTGCTGATTCCGATTCTGTATATAACTCAATTTTGCCAAAAACACGAGTTACTGCACTCTCAATAAGCAGGGCAGAACTGTGCTCGAGTGGAAGGGACGCGTGCCTTTCACTTTTTATGTCTGTCTCTCTCGCTCTTAGGCGGGCTAACCATGCCCGCGTGCCTCTCACTCGCTCTCATTGTGAGCGCATAACGTCAGCGGAGCGTAACGCAGTTTCTTGAAGTGTCACCCGGCAAACCAATTTATAAGACGTTGTCACGTCAAAAAAATCGAAGTTCCAAAAGTCGTTGTTTAGGTGCACCGAAGTAGCCCTTAACGGCTTGCTAGTATAATTTCCAATAACCCTGTATAGTTATAATACATAGAAACAACCAGACCACAGACAAAATATCTAAGCATATATACATGTCTAAGGCGGGAATCGAACCCGCAACCTCGAATGCAGATTTTTCATCAATTTATTAGACACTAGCGACCCGCTCCGGCTTCGCACGGCTATATTATGCATGTATTATACATATAAACCTTCCTCTTGAATCACTATATCTATTAAAAAAAACCGCATCAAAATCCGTTGCGTAGTTTTAAAGATGTAAGCATACAAAGGGAAATAGGGACATAGTATATGTATGTAGTGATTATTACGTCAAAAACAGAAATGTGACATATAAAAAAGAAAGAAAAAGACATAAAGGAGTCCGTGTGCTGACCAAATGGAGTAAATTAATTACTTTATTATATAGTTAAAAAATGTGTATCATTGCTATGTATTCTTAAAATAGTCCACAAAATTCTCGTAACCTTCTGCGTGTAGAGGTCGTCAAAATTTTAACTTTCAACCTGTAAAAATCTTTTAAAATCGGTGGTTACTTCATAAAACTTAATGTAACATGCAGATTCAAGAATGAAAAGATGTAGCTGATTGTAGCTAATCTAATAAAGAAGTTGGATTAGCTACATCCGTCACGTTTTACGAACTCCACTGCGGCTTCGTCAGATTAACCAGAGCGCCACCTATCGACGCATAATGGAAACATTCGTCCAGAAACCCTCATTTGTTGAATACAGCATTAAGGTACCGGATATAACCGGATGTAACTGGATTAGTGACCGGTTCGAAGCGGATTTCACCGGTTTTCTAATTAAGAAGCGTTAGATCGGATCACGTGAAGATCATCGTTGTACTGTTGCAGGTTCGGTACCCGTCGCGGTGCCTATGAATGATTATGGTATGAGTTTGTTTTTTTATTTTAATGGATGCTAGTAGCGCCTTGCGGTTTCACCCCCATTTATCCCGATCCCGTGGGAATATCAGGATAAAAGTAGTCTTAGGCTACTTTTCATTTTGATATTCCCACGGGATCGGGACTTACGCGGGTGAAACCGCGGAGCGCAGCTCTGCCCTGCTTATTGAGAGTGCAGTAACTCAGTCAAACATGTTTTCGAGAAAAACGCGGTTAAAGTTTTTTAGAATATTTTTTGATATTGCTCCTAAAATATTAATGCTATTGAAACATGATATACACCAAAAGAAAGAGAAAAATGTAGAGATAGTGTTAACATTAAAATTAATAATATATATTAATATACTTTAAAATAAAGTCGAAAAATTTACATATGCTTAGTAATTATTATCAGTGTAAAATGGTCATCCTAAGAATAAGTGCAGCAAGTACCATAGTTGCTGCACTTTTGGTTAGTTTTTTAGAAGCATTAAGGTAAGTTAAATAAAAAGTAAGGGAACTTTTTACTAGTATTTACTAATTAAAGGTACATGTTATCAAACTCGGTGTAACAATTATTTGTGGAAATATTTTATATTTCACCAAATCTTTATGTACTTATTTTTACGTTGTAGTCTTTGCATGCACGTCTTTATGTTTGTAAAATCAATCTAAGAATTATTGGATATCTAATAAAAAACTAACGAATAAAAGTAAGTAGGTAGTCCTAAAAGTCTTTCAGTTACTTTGAGGTACAATATATTGAGTATATCTATTTGACTTAAACTTTTTTAAAACCAATTTGTATAAAATAGAAAAGAAAAATCTTAACCCAGAACGTCCCGACTGCTTTTTACTATAAGATAAGATAATTTTTATTCAGAAATACAGTACAATAATAAACATATATAGGCACAATTTTTTTCTTAAATCTATGTCCACGTGTGCCTGAACTAGGTGATCCTGTGTTTCAGGCGACATGTGCTGATATTTTAATTAAAACTAAAAATGACCACTTATTATTAGACACGAAAATTGAATGTATTGAAATGCATGTTTATGTATAGGTAAACAGAGTTAATAATATTAATCATCGAATCTAAGAAGTAAGAATCGAAGTACAAAAAAAATCACAATCTATAATAATAAATAAATAAATGTCAATAATGTGTTAATAATAATGTCTATAATAAATAAATCACAAGTTTTACTTACACCTATTTACTTACTTCAAAAGTATTAGTAATTCCTCTGTATCTTCATAGGACATATTTTGAAGTGCTTTCTCGAAGGCTTTTTTACAATTTATGTAGTTAAGTGAAAAAATATTTGTTATAGCATTTAGGTTATTATATAGTAACGGCCCTAGGAACATTTTGAATTTATGTGTGAAAGCTAAGTTAGTTCTTATTTGTAGACGGCAAACTATATCACTCCTTCTTATATTAGCAAAATCAGTGGTGTAGGGAAGGGCTGCATGCTGCTTTAGTACAATGCTCGCTACAAATAACTGTCGAACTGTTAGTACTTTACATGATTTGTACAGGAGGTCAGTAGGGAAAAGAAATGGACGGAAGGTAGACACCTTGAGAATTGCTCTCTGAGCTCTCTCAATTGTTAGTAGCAATGTTTTTCCCGCACCACTCCATGAGCTAATACAGTAGGTTAGTATTGATTGACATAGAGCAAAATAAACTTGCCTGATTACTTTTGTGTCTGCAATATGCCGTAATTTTGAAAGACTTATTAGCTTACGAGTTCTTTTACATGAAGCTTCAATATGAGATTTAAACGAAAGAGTTTCGTCTATTATAATACCCAGGTATTCTATATTGCTACCAATTTTGATAGCAGAACACGCACATTGGTTATCGCTGTGAGGACTACAAATAATGAGCATATAATGTTAGATTATTTTGCGTTGACGATAGTTTGCGCATTGAAAACTGAATATAATTTGTCTTGTCTGCATTAAGTGTTAGTAAGTTTTGCTAAAGCCAATCTTTAACAACATTGAACCCCTGTTGAGCATATTGATAGACTTCGCTTTTTGAATTAGCCGAAAAGAGAAGAGCAGTGTCGTCAGCATACGATATTATAGTGCCATGATCTAGCACTAGATTACATAGGTCGTTTATGTAAGTAGATCAATTATAGGGTAGGTCATAAAATACTTCCTTGGGGAACTCCAAACGAAGTGTTATTTTTATCAGCACTGACAATATTGTCTAGGTATCCTAATGCATTGGGTACGTTCTTCTAGATAACTTATAAATAGTTTCAACTGAGTACCTCTTATACCTATACATTCAAGCTTTCGCAACATAATAGGGATAGAAACTGAGTCAAAAGCTTTGGCTTTGGCTTTTTTTGGTGTGGTGTACCTCATTTGAAAGGTCGTAATGAGTACTTCATTTAATTCTATAGAACAAAAAGATCCCACTCAGAGGAGCGGAGATATTTTGGTGTCAATCATACTTAGTTTCATAGTAAGAAATAATGAACCTCAAATAGTCATAACTACTTTATAAAACGCTGCACACGTTTATGCGGTACTTCGGATGAAAGGTCTTAATTAGCATAACATTTTTGTACTACATCATAAAAAATCCTACCCGGCGGAACTGAAATATTTCGTCTTCAATGCAATATTCGTACTAAGTAATGAAACTCCCACTGTCATAACTACTTTATAAACGTTGCACACCTTCATGCGGTACCTCAAACGATAGGTCTTAACTAGTTGCTGCATTTATGTTAAGGAAAAAGTATTTTGATTATGTTGTTTACATTATACTAAGTGCAGTATGTAGGAGTTACTGCAGTTATGACTAAAAATAATATTATATGAGCTAATTAAATATATAGTAACTTAAGTTACTACTCTTATTGTAGGGATTTTTTTTTAATTAGTTAAGTTACTGCGTTCTTACTTAATGATATTTCAGGTTTCTTATGGAATTTCGACACACGAGTCAGTTTACAAAGAAGGATTTTTTCTGCTGATTCCGATTCTGTATATAACTCAATTTTGCCAAAAATACGAGTTACTGCACTCTTAATAAGCAGGGCAGACTAGTTAGATAAATATTAATATTTGTAAAAGAACTCTACGGTGAGTCTGCTATTCTAACTCCGACGTATGTTCATCTGTAAAAGTCCAGCATATATTCTAAACTACTTATAATTTTGATACTTTGTATAAAAGCGATCAATAAATAAAATTATTCAAGTATCAAAAACACGACGTCGCGTATAGGAATCCGGAGTCGCGCGTCGCTTACGAAATGTTACTACTGTACGGATGGATAAGGTTATATGTGCTATTATTATATTTTCTACACTAATATTATAAAAAGGAAAGATTCTTTTGTTTGTAGAAATATCCGAACATCATTGTTCGTTCAATCAAAAATTTTTTGTAAAAGTATCCGAATAAGGTGAACAAGTAAGTTCGACCAATAGGAGAGTAGAGAGTAGGGAGTGACAGGTTGAGGAACCATAGAATTAATTAGAGATTAGAGAGAAAATGGCGAACGATGAGCTGGTCGAGTTTTTGTAAAATATTACGAAGTGATTTTAATAAACGTACGTAAATGAACATTATCCGTGTTTTTACTGGGTCCCCTACAAATTCTCGTCCGGGATCGACCCAGAACGACGAAACGAGCAATTACGAAGAAAATCAACCGGCGAGCACCGCGTGTATGCCGCCATTACCACAACCTATACGACGCGACACGACTAAAGAAGATAACCTAATTACGACGAATACGACGATACCTGAGATGACGCTTCAAAAACAAAGCAACGACGATAAGTGCTGTCAAGGTGTGACGATGGACGATGCCCCTAAATTCTCTGGCGACGATTTGACCTACGCGTCCACGAGGTGGGCTCAAGACCTCGAGGATAATGCTGAAATATTCGGCTGGAGCCCTCAACAACTACTGATCATGGCACGGAGATCACTAACGGGAACGGCGGAGCTGTGGCTAAGGACTGAAAAAGTTTTTAAGTCATACGAAGACCTCAAGACTGCCTTGCTTAAAGAATTCCCTGAGACTACGAACGTCAAGCAAATGCATGAACTTATGAGCAACCGAAAGAAGAAGCCGAATGAGACTTGTTATCAGTACATGCTTGTCATGAAAGAGCTAGGGAAGAGGGCAAAGTTTCCTGATTATGTGGCAATTCAGTACATTATTGACGGTATTAGTGACAATGAATCCAATAAGATGTTGCTGTACGGCGTGACAACATATCCGGCCCTTAAAGAAAAGATGGCGCTATATGAAACATTCAAAAACAAGACCAAGAAACAAATAACCGCTTCGGTAACCCGCCCCTTCAAGCAACCACCGCGGGCTGAGCCTGAGAAAACGCGACAGCGCTGTTTCAAGTGTGGTGACGTCGGACATTTGTCAAACTCTTGCCCGAAAGGACTAAAATGTTTCCGGTGCAATTCCTTCGGACATATTGGAGCAGATTGTCCCGCCAATTTGCGTAGTTTTGGAGGGAACGGCGACGATCGTCATCGCAAGCAATCGATGTTCATTCGAGATGTGCAGCAGCAATCGGCAGATGGCGCCTCTGTCGAGAGTGAGCGGAACGAACAGTTTGGGAGCGAGCGGAATGAACTTCATCTGGCCCGCAACATTCATTCCGATCCGGATGGTGAGCAAACATCAAACAACTCATTCGGTCACTTAGCAATCAACTCATTCCCCTCTAGTTGTCAAAATCAAACCATTTTTAATGTAAACAAAGACGAGACGATAAATAATTGTGTAAAAAATGTGAAAATAGGTAATTCAATAGTGAAATGTTTAATAGATACAGGTAGTGATCTGAATTTAATTACGTACGAATTATTTTGCAGATTGAATATAACAAAATGTCAGCCTAGTGCCATGTCGTTGACGGGTCTGGGATCGTGGAAGGTGCATTCTTTGGGTGAGTTCACAGCACAAATAGTTTTAGATAGCCACAGTTACTACAACGTTAGTTTTCAAATTGTACCAAATGATGCAATCCCATATAAAATTATATTAGGTCAACCTTTTCTTTTAAATACAATTACAGTAATTGATAGGGGTTTAGTTGAGGTAAGGCCTCAGTACTATGATAGTTCATACCTTATGTGTGTGCTTCCTGATCTCGAATGTGAAAGGTATAGTCATTTACCTGCAGTACAGAATATTATAGACAATTATCAACCATTGAAGACAAAAGAAGCACCTATTAAGTTGAGAATAGTTTTAAAAGATGATATACCAGTTTCACAGAAACCTAGAAGATTGGCTTTGACGGAGGAAGAGATAGTGCGGAATCAAGTTGAAGAATGGTTACAAACGGGGATTATACAACCTAGTTACTCTGAATATGCAAGCCCGCTGGTCTTGGTGAAGAAGAAAGATGGAAACACCAGAGTGTGCGTGGATTACAGGAAAATCAACGAGAAGATGGTGAAGGATGAACATCCACTTCCTGTCATCGACGATCATATCGACAAGCTAAGCAAGGCCCGAGTATTCAGCACCCTCGATTTAAAAAACGGCTTTTTCCATTTACCGATCGAAGAGGACTCCATAAAATACACTGCCTTCGTGACCAGTAGCCCGGAAGGTCAGTATGAGTTTCTACGTGCACCATTCGGCCTCTCTATATGCCCAAAATACTTTACACTGTATATTAACATCATATTTTCGGATTTTATACGTAGAGGAATCATCTTAATATTTATCGACGATGTCATAATAATGTCAGAAAATGAAGACGAAGGAATTCAGCGACTTGAAGAGGTGTTAAAGGTAGCTGCGGAATATGGGCTTGAGATAAATTGGAAAAAGACGCAGTTGCTTCAACGATCTGTGGAATATCTTGGTCACATTGTTTCGAATGGGTCAGTAAGTCCCTCTCTCGAGAAGACAAACGCCGTGTCGAACTTTCCAGTACCTAAAGGACTGAAGGAGGTGCATAGTTTCATCGGTTTGACTTCCTACTTCAGAAAATTTATTCAAAATTATGCTATGATTGCCAGACCGTTAAGTGACTTATTGAAGAAAAAAGAGTTCTGTTTTGGAGAAGAGCAAATGCATGCTTTTCAAACATTAAAAGCGAAGCTGTGCTGTGAACCTGTATTAAAGATATTTGATAACCAACTGGAAACAGAGCTACACACAGATGCTTCCAAGCTTGGGTATGCAGCCATACTACTACAGAAAGATCCAGTGGATGGTCATTTGCATCCTGTACATTATATGAGTAGAAAAACTACAGAAGCTCAACAAAATTGTAGTAGCTATGAACTAGAAGCTCTAGCTGTGGTTGAGGGGGTGAAGAAATTTAGGAGGTATCTGTTCGGACGACCATTTAAAATACTAACTGACTGTGAAGCCTTCCAGAAAACCCTAAATAAGAAGGATGTCCCTGCTAAAGTAGCCAGATGGATCATGTTTTTGCAGGATTTTGACTACACAATTGAACATAGAAACGGTGACAAAATGCAGCATGTAGATTCACTCAGCAGAAACATATGTCTGGTTACCGTCGAGCTACATGCCAGGATACAGAAGGCACAGGATGAAGATGACGAACTGAAGGTTGTGGAAGAAATTCTAAAGGAGAAGGAGTATGAAGACTATTTTTTGGACAGAGATATAATTTATAAAGGTGTAGAAAAGAAGCTGGTCATACCAGAGGGCATGGACATAGAGATGATTCAAAGAGCTCATGGTATAGGACACTTTGGTAAAAAGAAGATTAAGGATATCCTAGAGCGTGACTACTACATCAAGAAGTTAGATAGTAAGATTGAGAAGGTTATAGCTATGTGTGTCCCATGTCTTTTAGCTAGCAGGAAGTCAGGAAAGAAGGAGGGTCTCCTTAATCCAATAGATAAAGGTGATTTACCATTGGATACACTGCATTGTGATCATCTGGGGCCCCTCGATGCAACAAAAAAATTGTATAATTATATTTTGACAGTTGTGGATGCATATACTAAGTTTGTGTGGATATACCCGGTGAAGACTGTGACTGCGAAGGAAACCATAGAAAAGTTAAAGTTCCATCAGAAGGATTATGGGAACCCCAGGCGCATCATAACTGACCGTGGAGCTGCTTTTACAGGAAATGAATTTAAAGAATATTGTCAAGGTGAAGATATCGAACATGTCATGATAACAACTGGCATCCCTCGAGGAAATGGACAGGTCGAAAGGATAAATCGGATTATTATATCTACTCTTGCCAAGATGTGTGTTGATCAGCCAGGCCATTGGTACAAGCATGTTAGTCAGTTACAGAGAGTTATCAATAGTACTTACCAACGCTCGATCAATACTTCACCATTTGAACTGTTGACTGGAACTAAATTAAGGTTAAAGGAAGACATGCAAATCATAGAGTTTATGGAGGAGGAAGGTCGGCAAGAATATGTTGATAGACGGGATAGCCTACGAAGAGAAGCCAAAGTACAGATTTTGAAAATTCAAGAGGAGAACAGAAGAACTTTTAACAAGAAACGAAAGAAAGGTGAGAAGTATCAGCTAGGAGATATAGTTGCAATACAAAGGACTCAGTTTGGTAACGCTTTGAAGCTAAAACCAAAGTTTTTTGGACCATACAAGGTGGTGAGAGAGATAGGAAAAGACAGATATGAGGTGGAGAAGATAGATAACAGTAAGGAGGGACCTAGGAGGACCACTACAGGTGTAGATTATATGAAACGGTGGCCTTAGTTCAACTTTACTCATAGTTCATATTAAACTTAATATTTCTTAGTTTCCTTTATGGTGGCATTGCATATTTGGTCAGTTCCTTACGAGTAAATTATGTGGCTATTTTGTGCTGTGATACTTTCCTACTAATGTACCTTTAGATTTCACTACCTACTTAAAAAACATTTAGTTTTATTTAGTGTCTTATTATTTTGTAAGTTCCTCTCATTGTTATAGTCTTTAATGTTTACTTACTTACCCAGTGTAATTAGTTTTAAGAGTTTAAAACTTTTCATATCCTGTAAGAAAATACTTAGTAGCATAAGTTACTTAGGAGGTATTTGTACCTAGAGCACCTACTAACTATTAAACAGCCTGTAGAAACTTAAAGATAAGATTTTTTTAATTCACCCACAATAATAATAATTGTAATTAGGATAATGAAAATATAGTAAGCATGAAAGTTATGTGGGATTTACTTTTATATAAGATGCATATTGTGATTGTTGTTGCATTGAAATAATATTTCTTAATAGGTTAGGGATTGTTATACTTAACCATAATTGGTACTGTTTAGTTATAAGCAGCTTAGGCTTTATTTTTTTTCTTTGTTCGCATAAGTTACTCATATCTAGTAAACTCAAGATTTCAGCTAGGTTCTTGTAAGACTGTATAGTTATCATGATTGTAATAGAAATATTAGTTTTGTACTGTCTGAGGCCAGACAGATATGCAGAATGGCCGAGTTGTAGAAATATCCGAACATCATTGTTCGTTCAATCAAAAATTTTTTGTAAAAGTATCCGAATAAGGTGAACAAGTAAGTTCGACCAATAGGAGAGTAGAGAGTAGGGAGTGACAGGTTGAGGAACCATAGAATTAATTAGAGATTAGAGAGAAAATGGCGAACGATGAGCTGGTCGAGTTTTTGTAAAATATTACGAAGTGATTTTAATAAACGTACGTAAATGAACATTATCCGTGTTTTTACTGGGTCCCCTACATGTTTGTATCGAATATGCTCCGAAACTAATGGACCGATTTTGATGACATTTGATATGAGGACATATTGATTCATTGGGAATAACATAGGGTACTTTTTATCCCGATATTCCCACGGGATCGGGAGTTACGCGGGTGAAACCGCGGAGTGCTGCTAGTACATCACTACCCTACATAGTATAAAACAAAGCCGCTCGCTACCCGCTATGTATGCTTAGATGTTTAAACACTACGCAACGGATTTTGATGCTGTTGATTTTTTAATAGAAAGAGTGATTCAAGAGGAAGGTTTTGGTAACAGCCTTATAAATAAGTACAGACCCATATAAAATATATACCTTACAGACTAACATACATTTAGGTAATAATTATAATTTTAAGCTAGGTTTTAGGGTTTTCTATTTTCGGTCTCGCCTCCCTAATATAGATAGTAAGATAAGAACACTTGGACTAATGAGACGAACCTAACGATAACTTAATTAAAAGAAATTCTTCGAATGGTTTGGAAGATTTTGAGGGAATCACTACATAGTTTAAAACAAAGTCGCTTTCTCTGTCCCTATGTCCCTATATCCGTATGTATGCTTAAATCTTTAAAACTACGCAACGAATGTTGATGCGGTTTTTTTAATAGATAGAGTGATTCAAGAGGAAGGTTTATATGTATAATACATGCATAAAATAGCCGTGCGAAGCCGGGGCGGGTCGCTAGTAGATAATATTATAAGAAATTTAAGTTAGGTTTTAGGGTTTTCTATTTTCGGTCTCGCCTCCCTAATATAGATAGTAAGATAAGAACACTTGGACTAATGAGACGAATCTAACGATAACTTAATTAAAGAAATTCGTCGAGTAGTTTAGAAGATATGAGGGAATAAATAATAATACAAACATAGGCGCGAAAAACTGTAACTACAGTCGTGTAAAAAACGTCATCAATAAACCGATCTAGTTTAGCATTTGTCACGTTATGCGCCGGGACCGGCGTTAAGTAAAGCAAGCAAACGAAGCAAACCCGAGGGCACAGGGCTGACACAATAAACATTTCAAATTTTAATTTATTTTATTTCTCTATATATATATAATTCTCGTGTCACGGGGTTCGAACTTGAACTCCTCCGAAACGGCTCGACCGATTCTCATGAAATTTTGTGAGCATATTCAGTAGGTCTGAGAATCGGCCAACATCTATTTTTTATTTTGTTTCTTACAATTTTTTTTTTGTAAATGGCAAAACAACGTTTGCCGGGACAGCTAGTATTATTATAAAAATTTAAAGTATTTTATTTTATTCACATAGTTCACAGCTGAAACATAAGAGACGAAAAGTAAGGTAGGTTCTTCACTATGTCCTATGTTACTTTTTATGCTTAGATCTTTAAAACTACGCAAAGGATTTTGATGCGGTTTTTTGACGTGATAACGTTTTATAAATTGGTGAACACCTGCAATCTCAAAAAAGTGTGACGTCACGCGTCGTTACTGGAACGCCTCATGTTATGACAAGGTAACTATAGCAACGTTTTATCGTTGCCATGGTTACCATCAATGTTTTCTTATGACGTTATCACGTAAAATTATCGTCCGGAAACAGACTTTATAGACAACCATTTTTTAATAGATAGAGTGATTCAAGAGGAAGGTTTATATGTATAATACATGCATAATATAGCCGTGCGAAGCCGGAGCGGGTCGCTAGTTTAAAATAAGCTCAGTAAAAAAATTTAACCAATTCCGAATCATACGACCAAAAATTTACCGAATAGAACAATCATTTATTGTAGATTCACATAGCCTATAACCAGCGGACCATTGAGACGCTTCTAACGATACCTCAATTGTTGAATTATGTTAATTAGTTTAGACGTTATGAGGGCACAGACAAACATACATACATACAAACATACATCGCCGTCAAAAACATAACCCTCCTTTTGCAGTAGTCGGGTAAAAACTCAATAAAGACAAAGTGCTGTTGACTCTGTAAGAAAGAAATAAAATAAAATAAAAATTAAAAAAAATATAAAGAAAAAATTCGAAAAGTTATAGATAACTAAATTCATATTAGCTACATTTCTACACTAATATTATACAGGGTTAATGGAAACAATTTTTGTTCTACGAATTTTAGAAATTCGAACATTTTTTTGAAAATTTTGAGGTAGTTGACGCATCCTCCTGACGCATCCGTCAACAACTGCACGTAGCTCGCTCGCGCCTATATTCGCTGCGCGCCGAGCTCGAACACTTTTTCCTCTTTGCGACCGACCGATAATATCAAACTGTTGTCACCACGCTAAATTACCAATACAATACTACCTATTGTATTTAATTGAAAGTAAATGTTTTCTATTATAACTACAAACAAGAGTTTCCTTCAACATCAACATCCCCAACAGAGGTTAAGTTGTTGCAATGAAACTCGATATATAGATAGCTAAAGACTAGGGGCCTAAGTCTGCTAACACAATTGTGTTTCAATAGAGTGTCGATATAATCATAATAGATATTTAATGTCAAAAATATGACATTACATGTCAAATTGGTAGTTTCCTAACGTTAACTATTCTATCGAAACACCACTGACACACCACTGACTCACTTCGGTATTCTGCTCTACAATCGTGGCTTAATGGAATCTCGATAGTTGTTAAAACGGTATATCGCTTAGCAACATATACCATGTTGCTAGGCAACACTTGCAAGGTAAATATTACCATACCATTGAGACTCCATAGTGATTATATTGTGATGTTATTAAAACTTTAGTAGAATACCAAATAAAGTCACAATCTCGATATAATATCAATAGAGTCTCGATATAATGACAATGGTTGGCCAAATAGCAGAATAAGGCCCCTGGATTAACATAATATAGGCTAAATTTTAATCTGATATTTCCAAGGGATCGGGACTTATGCGGGTGAAAGCGCAGAGCGATGCTAGTTGCGAATAAAGATAGATATTATCTTATAAAAACTGGTTGCCTGTAAAGTCGGTATACGGGCGAAAGTTTTACGTGACAACAACTGTGCTCGAGTGGAAGGGACGCGTGCCTTTCACTTTTTATGTCTGTCTCTCTCGCTCTTAGGCGGGCTAACCATGCCCGCGTGCCTCTCACTCGCTCTCATTGTGAGCGCATAACGTGAGCGGAGCGTAACGCAGTTTCTTGAAGTGTCACCCGGCAAACCAATTTATAAGACGTTGTCACGTCAAAACACTTCTAATCTTTATAGATACTAAAATACGGTACCTACGTACGTTTAATCGAGTTCGCAACTTGTGATTTGTATTAGAACTATGAAAAACCGACTCCAATTATGTAAATTCAGTTATTTTTCACTTTTTAATTCCATTTTTTGATTCATTTTAGATAGATAGATAGATACCGACCGATTCTCATGAAATTTTGTGAGCATATTCAGTAGGTCTGAGAATCGGCCAACATCTATTTTTTATTTTGTTACTTTCAATTTTTTTTTTTTGTAAATGGCAAAACAACGTTTGCCGGGACAGCTAGTATTATTATAAAAATTTTAAGTATTTTATTTTATTCACATAGTTCACAGCTGAAACATAAGAGACGAAAAGTAAGGTAGGTTCTTCACTATGTCCTATGTTACTTTTTATGCTTAGATCTTTAAAACTACGCAAAGGATTTTGATGCGGTTTTTTGACGTGATAACGTTTTATAAATTGGTGAACACCTGCAATCTCAAAAAAGTGTGACGTCACGCGTCGTTACTGGAACGCCTCATGTTATGACAAGGTAACTATAGCAACGTTTTATCGTTGCCATGGTTACCATCAATGTTTTCTTATGACGTTATCACGTAAAATTATCGTCCGGAAACAGACTTTATAGACAACCATTTTTTAATAGATAGAGTGATTCAAGAGATTCATTTTAATATAATATTATAATTTTATCTTAATTTATTTTATTATTAAATTACATAATAATGTAACTTTTAAATTACATAAATAAAAAAACGAATTAAGTACCCAAACCTAAACATAAAATTAAACTACACACACAAATCAAAAAACACATCAAATAATAATAATAAATAAATATTTCAGGACATATTACACATCGCCATCCAGCCCCAAGCTAAGCAACTTAATGCTTGTGTTATGGGTGCCAGATAACGGATAAACTACTTATATACTTTTCTTTTTTTTGTAAATATATACATATCATACATATAGGAAACACCCAGAACCAGAAACAAGAATTTATGGTCAGCATAAATACTTGTTCCCGGCGGGAATCGAACCCGCAACCTTCTGCGTCGCAGTCGGGTGTTCGCCCGACGCACCACAGAGGTCGTCAAATAAAATACTTTATATATTTAAAATCTAAACAAGTTTCCCTTGGATGTCCAAATTACTGCATTGCCTCTTTGGATGGTAATGCGATCCGTTGGCCAAAGTAGCAGCCCTTTGGTCACCTGAAGCCCTGAAGCTAATACTAATAATTTTGAAATAATTTTATACAGAAAGTTGAATTTCGAAGAAGAAGGAAACGGACCAAAAATCATATTTATTAATTTTATATAAGAAAACAGATATATTTAACACTAGCTGCGCTCCGCGGTTTCACCCGCGTAACTCCCGATCCCGTGGGAATATCGGGATAAAAAGTAGCCTATAACCTACCTCGATAAATGGACTATCCAACACAAAAAGAATTTTTCAATTCGAACCAGCAGTTCCTGAGATTAGCGCGTTCAAACAAACAAACAAACTCTTCAGCTTTATAATATTAGTATAGATTCTAAATACAAATAAATGAAGTCACCAGTTAGGCAAATAACCCGCCCCTAATCGTTCCAGGCGTAAAGGTTCTAAAAACTTCTTTTTTTTTTTTCAAAAAATCTAAATATATATTAAATTAAAATAATAAAATGTAATAATAATAATAAAGGTTCATGTACAACCCTAACTTCTCGACGAGTATGCGCCAGGCCGATATTTTTTTCACTGCAGAACATAAAAACTGCGGAGTCGAAATGTTTTATCAATTTTAGGTCATTATTTATTTTTTACTGCTATTTTTGATCTAATTATTTCCCATTTTGATTTGAAGTATGCCAAATTATATTTATAGAGCTAAGTCATGAGGATTTGCCTGAATTTGGCGAGCATCCTACCTAAGCATTGATTTAAATTCAAACTAGCGACCCGCCCCGGCTTCGCACGGCTATATTATGCATAAAAACCTTCCTCTGGAATCACTCTATCTATTAAAAAAAACCGCATCAAAATCCGTTGCGTAGTTTTAAAGATTTAAGCATACAAAGGGAAATAGGGACAGAGAAAGCGACTTTATTTTATACTATGTAGTGATAGTGATTAATACAAAACTTATACCACGACTGGTTTGTCTTTGTGCTACAGATTCTATGAAAGTTAAAAAAACTCAGCTGAGTGCGATAGTAGGCATCCTGCTACGAAATCGCACATTTTTCGTCTTAGCCTATTTATTAAAAAAACCCTATGAAACCAGGAAAACGAATGAAAAAATCGAGTAGGCTATAACAGAGACGCTGTACTGCCGCAGTAAAGACCTAAAAATGTCTTCTTTAACCCAAAAAATTCTCATTTTAATGCAAATTTAATGTTTTTGATTATTTAATTTTGTAATTGACTATTATATTACTTTACTTATTTAATAAAAAATTGATATACCTTTATGTTTGTATGAAATCAATTTCACTATTAATGAGAGTGAAATTTTAAGATGCGCGCGCATCTGTAACACAAATGTCACATGTTGCAGCTGCGTAACCCAAAAGTAAAACAGGTTGAAGCTGCCCGCAAAATAAATATCAGACAGACGGACAGACAAACAGACAGACGGACATATAAATTCTAGAAGTATAACTTCTCACGCGTGTACATAGTTACACGCACCCATTTTTTTTTATCTAACCTTATAATATAATGCATATTATAAACAAAGTCACTTTCCGCTGTCTGTCCCTATGTATGCTTAGATCTTTAAAACTGTGCAACGGATTTTGATGCGGTTTTTTGAAATAGATAGTGTGATTCAAGAGGAAGGTTTATATGTATAATACATGCATGATATAGCCGGGGACGGTCGCTAGTACTTATAATAAAGGAAGAGGACAAAAAGTCTATACTTGGAAGCAAATTAAAAACAATTAGTCTAGGGAACTTTAAAATTTGTCTCATCAATATATCGTCTCCATAGTTTTGTATTGAAGACATATTGCCGTCCCTCTCGCACGCCATTTCCCTCCCTCCCCCCGCGCCGCACACGAAGGGTTCAGGCGGCTGTTAGGTAAGAAGCCGTCAATATTTTATTGTTATAGATTATTATAAAACTAAAATTAAATTACCTAATTAAAATAATGATTACAAAGCAATACTTGAGCATTTGACGACCCAGTTGGCACAATGGTTACCATGCCGGACTGCCAAACACAGGGTTGCGGGTTCGATTCCCGCCTCAGACATGTATTTATGCTTAGACATTTGTCTGTGGTCTGGTTGTTTCTATGTATTATAAGTATATATTTATAAAAGAAAAGTATATAAGTAGTATATTCGTTGTACTTATAGCACCCATAACACAAGTGTAGTTACTTAGCTTGGGGGCAAGATGGCGATGTCTGGAATGTCCTGCAATACATATTAAGAAAACGATAAAAAATTGGGATTTTTGTTTGTTTTTCCTTTATACTTTTATATATATCTTTCCTTTATACTATTCGTCACTCGTCACCATAACACAAGCCCAGATAAGCGATATTATTATTAAACAATAACAAAACACACACAACAACAAACACAAGACGCGTGACGTTTACCATGACACCGTCATGGTACCGGAACATGACGGCGTCATGGTACCGGAACGGGACACATGACGTCACACTTGTTTGTGAATGCTGGTGTTTCATCAATTTATTAGACGTAATCACGTCAAAATAAGTACTCAAAATTTAATTAAAATTGTAGGTATGTAAATTAAAATTGTTGTACCTTGCCTACGAACTGTGCCACTGCAGCCTACCTCACAGCGGCCACAAAGACACAACTTAGCGGGGGCCATGTGACGTGTCATTTTTTTATCACAGTTTTTTTTTTAAACGCTTATTACCTGAGTGTAGTTACAAAACGAATTGATTTTGATAAATAAAACGACCTCATAAACGACCTCGAATATGCAGGGTTCGAATCCCACCGCAGAAGAAATCGTAATGGACAATGTCCAGTTCTATAGAAGATGTGGCTTGCATTTCAAATATATTTTATATCGTACCTGCGCCTCACGGTTTCACCCGCGTAAGTCTCGATCCCATGGGAATATCAAAAGTAGCCTATAGCCTTCCTCGATAAATGGACTATCCAACACAAAAATAATTCATAATTATATATATTTTTAACGGATATATTCGCGTTTGCCTGCCTGTGACCATGGGATCTGCAAAGTTCCCGAAACGTCAGGTACAAAAATAAAAAACGAGAATATATCCGTTAAAAAATATAAATTATGAGTTCAAATCGCGAAAACCTTAGAAAATACTATAAAAATAATTGTTCAATTCGAACCAGTAGTTTCTGAGATTAGCGCGTTCAAACAAACTATTCAGCTTTATAATAATAGTATAGATTATCATTTTAGGTTAGGATCCCATTAACAACGACCTTCACCGACCAAAAATTTCAGCCGAGAATATTAACATTTTTTTAAACATTTTACTGGTTTTTTAACCGACTTCAAAAAAGGAGGAGGTTCTCAATTCGTCTGTATGTTTTTTTTAATAGACAAAATCGAAAGTATGTAGTATGTAGCTTATTGAATATGCAAACGTAAGGTTGACTATTTTTTCCCGTCACACCTCTTGGGTAGGCAGGTAAATCGATACTAGTCATTTGTACTGGCCTAGTTAATAATTTAAAGTTAAGTTAAAATAAAGATTATATATTTTATTCACCTTATCAAAGCAGAGAAAAGACTAAAAAAGATTTTAAAATTAATTAATCACTAGCGACCCGCCCCGGCGTCGCACGGCTATATAATGCATGTATTATACATCTAAACCTTCATCTTGAATCACTCTATCAATTAAAAAACACCGCATCAAAATCCGTTGCGTAGTTTTAAAGATTTAAGCATACATAGGGATATAGGGACAGAGAAAGCGACTTTGTTTTATACTATCTATGTAGTGATTCACCAATCAAACCAGAGAAAAGACTAAAAAAGAAATAAAAATCATTCTTAAATCATTCTTTTTTCTTCATTTTAAAATCATTCTGGCCTAAAATTTTGTTAGTCAAGCCATTTGCAATATATTTATTGACCTATTTAATTTGATATAAATAATACTTTTCATCCATTAACCAACTCGGTGAAGGTCGTTCTTAAGGGGATCTTAGACTATTAGATTCAATAACCAGAAACAGCAAGGATCATAAAAGCAAAATATTGCAAAATTTAACGACTCAGTTGCCACAATGGTCACCATGCCGGACTGCAAAACACAGAGTTCGGTTCCCGCCTCAGACAAGTATTTATGCTTAGATATTTGTCTGTGGTCTGGTTGTTTCTATGTATTGTAAGTATATATTTACAAAATAAAAGTAGTATATGAGTTATCTAGCACTCATAACACAAGTGTAGTTACTTAGCTTGGGGCTAGATGATGTGTGGAATGTCCTGCAATACTTATTTACTACTAGCTGCGCGCCGCGGTTTCACCCGCGTAAGTCCCGATCCCGTGGGAATATCGGGATAAAAAGTAGCCTATGTGTTAATCCATGTCTCCAGCTCTCTACATACCGAGTTTCATCGCAATAGGTCTACTAGTTTTTACGTGAAGGAGTAACAAACATACATACACACACACACACAAACTTTCACATTTATAATATTAGTAGGATTAGTAGGATAGGATGAATCAATTTAGTTTCAATGCATTTAGATCGATAGAATCGAAATAGTTAAGGAAGTTATGGCAACTCAACTAAGGAAAAGTAATCAAACAAAATGGCGATTGTTAGATTCGAGTTTCCTGTGATCATAAAGAACACTAAAAAAATGCATTTATTAATTAATCACCCTCAAACATAACGACGACGACATAAAAAAGAAACTAAAATGAAAAAATAAAATCTTTATAAACACTTTCGTTCTAGGAAAAGCCAATTATGGGTATTGTCCTTTCAGTTAGTATAATAATAATAAATCATTTATTTCTCAACACAACTGTACACAACTGCATCTGTATGTTTGTTAAAGCGAAGTAAAACCTGACTGAAACTATCCATCACCGCGCCTAGCGTTGATTCTATCCCTTTCTCCCGCGCGCCACGAAATGGCCGTTCTATGTTTTACGTATTTAGTGAAAAATCATCTGTACTACCTTATGAGATTTGATGTACAGTTTATGAAAATATAAATTAAGTACTTGTTTTTTCTTTACAATCGCCGTAAAATTAGAAAGTTTCAAAATATTGACGATTTTATGCGATTTTCACGATTTTTTTTCTATCGAGACAAATCACTCTAATTGTGTTTCGAAGTGTATGACGATACAAAGCATTTCTTCACCTTTACAACAGTAGGAATATCATTCTATGGATTTTAGCGGTTGATGCCCAAAAACTGTTTCTAAGACACCTCTGTCGCGATATTTTACGCTTCTTGTCTTACCACTTCGTCTTAAATACCTCTTGATGTAAAAACTACTGAACCGCTCAAATGCATGGAATGATATTCCTACTGTCGTAAAGGTGAACATATGCTATGGTGTCGAAACTCGAGTAGAGTAATTTGCCTCGATAGAATAAAATCGTGAAAGTCGTAAAAAATCGTCATCAATTTAAAAAAAAAAAAAAACAATTTTACGGTAATTGTAAAGACAAAACAAGTACAAAATTTATATTTTCTTAAACCTTACATCGAATTCCATAAGGTAGTACAGATGTTTTTTCACTAAAAAAAACTGGTTGCCTGTAAAGTCGGTATACGGGCGAAAGTTTTACGTGACAACAACTGTGCTCGAGTGGAAGGGACGCGTGCCTTTCACTTTTTATGTCTGTCTCTCTCGCTCTTAGGCGGGCTAACCATGCCCGCGTGCCTCTCACTCGCTCTCATTGTGAGCGCATAACGTCAGCGGAGCGTAACGCAGTTTCTTGAAGTGTCACCCGGCAAACCAATTTATAAAACGTTGTCACGTCAAAACAATTTTACGGTAATTGTAAAGACAAAACAAGTACAAAATTTATATTTTCTTAAACCTTACATCGAAATCCATAAGGTAGTACAGATGTTTTTTCACTAAAATAGATGTTAGTCTTTTTAATTACATAAAACATAGTTAGAACGGCCATTTCGCGTCGCACGGGGGAAAGGGATAGAATCATCGCGCGTCGCACGGGGGAATGGATAGTTTCAGTTCAGGTCATACTTCGCTTTAACAAACATACAAACTGAAAGGAAAGGACCCTTAAGAGGAAAGGGTACCAGGGGCTTTCTCCATACAAACTATTACAAACGTAGTCGACTGTTTTCTCCCTGGATACTGACACTAGAGCAAATATTTTTGGTGCATAAAACTTATAACTGCCATGACCATGCCCCTATTTTTTGTTTTTTCTTATTTTTTAATTTTTTTAATTTTAATTTCTATGATAATTACAAAATGAAAAAAACCAAAACATAGGGGCATAGTCATGGCAGTAATAGGTTATAAGACACAAAAATATTTGTGCTAGTGTCATTATCCAGGGAGGAAACAGTCGACTACGTTTGTATGGAGAGCGCGCAGGTACCCTTTCACCTTAATTGGCTTTTCCAAGAACAAAATGTTTTTTTTTTTTTAATTTTTCAAATTTGAAACTTGGTATGATAAAAAGTGGTAGACTGTCAAACACATTACCACTCCTTTGCGTCGCGCAATCGGGTAAAAACACTTCGTATAAATATTACAGGACATTCCACACATCGCCATCTAGCCCCAAGCTAAGTAACTAGACTTGTGTTATGGGTGCTAGACAACGGATATACTACTTATATACTTTTCTTTTGTAAATATATACTTATAATACATAGAAACAACCAGACCACAGACAAATATCTCAACATAAATACTTGTCTGTGGCGGGAATCGAACCCGCAACCCTGTGTTTGGCAGTCCGGCATGGTGACCATTGTGCCAACTGGGTCGGGTTGGATGAACTGACCGTGCCCGGTAGTAGGCTCCGGAAAATAAACAGGTCGTTTAATAGTACATGTGTGCTCTATTATAATAAATTACCTAAAGATGTATATGACATGTCCATTAACAGGTTCAAAACTTTTATAAAGCATAAAATGTGCAGTAAGGCGTACTATGATACTTCGTCTTACCATAATGATAAGAACCCATGGACGTAACTTTAGTTGCTCCATTTCAAATAATACTTTCAAATATTTGTAATATTGACCGTTGTGAGCGTGATCACATGAAAAAAAAAATCCCATAAGTTTCTTGTGCCTTCTTCTCATTGGTGGGCGCGTTCCGAAAGCACACATCCTAACTTAGTTTTTAAGACGTTTCAATGTGATCTTTATACGATTGTATTAAGCATCCAAATGAATAAAAAAAAATGCCTTTGACTTGACTTTGTGACTAAATGATTGTAGCTGTAACTGTTTCATATTTACACTGTTAACTTTTATACCTAGATATAGTATTTTTGTTGTCATACCTAGATATATTTTTTGTTTTGCAAGTAGTTAATCTATACATATAAAATGCTTTGTCCTGAATGACTGACTGACGGATCAATGCACAGCCTAAACCGCTGATCATAGAAACCTGAAACTTGGAGGGTGTGTTCTTTGTATGACATAGGCATCCGATAAGAAAGGATTTTTCTAAAATTCTACCCATAAGGGGGTGAAAATGGGGGACAAAGTTTGTATGGGACAACGCGATTCCTTGGTCCATTTTTGACTACTACGCGGACGAAGTCGCGGGCAAAAGCTAGTCACTACATAGTATAAAACAAAGTCGCTTTTTCTGTCCCTATTTCCCTTTGTATGCTTATATCTTTAAAACTACGCAACGGATTTTGATGCGGTTTTTTTTAATAGATAGAGTGGTTCAAGAGGAAGGTTTATATGTACGACCCGCGACCCGTCCCGGCTTCGCACGGCTATATTATGCATGTATTATACATAAAAACCTTCCTCTTGAATCACTCTATCTATTAAAAAAACCGCATCAAAATCCGTTGCGTAGTTTTAAAGATTTAAGCATACATAGGGATATAGGGACAGAGAAAGCGACTTTGTTTTATACTATGTAGTGATTTTGTAAAAGTATTTATCCATTAAATTATTCTATTCTATAATGTCATTGTAATTAAAAACAAACAGGATAATTTTATATTTATCCTATTTGTGTATATATGCCAAAGCCTCATTATTTTCGGATCAAATAGGACGGTTTAATAAAAAAAAAGCAAAAAGGTAAACGTTTATAATGTAGGTATTTGAGTAGGTAAATCTTGTTATCAGTACATAAAAACCTTATCAATGAGGCTAGCGGGGCAGCTTATATTAAATACGCGATATTTATGTACATGTTATGACTTGCTTTGCTCTGCGGTTTCACCCGCGTATGTCGACTGCGGACTTTTTTACCCAATTGATTCTGAACAAGGAAAGGGTATGTCTTTCGCGCATATTTTTTTTATGTTTGTTTGTAATATTATTTTTATCACAGTTGCTCATAAAGTGGATCTCATTAAACCGCTTTTAGGCTCATAATGCAACGTATTATACACGCGTGCGATAAAAAAAATCCAACTAGTGCTAAAATAAAACGTTATCCCGATAAATTAAATACGTATCTTACTGCTAATCACATATTAGGTAGATAAAACATTCTTAATTTTTCTGGGTTATACTGTTTTGATGCAAGTATAGAAAAAAGGTACCATCAAAGAGTTTTAAAGCCTTGCTGGCTTAAAACTCTTGGTTGGTACCTTTTTTCTTCTTTTCAAAAGGTTGTCTCTAAAGTCTGATAACGAACGATAATTTTACGTGAAATGATCAACTTTCCACACTTGTATCGCAATGTACTATTTTATCAGTAAAGTGAAGTGGATCTCATTAAACCGCTTTTAGGCTCATAATGTAATGTATTATGCACGCGTGCGTTTTACATTACCATGCTACAACTAGTGCTGTAATAAGTTTTCATCACAGTTGCTCATAAAGTGGATCTTATTAAACCGCTTTTAGGCTCATAATGCAATGTATTATGCACGCGTGCGTTTTACATTACCATGCTACAACTAGTGCTGTAACAAGTTTTCATCACAGTTGCTCATAAAGTGGATCTTATTAAACCGCTTTTAGGCTCATAATGTAATGTATTATGCACGCGTGCGTTTTACATTACCATGCTACAACTAGTGCTGTAATAAGTTATACTGTTGAATAATACTGTAAAGTTTAATCTCACTGTTAATTACATGTTATGTAGATAAAAACATTCTTAATTTATTTGGGTTATACTGTTTTGATGTATAAAAAATAGTAAGGTACCTATCAACAAAGAGTTTTTAAGCTACTAAAAATGGTTGTCTCTAAAGTCGGCTTACGAACGATAATTTTACGTGATATGATAACGTCTTAGAAAACGATTAAAATTGAGTTGTGTTTTTTTTGTTAACTTAAATATATTTTTTCGGTACCATTGTATTATGTTTTTAACCCCCGACGCAAAAACAAATGGAAAAAACCGTAAAAAATATTGTATGTCAGACGAGGCTGTAGGTTAACAGTATTTTGCCTGGCCTATCGGGAGTATAATTAACAAAAAATATTGCCTAAAAAAAAGTAAACATAGACATATCACAAATACTTTGTTAATTATTACTTATTTTCTTTTCTTTTCAAGTCTTTTCTTTTATTCGCAACTGTGATAAAAAAACGTCGTACGATACGCGTGTGGATATTAATCATTGCATCTCAGCATTTTGAACAGGCTCGCGCGTCATGAACCGCCTCTACTATGCATGCAATGATCAATATACCACACTTATATCGTAATGTACTATTATTCCCTCATCACTACATAGTATAAAATAAAGTCACTTTTCGCCGTCCCTATGTCCCTTTATATGCTTAGATCTTAAAACTACGTAACGGATTTTAATGCGGTTTTTTTTAATAGATAAAGTGATTCAAGAGGAAGGTTCATATGTATTATACATGCATAATATAGCCGTGCGAAGCCGGAGCGGGTCGCTAGTATCTTATAAAAAAATTAAGAAGTACTTAAGTACACAAAAACCTCTTAATATTTGGGAACCCCATGTTGGTTACACGCTGTATACGCTAGGTAGTTAAATTAAATACAAAAATAAACATAAAGTAACAAAAATTCAAGGGTAACGCTTACAAGATGTCCGGTAATGAGTTCAAGGGTGACTTCGTTATGTACACACATACATACATACATACATACACACATACATACATATGCCACTAACTACATTATCTACTAAACAAAAAAACCGGTCAAGTGCGAGTCGGACACACGCACGAAGGGTTCCGTACCATGTTGTGCCACATTTTTTTTCTGTTTTAGTATTTACTAGCGACCCGCCCCGGCTTCGCACGGTTATATTATGCATGTATTATACATATAAACCTTTCTCTTGAATCACTATATCTATTAAAAAAAACCGCAACAAAATCCGTTGGGTAGTTTTAGATTTAAAAATACATAGGGACAGACAGCAAAAGCTACTTCGTTTTATACTATGTAATGATTTGTTGTTATAGCGGCAACAGAAATACATAATCTGTGAAAATTTCAACTGTCTAGCTATCACGGTTCATGAGATACAAACTGGTGACAGACACGACAGACAAACGTTTTTACCCTTTGGGTGCGGAACCCTAAAAACAAACAGTTACAATGAAATACACCTTCAAAAGGTACGAAACATTTTAGGAACTAGCTGCGCTCCGCGGTTTCACCCGCGTAACTCCCAATCCCGTGGGAATATCTAAATAAAAAGTAGCCTATAGCCTTCCCGATAAATGGACTATCCAACACAAAAATAACTTTTCAATTCGAACCATAGTCCATAGAAATGTTAAATTTTTTTGGGCTACATTTTTATTTTTGATAGCGACCCGCCCCGGCTTCGCACTGCTATATTATACATATAAACCTTCCTCTTGAATCACTTTATCTATTAAAAAAAACCGCATCAAAATCCGTTGCGTAGTTTTAAAGATTTAAGCATACAAAGGGATATAGGGACAGAGAATGCGACTTTGTTTTATACTATGTAGTGATTTACGACTAAAAGTTACTTGACAAAAGTTGTAGATAATCTTATTTGCAACAAAAAATGTTAAGTAATATTTTTTGTGAGACCTATAGTTTGTCAGATAAACCATAAAAACCATTTTAATCCTTTTTTCCAAGATGGCGGCCGTGGGACAAGGGCTACAATCCCTCAAACTTGGATTTAACTTTAAACTGACCCCCCTTGATATTATCTAAAAAATAAAATTGCGTCCTCTGACAAATGCAACCCCAAATGGACCTTTCAATGGACTACCAATAGTTCCTAAAATTAGCGCGTTCAAACAAACAAACTCTTCAGCTTTATAATATAGAAACGTATAGATTATTCTATGTCTTAACCATACAAACTACTATAAATAAATGATTAAACTTCGATCGATGTACCGGCTAGTCACTACATAGTATAAAACAAAGTCGCTTCCTCTGTCCCTATATCCCTATGTATGCTTAAATCTTTAAAACTACGCAACGGATTTTGATGCGGTTTTTTTAATAAATAGAGTGATTCAAGAAGAAGGTTTATATGTATAACATGCATAATATAGCCGTGCGAAGCCAGGGCGGGTCGCTAGTCAGTTATATAATTGTATTGTACTAGGGTCCTAGAAAACATGGGAGGTAGCGATTGCAGATTCTGATAAACTATATTTATGAAAAATACTAGCAGCGCTTGTTTCACCCGCGTAACACCCGATCCCGTGGGAATATCGAGATAAAAAATAGCCGATGTTATTGTCAATGAATCAATGTATCCTCATACCAAGTTTCATAAAAATCGGTCGAGTAGTTTCGGAGCCAATACGCAAAAAAACAAAAAAATCTCTGTATAATCTATACTTAATTTTATAAAGTTAAACCACCTTATTCCAAAATCAGGTTTAAGGATAGTCCGAGGTGTAGATTTAGACACAGATTTACTCGTGAACTATAGTCCAAACAGTATCCCTGGAATTATATAGGGAACTATAGTCTAAACACTATCCCTAAAGATATTATAGGGATAGTGTTTAGACTATAGTTCACGAGTAAATCTGTTTCTAAATCTAAGGTTTACCCCTTATTCCAAAACCTCGGGAATAAGGGGGAAAGAGTTTATTTGTTTGAACGCGCTAATCTCAGGAACTACAGGGTCGAATTTAAAAAAATCTTTTTGAGTTGGATAGTCAATTTGCCGAGGAAGCTATAGGCTAATTTATATTTCGAAATCCCCACGGGATCGGGAGTTACGCCGGTGAAACCGCGGGGTGCAGCTAGTATTAGTATACCAGTATATAAACTTATATTACCTACTAACTGCCCCGGCAAACGTTGTTTTACCATATAAAAAAATAAGAAATTCGCCTATTCTTAGACTTTACGAATATACATTACAAGCGACCCGCTCCGGCTTCGCACGGCTATATTATGCATGTATTATACATTATAAACCTTCCTCTTGAATCACTCTATCTATTAAAAAAACCGCATCAAAATCCGTTGCGTAGTTTTAAAGATCTAAGCATACAAAGGGAATAGGGACATAGGGACGGCGAAAAGTGACTTTATTAACACGCTTTTATTAGTTTCACCTGTATGTTTGCTTGTTTGTTTTATACTATGTAGTGATACACAAAACCAGTGCACAAAACACAATTTCATACAAATCGGTTTAGCCTCTATTAATATTAATTGCATCGTTAGATTAATTACAAAAAGGGGCTATTTCCTTCGATTCGCTATACTATGTTTGTTTCAAGGAATTGATCTTTGTCAGCAACACTATCGATTGGTTAAACAATACGATGCTATTGTTACCTTGTCAATAACGTAACGTAACGCATGACGTCACACTTTTTTGTGAATGATACCGGCTCGTACTTGACCGGTTTTTTTATTATTCAGGATTGTCCCACTAAAGCATAAGATAGAAGATGAAATTCAAACATTTTCTCAACGAGTACGCCGAAGTACAGTATGCGTCATAAGAACACTATCAGTTAGATACCATAATACTATCAACAAGTACTGGACTTACGACCTTCTTCTAATAGACGTTACACACAAACATAAATACTTGAATTAAAAGTACTCAGTGTGATTATTATTTGTCAACATGTTAGCTATGTGTTTAGTTGTGTGAGTGGTATAAGCCAGCACACGCTACACCAACCGACGTGGGTTCGATCCACAGGTTACGTTGTTATAACGTTCTAATAGTGCTGCACAGGATTGTAAACGTTACCGGTGCCGGTGGACTTTTAAACGTTGATTGTACATACAAAATTTTAAGTTCTAAGCCTTTCACAAACTTTCTTTGTGTTTAAATAATTGTTTTATTACAAAATTGTTATTAGTTGTATTTAACGTTTTATTTAATAGATTATTAGTTGCGCCCCGCGGTTGTCCGCGTAGACACGAAGCAAACACGAAGTCAACATGAAGTCATAGAATACAATAATCTGTACTTCACTATCACTACATAGTATAAATTAAAGTCACTTTTCGCCGTCCCTATGTCCCTTTGTATGCTTAGATCTTTAAAACTACGCAACGGATTTTGATGAGGTTTTTTTTAATATATAGAGTGATTCAAGAGAAAGGTTTATATGTATAATACATGCATAATATAGCCGTGCGAAGCCGGAGCGGGTCGCTAGTATATTAATAAAGCTGAAGAGTTTGTTGGAACGCGCTTATCTCAGGAACTACTAGTTCAAATTAAAAAAATATTTTTGTGTTGGATAGTCCATTTATCGAGGAAGGCTACTTTTTATTTTGATATTCCCACGGGATCGGGAGTTACGCGGGTGAAACCGCGTAATTAAATAAATATTGCAGGACATTCCACACATCGCCATCTAGCCCCAAGCTAAGTAACTACACTTGTGTTATGGGTGCTAGACATCGGATATACTTTTCTTTTGTAAATATATACTTATAATACATAGAAACAACCAGACCACAGACAAATATCTAAGCATGTTTTCATTGAATAGGCTCCGAAACTATTGAACCGATTTTGATGTTTTTTTTTAATCACTATTACATAGTATAAAACAAAGTCGCTTTTTCTGTCCCTATTTCCCTTTGACCGCTTAGATCTTAACTACGCAACGGATTTTGATGCGGTTTTTTTTTAATAGATAGAGTGATTCAAGAGGAAGGTTTATATGTATAATACATGCATAATATAACCGCTAGTGTCTTATAAATCGATGAACACCGTACTGCACTCACAAGAAAGTGTGACGTCAGCATAATATTATTGACATGGTAACTATAGCAACGTCACAAAAAGTGTCATGTTATTGACAAGGTAACCATACTAACGTTTTATCGTTGCTATGGTTACCATCAATGTTTTCTTATGACGTTATCACGTAAAATTATCGTCCGTAAATCGACTTTACAGACAACTATTTTTTTTTTCAATTCTTCAAACATACATACAGACAAAGATAAAATCTATATTACATTTAAAAGTTGCCATCATTAAAAAAATATATTATTATCCTGTGTGTTGGCAACCCTGGCGCAGTGGAGCGCCGCGTCACTGGCAAATAATTGCTTAACTGAAAATATATGGAGTTGCTATTATTTTAAATAATTTAGTAATCATGGTTTAAACTCAAAATATCATTACATAGTATATAACAAAGTCACTTTCCGCAGTTTGTCCCTATGTTTGATTAGATCTTTAAAACTACGCAACGGATTTGGATGCGGTTTATAACAAACTAGCTGCGCCCCGCGGTTTCACCCGCGTAACTCCCGATCCCGTGGGAATATCGGGATAAAAAGTAGCCTATAGCCTTCCTCGATAAATGGACTATCCAACACAAAAATAATTTTTCAATTCGAACCAGCAGTTCCTGAGATTAGCGCGTTCAAACAAAGAAACAAACTCTTCAGCTATTAGTATAGATAGAGTGATTCAAGAGGAAGGTTTTTATGTATAATCCATGCATAATATAGCCGTGTGAAGCCGGAGCGGGTCGCTAGTTATATTTAAATCAATAAATAAATATTGCAGGACATTCCACACATCGCCATCTAGCCCTAAACTAAGTAACTACACTTGTGTTATGGGTGTTAGACAACTCATATACTACTTTTATAATACTTTTCTTTTGTAAATAAATGCTTATTAATTATTTTACATACAGTATAAATACCCATATCAAAAAACAAATATTTTTACACAGATATACGACCCAGTTGGCATAATGGTCACCATGCCGAACTGCCAAACACAGAATTGCGGGTTCGATTCCCGCCTCAGACAAATATTTATGCTTAGATATTTGTTGTAACGAATAGGCTCCGAAACAACTGGAACGATATGGATGAAAATCGGCTGTAAAATGAGTAATTCATTGACAGTACCATAGGTTACTTTTTATCCCGATATTCCCACGGGATCTGGAGTTACGCGGGTGAAACCGCGGACCGCTGCTAGTATTTTCACAACCACAACCTACACAACCTACCATAAAAGCTATTATTAAGCGAGTTATTTTCCATCCAAAGGTTGCCTGGAAGAAATCGCTTTCAGCGATAAGGCCGCCCATTTGTGCAACTTGTACTTTCTAGCTATTACTTTACTTTGCTTTTTGTATTTATATGTTCCTTACTGTGTTGTACAAATAAAGTTATCTATCTATCTATCTATTTTACACAGCTGATATACATAAGGTATAATAAAAATTAATTATTATTGTAACATTGCGTAGATAATTAGTTAAATAAAACGAATTTGTTGATAAGAAACCAATTACGAAATATTAGGAAAGATTTCTAGTTTGAATAGAACTAGCAGCGCTCCGCGGTTATTTTTACTTTTATTGGTGACGGAATTTTTATTAAAAATTTATTTCTAAACCGACATTTATGTAGAATTTAGAAATTGGGATTCTCAGGGACGGGTCATTCCGGCACTAAACCTTTAAGAGCAAATATATTAGCTCTAGTGTCATTATCCAGGGAGGAAACAGTCGACTACGTTTGTATGGAGAGAGCGCCGGTACCCTTTCCTCTTAACTAAGGGATGATTCACGAAACCAGAAGACCAATTCTCGTAAATAACATCGTTTAAATTACATTTCAATATCATTCCGATTGCATTTCGATTGCAAAAAATACCCTTAAAGTCAGTTTTTTTTTACAAAAAGCTAACTTTGAAGGTATTTTGAGCTACTTTGAGGGTATGATATGTGATCTAAGGTCCGTATTAATAAACCGAACTCAATATCGATTTCAATCTTGAGTTTGCTCTTGAGTTGTTGCGCTGATTAATAAACCTATCTTAAGACGCGATTAAAGAGCGACGTATCACTTGAGTCATACCGTATTAATAAATCAAACTCAGCTCTCAAGATATGTCTCAAGATGTAGTTTCGTGAACTCGAGTCTGATTGCGGGTCATACAAATCTTACATTTTTTTTAATATTTTCACATTAAAAACAAGTTGACAGCAAAATATGACGACACTACCTACCATAGGGTAAGAACATATAATTCAAGGTAAGAAGCGTTACTGTCATTCAAGATCAGTCTCAAATCTCAAGAGCGATATCAGCCTGGTTAAAACTTGAGTTTTATCTATTAATTAACGCCTAACTTAAGATAGTGACCACATCTCAAGACTCACTCGATTGATACGCACTCAAGATCGATATTGAGAGCGATTTATTAATACGGGCCTAAATGCAATCGAAATGATGTTGAGATGTAATTTGAACAATGTTATTAACGAGAATTGGCCTTCTGGGCGTATATAAGTAGTATCCGATGGCGATGTGAGGGATGTCTTACAATACATTTTTGAAGTTATACTTCTTTACGCGCGTTATGAAATATAATGAGAGTGCAATTTTAAGATGCGCACGCATCACTGTAACAAAAAGTAACAGGTTGAAGCTGCCGCAAAAAATTTTTGAAGTGAAAACTTCTTTAGCGGCGTTGAGCACTTTTTCTGTAATGGGTATAAAATCTTAAACTCGCGTCAGGACAAGTGACCTGATCGAAAAAGCGTAAGACGGATGGAGAGTAGACAGCTATCCCCTCTCTACGGCGCGGCGAAAATGTATGCCTGGGCCTACTGTTTTTAATTTGGCTGTGAGTGTATTAAGACGTACATATGGTATTTTTTAACGGACGACTATTGACGGACGACAAATTACGGACGACAAATGTCGGACGACTATTGACGGACGACAAATGTCGGACGACTATTGACGGACGACAAATGTCGGACGACTATTTGTCGGACGACTATTGACGGACGACAAATGTCGGACGACAATTTGTAGGACGACAAATGTCGAACGAATTTTTTTTTTTTCATCTAAAACTCTTTTTGCGTATGTTCTCGCGACATATGAGATTTTACACAGATATACAGTTTTTTTTTAATTATTAACGTGCAGCATGGACGGGCTCCGGCCCGGTCTAATGAGAATCATCCCATATACGATTTGTGTTTTGTGATCACTTTACCACACAACATTACAGTGTTATCAGTGACTTACATGTATAGAATGAACTATTGATAAGACGAATACCTACGTCCGATATCAGGTAGGTATTTCTTAACATTACCTACTTCTATGTTACGGTCATATTTACTTCATGTTACGAAACTTTTAAAATTAACCAATAATTATATTTCCTTTTTAGGGTTCCGTACCCTAAGGGTAACAAGAAAGTGATCTTATAAGAGTTTTTTTTACCTTTTAAGGTATGGAACCCTAAAACCGAGCCACTTTTATTAACACTTCGTTGTCCGTCTGTTCGTCCGTCTGTCTGTCACCAGGCTGTATCTCATAAACCGTGATAGCTAGAGAGTTAAAATTTTTACAGATGATGTATTTCTGTTGCCGGTATAACAACAAATATTAAAAAAAAGAAAAAAGTTAAAAAACTGAGAATTTAGGTTAATTTCACTATTTTTTTTTATTTAACTAGGCTATGTTTCTCAATTTAGGTAATATTTAAGTTTTCATAATAAATTTTCAAAAAATATATGTTTCCAACAAAAACTTAACAGTTTACCCTTGTTTCCCTAGACTTTTGGATGTCTGCATTATGTATTTTTAGGATATCAATATAATTTTAAAGATACACAAACCGCGGGGCGCAGCTATTAAATAAATAAAAACTTTTTTAACAAAAATATATAATAATAAAATCAACTCAATAGATTTCTATGTTCAAAAGTCGTCACATGGCGACGCGGGGCGAATGTATTGTGAACTGCGATCGCATTGTTTTAATACTTGCGGTATTATTTTATTGCCCGATTAAAGTTTAACAATTATATTATTATGACGACCCAGTTGGCACAATGGTCACCATGCCGGACTGCGAAACACAGGGTTGCGGGTTCGATTTCCGCCTCAGACATGTATTTATGCTTAGATATTTGTCTGTGGTCTGGTTGTTTCTACGTATTATAAGTATATATTTCCAATACAAAAAAGTATATTAGTGGTATATCCGTTGTCTAGCACCCATAACACAAGTGTAGTTACTTAGCTTGGGGCTAGGTGGCGATGTGTGGAATATCCTGCAATATTCATTTATTATTTAACTAGCGACCCGCTCCGGCTTCGCACGGTTATATTATGCATATGTTATACATAAAAACCTTCCTCTTGAATCACTCTATCTATTTATAAAAACCACATCAAAATCCGTTGCGTAGTTTTAAAGATTTAAGCATACATAGGGATATAGGGACAGAGAAAGCGACTTTGTTTTATACTATGTAGTGATATAAATGCGGATGTTTGTTCGTGAGTAGGTAGGTGTGTAATTTTGTATTTTATGTGATTTGTATTTAAATTGTATCTACAATATTAATCAATCTTAAAAATAAATGGAACATATTTTAAAGCATTAAAAAAATCCAAACATCGAACAAAGAACCTTACATTAGTTAACTATCAAAACACAACGGTCGAAGTATAAAAATCCCATAACGTCTACTAAAATTACTGTTGTACTGCGAGCGAGTTTCACGGTTATCTCGTTGCGATAAGGTCGAGACTCCTGTAGCAGGTATAAGGCAATACTATTGGTGTTTGGTACAATTGTAAACAAAATTCAAATTAATATTTAAAAAGATTTAAAAATGTTTTGTGGTGGGTTTTTTTAACCGACTTTTAACTATTAGGGTTCCTTTTTAGGACTACGGAACCCTCAAAAGTTGGTACTCAATTTTTTCTATATATTTAGAAACAAATGTACCACTTCCCTATGCATATCTTCTCTATCCATATAAAATGCTTTGTCCTGATTGACTGACTGACGTATCAACGCAGAGCCTAAACCGCTAATCGTAGAGACCTGAAACTTGGAGGGTGTGTTCTTTGTATGACGTAGGCATCCGATAAGAAAGGATTTTCCGAAATTCTACCCCTAAGGGCGTGAAAAAGGGGGCAAAGTCTGTTTGAGACAACGTGATTTCTTGGTTCATTTTCGACTTCTACGCGGACCAAGTCGCGGGCAAAAGCTAGTTATAATATAATATAAAATTCTCGTGACGCGGTGTTAGTTACCTATGTCCACTTAAACGGCTGAACCGATTTGTATGATTTTTTTTTGTATATTCGTTAGGTCTATTAAATTTTTTTCCTTTAAATACATATTTTTTGTATGTGGCAGAAAGAAACGTTTGCCGGGGCAGCTAGTCCTACTAATATTATGTCTAATAATATTAGGCTGCCATCCGACGGACTGCAACGCAGCGACTGCGCGCGGTCGATATATTTAACTGCATGCAGTTGTATGTTCGACTTCATACAGTCATGATATCAACTGCACGCAGTCGTGTAAAGTCAATATCAACTGCATACAGTCGTGCCTTCGACTTCAGCCGACCGCGCGAAGTTGAAGGCACTAATGTATGCAGTTGATATTGACTTCACACGACTGCCGCCGAACTGCAACTGCAAGCAGTTAAATATATCGACCGCGCGCAGTCACTGCGATGCAGCCCGTCTGATAGCAGCCTAAATGTGAAAGTTTGTGGGTATGTATGTTTGTTACTCCTTCACTCAAAAACTACTTGGCAAATTGCTATAAAAATCTGTTTGTAGATAGCTGGAGAACTTGATTAACACTTAAGCTAGTTTTAATCCCGATTTTCCCACGGGATCGGGAATAACGCGGGTGAAACCGCGAGGTGACGCTATAGCTGATATAACTCATCGTTATCTCTTATCAAATATTTTTTATCATTAACTAAGACTTATCTAGTTGTAATCTATTTAACAATAATTCATGTGTCAATAAAAAAAAATACCGATTAACATTAAAAATAAAAGTTGGAAATTATGGTTTTCGGCACTCACAAGTTTTCGCGAAAATCTGAATTTGCCCACATCTTTTTATCGTGGTAACTCAGGACCTTGATTTTTATACACTAAATAAGGACTATAGACCTCAGTATCTGGTATGAATTTCAACTTGCTAGGTCCACCCGTTCCTGAGAAAATCGATGGTACCACAAGGACAGACAGACGGACAAACGGACAAGAGAGTGATCTTATAAGGGTTCCTTTTCTCACCTTTTGAGGTACGGAACCTTTAAAATGATCATTATTCAGGATGTTTCCAGTGGTAACAACAAGTATTTATGCTTAAATATTTGTCTGTGGTCTAGTGTTATTATACGAGGGGAAGTCAAAAAGTTCGCGGAATGAAAGGGTTGGCGGGGGGCAGGTAGCTTATCCAGGTAGGTACTAGTTAAGGGACTCATTGTTACTATTTATACCAAATTCCAGACTAATTGGTTCATTAACTTACAAGTTATCAACGAGTAAACAAGTCTATCCGGAAGAAATCAATTGCTATGGAGAAAATTGAACATGCGCGTCGACTGTTCACGCGAGCTTTTGGACCGCTATCAAGAGCAACAGGATGATTTTATTGCCCGAATTGTGACTGGTGATGAAACTTGGGTTCACCATTATGAACCTGAGTCGAAGCAAGAGTCGATGCAATGGGTAAAAAAAAGGTGCAGTCCCTCCTAAAAAATTTAAAGTGTCGCAATCGGCGGGCAAGATCATGGCGACCATTTTTTGGGATAGTGAGGGTATCCTTTTGATTGATTATAAAGAACGTGGTGTTTCCATAACGGGAGAATACTACGCTTCATTACTGGTCCAACTGAAGGAGGCAATAAAAGAAAAAGGAGAGGAAAACTCACAAAAGGTGTGCTCCTTTTGCACGACAACGCACCCGTACACACCAGTCATGTCGCAACGGCTGCTATTCACCAATGTGGTTTTGAGCAACTGCGCCACCCACCCTACAGTTCAGACTTGGCTCCCAGCGACTACTTTTTATTTCCCAAAATGAAAAAAGAGCTGCGTGGAAAAAAATTCAGCGACGATGAAGAAGTCAAGTCGGCGATTTCGGCTTATTTTGACGCCCAAGAAAAAATATTGTTTTTAGAAGGTATAAAAAAAACTTTTCGACCGATCTGAAAAGTGTATTAGGGTAAGGGAGAATATATTTATTATATTATTATTATATAATACTAGCTGCGCCCCGCGGTTTCACCCGCGTAAGTCCGATCTTTAAATTCTCACCGTTTAAACCTTCCCTGGACTACGACAAACACAACAAAAAAAGAATTGGCCAAATCGGTCCAGCCGTTCTCGAGTTTTAGCCAGACTAACGAACAGCAATTGATTTTTATATTATAGACTAGCTGCGCCCCGCGGTTTCACTCGCGTAAGTCCGATTTTTCTCACCGTTTAAACCTTCCCTGGACTTCCACAAATAATTGAAGACTAAAATTAGCCAAATCGGTTCAGCCATTCTCGAGTTTTAGCGAGACTAACGAACAGCAATTGATTTTTATATTATAGATTTTATTTTTCTTCCCTGTCATTCTGCGAATATTTTGACCTCCCCTCGTAAGTATATATTTACAACAGTATATAAGTAGTATATCCGTTGTCTAGCACTCATAACACAAGTGTAGTTACTTAGCTTGGGGCTAGATGGCGATGTGTGAAATGTCCTGCAATATTTATATTTATTTATTTATAATAGTTCGCAAACGTACAAGGAGGCCCGACCCCAACTAAATTGGGAAAGGGGCAGGACAAAGAAGATCCTACTAATATTATAAATGAGTAATTCTTGATAATTATATATTTTGACGTGACAACGTCTTATAAATTGGTTTGCCGGGTGACACTTCAAGAAACTGCGTTACGCTCCGCTGACGTTATGCGCTCACAATGAGAGCGAGTGAGAGGCACGCGGGCATGGTTAGCCCGCCTAAGAGCGAGAGAGACAGACATAAAAAGTGAAAGGCACGCGTCCCTTCCACTCGAGCACAGTTGTTGTCACGTAAAACTTTCGCCCGTATACCGACTTTACAGGCAACCAGTTTTTCTCTTTAAAAAGAACTTTTTTGTATCGTTGGCATTACCATTTTGCATACTTTAATACGTTGATATGGTTACCTTGTCAATAACGGTAACGTGACATGACGTCACACTTTATGTGAGTGTAGGTGTTCATCGATTTATAAGACGTTATCACGTCAAAATAGTCGCTTTTATGTATTAAATTATGTTAAAATGTTTTATTGTTTCAAAATTTCACTTTTATTTGTCTGTTGATTCGCGACGGCCACGAGTGTGACGTCACAACATCTACTTCGAGTACAACTTACCGCAAAAAAAAAAATCTTCACTGAATTAGTCCTTAAATATGGCATATGACGTCATCGACTGTTCTCGAAAAGTGATTGTTTTGAAATAAATTACACTTTCGGATTCATTGTAAGAGGTTTAATTCCCGTTATCCCCCATTTGGGGGAATGCATTATAGGAAAGTTAAGATATACTTTGGGGGAAAAAGCAACTTTCAATTCTCATTATCCCCCAAATTGGCTTGATTATCAATTAGGGGAATAATGCTACGCCAAATTCCCACTTTCCCTCATTTGGGGGATAGGGGGAATATCCCAATATTTGCGACTTTCAAAATAGATATGAAGAAATAATTAATGTGGATCTATGTTTTAAAATATGTAGACTTTAAAAATATGTAATAAATTAATATCACTTTTATTATAATATTCTTTTTTAAACCGCTATCGCTTCAGCCTATACCTTATAGACGAGCACAAGAGTAATTTCATCCATGAAATAGTTGGCGCTACCAAATAGGGATTAGAGTGGGACGGAGCGACGTGTTGTGCGAGTGCGAGGGAGACGGAAGATGTACGGCAGAGCTTGCTCTCGATTTTTGAGGTCTCTTACTGAGTTTGTAGGTAAGTATACTGTTTTTAGGGTTCAGTATTTAAATTAGATATAAAATTTAAAATATATATATATTTTTCCTCTATATTGTCCCAACTGACAACCTCTAACTCTGTGGCAATGGCAAAGCAGATGATTGTAGATTCGATTCTCGCTGTCAAATAATGTTTGTTTGTTTATAAAATTTCTGTCTTTTCTTATTTATGATTTGATTTTTTTATATATTATGTGGGCGATTAGTTTCCGTTACGGTTTTTCGTTTCACGCGTCATATATTTTCTCGGCTAGGTCCCCTCGCAAACTCGCGATAAGGAACTGCGTTCCAAAAAAAATTAATTCGAAATCGACTGGCAATGAAGAAGAATTTGATTTGCGTCTAGAATTCTAGATAAATAAATAAATTAAATATAAATATTTCGGGACACATTACACATCGCCATCCAGCCCCAAGCTAAGCAACTTAATGCTTGTGTTATGGGTGCCAGATAACGGATAAACTACTTATATACTTTTTTTTTGTAAATATATACATATTATACATATAGGAAACACCCAGAACCAGAAACAAGAATTTATGGTCAGCATAAATACTTGTTCCCGGCGGGAATCGAACCCGCAACCTTCTGCGTCGCAGTCGGGTGTTCGCCCGACGCGCCACAGAGGTCGTCTTGGATTCGGATGTATGAAATACCTCGCCAATCGCCATATGAATATAATAAAGTACGGTCGGCTGCATAATTGCTGACCCACCGTAGAGCTCCAAAACGGCAGTTATAAAAATGTTTTCAACACAAGCAAGATTGCACCTGCTTTAGGTGAAGTTTAAAGTCTTCTAACTCATCAATTCCACCATGCCGGACTGCCAAACACAGAGTTGCGGGTTCGATTGCCGCCTCAGACAAGTATTTATGCTTAGATATTTGTCTGTGGTCTGGTTATTTCTATGTAATATAAGTAATATACATACTTACAAAAAAAAAAAAAGTATATAGGTAGTATATCCGTTGTCTAGCACCCATAACACAAGTCTAGTTACTTAGCCAAGCTAAGTAACTAGACTTGTGTTATGGGCTGGATGGCGATGTGTAGAATATCCTGCAATATTTATTTATAATTAATTTTTAGTTTTCATTAGAATGCAAACATTCCAATAATAGTAATTTTCAAATTCTACAGAGAGGGCTGCAATTATGCAGCAGACTGTACATTTTCCTACGGAACCCACTCGCGCACCTCTCACACTTGCCCGCCAATTCAAGTTTTGATAAGAGATAAGATTAGACCGTGTACATATTCGTTATTATTATTTATTTTGATGGTTCTTTTAGGTATTTCACCTACTTAATGACGTTTATTTTAAAACATTTGTTGTTTTTTTTGTTGACGTCACGTGAGATTTTTCTAAGTAATAATATTGGCAATTTTGACGACGATAACGTCTAATAAATTGATGAAACACCTGCATTCACAAAAAAGTGCCACGGTAATATTGGGTGACGTCATGCGTCATGGTAACATGACCGACCATGATGCGTCCGTTTCCGTTATAAATAAATAAATAAATAATAAATAAATAAATATTTCAGGACATATTACACATCGCCATCCAGCCCCAAGCTAAGCAACTTAATGCTTGTGTTATGGGTGCCAGATAACGGATAAACTACTTATATACTTTTTTTTTTTTTTTTGTAAATATATACATATTATACATATAGGAAACACCCAGAACCAGAAACAAGAATTTATGGTCAGCATAAATACTTGTTCCCGGCGGGAATCGAACCCGCAACCTTCTGCGCCGCAGTCGGGTGTTCGCCCGACGCGCCACAGAGGTCGTTAAGAGGTTATAAAACAGAGTATTTAATAATAAAATCGCTCATCAGAAGGCCAATTCTCGTAAATAATATTGTTTAAATTACATTTCAATATCATCCCGATTGCATTTCGATTGCAAAAGATACCTTCAAAGTCAGTTGTTTTTTACAAAAAGCTAACTTTGAGGGTTTTGAGCTACTTTGAGGGTATTATTTCTGATCGAAATGCAATCGAGATGATATTGAAATGTAATTTAAACAATATTATTTACGGGAATTGGCCTTTTGGGCTTGTGTTATGGTGACGAGTGACAAATAGAAGACTTATCATCACTACATAGTATAAAATAAAGTCACTTCTCGCCGTCCCTATATCCCTTTGTATGCTTAGATCTTTAAAACTACGCAACGGATTTTGATGCGGTTTTTTTTAATAGATAGAGTGATTTTCATAGTCGTGCGAAACCGGGTTTGACGAAAAAATATTTTTGAGTTTTAATTCTAAGTATGGGGAACCTTAAAATTTATTGTTTTTCTTTCTATTTTTGTATGAAAATCTTAATGCGGTTCAAAGAATACATCTACTTACCAAGTTTCAACAGTATAGTTCTTATAGTTTCGGAAAAAAGTGGCTGTGACATACGGCAGACAGACAGACTCATGACGAATCTATAAAGGTTCCGTTTTTTGCCATTTGGCTACGAAACCCTAAAAATTGTGTCCATAAGTATTTATTAGTTGGCTGTCATTTGATTTTTTTTATGGCACTTGTCGATTTCGTCATAACGCCGATGGTGACGTCATCAAAGTGCAAGTAAAGGTCAAACATATTTAATCGAAAATATGTTACATCAACGTTTATTTTTTGATTAAATGTTTATCGTAGACGAAAGTCTATTTCTCTAAATGGTTTTGTAATTTCAATAATAAAAAATAACAATCCCAATTAAAACATCTCCATACCCGCGGCATTGTACGGAATGCTCGACAAGCCGGGACCGGCTTACATAAAGAATCACACTCACCTCCCCGTGTTGGCTTCGTCCGTCAGGCGTGTTCTCCGGCAAGAAGTACAGACGTAGACTGACAAGAGTCTGATCTGACACTCTGTCAGTCCATAGCAGTTGAAGTTCACCTGTGAGGGAGAAGGAATTATGTAGATTGAAATGTAGTCTACAACGACTAAAAAGTCTACATACCGACTTAAAGTCTACATAATGACTAAAAGGTCTACACAGCGTCTAAAAAGTCTACAAAACGAATAAAAAGTCGGAATAGTGACTAAAATGTGTATTGAGTAGCGACTGACCAAAAATTCTACATAATGCCTAAAGGTCTACATTACTGATAAATCTACACAGTGACTAAAAGTCTACATAACTAGTAGTTCGCCCCGAACTGAGACCTCACGAGTTTTTTTCAGCGTTTATTATATTTCAGCGTAAAGTACTAAAATGTATAATATAACGACGAAAGACTCCAAATACGACAGGTCTATCTTATTTGAATGATAGGTGCCTAGTATCGCTATTATCTGACATTGGATGATTTAGAGAATCCAAACACTATAAGCATAACTTGTTGTTGTTAAGTTCTAATTAGCATAGGTCAATCATCACACCCTGGACATCCGTTGACTCTTTATTTTTACTCAAGACATTTTGAATGTGTCCAACATAATATCCAGAAGATAGTAATTCCTTTCCTTCCTTCCTTATGTATCTACTTATCATAATGTTACGTAAGAGGAAACGAGAAGACAAGCTCGAGAACGAGAATATATTAGAGAAGTTTGAGGCCAATATGTCCTGTAATAAGTCCCTAAACTAAAATATAACAAGTCAATAAAAATTATAAAAAAATGAGTCACAAATTTTATAATTATCAGAGTCTCTAGATCGGCTAGAACCGAACATTCCTACTATTTAATACTATCCACCACTATTATTGTAAAACAGCCCATGATTATGAAATAAATAATTATAGGAAATGAAGCAAAGAGAGTTCGGACGATTTGGGGCAAGGTAATAAATTTCTATAAATTTTAAATTTAAATAAATTTGGATTAAGAATATTGTAAATAGTAAGCGTGTTACATTGTGAATTTGTGATGCTACACCTTCGTTATTTTTCTTTTGCAATCACAATGTAACACGCTTACTATTTAAGTACAATATTCTTAATCCAAATTTATTAGATTTTATTTTCTATTTTTTAGTTGGACTTTTTTTTATTAAAGCGTGTTTTTTTTAGTTTTTTATTCTATTAATTTATTTTATACTTTTTGGTCTTTGATAACTTAATATGTTAGATCGGACCCTGGTTACTATTGAAAGACAAACTACTCGTCAAGACGATTCTAACGAGCCTAAACTCGATGAGGTTGTGTCGTTTCATTGCGAAGTTCCTATGACCACCTTCCAGTTCCATCATCAGACCCTGGTTACCATTGAAAGACAAACTACCCGTCAAGGCGATTCTAACGAGCCCAAACTCGATGGGGTTGTGTCGTTTCATTGCGAAGTTCCTATGACCACCTTCCAGTTCCATCATCAGACCCTGGTCACCATTGAAAGACAAACTACTCGTCAAGACGATTTTAACGAGCCCAAACTCGATGGGGTTGTGTCGTTTCATTGCGAAGTTCCTATGACAACCTTCCAGTTCCATCATCAGACCCTAGTCACCATTGAAAGACAAACTACTCGTCAAGACGATTCTAACGAGCCCAAACTCGATGAGGTTGTGTCGTTTCATTGCGAAGTTCCTATGACCACCTTCCAGTTCCATCATCAGACCCTGGTTACCATTGAAAGACAAACTACCCGTCAAGGCGATTCTAACGAGCCCAAACTCGATGGGGTTCTGTCGTTTCATTGCGAAGTTCCTATGACCACCTTCCAGTTCCATCATCAGACCCTGGTCACCATTGAAAGACAAACTACTCGTCAAGACGATTCTAACGAGCCCAAACTCGATGAGGTTGTGTCGTTTCATTGCGAAGTTCCTATGACAACCTTCCAGTTCCATCATCAGACCCTGGTAACCATTGAAAGACAAACTACTCGTCAAGACGATTCTAACGAGCCCAAACTCGATGTGATTGTGTCGTTTCATTGCGAAGTTCCTATGACCACCTTCCAGTTCCATCATCAGACCCTGGTTATTATTGAAAGACAAACTACTCGTCAAGGCGATTCTTGACGAGTAGTTTGAATGAATGAACTATGAAGTATGGATAATGAGATAATTCCTGCAGATTCCCTCCAGCTCTATCATCAGATCAGTTCCATGGTACCATATTATTGTTACCGAAGTTACGCCCTTTCATTTGATACCCCACTCGGGTATATTTGCAGTATAGTTTGTGTGCCATATAGGTAGATCCCCTTTTGGACCCCTATCTCCGTAACCCCCTGACCGATCCTGCTCATGTTCGAACTTAAAAATTCTATGGACCTCAACTACTTGTATACCAAAAATCATGAAGATCAGAGCAACGGTACTCAAGTTATCGTCGAACAAACATACAAACATACAAACATACAAACATACAAACATACGAGCGACCGACCCTTCTCAACACTAGACCTCTCTCGCTTCGCTCGTTCGGTCAACAACAAAAGAGTCTACAAAACGAATAAAAAGTCAACATAATGACTAAAATGTCTACGTAATGACCAAAAAGTCTTATAATGTCTAAAAGTCTACATAATCACTGAAAAGTCTACATAACGAATAAAAAGTCTACAACAACGTCTAAAAATTAGGTATACATCACTTCACTATCACAACATAGTAAAACAAAGTCGATTTCTCTGTCCCTATATCCCTATGTATTCTTAAATCTTTAAAACTACGCAACGGATTTTGATGCGGTTTTCTTTAATAGATAGAGTGATTCAAGAGGAAGGTTTATATGTATAATACATAATATAGCCGTGCGAAGCCGGGGCGGGTCGCTAGCAACGAATAAAAAGTCAACATTGTGACTAAAAAACTATGACTAAACGTCTAAAAAGTAGGTATACATAACGAATAAAAAGTCATCATTATGACTAAAAATCTTCACTATGACTAAAAATTTTACATAATGTCTAAAAATTACTTACATAATGTCAGTATGTATATAAAAATAAGTATTTTATTTTAGCCACAATGTTGATATAAAACTCACCAATGGAAACGAGTTCGGAATCCTGCCAGATCCTCACGAAGAAGAAGTCACCGATCGCCACGATTCTCTCCCTGTTGGTAGTCAACTTTATGGCCTTGTAAAACGTATATTGACCGTGGTGTCCGCATGGTGCTCCGACCAGCTGTGGAAAAGGTATTGGGTATTAAAAATCGTCACTCGTTACCATAGCACAAGCCCGGGTGAGCGATATTATTATGAAACATTATGAAACAAATTGCTGCGTGCTGTGTGACGTCATTGTGGACATGACGTCACCGGAACGTGACAATGACGTCACACAATTGGAACGTGACACTTTTTTGTGAATGCAGATCTTCGTCAAAAAAATCTAAATTTTTCTTCGTTTTCTTAATCACGTAAAATTATCGTCCGTAAACCGACTTCAGACAACCATGTTTTCTTTTCAGTTTTTATTTAATTTTCGATTTACGCATTTTTATAATTTTAAATTTTTTAATTTTCATCATTTTTTTGCGGTGCGGTTATTTTTTTGGATTTTTTTAGAGCGTAATCTTTAGCGTGGTTTTAGTTTCTAAACTTATTTATCCCGACATTCCCATAATGAAACCGAATTCGGCAGAATTATTCGGTTCTGAACGTTCTATATTGAAAACAGGTTAATACTAGTTATAAAAATGTTGATCATTGAAAGAAAAGGCTTTTTTTAATTTGCCACGAGCCTCGTACAGTATAATAACGCCACTGATCTCTAGTCATCATCACTATCACTACATAGTATAAAATAAAGTCACTTTTCTTTCGCCGTCCCTATGTCCCTTTGTATGCTTAGATCTTTAAACTACGCAACGGATTTTGATGCTGTTTTTTTTAATAGATAGAGTGATTCAAGAGGAAGGTTTATATGTATAATACATGCATAATACAGCCGTGCGAAGCCGGGGCGGGTCGCTAGTATAAAATAAAGTCACTTTTCGCCGTTCCTATGTCCCTAATTCCTTTGTATGCTTAGATCTTTAAAACTGCGCAACGGATTTTGATGCGGTTTTTTTAATAGATAGAGTGATTCAATAGGAAGGTATATGTGTATAATACATGCATAATATAGCCGTGCGAAGCCGGGGCGGGTCGCTAGTATAAAATAAAGTCACTTTTCGCCGTTCCTATGTCCCTAATTCCTTTGTATGCTTAGATCTTTAATACTACGCAACGGATTTTGATGCGGTTTTTTTAATAGATAGAGTGATTCAAGAGGAAGGTTTATATGTATAATACATGCATAATATAGCCGTGCGAAGCCAGAGCGGGTCGCTAGTTATAAATATCCCCAACTGCAAGTTCACTATGGTCGGATTCGTCTCGGTTCACTAATAATTAACAGCTCCGGATACGCGCGCGTTTCTAAACCGACTGCAGAAAACGAGAGTTCGTACTTTCAGTGTTAAATAACACTTATTTAATTCACTGATTCGTTAACTTTATTAACCGAGCGAAGGAAGCCTCAATGCTGTAAGTGTGGCGTCTCTTTACTATGTCAAAATAAAGGCCTATTGCACTACTATTATAATAATAATAATAATAAATAGCTTTATTTTCAGACGAATCCATAGTAACATACAAAATGTAAAAAATTAAAAATTAAAAAATTAATTAAGATAGAAAATTTATCAATTTCGTCAATAATACATTACAGTTTAGGTACATTATAAGTACATTGGAATGTCAGCTGACAATTTTTAGCCAGTCTTTATACATATCTGATGTCAAGAGCCTGCTGCTCAACTCCCTCACGATCTCGTTATTACACCTGTCAACTCTGTCCTGAAAAGACGCTATTCTATGTCTCACAACAGCAACAAACGTGTTAACCCGCGCTTCTAGAAACATTTCAGTGGCACTGCAATAGCGCGACAGGCAGGGGGACATTATAGGAAAACTATACATAGTATAAAACAAAGTCGCTTTCTCTGTCCCTATATCCCTTTGTATACTTAAATCTTTAAAACTACGCAACGGATTTTGATGCGGTTTTTTTTAATAGATAGAGTGATTCAAGAGGAAGGTTTATATGTATAATACATGCATAATATAGCCGTGCGAAGCCGGGGCGGGTCGCTAGTAGGAAAATGAATAATAAATTTAAAAAATTGGTTGCCTGTAAAGTCGGTTTACGGATGATAATTTTACGTGATAACGTCATAAGCAAACGATGGAAAAAATGAGTTTTTTTTTAATATTTTTGGAAATTAGACCTCTGAAAGGGTAAAAGGGCTGATAAATTTTATTTGTAGTTGGTAGTAAGTAACTATGATCTATTTTTTTGTTTGTAGAAGAACCATATCACATTTTAAAGAGACACTTAGGGTGAGAGGGTACCTGCGCTCTCTCCATACAAACGTAGTCGACTGTTTCCTACCTGGATAATGACACTAGAGCAAATATATTTTTACCACGAAACCTAAAATCGCCATGGCTATGCCCCCTATGTCTTGGTTTTTTTCATTTTCTAATTATCATAGAAATTAAGATTTAAAACAAAAACAAAAAAAACATAGTGGCATGGTCATGGCAGTTATAAGTTTTATGCAACCCAAATATTTGATCTAGTGTCATTATCCAGGGAGAAAACAGTCGACTACGTTTGTAATAGTTTGTATGGAAGGAAAGAGCCCCCGGTACCCTTTCCTCGTAACGCGAGTAAAATCGCGTAGCGCAGCAAGTATAAAACACTGTATAATCGAGCCCTTTCGTTTGATACCAACACGGCTCCCTTCACTTTTTTTTATTTATGACTTTATTCTTTAGAGGGCGCCATATTGAATTTATTGTGACGTCACATAATCTATAACCAGCGGACAATCAAGATGCTTTTAATAATAATTTGTCAAAATACAGGGTTAATGGTAATTATATTTAGCATGCGGTTGAGGGCCACTTCTGTGCAACTAAACAAATAACTTTTGTTCTACAACTTTTGGAAATTCGAACATTTTTTTGAAATGAGATTGTTTACCTGAAAATCAGCTGCCCCTTACACGGAGAGGTCATTAACCTTAATATTATAGGTACTTATTTTTTAATTTTTAAAGTTTTTTACTGTTTTAAATCTGCATGACCTTTGTTATAAAAAAATCAGCTGATTTTAGAATTTACATATCCTTAAAATTTTCAAATAAAAGTTCTAATTTCCAAAAGTCGTAGAACAAAACTCGATTGTTTAGGAGAAGTGGTCCTCAACCGCTTGCTAATTATGCTTACTAATAACCCTGTATACATATTAAATTTTTACGTGGGCCTTCAGGGCTATATCCTAAACTATAAGAGATAACGAAAAATGTTGAAAGGAGTTAAAAGTAACCCTTTCCTTGTATTCGGGTAAAAAATTAAATTTATTTATTTATTTATTTATCAGTATAACTACATCTAGCATAACAGGATTCCCCAATGCAATAGTGTAATTAAAAATAAATTTAAATTAATTATCACTACATAGTATAAAATAAAGTCGCTTTCCCTGTCCCTATTTCCCTTTGTATGCTTAAATCTTTGAAACTACGCAACGGATTTTGATGCGGTTTTTTTAAATAGATATAGTGATTCAAAGAGCGGTGTTGGCCTAGTGGTAGATACCTCGACTTTCATTCTGAAGGTCGTGGGTTCGAATCCAGGCCGGCCGTGCACCAATGTATTTTTCTTAATAAAAATGTATGTGCGCTAATTGACATTGCTCTTACGGTGAAGGAAAACATCGTGATGAAACCCGCGGCTTAGTTGGCTCTAGAAGTATTGACAAGTTCTCTCCTCTGGACATGGTCGACTGAGCTGAGAGGGTAGTAGGTGCTGGGTAAGCCTACTCCATCTTCACGCAAAAGGGACCCAATTAAAAAGGGTCTAATCGCGGAAAACAGCCCGTATACAAGTACAAGTAGAGTGATTCAAGAGGAAGGTTTATATGTACAGCCGTGCGAAGCCGGGGCGGGTCGCTAGTTATATTATAAAGCTACTTTTTGGAATTCACTCTTCCCGCATGTGAATACGTCAATTTGCTCGGCAACTAAATTTATTATTATTATATATAGGGGTAGAATTTCGGAAAAACCTTTCTTATCGGATGCCTACGTCATACAAAGAACACACCCTCCAAGTTTCAGGTCTCTACGATCAGCGGCTTAGGCTGTGCGTTGATCCGACAGTCAGTCAGGACAAAGCATTTTATATTGTATAGATAGATAGTAGAAGATAAAGGAAGACAGGACAAAAAGTCTTTAATTAGAAGAAAATTGATAAAACATGAGTATATTATAAATAAAATAAAATAATTAATTAAATGTAAAGAATTATAAAAGAAATAAGAATGTTACAGCCAAATCAAATTAATATACAGGTTGAATTCCTTAAATGGGCCTTCAGGGTCACCTCCTAATTTTTTTTCGGTTTAAAGTAAAAATCATTTTTTCTCAAAGTAGGTATAATTAAATGAATATCGTAGACACGAGTGCACGAACGAGCAAGCAACAATCAAAACTCCGGATGTTACCGTTTTCTAATGTAGCGTCAGCAAAACAAGACGATTTTTTATTTTTTAAAGTGCATGGCCTGCACTGGGCTATCTGAAAATATTTTTAAGGAAAAATGCGTCTTCAAAAATTGCAACTGAGACGAGACTCGAACTCGCATCCCTTGAATACCGTTCAAGTGCGCTTACCAATTACACCTCTCAGTCAAGTACCGTCATAGTTGAATTTAATTGTTACAATTTTTGAAGACGCATTTTTCCTTAAAAATATTTTCAAAACAAGGTGATTTTTATTTTTAATATCAAAGAATAACGGCAAAACTTTGAACAAAAAATAGAATAAAAAATAATATGATTTTTTCTAACAAACACGATATAGTAAACACACAAATAAGAAACATTATGAGAAATACTTGTTTGTAAGGAGGTTAGGTTTCTGAAGTTTCTATAATATGTGTAATGGCGTCAGATGTTGATGAAAAAAATGAAAAATACGTGACATTAAATGATTATATTTTTTTTCCACATCTAGTACACGAAATACTATCAATCATCACTTCACTACATAGTATAAAACAAAGTCGCTTTCGCCCGAATACTGAAAGGCTACTTATCTTTTCGACTTCGTTAAGCGTTAAATATTTTTAAGTTGGATTTAAATTTTTAGTGGTATTCACAAAGGCTATTTACGAGATTTAAGATTATACTTAACAAAGCAGGCCTAAACTTTTACCAAATGGCAACATTTTAACAAAAAAGTTCGTTTTCTATTACAATTTTCTGCTTGATCCGTGATTGCTAAAAACAAGTTTCGTTTCACGCACTAAACTGGAGTAAAAGTTGTAACATTTAATAAAAATAAACGTTTCTTTACACTCTGTGATTGAAAATATTTGACAACAAAATAAATATTATTTTGTTTATTGTTTACAAGTTTTTTCGATTTCGAGTTGTTCTACGTGAATAAATATTACTGTAACTATTAAAAATGTCTAGCGTTCCGAAACAGAAAAGGGGCTGCAACTACACAGCCCCAGAAAAACAAATATTGGTGGATTATTCACACATACTCAACGGGCCTGCATAAATATTTTCATATTGTATTTTCTTCTGTATTTTGGAACATCTTGGAAAATAAGGAGACATACGGTAAAAAAAGGAGTGTGGTGGAGAGTTGCTGAGCAGTATTAGAGCAGCTAAAGGATGGAGAAACGTCACTGGATTTTAAACTACTTCCCCGTCAGTTTTCACTACGACCAACCAATTATGGCAAGCTGGAGATGACGAACGGTGTTTTTAAGTGAATGCATATTACTGTGAAGTGTCTAGCGTTACAAATAAAAAAAGGTGCTGCAACTACACAGCCCCAGAAAAACAAATATTGGTGGATCTTAATCACAATAAGTAGGTTTTATAAACCTATACCAATGATCAACTCGACGGGCCTATCTGCTTAGTTAAACTCATATTGTATTTTCTTCTGGATTTTGGACCATCTTGGAAAATACGGAGACAAACGGACAAAAAAGAAAGTGCTGGTAGAGAGTTGCCGATCAGTGTTGAGCGGCTAAAGGATGAATAGGTGTCACTTGATTTTAAACAGCTTCCTCGTCAGCGTTCACTCCGACTAATCAACTAAGGCAAGCCCGAGATGAGGAATGGTGACTTCCCCCTGGAACACTGGGGACCACGGGGTCGCTACTCTCCGACACCTCACCTCAAGGTGCCCTGTGGACGTGTACTTATTATTATTTCTGTATTAAATTCCTGTTTAATTTATCGATTATTGTTTTATTATAGACTAGTTAATCATGACCCCTCAGTATTTTAAAACCCAAAGGTTTCAGTGGACTATTAGGCCTTCTGTACCTAGAGAGCGAGTCTTTTCATATAACAAACATTGTAAAGCATAGCGGACCTAATACGAAGCTTTAACTTTCCATACAAATTTAGTTTAGTGAGAGTAATGTTTCTGAAAAAACTCCCATTATGGGCTCTGTTAAATATCAATGAGTAATATGGTGTATTCATAACTGACCTCCCGGTGCTGATATCTTGGATCTAGTGATAAAACCTGGAAGAAGGCTTTAGGAACACATTGTCTCAACAAGATAGGCCTATCATGCTTGGGTGTGCTAAATTATCTGATTCCAGGGTCAGATGATAACGATAGGCACCTATCATATAAACTAGATAGACCTCTAGTACTATTTGGAAAAGGTAAGTACCTAGGTAGGTACCTATTTCGTCGTTTGAATTATATTAGGTATTTGTTACATTACGCTTATATGTAAAAAAAACTCGTGAGGTCTTCAGGGCGAAGTACTATTTATTTAAGACTAACTGCACCCCGCGGTTTCTTTTCTGAATAATTTTCTGCCCAATTTTCTTTTTTTTTTTCATTAGAACCTTCTCTTGTCAATAAGAAACACAATAAAAGAAAAATTAGTGAAATTGATCCAGCCGTTCACACGTGATGCCGTGACCAAGGAAAATAATCCATCAATTTTTATATTTAAGATAGCTTCAAAGCACTCTTAAATTTGTCAACCACTTATGATAAATAAGTGGTATTTATGTCAGCTGTCAAACGCTAATTGTCGTTTCTGTATACCAAATTAACTTAAATTAACGAATAAGTGGGACTTAACAGCATGGCCTGCTAAATTTTAAGTGGTGTTTAAATTTACGTTAAGTGTATGTTAGCTATTAAAGCGTACGCTTAAATATCAATTTAAACGCCGCTTAAGATTAAGTAGCCTTTCAGTATTCGGGCGTTTGTCTGTCCCTTTGTCCCTATGTATGCTTAAATCTTTAAAACTACGCAACTGATTTTGATGCGGTTTTTTTTAATAGATAGAGTGATTCAAGAGGAAGGTTTATATGTATAATACATGCATAATATAGCCGTGCGAAGCCGGGGCGGGTCGCTAGTTTCATTATAAGCTAGAAAAACGGAGAATTTTATCATATTTTTTCTACTTGTGTACATGCTTAAGATTTAAAAATAATTTACATATATATTTTTATTTTAAGGATAAATGCATCTTCAGAATTGAACACTGTTGCGAAATAATAATGGCAATAATTGTGATAAAATTCTCAGTTTTTCCAGATTTTAATTAAATTGAAAGTATTTTGTGAACTAGATGTGAAAAAAAGATATAAGCATTTAAAGTCACATGTTTCTTTCATTTTGTTCATCAGCATTTGCCGCCATTTCATAAAATATGATTTTCAAGAACCTCCTTGCAAATATGTAATATTTGGTTGAAGTTTTGCCATTATTCCATTATTTAGGGGTGGAATTTCCAAAAATCCTTAGTGCTCCCCTACGTTTTAAGAGGAACCTCCATGCGAAGATTCAGATGCAATTCATTCTTTGAAAAAATAGTTTTATATTAATGATTTTTTATTTTTTTAAAGTGCTAAGCCTGCACTGGGTTATCTGAAAATATTTTTTTTTTTAGTTTTATATTGTTTACTAGCGACCCGCCCCGGCTTCGCACGGCTGTATTATGCATGAATTATATCTAAAAACGTTCCTCATTAATCATATAAACCTTCCTCTTGAATCACTCTATCTATTAAAAAAAACCGCATCAAAATCCGTTGCGTAGTTTTAAAGATTTAAGCGTACAAAGGGAAATAGGGACAGAAAAAGCGACTTTATTTTATACTATGTAGTAATATTAATTTCTGTGGCGCGCCGGGCGAACACCAAAAGGTAACGGGTTCGATTCCCACGTCAAACAAGTATTTATGCTATAGATATTTGTATCTGGTCAGGGTGTCTGTATGTAAAGTATATTATATTTACAAGAAAAAAAGTATCTGTGTATTCTATCTGTTACCTAGCACCCATAACACTTGAAGCCTTTTTTACTTTTTTTTTTAGACCCAAGGTAAGCCACAAGTTGCTTAGCTTGAGGCTAGATGGCGCTGTGTGAAATGTCCCACAGTATTTTATTTATTTATGTATTTGGTTTTTGCAGTGACTTCCGATACTTCTGATTTTTATTGACGATTTACATCACAAACTGCAATTAGTTCTTTAAAAAATAGTTTTAAATATTTCATATTGTTTTTGCAAACGGTACAGAGGCTCGACCTCTAAATCAATAAGTATAAAATTGAAACAGCCCCGGGGCAAGAGAGAAGGGCGCAGTGTGCGAGCGAGACGGATATTAGTATAAGGCCGAGTACAGACCTATTACAGTGTTTTTAATTTTAATATAATATTGCACATTTTTAGAGGAAATATTGTGACGTAATGTTGCCAGCTGCTTATAGACCATTAGGTATGTTTAGGGTTCCGTACACAAAGGGTAAAACCAGGCCCTTTTACTAAGACTCTACTGTCCGTTTGTCTGTCACAAAGTCATAACCGTGATAGCTAGAAAGTGATTTTTTCACAGATGATAAATATTGCAGGACATTCCACACATCGCCATCTAGCCCCAAGCTAAGTAACTACACTTGTGTTATGGGTGTTAGACAACGGATATACCTACTTACATACTTTTCTTTTGTAAATATCACTACATAGTATAAAATAAAGTCGCTTTTTCTGTCCCTATTTCCCTTTGTATGCTTAAATCTTTAAAACTACGCAACGGATTTTGATGCGGTTTTTTTTAATAGATAGAGTGATTCAAGAGGAAGGTTTATATGTATAATACATGCACAATATAGCCGTGCGAAGCCGGGACGGCTCGCTAGTATACTTATAATACATAGAAACAACCAGACCACAGACAAATATCTAAGCATAAATACATTAGACCAAGGTCGATAATGTTTGAAACCAAAAAAAATCACAGTAGGATGAAACCCATTAGAAAAGGAGGGGAATATGATAAAAATGAAAGGAAAAATAAATTACGGTCGATCCGAGTTCGGGAAGTGGGAGGGGGGGGTTTTAAGGGTAAAAAATGGTTTATCTTGATTTCCGGCAAAACTACAAGTCCTATGGAAAAAAGTTGAATGGCAAAGTTGTAGGTAATAAAAAAATCTACAACTTTTGTTTTACAACTTTTTCACATAACCTCAAAATTTTTGGGAAAAATTCAAATAACCAAGTTTTTGGTTTTTTATTTTTATCTTTTTCAAAAATGTTTTCTTTTCTACGAAATTTGGTGAAAACTTACCATAATTCGATGGTTTCCGCAACAAAGGGCGTATCTCCATTTTGCATACTTTTGGCAATGAGCAAAAAACGAAATAAAAAAAAATATTTCTTAAATATCTTTTTTGTTCTTATACTTATAAAAAAATGTTCTAGGAAGAAATTTCTTAGTTTTTTGCGGGCTTTGGCCTCGCTTGATTAGAGAACTGTACGAGTCTTAGTTTAGAAGTTAGCTAGGGCGTAAATCCCTGAAAATGAAAAAAATAGGTAGTTACACCCCACAAATATATAGTCTAGCAAAAAGTACCTACAGTAAAGGCCATATATGCCTAAACCATTTGTAGTATAAACCTTTTTTGTTTCAGAATATGTAAATACGCCGTATTATTTAAACTAATAAATGACTAAACTAGCAAAATATTAACCTGATAGGAGTATATTTTACTTAGATGCGAGCCCCAACTCACAAAAATTAACTCCGCTTCGCAACGTGGAACATCAGCACGCTAACCGGACGCGCGAGGGAGCTGGCCGACGTACTTTCCAGGCGAAAAGTGGCCGTTACGTTTCTGTAGGAGACTCGATGGAAAGGCAGCAGATCCCGGCACATTAGGAGTGGCTAAAAGCTGATGTACATGGGTGCACCTGGTGGAGAGAACAGGGTGGCTATGGTGGTGGCTGAGGGGTTGCATGAGTGTATCTTGGAGGTAAAACGCTCTAGCAACCGACTTATGGCCGTGAAGGTGCTTATTGAGGGGGTTGTAACCCACTTGGTAAGCGACGCTGATAAAGTATTGTTTTGGAACAAACTCAGCGAGGTCCTTGGGGCCATCCCGTTGTCACAGGGGATCGTTTTGGGTGGTGATCAGAACGGTCATGTGGGCGAGATGACGGTAAAATTTGAGCGTGTTCATGGAAGCTACAGCAGTTGAAATGCGGAAGAGGAAGAAATCCTATGTACATGTGCCCCTGCCGACCTGGCCCTCGTGAACACTTACTTCAAAAAGAAGCCCGACTACTTGATTACCTATAGGAGTGAGAGGCACGCTACCCAAATCGATTTATATCACTAGGAAACATCATATCGGCAACGTGGCTAACTGCAAAGTTATTCCTGGTGAGAGTCTCACTGATCAACACCGTCTTCTTGTCATGGATCTCTGTGTGAAACCCAAAAACAAACACCATGTGAGGTGTTGTCGCCAAATCAGATGGTGGATGCTGGATGAAGCCAAGTCCTAAAAGCTTGTCTCGGCTATCGGTGACAAGTTCGCTGGTGTCGACGAATAATCGATGTCGTCGGACGATCGATATCGACGAACCAGTCCTGGATCACTACGATAAGATTAATTTAGGCATCGATCACCAGTGCGGCGAAGGCAGTGTTTGGGATGTCATAAGATGGATGCAAATATGACAGGGAAACTTGATTTTCCTGTCATATTGATTGCCTTGGACATAGTCCAGAGGGAGACTAAATTGAAGAAAGCCCTCTTCAAAAAGTTGCAAGCGTAGTAGTAAAGTAGCCAGAGCCAGACAGGACTACTTACAGTCATTGTACGATAAGTTGGAAACGTCTGAGGGACAGAAGCTTATTTATAAGTTGGCACATTCGAGGGTAAAAGCGACACAGGATATATCTAAGTGCAACTTCCGCATCCGGGGCAGCCTTCATGTCCGAGACATTGCAGATACATTGCAATTATACATACATTACATTGCATTATCCAATCACATAAAGGTATAGTTAAGTCTCTGTTCTTTTAAATACTTTAGTTATGCAAGAACAAGACAGCTAGGATCACTTGTAAGTTTGAAATTTAGCACCACCTGTGGGAATAAATACTATTTTTTTTCGAAGTAGACTAATACATTACGGCGCAAAACAGATTATTGAATTGTATATTGAATTTTATCTAATTATACATCCTAATATTAGCATATTTATTATTTATGCCAAAGTCGTAAATGGTACTTAATATAAAATAGGTGAGATACAACCTATATTCTTTTAGGATTTTTTTTTGTTGCAGGGCGTAAAACACATATTGATTTCATTATGTGTATTTACCCCGTTTGTCGTTTAAAAAGTAAAAACACAGTGTAGTTACATCAAATTGGTTTCCCAATATAAAAATAATATTGTTTTATGACCCCTTTTCAGTGTTTAGCCAATAGAAAAATGTAGGTCGTAACATCTTTTTTTTTCATCGTAGCGCCATTTTAAAAATAGGGATCGATAGAGCGTTACAAACTGAGTAAAACTGCATAAAAAACTCAATATGGCCAAAATGGCTTTTACGCCCTTTGTTGCGGAAACCATCGATATGTCCCAAATACACTGTAATTTATTTGATTTAAAATATTTATTTTTTCGCCTTATTTTAACTTAGCTTAGCTTAGCTTAATATCAAAAAAACACCCTAATTTTCAATCGAAAATTCTCACGTCAAAATATCAGCTTTTTTCAAAAAGTTGGTATACTGTACTTACTTGTAGTAACTTGTAGTAAATCTTCTCAGAAAATGCAAAAAACCAATCGAGAAAATCGATTTTTTTTGTACGATGTTGTATTGTATACTGTACTGTGTACGTTATTATAGTATTATATTTTAATTTGCAATTTTTTTATCAATGTTACATGTACATCTTACGTTTTTCGAGTAATTAAAGTGTAAATTTTAATAATAGCTCAAAATGGTATATAATAATTTAAAAAAATATCGATTTTCTCGATCGGTTTTTTGCTATTTCTGAGAAGATTACTACTATAACATATATTTTTTTTTCACCATCAGAAAGTAGAGATTTCAACGAACAGAAAGCATACCAAATTTTGAAAAAAGCTGATATTTTGACGTGAGAATTTTTGATTGAAAATTAGGGTGTTTTTTTGATATTAAGTTAAAATAAGGCGAAAAAATAAATATTTTAAATCAAATAAATTACAGTGTATTTGGGACATAATAAGGTAAGTTTTCACCAAATTTCGTAGAAAAAAAAACATTTTTGAAAAAGATAAAAATAAAAAACCAAAAACTGGGTTATTTGAATTTTTCACCAAAATTTTAAGGTTATGTGAAAAAGTTGTAAAACAAAAGTTGTAGATCTTTTTATTACCTACAACTTTACTATTCAACTTTTTTCCATAGGACTTGTAGTTTTGCCGGAAATCAAGATAAACCATTTTTTACCCTTAAACCCCCCCCCTCCCACTTCCCGAACTCGGATCGACCGTAATTTATTTTTCCTTTCATTTTTATCATATTCCCCTCCTTTTCTAATGGTTTTCATCCTACTGTGATTTTTTTTCGTTTTTTATCATTTATAAGGCTTCGGCCCTGGTCTACATGTCTGAGGCCTGTGTTTGGCAGTCCGGCATGGTGACCATTGTGCCAACTGGCTCGTCGTCAATCATCCCTTACGCAGGTGAAACTACGGGGAACAGCTATCTATACTAATATTATAAAGCTGAAGAGTTTGTTTGTTTGTTTGAACGCGCTAATCTCAGGAACTACTGGTTCGAATTGAAAAATTCTTTTTGTGTTGGATAGTCCATTTATCGAGGAAGGCTATAGGCTACTTTTTATCCCGATATTCCCACGGGATCGGGAGTTACGCGGGTGAAACCGCGGAGCGCAGCTAGTTATGTATTAGCCGATAGAAAAGTTACCAGTCTGTGTTCACCCTAACACCCGTTTTACACTTCAATGGGCATAGTTTAGATTATAACCGATTTTATTTTGTACGCCATCGTACAAAGCGACATCTAGACCGAAACTAAGCAACTAGGCTTGTTATATGGTAACCGGCCTGTAGGCCTATTCTCTATCCAGTGGCTAACTCGGTGGACATCAATTTGATATACACTTTGCAGTACATTGCTGCTATGACGTAACGTGGTAATCACCATAATTTTAGGAAAACAGCAATGTACTGCAAAGTGCATATCAAATTGATGTCCACCGAGTTAAATAAATAAATAAATATTTCAGGACATATTACACATCGCCATCCAGCCCCAAGCTAAGCAACTTAATGCTCGTGTTATGGGTGCCAGATAACGGATAAACTACTTATATACTTTTTTTTTTTTTTTTTGTAAATATATACATATTATACATATAGGAAACACCCAGAACCAGAAACAAGAATTTATGGTCAGCATAAATACTTGTTCCCGGCGGGAATCGAACCCGCAACCTTCTGCGTCGCAGTCGGGTGTTCGCCCGACGCGCCACAGAGGTCGTCAAGTTAGCCACTGGATAGAGAATAGGCCTACTGATAGACTAAAGAAAAACTTAAATTTTCGTTTTACCCGACTGCGCGACACAAGAGGAGGGTAATATGTTTATCAATCTATGTTGTGTTTTAGGGTTCTGTATCTCAAAAGCTAAATAAGGAACCCATTTTAAATCATTTTCTTGTCCGTCTGTCTGTCTGTCCGGGTTTTTGATTAGTTTTTTTATAGTCTTTGTAATTGAGGTTTTTTTGTAAATACATACGGAAACACCCAGACCAGTAACAAATTAAATAATAAATGGCTTCGGGAATCGAATCTGCAACCTTTAAAAATAAGTAGGTACCTACATATTTGTTGTTATAGCGGCAACAGAAATACAAAATCTGTAAAAATTTCAACTGTCTAGCTATCATATCACGGTTCATGTTATGAAGCCTGGTGACAGACACACGGACGGTGGAGTTTTAGTCAAAGGATCCTGTTTTTACACTTTAGGTGCGGAACCCTAAAAAAAAGAAAACAAAATGGCTCATGATAATGTCAACGAGTGGTTGAGAAGCAATGTGAATAGTGAGGAGTCATTGTCGATAAAATACGACGACATTTTATCGATAGTTTTTCATTTTAAAATGAATTTTATTTTGACATACCATTTCTGACATTTTTGCATACGACTTGACAACACTACATAGTATAAAACAAAGTCGCTTTCTCTGTCCCTATATCCCTATGTATGCATAAATCTTTAAAACTACGCAACGGATTTTGATGCGGTTTTTTTTAATAGATAGAAAGATTCAAGAGGAAGGTTTATTTATGTATAATACATGCATATTATAGCCGTGCGAAGCCGGAGCGGGTCGCTAGTAATATTATATCTCCCACACATAATAATATTATGAAAAAACAAAAAATGAAAAAAAAAAGGAAAGGGATTTAGTTCCCGCAACACTTTCATTATTTGAAAACTTCTTATAAATCGATGAACATCTGCATTCACAAAAAAGTGTGACGTCATCGCGTAACGGGAACGTTATATTGACAAATGGTAACCATAGCAACGATGTTTTCTTATGACGTTATCACGTAAAATTATCGTCCGTAAAGTGACTTTACAGACAAACATTTTTGTTTATTAATACTTAGTTGTGACTTCACTACATAGTATAAAACCAAGTCGCTTTCTCTGTCCCTATATCCCTTTGTATGCTTAAATCTTTAAAACTACGCAACGGATTTTGATGCGGTTTTTTTTAATAGATAGAGTGATTCAAGAGGAAGGTTTATATGTATAATACATGCATAATATAGCCGTGCGATGCCGGGGCGGGTCGCTAGTTGTGACTAAGATAAGCTTGACAAAAAGGTGATTTAAAAAAAATCCACGGGATAAAGACGTGATTTATATAATCCCGCGTATTGATATTATATTTAGCATACTGTCTAAATATAATATTAATACGGAACCTCATGTAATTTATATGTATATTTAGTTGTAGATAACACGTAATTGTTTATGCAGTGGGTGAGCTGACTCAGATAATAAGTAGGTATTTGAAAATAAACGGTGCAGCGGTGTTAGTAGCTAGTAGCTACCTACTAGCTAGCTGTATGTAGTAATATTTATATTCAAGTATTAGCTGCGCCCCACGATTTCACCCGCATAAGCCTCGATCTCGTGGGAATATCGGGATAAAAAGTAGCCTATATTTTTCAATTTGATCTAGCAGTTCCTGAGATCAGCGCGTTCAAACAAAAAAACGGAAGCCCCCAAAGATGGTCGCAGCGTGATGTTATAAAGCCTAAAGCCTTCCTCGATAAATGGACTATCCAACACAAAAATAATTTTTCAATTCGAACCAGTAGTTCCTGAGATTAGCGCGTTCAAACAAACAAACAAACTCTTCAGCTTTATAATATTAGTATAGACTAGCAGCGCTCCGCGGTTTCACCCGCGTAACTCCGGATCAAGAAAAAGTAGCATGTAGCCTTCCTCATGAAATGGACTATACAACACAAAAATAATTTTTCAATTCGAACCGGTAGTTCCTGAGATTAGCGCGCTAAAACAAACAAAAAAAACTCTTCAGTTTTATAATAATACTAGCTGCCCTCCGCGGTTTCACCCGCGTAACTCCCGATCCCGTGGGAATATCGGGATGTAAGCTATCCTATCTCTCAAGTTGGATCGAACTGCACATGGTGTGCGAATTTTATTATAATCGGTTAAGTGGTTTAGGACAGGGACCGAAAAACCGATATTTTAGGATACTTGAAATTCAGATACCCTTATGCAAAGATATCTTAATTTAAAATAGAATTACGGTACCCAAAAATAATGATATCGCAAAATTTTGGTATCTAAAATAAATGGTTTATGAACCTTATCTGAACAGTATTTTTGAGATGTTTGTAAAAATGGCAACGTCGCTTTTTCGTTCGACTGAATCTAGCAATTTACATCTAGTGCAGCTCCCAGTCCTAACAAAAATCAGTTTTATGGTCCCATCGTGAAGAAAGCATGAAACTTGGCATGAACGTAGCTGTCATATATGTGCTTCAATTCCGATATGGAAGCACGTCGAGAAATTATTGTTTCCCCCCTTTTCCCCCCCTTTTTGTGCCAAATTAGAGTTTTTTGCATTTTGTATGAAAACGGTTCAAACTACAACCAAACTGTCAATGAGCAATATGATCCTCATTAAATTCACTACAACAATCTCCTTGGAAGTATGTAGATCGGACTTATAGTTTAGAAGCTGTAAGTGATTTTAACGCCCCCTCGACCCTGTTTTGTATCAACCCTAATGAGTTTTTTGATTTTATTATAAAAACGATTAAAGCCACATCAAAACTGTCAATGACCAATTTGTTCTTCATTAAATTCTCTATAATAATTGTCTTGGAAGTATGTTGATAGGACTTATAATTTTCGAAATATGCTTACTTTTCTTTCAATTCGGTCAGTAAAAATGGACACAAAAACGCTATACATCGAAAAAAAAATATATATTTTTAATATGTTATTAGACCCTCCGAGATTAGTCTATTCCTGAGTTGTCATCCTTGAAAACCCTGGGCTTCTCCTATGGTGCTATCTGGCACGTGTTTTAGTTTTTTAGGAAAAACTACCCCTTGAAAGCGTTTTCCAGGTATGTTTGTTTTATATGTTTGTTTATTAACTTCTCAACTGGCCTACAAACCCCCGAGCGGTTTTTCGGCCGAAACGCTACACTGGCCAAAACCGCTCGGGGGTTTCGGGCGTATTTTGATGTTTACGTCTAATGAATGAATGTATGTCAAGGTCAAGTATAGCCAACCTATTCTGGGATGTACATGAGTTGCATATAAAACCATACTACTTAATTTGGTAAGGTTATAATCGTTCAATGTCAATGTCACTTCGATCAATTGCCTTTTGACGGCCATGTTTGTTTGTTTTTGTTTTGGACAGTGCGCGTTTCGACTTAATTAATATTGTTTTCATTTGTTTTATGTGTTGTGTTTTGTGATAAAACAACGCCTGGGTAACTAGATCACCTCACTTTGTATTATTAACTCATAAATTTCGCAGGAGATATTAGTTTCTTTAGGAATTTTTTTTGCAATTTTTTTGCAAGTGCATTTTGCAAATTTGCACTTCACTCTGCAATTACTCACATTATTTGTTCAAGTACTAATATTTAAACTATGTCATCTAAATAGGAAATTTCATTCTGAATGCAGAAAGGTATCAATGTTATGAATTAGTCAAACCAAAATTAATTTATATGCATAAACGGGTCTGCCCCCTTCAAGCGGCCATTTTTTTTCGACTTGGCCAGTCAACGGCTACTTCCTGCTCCGAAAAGAAAATCGCTCGGGGGTTTGTAGGCCAGTTGAGAAGTTAATTGTCAATTTCATAGTCTAGGTCGTTTTTAATACAGAAATTTTAAAAATAACTATTCAGAATAATGTTTTCATCATTAAACAAAATTCAACTTTAAGAAACCGTAAACTATTTCTTTGTTTCTGAGAAAACTAGTCCTATAGGAGAAGTAATAGTCCTATAGGAAAAACTATTAGAAATACATTTGTAGATACTAAAATCACCTTCAATTTGATTCCAAAGTGGTGCTGCTAGGATTGACAGTTTTTTCAGAAACAAAGAAATAGTTTACCGTTTCTTAAAGTTGAATTTTTAATGATGAAAACATTATTCTGAATAGTTATTTTTAAAATTTCTGTATTAAAAACGACCTAGACTATGAAATTGACAATTAATAAACAAACATACACGTGCACGGCAGAGATTACGTTTAACCCTTTCTAATGACATATGTAAAAGAGAGAAAGGATTTTCGCGTAGAATTGGCAACGCGCAAGAAGACACTTTTAGGGTTTAATATTCGGGTATCCGCTTACGATTTTGGGTACCCGAAACTAGTGGTACCGCAATTTATAGATATCATTATTTGTGGTACTTAAAATGCAAAGTAAGCGTTCGAGTATCACTTAAAAATACCGATCAAAACCGCTTATTGAGATACCATTTCGGTCCCTGGTTTAGGAGTCCATTGAGGACAAACATTGTGACACGAGATTTATATATATTAAGATAGTTTAAGTAGATAGATAGAGATAAATATATTTTTTTTCATTGTGAAACGAAGTTCCTTATCGCGGGTTGCCGAGAAAAAATGTTACGCGTTACGAAAACATGAAACAAAAAAAGAGTAAAATAAAAAAGGTAAAGCGACTTCGTTCATAACGCGTGTTCCACGACATGTTAATTTTTCTGTTTGTGATTTAAATTTTTGTTTTTAATTGAACTATTTTTTGACCAAAACTCAGTTAACAAGTTAAAAATTTCGAAAATTCTTATCTGATGCTTACGCTTTAACGATCAGTGTGTCAAATAGCCCGATCTATCCATTGGCATTGGCCCTAATAAATAAAATAAAAAAACAAATAAAAAAATCCTAATAAAAAAAAACAATTGGTTGTCTGTAAAGTTGGTTTACGCACTATAATTTTACGTGATAACGTCAAAAGAAAACGATGAAAAACTGAGATTTTTTTGTTATTCCTTTATATGTTTTTGTTTTTTTTTTCTTTTATATATTTTTTTCTAATTTATTTAAGTTCTATTCGTCACTCATCACCATAACACAAGCCCAGATGCAAGATATTATTATTAAATAAAAATACTCTGTTTCCTAAGTTACCATGATGCGTCTGGTCATGACGCATGACGTCACACAATATTACCGTGACACTTTTTGGTGAATGCAGATCAATTTATTAGACGATATCACGTCAAAAAATATTTCTTAAAAAAAAAAAGTTTAGATAACGAAATATTCATTAGGTAATTATGTTTGTTTGGGCATACTTTACCTAAATTAAATTTATACTAATAGATTAAATTAAATACCTATTATATCAAGGAAAACCGTTAAAAATATTATTTTGTACACATATAATTAAAACATTATTTTTTTTTAATTTTAAACTAATGCTATTAATATTATACATGTGAAAGTTTAGTGTGTGTGTGTGTGTGTGTATGTTTGTTAAATAGTGAGCTCTGGTTCACGTGGGGTTCAGCTAATTGGTATTCCGACTGTGCATTACAGAGCCGTCTGTCTCTGTACCTATATTTATCTCAACATATTCTCGCGCAAAAATCGTAACGTCAGTTTATTAATAGCACTGTAATAGTTTTAAATTAACTTTTTATAGGTCAGAGAACAGCGGGAGAGTGTTAGTATTTCGATACTAAGGGTTTGGGGTTTGATGGTTTGTAATATATTTAAATACAGGGTGATTTTTTTAACATGGGTGTTCAGGACTATTGTTAAACTGAGATAAAGAAAAATACTGAAATGAGTTGCGTGCCCGATTTTGACAAAAACTAAAACTGCATCATTAGATTTTTGAAAAAGTCATCACTCTAGCTGGCATTCGATCCTGTTTATTTTGCAAAAAAATGAATCATCCTATATTTTCATACCAATCGATAGCATTTCTGATAGAGATCAATTCTTCGAAAAAAAAACATAGTATGGCAAATCAAAAAAAAGGTAATTTTTGTAATCATAATATTTAGCATTCTGTGCACCGAAACAAATAATTTTTGTATTACGAGTTTTGAAAAATTCGAACGTTGCGCGTTGTTTTGAAAATGTTTAGGTTATGTTTATTTGAAAATCAGCTGATCCTTACACGGAAAGGTCATTAACCTAATTTACATAACCTCAAAATTTTCAAAGAATAACAGGTAATAGTTTTATTTATTTATTTTTTATTTCCATTTAAAGTTTTTATTTTTTTATTTTATTCACAATCACAATTTTACACTGATGTTTTATATATAACTAGCTGTCCCGACAAACGTTGTTTTGCCATATAAAAAAAATGTGATAAATGAAGAACCGCTCGACCGGTTTTGTGCAAACTTCACATAAACCATCTACTAAATAGTCGGAACAAAGCTTAAACATTTGGTTTGAATAGGTGAGCCCGTTCTTGAGTTATAAAATTACAACGAAAAGTGGCATTGATTTCTATATAATACAGCAAATCAAAAAAAGGGTCTGTTGTCTGTCTGTTTGTTTGTTACATAATCTACAATTAAAAACGCCTAAACCAAGTGAAATCTGAGGAAAGTCGTGGTATACTTTATATCTAAATCCAATTAGTAGGTGCTGAGTAATTAACAAAAAAACTGCAGCCGCTCGAGAAAACCCCCGGTCGAACGCCTTACAACAAAGACGAACGTCACAGATAGTGTATATCCCGATATTCCCACGGGATCGGGACTTATGCGGGTTTGAATATGGAATAATTCGTATATTTAATTTCACCCGCGTAAGTCCCGATCTCGTTTGAATATCGAAAAAAAAAAAAAGAATATTTCGTACGTAGGTATATTTAATTTCATCCTCGTAAATCCCGATCTCGTTTGAATATCGAAAAAAAAAAAAAAGAATATTTCGTACGTAGGTATATTTAATTTCATCCGCGTAAATCCCGATCTCGTTTGAATATCGAAAAAAAAAGTAAATCCTATGTCCGTCTCCTGGTTCTAAGCTACCTCTCCATCAATTTTCAGCCAAATCGGTTCAGCCGCTCTCGAGTTATAAATAGTGTAACTAACACAACTTTCTTTTATATATAACATATAGATAGATATATAACGTTTTATATTTATAATCGATATTTCGGCCCTTTATTAACGCCATAATAAACATGGCAAGTAAAACCGCTAAGCGTCACCTAGTATATAAATTGACACAATTATTATCGCTGTTTATATGTACCTATATACACAGCTATCTGGCATGACTAGCTGATTATTATTAGCCACTCAATCTAAAGATACAAAATACATCTGCGAGCTTGTGGTTTCGCCCGCGTAGTTTCCGATCTTGTGGGAATTACCACTTTACGGTGAAAGGGCTTGATCAATTTTGATGGAACATCATATTATGAAATAGAAAGTTTTTTTTAAATATTCCAGAACATTTTACATCTAGTCCTAAGCCTTGTATTATATAGGGTTATTGGAAATTATACTAGCAAGCCGTTGAGGGCTACTTCTGTGCACCTTAACAAAACATAGAGATAAAAATGAGCCTATAAACTCCCAAGGATTAAAAGTGTTCTCATTCCAAATTAAAAAAAAACGTTACAAACATACAAAAAATTACCTTTACAATATTAGTGTAGATGAAGCCAAGTAAAACCGTATAACGAATCTAATAGTCATAGCGCATTACAAACGAATGAGTTGATTTTTACATACAATAAAAAACATATTTTGAAGGTCAATTACCTACTATTTATTATACATGAGTTGTTCTTAAAGTTCTTTTTAGGGTTCCGTACCTACGCAAAGGGTAAAAACGGAAACCTATTACTAAGACTCCACTGTCCGTCTGTCTGTGATAGCTAGACAGTTGAAATTTTCACGGATGATGTAATGTTGCCGCTTTAACAAAAAATAGGTAATATAAAACACTAGCTGCGTATCTCCCGATCCCGTGGGAATGTCGGGATAAAAAGTAGCCTATGGCCTTCCTCGATAAATGGACTATCCAACACAAAAATATTTTTTCAGTTCTAACCAGTAGTTCCTGAGATTAGCGCGTTCAAACAAACAAACGAACTCTTCAAATTTCAAATTTCAATTTTCTTTATTTCTTTCAATGCTTATGTATTTACATACACATGATCACTTGAAATAGTCTTAAAAACTAAGTTAGGATGTGTGCCTTCGGAACGCGCCCACCAATGAGAAGAAGGCACAAGAAACTCATGGGGTTTTTTTTATGTGATCACGCTCACAAAGGTCAATATTACAAATATTTGAAGGTATTATTTGAAATGAAGCAATTAAAGTCACATCCATGGATTCTTATCATTAAGGTACGAAGAGGTATCATAGTATGCCTTACCGCACAATTTATGCTTTATAAAAGTTTTGAATTTGTTAATGGACATGTCATACATCTTTAGGTAATTTATTATAATAGAGCACACATGTACTATTAAACGACCTGCTTATTTTCCGGAGCCTACTACCGGGCACGGTCACGCTCAGCTTTATAATATACTAGCGACCCGCCCCGGCTTCGCACGGCTATATTATGCATGTAATATACATATAAACCTTCCTCTTGAAACACTCTATTAAAAAAACCGCATCAAAATCCGTTGCGTAGTTTTAAAGATTTAAGCATACATAGGGATATAGGGACAGAGAAAGCGACTTTATTTTATACTATGTAGTGAAGTATAGATAGATTTAAAAAAATGAAGATGGTACTTACGGAACCCTCAGTGCTCGAATCCGATTCGCACTTGGTCGGGTTTTTTTCTACTATTCATTCGTAAATTGAAGTTTTTATGCAATTGTAATTAAATAATTATGGGAAATCTATTATTGTCAAGAAATATAAAGTTTAACAGGGTAGTGGTAACAAGGTAATTGCGGGTAATATGGGCCACCTGAATTAAAAACAAAATATTTTGTAAAAATTATGGACAATATGGTCGTCTGTAAAGTCGTTTTACGGACTATAATTTTACGTGATAACGTCTTATTTGATGAAATAATTGAGACTGGAAACTTGAGACTTGACAAAGTGGTTCTGTAAATTACCTTGTCACTAACGGAACGTGAGCGTAACGTGAGCTATGACGTCACATTTTTTGTGAGTGCTGCCGGTGTTCATCGATTTAATAGACATTATCACGTCATAAATCTTGAAAACAGGTCATAAGATGTATATTTGTTATATTATTATCAATCTGAAAACCATTTCGGTATTTGTTTTTTTTTCTTTTATAACAAAAGTCATGTATTAAAATTTGTATGTTAAAAATATATTTTTCTCAAATAACAAAAAATTAAGTTCTCGAAATTGTAGCCCATATCTTTTTATCGTATGGACTCAGGACCTTGATTTTTATACACCTAATAGGGACTATAGACCTCAGTATCTGGTATGAATTTCAACTTGCTAGCTCCACCCGTTCCTGAGGAAATCGGTGGTGACACACGGACAGACAGACGGACAAGAAAGTAATCATATAAAGGTTCCTCTTTTACCTTTTGAGGAACCCTAAAAACATATTTTAGATTAAATTTTTGTTCGTTATTTATAACAGGAAAACGTGACACTTTACGACATTTCGTTACATGGTAATTGTTGTTTGTATTATTGTCCTCTTTAATTATTGCCATATAGGTTTAAAACGTGGGCGCGTAACTAACAAAAATCGGCCAAGTGCGAGTCGGGCTAACGCACGAAGGGTTCCGTACCATTACCAATCAATCAATCAATTCATTTATTTTCAGATATTAAAATCCATAAATTATAAATAAATAATGAAAATACTAAAGATTAAATGTTTAAAAAATAAATATCTTCTCACAGTCACAGTCAAAAACTTCAAAACAAAAATTTCAATTCATATAAAAATCAATAAATACATATAAAAACGAACAATTCAAGTCAAAATTAACAACGTTAATATTGAAAATTCATTAAATTAAATTTAATATTAAATAGAAAAAGATGTAAGTATTCATATAAATAAGCAATTTAAATCCAAAATCCATTACCGTTATTAATATCGAGCAAAAACCCCTAAAAATAATATTATATCTCAGACGAGGCTGTATAGGTTAAAATTCTTTTGCCTGCCCTGTATAATTAACAAAAAAAAATATTGGCTAAATAAATAGTAAACATGAAAATAACCTAAAATTCTTAAAAACAAGTCTAAAACCTTTTCTTTTTCTGTTTTAGTATTTGTTGTTAAAGCGGCAACAGAAATACATCATCTGTGAAAATGTCAACTGTCTAGCTATCACTGTTCATGAGATACAGCCTGGTGACAGACAGACGGACGAATAGCGAAGTCTTAGTAATAGGGTCCCGTTTTTACCCTTTTTAGGTACGGAACCCTTTTCCCCTTCACCCTTATCGATTAGATTACTCGTCACACTATGACGCAAGAAAAAAAAATTACGTAAATAATATCAATATCAACATAACCTTTTTATCACAGTTGCTCATAAAGTGGATCTTATTAAACCGCTTTTAGGCTCATAATGCAACGTATTATACACGCGTGCGATAAAAAATATCCAACTAGTGCTAAAATAATACGTTATCCCGATAAGTCAAATACGTATATTACTGCTAATTACATATTAGGTAGATGAAACATTCTTAATTTATCTGGGTTATACTGTTTTGATGTTAGTATAGAAAAAAGGTACCATCAAATAGTTTTTAAGCCTTGCTGGCTTAAAACTCTTTGTTGGTACCTTTTTTCTTCTTTTCAAAAGGTTGTCTCTAAAGTCTGATAACGAACGATAAGTTTACGTGATAACGTCTTTGAAAATAATAAAAAATTGAGTTTTGTTTTTATTTTGTTTTTTCTTTAGGTAAATAAATATATTTTTTCCTTACCATTATATTATGTTTTTAATGCCGACGCAAAAACAAATGAAAAAGACACTAAAAAATATTGTATGTCAGACGAGGCTGTATAGGTTAAAAGTCTTTTGCCTAGCCTTTCGGGAGTGTAATTAACAAAAAATAGTAAACATAACCTAAAATTCCTAAAACTTTTAATTATATTAACAAGTCTTTTTTTTATTCGCAACTGTGATAAAAAACGTCGTACGATACACGTGTTGGATTCATCATTCCACCTCGGCTTTTGCCACGCTCGCGTTCCGCTCGCGCGTCATAACCCGCCTTTAAGGAATGATCAACTTTCCACACTTGTATCGCAATGTACTATTTTATCGATATTTGTTATATGACGAAAATATTTTATCACATCACTTAAAAATCGATACGAATAACTCAGCCGTAGAATCGTAGTGAGAATTATTAAATCTATATCTAATATTATAAAGAGGAAAGATTTGTTTGTTTGTTTGAAATTAATAGGCTCCGAAACTACTGGACCGATTTTGATGAAATTATAATATGAGGATACATTGATTCATTGACAATGCCATGGGCTATTTTTTATCCCGAAAATCCCACGGGATCGGGAATTAAGAGGGTGAAACCGCGGAGCGCTGCTAGTTAGAAATTATATATAAATTTTAAAATTATCTATAGAAAACCTACGTCATCGTTTTAAAATTATTACTAGCTGCGCCTCCTGGTTTCACCCGCATTTGATTATTTTAATTTTTATTTATAACAACCTGCTCCAGACAGTAATAAACACAACAAAAAAAATGGTCAAGCCGTTTATGCATGCGATAACAAAGGATAATAGGAACTCATTTTTATAAGTACACTAACTGCGCCCCGCGGTTTCACCCGCGTAAAAATTTTCTACGCAATTTTCTACATTTTTTTATTTTATAAGAACCTTCTCCTGACAATAACATAACAAAAAAAAGAATTAGCGAAATCAGTTCAGCTGTTCCCGAGATTTGCGCTTAGCAACACATTCGGCGATTTATTTTTTATAGAAGATATAGATTACTAGCAGCGTTCCGCGGTTTCACCCGCGTAACTCCCGATCCCGTGGGAATATCGGGATAAAAAGTACCCTATGTAACCGTCAATGAATCAATGTATCCTCATACAAAGTTTCATCAAAATCGGTCCAGTAGTTTCGGAGCCTATTTGTTACAAACAAACAAACAAAAATCTTTCCTCTTTATAATAATTTAGTGTAGATTGACGCCCTCTGTGGCGCGGTGGAAAATTTTCCACTTGTGACGCGAAAGGTGGTGGGTTCGATTCCCGACTAATATTTATATGCAAATATTTGTTGTGGTCTAGGTGTTTCTTTAGGAGTATTGTTTTTTTTTCATTTTTTTATCAATAAAAAGTTAAAAAAAATTTTAACTTAAATAATCTTAAAAATCAAAGAGGTTTGTCAAGAAATGTTATTATTTAGAAATAAATAAATATTTATTTGCAAAAAAAAAAGTAAAGTGTTATATCCGTTGTCAGGTTACCATAACACAAGACTAGCTAAACTTGTATCCGTTTAGTAAGTTATTAAGTTTATAACCTACAGACAGACGCGGACGTACTTTGTTTCATAATGATTAAGTACTTAATTAAGTAATTAGGTATCGTTAACTCTTAATTTTCTTAGAAGTCAAGGAAATTCAAAACCTACGCGAACGAAGTCGCAGGCAAAAGCAAGTAAAATATAAAACCTAATAAAATTGATAGTAAGTGATTATTTTCCCAGGTCTTAAATCGCGTATTTTTTATTTCTCTTACCTCGACGTTTCGACTGTGTTACAATAATCATGGTCACGGGGAGACGAATACAAATCGTGTGAGTTAACAAAGGTTAAAAAATTAAACTATCGATATCGATAAAAAAATACTTTACCACATCACTACCAAATTGATAATATGGCAGTCGACCGAGGAATTAATAATAATAAATTGCTTATTCCGATCGTCAATCCAGTTTTATTAACTACAAAGAATTACAATAGCAATTAAAATCAAACAATTGATCGAAATCATAGGTATTTGTAAAGAAAATTATTAAAATTTTATTATGAAGTCGTCATTATTACTAATTCACTACTTCCGGTCGGATTAACAATGGATGACGTCACAATCGGTTGACAAAAAAAAAATAAGCCAACATGATGATTTGAAAATTCAACAATTTTTCAAACTCAAAACAAGATTTCTTCACAAAGACTTACGTTTTATTGGAATTTTTACTGTTTTTCTAGATATTAACGAAGAAAACAAAGTACAGTACCTTGAAAGACGGTTTTTCCATTTTCGTAAAAAAATCCAAGATCGACACTCAAATCACTTCACAGCACTATTTTGTTTGTAAAATTCACTGTTTTAGACACAAAAGCATTCTTAAAATACCGAACATTGCACTAAAATAACACTAGAAGTCACTCCTTGTTTATTTATAACCATACGGAGTAAATTTCTTTATTTTTTTTCACATTTTTTCCCGCAACAACAAAAATAAACACAAACATTCACTCGCGTTCTTCACAAAAGTATTGACAACCTTTCAAACTTAATTATTTTTTTATCTCCGTAATCAATTCACGAACTTATCAACCGAATATTTTAAAGCACAAGTTTAAACCACTAAAATGTTAATGGAAATTCGTATTTTAATTATTTATCTAATTATTGGTTACAATAAAGCAATATGGCGAACGTTTGAATGGTAAAAAGTCGAAATTCGCGGGCGGTAAGTAGCCATCTTGACACACGGCCGCCCGGCGCGCGGCCAATTCGAGTCTGTGTTGCTTTGCTGTTGTTCAGCCAACGTATTTTCTTACCCGCTCACACATTGCATAGGGCTGGGAATTTTTACTATTTCTATTTTGCATTAATTATTATTGCTATTTTTTTAATTAAATCATAATTAATTCCTGAATTGATGTAGACATATTTCTAATGTTACTAGAACTTTTGTACGCTACGCCAAGTAAATGATATATTTTTATATTGCATAAAATGGCATGTAATTTGTATAATTATCTACTGAAAAAATTGTAATATTTTAATAGATATACATGGCTATTTTTGCATTAATAGTTATTTATCTTACCTAGTATTAAGTCATTTATAAAATAAAAAAATTAATAAACTACACAACTGAATACAAATTATTAATTAAAATGCAAATGCTATTATAATTATGAACTTATAATGTTGCCTGTATTGTGAGATTTAATAAATAAATTAAAAATACAATTTTTTTGACAAGTCTAAAAAAGAGTAAGTTCTTTGTAAATAAAATAATTTATTAATTAAATATTATAGTAAAAAATATGCGACGAATTGAGAACCTACTCTTTTTTTTACCCGACTACATCGAAGCCAAATGGCAGGGTTATGGTTTTCAACACATGAATGTTCGTTCATCTGTTTCCGAATATCTCCTAAACTACATATCATAGTTTGACAAATTTAAATGTAGTACTTATCGTTAGAAGCGTCTTGATTGTCCGCTGCGCTAGTTATAGGTTATGTTACGTCACAATAAATTCAATATGGAGCCATCTATAGGACAAAACATGGACAAAACCATGCAATAATAATAAAAGAATACCTACACGTTAATTAAAACATGGCAAATATACTGTTTAATTAACTTTAGTAGTACTTAGTAAAATTCAACACCCCACTTTTTTAAAGTCGGTTAGTCCTTTATAAAACGTATCCTATACAGGGATAATCGCCGGTTTGGTATCCACGTCATACTTTGCCATTAAGATGAAAGGCTACCTGCGCTCTCTCCATACAAACATAGTCGACTGTTTCCTCCCTGAATAATTACAATAGCACAAATATTTTTGTGCCATAAAACCTGTAACTGCCATGACTATGCCCCTATTTTTTGTTTTTTTTTTTCAATTTTTTATTATCATAGAAATTGAGATTAAAAAAATAAAAAATAGGGGCATGGTCAATATGGTCATGGCAGTTATAAGTTTTATGCACCAAAAATATTTGCTCTAGTGTCATTATCCAGGTGGGAAACAGACTACTACGTTTGTAATAGTTTGTATGGAGAAAGCCCCCGGTACCCTTTCCATTTAAACGTTGTTACTGTAAAGGGCCTCTACGTGTTGGCTTCGGCTCCACACACGCTTTCCAAAGGTCCAGGACACAAAACATTAACCACCAACGAGGCTCCACTAGTGGATCTATGGATATTTTTTTCCTCTTCAATCCACCGTTTTGGAGCAAGAAGTGAATCCAAAAAAACGTGTGGTACTCGGGGACTGCCACGGTAAAGCTATTGCATAGCGAACGCTCGGCTTAGCTAAGCCGACACCCTAACACCCCCCACTCCGAGTGGGGGTGTTAGGTTTTATTTTCGTTACGGTATTTCTTGATTCGTTCGCCGCGCTCAAAGCCCGGGATAAAAGCTATGCAATAGCTTAATAATCATACATTTCTTATTCCACTTCTATCCACATTTAACACCCCACTTTCAAAGTCGGTTAATATTAAAATATTATTCTGCAGCGAGTGGCAGCCCTGAATCGGTAGGTACACGCTCACAGACCCGTGTATATATCTATACGAGACGTTTTTTACGTAAATAATGATCGCCTACGTACAATCGCACAGATAAATTATATTATTAAAATTAAATAATTAATATTTAAATAAGAAAATGGTTGTCTGTGAAGTCGGCTTACGGACGATAATTTTACGTGATAACGTCAGAAAACGATGAAAAATTGTTTTTTTTCTACTTTTTTTTTCATCATCACTATCATCAGTGATGATAGTGATGAAATAAACTTGTCCCAAATAAATGTTTTTTCTTTATTTCTTTCTTTATTAAATACGGACGATAATTTTACGAAACATTGGTTGCTTTGCAACGTGAGCGTTTCGGCAACGTGAGCGATGATGTGACACTTTTTTGTGAGTGCTGCAGGTGTTCATTAATTTGTTAGACTTTATCACGTCAAAAAGAAATCCATATTATCTATACTTACTATATATTATATATACTTATTATCTTAATATATATAAATCTCGTGTCACAATGTTTGTCCTCAATGGACTCCTAAACCACTTAACCGATTATAATAAAATTCGCACACCATGTGCAGTTCGATCCAACTTGAGAGATAGGATAGCTTACATCCCGATATTCCCACGGGATCGGGAGTTACGCGGGTGAAACCGCGGAGGGCAGCTAGTAATATTATAAAGCTGAAGAGTTTGTTTGTTTGTTTGAACGCGCTAATCTCAGGAACTACTACTTCGAATTGATAAATTATTTTTGTGTTAGATAGTCCATTTATCGAGGAAGGCTATAGGCTACTTTTTATTTTGATATTCCCACGGGATCGGGAGTTACGCGGGTGAAACCGCGGAGCGCTGCTAGTTGCTTATATTTTTGTACCGATCGATAATGTTGCTAACTATAACAGTTGACTGCGACTGTACTCGCGACTAATTCCATAAGTAACGGAAAATGTATAAATTCAAAACCTATCAGTTAATTTTTTAACTATAACAACTTGTGGTATTACCAAATAACGCTTAGGGTGAAATGGTACCTGCGCGCTCTACATACAAACGTAGTCTACTGTTTCCTCCCTGGATAATGACACTAGAGCAAATATTTTTGTTGCATAAAACCAATAAGTATTTAAAAAAAAAACTAAATCAAAATCGGTTCATCCGTTTGGGAGCTATGATGCCACAGACAGGCACACACACACACACACACACACACACACACACACAGAGACACGTTAAACTTATAACACCCCGTCGTTTTTGCGTCGGGGGTTAAAAACAAAGAACGTTTTACATTAAAATATTTTACTTATCAATTTGAAAAACATTAATTATAGTAGAAAATTGTCGCTAACCGCTTTCTAATTAATTACGCAACCGAAATGGAGATACTTCATATTTATTACAAGGCATAAAGACAACAGCTTTAAAAGTTGGAGTTTTAGGCTGCCTGATACAGAGAGCGGAGCGAGGTAGCAACCACTTTGCTGCACGTTTCCATCAATAGCGCTCTGCAAATATACTAGGCGTCCGGAGTTATTATGCAATTGTATTGGTGAAAACCGCAATTTTATTGGTGAAAACCGCTCCTCTCCGCTCCTCTCCGCTCCTCTCCGCTCCTCTCCGCTCCTCTCAGCTCCTCTTCGCTCCTCTCCGCTGCACTCCGCTCCTCTCCGCTGCACTCCGCTCCTCTCCGCTCTTCTCCGCTCCTCTCCGCTCCTCTCCGCTCCACTCCGCTCCTCTCCACTCCACTCCGCTCCTCTCCGCTCCTCTCTACTCCACTTTGCTCCTTTCCTGCGGACAAGCAGCCCTAAGGTGCTACTAGTTCCTAATCGTCGGTCTTTGTCGGATTGATAAAAATATCGCCTAAATGTTATTACCGTTCCGTAGCCAAAGGGTAACAGCGGGACCCTATTACTAAGACTCCACTGTCCGTCTGTCTGTCACCAGGCTGTATCTCATGAACCGTGATAGCTAGACAGTTGAAATTTTCACAGATGATGTATTTCTGTTGCCGCTATAACAACACAGAATATAATCATACGGAACCCTTCGTGCACGAGTCCGACTCGCACTTGCCCGGGAATTTTTTTTAGGCGACAATAGCTCCAGTAAAAATGGTGCTTATAAAAGCCTAGAAATATTAAGCTCTACAAAATAAAATAAAAAACACAGTTAAAAGGAAAGGGTACCGGGGGCTCTCTCCATACAAACGTAGTCGACTGTTTCCTCCCTGGATAATGACACTAGAACAAATATTTTTGTTTTTAAAACTTATAACTGCCATCACCATGCCCCTGTGTTTTATTTTTATATATATTTAGATTTTTTAGCTCTTACTTTCTATGATAAATCGAAAATGAAAAAACCAAGACATAGGGGCATAGTTAATAGCAGTTAAGTATAGGTTTTATACTACAAAAATATTTGTGCTAGTGTCCTCTCGTCCTACGAGATTTTTAAATTCCCGCCAAAACTTCGCGACGCTTTAGGTTTGAAATGTTGGCAGCACTTCCGTTGTGAGTTTTTTTAAACAAAAAGTTTTTAATCGATTTGAATTTTGTTCGAATCGTTTTGGTATTCGACCTTTGAATTTATTATTCGAATGTTTTTTCCATAGAATATAATAAACCATCTGTTTAATTAATTATTTAATTACTTAGGTATGTATTTTATTTTATTATTCATTAAAACTTAAATTTTAATTACAAAATATTATCATCACTACATATAAATAGTATAAAATAAAGTCACTTTTCGCCGTCTCTATATCCCTGTCCCTTTGTATGCTTAGATCTTTAAAACTACGGAACGGATTTTGATATGATTTTGATGCGGTTTTCATAAATAGAGTGATTCAAGAGGAAGGTTTATATGTATAATACATGCATAATATAGCCGTGCGAAGCCGGGACGGGTCGCTAGTAATCTATATTAATCAAAATCAATTGCTGTTCGTTCTAAACCTCGAGAATGGCTGAACCGATTAAGATTATTTCGGTTTTGAAATATTTGTCGTAGTCCAGGGAAGGTTTAAACGGTGAGAAAGATCGGAATTACGCGGTTAAAACCGCGGGGCGCGACTAGTTAAAAATAAAATGTTATTTTATTTATTCATTTTTTGTAAAAACTTGACGTTTTGAAAGTTTTACAGCTCTCATGGTCACAGGCAGAGTGTGTACTGTGTACCTACCAGCGTATATGCGCTAATTATTATTGCTCTTACGGTGAAGGAAAACATCGTGATGAAACCCGCGGCTTAGTTGGCTCCAGAAGTATTGACAAGTTATCACCTCTGGACATGGTCAACTAAGCTGAGAGGGTAGCAGGTGCTGGGCAAGCCTACTCCATCCTCATGCAAAAAGAACACAATAATAGTCTTACAAATGCATAACAAAAGTCTCGAAAACCATAGAAAATATTCAAAATAATTCAAATAAAAAAAAACAGAGTAACATTTTTTTTCTAAAAACAAAAAATCCACCCGTGAATTTACACACTCACACAACGAAGCGTTCGATTTTCGAATAATCTACAACATTCCTACATACAATAATACACTTTATTATCGAAAGCAATAAAGTCGAAATTCGCTAAACCACAACTAGTTATTGTCATTAAGAAATTGTTTAAGCAATTTCTTATCCTATAGGTTGTTAAATAAGGTTGAAATTTTAATAGCAAATAACTAATTTATTAAACATACATGTATAAAAGATATGGTACCAAAAAAATGGTTTCTGAACTTGGATTTTTGGTAAAAACAATTGGATTTAAATATTTAAATAAATAAATATTGCAGGATATTACACACATCGCCACCTAGCCCTAAGCTAAGGAACTAGGCTTGTGTTATGGGTGCTAGACAACGGATATACTACTTATATACTTTTCTTTTGTAGATATCACTACATAGTATAAAATAAAGTCACTTTTCGCCGTCCCTATGTCCCTATGTATGCTTAGATCTTTATACTACGCAACGGATTTTGATGCGGTTTTTTTAAATAGATAGAGTGATTAAAGAGGAAGGGTTTTAGATATAATACATGCATAATATAGCCGTGCGAAGCCGGGGCGGGTCGCTAGTATACTTATGATTCTTATCTATACTTATTATCTATACTTACTAATAAAAAAAGTTAAAGAGTACGAATATTTTTTTTTGTGTTATATAGTCCATTTATCGAGGAAGGCTATAAGCTACTTTTCATTTTGATATTCCCACGGGATCGGGACTTACGCGGGTGAAACCGCGGAGCGCAGCTACGCGGCGCAGCTACAAGCATTGTTGCTTAGCTTCGGGCTAGATGGGGCTGTGTAAAGTGCCATTAAATATTTATTTATTTTATTAATTAAAAACGCCAGTATAAATGTAGTGAAATAATAATAGTAATAATGTGGCAGTGTGTCCGCGGCTTAACAGCAATTTCATCCAAATGGATACGAGGTTGTGCGCGTTCACACTGGAGCAAAATTTAAATAATAATATTTTGACGTGACAACGTTTTATAAATTGGTTTGCCGGGTGACACTTCAAGAAACTGCGTTACGCTCCGCTGACGTTATGCGCTCACAATGAGAGCGAGTGAGAGGCACGCGGGCATTAACCATGCCCGCCTAAGAGCGAGAGAGACAGACATAAAAAGTGAAAGGCACGCGTCCCTTCCACTCGAGCACAGTTGTTGTCACGTAAAACTTTCGCCCGTATACCGACTTTACAGGCAACCAGTTTTTTTTTTAAGTAATACTAGCGACCCGCACCGGCTTCGCACGGCTATATTATGCATATAATATAAACCTTCCTCTTGAATCACTCTATGTATTTAAAAAAACCGCATCAAAATCCGTTGCGTAGTTTTAAAGATTTAAGCATACAAAAGGAAATAGGGACAAAGAAACCGACTTTGTTTTATACTATGTAGTGATAGTGATTTACGTGAAAATGTACATAACACAGTCATTCGATAAAACTTAAAAAATTGGTGCGTGTGTATACTGTACGCGTGTGCGAAGTTATACGTCCGGCCGTCTTCTGTCTGTCTGTCCGTCTCAAATTTATTTCGCGGGCAGCTTCAACCTGTTACTTTAATTTTACAGTGATGCGCGCGCATCTTAAAAATTTTACTCCCGAAGTTTTCGACCTGTTTTTTTTTTGGGTTACGCAGCTGCAACGTGACTATTGTGTTACAGTTGCGCGAGCATCTTATTTCACTCTCATATTTTTTTCCAAAAGAAGTATATCTTCAAAAAAAAGTATAGTCATAAGGATAATGACCTCTCCGTGTAAGTAGCAGGCGATTTTAGAGTAAACTTAAAAAAATAAAGCGATTTTCCAGTAATCGTAGAACAAAAGTTGATTGTGAAGGTGTTCAGATGATGATGAACTAAATTACTACCTATATTAATGTGACCGTTACTTGCTTGACATTAATATTTTCAAAAAAAGGTTCGCTTTTTCTTTATAATTTTTGACATCTAATTTATGTAACACAATTTAATTTATATGGATCAAATAGTAATGACAGTAAACAGTTTAAAACTGCACTCAATGGCTTCCTTGCTGAAAAAGCGTATTATCACATAAGGGATTTTTTAAATGATAAATTATTGCAATAATTTAAACAAATTAACAATTAAGTAGGTAGGTACATAAAAATATCAATCTGACATAATTATTAAGTGATTTGACATTTTTATTTTATTAGCCATTTATCAAATTCTTATTTAATTTTATTGCATGATTTTTATTTTTATATCGAGACCCATTTAATTTTTATATAAATTCTTTCTTTTGACATCTTCATATTATGCCGATAAGGCGAAACATGGCTTTAACTACTTAATCTAAATCAACACCACTATTGTACCTACCCATGTTGACATGAACGTTTCATAAATTGGTTTGCTGGGTGACACTTCAAGAAACTGCGTTACGCTCCGCTGACGTTATGCGCTCACAATGAGAGCGAGTGAGAGGCACGCGGGCATGGTTAGCCCGCCTAAGAGCGAGAGAGACAGACATAAAAAGTGAAAGGCACGCGTCCCTTCCACTCGAGCACAGTTGTTGTCACGTAAAACTTTCGCCCGTATACCGACTTTACAGGCAACCAGTTTTTTTTATGAAATAAATGAATATGAATATAAGTTATCTGAAATAAATTTTTACCCGACTACGGCGAAGCCAAAAGGAAGGGTTATGTGTTTGACCTGTATGTATGTAAGTATGTATGTATGTATGTATGTTCATCTGTTCCCACCTAACTTCAAAATTACTTACTATAATTCAACAAATGAGGTATCGTTAGAAGCGTCTCAATGGTCCGCTGGGTTTTAATATATATTTTTAATTTGTTATTAAATACCGAACAGATCAATTTGTAAATAAAATGTAGGTCAACAAAATATTTCCCCCAGTGTGATCCAGCGTTCAACTCACAAATGAATGTGAATAACCCGGTGTACACACGGGCGGCTTTTATTATTTCTTTTTATAATATTTTTCTACCCTTTTGGAACGAAGTTGGCGAGGGGGAATCTAGAGAAGAAAAAAAGTCTTACGCGTTACGAAAACGTGAAACGAAAACCTTAAGAGAAACTAATCTCCCACATATTTATGAAAAAAAAAGAGTTGATGAAGAGACTTTGTTGCAAACACGTGTGCTGCGTCACATTTCTTTTGTTGGTATTTTTTTGAAGTTTTTTTTTTCAGCTAGTACGCAATAATTTGCAAAGATGTTGCTAATCTAAAGAACCTCTTTAGGTTTTAAGTATTTTTTAGGGTTCCGTCAAAAAGAAACCTTTGTAAGATCACTCTCTTGTCCGTCTGTCCGTGTGTTTTTAATTTACCTATAGTTTTCCACTGAAGGTTTCTCTTACTTTTAAAGTTTATCTATACTTAACTTATTACTATCACTACATAGTATAAAACAAAGTCGCTTTCTCTGTCCCTATATCCCTTTGTATGCTTAAATCTTTAAAACTACGCAACGGATTTTGATGCGTTTTTTTTTAATAGATAGAGTGATTCAAGAGGAAGGTTTATATGTATAATACATGCATAATATAGGCGGGGCGGGTCGCTAGTTATATAATAAAAAATGAGAACTCTTTGGTTTTCACGTCTCTACTGTAGCTATGTCCCCATTTTTTTAATTTTACAGTAACTTTTTTAAAATCAAAAATGTTATTTTTACTTCTCCACAAATTATTAGGATTTTTATTTAGGAATAAGCTCCATAACTTCTTAACCGATTTAGATGAAACTTGGTATGAGGATACATAGATTCATTGACAGTAACATAGGGTACTTTTTATCCCGATATGCCCACGGGATCGGGAGTAATGCGGGTGAAACCGCGGGATGGTAGTAGTTAGATATCTAATTATTATTATTTTAAACGTAAAAGTACATACAAAATGGTACTAACTAATTCGCTTCAAAAATAAATTCCGAACAAACAAGGTTAGGGAAAACTATGGAGACTATTTAGATTAAAAAAAACTAATAAAAAAAACTTTAAGCTTAAAAAAATATTACTTATACCTACTTGCTTACTAAACAACTACAAAATATATGTACATGGATATATGCACACACTGTAGCTGCGTCTCGTAACGGTGTCGCGATTTCAGAGTTTTTATCACATTTTAAAATATGCGTACCGCCCTAAAATAAGTTTTCACTTCAAAAAAATGGTTGTCTGTAAAGTCGGTTTACAGGCGATAATTTTACATGATAACGTCCTAAGAAAACATTGATGGCAACGATAATACGTTGCTATGGTTCCCTTGCCAATGATGCTCACTCAGGTTCCCGTAACATGACACTTTTTTGTGAGTGTAGTATGGTGTTTATCGATTTATAAGACAAGCTGTCCCGGCAAACGTTGTTTTGCCATTTCAAAAAAATAGATGTTGTGCTTTTCTCAGACCTACAGAATATACATAAAAAATTTCATAGAAAACGGTTAAGCCGTTTAGGTGGGCATGAAAAAACACCGCGACACGAGATATACAGGGTTATTGGAAATTAATTGACACGGCGTTAAGGGCTTCTTCTGTGCACCTTAACAAACAACTTTTGTTCTACGACTTTTGTCGAAACTTAATACATATCCCAAAAAAAATATTTAAGTGTTTCTCGTACTGTCTGGTAATTTTCTATGTCTATGCGGCAAGTGCGCGCGCGCGGTCGGCACGGGGCGCACTGCGTGCGACCCGATCGGGTTGTATCATACCTACTATGATTGATTCTGTGACGTAGACGTAGAGTTGAGTATTATTTGAACTGTTGGATTTAATTTTTTATTTTTGTATGGAATATTAATCCCAATAGGGATTAAATAGGTCAATAAATATATTGCAAATGGGTTTTCTAAAAAAAATCAGTGCAGAATATAATTATCCCGTACTATTTTTTAATTTTGTAAATAATTATCTACTCCAACCATCTTCTATTCCTACCTTCCTCTAAAAGGCTATTGCGACAAAACTTTTAATTATATACCCCTCTCGCTCGCACTCCAGCGTTGCTATGTTGCCGTCTCTCTCGCACGATCTCCCGTCCCGCTCGCACTTGTTTTTCGAAGAAATTGATTTAGGATTTCTGATTTTTTTATTTTAAGGGTCGATACAGACTAGAGATATTATGAAACTAGTAGTTCTGTGACTTCGAGGAGTTTTGTGAAGAGAAGGTGGTTCTAAGTGCTCCATCAATCTCTTTTAGATATTAAAAAACTCGCGCACCATTATATTCTGTTTTTAGCTTTTGACGACTAATAAATTAATGGAACACCTGCATTGACAAAAATCATGATGTCATGCCTCCTGTTCCGGGAACGCGTCATGTTATTGACAAGGTAACCATAGCAACAATAGCAAAAAAGTAAAAAAAAAACTAATAAGAAAAAACATATTATAAATAAGTAAAGAAAAAATAATAATGAAAAACAAAAAAACAATTTTTCATCGCTTAAGTTTTTTTTATCCCCCCAATAATTAGCAAAAAGGTTGCAACTGACCTCAGTAACTTCAAACTGCTCTCATAAAAATTTGGTAAAGTTCTGATGAGGATTTTCGGAGTGATGAGCAGAATCAGCTCAAAAAGCAGTCAATTGCTCACTTTTTAAGGTTTTAGGGTTAAAGGGTTGCGTTTTTACCAACCCTTTTACTAAGACTCCACTGTCTGTCTGTCTGTCACCAGGCTGTATCTCATATACCGTGATAGCTAGACAGTTGAATTTTTACAGATGATGTATACAGGGTTATTGGAAATTAATTGACACGGCGTTAAGCGCTTCTTCGGTGCACCTTAACGATCAACTTTTGTTCTACGACTTTTGGAAATTCATTATAAAAATAAACCATACAAAAATAAAAAAATAAATCCAACAGTTCAAATAATACTCAACTCTACGTCTACGTCACAGAATCAATCATAGTAGGTATGGTACAACCCGATCGGGTCGCACGCAGTGCGCCCCGATCGGGTATTGCCGCATAGACATAGAAAATTACCAGACAGTACGAGAAACACTTAAATATTTTTTTTGGGATATGTATTAAGTTTCGACAAAAGTCGTAGAACAAAAGTTGTTTGTTAAGGTGCACAGAAGAAGCCCTTAACGCCGTGTCAATTAATTTCCAATAACCCTGTATTTCTGTTGCCACTATAACAAAACTCGAAAAAAAAATCGAAAAAAATAAAATAAGTGGGGCTCCCATACATGGTACGGAAACGGAACCCTTCGTGCGCAAGTCCGACTCGCACTTGGCCGATTTTTTGTTTGTCGTCGGCCAACTGTATTGTTGTTTGTATGCATCAGCCCTAAAATGACTTTAAAGACGAATTTAACTGTTCTTTGTAGACTACGACCTTTAACGTTGTAGATGAACACCAGAAGGTTGCGGGTTCGATTCCTACGCGTGGATTTTCTATACTAATAATCACTACATACCTACAGACTATACATAGTATAAAATAAAGGTGGAAAATTTATCTTTGCATAGATGCGGTTTAACACGCGCGAGCGGTACGCGAGGGCGTTTACAAAGCCGAGATACAAAGATCAATTCCACACGCGTATCGTACGACGTTTTTTATCACAGTTGCGAATAAAAAAAAATACTTGAAAAGAAAAGAAAATAATAAATAACAACATATTTGTGATAAGTCTATATTTACAATTTTTTTAGGGAATATGGTTTGTTAATTATACTCTCGAAAGGCCTGGCAAAAGACTTTTAACCCACCCGGTTTTTTTTATCGCACGCGTGTATAATACGTTGCATTATGAGCCTAAAAGCGGTTTAATAAGATCCACTTTATGAGCAACTGTGATAAAAAGTCACTTTTCGCCGTCCCTATATCCCTATGTATGCTTAGATCTTTAAAACTTCGCAACGGATTTTGATGCGGTTTTTTTTAATAGATAGAGTGATTCAAGAGGAAGGTTTATATGTATAATACATGCATAATATAGCCGTGCGAAGCCGGGGCGGGTCGCTAGTATATTATAAGCAGGAAATATTTTTTTTATCACAGTTGCTCATAAAGTGGATCTTATTAAACCGCTTTTAGGCTCATAATGCAAAGTATTATACACGCGTGCGATAAAAAAAATCCAACTAGTGCTAAAATAATACGTTATCCCGATAAGTCAAATATGTATCTGACTGCTAATGACATATTATGTAGAATGTAGATGAAACATTCATAATTTATCTGGGCTATACTGTTTTGATGTACCTATAGAAAAAAGGTACCATCAAAGAGTTTTTAAGCCTTGTTGGCTTAAAACTCTTTGTTTTTTCTTCTTTTCAGAAGGTTGTCTCTAAAGTCTGATAACGAACGATAAGTTTACGTGACAACGTCTTTGAAAATAATTAAAAATTGAGTTTTGTTTTATTCTGTTTTTTCTTTAGGTACACACATATATTTTTTCTTACAATTATATTCTGTTTTTAACCGCCGACGCAATAACAAATGAAAATAACCCTAAAAAAATATTGTATATCAGACGAGGCTGTATAAGTTAAAAGTCTTTTGCCTAGCCTTTCGGGAGTGTAATTAACAAAAAATAGTAAACATAACCTAAAATTCTTAAAAACTTTTTATTATTTTAACAAGTCTATTTTTTTATTCGCAACTGTGATGAAAAACGTCGTACGATACACGTGTGGATTGATCATTCTATCTCGGCTTTTGCCACGCTCGCGTTCCGCTCGCGCGTCATAAACCGCCTCTATGGAATGATCAACTTTCCACACTTGTATCGCAATGTACTATTGTTTGTTAATAACGAATAGGCTCCGAAACTACTGGACCGATTTTGATGAAACTTGGTATGAGGATACATTGATTCATTCAAATCCGTTGCGTCCATTCCCCCATTTATTTTTTCATCTTTCTTTCTTTTTTTTTTAGAGAAAGCGACTTTATTTTATACTATGTAGTAAAGTGTAGATAAATGTGAAACAAACAAACAAACAAACCCGTCTACCTGAACTAGTCCATCCAACTATACAATATTAGTAAATATATAGAAATTAACTCGACGTATCAACACACAGTCTATACATACATACATATGGTTGATGTAGGTTGTCTAAGGTTACATACATACTGCTCTAGGTATGTTGCCAGGTATTGCATTGCCTCTTGTGACCAAGATAGATAAATTCTTTAAATTAAATTATTCTTTTATTAAATTATCACTTCTTTCTTTCTTCTTTCTTTTATTCTTTTATTATTATTTTCTTTTTTAATTTATTTTTGTTTTTCTTTTTTATTATTATTTTTATTTTTTTATCTCTCTCTCTCTTTTATTATCTTATTATCTTTTTTTATTTTATTATTTCTTTTTTTTTTTCATTATTTTTTATTTTATTAATTATTCTTTTTTATTTAATTATTCTTTTATTATTCTTTAGATTATTCTTTAAATTCTTTTTTCTTTTTTATTCTTTCATTGATTTATTATTTTCTTCTTTAATTCTTTTTTCCAAGCCGTTTCTTGGGAGCGGAAAAGTCACACACAGGGTGCGGCCGGAAGACCAGCGCTGCAGATGTGCATGCGTATCTGCAGCACATGCTGAGGCTTTACCCATTCCACCAACACACGACTTCTCAGATACTTATTACTTATTCTGTCTTTTGTTTGTATTTACTATTCTCTGTAAGTAACTATGTCCTATTGTTTCGTACCTAATTGTTTCACTATTCTCTGTAACTATCTCTTATTGTTTTTTTTTATTTGTGTGTATACTATGTCGTGTGTTGGTTTGAATAAACTATATTCTATTCTATTCTCTTCTATCAGAATAAAGACGAAGAATAAAGATAAAGATATGAACTTTTGTTCTATGGAATTTGAACATGTTTTTTGAAAGTTTTATTATTTTTATTAGTACCGTAAAGTGTGTCACGTTTTTTAATTTTATATTTTATTTATAAATAAGTATGTATATTTTTACATAATTAGAGCAGTTTATTTCTGAAAATTAAAAAAATCACTACCTAAATGTTGAAACACATTACACCCTTTTCCGTGTAAATCGGGTAAGCGAGTGTGGCCACGGCTTTATCTCAGCTAATAATAATACCTTACGTGTACAACGACTCTCCTTACTGTTGCTAGGGAGGGGGGAAAAGTTATCGTTATCGATAAAAGATAAATATATTTTTGTTAAAAAACGATAATAATTAAACCTTAACGTAAAATCACTATCACTACATAGTATAAAACAAAGTCGCTTTCTCTGTCCCTATGTCCCTATATCCCTTTGTATGCTTAAATCTTTAAAACTAAGCAACGGATTTTGATGCGGTTTTTTTATTAGATAGAGTGATTCAAGAGGAAGGTTTATATGTATAATGCATGCATAATATAGCCGTGCGAAGCCGGGGCGGGTCGCTAGTTAAATTATACAACACAAAAATATGGCGACGCTTCACATCGCCACCAACAGATGGCGCCACTAGGCCGATCGTAAATCCTAGATCGCGCAAGCGAAGTTTTTCTGAAGATAAGCTCATAATATACAAGTTCCAACGAAACAACGTTGGTGGGCGGCCTACCGGGTAGTACACCTGCCCGGTGGAAGATCTTCCCTTTGGCGGTACATATATATATATATAAAACATTCGTTTTTGAAATACAAGAGCCCTTTGGATGTACAGTTATTGATTTTAATAGGACAAACCTTTGCAGTTTCTCTTAGGGTTTTTCGTTTCACATTTTGTTAACGCGTAACAATTTTTCTCCGCTAAAGTCCCTTCGCCAACTTGCGATAAGGAACTTAATCGTTCCCAAAAAACATTTACATTTGTCTGTAAAGTTGGTTTACGGACGATAATTTTACGTGATAACGTCATATGTAGTTTTTTTTTGTTGCGAATAAATGTTTTCTATTCTATTCTATATGAAAACATTGATGAAAATAAGTTGCTATGGTTACCTACCATGTCAACAGAACGTGACACTTTTTGTAAGTGCATACAGTGTTCATCAATTTATAAGACGTTATCACGTTAAAATCTTTCTTTATCGACAAGTTTGGAACCGCAAACGCGAGCCCACCCCTAGCTCCCGTATCCATTTAGTTTGACAAGCATTTGGTTTCATATATCGTGAGTGTGTGTGTGTATTGTACGATTTGTATAAGTGTGAGTGTTAGGGCTGCCACTTACAGAGAATATAATTGAATATTTATTTATTGTTGTAGACAACATTTAGTTTTTGTTTTTAATGTGTTTAATTGAACTAATTTATTTTAAAATCTATGTATTTTACACTCCCAGAATTATTGTAGTAATTAGTTTTATTTTTTGATAATAACAAAGGGCGATATCTTCTCGTCCAAAATACCTCAGTGCCTCAAGACGAAAGTTTACAACCAGTGTGTGTTACCAGTGATGACTTATGGCTCAGAAACGTGGTCTTTCACTAAGAAAGCTCAGGGTCGCACAGCGTGCTATGGAGAGGGCTATGCTTGGCGTTTCACTACGAGATCGAATCAGAAATGAGGAGATTCGTAGGCGAACTAAAGTTACCGACATAGCCCAAAGAATTAGTAAGCTGAAGTGGCAATGGGCGGGGCATGTGGCTCGTAGAACTGATGGCCGTTGGGGCCAAAAAGTCTTAGATTGGAGACCACGTACCGGAAAGCGCAGCGCGGGACGGCCTCCGACTAGATGGACGGACGACTTAATTAAGGTCGCGGGAAGTCGTTGGATGCAGAGAGCATGCGACCGATCGCTCTGGAAGTCTTTGGGGGAGGTCTATGTTCAGCAGTGGACGTCATGTGGCTGATATGATGATGATGATAACAAAGGAATAAATTAGGTATAACTTAACAATTAAATAATAAAACATTGGTAAATTAATTAAATAAACGTATTCTCTTTTAATATTAGTGTAGACAGTGAACTAATATCTAGGACTCGAATAAGTAATGATACTATATTTTTTGATAGAAGGTAAGTTTTTCTTATTGAAGACATCCATATTTAACACTAGCTGCGCCCCGCGGTTTCACCCGCGTAATAATTTTCTACGCAATTTTCGTAATATTTTCTTTCATAAGAACCTTCTCCTGACAATAACAAACACAACAAAAAAAGAATTGGCCAAATTGGTCCAGGCGTTGTTGAGTTATGCGCTTACCAACACATTTTGCGATTCATTTTTATAATATAGACTAGCTGAGCCCCGCGGTTTCACCCGCGTAATAATTTTCTACGAAATTTCCTTAATTTTTTCTTTCATAAGAACATTCTCCTGACAATAACAAACACAACAAAAAAAGAATTGGCCAAATTGGTCCAGGCGTTGTTGAGTTATGCGCTTACCAACACATTTTGCGATTCATTTTTATATATAAGACTAGCTGCGCCCCGCGGTTTCACCCGCGTAATAATTTTCTACGAAATTTCCTTAATTTTTTCTTTCATAAGAACATTCTCCTGACAATAACAAACACAACAAAAAAAGAATTGGCCAAATTGGTCCAGGCGTTGTTGAGTTATGCGCTTACCAACACATTTTGCGATTCATTTTTATATATAAGACTAGCTGCGCCCCGCGGTTTCACCCGCGTAATAATTTTCTACTCAATTTTCTTAATATTTTCTTTCATAAGAACCTTCTCCTGACAATAACAAACACAACAAAAAAAGAATTGGCCAAATTGGTCCAGGCGTTGTTGAGTTATGCGCTTACCAACACATTTTGCGATTCATTTTTATATTATAGACTAGCTGCGCCCCGCGGTTTCACCCGCGTAATAATTTTATACGCAATTTTCTTATTTTTTTCTTTCATAATAACCTTCTCCTGACAATAACAAACACAACAAAAAAAGAATTGGCCAAATTGGTCCAGGCGTTGTTGAGTTATGCGCTTACCAACACATTTTGCGATTCATTTTTATATTATAGACTAGCTGCGCCCCACGGTTTCACCCGCGTAAGTCCGATGTTTCTCACCGTTTAAACCTTCCCTGGACTACGACAAACATGTCAAAACCAAAATCATATAAATCGGTTCAGCCATTCTCGAGTTTTAGCGAGACTAACGAACAGCAATTGATTTTTATATATAGAGAAGAAGATACAAATACAAATAAATGAAGTCACCAGTTTCTTTTTTTCTTTTATTATCAATGTATATTGTGTAATGTGTGTGTGTAATGTGTAATGTAATGTGTGTAATGTATTTATAATTGACTTTTACTTTGATCTATTGTTTGACTTATCATAATATATTTTACTTATTGACTTTTTACTAAATTTCACATTTGATATTTTAATTTGCATATTTTTATTTTATTTTTATTTTGAAAATTATGATATTTTGATTTGTTTGTATTGATATCTTTTAACATTAATTATCTGTAAATGGGTGTAATTTGCCTGAATAAAGAGTTATTTTATTATTTATTTATTATTTATTTAATGTAAAAAAAAGCTTAAATAACATTTATTGTGTGTAGCATAATAAACCACAGAGGTTTGTTGTAATGCTACATTAACGATTTAAAAATAACTTAAGTACCTACCGACATACAACAGTTACATTTAGTCAAATAACCCGCCCCTTATCGTTCCCGGCGTAAAGGTTCCCATATTGCTAGAAGCATTGCCACGCTCAATGGTGATGGCTAACCTCTGCGCTAGAAAATAACTAAATAAATAAACTAACTATGTACTTCACTATCACTATCACTACATAGTATAAAATAAAGTCACTTTTCGCCGTCCCTATTTCCCTTTGTATGCTTAGATCTTTAAAACTACGCGGATTTTGTTCACACTGACGCAAATCGAAAATAGTTTCGATTCGATTCTAGACACGGACCATGTATCTTGGTAGGACGAGTACATTAATAATGTATAAATTGATAGTTTTAATAATTCGTAATTTACTTATTTATATTTTTATAACTTATAATATTTGTGGGTCTATTGCCTTTAATAAAAACTTTTATTATTATTATTATTATTTGTTGCGGTTCTTTTTAATAGATAGAGTGATTCAAGAGGAAGGTTTATGTATAATACATGCATAATATAGCCGTGCGAAGCCGGGGCGGGTCGCTAGTACTAGATAATTAATAAGTTTTGATAATATTTAAATAAACATAATATTACAAAATACATTGGTTACTAGCAGCGCTCCGCGGTTTCACCCGCATAACTCCCGATCTCGTGAGAATATCGGGATAAAAAGTAGCTTATGTTATATCCAATGAATCAATGTTCATGCCAAGTTTAACCAAAAGTCAGTCCAGTAGTTTCGGAGCCTATTCGTAACAAACATAAAAAAAAACTTTTTTTTTTATAATATCAGTGTATTATATTTGAAAGTGGCTGAGAGCTACTTCCATGCACCTTAACAATCTACTTTTATTCTACGACTTTTGGAAATTAGATCCGTTTTTCGAACAATTGTTCTATTCAAACCGAAGGTAAATCCACAATGGTCACCATGCCGGACTGCCAAACACAGGGTTGCGGGTTCGATTCCCGCTTCAGACAATTATTTATGCTTAGATATTTGTCTGTGGTCTGGGTGTCTGTATGTATATTAAGTAAGTATATATTTACAAAAGAAAAGTATTTAAGTAGTATACGAGTTGTCTAGCACCTATAACACAAGTCTAGTTACTTAGCTTGGGGCTAGATGACGATGTGTGGAATGTCCTGCAATAATTATTATTTTATTTATTTATCCTATCACGTTATGTACAACCCACCCATCCCCTTCTTTAATTCTTGTCCATCCAAAGGTTGCCAGGAAGAGATCGCTTTTAGCGATAAGGCCGCCCATTGTGCCATGTGTATAGGTATTAAATATTAATTTTTGCTTTTAGCAGATAGGTACTTATGTTAGAATTTATTTATTTTTTGTGTACTTTCACTCAAAAATTTTGCGTTTTGTTTTTATGGTGCAATAAAGTGTTTATCTATCTATATATCTATCTAAGGTTGTCCTTGGCTGCATTAACAGTGAATGGGACACATAAGAGACGATGTTTTTTAAAAATGATTATTTAAATAATCAATACTAAAGTGTCAACCCTACACAAAATTGAGCCCAACAAACAAAATAACCCCATACACCTACATGCACTCACACAAACAAACCCGCTGATAAATTTTAGCTACATTTTTTTTCGATAATAGTCAAGTAGGTGCCTATTTTTAAACTGTTCCTCTAGAATTTGTACTGATAAGCCCTTTTTGGATGCTTCTTGCGACGCAGAAGATTGCAAGTTCGATTCCCGCCTCAAACAAATATTTATGCTATAGATCTATACTAATACTAGCTGTCCCGGCAAACGTTGTTTTGCTATTTACAAAAAAAAAAAATAGATGTTGGCCGATTCTCAGACCTACTGAATATGCTCACAAAATTTCATGAGAATCGGTCGAGCTGTTTCGGAGGAGTTCAAGTTCGAACTCCGTGACACGAGAATTTTATATATATAGAGAAGATTATAAAGCCGAAGAGTTTGTTTGTTTGTTTGAACGCGCCAATCTCAGGAACTACTAGTTCGAATTGAAAAATATAAGCTTTTATAATATTAGCTAACCATTAGACGAGCTGCTGAACATCGAAACTCGTCATCTACTTCTTCCAAAATCGGTCAAGCAGACATCATCAAATGTATTTTATATACCTAAAAAAACCAAACACAAGAGAACAAAAAAATAAATAAATTGTAATACCTATCTATGAACAGATAATAAAAAAGTTATAAAATTCATTAATTTATAAGAATAATTTTAATTTCCGTGTAAAATCAAATTATAAAATGAGGAGTCTAATACTATAAAATAAATAAAATAGCAACAAAACGTTTCAACGTTTCTACTGCAGCTGGGTCTTTTTACAGCATACCTGTTGCCATACTTTTTAGAACTAATTTACCTATTTATTTTACCTCAGAGAATAACCTCTTTTCTCTCAAATCGGATAAATACCTATACATATTCGTAATGGGTTGTAAAGGATGTTGCTAATCCAATCATTTTTTGTTTTTTCACGATTTTTTAACCATTGTACCTGCTGTCCTAAAAGAATAACCTCTTTTCTCTCCAATCGGTTAGAATATATATATTTTTCTGGAAATTTATACAAAATTTAGCCTAAACTGTATTATGTGAGTGCCACGTAAATACATATTGTTTGGCTGTGTGTGTTAGGATCGTAAAAAAATTGATACGAATGTGTGATGACGTGCAACTTTGGATTAACAGATTTCAAGCACGACTTGTTTTTAACATTTTGATTGGAATTTAAAAAAAAAGTAAAGAGACTTCGTTCCAAACGTGTGTCCTGTGACACGTAAATTTTTTTGCCTCTTGGAGGTATTAATTCGTTCAAAAGTCAGAATATCCAATATGTCAAAAATCCAGATGCTACAAATAAGGGCCACCAGCCACCTTAATTAAAAACTAAATATTTTGTAAAAATAGGGAAAACTACTTAATATAGGTCATTAAACTTAGATAAATATTTGCTTAATTGGTGTCAAATTGTCCAAATGCTACAAAGACGCTAAAATGTTGACATTAAAAAAAAGAAGATTTTTTTTACCCTAAACAATTAAATCTAGCTGCCCAATATTTAATATTTACCCGATTGCAAGGAAAGAGTTATGTTTCTCGCGCGTATCTTGTATGTTTGTTATTATATCACCTATCTAACAATACTTGGACTTGGACACTGGGACTAATGAGACGAATCTATATAAAAAACATACAAGATCATACAGTCTGGTAAAAACATAAGCCTTGCTTACAGTCGTGTAAAAATTGCTTATCACTTTGGAACGGCTGAACCGATTTTAATCAAACATAGCTAATCATCCCAATTAATTCGCCTTTAAAAAAAATTATAAATCAAACTCTGTTTATTCGTTCGGGAGCTACGATGCCACAGACACGTTAAACTCATAAAACCCTTCTTTTTGCGTCGCAGGTTAAAAGGACACGAGAATATAAAACGTAGAGTTGTACGACATTGGCACGGTGTACGGAATAGATTCGACCCTAATTCGTTACGTTGTCAGTGTACTTGTGTATGTGTGAGTTTGTATAGGGTTGACACTTCATAGATAGATTAATTATTTTAATAATTTTATTTTTAATTAATCTACTAGCTGTGCCCAGCGGTTACACCCGCGTAATAATTTCCTGCGGGACTTTCTTAATTTTTTCTTTCATAAGAACCTTCTCCTGCCAATAACAAGAAAAAAAGAATTAGCGGAATCGGTTTAGCTGTTCTCGAGATTTGCGCTCAGCAACACATTCAGCGATTCATTTTTATATTATAGACTAGCTGCGCTCCGCGGTTTCTCCCGCGTAACTCCCGATCCCGTGAGAATATCGGGATAAATTAAGATGTAAGCTATCCGATCTTTCAAGTTGGATCAAACTGCACACGGTAAGATTAAAATCGGTTAAGTAGTTTAGGAGTCCATCGCGCACAAACAACGTGACACGTAATTTATATATTTTAGAATTATACTTTACTAGCGACCCGCCCCGGCTTCGCACGGCTATATTATTATCCTGTCAACTGGCAGAAAAACCGCTCGGCATACATTTTTAATATGGCGCCATCTATCCGCCAGTTGATGAAATGCATGTAATATACATATACACCTTCCTCTTGAATCACTCTATCTATTAAAAAACCGCATCAAAATCCGTTGCGTAGTTTTAAAGATTTAAGCATACAAAGGGATATAGGGACATAAGGACAGAGAAAGCGACTACGTTTTATACTATGTAAGTGATGATGCTATTGATCTGTTGAAGCCCGGTCAGTTAAGGTTTTTTTTTATTACGGGTTTGCGAGGGGACCTAGCCCAGAAAATACAACAACATACAACATACAAATAAAATTCAACATACAAATGAAAAATCGTAAGAGAAACTAATCTCCCACACAAAGGTAGGTATTTTAGGTATATGAAAAAAAAAAAGATAAAAGATGTCGTTCCAAACAGCATTTATATTATGTATGGAAGGATTTTTTAAAATCTAAAATATTATGCTATTGATCTTGTTAAAGCCCGGTCAAGAAGCCAAGCTGCGTCTAGAAGAAAAAGATAACTTTATTTGTATACACGGAGGAAGGAACATAGTACACAAAGTAAAGTAATATACGGTAGGACAGGTACACAACTTTTCGCATAATCTCTTATGTCCCAAACTTACGAGGCATAAAGTTTTTGGCATGGTTTTATTAGGCTCTAGCTGCGCTCCGCGGTTTCACCCGCGTAACTCCCGATCCCGTGGGAATATCGGGATAAAAAGTAGCCTATAACCTTCCTCGATAAATGGACTATCCAACACAAAAAGCATTTTTCAATTCGAACCAGCAGTTCCTGAGATTAGCCCGTTCAAACAAACAAACAAACAAACAAACAAACTCTTCAGCTTCATAATATTATATAGAAATAGATAACTACATTTGACAAAAGCTACTTTGGCATAATAACTTTTGGTACTATTTCATTTTGCATAAAAACTTTTGACAATACATATACTGATTATTTGACATTTTCATTAGGCACTACATTTGACAATAGCTACTTTAGCATACTTAATAACTTTTGGTACAATTTCATTTTGCATAAAAACTTTTGACATTGTACTTATTATTTGATATTTTCATTAGGCATAACTACATTTGACAAAAGCTACTTTGACCTAATAACTTTTGACACAATTAGGTACATTTTGCATAATAGTACATTGCGATACAAGTGTGGAAAGTTGATCATTCCATAGAGGCGGTTTATGACGCGCGAGCGGAACGCGAGCGTGGCAAAAGCCGAGATGGAATGATCAATTCACACGTGTATCGTACGACGTTTTTTATCACAGTTGCGAATTAAAAAAAGACTTGTTGAAATTTTAATAATAAAAAGTTTTTAAGAATTTTAGGTTATGTTTACTATTTTTTGTTAATTACACTCCCGAAAGGCTAGGCAAAAGACTTTTAACCTATACAGCGTCTGACATACAATATTTTTTTAGGGTTTTTTTCATTTGTTTTTGCGTCGGCGGTTAAAAACAGAATATATTAGTTCCGGGTTTCATTAAAAACAGAATATATAAAAAAATATATTTATGTACCTAAAGAAAAAACAAAATAAAAACAAAACTCAATTTTTAATAATTTTCAAAGACGTCATCACGTAATATTATCGTTCGCAGACTTTAGAGACAACCTTTTGAAAAGAAGAAAAAAGGTACCAACAAAAAGTTTTAAGCCAGCAAGGCTTAAAACCTCTTTGGATGGTACCTTTTTCTATACATCAAAACAGTATAACCCAGATAAAGGAGATCATTCATGTTTCTAACAAAAAATACCCACAAAAAAAAATGCCGGCCAGTAATAAAAATTATTTGTATCTTGTAGAGAATAACATTTTAAACAATGTTTACTAAGGCAACAAAGAGCTACGATCAAAAATCGTTGAGTTATTTTACATTGAAAACCCAAAAAATGCATTTTATAGGGATCCGTTTGACCACTTTTAAGATTCCACTATAACTTCTGAAAGGGTTATTGGATATACCTATGTATATAAATATAATAAAAACAGACAAAACTTATCCATTTACTACTTATTTTTATATTTTTTCTGTAGTAATATCTTAGAGGTGGTCAAACGGATCTCTACAAAATGCATTTTTTTGGGTTTTCAATGTAAAATAACTCAACGATGGTTCATCGTAGCTCTTTGTTGCCTTATTAAACATTATTTAAAATGTTATTCTCTACAAGATAGAAACATTTTTTTTTGTGGCCGGCACGTTAATTTTTGGGTACGATTTGAACGATGTCCTTAAGAATGTTTCATCTACTATATGTCATTAGCAGTAAGATACGTATTTGACATATCGGGATGACGTATTATTTTCCGACACTAGTTGGATTTTTTTTTATAGCACGCGTGTATTACGTTGCATTATGAGCCTAAAAGCGGTTTAATAAGATCCACTTTATGAGCAACTGTGATAAAAAACATATTACATTATACCTATTATATGCCATTTTCGGTAGGCATAACATTTGACAAAAGCTACTTTAGCATTATAACTTTTGGCATAATTTAATTTTGCATTAATTATTATTGGCATAAAATATTTTCGGCATAATTATGATAAAGGTTGTCAAATATATAAATAGTGTAACCGAGTAATAATAATAATAAAGTTATAGATATAAGTGACAGCCCTATATAGTTTAGTTTGCATTCCGGCAGCGGACATGCGCACCACAATCAACGTACAATACCCTCACAATATGTTCGATTAATATGGATATTACATTTACAAAATAAACGATTTTTTATTTTTATTTATTTATTTATCTATACTAATATTATAAAGCTGAAGAGTTTGTTTGGTTGAAAGCGCTAATCTCAGGAACAACTGGTTCGAATTTAAAATTATTTTTGTGTTGGATGGTCCATTTATCGAGGAAGGCTATAGGCTACTTTTGGGAAACAGAAGTTGAACCTATAGGAATAGAAGCTAAACCTACTAAATATCTAGGTAGGTACGTGTAAAGGAAAAATAACGTCTAACATGATAAAACGGTTCCAACCTTTCATTATTAAGTGAACGTTGTTACCTTTCCTATAGAATACAAGTGAACCCTATGACATAATAAGGAACACACTTAGGTACTGTATGCAGCGTCGAACCCAAACGCCTTACCAACTGACGACCAAGCAGAGAATGAACCCGCTTTCAACTAAAGCGCTCGCTTTTATAGGCGGTGGTGGAAATCGGCAATGCATACAGCCAGTTTGACTAATATTAACGGACGTGACGTCGCTTCGTTTCCAACACGAGTGCTTCGTCGGTCCGCCCGCGAGGCGACCGCCCGATCGGGCGGACCGCATACAGTAATAAATCCATGGGGCAGACCGCCCGATTGTAATTTATACCTACTTATTTTAATAACTTACTTAGATTTAGTACAGTTAGCAACAAAATCGGTTTATTACATTTAATAAAAACTACAGACTGGAGTTATGAATTCAAAAACCGCTGGATCTTTGCTCAATTAAAAAGGACATGATAATCCTTTGTGATGACCTTTTCAATTTTACGTAAAGCCTTTTCATCAGTTATTTACTTACACTGCATGTCGATTATGGAGTACAAAACCCCATAATAATGTAGTACCTATTAAGCTGTAGAAGATGTATTTCCTACACCAAAAAATAGGGTTGCCTGTTTCACTTTCTAAGATGTTTGTGGAGAAAAAAGTCTAAACTTGTGAAAAAGCACATAAAAAACCAGTCATTGCGATTCGTACTCGTTCGCCGAGGGTTCCATACATTACTTCCAACTCTCTTTCTCTACCCTTGCAGTGGTATGGTAGTTACCAATTATCTTAACCCATATTTCGTTTGAAATATAAAAAAGATGAAAATTAAGGTAAATTATGGTATACTTACAAGTTTTTGCGAAAATGTAAATTTGCCCATATCTATAATCATGTTTACTCAAGACCTCGATTTTTATACACCTAATAGGGACTATAAAGACCTCAGTATCTAGTATGAATTTCAACTTGCTAGGTCCACCCATTCCTGAGAAAATCGGTGGTAACACATTCAGACTGACAGACGAGCAAGAAAGTGATCTTTTAAGGGTTCCTTTTTTACCTTTTGAGGTACGGAACCCTAAAAATGTGCAGATTTGGCTCACTTGCCACAAACCTCAGTCAGTGATGGGTGGTTGTATATAATGGCTCGAAGTCCAATCAATCTGGATGTCACTAAATTTAGTGACTATTTTGTAGATTTTGGATTAATTGGTACAGAAAACATCATTTTTAGGGTTCCGTACCTCAAAAGGTAAAAAAGGGAACCCTAATAAGATCACTTTCTTGTCTGTCTCTCCGTATGTCATCACCCATTTTCTCAGGAACGAGTGGACCTAGCAAATTGAAATTCATACCAGATACTGGGGTTTATAGTCTCTATTAGGTGTATAAAAATCAAAAGTTCTGAGTCAACATGATAAAAAGATATGGGCAAATTTTCATTTTTGCAAAAACTTGTAAGTACCAAAATTTACCTTAATTTTCAACTTTTTTATATGTCGGATTTTTCCCAATACTTGTGCTGTAAGACCTAGCTTTTAACCAAAATTGACAATTTCAGGTCAACTGGAAGTACCCTATTGGAATTTTCCTTTATGTGTGCTGTAAGACCTTGTTTTTAGCCAAATTTCGTGATTCTAGGTCAACGGGAACTACCATACCTATAGGTTTTAGACCCAAGACCTATAGCACACATGCAGGAAAAATTCCAAAAAATAAAAAAGTTGAAAATTAAAGAGCGTCCCCATACGTTTACATAGTTAAACCAATTTAACTTGAGCCTTACATTGTAAGGGCGCGCAAACGAAACAGGGGTCAAGTTAAATTGGTAACAACCGTACCACTGCAAGGGTAGAGAAAGAGAGTTAAAACTAAATTACGGAAGCCTCGGCGCGCGAGTACGACTCGCACTTGACCGGTTTTTTTTATTAGTAATTGGAATTGCTATAACCAGCAACACAGAACCACTAATATGGTTGAAATGTAAAATGAAATGTAGAAGGTAATTAATATCTAGGTATACGTTAAGTAATTTATTTTAGTTTATCTATTCATACAGTTGAATAACGTGTGTACTAATGTACTTACTTAGCTTCAGATTATTGTATTAAGTATACAATTTATAAACCATTTTTTACTTTTATTTCATCAAATTATTTTGTTGCCGACTGTACTTTTATAGAAAAATAGGTATCAAATAAATTCGGGCGGAACGCGGAACGAAAATAATAATTTTTTTTGCAATACTGCGGTCCGCCCGATTCGGGCGGTCGCCTCGCGGGCGGACCGACGAAGCACTCTCCAACACTACTTTTATTTTGATATTCCCACGGGCGCAGCTGGTTAAATAATAATGACAGAACTTCGAACATTTACTTGTTTGCAAGGAGGTTAGGTTCTTGAAGTTCCTATATGTGTAATGACGTCAGATGCTGATGAAGTAAATAAAAAACACGTGACTTTAATAAAAGTTTATCTATGTATTCTGACATTAAATCATAATTAAGTATTAACATTTTAAATAGTGACATTGATTTCAATTATATTAATCTTAATTTTGCACAAATGGTACTTAATTTAATAAATATTTACATAAATCTTGTACAAATTCGTACTTATAGATAGGTACCTCAGTCAAATGAAACAGCTGATATGTTTCCAAAAAGTAATTGTTTATTCAAAATTAGGAATTTGTCTAACAAAAAACGCAAAACACATTGATAGCGCGATTCAATTTTTCCTGTGGCGCCATCTAGTTTCATGTTTGCAAAACTTAAGCTTATAACACGATTTTTCGTGGTATTTAATTCTACATACCGCCCACCAAGGGCAAAGTTGACCTTTGGCCTTAAAAAGAAGTTGCAATACTTAGAAGTTAAAATGGACTGTATAAAAGTAAAGTAAAAAAGATGCTAAAGTAAAATGTTCCTTAAGGCTAAAATTTAACAAAATAACATTTCACAGGAAATTGTGAACTATTCGGTGGCGATGGGCAGTATACATAGTTTGCATGTGGGTCGTTTAAACGAACCCGATTTGGTTTTTACAGTGACCACTCGCACAATTTGGTCTAAACCAGGATGGACGGCAATCACTTTGCCGTAGAGCCAACGGCATGGAGGCATGTTATCCTCTTTTATGACCACTATGTCGCCGACCTTAGGTTGTTGTGTATTTGTCGACTTGGGGCTATACCGTTTTAAAAATTTGGTGAGGTATTCTTGAGACCATTGTCGCCAGAACGATTGGAATACACGTTGAGTATGTTGCCATCTTCTCAATGAGCTTACGTTTGCGGTTTCAAAGTTCTGGTCAGGCGCTGTCAAGATAGCTTCTCCAATTAGGAAGTGTCCAGGAGTGAGAACGGTTAATGTTTCTGGGTCGTCCATGACAGCGGACAGAGGGCGAGAGTTGAGGCAAGCCTCTATCTGTGAGAGGACGGTTGCCATCTCTTCGTATGTCAATGTGGAGTTGCCGATGATCCGAGCTAAGTGGTATTTCACCGACTTGACTCCGGCTTCCCACAACCCACCGAAGTTGGGAGAGTGAGGCGGTATGAAGTGCCACTCGCACTGGTTGTTTGCCAATGCTTTGGCGACTTCTGTAAGCATTTGATTTTGCTCTGCAATACAGTGCTGTTTGAGCTCTGTTGAAGCTCCTATAAAATTCGTGCCATTGTCGCTCCAGAGATGCGAACAATGACCACGCCTGGCCACAAATCGCTTAAACGCCTGTAGAAACCCTTCTGAGGTTAAGTCGCTAACGACTTCTAAATGAATGGCTCTTGTTGCCATGCAGATAAATAAGGCGATATAGCCCTTGTAAGATTTGTGGCCCCTACCCTTGCTTGTCCTAATTTGGATCGGACCTGCGTAGTCAACGCCGCTGTTGCTAAACGCTCGTGATGGCGTGATTCTAGCAGGAGGTAGCTGACCCATCAAAGGAGATTTGGTAATGGCTGCGTTTCTAACACAGATTACGCAGTTACGATAATGTGCTTTAACCAGTTGTTTTGCACCGATTACCCAGTACCTTGTCTGAACGTGACTTAAAGTAGCTTGTGGTCCACCATGAAGAGTGTTCTTGTGGGCATCAGCTATAATAAGTCGAGCTAGCTGACACTGCTTAGCTATCAAGATGGGATGTTTCTGATTGAAGGTTAATTGATTAGATTGGTTCAATCTTCCACCTACTCTTAATAGGCCGTGTTCGTCAAGATATGGAGTTAATGACCTGATTTTGGAGTTCTTTGGTAAGTCTTGTCCCTTTTTTATTTTCTTAATTTCTTCACTAAAGTTAATGGATTGACAATTTCTAATATATATGTTTAAGGCTTTGTTTAGTTCTGTAGTGTTAAGGTAAGTAGTTGTAGTTTTAGTAGTAGTTTTCTTAGACGTATTTATAAATCTCATGCAATAGGCCAGTACTCGCTTTGCTTTTGTTAAGGAAGAGAATCTGTTTAATAAATTGTCATCTTCTAAAGTAGTGCAATGAGATTTAATGGCTTCTAGCTCTGTTTCTCTAGATTTAGGTTTACTGTAGATTATGGTGTCGTTAGATAGGAATTTTGGTCCATTAAACCACATGGTATTGTTAATAAATTCAGATGAGCGTAGACCTCGCGACGCACAATCTGCAGGGTTATGCTTGGAGGTGACATGAGACCAATTTTGTGGATCTAAGTTAATTAGAATTTCCGAAACCCTGTTTGCTACAAACACACTCCACTTGCTAGGATGTTTGTTTAACCATGCGAGAACGACTTCTGAGTCAGTCCACGCGTGTAAATTGTGTTTGGTAATATTTAATAAAGTTGCGACCTCAATTAGCAATTTGGTAAGTAATACTGCACCGCATAGTTCAAGTCTCGGTATGGACACTTGTTTCACGGGTGCTACTCTGGTTTTTGCAGTAACTAATGAAACGTTGACCTTGCCTTCAGAATCGACAGTTCGAATGTACACAGCTGCTGCGTAAGCCGATTTCGACGCATCACAAAAACCATGCAATTCGACCGTGCGATCGCTGCTGGAAGCGCCAACCCATCTAGGTATTCGAATTTCGCTTAGTTTGATTTGTTCCTCACGGTAAGTTAACCATTCTCTCAATAAGTTGTCTGGGACGACCTCGTCCCAATCTATACCTGCAAGCCACAGCTTTTGTATCATTATTTTTGCTAATATTATGCTAGGTCCTACCCACCCTAGTGGGTCGCATAGACGTGCTATGTCTGATATAATCTTTCTTTTTGTTACAGGTTCCAGTAATGTTGGGAGATTCACGACGAAACGGAAATTGTCTTCACTGCGGTTAAAGGTAAGTCCCATTATTTTGATTAATTCATCTTCCTTTATTTCTTTATCCTTTCCCTTTGTCGCTACCTTGTCTGTTCCCTTTCCTATCATTGTTTTCATTAGTTCATTATTGTTGCTATTCCATTTCTGTAGTTCAAATCCTGCTTTGCTCAGTAGTTCATTCATTTCAGTAAATAGCTTGATTCCTTCATCCACATTTTGAACCCCTGTCATGAAATCATCTACATAAAAATCATTTAATGTTTTTTGAGCTGCCACAGGGTATTTATCACCGTGATCGTGTGCGACTTGTTGAAGTGCTTTCACGGCCAGATAAGGTGCGGAAGCTGTGCCGAACGTGACCCTGGTAAGTCGGTAATGTTGTATTTTTACGTTAGGATTTTTTCTCCACAGGATTCTCTGGAAATCGTTATCTCTTTCATCTGTTTTCACCTGGCGGTACATTTTGACAATGTCGGCCGACAAGCAAATGGGTGACATTCTCCACTTCATGATGACGTGTCGGAGCTCTGGTTGAATTGTTGGTCCAACCATCAATTGATTGTTCAGTGACAAGTTGTTTTTTCCTTTACAGGATGCGTCGAAAACGACTCTTACTTTCGTAGTTGTCTTATCGTCCCTTACGACTGCGTGATGAGGTAAGTAAATTGCTGTTTCTGTGTCAATTTCATCTTTTGGAATAAGTTCAATATGGTTTAGTGTTATATATTCTTCGATTACTTCTGTATATTTGCTTTTTAAAGTTTGATCTTTGTTTAATTTGTTTTCTAATGATTTCAGCCTTCTTTCTGCAATTTCTTGAGACGACGTGACCTGAGGATTTTCATTATTGAATGGAAGTCGAACGATGTATCGCCCATCAGCATCTCTACGAGTTGTTTTTGCAAAATGCTCTTCGCAATATTGTTCCTCGTTTGTGAACAATCGTTGCTTAGGCATTGGAATGTCGGTCTCAAGTTCCCAAAATTTCTTTAAGAAGTTATTGTCGTCGTTTGAGCGATCATAACAATGGAATGTATTTAGTTGAGAACTTGGATTGGCGGAATCGTTGACTACCCCAGATATGATCCACCCCAAGCTTGTTGCTTGAGCAAGTGGTGTACCTAGTGGACCCTTTTTTATGCCGTCTTGAATGATTTGCGCATGTACTTCTGCGCCCAAAAGTATGTCGACCCTATTTGGAGTGTGATACTCAGGATCGGCTAAGTTTAGGGATTGTAGTTCATCCCATTGTAAGGCTTCTACCTTTTTGCTAGGTAGAAAGGATGTGATGCACTTATTAATTACGTGTGCCTTCACAGTTATAGTAAAATAAGGATCATGAAGAGACTTTAGTTGAATGTCAACTACGGCTTTGGACACTACGGCTGCGCCGCCACCTAAGCCTGATACTCGTCCTGTAGCCGACACTTTTTTCAGCCCTAGGTATTGCACCGTAGATTCGGTGATGAACGATGCCTGCGAACCCTGGTCGATTAAGGCACGTAGTATGACGTTTTCTCCATTTCGAGAAGCTGCCTTGACTAATGCCGTTGCAAGTAATACCCGCTGGAGCATTATCCTACCTGACGCCACACATGAGACTAGTTGTGTCGAAGTCTCACTGGAAGAGGCAACATTCTCATCTGCATCGTTACGTTCGGTTATGTTCTCGCCCCTGGGATGCAAGAGCGAGTTGTGTGCGCGCTTGCACACGCGACATTTGACTTTACTGTGGCATTCTTTAACAGAGTGATTGCCACCCAGACAATTAAAGCACAATTTATTGTCCAATACAAATTTGCGGCGGGTGTCCACCGTTGCTTTGTGAAAAGTAGTACATTGGTTAATTTTATGATCATTTTTACAAAAGGCGCAACAGTTTGTTGCGATGTGTAATGTTTTTATCTTCGTAGTTACATTTGAAGCTTGATAAGATTTACTATTGGACTGTGTTTTTGAATCAAGGCGGTTAATTGCGGAAAATCGTTCTTTAAGGAAGCTCTCAAATAGTTGGTAAGTAGGCAATTCATCAGAAGATGTTTTAGCGGTAACGTGGAATTCCCACTGTCGCCGTGTTTCAGGGTCTAGTTTTAAATTTATAATGTGAATTACAATGACATCCCAAGCGCTAGTTTTCACACCCAAGCTTTCCAATGATGCGAGGCATTCATTGGTGGTATCTACAAGATCTTTTAATCCATTGCCAGATTCCGTTGTAAGGTTTTTCTGACTCATGAATCGTTTTAAAATATTATAGCACATCCATTTTTTGTCATTATATCTTTCATTAACAATGTCCCAGCATCGATCAAAGTTACCCTCTTCTATAGCTACATGTCTGACTAACTGTTCTGGTTCTCCCTTTAAGTATGCTTTTAAGTAATGTAGTTTCTGAACGTCATCGAAAGATTCGTTGTTTATAACAAGAGACTTAAAGAGAGATCTGAACGACGTCCACTCCTGATAGTTGCCAGAAAAGTAAGGAATATTTATTTGTGGATAGTTTGCACTTGCTTTCCTTGAAGAGTTAGAAATCGGTTCATTAGTTTGAGCCACGCCTTTAGATTCAAATTTGTTACATAAAGTTTTAAGTTCACATTTATAATCTAAATAAAATTCTTCAACCTTATCGTAGACATCGCTAGTTACATAAGATGTGGAATTGATATCTATAGCTGGGTAGTTTCTCATTAAATCTTTGTGTCCGGATAAAAATTCGAACCAAAGTTGTTCCAGAATTTCTAATCTACCATTTACATATTCCTTAGTAATACGGTCTTTGGGCGATTTTTTAAAATTAGTTTTTGCTTTAGTCATGCGATCAAATAGGTTTTCTTGAAAATTAATTATGTTTTCCATGTTTACAATTTTATTTTAAAATGTACTAAGTAAGAAAAATGAATTCGCAAAGTTAAAGTTTTTTTTTTTTTTTTTTACAAAAATGTTATGAGCCCTTTTTTACAATTTAGTAAAAATGTATGAAATTTTTCTAAGTGTTTTAAATAAAAATGAAAAATCGGGCATGGATTCCCCGTACCTTCGTTTTTTTGTAAATTATTCTAAGTTCTAATTTCTACCATGCAAAATATGACTAAGTTTAAAATTAACACGAAATTTTTATAAGTCCAAAATATAATGTTCAAAAGTTACGAATTTCTTCAAAGTTAATTTCTTCTAACAAATAAGGTTGAAAGTACTTACAGTTTTCCAAGCTTTAGATTGCTCACTTTACACTATGACCACCTTCACACTGGTATGATACGCCCTGAGGGAGGGAAGTCCTGACTTCCCTTCCACCTCAGGATCCTGCACTGCACCGTCCAGGTGATGCTTCAGCACCGCCACGGACCTCGTTCCGCGTCACTGCTGATGCTGCTTCGCTGATGATGGGCGGGCGCCGCCCACCGTGACCTGACCAGCGTCTTCCACCGAAGACACGGTCTGAAGCTGACCGTAGCTGCACTTTGCTTCGGTCGGCTCCTGTTACTTGCGTTTGCGACAGCGATCCACTGTCCGCAAGTATAAGTACCAAAAACGCTGTTCGCGGTTGACTTTCGGCTCGTAGGACCATGTACAAATTCGTACTTATAGATAGGTACCTCAGTCAAATGAAACAGCTGATATGTTTCCAAAAAGTAATTGTTTATTCAAAATTAGGAATTTGTCTAACAAAAAACGCAAAACACATTGATAGCGCGATTCAATTTTTCCTGTGGCGCCATCTAGTTTCATGTTTGCAAAACTTAAGCTTATAACACGATTTTTCGTGGTATTTAATTCTACAAATCTTGATATTGGTTTCGGGAGCGAGGTAAAAAAAACGTTAATAACCGAGCTCTAAACTTGGTCACCAAGGTACCTACTAAGGTTAAGCATAGATTTTTGGAATTCAATGGCTCGTAGGATATCCAGTCCTTGGTTTGAATAACACAAACCTCAGTTTCTGTTACGGATTTTCGTTTTTCAATATTTTCGTGAAGCGTAAATTGGATTAAAATTTACTTCTAGCCTATTTCCCAACGCCGAAAAACCCGCGATAAGGAACTTCGTTCTAATAAATAGTATAGCATATCAAGAGAAAAGGCAATTTATTGTTAAAGCGACCCGTCCCGGCTTCGCACGGCTATATTATGCATGTATTATACATATAAACCTTCCTCTTGAATAACTCTATCTATTAAAAAAAACCGCATCAAAATCCGTTGCGTAGTTTTAAAGATTTAAGCGTACAAAGGGAAATAGGGACAGAGAAAGCGACTTTGTTTTATACTATGTAGTGATGATAGTGATTGCTACAATTTTCTTAAAATTCTTGAAGATTAATAAAGAGTCGTATCCATACTATGACTACCTTCACACAAAAGCATTTTAACCCTCTCACACAGACGCACCCTATATATTATGTAAGGCACACATACAAACAAAACTTTTTAATTTTAAACGCTAAAGTAGGTGGTACACTGAAATTATTATATTTTATTTTAAAGGAGGTTTTATACTTGTTCATTTTTTTTAAAGTTTTCGTTACGCTTTGTGCGTTCTAAAACTATATTTCTAGGCATAATTTGTTGGACAATTATTTTTATTTTTATTTTGATATTGAACTACTAGACCGATTTGGATGGAACTTTGTATGAAGATACATTGATATTCCCACGGGATTACAGTCCGTAGTGTGAGTTTTTTCGTAGCTTTGCTTTACATCCACTTCTTTTGAACGTTCTATACAATTATTGCATTTACGCAAACGACAGCGATAGCGATTGCTATATTTAAAAAAAAACGTGTGGCACTCGGGGACTGCCGCGGTAAAGCTATTGCTATATCGAGAATAATTTCTTGTCTTAGTAAATGTTCTTATAAAATAATAAAAATAAAAAATAGTCGTCGGACATTTGTCGTCCGACATTTGTCGTCCGACATTTGTCGTCCGACATTTGTCGTCCGACATTTGTCGTCCGACATTTGTCGTCCGACATTTGTCGTCCGACATTTGTCGTCCGACATTTGTCGTCCGTCAATAGTCGTCCGTTAATAATCGTCCGTCATTTGTCGGGGGTCTTAGGTGTTTTCGTTACGGAATTTCTTGATTCTCCCCCCAAGGCCCGCGATAAAATCTATGCAATAGCTTAAAAAACAAATGATTGCCTGTAAAGTCGGTTACGGATCATAATTTTACGTAATAACGTCATAAGAATACATTGATGGTGACCATAGCAACGATAATACGTTGCTATGGTTACCTTGTCAATAACTTGTCGTTTCCGGAACATGTCGCATGAAGTCTTGTTTTTATGAATGCCGATATTCATCAATTTATTAGACGTTATCACGTCAAAAAACTCGCACTACAGGTTTGGGACTTACGCGGGTGAATCCGCAGGGCACTGCTAGTCTATTATTTATTGCCAAACCTAACTACCCGAGCGTAGGAAAATTAAAAAAAAAATTGATAAAACTAATTACGAAAAATGACACGGAAAATTCCTCCATTACTTTTTGTTTAAAGATTTAAAATTAAGAGACTTGTATCCCCATCTATCAGCGGATTTCGTACTACTTAGTCAATTAGTTAATTTTATCGTAGACAGATGTCGCTACAAGTAGTAAACATAATCCAACAAAATGAAGGTGGTAGAAAATTCATTCCTATTGGCGCAATAACGCAGTGGTATTTCGTTTGTTTGACTTATTTATAAATGTTTGTAATCGTGTTTGTAATTCCTAGTTTTCTACAATTTTCGCAACATTTACTACAATTTTCGCTCTACGCCGATGGTTTTAGATAAAATTAAATAAACTTTAAAGAGATTATCACGAGGTTCGCAAAATAAGAAGACTAGAAAAAGACGGAGAAGTTAAGCTATTGCATAGATTTTATCGCGGGCTTTGAGCGCGGCGACCTAATCAAGAAATATGTTTAAAAAATAAAAAGCTGTGTGGGTTAAACTCCTTTTGCCTGCCCTTTCAAACGTGTAAAAAGAAAAAGAAAGAAAAAAATTGATTGGCTTTTTGCAGACTGCGGAATATTTTCAAAATATTATTAAAAATTCATTGAATTTTCATGATTTGCTGTTTGAAACAGTGTTATTAATATCAAAATCGACAGTTATTAGTTTAAATAAGTTGTGTTGTGCGTAATTATTCACCGTGGAGCCCGAAATAGGCGGTAAGTTACGTATTTACGGAAATATTTTTTTCCGGTTTCCTCGCTAATATTTTTATCGATGTAATTTCACGTGAAAAACGGCTGCTAACCGTGAAAATGCAATTAAAACGCATAGTTTTCAATGTATATTACGTAATTCAATATTTGATTTATCGTTAGATTCAGTAAAAGCAATGAAATCTTGCCGTGCTTTGTTAAAGTAGGTAGGTAAAATAAGATTTTTTCACATGTTTATTTAGGCTTTTGTCTTTCATTAATTGTCCTAACTACTTCCTAAGATCTTGCATTCTTACTTGTACCTACTGCAGTGGCCGAACATCTGCCTGCGACGCATAAGGTTACGTACAAAGTTCGATTCCAGCCGTAAAACAAATATTTTTCCGATATTTTGTTTCCGTTCTGGCTGTTCTCCTTGTTACAAATCTGTCCATTGTCTGACCACCATATCACAAGTGTAGTTGGCATTTTGATGACCTAGTTGTCACAATAATCACCATGCCAGACTGCGAAACACAGGGTTGCTGGTGCGATGTCCGCCTCAGATAAGTATTTATGCTTAAATATTTGTCTGTGGTCTGTTGTTTCTATGTATTATAAGTACCTATATATTCATAAAAGAAAAGTATATAAGTAGTTTATCCGTTGTCTTGCACCAGTAACACAAGTCTAGTTATTTCGCTCGGGGCTAGATGGCGATGTGTGGAATGTCCTGCTATATTTATTTATTTAATTTTCAGTGGAGTTATGTGGGGAGTCGTGGCGCGGCGGCGTAGCGCGGTCTCCGTCCCACGAGTCAGTGACAACGGAGCTGAGCCTGTTCAGCGTATCGTCTGCTGCGTCAGACGCGAGGGTGCTCCGTTTGCTGGCTTGTAAGGTAACACACCATGAAGGTTGTAGTAACCACTGGAATCAAACTAACTGGAACAACTCTTGGAACTTTATGAATGCCTGGTACTATCCACAAACCACACGTTGCCGTTTCTTCCTCGTTACTCCCAATCCCATCGGATTATTTAGATAGAAAATACTCTTCTAATTACCAGCGATTACCATACTGAATTTAATTGAAATCGGTTTAGTAGTTTTTAATGTGAAGGACTACAATTGAAAGTAGTTTATGAATGCCTGGTACTTCTACCAGCCCCAACATGCAGTTTTTCCCCAATAAGTCCCGATGTAATGGGAATATCAGGACAAAAAGTAACCTATGTGTTACTTCCGGGACCGAGCTATTACCTATTACTGTACAGAATTTCATTGAAAATGGTTCAGCAATTTTTAATGTGAAGAACTACAATTGAAGCAGATGAAGGGTGTAGTAGCCACTAGAAGCAAATCAAATGGAACAATAATACATAAACTCTTGGTAGTTTATGAATGCCTGGTACTATCCATCAGCTACATGCAGCAGTTTCTCCCTTATAAATCCCGATCTAATGGGAATATCAGGACAAAAAGTAGTTGATGTGTTACTTCTGGGAACAAGCTATTACCTTCTTATATATTGGGGGCTGACTGAATGCCAGCAACACTTCAACCCAATGGGATCTTTTGTGTTTACCCCTACCTTAATGTTTCTTACTCTTTTAAGCTATTACCATACTGAATTTCATTGAAATCCGTTTAGTCGTTTTTAGCAGATGAAGGGTGTAGTTGCTGCCTAGAGTAAATCAAATGGAACAACAATACAACATTAACTCTTGTTCGTTTATGAATGCCTGGTACTATCCACCAGCTACATGCTTCAGTTTCTCTCTCGTAAATCCTGATCTCATGGGAATATCAGGATAAAAAGTAGCCTATCTGTTACTTTGAGAACCAGCTATAACCATACTGAATTTCATTGAAAACGGTTTAGTAGTTTTTTTTTAAATGCAATACTTGAGCATATACACAAATAGAAATCCGTTTTTAGGGTTCCGTAGCCAAATGGTAAAAAACGGAACCCTTATAGATCCGTCATGTCTGTCTGCCTGCCGTATTTCACAGCCACTTTTTTTGTATACAATAAAAAATAAATAAATAAATAAATATTTCAGGACATATTACACATCGCCATCCAGCCCCAAGCTAAGCAACTTAATGCTTGTGTTATGGGTGCCAGATAACGGATAAACTACTTATATACTTTTTTTTTTTTTTTTTTTTGTAAATAAAATACAATACAATGAAATTGATATTTCGTGAACTAGGTAAAAAATATATATGCATTTGAAGTAACTTATTTTTCATTTTCTTTATCAGCATCTGACGCCATAACACATATATATGACCTTCATGAACTTAACCTTCTTGCAAACAAGTATTATTCGTTCGAAGTTTTACACTATTTCAGCTTATTTTTCTGTTAACAGGCTGGCCAAGGCCCAGATCCTGCTCTAAGAGGCGCAAGTCCTAATCCTGATGGAAAATGTGTCAAGTAAGTACTTTAATGCATAACTGATGCTTACAATTTGGGGGGGCTTTAAGTCGCGAGCGTATAGGTATCTTCTAGACACCGCGTGCTACATCTTACACCGCATCGTCACTTACCCTCGTGTGACGATACTGGTCAAACCATGGGTCAAACGTTCACCTATCTTATGTAAAAAAAGTATGACATAAGTTTTTTTTCTCTGTGGCGGAGTGGGCGAACACCCGCCTGCGACGCTTAAGGTTGCAGGTTGTATTCTTGCCTCAAACTAGTATTTGTGTACTACAGATATATGTTTCTGGTCTGGGAGTCTGTAAGTTTAGTATACATATATTTGCAAAAGAAAAGTATATAAGCTTTCTATACATTGTCTGGCCACCATAACACAAGCCTAGTTGCTTAGCTATTAGCTAAATGGTGCTGTGTGAAGTGTCTTACAATATTTATTACTAGCGACCCGCCCCAGCTTCGCACGGCTATATTATGCATGTATTATACATATAAACCTTCCTCTTGAATCACTCTATCTATTTAAAAAAACCGCATCAAAATCCGTTGCGTAGTTTTAAAGATTTAAGCATACATAGGGAAATAGGGACAGAGAAAGCGACTTTGTTTTATACTATGTAGTGATTTACTAACAGCGCTCCGCGGTTTCACCCGCGTAACTCCCGATCTCGTGGGAATATCGGGATAAAAAGTAGCCTATATTCCCAATGATTCAATGTTTCCTCATATCAAGTTTCATCTAAATCGGTCCAATAGTTTCGGAGTATACATCCTAAGGGTGACAAATCAACATTGAGCTATGCTGCGCTGTACTGCGCTGTGCTGTGATGTGTTTCTTAAGCTACGTTTTTTTAACAATCAACATCAAGCTGTGCTGCGCTTTGCTTAGCTCAGTATAAAAGTAATCAGCAGCTCGTGTAGTCGTTTATCTCGTCAAAAATGACTTTATTTAAAAAAAACGTAAATGTTGAATCCGATGAAGGTGAAAGTGAAGAAGAAGCATGGCAAAGCTCCATAAAAAACATAGCACAGCGCGGCTCAGCATGGCGGGTAGCGCGCCTCGCTCGAGACTGCTACGTTTTTAAACAGAGCGTAGCCTCTGGCTTTGGTTATGAGGATACAAACAAACCGTAGCCATGGTTTGTTTGTATCCTCATTAAAATATAAGACGAGCGAGTTGACCAAACATAGCACAGCGCAGTACAGCGCAGCATAGCTCGATCTTGATTTGTCACCCTAAGGGGAGATGTTCAACCGGGCATGTGTTATACCCGGTAGGCCGCCCACCGACTATGTTTCGTTGGGACTTGTAATTGAGCTTATCTTCTGAAAAACTTCGCTTGCGCGATCTAGGACCTACGATCGGCTCAGTGACGACCCAGTTGGCACAATGGTCACCATGCCGGACTGTCAAGCACAGGGTTGCGGGTTCGATTCCCGCCTCAGACATGTATTTATGTTTAGATATTTGTCTGTGGTCTGGTTGTTTCATGTATTATAAGTATACAGGGTGTCCCGTAATGAATGGCCATTCGGGCCCCTACGAATAGAGGACACTGTGCCGGATCAGAAATTTATTATTAATTATAATTATTATTAATATAAATTATTAATAATATTTTATTAGAAATTTATTTAGTATTAAATGCTGGCAATACCACATATTATACCTTTTCAGAATCTCAATGAAATAGGCAACTTTTTTTTTAATTTGGGTGACCATACATTTTTTTTACACCAGGAAAGGTTAAAGATCAGGTTAAAAAATTTAAAAACCATGAAGTTTGAGTTAAACCTTAGTTTTAAAAAAAACTTTCAATGTGTTTAAAAAAATATTGTTTGCATTCGATAGCACATTTATCCTGGAACACTATCCAAAAAACAGATTGGGATAATTCCTTCATTTGCAGTTTTGGCATCACAAACCATCTCTATCTCGGAAACTAAGAGACTTTCATAGAACATAACTTTCGTTTTTCTGATCCGGCACAGTGTCCTCTATCCGTAGGGGCCCGCTTGACCATTCATTACGGGACACCCTGTATATTTACAAAAGAAAAGTATATAGGTAGTATATCCGTTGTCTAGCACACATAACACAAGTGTAGTTACTTAGCTTGGGGCTAGATGGCGATGTGTTGAATGTCCTGCAATATTTATTTATTATTAGATATTTATTTATTTAGTGGCGGGCGCCATCTGTTGGTGGCGAGTTAAAGCGTCGCCACACTCCTATATGAATGGTTGAATTTACAGACGGGGCTCCGCCCTCGGTGTGGACGGGTGTCGCGAGCTGCTGGCCGGTTGCGCAGCCCTGTGCGCGCAGCTCGGGCTCCGCCGGTCGTTCAGTGCGGGAGACGTTAGCGGAGCCGGCGCTGGGGAGCAGGGGAACGGTCCCGTTAGAGGGTAGGTAGAGCTTTGCCCTCGCCGAGTTAATGCGCATCAAATTGCATAATTTAGGTGGACTTTTTTTTTAGAGATCCATACCTCAAAAGTTGAAAAAGGAACACTTATAAGATCACTCTCTTGTCCGTCTGTCCGTGTGTCACCACCACCGATTTTTTCAGGATCTAGCAAGTTGAAATTTATACCACCATTTCGTCCGCATAAAAGTCGGAAATGGACCAAGGAATTATGTTGTCCCATACAAACTTTGCCCCCCTTTTCACCCCCTAAGGGGGAGGCGATTTCCTTATCGGATGCCTACGACATTCAAAGAGCACACCCTCCAAGTTTCAGGTCTCTACGATCAGCGGTTCAGGCTGTGCGTTGATCCGTCAGTCATGACAAAGCATTTTATATGTATAGATACTGAGGTCCATTGTCGCTAGGGTTCCGTAGCCAAAGGGTAAAAAACGGGACCCTATTACTAAGACTCCACTGTCTGTCACCAGGCTGTATCTCATGAACCGTGATAACGTGAATAATGGCAAGGCATTGACCTTACTAACTTCGGGGTCCGCCGGATCCTTCTGGCCGTCCTCGTTAATATTGCCGCGCTTTCTGTGTGGCCTTGCGCTCCCCTTGAAAGGAGCGTCTACGGCAGTATAGCCAACCCTACAGTTTTAACTGTAGATCTACAGTTTTTTTGAAATTATCTCAGTTTTCAGTTTAGGCCCCGAATTTATTTGTTATGCATAGACCTTTTTATGCTGTTTTATATAAGATTCTTCAAAAATAGCTGGTCACATTTTCTGAAGTGTTGCAATACTAGCTTTTAAATATTACTAATTTTATTTGACATAATGTATCTCTATGACTTTTCATATTTAATTTGATTAAAACTTTGATAATCACATGATTTTTCTTGTTTTTAATTCCCTCTCTAAAATCTTAATATATATAAATCTCGTGTCACAATGTTTGTCCTCAATGAACTCCTAAACCACTTAACCGATTATAATAAAATTCGCACACCATGTGCAGTTCGATCCAACTTGAGAGATAGGATAGCTTACATCCCGATATTCCCACGGGATCGGGAGTTACGCGGGTGAAACCGCGTAGGGCAGCTAGTGTATTATATTTATTACCATTTAAAAAAAAAAGATACTGAGAGAGAGAGATTTACTGTTTTTTAATTTGATATTTACAGTTTTCTACAGTTTTTTTCTGACATATCTACAGTCCAGCTCTATGCTGAGCCTGCTGAGGTTGGCAACTCTGGTCTACGGCCTCACTTATCTCGGGGTTCGCTGGATTCTCCTGGCGGGTTAAGCATATACACAAAAGAAAAAATATAATAAAATTCTCCGTTTTCCTAGATAACAATGAAATTGATAGTATTTCGTTAACTAGATGTGGAAGAAAGATATAAGCATTTAAATTCACGGTTTTTTCAATATCTTCATCAGCATCTGAAGCCATTACACATATAGGAACTTTAAGATCCTAACCTCTTTGCAAACAAGTCATTTGTTTTCAAAGTTTTGTCATTATTCTTTTCACAAATTATGTATTTCTGTTGCCGCTATAACAACAAATACTAACAGAAAAAAATATATATTTACGAGGAAAGGGTACCGGGGGCTCTCTCCATACAAACTATTACAAACGTAGTCGACTGTTTTCTCCCTGGATAATGACACTAGAGCAAATATTTTTGGTGCATAAAACTTATAACTGCCATGACCATGCCGCTATTTTGTATTTTTTGTAATCTTAATTTCTATGATAATTAGAAAATGAAAAAACACAAAAAATAGGGGCATAGTCATGGCAGTTATAGGTTTTATGGCACAAAAATATTTGTGCTAGTGTCATTATCCAGGGAGGAAACAGTCGACTACGTTTGTATGGAGAGAGTGCAGGTACCCTTTCACCTTAAGATGGACTCCCATATGGTACGGAACCCTTCCCGAGTCCAACTCGCACTTGGCCAGTTTTAAAAGAAGTCTTATTATTTTTAGTGCGACTTCAGAAATGGGATTATGCGCTGCGCTCGAAGCACTGACACTAAATGCAACCTCACGCTCCTGTAGTACTTGGGTCGCAGGTTCGTATCTTACTTCTTTATTTCATTCATCCTGACGACCCAGCTGGCACAGTGGTCACCATACCGGACTGCCAAACGCAGGGTTGCAGATTCGATTCCCGCCTCACGGCAAGTATTTATGCTTAGATATTTGTCTGTGGTCTGGTTGTTTCTATGTATTATAAGTATATATTTACAAAAGAAAAGTATATAAGTACCCATAACACAAGTGTAGTTACTCAGCTTGGGGCTAGATGGCGATGTGTGGAATGTTTTGCAATATTTATTATTATTATTCTAGAAGTGCTTTGCGGTTTCACCCGCGTAACTCCCGATCCCGTGGGAATATCGGGATAAAAAGTAGCCTACGTTAATGTCAATGAATCAATGTATCCTCATACCAAGTTTCATATAAATCGGTTCGGTAGTTTTGGACCCCTATTCGTTACAAAAAAAAAAACTGGTTGCCTGTAAAGTCGGTATACGGGCGAAAGTTTTACGTGACAACAACTGTGCTCGAGTGGAAGGGACGCGTGCCTTTCACTTTTTATGTCTGTCTCTCTCGCTCTTAGGCGGGCTAACCATGCCCGCGTGCCTCTCACTCGCTCTCATTGGGAGCGCATAACGTCAGCGGAGCGTAACGCAGTTTCTTGAAGTGTCACCCGGCAAACCAATTTATAAAACGTTGTCACGTCAAAAAGTGTTTCCTTTTTATAACATAGTGTAGATGAATAAAGTTGATTAAAACTACTCGTCAAGACGATTCTAACGAGCCCAAACTCGATGGGGTTGTGTCGTTTCGTTGCGAAGTTCCTATGACCACCTTCCAGTTCCATCATCAGACCCTGGTCACCATTGAAAGACAAACTACTCGTCAAGACGATTCTAACGAGCCCAAACTCGATGGGGTTGTGTCGTTTCGTTGCGAAGTTCCACTGACCACCTTCCAGTTCCATCATCAGACCCTGGTCACCATTGAAAGACAAACTACTCGTCAAGACGATTCTAACGAGCCCAAACTCGATGGGGTTGTGTCGTTTCGTTGCGAAGTTC